>CM065168.1:24057971-25341305 GCA_033026295.1 Channa striata | reverse complement strand
GGACTTGCCTTACTCTCTGGAGGTACTTGGTGGTCGCTGCTTTCCTTGCGGCCTCTTCGTGGTTACCATTTGCCTGCGGGATCCCAAGGTACTTGTAGCTGTCTTCCACATCTGCTATCTTGCCTTCTGGTAGTACAATCCCCTCAGTTCTGACTACCTTTCCTCTCCTCGCAACCATCCGGCCACACTTGTCCAGTCCGAATGACATTCCGATGTCTTGGCTGTATATCCTGGTGGTATGTATCAGCGAGTCGATGTCTCGTTCGCTTCTGGCATACAGCTTGATGTCATCCATGTAGAGGAGGTGGCTGACGGTTGCTCCATTGCGTAGTCGATATCCGTAACCGCTCTTGGCGAGGATCTGGCTGAGGGGGTTCAGGCCTATGCAGAACAGCAGCGGGGACAGAGCATCTCCTTGGTATATGCCGCACTTGATGTTGACTTGGGCAATTGGCTGGAAGTTGGCCTCTAGCGTTTTTTTTTCACCTTCCCATTGAGTTTTCAATGGGAAGGTGGAAAAAAATGAGCATTCCATGATCCATGTGTGCGGCATCGAGTCGTAGGCTTTCTTGTAGTCAAATTGATTACAAATTGATCTACTCTCGGCACCCCCGTGGCCGGTTACCAAGAATACGTGAAGTACCTTCTGAAAGTCTCCTAGAGGATGTTAATGCAGCACTACAGACAATCCCAACTACGACCATCACTGAAACCAACCAGCTGATATATATATATATATATATATATATATATATATATATATATATATATATATATATATATATATAAATTCTTTGTGAAATGTGTGTATATATATATATATATATACAAACATTTCACAAAGAATTTCACCAGTTTGCATTGGACAAAATCCAGACAAATTCCAGTTTGCATTGGACAGAGGTCAATTGGAAAAACATGATGATACATTCTTCCATACTGTGCGTCAACCAGAATTTAGCAACATGTGAATCAATATATGATGGCAAGTGGTGAGTTTCCTAGTTACTGATTCAAATCTGATGCAACCACAACATACTGTCATAGTATGAAGTGGTTCTGAAAGTTGAATGAATTGTTGATTTTTGTAAAGTTACAAAAATGGTTGGGAACAGAGTCTGTCCACAAATGCACCTCTTAATAGAATAGAATGAAAAATATTTTAATGTCACTGCACACAAAAGGGGGTACAATGGAATTTTAGATTTAAAGAACCAAAACCTGCTCAGATCCTTTCACTGTAAATCAGAAAATAACAGATAATATTGGCAAGTGTCAAAGATTGTTACCATGGAAACACAGGTCTTAGCTCAGAGGTAGCCCTTTTAGGCTTTGTGAAACTGTCGAACCCTACAGACCAGACCAATGTAAAATGTGGCTCTTGCTCTCATGAGTCTGGTGAAAAAATATGAAATGGTCAAATGCAGACATTTTTTCTCTCTCTGAATGCTTGCTTACAGTATATTGTGCTGAAACAAACTTGAACACTGATAATAACAACAACAAGTAACCCGCTTTACCCTAATGCAAATAAACCCAACAATATTATCAGCTGAGTGCAGATTTTTCAGTTGTCTAAATTTTGTGTGTGTCAAGATCATTGTCTACTGAAAACTCACTTACCAACATTTATGGCCCATCCCCTTTCAACAGCCAGTTTCCCTGCCTGTGAAAAGCAAAATATAGTTAAATTCATCAATTAATGTATGAACAAATGTATGGTTATGTGCAGTTCATGATGCTTGCTAAGTAATTTTCAATTTGTGAAAAAAATAGTTCCATTTCCCAAATAAACAAAAAACAAAAACTTTTGACATGACAAAAATGTTTATTTTTTATTAAAGAGGAGAAGAAAATAAAATTAGGAATAAAATTAGGAATATATTCAAATATATAGTTTTTTGTAATTTAATTGAAAAAGTGAAACTCTGACATGTTCTAGACTTTTTACATGCAAAGCGAAATATTTTGGAGGTTATGATTTTGGGTGCAATATCATCTGCTATTGCTAGCTGATTTGCTGACCATGATTTTCTGTGACTGGTTGAAAAGCCAACACACCTGACCTTTTAAGTAGATAATGACAAACACCTAACCTAACAACACAGACGACGGACAGACGGGGAGGTCTGCCGGTCTTCAGTAACATGATGCAGGAATTTGTCTGGCAAAGTAGCTTATTAAGCAGACAACTTCTGGTGAAATATTGTTCTTAGGAAACATTGTAATATTTTGTGATACTGGTTCATGAGTTGCAAGAATAATAATCAAAAGGAAAACACCAAAGGCAAATATTTCACTTTATGTGTAAATGCCAGCAAATCTAGCCACAGGGGTTGCAAGCCAGTAACTTCTGTGCCGGTCCCAAGCCTGGATAAATAGAGAGGGTTGCGTCAGGAAGGGCATCCGGCGTAAAATTTTGCCAAGTACAACCATGCGAGTCATCCATACCACTTTCATACCGGATCGGTCGAGGCCGGGTTAACAGACCGCCACCGGTGCTGTTAACCTACAGGGTGCCGGTGGAAATTGGACTACTGTTGGTCGAAGAGGGAGAGGAGGCAGAAGGGTTCGTGGTCAGAGAGAGAAGGGGAAAGGCAGGAGCTTAGATTTGAGAGTAGGGACTCTTAACGTTGGCACAATGACAGGGAAAGGTAGAGAGCTGGCAGACATGATGGAGAGAAGGAAGGTAGATGTACTGTGTGTGCAAGAGACGAGGTGGAAAGGCAGCAAAGCACGTAGTATTGGAGGAGGATACAAACTGTTCTACCATGGTGTGGATAGGAAGAGAAACGGAGTAGGAGTGATCCTGAAGGGGGAGTTTGTGAACAATGTTCTAGAGGTGAAAAGAGTCTCAGACAGGGTGATGAGCCTAAAGCTAGAAATCGAAGGTGTGATGGTGAACATAGTCAGTGGGTATGCTCCACAAGTTGGCTGTGAGTTAGAAGAGAAAGAAAGATTCTGGAGTGAGTTTGATGAGGTTGTAGAGAGTATCCCCAGAGGAGAGAGAGTAGTTGTTGGAGCAGACTTCAATGGGCATGTTGGTGAGGGGAACAGGGGTGATGAGGAAGTGATGGGCAGGTTTGGTGTAAAGGAAAGGAATCCAGAAGGACAGATGGTAGTGGACTTTGCTAAGAGGATGGAAATGGCTGTAGTTAACACTTACTTCCAGAAGACAGAGGAACATAGAGTGACATACAAGAGTGGAGGTAGGAGCACACAGGTGGACTACATCCTATGTAGATGAGGTCATTTGAGAGAGGTTAGTGACTGTAAAGTGGTGGTAGGAGAGAGTGTAGCCAGACAGCACCGCATGGTGGTGTGTAAGATGACTCTGGTGGTCAGGAAGAAGAAGAGAGGAAAGTCAGAAAAGAAGACCAAGTGGTGGAAGCTAAAGAATGGAGAAACTTGTAAGGAATTCAGGCAGAAGTTGAGACAGGCTTTGTGTGGTCAGGAAGAGCTTCCAGATGACTGGGAAACTACAGCAGAAGTAATTAGGGAAACAGGTAGGAAGGTGCTTGGTGTGTCATCTGGTAAGAGGAAAGATGATAAAGACACTTGGTGGTGGAATGAGGAAGTACAGGACTGCATCCAGAGGAAGAGGTTAGCTAAAAGGAAGTGGGATGTAGAAAGGACTGAGGAAAGTAGACAGGAGTACAAGGAAGTGCAGCGCAGAGTGAAGAGGGAGGTGGCAAAGGCCAAACAGAAAGCTTACGATGAGCTGTATGACAGGTTAGACATGAAGGAAGGAGAGAAGGACTTGTACAGGATAGCCAGACAGAGAGATAGAGATGGGAAAGATGTGCAACAGATAATGGTGATTAAAGACAGAGATGGAAAGATGCTAACAAGCCAGGAGAGTGTGCAGAGAAGATGGAAGGAGTATTTTGAGGAGCTGATGAATGTGGAAAATGACAGGGAAAGAAGGGAGGAAGATGTGGATGTTGTGGAGCAGGAAATAGGAGAGATTAGAAAGGATGAGGTGAGGAAGGCTCTGAAAAGGATGAAGAGCGGAAAGGCTGTTGGCCCTGATGACATACCTGTGGAGGTGTGGAAGTGTCTAGGAGAGACAGCAGTGAAGTTTCTGACAGGTCTGTTTAACAGGATTTTAGAGAGTGAGAAGATGCCTGAGGAATGGAGGAGAAGCGTTCTGGTGCCGATCTTTAAGAACAAGGGTGACACGCAGAACTGTAGCAACTACAGAGGGATAAAGCTGATGAGCCACACAATGAAGCTGTGGGATAGAGTAGTGGAGGCCAGGCTTAGGAAGGAGGTGGAGATTTGTGAGCAGCAGTATGGTTTCATGCCCCGTAAGAGCACCACTGATGCCATTTTCGCTTTGAGGTTGTTGATGGAAAACTACAGAGATGGTCAGAAGGAGCTGCATTGTGTCTTTGTGGATTTAGAGAAGGCGTATGACAGGGTGCCGAGGGAGGAGCTGTGGTACTGTATGAGGATGTCGGGAGTGGCAGAGAACGTCAGGTACGTCAGAGTAGTTCAGGACATGTATGAGAGAAGCATGACGGTGGTGAGATGTGCCTTAGGTCAGACAGAGGAGTTCAAGGTGGAGGTGGGACTACACCAAGGATCGGCTTTGAGTCCCTTCTTGTTTGCTATGCTGATGGACAGGTTGACAGATGAGGTCAGACAGGAATCTCCCTGGACAATGATGTTTGCAGATGACATTGTGATTTGCAGTGAGGGTAGAGAGCAGGTGGAGGAACAGTTGGAGAGGTGGAGGTTTGCTCTGGAAAGAAGAGGTATGAAAGTCAGTCGTAGTAAGACAGAATACATGTGTGTAAACGAGAGGGATCCAGGTAGAAGTGTGAGGTTACAGGGGGCTGAGGTGAAGAAGGTGCAGGAGTTTAAGTACTTGGGGTCAACAGTTCAGTCTGATGGGGAGTGTGGAAAAGAGGTGAAGAGGCGAGTGCAGGCAGGTTGGAATGGGTGGAGGAAAGTGTCAGGAGTGTTGTGTGACAGAAGAGTGTCAGCAAGACTCAAAGGAAAGGTGTACAGGACAGTAGTGAGACCAGCTCTGCTCTATGGGTTAGAGACAGTAGCAGTGAGAAAGAGACAAGATGCAGAGATGGAAGCAGCAGAGATGAAGATGTTGAGGTTCTCCTTAGGAGTCACAAGGTTGGACAGAATTAGGAACGAGTTCATCAGAGGGACAGCGCACGTTGCCTGTGCTAGCAACAAAGTCAGAGAGGCCAGATTGAGATGGTTTGGACATGTGCAGAGGAGGGATAGTGATTATATTGGTAGAAGGATGTTGGAGATGGAGCTGCCAGGCAAGAGGGCAATAGGACGACCGAGGAGGAGGTATATTAATGTTCTAACAGAGGACATGAGGTTAGCTGGTGTCAGAGAGGAAGATGCCCAGGATAGAGTGAAGTGGAAAAGGATGATTCGCTGTGGCGACCCCTAATGGGAAAAGCCGAAAGAGTAGTAGTAGTAGTAGTGTAAATGCCAGCAATTACAAGATTTTAGATTTGTATCCTCTTCGAACAGGTGACAGAGCTCCTTTGGCTGCAGAGCTGTTCTGATTTGTATGGTTTACTCATGAAGGAGATGTTACCAGTTGCAACGAGTTCTCACCATGATGGCAGCTCTTACACACAGCATTTTTATTAACTGCTATGTGCTGACTTTAATGGGAGTCCACATACTTTTCCAACTTAGACTGTAAATGTTTATATGATGCAATCAACAATACAGTGATATCTGTGCTTTCAATTAATTCATTTACTTTTTCTTGCTGCTGTAATTTTATCCGAAATCTTTTTTGAAATCATGTTTCTGTTCAGCAGCCATAAAGTTAAAAGACGTTGCCAGACAGATTTACAATAAAAATAACCAAGACGTTGTAATCAGAGATGTTACTGACAGACAAAACAACTTGATAAGGTACGTACTGAGCGGCAGTCATAATGTGTTTTAGCTTTAGGATAAGCTTTAGGATGTTAGCCAACTACCAAATGTCCTCCAAAGCCCAGGTAAAACCCAGTTTCCCTGCCTCTGATACAGATGCAAGATGGCAAGGCAGTAGTATTGTGGCTCGGATAATGATGTAAATTTTTTGTAAACACAATGGGTAAAACTGAGCTGAGTCAGCAAAGATTATTAAAGTTATCTTTATATATTGTATGATAAGTCAATAGTATAATTGGGGCAGACATTAGATTTTTTTTCACAAAAGAAAACAACATAAGCATATTAAGCAAATTGCTAAACTATACCTTTAAATTGAATTTTGACAATGCTGGCACATACAGTTACATGTAAAATAACTGTGTATGGTAAAATTCATTTTTATTTCCCCTTGGGGAATTCTCACACAGCCCCACTAAATGTTTACTTTTAAAAGCAATTTTCGTGCACAAGAGAGAAACAGGCAGTGCTTGTCTCACATGTTGATCATTCTAATCCTGAGGTGCATGGCTCTGCATAAGGAAGGGGTTATTCAGGGCTGGTCGCTCCACTTGCTCTACCTCTTAACAAACCACTGAGGCTTTATTTGTATACTTCAGAAATAAAGGACATTATTAGGAATTCTGTTATAAAACCCTTAAACAACTACATTATTCTCAAGGAGTAATGGAAAATTTGTAACAATGTAAATTATTTGTAGCTGAGACATGTTAGCAAACTGCAAAGAAATCCTCCTTAAATTTTCTAACGCATTATGTTTTAAGTAAAGTGAATGCTGTTACATGTTACTTGCACAGGTAAAGGATTTCTCTCTCAAATGTAAAGTGGGCTTTTCTGTCGAGTATTCCTGAAGCTCAGCGTGTAGTATGCCTGAAGGGAGGAGATATGAGCTTGGGAGATTGTGTGTAAATGCCAATATGGCTCTCTGATGGATGAGTAATGAGATACATTCGCATGTATGCACACACACTCTGGCACTCAGTCTGGGGAAAAGATATATTTTACTATAGCCCTCTAATTTAATCTCCATGACTCTATCAACCATCACTCCCAGAATGCATGTCTTAGAGTGAAAAGACCTTTGGCATGATGCTAGCTCTGGTATTTTTATCAAGTGTCTGTACTGGAAGTCATACAATGAGCTCTATTTGCATACTACTAATCAGATTGTGCACATTCAAGTCCGCAGACATACACATATGGTATTAGCTCCCAGTTTTTTTCTTATTCCTTATTCATCCTTTGTTGCATAACAAGACAAAGACAGATCCCCGTTTCCTTCACGCTCCACTAAAAACAAAATGAGTTGTTGTTACAGAACAACCTGCTATGCAGCAGGACTTCAGGGCTTAGTCCTTGGCCCTCTCCTTGCTTGTTTTACACCAAATCTCTCTCTTTTTTTCAACATAGCAAACAATATTAGTCCTTCCCTTGCTCTCCTCTGACAATGACAAGCATAAGATCAGTGCTTTTCTCTATGTTCAATAGGTCTATTATTCCAGACATAATTTTAACAAAATTATGTGTGAGCCCAAAGAGCTCCATTTTTGTTAAATATTAAAAACATGTTAAGGAAGATGGATTTCTTTTCCCAGCTGGGCAGTGAAAACATTACATTATTAAATAATTTAGGTAAACATTTAAGCTGTGCTTCATTAAGCTACAGTACCACACTTGCATAAATTATCAAATGATGCAATTTTTGCATTTTGTAAAAAACAACAACAAAAAAACCCTGTTGGTAAAGTTTTACATTTACATAATTTTTAAGGTTAAACTAACACGTATATAGTCTCCACTATTGAATTTAGTATTAAATGTCATATTCAGACAGAAGCAGCATAATAAATTGCACCTGGGTTTTTCATGATAGATAAAGCAGCGTATCGTGAGCAACAGCCCAGAAAATATAACGTCTATAGAGCTTAAGACTTGACTGCCATCAAAGTGATTCATGAGGTGGAATGATCCAGTTTTGCAATAGTGCAGCACACCTGGCCCGCTCTGCACATCACCACTTGAGGGTCATGGAATCAGACCACAATAATATGTTTTACATGCTACAGTGACAACAGCAAGGTGTTGATCTTAAGCTATCTTTTGATTTACAAAGTCATAATCAATACATTTGTTAACATTATAAATGGGACTTTTATTGTGCTATAACACGTACAGACATGATACTAACATTTCTAGTGCACAGTATTGTTATAGTCTTGGTACTTTAACCCCATTTCTAGAAAGGTTGAATGTCTTGTAAATGTAAATAAAAAGGAGAAAGGATTTGGAAAAGACTTAAAACCTATTTTTGGTTGTAAATTGTACATAGAAAACATATTAAGCATTAATTAATTTATTCATGACTGATTAATTATTTACTCACCTCACCTCTTCTTTTAACAACACTGTGTAAAGTAAGTGTTTGGGAAATGAGGAGACCAATTGTTTTAATTGTGAAATTTTTTTTTCATTTTTGCTTGATAAAGGATTTTAGCCTGAGGTCTCATTTGATGTATTTTTCAAATTATAATGCACCAGATGTTTTCAGTGGGTGCCTGGTCTGGACTGCAGAGAGACCGGTTTGGCACCTGGGCTCTTTTACTACTGACTCATGCTGTTGTAATATGTGCAGAATGTGCTTTGACATTGTGTTGCTGAAATAAGACCTTCCCTGAAAAATGCTGCTTCAAGACCTGCAGATCTCACTCTTCATAAATTTTAAGTTTACCCCATCAATGCACCCCTACACTATCATGGACTGACAAGTCTAGATTTATGATTTAGGACCCACCCAAACCCTCAGTTTTATCATTAGCGTGCACGTCAATTTGTGTTTTAAATCTATTCCCTTGTCAGGTTTCCCTCTGGTTTAGTCCCTCTGTGGTACTGTTTAGATTCTTACTACCGTATTTTCCGGACTATAAGGGGCACCTAAAAGCCTTCAATTTTCTCAAAAGCCGACAGTGCGCCTTATAATCCGATGCGCCTTATATATGGATCAATATTGAGTTGCAACTACGGGAAGCAGCCGCCGACTCCATTTTCTCCCGTAGAAGAAGTAGCGCACAGTGCATGCTGGGATATATGACTGCACGAAGCGTGCATTTTCACATTGGATTGTAAATGCCTGGGCTGATATATCAGTCTCAACTGTGGTTCGAGCTTTCAGGAAGGCAGGAATTGTCACTGAACTGCCAGACAACAGCAGCTACACTAACTCGAATAATGACGACTTTGATGAGACGGAGCCGGGCATGTTGGATGCTGTATTCGCATCCAACATGCTGCTAAATTCGGACACTGAAGAAGAAGAATTTGAGGGATTCGTGGATAAGGAATGAACTGATAAAGTGAGATTTACGTGTTTCTTTTGTGTGTTTACAGCTGAACAAGGTTCATTCTATGCGCCTTATAATGCGCTGCGCCTTATATATGAAAAAAGTTTTAAAATAAGCCATTCATTGAAGGTGCGCCTTATAATCCGGTGCGCCTTATAGTGCGGAAAATACGGTATATCCCTAGTGTTGCTTCCTGCTACCTCACTCGTTGGTTGTTTAATTTTGCCTGTTACGTTGAGGCTTTCTATTTTTCGGACTCCTCATCTGTCATGCAGTTTTTGCCCTCCTCTGAACGGCAATTTCAGTTTGCCTTTCAATTTGGCAATAAAGTTTGTTTTGTTACTTCTCTTCCTCTCATTTGCCTGCACTTGGATCTATCCCAAAATACTTACATTGACAGGTTGTTTCTTTGCATGGAGATTTTAACTTGCATTTGAGGATAAAGAGAGGATACAGAAACTATGTTTACTGAAAATGGTCTTCAGGGGTCTTCCTGAGCTCATGCTGTGATGTCAACTGCAGAATCACGACTGTTTAATCACGCCTGAGGTCCAAAAGATCAGTCATTTTATATTTGTTTTAGGCCTTTTCAATCCCGTAGAAATTTCTCTGGAATCTTTAAAAAACTGATCACAAAGATGTTAAAGTAATGCACAGGGCTGGCTACGATGATGATGATAGTAATGAACCTCGCTCATTTTTCTTTACTTCTGAAAGGCAACACCCCTCTGAGATGCTGCTCTTATACAGTGCCCAATCATTATAATACATCTGCAGTAGCATTACGCGATTTTTCCAATTGTTTGATGCCCGTCCTAACTTTTTTTTTAAACATACTGCAGGTATCAGGAATATTTTTTTAAATACAATAATGTTATCTTTGTACTATGTAGAATCACAAACAGGTTTCACATGATTTGCAAATCATGCATTTTTATTTCATTCATTCACTCATTTTACCCAGCATAGGTTTTTTTTGTTGCAATAGGATTTGTAAGAGAATTAAGGGAAACTTAATTAAAATTACTCTGTTTCAACTGACTAATGACTAGGATTACATTTATTTTATATCGAGAGACAAAACATTATTTGTTTCACAGTGGATTGTAGGAATTTGGGGAAAATATGTGAATATTATCAGCTAGAAACATGAAGACACATGAAGAGGAAAGGAGCCTCTTGAATACTTACCATTATTGTCCCTCCTGTTTGTGTCCGCAAAGGCTTCAACACTTTCCGCTGTACCAGGAAATTAGGCAGAAACAGAAGCGGTGGGATTTCTGTGATTGTTGCCACCACCACAGACCACTACAGTAAAACAAAGACACAATTAGAAACTGTATAGATTCATTTCCTATGCTGTGACTATATAACTGATAGGGAAAACAAATTGACCGCGGATTGAAAAAAGAACAGAAAGAAGATGAAAGGTAGAAATGTTTTTTTGCAAGGTGTGCCCTCTAGGGTTTGAATATAAAGGTCTCAGTGTGTTTATGCTTGAGACTTGACTTTTACATAAAAAAAAAGGACAGCACAATATAATGCAAATTCACAGCAGAGTACAGAAGTACCTCTCTCATGCCCTCCAACAATTGGTTCTGCATGCAGTAGAGGTGGAGAAAAAAATAAAGCAGGGTAGAACTACTGTTATTAGCTTTAATTTTCCATATCTCACTATTTCTGTATCGCTAATTGCATGTCATGGTCACAGACATTTAAGCTTTCTACATCTACATCTACTAGGGGGATTAATTAAAGGTGCAAACATTTCTATTGACTCAGAGTCCGAGAGGTGCCATCTTCTAAATATGCTCTGAATTTGACTGATTTCCCAAATGGGAATATCGACTGCATTTAGATGAGAAGTCCCTGCTCTCTCATGCCACCTGCTGCATTATAAATCAGGCGACTGTGGCACAGTAGGTAGTTGTCCACCAATCCTAAAGTTGCTGGTGTTCAGTAACATTGAACCCCCACTCCCTGTGAGCGTCGGCCTGCTGCATAGCAGCTCCCCCATTGGTTTATGAATGTGTGGGTAGATAAGAAGCAGTGTAAAGTACTTTGAGTACCAACAGGTAGGTAGTTAGAAAATTACTTTATAAATGCAGACCATTTAGGTTGGTTCTTCTTCTTAATGTAATTTTGAATCAATTTATTTCCTGCTATAAACCTCAGCTCCTCAGTGCTTTTAAGCGATTCATGTGACAAGCAGAAGAGTTTACAAAAGAAGATGTGAAGAGACGAAGCGCTAGGGTGAACATGTCAAGCTGTCATACTGAGGCATGCACTTAGGTTTGGCAATGCTGAGGGTAAACACAGCTACCTTTAATCTGTAAAGGTAGCGTTTGGTGTGAACCACCAGGAGATCCTCTTCGGTAGCTTCGAGGGCTTCCACAATGCTTCCATCAGATATGAACTGCTCCTCTAAGACAAAGGCGTTGTCTGATAAGAGTCAAGTAAGTCATACAGACATATGATTGAAAGTATATTACTGATGTTAGGCAATATTCTTACTGCTAAATGTTTATGATGCTTATGTTACATTTTAAAAGAGCTATGGATATATGAATAATGGACATTGCATGTATATTCAATTACCAGTTTAGTCATTATAACTAAAACCAATGCAGTCTAATACAACAAACAATTCATCCATTAACCCACTAGTGTACTGTACTCAAAACCGTTTTTGAGAGGTGTGGATCCACCTTTGATCATCCATCCAACATATGTTTAACTCAGATCAATCTAATCACCTCTATTTATATACTTTACTATACAATAAATACAAAATCACCTTATTTGAAATATTTGGTTTAAATGTGATGTCTGAATTGGCAGATGCTTTTATCCAAGGCGACTTACAAGTCAGGTTCAAGGCAGCAAAAATCTAAGTCGAGGAGAAAACATCAAAGCAATGCACTATCAGAAGAAGTGTTTTCTCTTTCATGAGATGTAAGTACAAGAAAAAAGGGGTAAGGAACTTCCTGGGGCTTTTTTGTTTGGTTGTTTTTAACTCTTCAAAAACATCAGACTGCTTAACCATTTGGAACAATGTGTCGAAGTTAAATTTAAGCTTTCTTCGTGCTTTTAACAGGCTTTAAAAAATATGATTATGCAGTAAGAAGCATTTACACACTGCAAAAACGCCACATGCTGCAGCATTTCTATCATATCTATAATGCAGTAATAGGTATGACTTTGAATTTTAGCATCACATAATAGCTCATGCTTAGCACAGCATCAAGTGCACCTGGACAGGTCACCAGCCACTCCAAATAGGATAAGCTGTATACATAATTAAGTGACTACAGGTCAATGTTACTTCCCTCTTCCTTCTCGCACAGAAAGGTTCCTACACCTACTGTTTAAAAACAGAGGGCTCATTAAAATCTATTCCAACACCGGGTTCTTGGTGTTCTGCATCTGCAAAAACTGCAGTATCATCTATGTTTTCTAGAATTAGAGCAGGGCCAATTTTAGAAAACCAGGCGCATTTAGGAAACCCCATAAGTAGCTCAGTGCTATATTTACAGTCTTAATTACTGAAGGTTTTGATAATCAATTAGACTGTGCATGGCACTTTTTAAAGCAAACACAATATTTCGTGCAATTCGGCAACAATTTTGTGTGAAGTTGGGCCAGTTATCCAGTGACTATTTTCCTGTGGCCTTGAAACACGTGCTGTGCCTCATCTGCTGTACCTGCACACACTCCCACAGGCCATTTTATCTAATTATCTGTGCTGTACTGCTCTGCCTTTCTCCTCTGCAGCAGATACACCTCACCTCTGCCTCAATTTTTACCTCACTTTGCCTTTGATGCACTTTGTGATTCCATGCATATCAGCTCGAGGACATGTACTGCCCATCTGCCACTTGGTTTCTCATTCTCTTACCTTTCAAGAAGTGGATGACTTTCCCCCACTTCCCCGCATCAAATGGATGTAGCTTTTCAAGGCCCATGAAGGTGATGTTGTAGTCTGGGTGGTACACTATCGGTAGACATGTCCGAGGGACACTGGCGTACAGTTCAGTGCGCTGAGAGCTGAAAGAAAAAGTCAATACAACACTGCTGCATTCCTTTCACGATAAGTGATTTTCCTGTGTCTTAATGTGAATTACTGGAACTGTCATGCTGTTTGTTTGTGCTGATCACCTCCTTTTTCCTTCATTATCTTCTTTGTGAGACATGTTCTTCAAGAATTACCACATTCATCTGGGGGTAAAGAAAATATAAGCTGACAAACGTGAAAATTTACAATAAAGGGACTACACATCAAATGATGAAATAACATTTAAAAGTTTTGATGCAGCAACTGAGAGTGTACAAATGACACAGTCGGTTTTACTGCAGACGCAGCAGTAGGGAATAAACTACAGAAATTAGCGCATGCGCAGTGACGTGTGTACATTTCCAACGACGCAGAAGCATAAGGAAATGTTTGCGCGGGGATACGCAGCCTCCGAGGAGGTATGAGCGGCGGAACCGAAGCAGGAAGCTGCAGGAACCCGCCTGGAGCAGGAGTGGGGACAGACAGTACCACCAGCCAGTGTAACTCACCTGCTACCGTACGTGGAAGGATGCATGTCAGCGAGCAGCTGTCGGTGTGTGTCCGTCCTGACAGGCCTTATCTTGGACTGGTAGGACATGGGCAGCAAAAGACACCGTCTTTTCTCCACAGTTTCTTTGCCTCTATATCCGCGTTACATCCTGCTACACGGTTACGTAGAATACGCGTCCCCCGTCACTTACGCATTAACATAACCGGAGATTTAAAGCGGAAGAAGCAGGATCTCCCTTCCTGTGTAACGCTGCTCTGTGGGAGCTCACACGCACTCGCCTTAAGAGGATTACGAATTGCCTCTCGGACAATAGACCAAACAAAATGCTGTTTTTTTTATAATTATCAATGTCATGTAAAGCAAGATCACGATAATTGTCCCCTTGGGTAAATTTGTTGGATTCATTTTGTCTCAGTGAAGATTTGTTAGCTGTTAAAATTATACATATCATTATATACAGTGTTAAAGTCTCAGCAGTAGTCAGTTTAATACTGGGGGACTCCACACAGAGAAGTACAGAAAACTACTACTTAGAAAAAATAATCTGAAGTGCTTTAAAAAAATCTAAGCAACAATGTACATGTGATGCGAATTCATATTAAAATTTGCCTACTGCTCATAGGTTACACATAAGCCATAAAATAAAGTAAGTCACCAATTGTAGGAAAGTGCAAGAAGTGGCAGCTTGGGTGTACAACAGAATACAATATCCATTAGTCAGGCACTGAGTCCGAGTGGGCACATTTCCTCTTGTAAAATAGAATGCAATAACTTCTTTTAACATTCGGTAATGAAATATCAATATGTACTGCATAAGTATGACCACATTAAATGCTAGGGTATTTAATCTACAGTAGAAATGCAATACAGTAGATTAGGGTAAAGTATTAAAAGTGAGGGTAAGCAAATGTGGAAGAAGTAAAATAGAAAAATCCATGTATAAGTAAAAGTGCATGTGAGTGCTGAATAAAATATTCTAGTAGAAGTACCACTTTACTATACAAAAGTGCAAGTACTTAGAAAACATGATATTAAAACAGTACAGGAAAATACTGATGTCAATAAAAATAAGAATAAGGAGCGACACAGTGATAGAGTGGTTAGCACTGCTGGCTCACAGCTCGAAAGTCCCTGGTTTAAATCCACATGTTGGCTGTGGTCTTTCCCGAGGCCTGTCTGACTTTCCTCCAGATAATCCAATTTCCTCCATAGTCCAAAGACGAGCATGTTACGTTAATTAGTGACTGTAAATTACCTGTGAATGTGAGTGTCTGTCTGTGTATGTCTCTTTGTATTGCCCTGGACACCCCTGTCCAGGGTGGACCCCACCTCTCGTCCAGTGACAGCTGGGACAGGCCCCTTGAAACCCTTGAACAGAAAAAGCTGTTAAAGTTAATGGATGGATGAGCAATAAATATGGACCATTGTGACACTACAATACATTAGTATTAGCAATTGTTACATCAGTCGTCCACGGTCCACTGGGTCAGTGGCTCGATCCCTGGTCCCTCCTTGCTGCCTGTCAAAATGTCTTTGGGCAAGACACTGAACCCCCAGTTGCTCCCAGGGGTCAGATGAGCACCCTGCATGGCAGCCATTGCCATCATATATGTGTTTACAAAATTACTCTATAAGTCGCTTTAGATAAAAGCATCTGCCGAATGACTAAATGTAAAATGTAACAGCTGCTTCATACATTGTCAATAGGTGATTATATTTTTATTTATCTACAACTAAAATAATTTAATATAGTGTATATAATGAATATAATTTCCATTATGGGTTGATTATTCCATCAATTTTTTTGAGTGTTTTTATATGTAATGCAGCACACATTCTGCATATGCTTCTGATATAGTAACAAAGCAATAATCATAGCAATTATCTAAATGTCTTTATTTATTATTCACTTATTTTCCACTCATGCAAATTTATGCTTGTGTTCTCTTGTTATTTCCTTGCCCAGGTACAACACCTGTGCAAGTTACTGTACTGCAGCAAGTCGATTTTCCCAACTAGAGCAACAGAGTTCTACCTTTTGCCAGAATGTGCTGCAGGGGTTTAACAAGGTAAAAAGAGAATGATTTTGTTCAGCAACAGACCAAATGTTCCCACAGGAATCAATAAGTTTCATCTTTTTTGATCTCAGTATGTGCAATAATGTGCAGCTCCCCATAACTCTCTTGAACACAGTTGATCTATCTGTGTTGTATCAGAGCAATACGAATTTACACACCCCAGCCTTCGCCTCTGCAATGCTGGCACTGACAGTGAAAATGTTAGCTGTAATACTTGTGAATGGAGTGACTCTTTAATCCTGCCTACTGGCAGCTGAAAAAGCAGACATCCATAAATAGCATAATTTGTTAATGCCTGTGTATGAAAATGTGGACGGTCTTTCTCTGAAGTGAGGAAAGTTTTGACCTCTAGGTACTTACTGGGGTTGCAGACTGTACAATGGCATATGCTGACCTAACTGAGGCTTGTGGTGTATTTTTATGTCATGCATTGCCTAGTGTCTGTGTGGGTACCGCTTATACAGGCTATCTACTACTTCTCTTTCGGCTTTTCCCATCAGGGGTCGCCACAGCGAATCATCCTTTTCCACTTCACTCTATCCTGGTCATCTTCCTCTCTGACACCAGCTAACCTCATGTCCTCTGTTAGAACATCCATATATCTCCTCTTTGGTCGTGCTCTTGACCTCCTGCCTGGCAGCTCCATCTCCAACATCCTTCTACTAATATATTCACTATCCCTCCTCTGCACATGTCCAAACCATCTCAATCTGGCCTCTCTGACTTTGTTGCTAACACAGGAAACGTGCGCTGTCCCTCTGATGAGCTCGTTCCTAATTCTATCCAACCTTGTGACTCCTAAGGAGAACGTCAACATCTTCATCTCTGCTGCTTCCATCTCTGCCTCTTGTCTCTTTCTCACTGCTACTGTCTCTAACCCATAGAGCAGAGCTGGTCTCACCACTGTCCTGTACACCTTTCTTTTGAGTCTTACTGACACTCTTCTGTCACACAACACTCCTGACACTTTCCTCCAACCACTCCAGCCCGCCTGCACTTGCCTCTTCACCTCTTTTCCACACTCCCCATCACACTGAACTGTTGACCCTGTAATCACCTCAGCCCCCTGTAACCTCACGCTTCTACCTGGCTCCCTCTCGTTTACACACATGTATTCTGTCTTGCTACGACTGACTTTCATGCCTCTTCTTTCCAGAGCAAACGTCCACCTCTCCAGCTGTTGCTCCACCTGCTCTCTACTCTCACTGCAAATCACAATGTCATCTGCAAACATCATTGTCCAGGGAGATTTCTGTCTGACCTCATCTGTCAGCCTGTCCATCAGCATAGCAAACAAGAAGGGACTCAAAGCCGATCCTTGGTGTAGTCCCACCTCCACCTTGAACTCCTCTGTCTGACCTACAGCACATCTCACCACCGTCATGCTCCTCTCATACATGTCCTGGACTACTCTGACGTACGTCTCTGTCACTCCCGACATCCTCATACAGTACAACAGCTCCTCCCTCGGCACCCTGTCATACGCCTTCTCTAAATCCACAAAGACACAATGCAGCTCCTTCTGACCATCTCTGTAGTTTTCCATCAACAACCTCAAAGCGAAAATGGCATCAGTGGTGCTCTTACGGGGCATGAAACCATACTGCTGCTCACAAATCTCCACCTCCTTCCTAAGCCTGGCTTCCACTACTCTTTCCCACAGCTTCATTGTGTGGCTCATCAGCTTTATCCCTCTGTAGTTGCTGCAGTTCTGCGTGTCACCCTTGTTCTTAAAGATCGGCACCAGAACGCTTCTCCTCCATTCCTCAGGCATCTTCTCACTCTCTAAAATCCTGTTAAACAGACTTGTCAGAAACTTCACTGCTGTCTCCCCTAGACACTTCCAAACCTCCACAGGTACGTCATCAGGACCAACAGCCTTTCCGCTCATCATCCTTTTCAGAGCCTTCCTCACCTCATCCTTGTGGAGCATTTCCTGCTCCACAATAGCCACATCTTCCTCTCTTCTTTCCCTGTCATTTTCCTTATTCATCAGCTCCTCAAAATACTCCTTCCATCTTCTCTGCGAACTCTCCTGGCTTGTTAGCACCTTTCAACTTCAACTTTTTATTTATATAGCGCCAATTTACAACAAGGTCATCTCAGGGCACTTTACATAATAAAGTCAAGACTATACAAACATGTAGAGAAAACCCAACAAATCCCCCTTGAGCAAGCCATAGGCAACAGTGGAGAGGAAAAACTCCCTTTAACGGAAGAAACCTCCAGCAGAACCAGGCTCAGGGTGGACGGCCATCTGCCTTGACTGGTTGGGCAGAGTGGAAAGTGGAGAGAGAAAAGAACAGAGCAACAAAAGCAACAACAAAACATTGAGCAGGTTAATAGGACCAGTAGCTGCACACTGGAGGACACACAGCGCCAAATCCGGGGACACCTGTGGACAGGGAGAGAGAGAGGGAGAAAGAGAGGGAGAGAGACGACTACGGGACAAAGAAGACACAGAGTTAATGTCATACAGTGGTGACATTATAGATGTGGGGTGAGAGGAGAGAATGAAGAGAAGAGGAAGTGGCACAGTGCATAGTCCCCCAGCAATCTAAGCCTATAGCAGCATCCATCTCTGTCTTTAATCACCCTTATCTGTTGCACATCTTTCCCATCCCTATCTCTCTGTCTGGCTATCCTGTACAAGTCCTTCTCTCCTTCCTTCATGTCTAACCTGTCATACAGCTCATCGTAGGCTTTCTGTTTGGCCTTTGCCACCTCCCTCTTCACTCTGCGCTGCATTTTCTTGTACTCCTGTCTACTTTCCTCAGTCCTTTCTACATCCCACTTCCTTTTAGCTAACCTCTTCCTCTGGATGCAGTCCTGTACTTCCTCATTCCACCACCAAGTGTCTTTATCATCTTTCCTCTTTCCAGATGACACACCAAGCACCTTCCTACCTGTTTCCCTGATTACCTCTGCTGTAGTTTCCCAGTCATCTGGAAGCTCTTCCTGACCACCCAAAGCCTGTCTCAACTTCTGCCTGAATTCCTCACAAGTTTCTTCATTCTTTAGCTTCCACCACTTGGTCTTCTTTTCTGTCTTTCCTCTCTTCTTCTTTCTAACCACCAGAGTCATTTTACCCACCACCATGCGGTGCTGTCTTGCTACACTCTCTCCTACCACCACTTTACAGTCACTAATCTCTCTCAAATGACCTCGTCTACATAGGATGTGGTCCACCTGTGTACTCCTACCTCCAATCTTGTATTTCACTCTGTGTTCCTCTCTCTTCTAGAAGTAAGTGTTAACTACAGCCATTTCCATCCTCTTAGCAAAGTCCACTACCATCTGTCCTTCTGGATTCCTTTCCTTAACACCAAACATGCCCATTGAAGTCTGCTGCAACAACTAGTCTCTCTCCTCTGGGGATACTCTCTACAACCTCATCAAACTCACTCCAGAATCTCTCCTTCTCTTCTAACTCACAGACAACTTGTGGAGCATACCCACTGACTACGTTCACCATCACCCCTTCGATTTCTAGCTTGAGGCTCATCACCCTGTCTGAGACTCTTTTCACCTCTAGAACATTGTTCACAAACTCCCCCTTCAGGATCATTCCTACTTTCACTTCCTATCCACACCATGGTAGAACAGCTTGTATCCTCCTCAAATACTACGTGCTTTGCTGCCCTTCCACCTCGTCTCCTGCACACACAGTACATCTATCTTCCTTCTCTCCATCATGTCTGCCAGCTTTCTACCTTTCCCTGTCATTGTGCCAACGTTAAGAGTCCCTACTCTCAGATCTAAGCTCCTGCCTTTCCCTTTCTCTCTCTGACCACGAACCCTTCTGCCTCCTCTCCTTCTTCGACCAACAGTAGTCCAATTTCCACCGGCACCCTGAAGGTTAACAGCACCGGTGGCCGTCGTTACTGACCCGGGCCTCGACCGATCCGGTATTAAAGTGGTATGGATGACTCGCATGGTTGTACTTGGCAAAATTTTACGCCGGATGCCCTTCCTGACCTAACCCTCTCTATTTATCCGGGCTTGGGACCGGCACAGAAGTTACTGGCTTGCATCCCCTGTGGCTAGATTCACTACTGAATTTAGGACTATAATGTGCTGAAATGCTGCATTCACTGGATTACAGAAAAAAGTAACGAGATTATTTGATCCCAAAATGACTATGATTTCATGGTACAAAACTGTATCATTGAGGATATGTGTTTAAGCTGGGTTTTGCTTTGGCTCATTATCTAAAAAAAGATGCTCTTCTTTCTCTTTTTCTTGTTTTATTGGGTCAGCAGTAATATATTTGTATTTTTTTATAGTGTCTGAGTTTTTTGTGGTGTTTATGATTATTAAATATATATCCTCATCTAATTCAGACATACCCATGTTACTTAAATGTATTCTGAAGAGCCTGGACTACTGTAACTAGGTGATTTTTTTGCGCATCTCATAACAAATATACAAATCCAATAGTAATCCTAATTTATATTTTTTAAGTTAAGTTTACTCGGTTATCAACAGCATCAACTTCTTAATATTTTTTATCAAGTTAGAGGAAATTGCATTGTGAACAAACCCATTTAGTCATTGTTGCATTGCTGCAAGTAAAATAGTAATATATTAATGTATGTATAATGTATGTATAATTTTTTATGGAGGGGCGTGATTAACAAACCATGACTGAGGACAATGTGATCAAAGTAGAGAGTAGTATGACTTAAGTTTAGAAAACTAAAGTTACACAAGTAATCATTACTCAATCTTCTTATGAGAATAGGTTTCATGGTTTTAAAAAAATCAGACTGCTCTTAAACTGACTGCAACTGTATGAGTACTACAACATTTAACACAGCTTATAAGAAACAACACACTTATATAATTATATAAGTGTGTTGTTTCTAAGACCGTCCACAGTACGCTTAACTTGCAATATCTTTGCTTAAAATAATAATTCTGAATACTCCATAGCAAATTATAAGTAAACCCAGAGGAACTTTGCAAGTACTGTACACTGTTTTTAGTTCCGTAAACTACAGTAAATTATTAGTGAAATAAACTTAATAAGCATTTGCAAGCAGAAATACAATTTCCATTCCAATTTAAGGTTTATTTTTAAGAGTAAGGTTAAAATCTGAATTTACAGTGTATTCAATGTCATTTGTTACATTATTTATTTCCTGTTTTCAGGTCCATCAATATTTCTTTGGGCTTGCCAGTTGCGATTTAGTTTTTCTACTTCACTGGTAGTGATTGACACTGTGAGGCACAGATCTGGCATGAATTAGATGGTCGCTTGGGGCAATAAACACTTCACCAACAATATTGAGCATTTGTTACCATAGCAACTGTCAGAATAGATATGACACCCCACCATTCTCAGTGATACGAGTGAGAACAAATAAAATAAAGATCCTACAGCTGAAGCAGAAAGTCTGAGCGTGGACCATCAGTGAAACCCCTTGAGAAATGCTTACATCTGTAATCTGAATTAGAAATCTGTATTTACTGCATCGTAGTCACTGTGGTGAATTTGTGACGACTCCATATGGAAAAGATGGATGAGAAAACAGCTTCTCAGAAGTCTTTGGGGATTTGAAGATCTAAACACACTCCTTTCCATCTGCACAACCAAAACCAGAAGGAGCAATTATCTCTTGCAGGCAGTGGATGTTTTTTCATCACTGATCCATGGGATAATTTCTAAGGTGATTGTTTAAAGTCATTATGTGCACTGGAAAAACACTTCAGGCTTCATACAAAACATTCTATTGTATGTTATTAGACGAAAAGGGTAGGATTGCAACAAGATGTTGATATTTAAAGGACCGGAAAGCGTAAGTGGACTCAGCCGAAGTTTACACGTTCAGTGTTTTCTGTTAAGTTTTAATCATTTTCAGTTCCCTTAAGCCTAAAGCTCACAAGATGTGGTCTGACGGATTTAGTATACTGCATAATAATGATGTTAGAGCTCAATCGTATACAAACTGACTGTAAATTATCTTTATAAAAAAGTAGTTGAGCAGCATCAACAAATCAATAACACATTCTGTTGTCTGGGAGGCATCACATCTCTTGTTCTCCTTATGGCAGTGGGTCATCCCCTGAAGCGTCTGCAGAGAGGAAGATGGTTGACAGAAGTTTTATATTAGTCTTGGTAACATTTTATTATTTGGTTTTGACCACATCCATGTACATGATACATGAAATTCAGAATAAAGACATTCCAGTCAATTTTAATGCATTGCTCAACTGTGGGAAAGGGGAGATAATTGACTGTAGTTTATAAGAACCACACCATTTCATTCTATTCCCACCTGCTTTTTTGCAACAAACCTTTCTGATTAGTTGACTGTACTAAAAAAGCATGCAAACAAACTGTCTTGAAAAAACAAGTAAACTTATAGAAATTGTATTCCTACTTACAAATGCTTATTAAGTACACTTACAGTTTAGTTTACACAGCCAAAAAGCAGTCTACAGTACTTAAACAATTACGTATAGTGTAGTCCTAGTATGTGTACCCTAGTATGGAGTCCTCTATACTTTCAAAGGAAATCCAAAGATCAGGTAATTGTTACTGGTGTAGTTTGTCATACATGACTTTCTATTTTTGTCTTCAGTTATGGTTTGTTAACTACACCAAAATAATATGCTATTATATACTATACTACTAGGGTAGATAGACCCCTACCCGACCAGCCTTTCAAACTTGAGAAAACTTCTTTTTTTAATTAGCTATCATTATCTAGTGCTGAGATTAGTCCCACAATAATGTAAAATTTTTGACACTGTACTGCACAAAGGCAAAGAATATTATATTTGGAGTAATGCACTTTTTGTAATCATCGCTCCATCCTAAGCAAATGTTAGCATGATGATGCCTCCCATTGGTTCCATTATTGCTGCTGTACTTCATAGTTTTATGATAACTTCACTCAAATACAATGAGTAAATGTCATTGTATTTGACAATTAGAGGCAATTACCTCTATTTCTTACTATTGGTTTTTACAATGTAATCTAAGTATTTGACTAATGAAGGGGACCCATGCTTACCCACTCACACAGTTGTGGGAAATTTTGCATCCCCATAAATCCATCCATCCATTAACCGTAACTACTTATTTTGCTCAGGGTCGCAGGGTGGTGCTGCCCTCATAAATATTATACTACAAATATTAAATGTATACTAATAAATATTTCTAAAAAAATCTAGAGAGACATATTATTGTGACACAGAGACAGCCCATCATTGTTATAAACTTTCCTCAGCACCTTAAAACTTATGAGCTTTGTAGCTCTAAAGAAGAACTATAGGGCAAGTGCTGAGTCACTGCCATGGCATTTTTCATAGTATTTCAGGACTAGTTTTATTCAGATTACTTTGCATGTTCCATGTATTTCAATTTGAAAAGCTCACAAAGTGGTTGCTATGCTTGCAATATTTTGACTGACAATAGAGCTGTACTCAATGTATGTCCCATAGAATGTCGGATTTTTGAGCTGCTGGCTAAAAGACGGGAGAGACAGAATAGAATTTATTTCCACTCCAACAATACCTCTCATTTCCCATCTGCTCTGGCTGATGTAAACATCATCTGATTTCCAGAGCCAGGCAGTGATCTCATGAAATGCTGCTTTTATGGTTTGTTTGTTTTGCCCTCCTGCCAGCACTGTTCCTTAAGGTGCCAACTCCAACCACATGCAATATACAGATCATCAGTGCATAGGGTGGAATCTGATGAAAAAGAAGAATAAAACAGAAGACAAATTGAAATTAAGCTCAGGGTGGCATTGTTGTACACTGGTAACACTGAGGCCTCTGCAACAAGTAGAAGAGCAAGCTGGATGTTTGTCTTGACAAAAGAGGTTTTGTTTAGTGTCCGATTATGTATTAAGTACAAAATCAAATCATCTTTAAAATGATTATGATTATTTAAGTTTACAGAAGAATGAGTTGGTGGAGTGTTGTGGAAGTCCATTCATCACAGGAAACCACCACACTAGGGGCTGGAGGGGTGGGAGTAATGAGTTAGCACTGAACAGTGTCAGCAGTAACCATTTATAGCTATGGTAAGCTTTGAGGGGAAGATATCAGGCACCACCTACACTAATTTAAGTATGTGCTCCTGTTTATACAGTTAGTTTAGTGACGTATAAACAATGCTGCTCTTTAAATCAACTGTTGCATTGAAAGACAAGCTATATGTCATTTTTGTTCCACTGCAATGTAATGTAAACGTGAACGAAATGTAAGGGGTTCATGTTTAAGTTTTTTTCTTTTTCACAAGTTTACAGACCTAAAGAATAATTCAAATGGCTCATTTTGTGTTGGAAACACATAATAAATGCAATGTGTGTGTAGTATTATCTTCTAAACACAGTCTGAACAGTGCACAGTTATTGATGGCTCATTGACGGACGAATATACAGTGGCCCTGCGAGCTCAACAAAGCGTAGAAAACACACTCAAATATATGAAACACAAGCAAACATTACACCAAGGTGACAATACAGCTGCAACAGAAATATGCTTCAAATACAGGAAGCTCAAAAAGCTAATAGGAAAACAATGAGCTGTGATTTGTTTTTAGATTTTGTGTTTCAAACTTAACACGATGTATGGTTGAGTGCAAAAGTTTCTATCCCTTTATTTCGAAATTGCAAAAAGGGTAAAACAAATAGTTTAACAACATATTTAATGCACATTCAGTTGATACAAATGTTATTTCATCAGAAATTGAAGTTCAATTCAACTTTATTTATATATCACCAATTTACAACAAGGTCATCTCAAGGCACTTTACATAATTCAATTCAATTCAATTCAATTAAACTTTATTTATATAGCGCCAATTTACAACAAGGTCATCTCAAGGCACTTTACTTTAAAATCAAGACTATAGAAACATTTAGAGAAAACCCAACAAATCCCCCTTGAGCAAGCCATAGGCAACAGTGGAGAGGAAAAACTCCCTTTAACAGAAGAAACCTCCAGCAGAACCAGGCTCAGGGTGGACGGCCATCTGCCTTGACCGGTTGGGCTGAGTGGAAAGTGGAGAGAGAAAAGAACAGAGCAACAAAAGCAACAACAAAACATTGGGCAGTTTAGTAGGACCAGTAGCTGCGCACTGGAGGACACACAGCGCCAAATCCAGGGACACCTGAAGACAGGGACAAAGAGAGGGGGACAGAGAGGGAGAAAGATGACTACGGGACAAAGAAGACACAGAGTTAATGTCATACAGTGGTGACATTATAGATGTGGGGTGAGAGGAGAGAATGAAGAGAAGAGGAAAGTGGCACAGTGCAGAGTCCCCCAGCAGTCTAAGCCTATAGCAGCATGACTATAACCAACTATAAGCTTTATCGAAAAGGAAGGTTTTGAGCGTCGTCTTGACAGGAGAGAGGGTGTCTCTTCCCGAATCTGGACTGGGAGCTGGTTCCACAGGAGAGGAGCTTGATAGCTAACGGCTCTGCCTCCCTTTCTATTTTTGGAAGTTCTGGGAACCATAAGTAGGCCTGCATTTTGGGACCGAAGTGGTCTAGTAGGATGATATGGTACTAGGAGATCTTTTAGATATGATGGGGCTTGACGTTTAGAGCTTTATAGGTAAGAAGAAGGGTTTTAAATTCTATTCTACATTTAATGGGAAGCCAATGGAGAGAAGCTAATGAAGGTGAAATATGATCTCTCTTACCAATCCCAGTCAGCAATCTTGCTGCAGCATTTTGGATTAATTGGAGGCTTTTTAGAGAGTTACTGGGGCAGCCTGAAAGTAGAGAATTACAGTAGTACAATCTAGATGTAACAAATGCATGGACAAGTTTTTCAGCATCGCTTTGTGAGAGCATGCTTCTAATTTTGGCAATGTTCCTTAGGTGGAAGAAGGCTGTTCTAGAGATTTGTTTTATGTGTGAGGTAAATGACAAATCCTGGTCAAAAATGACTCTGATATTCCTTGCAGTACTACTGGGGGCAAAGGTCATGTCATCTAAAGTAGCGATATGGTTAGGAAACATGTTTCTTAGACTTTTAGGCCCAAATACAATAACTTCAGTTTTATCTGAGTTTAGAATAAGGAAATTATACGTCATCCAGTCTTTTAGACATGCTTGTAGTTTGATTAATTGGTTTGTTTCATCAGGTTTCATAGATAGATATAACTGCGTGTCATCGGCGTAGCAGTGAAAATTTACAGTGTTTTCTAAAAATGTTGCCAAGGGGAGACATATATAGAGTAAAGAGTATTGGTCCTAACACAGAGCCTTGTGGAATTCCATTACTAACATTTGTGTATGTGGAAGATTCATCATTAACATGAACAAATTGGATTCCAATAACATGTTCTAGTCTCTGTAACCGTAACTAGATACTGTAACCAAAGAAACTGTAACTACTGGACCCAAAAGCAGAAGCTGAGACGCGCAGAGAGTGCAACAGGTTTATTTGCACATGAAATACAGTTATAAATTATCACACGAACTACAGATCCTTTGACGCTTAGCACACAGATCTGTGCTCAAACAAAACTCTCTCAAAGGTTTAACAATATTAACTCATAACAGTATGAACCTAAAGGCACAGACCTGTGCTCTAACAAAACTCTCTCAAAAGCTTCAACAATGTTAACTCACAAACAGCATGAACTCAAAAGCAGAGACTCTTAGGCTATAACAAAATCTGAACTGCCAAAACTATCTACAGACTCACGACCAGCATTAAGGGCTGAAGATCAGGAAAGGCTGAACGACATCACGGAGCCGTGCCAGAACGAACCAGGACACACTAGCAACCCCCAAAACTAAATGCAAGGCCTTAAATACAAACATGCAGGGGTAGTGATGACGATGATGATGATGATGATGATGAAAGGCACTGGTGAAGATGATGGAAGGCAAACTGTGAGTGCACTGGTAACCAGCAGAGAAACAGAGGAATGCTGCAGGGACACACACAAAACAGAGAAATGAATGCCTATATACAAGCCAAGAGCAGTGAACAACTAAAAGGGGACAAAAAGCACCTAACTTATAGCACACTAAGATCTAGCAGAACTAGTATAGAGAAAAGTCCATTATCTGAAGCCAGAAGGAGATCGTTGGTGACTTTAATCAGTGCAGTTTCTGTGCTATGATGAACTCTAAATCCTGATTGAAATTCTTCAAACAAGTCATTTCTGCGCAGGTGATCACATAATTGCTTTACAACTACTTTTTCAAGTATTTTAGAAATAAAGGGGAGATTGGATATTGGTCTGTAATTGGCTAAGACACCTGGATCCAGACAAGGTTTTTTAAGTAGAGGTTTGATTACAGCTAGCTAACAGGCCTTTGGTACATATCCTGTTTGTAAAGATAGATTAATTATATCTAATACGAACGTGTCTAGTAAGGGCAGAGCATCTTTGAGCAGTCTACCTGGAATAGGGTCTAGCAGACATGTTGGTTTAGATGCCATAATAGTTGAAGTTAACTCAGCAAGGTCTATGGGCACAAAGCAGTCTAAAAGGGACTGAGGATTTACTGATGATTCTAATTATGTCGTATTTGTGGGGAGGGTCTGGTGAATTTTATTTCTAATAGCTACGATTTTGTTTGTGAAGAAGGTCATGAAGTCATTGCTGCACAGCGTTGAGGGAATACTAGTCTCAACTGAACTATGGCTCTTAGTCAGCCTGGCTACAGTTCTGAAAAGAAACCGGAGGTTGTTCTTGTTTTCCTCTATTAGTGATGAATAATAAGATGTTCCGGCTTTACGGAGGCTAACTTGTATAAGTATAAACTCTTTTGCCAGGCTAAGCGTGATTCTTGTGAGTGAGTGGAACGCCACTTCCTTTCTAGTTTTCGTGACGCCTGCTTTAAATTGCGGGTTTGTGAGCTATACCATGGAATTCGCCTGTTCAGAATTACTGCCTTCTTTTTTAGAGGGGCAACACTATTAAGTATAGAACGTAAAGATGCTGCATAATTATCAGTAAGGTAATCAACTTGTACAGGAGTACAGTTAATGAGGCTACTCTCAGTTATATCGGTACATGTTGAAGTAAATGATGAAGGGATCATTTCCTTTAAATTTGTTCACAGTGTTTTCAGATAAACACCTACTGAAGCAAAACTTTTTTCTAGCTGCTGTGTAGTCTATTAAATTAAATAAGGATTCTGCAGAGAGGCGTGTAGGACTGGATCTTTGCGTCCTAGGCTCAACTCTGGACTGTCAGTCTTTTGGTTGTCTAATAAAATCAGCCATATTTTTTGATAAGACAGAGGCACCATCAAAAGTAGGATGGATGCCATCTCTCCTAATAAGCCTAGGTTTTCCCCAAAAACTTTTCCAATTGTCTATGTGGCCCACATCGATTGCTGGACACAACCTAGACAGCCAGCGGTTGAGTGACGACATGCGACTATACATGTCGTCGCTGATCAGATTTGGCAGGGGTCCAGAGAAAACTACGGAGTCCAACATTGTCTTTGCAAAGTTAAACACGATTCAATATTCGCTTTAGTGACCTCTGATTTGCGTAATCGGGTGTCGTTTGTTCCTGCATGAATAATAATCTTACTGTATCTACGTTTATCCTTAGACAGGAGTTTCAAATAGGATTCGATGTCGCCCGCTCTGGCCCCAGGGTAACATTGGACTATGGCCGCTGGCGTCTCTAACTTCACGTTTCTGACTATAGAGTCGCCAATTACCAGAGTTCGTTCTTCAGCGCATGTGTCGCTGAGTGGGGAAAATCGATTAGAAACGTGAACCGACTGGTGGTGAACCTGGGGCGTCTGTTTAGCATTAGATCGCTTACGAACCGTCACCCAGCCGGCCTGGCTTCCCGGCTGCTCGGGTACTGCTGGGGTACAGCTAACAGTGGCTATGCTAACAATGGCTATGCTAGGTTGGTCAGAGAGCCTCGCCTCCAAAGCTGCAATAACCTTACACTTATTACAAGTACCGTTATCACTAAAGGAGGCCGAGGAAAAACTAAACATTTGGCACACAGAGCAAGTCAGAGGAGAGACTTGGTCAAAGTTTGCATCTCCTTGATAGACTAAATCCAAAATGAGTTCATTTTGGATTTAGTCTATCAAGGAGATGCAAACTTTTCCCAACTGTATTTAGTTTCTCAAAAACAAAAAGTTTCTTACAAACTATTTTTGTTGCTGTCTGGATTTGCTAAATTGCTTTATTTTCTCGTGTTTTGTCTGTCTTTTGTCAGAAGGCTCGAGGTTTCTTTGCCACCATAATAGTACTGTAGGCCGGTGAGTCAAGCAATGTTCTGACTGCCTCCGCTTTGACAATAAGCACAGTACAAACTCTAGCTGCTTATTTGCTACCTGACCTTATGTCAAGTCATTACAGTTACAAGTACATTCCCATTTTCTTCATAATGCAAGGTTGGGTCTAATGTTTGGACTTGTCATTCCCATATAGAATTTTGACCAGTGTCCAAATAAAGTGGCTTTCAGCAATTCAGTGGACTAAGGTATAACAAACAGCCAGAGTTTGTGATTTTGACTCAAAAAATTGTCAGTCTTAGTCTTGTCCATGCCTCTTCAAGTGATTCTAACTGGTTCTGTTATGACTGAAATATCTAAAATGTAACAAAGAATAACACAGTTTAGTGTGTGGAAGGGTTACGGTGTATCGACTGAATATCTGACACATGAAAAACATGTATTTGCTCAGTGCAGCTGTGAAAACAACTGATTATTTCAATATAATTCCAAAAAAAGATATTCATAGTGTCATAACCTGCTGTTCACTTTTGGCACATTATCAAAACCCAGGGCTTTAGATTGTGTGGCCAGCATGCTCCTGTGACTCCTGTGGGAGCCTTGACCGCTGCCAATCACACAACAATGGTCCTGACAAAGAATCTGGTATGGAGGCATGGGAGGGAGTGGTAGACCCACAGCACGGGCATCAATGGTCTGTCACAGCATGCATCCAAGTCCTCTTATCCATCCACAATCTGACAGCTGCTCCCACATCACAACAACATAAACACACACACAGAAACACACACACACGACAGGACTGTAAAAGAAAGGAGAAAAGCCATTCTGTAGCCTTTTGCCTCTGAAGACAGGGTCAGGAATTGTAATACTGTTGGAGACCTGAAATGCTAACATTTTGACCCACAGAAGAAACACAGCTTGTATGTTCGAGTATTAAAGAGAATTTTAAATGTACAGTTTAAACAATAAAAAGAGCCAGTTTAAGGAAGTTGAATATGTAGAACTGCCACAGACTGTGCAAAGCAATGATAATATTCTGACTCTAACAAAGCATGAGACATTCGTGGTGTCAAGCACACTATAAAATAAATATTAGACACTTCATAAGTCATTCTAGCACTCACCCATGCCATTTCTAAAACAACACAGGTGTTTCATCTAAAATAGATGCTGCAAGTACAATCAATAGTAATAATGATCATTGTATGCATCATGTGGGTTTATAGGACTTGTCATAATGAGGCCAGCATGGAAGTGAAGCAGCCAGACATCATTTATTTTATTTACCTCTTCTTTTCCCATCAAAGTACTGCAGGTATTCTGTGGCACCTCCTCACTTGAGCTGTTTGATTGTAGGGGATGATTGTATTAGATAGCTGTGTAACCAGCCACAGATCTTTAGCATGCACTAAATTTAGTCTGAAATATCACCACGTCTACATTGGATTGAATTACCATGAAACGTTTTTATGTAGTACCAACATCTGGTCAAAATTTAATTTGCTCATCACTGGGTTTTGATCCAATAGCTAGACATCCCTATTAGCCTCAGCAAATTTATGTTAAGCACTATTAAGCAAATCTTCATAAAAATTATCATGCTTAAACATCCGGTCATAGACTGGTGACCTGTCTGTTGTAAGAACCAGGTAAGAACTATGAAAAACACCCTACAGTTGTGATAAGGTACGTTTACACAGACTTAGTGATCTTTCTCAGGAAAGCAAATGTTTTACGTAGGCGGGAAAGCTCATGAATCATGAACGGAGGGATTTAAGCTAATTTTTAAAACACATTCGGCCTAAAGCCGCAAATAACATTAAACTAACACAAAGTGCCTTGGAAATGTCTAAATAAGTCACTTTTCAACGCAGATACATTTGTCACTACACAGTTAAAAACTGTGATCCAGGCTTCCAAAATATGTCCAAGGTAATAGAGAAATTACTCATGTGTTGCATGTATATGCGTATTTCCAGGAACAGTTACTTAAATGCATTTAATCCCAGTTTTTCTTTAGGAATTCTTTTAATTACTTTTTAATTTTTCAGGGGATAAAATCTTTTATCTTACTTGCGTCAAAAAAACTTTTTGTTGAGTTTTATTTTAGTATATAATAATAACTCTGCTGTTAAAAACAAAAATCAACAGCTACAAACCAAACAGTACAAAGAGTTTAAGTTCACATAACTTAGATTGGATGCACTGGGATGTGAATTCAGCTTGTTCCTGTTCTGTGCATTTAAAATAATTAACATAATATAAACCTATTTAACTTAAAATCTAGCCACAGGGGTTGCAAGCCAGTAACTTCTGTGCCGGTCCCAAGCCCGGATAAATAGAGAGGGTTGCGTCAGGAAGGGCATCCGGCGTAAAATTTTGCCAAGTACAATCATGCGAGTCATCCATACCACTTTCATACCGGATCGGTCGAGGCCCGGGTTAACAACGACCGCCACAGGTGCTGTTAACCTACAGGGTGCCGGTGGAAATTGGACTACTGTTGGTCGAAGAAGGAGAGGAGGCAGAAGGGTGCGTGGTCAGAGAGAGAAGGGGAAAGGCAGGAGCTTAGATTTGAGAGTAGGGACTCTTAACGTTGGCACAATGACAGGGAAAGGTAGAGAGCTGGCAGACATGATGGAGAGAAGGAAGATAGATGTACTGTGTGTGCAGGAGACGAGGTGGAAGGGCAGCAAAGCACGTAGTATTTGAGGAGGATACAAGCTGTTCTACCATGGTGTGGATAGGAAGAGAAACGGAGTAGGAGTGATCCTGAAGGGGGAGTTTGTGAACAATGTTCTAGAGGTGAAAAGAGTCTCAGACAGGGTGATGAGCCTAAAGCTAGAAATCGAAGGTGTGATGGTGAACATAGTCAGTGGGTATGCTCCACAAGTTGGCTGTGAGTTAGAAGAGAAAGAGAGATTCTGGAGTGAGTTTGATGAGGTTGTAGAGAGTATCCCTAGAGGAGAGAGAGTAGTTGTTGGAGCAGACTTCAATGGGCATGTTGGTGAGGGGAACAGAGGTGATGAGGAGGTAATGGGCAGGTTTGGTGTAAAGGACAGGAATCCAGAAGGACAGATGGTAGTGGACTTTGCTAAGAGGATGGAAATGGCTGTAGTTAACACTTACTTCCAGAAGAGAGAGCAACATAGAGTGACATACAAGAGTGGAGGTAGGAGTACACAGGTGGACTACATCCTATGTAGACGAGGTCATTTGAGAGAGGTTAGTGACTGTAAAGTGGTGGTAGGAGAGAGTGTAGCCAGACAGCACCACATGGTGGTGTGTAAGATGACTCTGGTGGTCAGGAAGAAGAAGAGAGGAAAGTCAGAAAAGAAGACCAAGTGGTGGAAGCTAAAGAATGAAGAAACTTGTGAGGAATTCAGGCAGAAGTTGAGACAGGCTTTGTGTGGCCAGGAAGAGCTTCCAGATGATTGGGAAACTACAGCAGAGGTAATCAGGGAAACAGGTAGGAAGGTGCTTGGTGTGTCATCTGGTAAGAGGAAAGATGATAAAGACACTTGGTGGTGGAATGAGGAAGTACAGGACTGCATCCAGAGGAAGAGGTTAGCTAAAAGGAAGTGGGATGTAGAAAGGACTGAGGAAAGTAGACAGGAGTGCAAGGAAGTGCAGCGCAGAGTGAAGAGGGAGGTGGCAAAGGCCAAACAGAAAGCTTACGATGAGCTGTATGACAGGTTAGACACGAAGGAAGGACAGAAGGACTTGTACAGGATAGCCAGACAGAGAGATAGAGATGGGAAAGATGTGCAACAGATAAGGGTGATTAAAGACAGAGATGGAAAGGTGCTAACAAGCCAGGAGAGTGTGCAGAGAAGATGGAAGGAGTATTTTGAGGAGCTGATGAATGTGGAAAATAACAGGGAAAGAAGGGAGGAAGATGTGGATGTTGTGGAGCAGGAAATAGGAGAGATTAGAAAGGATGAGGTGAGGAAGGCTCTGAAAAGGATGAAGAGCGGAAAGGCTGTTGGCCCTGATGACATACCTGTGGAGGTGTGGAAGTGTCTAGGAGAGGCAGCAGTGAAGTTTCTGACAGGTCTGTTTAACAGGATTTTAGAGAGTGAGAAGATGCCTGAGGAATGGAGGAGAAGCGTTCTGGTGCCGATCTTTAAGAACAAGGGTGACACGCAGAACTGTAGCAACTACAGAGGATAAAGCTGATGAGCCACACAATGAAGCTGTGGGAAAGAGTAGTGGAAGCCAGGCTTAGGAAGGAGGTGGAGATTTGTGAGCAGCAGTATGGTTTCATGCCCGTAAGAGCACCACTGATGCCATTTTCGCTTTGAGGTTGTTGATGGAAAACTACAGAGATGGTCAGAAGGAGCTGCATTGTGTCTTTGTGGATTTAGAGAAGGCGTATGACAGGGTGCCGAGGGAGGAGCTGTTGTACTGTATGAGGATGTCGGGAGTGACAGAGACGTACGTCAGAGTAGTTCAGGACATGTATGAGAGAAGCATGACGGTGGTGAGATGTGCCGTAGGTCAGACAGAGGAGTTCAAGGTGGAGGTGGGACTACACCAAGGATCGGCTTTGAGTCCCTTCTTGTTTGCTATGCTGATGGACAGGTTGACAGACGAGGTCAGACAGAAATCTCCCTGGACAATGATGTTTGCAGATGACATTGTGATTTGCAGTGAGAGTAGAGAGCAGGTGGAGGAACAGCTGGAGAGGTGGAGGTTTGCTCTGGAAAGAAGAGGTATGAAAGTCAGTCGTAGTAAGACAGAATACATGTGTGTAAACGAGAGGGATCCAGGTAGAAGTGTGAGGTTACAGGGGCTGAGGTGAAGAAGGTGCAGGAGTTTAAGTACTTGGGGTCATCAGTTCAGTGTGATGGAGAGTGTGGAAAAGAGGTGAAGAGGCGAGTGCAGGCAGGTTGGAATGGGTGGAGGAAAGTGTCAGGAGTGTTGTGTGACAGAAGAGTGTCAGCAAGACTCAAAGGAAAGGTGTACAGGACAGTGGTGAGACCAGCTCTGCTCTATGGGTTAGAGACAGTAGCAGTGAGAAAGAGACAAGAGGCAGAGATGGAAGCAGCAGAGATGAAGATGTTGAGGTTCTCCTTAGGAGTGACAAGGTTGGACAGAATTAGGAACGAGTTCATCAGAGGGACAGCGCACGTTGCCTGTGTTAGCAACAAAGTCAGAGAGGCCAGATTGAGATGGTTTGGACATGTGCAGAGGAGGGATAGTGATTATATTGGTAGAAGGATGTTGGAGATGGAGCTGCCAGGCAAGAGGGCGAGAGGACGACCGAGGAGGAGATATATGGATGTCCTAACAGAGGACATGAGGTTAGCTGGTGTCAGAGTGGAAGATGCCCAGGATAGAGTAAAGTGGAAAAGGATGATTCGCTGTGGCGACCCCTAATGGGAAAAGCCGAAAGAGTAGTAGTAAACCTATTTAACTTAAGAAATGATAGGCCATGTAGATAGTTTTGGAACATGCAATGCTACTGAGCCATTTCGTATTGTAGTACTTTTAAGAAAAGAGTGCTGTGAATGTCATGATTTTAATTATCTTTCCTTGCAGTGGGCACTACCTACCCTATCTACCCTTACCCCCGTTGCTTCCTTGTGTTACAGATTCACCCTGCCAGCATGCATGCCTCTCCTCTGCCCTCCACTGCTTGCATCACCTGCCCCACACACATCAAGCTTGATTACCTCCATGCTTTATAAGCCGGCCAAACCCAGCAGCCGAATGTTGGCTTTGATTCCTGCGTAAGTGGCTTCCAGGGTTTTACTCATCTCTTTACCTATTAATGACCAGGTTCTCCTCATCTGACCTGTCTCAGCCTACTCTCTCTCTGCGGCTCTCCCTGTGCCTTGTTAGATTTTGGGCTTAGTGAGTGCATGTTTCTAGCCTGCCCCTTTTTACATCTTAAAACTTACTTTGTTGCGTAATTTGCCTGCCTTCATTCTACCCTTAAATTGCCAAAATCTACTTTTGGTCTACTTTCTTATGGCTTTTTTGGGTCCAAGCACTTTGGCACACTGAACAGGTCTGCTGAGACCATAGAAGAATGCATACAATAACTATTATTCACACAATTTCTGCTAATTTATTGTTATTATTTTCATATTTAACACACAGTGCAGCAGATCTGCACTTCAATAATGTGCCAGCTTGAAGCAGTTTTAATAGCTAAATGAATATGCAGAATATGTATTTTTGTAGAATCTACTACGTGTAAAATTTTTAATATCCAAAAACATTGTTTGTACCTTCCAAACAGCACTGCAGCACATACAATGACATGATAAAAACCTACAGTCTGCTGCGGTCTCATAGTGAGAAGGTTGCAGGTTTGTGTCCCCAACCGACCATAGCCTTTCTGTATGAAGTTTGTAGTGAGTTGGTAATTGAATAGCATGATAATATCGAATGTAGGTAGTTGCCATTTTGGCCAGTCCTCACAACTTCAAAGTGTCTTTTGAGGTTTAACACATGGTTTGAGGCTTAGATTTAGTTACAGTAGGATTAGAATTACAGTTAGGGGAAGGGTTAGGTTAGGAACATTTATATTTCTGATAATTAACGTTAAGGTAAACTGTTGTTATGTCAGTGAATGTCCTCACAAGTACACTGAGACAAATGGGTGAGCGAGTGCGCTGTAAGCAGATCAGAGATGCTTTGCGTTGAGATTTCTGCATTGAAAATTTAACAAGCAATGGCCTCAGTATGACATAAACCTGATGTAAGTTTCACAATGAAAATCGATCACACAAACAATAATAAGCACAGCCAAAGCTTTACATTGCAGCGAGGGGTTTGTGTTGTTCCGAATAATCCATAATGTGACTGGGCTCTTTGCTAACAGCCCCCTCCTTCATTCATCACTCACTGACCATTTTGCTCAGAACCATGCCGTGATTGATTGTGTTTATGTTTTGAGCTCGCTGTGGGACTGATGAAGTGAAATGTGTGTGTACTTTTCTGTGGACAAATGTTGTGTTCACTGTATGCATGCTGCTGTTCTCTGCTGCACACAGAATGAGATGTGCAGGTGGAGTTGCATTGAGCCAGAGTTTTCAAGGAATTGAAACCATCTGTTCATTTAAATCACACAAACAACAACAAAGTGTCCCATCCTTTTTAATTGAAATACTTTAAATTCGGCTGATGCACCCAACTGAACATCTTTTCACCAGTCATTACTTCGCCCACAGGGACTAACAGCTCCAATATTAAAAATAGGATTGCTCCATGCTCATAAGCAAACAATTTAATGTTAATGTAGAATCTGTACAACTTCTGAACACCTTTTACTGGATAGTTTAGAAGAACGCCTGACAAATAGGCTTTTTAGATCATATTTATCAAAGACCTAAATCTGTTTAAAAAGTAACATTTAATCCTACCAGGTTTCAATAAAGGTATGTGCCGTAGAGTAGCAAAGTCTACTTTAGGGAATGGATTACATTAACATTTTTAAATCTCTCCTTTATAAACATATTCATAAATTTTGCTTTTGCTTTGTCAAACACTCACAAAAACAAAGGTTTTGGCTCAACAAAAAGAACATTTCTGTCAAAGTTGGCTTCAAGCTTTCTGAGTTATGATCATGTCTTCTAAAATGAAGTGAAAGCGACAAACTACAATACAAAAAGGTAATTTCTGCATTTCTGCTAGACATAAATGTGTTTTTGTCTCTTCCACTAGCTTATGCCCAGCAGTCAGGACATCAGCATGCCCCAGTTACCTTTCATCACAGCAGTGACTTGACAATTCTGGACCAGCTTCAGCAAGTCTTTGTCCATGAGGGGCCCAAGTAAACCTAAGCTACCAAAGAGGCTTTTACATAGTACTTAAAATGAATATGTTGTATATATAATATATGTGAATGAGAGATGTTTTTAGCTTCAATAATACTTTTACGAAAAAATCAAAAAAATGTTCATTTGTACAAAAATATTCCATTTGAGTTATTGCGTAAAGCTTAATCCACAAGGGACAAGGGAACAACAGCCTGAAGAGAAATACCAACTTCAACAACTTAAGCTGTCAGTAAATATGAAAATGACGATTTGACGATGATGATTTGTATGGCTATTGTCTGTCTCACACCACTGGTCACTTGGAAAATGTTTTAGCATGGTGGTGGGAACCAACATAAAAATAGACACTCCTGTTATCACAGCAGTGAAACTACTGTAGAGTGCACGCTGGTCAAAAGTGCATTTCATAGTATTTTCTGGTTTGTATTGCAAATAAAAAACAACAAAACTGAGCACTGGAATGTCATCCGGCTCTGTGTTTTTACCCATACTGTGTTTTCAATCCACATTATATTATTAACACTTTTGCTGTGACTTCACAATGGCATGATGGTTTGGTAAAGACCCACATGTAATGAGAATTCTACAGACGATAAAAACCTGGAACTCCATTAGATCTGTCTTTCAGATGAAAGTTGAGACATCTTCAAGAACTAAGGCAAATTCAACATCATTAGTTTTCCCTGATCACATTTTAAATATAAGACTGACTATGAGTTGTCTTATTAAAAGAGACACACTGTACTACTGAGTGACATGTTACTTTTCTCTAACAGGAGATATACTTTGCCTTGAATGCTCTTAATCACCATAGCTTTGTTAAACAATCTAGTGAGCCAATCTACTCCATGAGGTATCTGGTGGAATAATGCATTTCAGACCATCAGGCCATTTGAGGCAAAATAAAACATAAAACAAACAAACAAACAAACAACAACAATCTCTACCAACCATTTTAAAATGGAAGAACCATGTCACCAAGTCGAGCAGTGAGTCTGTGTTCTTAATCTAATTTAGTCTCTGGCACAGACAAATAAATCAATCTAGGTTGCAAGTGATAGAATTATCCAAATACTGTGTTGCATTTAGTCTCTATAGCCATTGTTGAAAAAAAAACAACAACATTAGCAAGATGGTATTTTACAATCTGCAGCAGCTGCAGTAATCTTCAGTAAAATATGAGGCGGAGAGACTGTCAGTGAAATGGGCAGTAAGCAGTTTCACACTCTCACATGGTTGGTAGCAGATTAATATATACTAAGAGGCATTGTATTTGTAGAATAACCCTATGCAGTATTGTGTCAAATCATACAATACACGTGGTCAAAAAATTCAATCTTGAATTGAGTAACAGATTATCTACACCACCTTTATACAAGTCCATAAAGGCAAAGTAAGATACCAACACAATGGAGAATGCACATCAATAGATCATTAACAGGCCATACAGAGTTGAGTTAAGCATTTGTTTTAATTAGAAGAACCAGACTCTGCTCGCGTGATTTATTGCATGAGTCCTAATGACAATGGTGTTTTGTGTGTGTTTTCTACATCCATTTCCTGCCCTAATTGCAGTGATTAGTCCAGCACAACCTATATAAGAGTAAGACATATACACAATCTGCAATTATACATACTGTACATTATTAACCAACCCCTGTGTCCACAAAAAACAAAATACTAAATGCACATAAAACAGTTATTATAAACAAAACCAGGGCTTTTACCCTAACCATATCAAGATCCTTTTTGAGCCTAAACCTGACAAAGTAAAGGCATGTGTCAATGCCAATTTTACCATTAGGGAAAGTAGGCAGCTGCCCTAAGCTAGAGGGGCCCAAAAATACAGATATGTATTGTTCAATGTGGATGTGAAAACTAGCTATCAGCTGAGCCAGAATGAAATAAAATTTGACTTTTTGGTCGTTAATCAAAATCCAAGCGTTGACCAGTAGATTACACTTCGTTTTAATGCTTCATAATAAGTGAAAACTGTGTTTCTTGAATAAAATGCTTTTAATCTGAAGGCACAGCAACAGGAAACGAATTGTATTGTATTAGCATTGTAGTTTGACTAGCAGAGTGACAACCGTAAACTAAAGAGACACATACTTTACCTGCGGCCGCCTTGACGTTTTCAGTGCGTTTATACTCGGATTAACACTATTGGAATAGGAAGAGCAGAGATTTTTAGCAGTTATTTAGGCAAATCTTAACAAAGCAGATGTTAAACTGGGCCTGAACGCTGGTGTTTCAAATTTACCCGTGACCACGTTAGCTGGTGACCGACTTCCGAAAGCGTCGGTTGTTGCTCGTAGTTACGGCAGCTGTTGAAAGCAGGAAGACAACACATTAGCCGTCCTCGTCTATGCCAGTTTGTCTGTTGTTCGTTTCATTACCACTAAACTTGCATGTAATTGTTCTTTTGAGGCTTGTTTTGTTTGAGTAAAGGTGACGGTCAACACCCAGACGCAGTTTGCACCAGGCACGTAAATACAGAAGGAACGAGCAGTGAGGCCTCTGCTTGTGTTTTGCTTTGGTCTGTTTTTAATAAAATGTTCAATCTATATGTTACTATATTTGTCTTTGGGCGTCTGTTATTCAGTCGGACTGAACATTGAAAAAAATAAATAGTATTCTACGAGACTCGAGACCGTCTCAAATAATGAGAAAATGAACTAGAGCCAACAGTCAAACCCGCTGCACTATCAGCGTCTGACTCACGTCATCACGGTTTTGGACAGCTTCACCTTCATCCAGTTGTTTCTCTTGCACTGCAACTGTCAGATCAACTTGTGACCACAGTGTATGTGCCATTACTGCTATTGTCTGTGCAAAAGGGACAACTACATCACAGCTGCCCCTCTTTCATTCAATCCGTATGTCAGAAATAAACCATCTTAAAGTCTGGAAGCAGTTTGATCAACTTGTGAAACTCCAGGTCTAAAGTAATTTGGGTTCTCCAGAAAGTGACACACCTCTTAACAAAAAGCACAAAAAGTAGCGAAAACTGTGAGCTCTGATTGAGATGTTTAAATCCAAATGTATTGTGTTCCACAACTGTGAACATTTAACTGCAAAAAGATGACTGAGCCAAAGTAGTTGTGCAGCTTTAAACTTCCTCTTCCCTCTTCCTGTCCTTCTGGTCATCACACCTTAGGTTTCATGTTTTTGTATCGGCTGACACTTCAGTGCTGTTTTTATTAGTAAAAAGCTTAGGTTATCAAAACGTAATCTATTCTTCTGAAGTATTTAACAACAATGACATGCTGTCTGCTTCGCTGTTTCATGTTTCAACACCTGTGGATTTGGAATTTGAAAGGGTGGGGCTAACACCTGCAGAGGTCCTGAAGAAGTCATCTGACCCATCCATGCCCTCCATTATTGACTCGAGCTGATCTATGGATCCCCCTATGGCATGTAGCCCGGGGCAAGAGAAACCTTGTGCCCTTTCCTTTTTGCATCTTGGCTCTCAGACATTTCCAGAAAACAAACATTGACATGGTTTATGAGTAGCTGAGTTACTTTACTTGATGCAGTTTGTCCTGTCCTACAGAAAGCAGCATGGTACTAATAAGTATTGAGTGGCCTGATTGGAAACTGTACAGAACAAAGTCATGGTTTTAATAAAGAAAAATACAAATAATTACTAATCTAGTTTTATGCTGCACATGCCACAAGTGGTCCTCCAATTATCCAGTAAAGTTTGCCACCTCATTGAGAAGCTGGAGATGTTCAGCCTGACGCATTTCAAACTAATCAAAAAACAACAATCAAGAACAGAGACAAAGAGACAGCCGTGTCTTGTGTTGCTCCTTTACAGTGACAGCAACCTTATGTTTTGCCAGCAGAATGCTTTTGGGAAGCAGCAGTGGTTTGTTATGTACTGTAGGCAATAACAGTAACAGTTCTGCTAAAAATAGTGAACACTAGACAATAGAGCTGGTTGCATACATGCATTGTTTTCTGTAAATCCTTTAGCATTGTTAAGACAATTTAATCCAATATGAGAATGGCAGACTACCCTCTGTCACACAACAGTAAAAACTATTACTTATACTATTATAGAGTGGACATTTTTCACAGGGCAAAAAAACATGCCATAAAGAGCAATAAATGTGTATTTAGTTCCTTGGGAAAAAAGAAAAGAAATACCAAAATCTGCAATGTGTTTCCCTGACTGAGAGGTGTTCATACTGTTTGTTTTTCTTTGCTTTCTTTGTTTGAACTTGATTCACATGTTCAGCCTGTGCATTCCTGTATCTGTCTGTGTGATTATTTTGTTCTTTCACAACTATCTAACACATATTGTCTCAATTTGCATGTTTGTTTGGGATACAGCCATCTATTATATGCATTAAATCTTTAAACACAGTTTTTGAGATTGTAATGGCTTTAAAAATGTTGTAACATTTTCTCACCCATCTGTTTCTGAGTTTACATTTATAACTGTAATGAGAGTTTTAGACCTAGTGAGCATAAATGTTCTGGTGCATTAAGAGTCCAGAAAAGAAATAGTTGGGTGCAAAATCGTAAAAATGTTTTTCATGACCTAGTGTGACAAGGGATGATATATGAACATCGTTTTAAGAGTATCCTGTTGATTTTACTACAGAATGTAAATGTCTATACAAATCATCTTTGGAAAAGAGTCTTTTTTTTCAGCTCATTGTTTCATACGCAGTCTTGACACATAAAGCATTCAGTATGTGTCCAATCTTTCCAAACATTCAAAAACAACAAATATTGAAAGCATGGGCATTAATACCAGCCATCACGCAGATCATCAACACTTCTCTTATAACAGGCACCTTTCCCACCTCGTTCAAACAGGCCCAGATTACGCCCCTGTTGAAAAAACCTTCTCTTGATCCCTCCCTTGTGGAGAACTACAGACCAGTCTCTCTTCTCCCATTTCTGGCCAAGACCCTGGAACGAGCAGTCTACAATCAACTTTCAGACTTTCTTTCCCTGAACAACCTCCTCGATGTAAATCAGTCTGGCTTCAAGAGCGGTCACTCCACAGAGACGGCACTTTTGACTGTTGTGGAATCCCTACGGGCTGCTAAAGCTGCGGGGAATTCTTCTGTCTTGATTCTACTGGACCTGTCGGCAGCCTTTGACACTGTCAACCACCAGATCCTCCTGAACACTGTCTCTGCCTTAGGTGTCTCTGAACCAGCTCTAGCCTGGTTTCGGTCCTACTTGTCTGGACGATCCTACAAGGTATCCTGGCAGGGGCGCGATTCTAAATCTCATAACCTCTCCACTGGTGTACCTCAGGGCTCTGTTCTTGGTCCTCTTCTTTTTTCCATCTATACTTCTTCCCTTGGCTCTATCATCCAATCACATGGCTTTTCATTTCACTGCTATGCGGACGACACGCAGCTCTTCCTGTCCTTTCCGCCAAATGACTCCAGCGTCTCCACACGCATCTCTGCCTGCCTCTCTGACATCTCTGCCTGGATGAGAGAAAGACATCTCCAGCTCAACATCTCCAAGACTGAGGTTCTAGTCTTCCCAGCCAAGCCGTTGACGCAGCACAACATCAGCATCAACATTGGATCCGAAGTGATTACTCCCGCTAAGTCGACCAGAAATCTGGGGGTCATTATTGACGATCAACTGAGCTTCACGGAACACATCGCCTCAGTCTCTAGGTCATGTAGATTTGCCCTCTACAACATCAACAAGATCAGACCCTACCTCTCTGAGTACACGACTCAACTCATCGTGCAGGCACTGATCATATCTCGTCTAGATTATTGCAATGCACTGTTGATGGGGTTACCGGCATGCACGACCAAACCCCTGCAGATGATCCAAAATGCAGCAGCACGCCTTATCTTTAACCAGCCAAAAAGGACTCATGTCACCCCTCTCTTCAGATCTCTGCACTGGCTTCCTGTAGCTGCTAGGATCAAGTTCAAGGTCCTGTCTCTTGCCCACAGAGTGGTCAACTCAACAGCTCCGGCTTACTTAAACTCATTCATTCAGGTCTACAGCCCCTCCCGTCCGCTGCGCTCGGCCAGCGAACGACGTCTGGCAGTCCCAGCGCCACACAGAAGACACCAAGGAAAACTCTTCAGCTCAGTAATCCCACGGTGGTGGAATGAACTGCCAAACTCTGTGCGCTCAGCGACCTCACTAACTACATTTAAAACACTGCTGAAAACAGAACTCTTCCGTCTCTTTCTTTAAAAAAAAAAAAAAAAAAAAAAATTCTTGCTTTTTCTTTTTCTCTACTTGCATCTCATGAAACCGTAACACTTGCTTGATAGCACTTTTTTGATAGCACTTTACTTTGACGTTTTTCTCCTAAACTTAGATTTTATTGCTTGTTTGTTCCTCACTTGTAAGTCGCTTTGGATAAAAGCGTCTGCCAAATGCCTAAATGTAAATGTAAATGTAAATGTAAAGTTCACTTCAGGATGGATTGTCCCCTATACATATTGTAATTTGCTGAGTTGATTAGAACGCATTGTGCCACAAGTATTACATAACCTACCATTAATAGCAGTGAAGGTCTCAGTGAGGTTTGTGGCCTTGTGAATACATGCACGGCGACAGGTCAGTACAATGGAATGCTAATGAGGTGCCAGAAATTAGAGCTTAATTGATTCATTCTGGTCTCTGCTCAGTGAAGATATCGAATGCTTGCCTTCTTATGTCAACATACACCAAAGGCCGTGGTGTCCATTTACAGCTTTACAGCTTTACAATTCCTATGTCCATGCAGTCTCCCTGGAGAAGACCTCTGTGTTATTAGGTCAAAAAGTCAGGTGACAAACCTTAGTTTGCAGTAATAGTCGTTAACTTCCATTGGGGATTTGTATATATTTCCAATCCAGTCTTCTTCTTTAACTGGTCATGGTAATGCTGTGAGATGACAATTATTGCGTATCATTTATCATTGTTTTGGATGTAATTTATTTTAAAAAGTTATCTTTAATTTGAGGACCTGTGTCTATTGAGGAGTTGATGTAGCATCTGGTTGTTTGTGGAATCTTGTGGACTTTAACACAGCAAAAAGGAAACGACTAAGAAGCTGTAGTTGGTTAAACACTTATCGCACAGCAGCAGAAATGATATGTCTGCATCTACAGAAGTCACAGTTTTTACCTTTTTTTTTAAGTCAGTGTGAAAGTGGGTTTTGTCTTTCACTGTGGTGTAGATAGCTGATGATTTGCAAATTGTTTCAACTTTTCTTAAATTGGCGTGTAGCTATTGAAAAAATGCTAACTCACACACTAAGATGCTTAAAGTTACAAATTTAACATGGTGTTAATAAGCAGGTATGTTAACGTGTACACCATCGCAATATCCTTTTATTTTTACATAATCACAGCATTAAATAAGAAATTAGGGTATCTGTCATTAAAATTAATCCTCAGAACATGGATGCCTGTATGTGATTTTATGTCAACCATCAGTAGTTTTGGCATTTAGAGCCAAACATATGGTGGCCCTGAGGGTTCAAAGCACTGCAATTTGAGAAAACACAAGCATATATTAAAAAAACTTCACCAGTTTGCATAGGAGAAAGGAAATGTATTTAAATCACATATAGTCCTTTGTGGATTTTGCCTTTGTAGATAATACTATAAATTGACCTCTTGCAGACCAACACTTGCATCATGTATTTTTATTATATTTTGTCAGATTTATCTACTTAAGAGCAAAGATGGAGCCATTTAGTAAAAATGAAAAGCCTCTTGTCCTGAGGTTAATAACAACTGAATGACCCTTCTTAATGTCATTAAATGCCAAAGGCGCGTGTATTATGCACAAGAGGCCTCAGTCTACTGAGTATTTTTCGGCTCTGTATTTAAAAATGCACTTAGCAGCTCCTTTAAAGCCATGTGTATGTGTAATAAATTCCCTGAAGTGGCTCCTATGGATGTTCAATAATGGTGCATGTCATCATCAATTGCTGTTGGAAGCAGGGTGTAGCATCAGGGTTTAGACTGTTTTCTTTGACACACAGTGCAGTTTACCATTTAGATCTTTATGTTTGTTGAACTTGGTCTGTTGCGTGTAAATGTTATCCTTTTTGTGTCACCTTGATGCATGGCTTCTTTTGCACTTTGCTCCCAAGTGTTGGTCTGGACAAAGATGGATTTGCTGGATTTTCATCTTTGTGGGATTAAAGGAGACTGTAAAATTCCCGTAAGAAAGACTGAGCTTTTGAAGAGTTTTTTGAGCAAATCCAACATTGGATACGTCTCTATAGGAGGATAACATTTCCTAAGCAAGGACAGGCTAAAGGCTTTATATCTTGATAAATCCTGAATAAAAGTAGTGGTAGTGGCAAGAAGACATCCACATCACTAACTGTAATACACACAATAACCACTAACTTGTATTATTCTGAGTTTTGCCTATTCAAATTTACTTTAAGAGCAATGGAGAGTATTATTTATTATTTATTAATATTATGACTGGCTGGTTCGATCACGCATCATCTGCCGACCTTGGCCTTTCTGTGTCGAGTTTCCATGTTCTTCTTGTGCTTGTGTCGATTTATCTAGTGCTCTAGTTTCCTCCCAGAGTCCAAAGATATTCATGTTAATTGGTGACTCAAAATTTCCTGTGTGTTTGTGAATTTGAGTGTGAATGGCTGTCTTTTTGTGTATGTCTCTTTGTATTCACTTTTAGAAATACTGGTGACCTGTCTAGGGGCTACTTCGCCTTTCAGACAGCTGGGATAGGTGCCAGCAACCTGCAATCCTGAACAGGATAAGTTGTTACAGATATCAAATGGCTTGCTCATTAGACCAGATCTGACCTGATCAGTTACTGACAATCCAAATGGTAAACTGGGTTTTTCCCCTTTATCAAATATCTATATTTTGATGTATCATAATTTTGTGCAGAGAGTAGACAGGTTTCAATGCAATTTAGCACAAATCGGTTTGCAAAAATATGCTAAAGGTGGCACTTTAACCTCTCAGTAAGAAGTTCCTGGGTTTAACCCACTTTTTGTGTGATGTTTGTATTTGTCCCTGGGCTTATGTAATTTCCTCCTCCTGCAAACAATTTAGAGCCACCAGTTAACCTGGGTATCGTAAAATTGGTGTAAATACATGGTTGTTATGGTTGTTTGCCCTAGGTGTGGCTATGCGATTCATTGGTCACCTCTTCAGGGCCTTTTGGCCAATGATTGGCTCCAGCTTGCCACCAAGTCAGTCCTAAAGCAAAGTGCAAATTTAATAGCTTTGTTTTAATCTGTAGAGGGCCTTACCTATGTGTATTTTTAAAACAAAAATAAAAAATACAAAAAATACACAAAACACACAAAACTTCCAAGATTTAGACTTCAGTCAATCAAGAGTATACTAAATGCCCATATCAATATGCTTTGTAGCTGTTGAACCTCAAAGATTTATAGAGAAAATGTAACAAATCCTATCACTGAGGAGTTGATGGAGAGTAAAAACACCCTTTTATTGAAGAAACCTCTCACAGAACTAGGCTTGGGTCAGGTTAGGTTGTGCATTAAGCTGCTGCAGAGGACAATGACATGATATAAAAATCGCTGTACTGCAGGAACAGTTTTACCTTGGACAGAGAGTCTCTGTTTCCTGACAGAACAAGCAAATAGTTTGGCTTATTGGTTTGTGCAAGTTGTGTTTTGTAAGAGGTTAATTTTCCTTAATGGATTTTATTAGTGTGTTTCCAGAGATTAATTTCAGCAGTTTTGCACATGACTCAACACCACTCCTGTATTTATGTGTGCCAGTGAAAGAATAATAGAATAGAGTAGGGTTAGTCAAGTATTTTTACATCAATATCTGTTAAAATCATCCCCTCATTAACTTAAAAGGTAACTAGTTTTGCTACATTGCATTTATGACTCCAGCTCATCATCCTTTTTTTTTCGTTCAGGTCTCACTAAGAAGATAGCAGTTAAGGACAAAGTTGCACCAGTTAAGTATGTACCTTTTCGAAGTTGTGTTTATATTTGCATTGTAATGATTACTGTCAGCCGGGTGCAAAGATTGTGGTACACATGTGCATTTGTGCTTGATTGGCGGGTCAATGGTGTTGAATTGTATTCTAGCAAGTTAAACTAGTTACCAAATAGTTTGGTTCATGTCTAGATCTAGTACAACTTCATTAAATACCCCAGTTGGGCTTCTCTTTTATTGCTCTTTGTGAAAAAACAAAGCACATACATTGAGATGTCTTTCAATATGTTCCAGCAATTTACTGTTTAATATCCTAAACAGCTCCTAATGCAGAAGATCAGGTACTTATGTTATCGCAACATGATTTTATCCACATCCATAAAACTACCCAATGTTCTTCTGAAAAAACAATTCTTTAAATTTTTGGTGTAGAAAAGCATTTATCATCTAGTCTGCTCTCTCCTGATGTTTTTACATCATTTTTTGTTAATCACTGCGATCTGCAGTGCTTACAGCTGTAAAGTGGTGGTGAGCAGCTGCTCAGTGAAAATAGGGAAAACTCTTTTTATGTCGTGGACATTATTTTTCACCTTGCAACAGCAACACTCAGACACTGTTTACAATAATAGTGTATTAACCTTAGGTACTTTTACGTTTAGCAGCTATGTTTAATCTGACCATTTTTCCTACACTGTTATTTATTCTTCATGCTTTCCTGAGGCAATTTCTTCTGTGATGAGTATAATTAAAAGGCCAGAGTTAAATGGGAGCTCAAACCTAAGAATGGTGGCAACTGCAATCTGCTATTCATGTCTGATCCTAATTGATTGTATTGCTTTGTTTTATGGCGACTCACAGCTCGTGAGAGGCTTAATGTGCAGCATGAACTTGTGCGGGGAGACAGGGACAGCAGGAGGTCAGGCTAGAGTAAAGCTCCTTTGCAGGATGGCAACAGGTCAATGGGAGATGATTGACTCTTCACACCACAAGTGTCATGTCTGAAGGGGGTCTCTATATGTAGCCAACTGTACTGCTAATCACAGTTTATGGATAGGAACACTTTTGATAACCATTGTTTCTTATTGAGTCCTCCTAAATAGTATTACTAACATAGGTCTGCCAGGAAATGAGCATTCTGCAATTAGAATGCAACAGAGGTTGAGATTCAATCTCTGATGTGATCAAACTTTAGACTACATGCTGGTTTAGCCATTAGATGTTTGCACATTGTACCAACACTCTTCAGTTCAACACCATTAAACAACAACACACTATTTGCTAATGCAGAGAAAGGCTCTGTTCTATGTTGAGGCTCTAGTAATGAATTAAATGAGCCTGTGTGTGTTTATGTGTTGCTATCAGCTGGGGACATAATGGCAAATAAGAACAACTCTCATTCTGCTCTCCACTGGAAGCTCACTGTCGACTTGCTACCTTTATTGGATTACACCCACTCTAATAGTGTTCCCAAACGTGTCTCTCATAATACTGATTGCTCCTCAGGAACACTTAATCTTTGTGGACACTAAGAGTAAGTGTACGACCATTCTCCTTCTCCGTTGCAGTCATTGTGAAGTACTGTTGGGCAAGGCACCTAATCTCCAGTCATCCAGGACAAGCTGTTGACTAGTACAAAGTGTAGAACACTTTGATTATCATTTCCGCTTGCAACAGCGACTGTGTTTTTTGTCTGAGTGGGCTTAATGTTCCTTTTGTAGGTAAATAAACCAACTTTTATTAGGACTAATTATGAGCAAACAATGAAAGGTTAACAGCTGTATCTTACGCGTCCATACATTTCATTTAGAGACAAAAAGGGCCAGTTTCTAAAACCCTTAACATTATATTTGCTGTTAACTATTTGCATGTCTGGGCATAATGGGGCCTTTGCCCTTCCAATGTATTGTTGGTGGGACAGTGTCAAATCCTCTTGGCAGCAGCTTTAAATCTCTGTAATAGTAAAAAAATACTGGGCCTGTCAAAAATTTAAAATCCTCCATTTTATGTTGTTGTTTTTTCTGTCATGACTTCAAAATTAACCTCTTGGAGTGTTGCTATGGCTTTTGTTTTTGTTATGGAAAAGCAGACGTTTTTGAGGGAGAAATGCTGTTGTCAGTCAGAAATGATCTGTTCCTTGTGGCTAAGATATAAATCCTCCTGACTGAAACTACACATGGAAATATGTGTACAATGACAAAGATGACATTGCAGTTGTCTACAGTATGCATACTCTTGAGTAAAGAGCAAGTATATCTCAACCCTACATCACCAGCAACGCACTGTCATGTAAACCTTTTTTATTTTTACAAACTGTTTGCTACTTACCTTTACTCTTTTCCTCGATTATCTGAAAACTAGCTAAAAAAGTAGCTGTCCTACCTGTGAACTAGAGGTGGGTGATGGTGATTTAAAGAACTAATATTTAGTGGTTTAAACCTGCATGCTATGGTGTTAATTTGAGGAGTACACTACATAAGTAATATTAAACATCAATCTGCTCTTTGTGTCTAATATTTTTCATTTTTTTGCTAAAAATACCTGACTGTTAATTTCAAAAGTTTGTATACTCAATGGAAAATTATCACACAGTTTTAGTTCTGATCAGATGACAAAGATAACTATATAAGTCACATCGAGCTGTTTTTGCAATTTGCAACAACAATTTGCAACAAACAGAAGAGGCCCACAGCAGATCTCACAGCTTTACACCCATATTGTGAATGTAGTATGTTTTGTTTTGTGGACAAATGTACAGTAGCTCTTGTACAATTTTGGATTACGCTGGTTAGCTCTCCTCCACATGATGTCACCTTTGAGTGTTTTTTGTTAGAAGTAGAGAGATACTTCAACATACAGAAAATGGGAGGAATTGTATGCACCTGTACTCACTGAATTGACAGTGTTTTTAATGACAAAAATGAGGTAATGACAAAAGAACCATGGATCAAACACCATCATCAAATACTAAACGATTTAAGAGGCTAAAAGAATGTTATCATTGTTTGGGATGCTCCATGTTTAACACTGTCATGTCTTTGGTTCTGTCCCCCTGGCTCCATCCAGTTACTCCAGTATTTCCTTCTTTATCTGCGAAAGACTGAGGACCAAAAACCTGTGGAACTGAAAGAGTTCCACGAATATTTTTTTTATCATACAGGTGCTAATTGTGCTTGAGGTAGAGGAATGAATTTGATTGTTTTTCAATTCCTTATTGGTTCTAATTTGTTGTTAAACAAAGGTTTATAGGGTTTCTTTTTTTTTGGTTGTTTGGAATTAATTCTTTTAATTAATTCCTCAGATTCCTTAACTGGTAAGCATGTTGTGTTTATAGTTGTATCATACATGAGATGCTCACATTACAGTAAACACAACAACATACACAATATGACAAATATTTATCATGCTTCTTAAATTTGGAGTTGTTGCGGTTAGACTTTAAGATATGAGCAATAGGGTCAGGAGTTAGAGAATGCATTATGTTGGTGAGTTTCTCACAACTGTGGCCAGACAGAGCTGTGTTTGTGATTGTGTTTGTAGATGTCCTGCATAATAATTATTGTGCATTTGTAGCCTTTTTTTCCTTTTCCCTCTGGACGTTGTTGGATGATAAAAGAATGCTGTTCTTGATTCTCAGTATGTGGCTGTTTTTCACAGCAAGGAAAAAAATCTTTGGTTTAGAGAGGTTGAATTCAGGAAGACCAAAGACTGCTTGAAAAAATCAGAAGGGTTTCTGAAACACTTCTCCAGAGTAAAGATGTTGAGGCAAATGCGCTTGCCGAAACGTAGAACAGTGATAGTCACACTTTTTCCGGCAAGTCAGAAGACTGCAGTGTTTTCACGTCACCTTTTGGTATCGCTAGTAACAGACATGAGCGACAACAATCGCCTGATTGAGAAAACCAGAAATAAAAGTTAAGCTAGTTAAGTCAGTCTGTGCTGTTAAACAAGCTTAAGTCCTGTTTTGTGACATTGCAGCAGTGACCTTGAATTTTAAACCTCTACCATACAAAATTGGAAATGGGTGTGCGTCTTCATAACAGAATTACCTTCTTAAATCTCTAATTAAAATCTCAGGGTCTTCTGTCTATTAATAGAGTAAAAATTAGGTCTACTGGCTGCAGGGCCATTTCACTTTTGTGCCCTCTGCCTCTGCTCATACTGACCTATGCCTAAACTTTGAATTGGAACTTTATTCTTTGATTACGTTTGGATTTGTATCTGACACCATTTTCCTGTTGGGTGAGTCTCTGTCTCAATAAAGCACTGAAACTGTGTTATTTCAGAATCAAACAGCTTGAGAATCTTAATGTGATTTGTTTTCCAACCTGTTTTTATTGGAAGTTGACGTATACTGTAACTCAAAAATATAGCTTCTATATTACATAAATTGAGATTTATACTTTAGGATGGCAGAGGAGTCTTTCCCTCACATCCTTTTCTCATATAGTTCTTGTCATTTTTGGCTTTAAACTAAATTCTCATACAAGCTGTATGAGCACTGTACTGTATATACAACAAGGCAATTTGAAAGGAAAAGTGATTTGTCACCACAAAACATATTCAACAAGCTGTTCCTGCTGACAGCTCCATATGATGCTTCCATGCTTGTTCTACCCTGAGGCTGTCATTTCAGCACATGGAGAGAGTTTATTATTTTAACTTTTTTTTTTCATAATGCCACATGGGATTGGATGACTAGTGTGAATGGTGCCTGTCAATGAACAAAACCTTTAAGAATGTATTTTATACAAGATTACTACAGTTCAGCACCTTAACTGGGTTTGCATAAAAATAACAGCAACAATGAAGATGGATTTGGAAAGTATACCATCCTTTCTGTTGCTCCCTCCTCACACTCTATTTTCCTGGTTTATCTCGATTGTTAGCTGTCTGCCTCAATGTGTGAATCAGTGTAGGTCTATGAGGAATTCTGAATAACACTGTCAGCAGCTCATCTAATCTTATGCCCCTCCAGTGTAGCCTGACAAGGTGTTAAGGAATCCTTGACAATGGGATTAATTAGGCCTAATTTTAACTCTTAGGGCTTGCTTAGAAGACTTTAACAGTGCTGTGTGAAACAATTTTGCTACACTTCTTTTTTTAATGGGAACCATTTGGTCCAAATTGGAATTAATATTAGGCTCTGCATGCACATATGAACTCTGTGTTTGATATCTTCTTTAATCTAACTTTAACCTTTAGTACTTACATTTGAGTACTTGCCAATTCCAAGTACTATTATTGCTTGTTTGTTCCTCACTTGTAAGTCGCTTTGGATAAAAGCGTCTGCCAAATGCTTAAATGTAAATGTAAATGTAAAAAGTACTAAACTGTTCTGCTTCTATCATAAGGTTGCTGGACAGTAAAATTCTTATCAGTCCATTGCATTTGAGCAAGTCCTATTCATAGCCCTTGTTGACATTGTCAGTCGCAAATATTAAACATCTTTTAATACTATTAAGAAACATAAGTATGACTGTCATTAACTAGGCCTTAAGACTAACACAGCAGAGCTGCTACTGCTAAATAACGTTTAGTTACAGTAATGTTTTGTGGTTGTTCTTTGACACACTCAGCTCTTGGCTAAGATTAGGGAAGGAATTTGGTCTGACTCAAAGGAAAAATTCAAATAACTTTTTAAACTTATTGCATAGTTACCATAGAGACACTAAAACCAACACTGAATCTTCTCTACTCAATTGTGGTCTCTTGCCAGCCTGCAGCCTGGATTAGCTTGATAAATAAATGAAGTGTGTTTATTGTTGATTTCTTCTAATTGCTTGTTTTTATTCAGTGTATGGCAAACTTGTTTTGTGAGGCAATTATAATAACAGTAGCCACTAATGTAATACCACACTAAAATTTCTACTCTGATGTATCAAGCTTTCATCACGCTCATCTCTCACACGTTGGGCAGTGGCCTGTGGAGTGAACACATAAGCATTTTGGTTAGCTGCAATAATGTCTGTTATTATAACATCCCCTCACCTATGCAGAAAATTAACCATGCTATTTGCCTCTTGTTGAGTTTGACTGTAGTCAAAATCTCAATTTATGGTCCAACAAACTGGAAACTTCTAAGCCCTACCACAAATGGCCATTATGCTCATATCATGAAATCTCCAGATTCCATTCCATTCTTCAAGGAGTGCTGCTTCACCCTTGCCCCATGTTCGATAACATGGGAGAATCTAAACTTCTTAATAGAATAGAATATTCAATTAAACTTTATTTATATAGCGCCAATTTACAACAAGGTCATCTCAAGGCACTTTACATAATAAAGTCAAGACTATACAAACATGTAGAGAAAACCCAACAAATCCCCCTTGAGCAAGCCATAGGCAACAGTGGAGAGTAAAAAACTCCCTTTACCGAAAGAAACCTCCAGCAGAACCAGGCTCAGGGTGGGCGGCCATCTGCCTTGACCGATTGGGCTGAGTGGAAAGTGGAGAGAGAAAAGAACAGAGCAACAAAAGCAACAACAAAACATGGGGCAGGTTAGTAGGACCAGTAGCTGCACACTGGAGGACACACAGCGCCAAAGCCGGGGACACCTGAAGACAGGGGCAGAGAGAGGGGGACAGAGAGGGAGAAAGATGACTACAGGACAAAGAAGATACAGAGTTAATGTCATACAGTGGTGGCATTATAGATGTGGGTTGAGAGGAGAGAATGAAGAGAAGAGGAAAGTGGCACAGTGCAGAGTCCCCCAGCAAGTAGAGAGGTTGTCTGCTTCCAGAATCTGGACTGGGAGCTGGTTCCACAGGAGAGGAGCTTGATAGCTAAAGGCTCTGCCTACTATTCTATTTTTGGAAATTCTGGGAACCATAAGTAGGCCTGCACTTTGGGACCGAAATGGTCTAGTAGGATGAATATTGTACAAACTAAAAATGATCACAAGAGGAGTTAATCATAATAACTTATAAATAAAAATGAGGACTGCTCCTCTTACTGAACAAAAAACTACTGAACAAAAAAAAGAATACATAAGAAGCTTTATGGTCATCACTGAGTGCATATACATGTAAGAAAGAAATGTGTCCTCTGCATTTAACCCATCTACCTGCAGGGAGCAGTGGGCATCCACAGGCAGCTGAAAAAAAACAAAATGTATGCAGGTTAGCCACTGTAACCACCATAGCAGGGTGATTATATAATAGGGTGTACCTGAGGAAATGGCACCACAATCCCCCAACACTGGCTGAGATGGGCGAGACTGTACACTGGTGCAAGGGTATGGTTGTTGGTGCTGCGATGCTGTTAAACAGATATTTGCTTTATTGGCTGTATTTTAACAGGTAAAAGGAAATTAATAAACCTCTGAACTTGACAATATGTCACTAAGCGAAGCAGAAGGATGAGGTTGAAGGGGCTGCCAGGATACCATCTGTTTAACCTGACATTCTGACTTTACATCATTGCGCTGTCTTTTTGAGTAAAGATGTCTTTCTGAAGAAAACACAGGTCATTTTGGGCATGACATGAAGTCTTTATATTTCCCTTAATAGCAGACTTCTTGAATCTAGCCACAGGGGTTGCAAGCCAGTAACTTCTGTGCTGGTCCCAAGCCCGGATAAATAGAGAGGGTTGCGTCAGGAGGGGCATCCGGTGTAAAACTTGCCAAGTACAACAATGCGAGTCATCCATACTACTTTCATACCGGATCGGTCGAGGCCCGGGTTAACAACGACCGTCACCGGTGCTGTTAACCTACAGGGTGCCGGTGGAAATTGGACTACTGTTGCTCGAAGAAAGGAGAGGAGGCAGAAGGTTCGTGGACAGAGAGAGAAGGGGAAAGGCAGGAGCTTAGATCTGAGAGTAAGGGACTCTTAACGTTGGCACAATGACAGGGAAAGGTAGAGAGCTGGCAGACATGATGGAGAGAAGGAAGATAGATGTACTGTGTGTGCAGGAGACGAGGTGGAAGGGCAGCAAAGCACGTAGTATTTGAGGAGGCCACAAGCTGTTCTACCATGGTGTGGATAGGAAGAGAAACGGAGTTGGAGTGATCCTGAAGGGGGAGTTTGTGAACAATGTTCTAGAGGTGAAAAGTGTCTCAGACAGGGTGATGAGCCAAAAGCTAGAAATCAAAGGGGTGATGGTGAACGTAGTCAGTGGGTATGCTCCACAAGTTGGCTGTGAGTTAGAAGAGAAGGAGAGATTCTGGAGTGAGTTTGATGAGGTCATAGAGAGTATCCCCAGAGGAGAGAGACTAGTTGTTGGAGCAGACTTCAATGGGCATGTTGGTGAGGGGAACAGAGGTGATAAGGAGGTGATGGGCAGGTTTGGTGTAAAGGACAGGAATCCAGAAGGACAGATGGTGGTAGACTTTGCTAAGAGGATGGAAATGGCAGTAGTCAACACTTACTTCCAGAAGAGATAGGAACACAGAGTGGCTTACAAGTGTGGAGGTAGGAGTACACAGGTGGACTACATCTTATGTAGACGAGGTCATTTAAGAGAGGTTAGTGACTGTAAAGTGGTGGTAGGAGAGAGTGTAGCCAGACAGCACCGCATGGTGGTGTGTAAGATGACTCTGGTGGTCAGGAAGAAGAATAGAGGAAAGACAGAAAAGAAGACCAAGTGATGGAAGCCAAATAATGAAGAAACTTGTGAGGAATTCAGGCAGAAATTGAGACAGGCTTTGGGTGGTCAGGAAGAGCTTCCAGATGACTGGGGAACTACAGCAGAGGTAATCAGGGAAACAGGTAGGAAGGTGCTTGGTGTGTCATCTGGAAAGTCTCAGAATTGAGCTTTTATTTGGACCCAAAAGTACAGGACACAGGAGGAAGATTATGAACGTTTATTGGATAATAGAATAAATACTGTGAATGATGAGGGTGAGTCGTGGCAGCAGATGGCTTGAGGGGGGAGTCGTGACAGGAGACGGCTTGAGGGGGAGTCGTGACAGGAGACGGCTTGAGGGGGAGTCGTGACAGGAGACGGCTTGAGGTGGAGTCGTGGAAGAAGACGGCTTGATCATGAGTCGTGGCAGAAGACAGCTTGATCATGAGTCGTGGCAGGCTGTGTCGGCAGGTTGATCGAGGAGCAGGCAAGCAGGCAAACAGGCAAACAGGCAAGCAGAGTACAAAGTCCAACATCCGGTATGGCGAGAGAAGTCATACAGAAAGACGATCTGGCAGAGAGCTGTGGTAAAACCCAAGTATAAGTAGACAGAGGAGAACAGGTGAAACCAATTGAGGTCAATTATAGGTGGTGAAGTTGGCAGAGAAACTGTAGGGCGGGACAGGATGTGGAGAAAAACGAGTGACAAAATAAAAGTCCAAGGGAGGAAGTGGAGCTGAGGAGACTGAGTCATGACAGAAAGAGGAAAGAAGATAGATGCCTGAGGAATGGGCGAGAAGCGTTCTGGTGCCGATCTTTAAGAACAAGGGAAAGACGCAGAACTGCAGCAACTATAGAGGGATAAAGCTGATGAGCCACACAATGAAGCTGTTGGAAAGAGTAGTGGAAGCCAGGCTTAGGAAGGAAGTGGAGATTTGTGAGCAGCAGTATGGTTTCATGCCCCGTAATCAGTAACAGAGGACATGAGGTTACCTTGTGTCGGAGTGGAAGATGGCCAGGATAGAGTGAAGTGGAAACAGATGATTCGCTGTGGCGACCCCTGATGGGAAAAGCTGAAAGAGAAGTAGTAGTAGTAATAGTATGGGGTGAAGAGCAATGGTTGTAATTGTGAACGTGGTTGTGGTCGGTGGTAGGGACAGAGGGTAGTTAAAGGGGATGGTTGTTATGGGACAGCCAGACACAGACTCATGAGAATGATGGAAAACTAAGGCTGTGGCCTGGTAGCTCAATGGGTAGAGCAGCTGAAGGGTAAAACAGACAATGCGGGATCAAATCAAAGCCTACCTGTAATCCTCAGCCTACCCACCGGGTGTGTCCCTGAGACACCCGGTGGGTAGACACCCAGTGCTAGTGCCCCGGGTGCCAGCTGTGGCAGCCCTACCCCCCCCAGAGTGAAGCGTCAAATGCAGTAATCATATTTCATTGTAACATGTATGTGCAAATGTATATGTGATCGAAGTGACAAATAAAGGTTGTTCTTCATCCTCTGCTTCTCTTTTTAATTTAACATTAACAAATAAGTCACAATCGCTATTTTGAAGGCGGTTTACTCCCCAAAATGGGGCATTAGCTTTTTTGACGTGATCAGACCATTGAATAGCTGCCATTATAAGCAACAAAAATATACTATAGGCTAGTAGGTCACTGTTTGACCTGCCCGTAGGCTCAGTAGGGCAGTCAGTGTGTTTACATGCGCTTATTTGTTTCGCTTAAATAGTACTGTCAGCTTCCTTGGGAAAACTGATTTCATAACTGTCATGTAAACAGGAGTACTGGTGTAACCATATCAGGGAAGAGGGTTAGGAAAATAGATTTTTCCAGCTATTTACTGTATAAGAGAATCAGCTTCCTGTGCACTACAAAAGGTTGCAGAAGTCCTCTTTAATGGTGGAGTGAGGTATCATTTCTAAAATAAAGCCAAAGCCAAAGTTTGACACAAACTGCTTTGTGCTGTGTATTGTTATTCTCTCGCTCTGTTTTCCTGTCTTCCTCTGTGCTGATCACTCTGGCTCTTTTTTCTGCAGAGATGGGGGGGAGGGTAGATAAATATAAATATTTATTAATCAATTGTTGTTATACACCAACTTGAGCCCCTGATGACATGATACGTGATCATAATCAGTAACACACACGATTGGACTTGGACTCCTGCTTATGTTGCCAATGTCATCACTTTAAAGGAAGGATTCAGCCTAACTGAACCTTTAAATCTAAAATGACTAAAACTGAAAGAATTGATCAAAATTACATACACTATCAAATCATATAAACAACAAAATGTTAGGTGGTAGTGTGTACAGTACAAGAACTTGTTTAGGTTGGTAGGTACTTTCACTCACATGTGTTACAGTCTTTCAGTTCTTATTCAGCTAACCTAAATAACTGAATAAACAGAGATAATATGCAGTACTTGTGGCCGTATTAAGGAAACATTTACATGCATTTTAAATTTATAAAAATCTTTCTTTACATCTTTCATTGGTGCACTTGAATTTTCCCCCGAAGACTTGAAACCACATCAAAGAACGTGTCTGATATTAGCCAAGAATTGAATGACCTTTTTCATTACAACCAAAGTAACACGAGTAGATGTAATTTTCTGCTTCTAGTCCTGAGAGTAACCTTTCCTTCACAGCGGAGAGTTGGCCAGTACAATACATATTGTAGGCTAAACCAGTTCGCAAGCCTGCAAGATATAATTAAGGATGATATTATCCCCTGGGTCCATCAGAAATGGTCTCAGGCGTGACGTGTGGAGTAAATGTGAAGCAGTCTGTCCTACTACTTTCATGTAGTGTTTTCAGCCAGGCTGTAGTCTGTTAGTCAGCTCAGGCACATGGCTGATTTATGGCACATTTGCAGAGGGTATATTTTTTCCTCTATGAAAGCTAGGGACATATCTGAAGGCTAGCGACAGGATTGAGTGAGGCAGCAGCAATTTTGGGTGGTGGGAAAGTTTTTATAGGCCTATAGATCTTTTGCATAGTGTTTGTTCAGCTAATGTGACTCTTATTAGAATATCCTATAGGCATTTATTAGCTGTTATCAGCCCATATCTATAATTCAGTAGTCGATCTTCTACCTCCCGGTCGGTTCTGTACAGTAGGTATTTTATAACCAGTTCTCAGTCCAGTAGCATCTTTTTTCCCTTTCTTTGGTGTTACATCCTGATATCTTTTTAAGCACTTTGGAATCTTTAGCATTGGTATCACATGCCACAGAGCTTGACAAAGTGTGAAAATATAATTAGTAATGACATTCAATCATTTTTTCATTATCATCTTTAACTTTTATAATAAGGCAAATTCTAGTGGCCATAGGAAATACAACAGAAGCAAGAGTGACCACTTGTGATGTGGGTTGAAAACAGAAGTCTGCATAGAAGTTAAAGAAGGACCTTTATTCGTCACTGAGCACATACATACTATAGCGCCTGATGGTGGTGTGGCAACTACTATGGGTTTAGAGGGAGCTAAAGTGTATAACCTGACTAACTGGTGCAGCTAAACTACGGCCATGCAGGGCGATGGCGACCTAATCGGACTGGTACTGGACGATCAGCTGGGAGATCACTTGTGTCCCGTACACCGCACGACTCCAAGTGATCTTGCAAGGAAGCAAGGGGAGCAGTTCTGTCTTTTATTGGCTGTCCAGGGACAGCCAGCTTTATTTCACACGAACAGGAACCAACAACAACATGAGCCGGTCACCAAGAGGCCACTCTCACCCATAACACCCTCCCTCACGGTGCCGGCCAACACTAGTCCCATAAACACCCCACAAAGACATGCAACACTCCCCATACAATTAACACTTTCCCCACAGCCACAATCACCAACACCAGTACACTAAAACACACTAAACACAGCAACTATTTACATTTCCCCATAGTCCTTAGCGGCCCAGCCTCCGATCCACCGGCCGGCCGCTACAATACATTATACAATGAAATTAGTTTGGGCCATCCCTCTGGGGGAACAGTAGGTACCTGCCACCGGCACCTGGGGAGCTAGTGCTGAGTGTCTCACTCAGGGACACACCTAGTGGAGTAGGCTGGGGATTTTTTTTTTTTTTCGGGGGGGTAGGCTGGGATTGGATCCCGCAAAGTTCATATACTATCCAGCTGCTCTACCCATTAAGCAACCAGGATGCCATAAAGGAAAGTGGATTTGGATGTGGAATGCAGCACTTAATAAACTTAGTAAAGCACCCTGGATTTGGTGGACAACCTCTATCTCCAGAGCCACTGCCCTAGCAGTAGCTATGTGTTTTTATTATTATGCTCTGCCCACAACGGTCAGTGCATAATAATAAAAAAATGTTTACATAACCTACAGTGAGGTAGTAGGTCACATAGTTATAGTCTAAAAAGAACTGAGAAATGCAAGTGTGGTTTTCAATTCAATTCAGCTTTATTTATATAGTGCCAATTTACAACAAAGTCAGGAGACAGCAGAGAAGCTTCATAACTAAAGGCTCTGCCTCCCATTCTTTGAACCACAAGTAAGCCTGCATTCTGAGATGGTGTGGTCTATTAGGATGATATGGTACTAGGAGATCACTTAGGTAGGATGGAGCTTGACCATTTAGAGCTTTATAGGTAAGAGGAAGGGTTTTAAATTCTATTATACATTTAATGGGAAGCTAATGAAGGTGAAATATGATCTCTCTTACCAATCCCAGTCAGTAATCTTGCTGCAGCATTTTGGATTAATTTAATGGTTTTTAGAGAGTTACTGGGTCAGCCTGAAAGTAGTCCAGTCTAGAAGTAACATATGCGTGGACCAGTTTTTCAGCATCACTTTGAGACAGTACGTGCCTAATTTTGGCAATGTTCCATACGTGGAAGAAGACTGTTCTAGAGATTTGTTTTATGTGTGAGGTAAATGACAAATCCTGGTCAAAAATGATTCAGAGATTCCTGGCAGTACTACTGGGGGCAAGAGTTATGTCATCTGAAGTAATGATGTCTTTGGAGAACATGTTTCTGAGACTTTTAGGCCCAAACACAATAACTTCAGATTTATCTGAGTTTAGAAGAAGGAAATTATACGTCATCCAGTCCCTTATGTCTTTTCGACATGCTTGTAGTTTGTTTCATTTGGTTTCATAGATAGATATAACTGTGTGTCATAAGCGTTGTAATGAAAATTTACAGTGTTTTCTAATAATGTTGCCAAGGGGAGACATATATAGAGTAAAGAGTATTGGTCCTAACACAGAGCCTTGTGGAACTCCATAACTAACTTTTGTGTATGTGAAAGATTCATTATGAAAAAGATGGAGGAGAGAGACATAGCTGACACACAGTGCAAACCGAATAATACAAGTGACTAAAAACACCTTCTACAAGGCACTTTGTGTTAGTTTAATCACTTGGCCTTTTCCTCAGCTGCTTGTCCCATCTGCAGTCTGCTGTTGGAGGAAGCTGATTAGAAACTATTGCGTATTCATACTTGGGAAAATCACTTTACCCAAATACCCTGAAATCATTTTTTTCCAAGAAAGCTGAGAGTAACCTACTTAATTAAATGCGTAGAAACCCACTGACTGGTCTACTGAGCCTACTCGGTGGAATAAAGACCTATTGGTGCTGATATAAAAACAGGTATTGAATGATCATATCTGATCATATTCCACATTTTGGGTAGTAAATTGACTTGAAAATGACCACAGTGACCAGTTTGTATTTGTCTCTGTATCATAATGTAGACATACATGAATGAGAACTATTCCCATGTGTCTGTGTATTGCTGACATATAACAAGCACCCCCTCACTGCTCTCTGTCACTGTCACCAACCACAACCACAATTACAACCACTGCTCTGCTCCCCACATTGCATTTTAAAAATACTTTGCTTGGAACAGACCATTTAGAAATCCAGTGTGTTGATACCTTCTAAGGTTGAATAAGTCCTGTCTGGGATTGTTTCATCAACTGTGTGTTAGACAGTTCTCACTGAATAGTGTAAAAAAGCATCTATGCGCTGTTGTTGGATGCAGGTTAGTTGCTTCACCAGAGACAAATTTTTATAACTATAGCATTTTTATAGCTGGTCCTCATCCTTGAAGTCTTTACCTCGTAAAATACACCAGTTGTGATATAGACAGTACTGGGCGGCTGTATCTTAGCTGTCCTTTATCAGTCTCAAGGTCAGCGGTTTGATTTCCAGCTCTTTCTGATGTTCATATGTCAAATTATCCTTGGGCTGGAAGCTGAAACCCATCTTACCCCAGGTGGGTCTGCCTAGTGCCTTGCATAGCATCTCTGCTGTCATCAGTATGTGAGTTTGTGTGTGTGTGTGTGAATAACTGAATAAGAAGCAACATTGTTATGCTCTTTGTCCTCCTGCAAAGGTAAAAAAGGGATATATAAGTGCAGAGCATTTTCTCATTTACCGCCGTTATACCTTAAATCTTATCTGTTTTTTATTTGGTTCAGCATGTATCTCTGATTTCAGTGAGCCAAGTCATTATAGGCTTATTACTGCCCCCTGACAACAGTTGGTAACAGTTGACCACTGGTACTTGTCATTTGATGAGAAATGTACTGTACTTATTGAGCGTGTCAGATTTATGCCATACATTAGGAATAGAAAAGAATGAACCCATTTCCATCGTTCACATATTGTGGTTTCACAGCCTAAAATGAAAACAAAAAAGAAACTACTGACGTTTTCCATCTTTATTTACTCGTCGACAAAGATAAAAAACTAGAATAAATTTCCACCTCCCTCAACCATCATGTTGTGTGTAATAGTCAGTGTCAGTTATACACTTGTTTATTTGCTCTGTAGATTCCTGTAGATTCTACTTATTGAGGATCAAATTTAGTTTTTTAACAACAGAGTGAGGACATTTTTGTGACATTTTGGCCAGTTTTTACTATTTGTGACCATAAAAAAAGGGATTTTCGAGGGTCAGGGTTAAAGTTAGGTTTTGGTTAGGGTTAGGATAAGGGTTAGCGTAAGTTGCTAGCGATTGTATTACGTCAATGAGTGTCCTCAAAAGGATAGAGGTACAAACGTGTGTGTATGTGTGTGTGTGAAATTTTGATTGCTTTTATGTTTGTTTCTACATACACTGGTAACATATAGTAGACCCCCTTGTGTCTGGCATGTGTCCTATATCTGTTCATTCAACTCAAATTTGTGTCTGTCCACTCACATCATCCATTTGATTTTGTGTTACATTCATATGCAGCTGGTCATTGAAATAGTGTATGTTTTGTTGTTGGCAAAAAACGTTCAAAAACCTATTACACACACTGTTTGTAATCTGGAAGATTGAAGGCAATTGGACAGAACATACCCAGCATAGCACCTGTCTTTGTTGTGTTGACAAAGCTGCCACAGATGTCTAATGTTAGAAAGCATATCAGTGTTAACATTGCTGCCTTGAACTCTCTGCCCAGCTATGAAAGACAGATGATGAGCAGTGCTGACTTCATACTATACACATTCCAGCCTTTTGTGTCATTTTCAATATGTATTGTATTCTCCAGTACATCTAAAGATGAGCAAAAGTTACTGGAAAATCCATATTCTAACAATATGTTATGGTTCCACAATTACAGCAGTTCAGTTATTGCCTAAAATTAACTGAGCACAACCTATAAAACAATAAAAATCACTGAAGATGTGTTAAGTAGTACCAGCAGGTTATTTTACACAGCATAGAGGTGGTCGACTGAAAGAGATGCAAAACTGCAGACGTCTGAACCATCTCAATGCTGGTTTTTACACACACACACACACTGCGCCTCCACAGTTTTAACAGAGCACATGAGATGTTTTTTACACCTGACATGACAGCAGCAAACATCTGAATTTGTATTTAAATTTTCTCTAATCCTTAAGTTGATGTAGTAGATGTTTTTTTTTAAGGTTACTGATGAAGTCGCCTGACTTGAGGATCAACCTATTCAAGTTAGGCGCACTCAGTGCTGCTCTGACTTATTAAAGAAAAACTGAGCACAACCTATAAAACAATAAAAGTCCTCATATGGCTGTGACAACGACTGTTTCAAGATCACATTTTGAGCTAAAAACAGAACATTCAAATGACACGTCTTTCATGCACCCGGAGGAGAAGTGTTACCTCCAGAAACCACCCAAGGACAAAACTGGAATGATGCTAGACACAATCAACCACAGTAAAACAACCAGTACAGAAGCGGTGCACCAAAGTCAGCTTCCCTCAATCCTCAATCTATCAACCCATCAACCTGAAATACTTGACAGAATAACAATAGAGAGTGAGATGGGAGAGAGGTGATGGGCTGTGTATTAACAGCTGTCCACTATATCTTTTTAAAGCTACACTGATTTCAATATTGAAGGACACACTCAGAAGCCAACTATGGATCCATCCTCCTGTAAAAAACTTCTCACATGTTTCTGTGATAGACCTACACCTCAGTGTCACTGAACTCACTGACATCCAAGAACAATTAAAAAGACATACAGGCCCTGTGTAACAGACCAAAGATTGACTGATCAAACAGTTTGCTCTCAGCTCACGTCGTCCTCTGTTAAAAGTTGCAGTAGCACAAAGAGTACAACTGAGTGCTGCCATGCACATGTTCTAGCCTGTAGTCTGTGTTTATGCTCCCACAAAGAACAGCACAGAAATACAAACTAAATAAACTTGGCTACCATTTCCACAGCACCAGGAATCTGTTCATATGCTCTCGCTACTTCCACGGAATGCAAATTTAGGAAATGGCTGATGTGAATAATTTGGGATATTCTGCTGGACAAGCAGGTTCCGAGGTCATACTGAAGGAACTGATCTTTTCATTACATCTCAATAATGTAGAATAATTAATACTAATAAATTAACAATTAAGTGTAAATATAAGTTTGTTGTTTATGGTATATTTCTTGTCATCATTTTTTAAATTCTTGTTAAAATTTTGCATTATCCGTATTTGATTTGAATTTCTTACTGACCCGACCCCAATATTATTGTGGTTTTACATTACACAACTTTTTCGGTAACTAGGGTAGCATTGTAAAGACACTGTACAACTGAATAGCACAGCATTGCCACAATGCAAAATTCTTGCTTTCTGGAATATTTTGTCGTACAGCATTTTCTATATTTATCCATACAGCAGATATGTTCTGAATACCTACAACCCAGACTCTAACACACCAACTGCAGTGTTTCCTCTTGGAGTTTTTTTCACACCGGTGCTGTCGTATGCATTCATGTGAGAGCAGCATTGGAAAAACACAAACTGTGGCTGTATAATTTCTTCGATACAGACATGATCTGTAATTCATAGCAATGTTCAGAAATCTGACCGTCTCATATAGTTTAACTGCTCAGCCTCTTTCTGCTGCTGTTGCTACTACAGCTAACACCAAATAATGGAATTCTAAACTGCTTCAACCCTCCAAGTAGTGTAGGTACCTTGCAAAGCGTAAGCCTTTTTACGAAGTCCTGTCCTTTCAATGAAGCTAAGCAGGGTCACTTAAATAAGATATTTCACAGGGTTCTTTTTTGTATATACTACACAATACCATGAAAGCCTCATATTACCTTTAAATACACATTTAAAAACACGCACATAACATTGACAATCATTTGCATTGACCCATCTTTAGGAAAGGATCTTTGGACAGAATGAGTAGGAGAATTGATTTCAGTAAGCAAAAGGACCTGAAACACCACTAAAATCACTGAAGATGTGTTAAGTAGTACCAGCAGGACATTTTTACACAGCATAGAGGTGGTCGACTGAAAGAGATGCAAACTGCAGACGTCTGAACCATCTCAATGCTGGTTTTTACACACACACACACTGCTCCTCCAGTTTTTTACACCTGACATAACAGCAGCAACATCTAAATTTGTAGTCAAATTTGCTCTCATCCTTAAGTTGATGTAGTAGATGTTTTTTTTTTTAAGGTTACTGGTGAAGTTGCCTGACTTGAGGAGCAACCTATTCAAGTCAGGCGCACTCAGTGCTGCTCTGATTTATTAGCATTAGGATATTATTGAATCCAGACTCGGTGGACCAGTTGTCCATAAGCCCCATTATTGGTGGTTTGATTCCCAGTTCCTCCTTGCCTCAGGCTGAAGTATCCTTTGCGTCTTCTTTGTAAGTTGCTTTGGTTGAAAGCATCTGCTTTTGTAAATAAAACCTCCAGATTTATTTATGAATCTCCACTCAGTATTCCTTTAAAGAAAGAACAAAGAAATGCTGACATGGCATCCCGCCGGTGAATGAGTGGGAATATTTTTGTCTGTTCTGTCAAAATAAAGCACTGTTTTGGAGTGTGCTATAATTTCCCATGTATTTGTGTTTTTAATTCTGCTTTTCAGTCAGCAATGACCACAGCTGACCTAACAGTAGCATGTTATTTAAAAAAGAAATGCAGCTCCAAGCACAATAATTTTTAATGTTTTATAACATTCATAAAACATTTAAAGCACTGACCAAAGTTTCAAGGTTAGTTAAAAAAAACACCCTTACACCCAAGTAAACCTTTTTGCTACTGAAAGAAATGCTTTGTAAGCTACAGTGTGGCAATGAAGCCCAGAGGTCAGGTGTACGCGTTTTCCAAATCAACACAAAGAAACCTGCAGTGATAGTGTGCATGTGGTGTGTTGCACAGTGAAGTGCACATTTCCTCTGTTCCTTGGAATCCACACACCAAGCAACTGCAATAATATGCTGATGAAAAATGCATTCATGAACTAGAAACAGTATTGCCTTTGTGTCCCACTCTGATTATGTCCAATTAGTTGTATTTTATGTGTTTTCTGTTCTGTTTGTTTTCCTTTCATTAGTGAAGCACTCTACGAACTCTTTTTGTTGAAGATAGGCTTAGTAGTAGATAGACTACTGCTGATGGCAAATGGATGATGAATTAATAACACATGGGTGCAATAAATTACCACAGAATTCAGTAAAATTGTTCTTCATCTTTGCTGTACATTTCTAGTGTAAAAACTACTGGCCCTTATCATTATATAGACAGCAGGTTAGTTTATTAGAATCCATAACAATTTATACTCTTCTTCCCTGAAAATGATCTGTTCCTCTTAGGGTAGTTCTACAAACTTCAAACTGTGCTCTCCATCTTTTATTTATTATTTTTATTATAACACTGAAGAGTGGCCGATTTAATTAGTGTTTTTTGACACTTATTGACATATAGAGACACCTTTATGTCAGAGATAAACAGATTATTTCACTTACTTATGTCAGTGAATGGTGGGTTATTAATTATAAATCCATATTTATGGTTTTGGAGGCCACCTACTACCTACAGGCACATTTATTAGAGTCAGACCTACTGTGCAGTTTTTCCTCCAGGACTTCTCTTTCACTTTTTTAAAGTTAAAACACACATGTTGTGTGTACAGTGTCAGTATCAGCTGCGTAAACTTATAGAGACGTGTGATAGGTGTTTTAGTGGCCTTTTTTTGGCATTCTCCCTATATCACATTCAGTTTTTGAGAGCAGCCTCTTCTAAGCAGAGGAGATTTACATTACATTTATGTGCCGTATTCCAACTATTATTAGAGCTGTCTCCTAAATATTACCTCCATTTAAAACTAAACTGCAACCACAGAAACCATTTTCAAAGGAATGTAATTACAACCAGGTTACAGTTTCTATAAGTCCAAATAGAATATGTCTAATTGTGACATAAATGGCAAGCTGCAAATATGTTTGAAGCGAACATATTGATAAAATGTTAGCAATGAATTTTTGTTTGCTAAAAGACATTCTGTTTGTATTTGCTTTTACAAAAGCAACAAACTCACCCTAACCTAGGTGGTTTTCTAAAGCCAGGCCTGTGGTATGACAGTCCTGCTGTTGTTGGACCATAATCATTACCTCATTATGCTGCCTTCAAACGTAATTGCGTTTCCAGCTTAGTTGCATAGGAACATGATTTGTGCGAGATGATGGATTTAACTGTACTAAGATATCCTGTTCTTGTATCCATCCCTTTATTTCTGCTTTCCAATAACCTTTTATTTTAGTTGATTGGAGTGTTATTTTAGGATTAATGAAATCAACCATGATGTAATTCTGTAAAAGCAGGCGTCACGAAGACTAGAAAGGAAGTGGCGTTCCACTCATTCACAAGAATCACGCTTAGCCTGGAAAAAGAGTTTACACCTATACAAATTAGCAATCCGTAAATCCAGAACAGCATATTATTCATCACTAATAGAGGAAAACAAGAACAACCTCCAGTTTCTTTTCAGCACTGTCAGCCAGGCTGACTAAGAGCCATAGTTCAGTTGACACTAGTATTCCCCCAACGCTATGGAGCAATGACTTCATGACCTTCTTCACAAACAAAATCATAGCTATTAGAAATAAAATTCACCAGACCGTCCCCCCAAATACAACAGAATTAGAATCATCTGTAAGTCCTCAGTCCCTTTTAGACTGCTTTGTGCCCATAGACCTTGCTGAGTTAACTTCAACTATTATGGCATCTAAACCAACAACATGTCTGCTAGACCCTATTCCAGTTAGACTGCTCAAAGATGCTCTACCCTTATTAGACACGTTCGTATTAGATATCATTAATCTATCTTTACAAACAGGATATGTACCAAAGGCCTATAAGGTAGCTGTAATCAAACCTCTACTTAAAAAACCTAGTCTGGATCAAGGTGTCTTAGCCAATTACAGACCAATATCCAATCTCCCCTTTATTTCTAAAATACTTGAAAAAGTAGTTGTAAAGCAATTATCTAACCACCTGCGCAGAAACGACTTGTTTGAAGAATTTCAGTCAGGATTTAGAGTTCATCATAGCACAGAAACCGCACTGATTAAAGTCACCAACTATCTTCTTCTGGCTTCAGATAACGGACTTGTCTCTATATTAGTTCTGCTAGATCTTAGTGCTGCATTTGACACCATTGATCACAGAATGTTATTACAGAGACTAGAACATGTTATTGGAATTAAAGGAACTGCACTAAATAGGTTTAAATCGTATCTATCAGATAGATTCCAATTTGTTCATGTTAATGATGAATCTTCCACATACACAAAAGTTAGTTATGGAATTCCACAAGGCTCTGTATTAGGACCAATACTCTTTACTCTATGTATGTCTCCCCTTGGCAACATTATTAGAAAACACTAAATTTTCACTGCTACACTGATGACACGCAGTTATATCTATCTATGAAACCTGATGAAACAAATCAATTAATCAAACTACAAGCATGTTTAAAAGACATAAGGGACTGGATGACGTATGATTTCCTTCTTCTAAACTCAGATAAAACTGAAGTTATTGTATTTGGGCCTAAAAGTCTAAGAAACATGTTTTCTAACCATATCGCTACCCTAGATGACATAACTCTTGCCCCCAGTAGTACTGCTAGGAATCTCTGAGTCATTTTTGACCAGGATTTGTCATTTACCTCACAAATACAACTAATCTCTAGAACAGCCTTCTTCCACCTAAGAAACATTGCCAAAATTAGGAGCATCCTGTCCCAAAGCGATGCTACTTTCAGGCCGCCCCAGTAACTCTCTAAAAAGCCTCCAATTAATCCAAAAAGCTGCAGCAAGATTACTGACTGGGATTGGTAAGAGAGATCATATTTCACCTTCATTAGCTTCTCTCCATTGGCTTCCAATTAAATGTAGAATAGAATTTAAAACCCTTCTTCTTACCTATAAAACGGTCAAGCCCCATCATATCTAAAAGATCTCCTAGTACCATATCATCCTACTAGACCACTTCGGTCCCAAAATGCAGGCCTACTTGTGGTTCCCAGAATTTCCAAAAATAGAATGGGAGGCAGAGCCTTTAGCTATTAAGCTCCTCTCCTGTGGAACCAGCTCCCAGTCCAGATTCAGGAAGCAGACACCCCCTCTATTTTTAAGACTAGGCTCAAAATCTTCCTTTTAGATAAAGCTTATAGTTGGTTATAGTCATGCTGCTATAGGCTTAGACTGCTGGGGGACTCTGCACTGAGCCACTTCCTCTTCTCTTCATTCTCTCCTCTCACCCCACATCTATAATGTCACCACTGTATGACATTAACTCTGTATCTTCTTTGTCCCGTAGTCGTCTTTCTGCCTCTCTGTCTTTGTCTTTCTGTCCCTGTCCTCAGATGTCCCCGGCTTTGTGTCTTCCAGTGCGCAGCTACTGGTCCTACCAAACTTTCCAATGTTTTGTTGTTGCTTTTTTTTCCGCTCTCTTAACTTTCTTCTCACCCAACCTGTCAAGGCAGATGTCCGTCCACCCTGAGCCTGGTTCTGCTGGAGGTTTCTTCCGTTAAAGGGAGTTTTTCCTCTCCACTGTTGCCTATGGCTTGCTCAAGGGGGATTTGTTGGGTTTTCTCTAAATGTTTGTATAGTCTTGACTTTATTATGTAAAGTGCCCTGAGATGACCTTGTTGTAAATTGGCGTTATATATATATAAAGTTGAATTGAATTGAATTGAATTAAAAACATGTCAAAACTTCCAAGGGGGTGAATACTTTTTTATTGCCACTCTATATGTGACACAGTATTTCCTTTATAATGTTTAGTTTACTGGAGCAAATTTCAAGGCAAGTTTTAGCATAAATGTGCACGAAACATCTTGGACAAAATTTAAAAAACATCTTTTAAATCACCCCAAACCTTTCTTGAGATCAGAAAGCCATGTCATGTTTTTGAAAGAGTGGATAAAATCGCATCAGTCAGAGTGGATATTAAAATCTAACTAGCCACCTGAGGTCAGAAAAATGAATGTGAGACCATAAAAACTTCTGAACTTGGCCATTAGAGACATAAAACAGCCTCCTCTCCCTGACAGCAGCTTTGTTTTTGTAGTGAGAGAAGGAAAGGCTCCACAGAGGTTTTGTGAAAAGACCATCCCTGCGTCCTAAACCATGAAGAAAGATAAGATGTCGCAGTGGGCAAATTGAATCACAAGCTGTGAGGTGGCAAGAATAACACACGCTCCCATGCGTGTTTTCCAGTTCACCTTGTGGCCTAGGTTTTGCTCTATCTCTGTCTGCTCTGTGGAGTATGAGGTGGACACTTGAGTCTGTCTTTCTTTCATCTTGAAAGACATTTGGGATGTAGCTGCAACTGTCACTGTTACTGTGGCAACCTTTGATACATTGGTCTTTTGTGAATTTGCATTCTTGCATACAGCTAAATATTCCCTGAGAGTAGATTACTCCCTGGATCAGCTGGGCACTATACTGTATGAGTATTTTGCTTTGTGAGTTTACAACTACGGTGACCTGTGGGTGCAAAAACAATGATATTTCAGAAACTGCAACATTTTACAAAACTGCAACACTTCAGACAACACAACAGCTTCTCACAAAACATAGGGTTTGCTTCCATGCACTGACGCTGATCTCAATTGACCTTGGTTCTGATCAATCAGGAGCAGGCAGTGTTTTCCCTACCTGTTCTTTAGTCTGAAATGTGTGGAAGTGTTGCCATAATTTTTGAAATGCTGTCTCTGAAGTGTTGTTTTTGTGTGCAATGTATTTGGTTTTTTTTGTTTTGTTTTGTGAAATGATGTACTTTCTGCTCTGAACCCTCTAAAAAGGTTAATACACCCATGCGATTCAGTTGTCTGAAAAATTCTGTGAAATCTATTTTGTCAAATGTTGTATTTTGCACCCACAAGATCACTGTCTAGAACATCTACGCTGTTATTTCATCAGAAGGCAAAAGAATACCATCGGTGTCCAAATATAACTTCTGATAAAAAATGAGGGAAAAAAATCCCTCTTCTACAATTCGCACTGCCTTTGCTCTCTTCCATGCTTTGAAGATTTCTACAAGTGAAGGATCACAGAATTTTTTTTGTTGAATTATGCACATTATCATTTCCCGCTTCCTCAACAGAGATCTGGTGCATCAAAGTGGCTGGCAGGTGATGGCAGAGAGGATTTATCCCAGATGGGACTAGATTAAATGTGTGCCTCAGCGCAGTCTGCGTTACGAGGTTTGCTTGCTCTAAATCCTTTACCGGTCCTGTATGGTGATAGGCATTGATTCACTGTTGTCAAACATCACTGTCTGTGCTGTTAATACAGCAAACCACTAGAGGGCAATCACTGTGTTAAGAACCATCCAGCAGCTGCAGCAAGTGAAAGCACCAGAGCTAATGACAGGCTTGGTCTGCCTCTCCAGTTGTTTTTGTCATACGAGAATACATCCCAGTGTGCCAAACGAGAGCACTGGGGCCTGCGTTTAAGTAGAATTCATGAACAGCAGCTCAAACACACTGAAATGAAAACAATTTCACCATCTCTGTACAACCGCTACAGCAACTGCTGTTACAGTTATCATAAGTCAATTCAGGACCACCTACCCTTCTTTAAGGCGACATAGCCAAATTTTCATATCGCTCCTAGTTGTGTGGGAGCAGTGGGTGTATTAAATATAAGTCAGAGGATTGATACAGAAAAGCTCTTTGTCTGTGCCTGTTTTGCAACGGAAAAAAACATGGATGGTTTCAACAGAGTGTACAGCAGGTACATTTGATCTGTAATTTGTAGATTACAACATGGTGGGCAGGTCAGAACAACCCAGGGTCATCTGCACATTTCAACTAAAATCACATTTTGTCCCTGGGTTCACTGACAGATGACAATTTGTCATTTATCCAGCATTTGTGCACAAATTATTCACATGCTGAGGACAGAAGATGACACTCCACCCGTAATGGGCTGTGTAGAGTAACGGTGAAGAGCTGTAGGAGTGTGAGGTGCTCTGGTGACCCAAAGAAAATTTGGACCATGTATTCCAAAATTTCAGGTCCAGTTGTCAACTTGTTCTGCATTTTATCCCATCATTACTGTGTCCCTTTAAAGCTCCAGTAGGCTACATTCTTTTCCTTGGACTAATGCCGAAAGGTTTCTTGAGTATCTCTATGAAACAGCACAGGCTTTGACAGAACGTCCGTTTTTGACATGGACTTTCTTTCCCAAAAGTTGCATATTACAGCTTTAACATGTGTGTAATGGCTAAACATTTTGCTGTTGCAAATAAAACAAATTAGATTACCGAATAAACAAGTAATTTATGTTTATTCATACAGTAACCACACCATGTGATTTATCACATTTGATATAGTCTGCGTATTAAAAATTAAATCAAGGGTTATCAGACAGCTGGGGTCCATCAGCTCTTCTTTGCCCTGAGTCCTCTGAAACGTTTAATACACTAATGCTATTTTATATAGAATGTTGTTGAAAGGTTACAAAAGCTGTAATTTCATTAAATCTTAAAAAATATATGTTTAAATAATGTTCTTAGGCTTGTTATTATCCTCCAACGTGTCTGTTCGATCCTATTCCAATTATTTCCAGGCCACAAAATCATCGATCTGCTGTTGGAAAGATGCATGAACAAATCTGGTTTTTGTTTTTCTCCCCTTCCCCTCCAGTAAGTTAACCTACCTGTTGAGTGGGGAGTGGGGGGGGAGTTAACACCTAAGCCACGGAGCCGGCTGAGCGCGCAGTCGGAGCGCTGAACCTCCAGCCTTGAAAGAGTTAAATGATTTTCCCAGGCACGGAGCGGCTGCTTGGGGGTTAGTTGCGGTGCAGAGCTTGTGGACGCGGCGGCGGCGGCGTTGAGCTGCGCACCAAACCTGCCAACTTCAGACCTAAGCTGCCACTACACGACAGCCCAGCCATGTCGGAGCGAGGGAGCATCTGTGGATTTGACAGCGCTCGGTGTTACTACTACTGAAGGTGTAAGTGTTGGAGAAGGAGAGGCACATTTCGGCTTGTTTGGATATCGTCTTCATGGACGGGCAACGGGGCTTTTACGAGATGGACAACCCGACAGAGAACCCCAGCAAGGCGGCGGAGTATCTGAAGGAGCTGAACAAGATCATCGAGACCCAGCAGGGGCTGTTGGAGAAGCAGAGGGTCCGGATTGAAGAGCTGGAGCTCCAGGTGACGGATCTTTGCAAGGAAAACGCCTGTCTAAAAGATCAGCACCAGCGGCACCTGGCCACCTGCAGACTCCAGCAGGTCAACCACTCCAGCCTAGGAGCCATCAAGGAGAATGTCATGCAGGAAAAGTAAGTTGGCTGTCAATCTGTGCCACATGGTGTGTCTGAGCAGGGCGGTGTCAAAGTTTATGTCGCCCCGGGTTCCACCACAGTGTGCGCGCCGTGAGTGGAGAGAGCTCCGTGGTAGTGGTGGTCAGTGTCGTCCCCGTCAGGTGGATTCGCTAAACCAAATCAAACGCCCGCTTCTCTGCCACTTTGGCATGGATCAGCCTTTCGGTGATCCGAGAAATTTCTACATTGTCAGGGATTATTTCTGGCTACGCACGCTTTACACGCGTGTTGCGTAATGTGGACTCCTTTAGGCGCACTGGACAGTACTATATGTAATTGAGTGAGAATTCTATTGTGAGGACCGTATCAGACCACGGGAGTGGGTCGGTGATCAGTGGGTGTGACCTGTTGTGGCGTTGTTACGGTTGCTTGATTGAATTCCACCTTATAGGACCAGTCATTTGTTTGCTACACGAGTAGTGATGTGATTTAGTTTGTGCAGCACCGTTGAACTTATTGTCCTCGTAGTTGGTCATGAGTGCTGACCTCCACTGCTGCCATCAGAAACGCACCATCAAGGTTGCCCAAACTTAAAGGGTTAATTGCATAATAAGGCATGAGCACATATCCGTGCAGATTGTGGATATTTGTGTTGGAGAAGTGCAGTTTGGGATGGATTTAAGGGGCTTCTGAGCCACATGGATTGTCCCCTGTATAATTGTTTATTCACAGGTTCAAATTGGAGGGAAATGTTCATACCACAAAATCAGTTGGGACGCAGGACTCCAATACGGCATTCGACTGACATGTTAAACGTGCTGAGACCAACCTGCGCTGTGGAAAATGCTGATGGACATTTTCTTGTGGTTTTCTGACACTTATCGCCCAGCATATGGATGTAGATGCACTTGTGGTTCCAGGAGATTTGCATGCAGCACAAAGATACCCATTATACACTCCTAGATATTTGGAAGAGAGCTGACACTGAGCTTGGTGTATGAAATCAGCTAAATATACTTTAAAATAAAACCGCTAAATGTCATAATTGCTAGAGAACCCCCCCGTCGCAGCATTATTAGTATCAAATGGAAAGAAGTTAAACAAAATTTGACAAATGAATATTATCTAATGTACACTCATGCAATGTTAGTGTCCACCTCTGCGAGTGTTGTACAAACATATAGTCAAACGGATAGTTTGAGGAGTTAATGTTGCCGCCTTTGCTGAACTGCTTTCGCAAAATGCTATTTTTGCCCAGGAAAACTGCATCTGCAGCATTCTTTTATTTGTGCAGAACGCAACACTGTTAGCCTTTTTTAAAGCTATGACATCATTATCATATTTGCTCACTCATCATTTGTACAGGGCTATAAATAGTTATCAGTGGGGAGCAGTGGAGCTGCCCTCTCAGTTCGGCCTATTAACACCTGACTGGAAAAGTGCAAACATTTGAGTTCTATTAAAAATCAAGCAAATATTTTGGTGAAAAGCACAGTGTCTGCACACACAGCTGAGAGGGAGTCCTGTCCCATGTGGTCTGTCAACAGTTGGGCCACGTCAGCTGTTCATTTTGTGCTGAAGACACCCGGCCATACAGCCCTGGCCATGACTGGAAGGCCAGTGAGGGAGCTCCGTTCCTCCTAGACCTTCTGACACGCATTCACACATAGATAGATAACATGGTGGCAGTCACCACGCAGGAAGGAAGGTCACACTATTACTAGTGCGATACCTATAATAGGTAATCAGTGAAGTGAGTGAGTGGACGCTGCTCAGAGATTTCAGAGGAAGTGTTTGTGTTTTGAAAGAGTGGGAGCATGTTGTTCCCACCACACTCTGCTTTATGAGCTAATCCACCCTGGTAGGGCTGCTATTCTCTGTTTACTCTGTGCTTTATTTGGCTGGTACAGTTCTCGGCTCACACAAACAGACACAGCTCTTATCAAGGTCAGACTCTGTGTGCCGGTACTGTAAGTGTACGACCATGAAGGGTACACTGTGAAGGATTTCAGCTTTTGCTTCATCACTGACTGTGCTCACCGATTAGTGAGTTGCGTGCTGGAACGATTAACAACCAACCGGGTTTCAAGAAGACTGGAAGAAAATCAAATGGCATTTTGTCTGTAGGTATGGCTGGACTAAACAGTTAGATGGCCAAGAGCAAAACTTTGCTGTTGGGCCCCTGTTTGTGTTGAAAGTTAATGCCATCACAGTTTTACAATTAGTCAAATACACAATTTACTGCTTGTGACATAGTGAAGTTGAGCTTTATTTTGGATTATTGGCACGTAGGCCCTCTAGGCCATTACCCAATTTCATTAGTTGGTAATCCAGCTTGGGAAATAGCAATAAGAGGATGGAATGTGTCTTTATTTATTTATTCAAATTTCTTTGGTTTAATTTACACAAACATTAATCATATTTTCACCCAGGTTCTTTCAAGCTAGTCTGACAATCAGTTTTTAGCCATGTTTCACCTCATTCATTCTGCCTGACTTTTAGGGACGTCCCAAAACAGATACCACCATTGGACATTAGGTCTGATATTGCACTTATGCAATAATATTCTGAAAACATTTCTGATCCATATGCTAGTCATTTTCATAAAGATAATGTTTAACATGTTTGATATTTATGACTGACACCAGCAACTACAGCTTCCTCTTCCTCTTCCTCTGTAGACTCTATTGTCCATGTTGTCCGAGACACTGCACCCAGGATCTCACCTCACGTCTGTGCTTTGTTTCTGTGTTCTGTTTATGAAATACTGGTCAGTGCCATGTTTGTTTTGGCTAAAGAACATGCGAGCATTTATGAATTATTGCAGGATTTGTGGGGTTGTTTACCTCAGAGCTTCCAGTCATTAGGTGTGTGCTCCTTTCAATCCGTCAGAGACTAGAAATCGGTGACACTGTTTACATGTACATTCACATTTAGTCATTTGGCAGATGCTTTTATCCAAAGCGAGTTACAGAGTAATTATTTTGAAGTGTGAACTGTCCAGTCTTAAAAAGTCTTAGTCTTCGCTTTGTCCCCACTATTATTTAACCAGCAGTGTCCTCCAGTTTCTCTCCTCAGCTTAACTGTGCAGTGGATCAATAGGGATTTTCCTTTTTTTGTACTTGTAATTAGTCTGGGGACAAAGTTGGTATTATAAAAGTTGGTTGACCAATTATCGTTTATACAATGGATCTTTATGCAGTACTTTTTTTCCTGCTATATGCAAGTTTTTATTTGAGCTTCTGTCTGTTCCCGTTCACCCCGAACCCACTGTGTTCAGATTGGCAAACATTCAGCTCGTATTTTGGAACTTTGCATTATTTAATATGGACACCCCTCATCACAACGTTAAAGTAACAACGAAAACTACTAAAAAATCATAATTCGACTTATTTAAACACTTCATCACCTTCAAGACAAGTTTCTTTCTCATCAATAGTGTCATCTGAGTTTTTAATAATGCTCCAAATCCTGAGAATAGTTACGATTAAGGTTCTGAAGTAAGAACACATACAGTACTTACCATTATTATTTAACACCTAAATAAATAAAATGTAATAAAATGTACTGCTCTCTGTGCCACATATAGCTGGTGGAGACATTGAAGCCGTACTGAAAGAGCTGAACATCACACATCTTGCTCAGACAGGTATCCAGCATATACAAACATCACAGTATCACAAATAGTTATAGAATAAAAAAACCTCTTTACGAAACACCCATTCCAAGAGCTGTCATTCGAGACTTGAGGCTTCATCAGTTCATTGTATTTATGTGTGTATGTGCGTGTGTATAATGCTGCAAGAAAAAAAAACAGCTCGCATCAGCACAGAACACAATGTGAATCAGGAGTCAAAATATGAACACTGCTAGAAGTCATATGGAAATTGGTCTGGAATACAGCAAAGTTTTGACTTTATGAGTAAGCACATATGCCATTGTTGCTGTGGGCAAGCTGTGAAATATGTTTGTGATGCATTTAAAACCAAAACAAAAATACATTTTGCACAGAAAGCACTGTAGACTTTGAAGCCTGAGGGTGCTTTGACAGGCTTCCATTTGAATATAGAAGATGAGAAAAATAAATACACTTTCAAAAAGGAGAGTGGATTTTGAAATGAAATATTCATAGGGGTTTATTTTCAATGTGTAACAGCCTGTACTGTATGTTTTTTGTGTTTTTATTGCAGGTGCTTGTGACGTTTTATGCAGTCATACTTGCAGAAGTCATTACAATTTGCCGATAAGAAGGTGCACAGTCTGGTAATTTATCACACAGTCTGGACAGGCCTTGGAAGGCAGATGTACATTAGAAATGACTGTATTACAAAATTCACATTGAAGAAAAAAATATCACACAGTGAACATAAACAATAAAGAATGTGTCACAGCGTTACGTAGCAGCTAGACATCCTTAATAGAGTATGCAGCTCTAGGTTTAACATCGTCATATGGGATTAAATCATTATCTCCAACTTAAAGGATAACTTTAATTTAATTAATTGCGTGGTCCACAATCACCATCACCACCAGCCACTAAAGTCTTCAGTGAATCTTCTCTAATCACTTTTGGTTAGTTGTCACCCTGCAACCTGCATTTACTGCTTCATTTGTGACATAGACCTCTGTTGTTTTTTGTAAATATCTAAAAACTCATCAGCCAGGCAAACCACTCTACTGGGTTACGTGTATTAATTACAGAAAAATCTAAGGAACTTGTCAGATTCTTTTTGTGGTAAGTTTTTCCCTGAAATATTATATCAAATCTCTGTGAACATGGGCCACTGGCTCTGTGCTGAGTCGTGCTTATTGATAATCTGTGGCAGCGTGGGAGCTCGGGATAGTATGTGCTGAGGCAGATCGGTACAAATTACAATTTCTTCCTTGAGACTCTGCCAAGAAACTGTTGATGTATGAGGTGTATTTTAAATAAATGCTAAGTTTACATTGTACACAGACACAGTTGGGTTTGCAACATGCGACATTTCTCACCATATGTAAAGTGTGCAATTCTTAACAACATGCTGAATACTTTAAGACGTGCCACCCTATTTGCACACCACTGCTTTGAGGGCAACAAAAACTCACTTCATGCTCTAGACAGCAGATATATCACAATGGTGTTGTTAAGATTAGTTATAAGCTATAGCGAGCTCATTTTAAAAGGATTGGAGTAGTTACTTGCATGATGTAGCTGATGAACACTGTCTTAATTGACCCCCCTGTATATTCGTATTTTATAGTATGATACTCTCTTGTGCAAGAAATTACACTCTATTTTTTTATTCTTTTCCCTGATTATTAGTTTAAGCATCACTGTTTACATATTTACATACTTATTGCTTGCCCGCAGCATACATTGTGTAGGACAGGATTGGAATGCACCTGGCTAAATAACTTCGAACTGTGCTCCCTCTGGCACTGTCCACTGGAGAGCAGATGATAACATTTTTCTTTATGACGTTATCAAGTGAATAAATGGAGGCCATCTATCATTGAGCTGAAGCCAATGTAGGACTGTTAGACGGGCTTGACCGCCACTAAAACAATATATCATAATAGATCTAAAGGCCCAATGTGGGGAAAACCTGGAATTGCAATTTAAATGCACCTTCTTGTCAGTTATCTTGGAGAAAAGTGTGTGCCAATGTACAAGATAAAGTTAACTTCCAGTGGGATGCCAGAACTGATTATCACATGTCTGTATGCTTAGTCATTAACATAGTGAATGCTGCTGGGAATATTTAGTACGTTAAAAAAACGACAAATAAGGAAAAAACATCCATGGTGTTCAAAGCACACACACATTTTAACCCTGAGCTTTTTGTGTTTTGAATGTGAACTAAATAGTCCCTGCAGTTGTCATCTTTTCTTCTGAGCAGTCTCGCTCCTGTCTTCTTTTTAGCACAGCACAACACACCTCGGCTGTCACTCGGCTACAGGCTTGCAGTGATCGTTGAATTGCGTGGTTACTTGAATTAAGCTTGCTGTTTAGATTCAAATCTCAACAATATATTTACCACTGTTGCATAAGCAGAAAGAGCTACTGCATCAAACCAAGTGTTTCCTAATCGTTCACAAAGTTCCATGGTAAGTTACACCATGGGACAAACGGAAAATTAAGTGGAGGAGGGACCGATAAGAGAGTAATGTGGTAAAGAAAAAGCTCTAATGGATTAACATTAGAGTAGGAAAAAAATCAGAATGAAGAAGGGTGATGAAAAAGAAATTCAATCTTAAATTAAATAAATAAGTAAAAACATTTTGAGTTTATTCCACCTGATATTAACTTGGGACCTGTACTACAGTAGATGTTGGCTCGATAAGGAAAAATTCCATGATAATGCTGTTGCTGTTGCTCACATTACCCGTAGCATCATTTACTGGGACTCAACAGGCCACTATAATTGGTAATGTTGAGGTCACACGTAGCAGCCACCTAACCACCAATGATTACCTTACAAGAAAAGTTTGCCTGATTAGAGATGCTACCAAAGCAGTAGCTGCCTACTGCTATTGACCGATCAGTCAATTGTCAACAACATAATATATTCAACATAGACCACATGAAAATTCTAGAGGATGATGATTATGTCTGAAGTCAAAGCTGTCTTCTAAAAAATATATTACTTTGCATAAAACACATATCGTAAAAAAGGCTTGTTTAGGTGTTGATCATATATTTGTTATGTGTCCAGTAGTACCAAATATCTAAAGGTCAGGTGTGAGTGTAAATGGGCTCTGTGAAAAATACTCACAGAGATACTTTGTTCAGTTTTCTCTGAGATCATTAGCTATCATCTTGACATTTTCGATAACTGTGTTTTTGAAGCACAACCTAATGCGGGTTTTGAGAACTTACTCTTGTTACTATCTAGGGTACGTTCAGTACCCTTTTTATACAGAGACCCTTCCATTCAGCAGAAACTTCACCAGACACCTCAATGTCAACTCATTCTAAAATGACTTAAAGTTTGACTGGTTTTAAGCTATATAATGATCAGGCAGCCTGTAGGCATCATACACCTTTGCAGCGTGGGCAATGTTTGAGGAACTACTGGGAGACCTCTCTTCTATAGGAAAGCAATAATCACACTGATTGCGTTCACATAGACTTTAGTAAGTGGGTTAAAGTCTGCTTTCTTGGGAAAGCTGATTTCTTCAGTGATTTCTATACGATAAACCTGGATTCCGAAACCGGAGTAGGGGATTAGGAAAATGTGGTTTCCAGCTGTAGATTTCTGTCTGAGAATGGCAATTACACTGCCATGTACAGTATATCCGTAACCGGGTTTCTAATGGGCTTTCTCCAACTGCGCATGTGCGTAACATCAGAGTGCAGACAGTAAACTGCAAGCAGCTGAGTGAAAGAATGAATGGAGAAATTGTTAACGAGTTAACGGAGTGATGCTGCCTCATTTTAAAAAGAAAGTTCGACTAAGGTCCGACAGAAATTTCATTTGACACAGAGTGTCTTGTAGAAGTCTAAATAAGTCACTTTTTAAAACTCAGAGTGTTGTGGATCAGCTGCATCTGTCTCTTCTTTCTCTCCCTCTGTGCTGTCACTGTGCTGCGATACGATGACACGCACACTCAGAGAGAGAAAAGTCAGAAAGGAGCATTTTCCACCATTACACAGGTAAATCTGTGCACCAGGTAAATCTGTGCACTAGGCTTCCAAAACCTGTCAAAGGTGGAGGAGAAACCGGGTTACTCTTGTGCTGGCAGGCAGTTGTCCACAGACCACAAGATCAGATCCTCCTTGGGTGCATGTCAAAGTGTCCTTGGGCCAGACACTGAACCCCAAGTTGCTCCCGGTGGGCCAGATGAGCACCCTGCATGGAGGCCATTGCCATCACGTGTATGTGTGTGCGTACCAAATTGCTCTGTAAGTCTGCCAAATGACTAAATGTAAATATGCGGTTTTCCCTCAACCAGGTTTCTTTGGTGCATGTAACAAGCCTTCAGAGAAACCTGGTTTCCCTTAGTAACCCGGTTACTTAAGTCCATGTAAACGCACTCACAGTGTTACACACAGTCACAGTACAACCACAGTCTGACCTGCTGAACTCGGAGCAGTTGGGGTTAACGGCTTTAGACAACTGCACAGGAGTGGCGTAGATGAGAACATGCTCCAAATCTTTTGATTAAACAAGCTTGCTTGTCTACTCTTAGCCAGACTCTTACCTTTTCTTTTTTCTGTTCTTATTTACCCACTTAAAGATATGCACCATATACGAGGGTCCCGCAAATGGTATACATTTATATTATGAATTATATTATGCCAATAGCTTTTGTTGCAATAGGAAAAAAAATTTTGCTCATGCCTTTTTTTAAAGTGAAATGCAGTGGCTGTGTCTTTGTCGTGTATTTCATGGCAATTAAAAGTAAAGAACTTTGTTGTTCACGGGTGAAATGTGTCACATATTTATGATATTTAAGCAGTTTTTGCTTAGGGCCAGAACCGACCTCGGGGCCATGGAGCCAGTATGGATGTATTGATGGCTCTGAGAGATGAGTTCCATTTCATTTCACATCATCCAGCAGACTGAAAACTAGAGCTGCTCTGGAGGCAAAGATTTTCCACTCAGCTTATAGTGAGATCCAGTAGGTTTTCTTAGGATCTACCAGAGGTTCAGTATTTGGTAGAGGTGGCTAAATGACTCAGGCTTTTCTTACTATTTTTAAAGTCTGATTATCAGATATAAATACATGTTTTTTTGTGGAGCATTACATATTAATCGTCTTTGCTAAATTGATGAAACTAAATATTTGTTTTTCTGTGTAAGTCATATTAGCAACAGGCTTTTATTGTGTTTTTTTTCTGTGTTAATCTATTTATTATTGTGTTCTATTAAGATGCACCCCTTTTAATTTGCAGTTAAAACAATTTTCTTTAGAAAATAGAAATGACAGTTTCAATTCTAGTATGTGGGAATGGTTAAAAAATTAGATTTCAGTGAAATAAGTAATACACCTGGGCTTTTTGCGTTGTTGATAATTATCCAATCGGGCGAAGGAAACTGATCCAACCAATTCCTTTGCCACCATCTTCCAAAACACACCAATATAGACATGTTGGTTATCTTAGAATAGAATAGAATAGCTTTTGTTGCAAGTTGCAAACGAAAACATTTGCAGGTTGATGTAAAACATTAAAAGACCTTAATTTATTATGGGCTACCACATTAAAAGGTACGCCAGTGCATAATGGCACACTTGTCTTTTGGTGGTTATCAACCAAATGCGACAATAGGGTGAGCAGATTTATCAGTTACATAATGAAACTAGAAAGTTGTGGTATTCTGTGTTAAAACATCACATAGAATGGTTTCTTCTTCTACATCAGCCCCCTGTGTGCTGCCGTTGACTAGTCCACAGCGCCACTACCACCGCCAATCCAGTGTAACAAACCTGCTGTGCGTTTGCCCACAGCATAAGTTTATCGGTAGTTACAGACAAGTGGCACAGAGAAAAACTCAATAAGCAAATGGATGAGAGTGCCTTCATTCATAGGGCACAAGAGTTCACTGAATGGGTCCATGAGTATGGAGATGATGTGACTCATGTGTCTTTTCAGCCACTAGACCTCAACTCATCTGGAAATATAGGAGAAAGTTTGGACTAGTGTGGTGGACCACGCTCCTGCCAGTCTTACCAAACAAGGGATTATCCTTTGGAAGAATGAACGTTCCATCCCTCCAGTTCCAGAGACTTGGAGAATCGATGCCAAGGTGCCCTTACCTCTATTTAGAAAGCAGTCCATCCATTTTCGAAACACTTACTAATGTCAGGTCTGACTTTTTCCAAATCTATTCCTCCCCTCTGCCTATCTGAGCTAGGGTCCCCCTCAGCAGTTATAGTGAAGAGCCCTTCCGGAAAGCGATGCCTTTAATAGGAAGAAACACAGCCCAGTACTGAAGTCCTCCCAGAATGCTGCACTCCTATCTTAGTCATCCAGAGAGGTTCTTTCTGTCCTGGACAACCTAATTCTCTCTGATTGTTTATTCAATTCAATTCAACTTTATTTATATAGCGCCAAATTACAACAAGGTCATCTCAGGGCACTTTACATAATAAAGTCAAGACTATACAAACATTTAGAGAAAACCCAACAAATCCCCCTTGAGCAAGCTATAGGCAACAGTGGAGAGGAAAAACTCCCTTTAACGGAAGAAACCTCCGGCAGAACCAGGCTCAAGGTGGACGGCCATCTGCCTTGACCGGTTGGGCTGAGTGGTATATGATTTTCTTTCATTCTTTGATACTTACCCAAAGGCCATGTCCATAGGTGAAAGTTGAAGCCAAGACGGACTGCTAAATCAAGAGCATGGTTTGATTGCTGAGCTCTTTCTTCACAGCCAGACTCTAATACTGTGGTCACATAATTACATTCTGATGACCTCAGGTGCACTGCTCTTAAGACCTATTTGTGAAATCATGCACCCAGGTGCTTGTGTGCTTGAACATGCAAAAACACTGAGATTTGCACAAGTTTCCAGGTTAATGCAACAAGCAAATACATGCAGTGCAATGCAGCGTGTGTTGCTCGCATGAAAACAACCCAACTGCTGTGCATTTTTGCAATTAAACTGACATAAACCAACTTTCAGCGTAGAGGGGAGCATTGCTAGAGGATGAAGTTTGTGTTTACCAGTGCTTGTGTATGCTACTGTATTGTGACACTGGTAGAGAAAATTCCACAACTTTTGGATGTAAAATATGAAAAAGTGTGTGGAGCACCATAATCTGTGCACTGCTTAATAAATCCTCATTATTTCCTTGTAATACTATGGCTTAAAATCAAAGCTTGTGCCCATTTCTGACATGCACACTATCAACCTGTCAAAACATGGAACTATTCTGTCACACTTAAACTGTTAACAGTGTTAGCAAGAGTTTTCTTCCCCCCTGTAATCTGTTAATATATGCTTTTAGGGAGATTGAGAACACACTTTTCATTTACATTACTCCTGACAGGAAAGTAAACACTGGACTCTGTGGTTATATGCATCATATCTTGAGATGTGCAATTACCAACCTCATTATTGCAATTTCATTACAGGAAGAAGTATAAACATCTTGCTTTAATTCCGTCTACAGTAACATATGAGAATGTGCAAATGTGTTAAATGAAGCTTGTTATCATATATCTTTGCAACAAGGCAATTTTGCCTGTAACCTTGTTGCAAGATAACCTGTGTGCAAATGTGTTAGAAAGTGTCTTCAGGTCGAATTGGTCATGGCTCTGTGATGCTGCTGAACGGCTCTGCAAGCTGCTGACCCATCCCCTGCTGGGCAGAACTGCAGTAGATCAGTAAATAAAACCCCTCTGGGTGTCTGACTGCTGATCCGGCGAAGGAAACGCAGACGTATCTGCAGGGTAAAGAAGGCTAAGATCCTAGTTCCACTGCTTGCCACTCTAACAAGCTTCTCTGAGGTGTTTGCACAACCTCCTGCCGTTTTTTTTTTTTTTTTTCTGCTGCAAGGACATTGTTGGATACAACCAAAAAGGGAACAAGGGTTTTTTAGCTTCAGTAGGACATGTGTTTTAGAACCTCTCCTGCCCAACATTTTGAAGATGTGAGTAGACATGAATGATTGTTAATCGTTGAATCAGTGCATTGATCTGCCTCCACGAGGAGGCTAACATCCTCCTGATGTTGACTGGTGGCTGATAATCACCTTGGTGTGTCAGGGCCCTGGGCCCAGAGTGAGGATGTTTTGATGGAAGGGTTAAATACTGTTTCCTTGAATCAAATTAGAATTTTCTATTACAGGCAGTGCCCTGATAATACATATCCCTCTCACCCCGCCCACAGACTGGTTTCTCTCTTGCCTTCAGGCAGACGCTTCAGGTTCCCCCGGACACGAACCACCAGACTGAGAAACAGCTTTTTTCCTAGAGCTGTCTCCATATTGAACTCTGACCCCCACTGACCTCTTTGCCACAATACACACCCTGACATTCTCCCCATAACTATTGCACCATTTAATATTGCACACTACTTCTTGCACTAGCTTATATTCTCACCTGTAAATACACATGTCTGTGAAATTAAATTGTCTGAAAATTCCCGACTATAGCAAATAGCAAACTGCATATTATTTTCATATGTACTTGTATATTCCTAATTACTATAGCAACCACTATGTAACCTTATCTATCTGTAAATTTCTGCTCTAGTTAACAACAACCTGTATAGTATGTTCATAGCATCTGTAGATATGATCCATATCTTCTCATGTACATATTTTCTAGAGGTAACTTATAACCTATATCTTGCTTATTGCACTTCTGGTTAGACATAAACTGCATTTCGTTGCCTTGTACTTGTACATGTGTAATGACAATAAAGTTGAATCAAATCTAATCTATACTACTATCCTATACTACTAAAGTCATTGTTCCTGTTAAAAATTAAAGTTTTAATTTAGAAGCATCATTTATCAGTTTAATACCTTTAGTTTAGCAGTAAGCTCATTTTGCTTTGCCAGGAGACATTTAGTTTTCCCTGTTTGTGGTTGCCCTTCACTCTCACTCATAGTAACCTTAGGAAAACAAGGGAAATTTAATGTGCAATCATTCTGTTATTTCCACAGTTGCTGTTGTTTCGAAACAGTTACATAGTTATTAGGCAGCTGCCTGACAGCTGTTCCTATGAGGTCACACTCATTACTGTTAGCTTAGCACAGATTACTTCAACTCTGTCTCCTAAAAATTATGTTCCTATGCAGCTATACTGGCGCAGCAGATTATGATGTTTGTGCAGAATGTACTCAGTAGCTAGATTGTGTTTTAAATGCAACATGTTTATTTTAAATAAAGTACAAGCGTCCAAAAAAGTGTGGTAGCAGTGCATCCATTATGAGTCATTTTTAATACAGCATGTGATGGTTCTAATATGACAACTTCTCTGCAACCTAATTGGGTAGAAACCTGGACCTGCTTGTGCTCTGCTGAAAGTAATGCCCATCTATTCCAGTGAAACATACAGCCAGCCAACTAAACATTTCAAACACTCCCCACTCTCTAAGTCCAAGGTCTCCCTTATTGATTAACAATTCCTGGATTGTCTTTTTCTCTCAAAAGACCGTCCAAGCTGCTTCTTAGAATTATCTGAAATAGATCAAGCACTTTTTTTTAACAAAGTCAAGCTATGTGAAGAGGCATTTATAGCCCTTTCCTAAAATTCTTCAGTGGAATACTAAATAGAAACCTTCGGTAGAATGCTTGTTTTCTTCCTCAAAAGAGATATAATTGGCATCTTCTAAAGCAGTCAGTGACGGAGAGTTTATTATAGCAAACATCTGCAGTCTAAACTACACCTATCTGGTTGCTTCCGTCATCCTGTCTTTTCCAGCTGCACCCTTACCTCTCCAAGTATCAAGAGCCTAGATTTCTATTCCAGCTTCTTTGTAGGTGAAGAGGTCTTGAATATGTCCTCAAGATAATGAATGCTGTGTATTGGCGACAAACCCTGCACAGTCTTCTCTGACAGATGAACCCTATTGGTATTTTTCAATGGTTGCCACATCGCTGTGACTCATCTCCTCTTTGCAGTTTGGCAGTCTCACTCCCAATTAAGTCTCAATGATGAAAAGCTTCGTTTAATACCTGTACCTAAAATAGGTGCCCTTCACTTTCTGATGGAAGTTACTTACCTGAATGGAAACGATGTATATTCCAGGGGAAGTTTTGCATCCTCTTAGGAAGGACTTCACCAGCAAGTCAGTGCTGATAATTTAGATGAATATGAGGAGAGACATGCATTGACTAGTTACTGTACATGCCTTTATTACGATGGAGTACCTAGATTTTATAGATTTAATAAGGAAGCTTTGTTATATTTGCTATTTTGACCCCCTACAGTTGCTGGATGCAATTCAATTTTACATAATTTTCCTAAACACCAGTTGCAGTCAGGGTCCCATTGGGGATCAGTGGTACACATGTGTCTGTTCACCCGTTGAAGTTGTTACTGAACATGCAAATAAAAGATCAGAAGTAAAGCAATGATGTTAACTGACATGTTATATTTAATAGAAATAATGTATAGTTTTATTTATTTGTCACATTTTGTGTAGTAATAATAGCTAAGTGTCCTATAAACATGATTCTAAAGCTGTTTTTTGTAAATTTATTTTACACACTTTAAATACAAACAGAAGCACTGGTATCAGAATTGATTTCACCAGACTTGTAGTATTGGAGTCAGTAATTGGCAAGAAAAGCAGGATCAGTCCTACCTGGCAGATCATTTGACAACACTAAGTCTCCAGTGGCATTTAAACTAATTAGCCACACCATGAGCCAACCAGAACATAAAGCAACCACACAAAACCCGCTGGTTGTTCAGCTTGTATAAAGAACTGCATCAGTGACAGCCTCAGACAGAGTGAGAGGTCAAGAAGCCGTGAGATCAAAACCTGCCCGTGGACCCTGTCCAGCAGTCTGTCTGAGCCCAGAACTAATAGAAACCAGTTAAAGACTAGATTCCCAACATCCTGGACATTTACCATACTGCTGTCTGTGTCTTTGTGCAATTAGCCTTTGATTAATGAGTTTAATTTGGACTTAACAGGTCAAAGTGATGTAGATCTCCATGGACAATTTGGACTATGTTCACTGTGCTACCAAGGGAGATTTGATGGGCTAGGATAGTACGATTATCAACCATATGTTGCTTGTTCTCTGTGGCAAAAATGAGTACAGATTGTGTTCAGTCCTTCTGTAGATTATTTGGAGGTGAGTCAGGTCAACTGTTTCCACCTCTTGTGTGGATAATAGTTCAACCTCAGGCCAGAGCACTGGTTTAAATATAGACCAGAGACTGAAATTTTAGCAAGCAGCTTATAGCATATTACCCTGATGCACTGGTTACATAAGAAGTTTATACAATATGCTCATTTGAGATCATTTGCTAATAGTGCACCATATGGTACAAAAACAGCACTTGAAATATTTGTGAACCTTTAGAATTTGGTTCAATTTCTGTGTTTTTTTTCTGTGTTTAAAACGTTTTCAGATTTTTATATTAGTCAAATAAAACAATATCACAAAAAATACCATGGAAAATGACCCCACCTTAAAGATTTTTGTGTATTTATATGTTTGGAGAATGGCTACCTCCTCGACCATGCACATTATTGTATGCTATTAACAACTGACACTAATTTTCCTTTTAAAAAAAAACTAGTAATCCTAGTTCACTAGTTCACATATTTTTGCCACATAGACATATGTAAGTTTGAATTACTTTCCATTTTCCACAATTAATAAATTAATACGTGTAATTCTTTGTCTTATTTGTTGTAATAGGCTCCCTTTACCTAGTTTTAGGACATGCATAAAAATCTCATCACGTTTCTGCCAGTAGCTATCTACCCTAAAAACAAAACTGAGGTTTAAAAGGTGCTAAAAGGCTGTGGAGAACTAAGCCGAACTGTACTCTGGTGATAAGGTTATTTAGGTTTATCACTACAAACAACCCTTTTTTATTATACCATATGTGTCATTTGGGGTGTTGTTAAAACTCATGAGTGCGGTGTCTGTATCTATGAGCGGTCTGAAACAAAGGTTCACTGCTGAATCTGCTTTTGGCTATTTTCTATGTGAATTTTGCTCCATCCCCTCTAATTTATAATCCCATCCATTTTTTAGGATTGTAAATTATCTCAAAATGTGGCAGGGAAGTTTTTGCAATAGAATAAATCAAATTCCAAAGACATCAGTAGTTCCATTTTATTTTATAACTGTGCTAAATCACTGATTATGTCACTGGGCAGAGCCTGGATATCTTTTATATTACTGCCACAGCCAGACAGCGGAAGCATATCCATGTGCTTGACACTGCAGAGGAAATGAAAAAACACTAAGGCACTTCCTATCATCTCTGGTCATGTCCTGACATCAGAAAGAAGAGGCGTATTACTCAGTCTCTGCCCTATCCGTTGACGTCTGGTCACAGATGTGCAGCCCTGGTGTGGTGTCTGTGATTTTAAATGTCACAGGTTCCCCTGCCGCACCACAGAAGGGATCCATTGGTCAGAGTGAACTGTAATGAACTTATAATACCATGCCGCTGCTCTGGATTTAGGCACTTGCTGTTAGAGGGAGGGGATTATGGCAGCACCTACAGCTACAGTTACATAATACTATATCGTCATACTGTAATGCCAAGGGAGGCTCAGAAACAACAGTTTGCTTTTCATCACTTTTCCTTTTTATACCTGTTAACATTGTATTTTTTCTGGAATAATATAGCTTAGAATACCAGTAAAGACTCAGCAGTTTTGTTAGCCACAATTGAGAAAATATTACTTGAAAAACTACTTTAAAATACTTTTAAAAAGAGACTCGCTTAACCTGTTCAACAACTGTACATCCTACAATCAGCGCAGTACAATTTTATCTCTGGTGACCACGTTCCCTAAACTGCCTGAACACCTCGCACAAAGCTGCTTTGTGATGAAACACAGATGACCTTAACTTTGTAGAGTCCTTGAATGCACCTCGTCTGCAAGATGCAGCAGACCTGCAGGTTTTAAACAAAGCAGCTGCCATGCAGTGTTTCTTTAATGATAATCCCCCCACTCAAAAAGACAGGATGACTTACAGTCCTCTCTCCAGAAGCGAGACAATTTCAAGTCAATCGACCATCCAGAGCTTAAGGTACAGAGAAATCTGAATTCTGTTGTTTAAGGTAAATCTTTATTGATCCCACATCGGGGAAATTTACTTGTTATACAGCTCACAAGTATCCAAGGCAATAAAAGCAATGAAAATTTGCTTGATTAGCTTTTTCAAACAACGTTCATGTTGGAATAAGGAACAAAATAATAGTCATAAAATTAATTTGGCACATGTGCCACTGAGCAACTGTCTTACGAATGTCTATGGAAGTGAAATCTTTGAATTCAATACACTACATGCCCTGTCATAATAATGTATTTGCAGGCTGTATTTGCACATTTACTGCCACGATGTGAAAGAAAACCTAAACGAACAGTATTTTAAGTGATTTTAAAAAGTATTAAGTTTCAAACCGGCATTCCGAAGTAAGGCAGATGAGGTGATGGGACTCAGAATGACAGCGCTCTCCCATTCTGGCTGTGAGTGACAGATGTCTGGCAAGAATATATAGATAACTATGGTAGAGGCATATCTTTAGCCAACTGTTCAAATATTGAATCCATAAGAACAGACACGCTGTCTTATGTAGACACAAAGATAAGAGCGAGACCGTGACTTCTGTCATGAGACTGGTATAGACTTGTATATGCTTTTAATGTTGCTGTAGGAAGGAGACCAAATCTTTAAAACCTCAGGTCATTTCAAGGAACAGCACCCTTTCTGCTTCACTCTTGACAACTGGCTAGGAACAGCTGGCAGACAGCTCCGACTCTGGTCTATCAATTTTTCTTTTTGACATAAAACTTTGTAATAAAAAATAGCAGAAGTGAGAAATATTTCTGAAATTTTGACATATTATGTTCCTCCTATTTGGCTACCCGAGACTGTTACTACCTCTAAACATTCTTCTGTAAGCTACTGCATCTTGAAAAAGTGTAACCACTTATTTACCTCATTAAATGTTGGCCCAGCTTCACGGGACACCTGTATTTATTCCAGTTACATTGATATTTTTCTTTTATCTAATCCTGGGGGAACACAGTATGGTTGGATACTCCAATCTTCCAGGGCAGCTATAAGCTGAATAAAAGTGCTGCCAGGGTAATGATCTCCGCTCTGAGGCTACTGCGCGTTTCCTCTGTTCCACTCTCTTTGCTGTAGGCTCTCTCTGTGTGTGGCTCTCTCTGTGTGTGTTTGTGTGTCAGAGGTAGAGTGAGTGTGTGGCACACATACACTGAACCAGCTGGCCCCTGCCTGTGATTGATAATATGCCTCATTATTTGTGCCATTTCATCTGAAGCTTCCAGGGAAAGCTTCAAGCTGGGACTGTCTGTCTGCTTGGAATACCTGCTAATGATGGAGCACGGCCCCCTCCTCCCAACACTGGGCAGGCACACAGCAGTCATACTGCCAGCCAGCAAAACCTTGGCTTGGGAGATGACATATAAACACACACAGGCATTATGGCACACACAGGAACATTCAGCGGGGCTGCTCTGAATTTTCCGAATTATTCCAATCAGAGAAATATGAATATTAAGATTTCTGACATCCTCCCAGCACTACTATTCTGGAAGAATGTTTAGCTATGCCAATCAGTATGTTCTCAAACTGTAGTGGTGTCTGAAATCACTTTCTGGTTCATAGTTTTACTGAGTTTTGAAAAATCTGCATTTTCAGTATAAAAGTTTTGCGGCACTGTTCTCAGAAATGTCCAAACTGGAACAACCCCTCAAACTTGACGCGCTGTATGTGACAGCAGTGAATAAGGGGAGTTGTCATTGTGTTGTCAGTCATTGTGGAAAACGCCAAGTAGTCACAAGTATGTCAAATCTCACTTTACTGTTTGCTATAGAGTAACTAGTGAGTGTTGTTTTTTTCCGCTTTAGCAGAATGGAAGCTGTGGGGAGTGTTTATGTCCCATGTACATGATGCTGTATTCATAAAGTGTGTTTTCCATTTTTCCACATTTGTGTTTCCATTATGGCTCTAATGCACAAATGAAAGATGCATGAAAAACAAGAGGATTTGAATGCAGTTAGTTACTGTAAAGCTGTTAGAGTGTGAAACAGTCCCCTAAAATGCAGAGGAGCAACATTTTTAGCAGCCATAGTGAATATAACACAATCAGTTAGTTTGAAGGCACAGAAATGTTTGACACCAGGATGCAGGATGGATGGGTAGACAAAGCCTTGCCAGAGGAGGCGAGGGTTCAAGTGGATTATGTGATGAATCAGGGAAGTGAAGCAAAAGCATGACATTTTTACCAACATATAGCTGTGTTTATGTAGTACCTACAGTACATATTTGTGACTAACTCTAACCTAAATGCTATATTTACACAGTTTTAATCCCAGGTGTCCAGGTGCATGGGAAGTCTCCTGTGACCCAGACTCATTAAACACCTTGACAGCAGTTCAGAGATCTTTGCTTCTACACATTTTTGATCAAGGATTGTCAATCTAATCAGAGAATTTCAATTATTTCTGCTTAGTATGTACGCTTGCTGTAAATGAGAATACTCCAATCTCACAAAATGAATGTGTGAAGCACTAAGGAGTGTAGAGTTGGTGGAGCCAGAAAGATTTTTTTTTTTAAATTGACATTAATCTGGTGGCCAGAAACTGTATAAACTACGGTTTTAGCAAGATGAAGAGATATATAAGAGTTATAAGAGACATATGTTTGTAGTGTCAAGTTGCCCAAGCAGTCAATTATGGCAGCTATAAGCAATGGCAATGTCAGCTAATGTTATGTGTACATGTTGAGTTTTGCTAAATACTTTTCATGCATTAAAAATAATTGCCCAGTTGCTTCTGGCAATTATTATAGTTACTAATACTAGAAGCATGTGCAATCAGAAAATGATCCCAGGCTTTCACTGTGGGAGTAGTTAATTATCAACATCTACTCAGCATCACAATATTTACTGGCCAACACCCACATAATGTGTAAAGTTATAGTTTTCATTTAGCAAAGTATTTTTTTCCCTCAAACAATTTGCATGAAGATCTCTGATCCTTTTCTCAGTATAAAATCAAGCTCACACCCTGTTACACAAACAGACACAGGCACCAAATTTATTATCTTTGGTGTATTCTGGTCTTGCTGATAGTTTAACTGAGCCTAACTTTAGAATGGAAGGAACCAGTAAATCCATTTTGCTGGTGTAGAGTCGGCAGGGTTCAAGCAGGAGGCAGGAAATGGCTGAGGAAGTGAGGTCAGAGCTGCAGTATGGCTCTGGAACATGGACTGAATGGCAGGAACAGAGAGGAGATAGAGATAAGGCAACAGGAAGAGGTTATTTTGAAAATTCTGCCTCCACACTGAGCTGTGTCATCCGAATGGATGACATTCTCCAAAAGGAATGCAACCCTTTATACATTATTAAATAGTCCTGTGGTGTCTAATAACAAGACAACACCAAGCTGAGGGACACGTAACTAAGCACATTCACATTACACTGAAGAGATGTCGCTGCAAAATACAAATTTGGGTTGGTGTGGGAATGTATGCAGTTGTCATGCAGACCTCCTATTCTTTAGAGTGCTGTCATGCCTGATTCTACTTATTTCCCTTTTGTTATTTCTACTTTTATATTTAGCCTTTCTGAAATGGTAGTAAAGGGAGAGAAACCAATGAGTGCAAACCGTAATGTCCAAGGTGAATATCACAGTGCACTGAAAACTGTTGTCTTTTTCATATTTTATTGAATTTCTGGCATCATATTCATAGAGGAAATCCTAAGCATCCTATGCAAATCTTTTTATTTAAAGAACTCCTGAGCAGGATTCAAAATGCAAATGAAGCCAGAGTTGACAAGTGAAGCTGAAGGGGTGGAGTTGTCCCTCCTCTCTGGATCTGTTTAGATTTTACAGCCCTGATATTTTTTTTCATCCCTCATGTCCATAACTACATTCCTCTGAACACTATCACACATGACACTGCTGATCATTGATGTTTCATTCAACGTTGTCAGATATCAAATTTTCTTTGTTGTTACATTAGTTCCCAAATGCCCAAATAAATAAGCTCAAGGCCTTGGATCAGTCAAGCATAGCTTTTGATGGGCTGTGGCAAAGGAAATGGGAGTGAGACCTCCATGATTGTGGTGAGTGCCAAACACATCTCATGAGGGTTTTATACTGCTCTGCTATTGCCAAGATCTGTGATAGCAGACCATTGACTGATGATAAAAGTAAGAAGCGTTAACTCTGCAGGTGTGTGTTTGAGCATGGAGACAATGCTGTAGTAGCATAATCCAGGTACAGTGGCACATACACTTAGATCCACACACATACCGTTTGAAGAGATACTCTTTGAACAGTGAGTGACAAAAGTTTCCAGTGGCTCTGTATATTACCACATTGATTTGACATGTAATAATAGAGCTGCCATAAAATGTAAACTGTCGACTTTAATTTGGGTGCGCTTGAAAACGTTGATTTCTTGTAACATAAAGAACATTCTGCAGTGAGCATATCAGTTACCTGATCTGAATGCAACAGATTTTCACTTCCTGAAGCCAAAGTTCCCAAAAAAAACAAGCAGGAAATGAAGCCATCTGCAGTAAATGACTGGCAGAACATCACCACGGAAGAAAACCAGCATCTGGTGATGTCTGTGGCAGTCACTGACTGCAAATCTTTTCCAACCAAGTGTTAAGTTTGTCCAAAACGCATCCAGAGAAGCACCATATTTCTCTTTTGGGTCTCATGCTACAAAACTTTGACTCAAAAAAAAGCTATGTTTTTCCGTTTGTGCTTGTAATAACGGAGGTGTGTAAACTCCGAAATGTAGCCTTACCGCTGTAGTGACTGTAGTCACTGATACATGAGCTTTTCAGTGTTTGCCAGCTGTTTGGACTAAACATTGCTCACTGTGTATTTATGGTTTTATTTGTTTGTAGTATTGTTATGCAGAATTTAAACCATTTTCATTATCCTACTCCATATTCAGCAGCAAAACTGATTCCTGCTCAATTTGGTGTTTTAACTTGCAAAATATAAGACAATGCTGGTACCTTTTTATATGTTAGTTAGTATTGAGTCACTTTGACATCATGAGCTTTGCATCTACTGTTACGCTGTTGTAGCATTCAGTAATGTCCTGGTGTTGCTACTAAGTCCCATTCTCACTCGGTCTCATGTGTCCAGTGCTTATGATCTCTTATTGTAGCCAATATTAGCAATATCTGTTTAAAGATTACTGTGTATTGAATAGCAGAAGGTGGCTTTAAGGACTTTAATGCCTGTTGTTACCTTAGGATTACCGTAAATTCTGGACTATAGAGCGGACCTAAATTTAAGCCGCACCCGCTAAAATTTAAAAGAAATATATATTTTGTCACATATAAACCGCACCGGACTATAAGCCGCCAATATCCAGGCTGAGAAATAATATTTACATAGAAAGATGTTAAGATCTGTATGTCTGTTGTATGCGCTCCTACTCATTGTTCACAGCAGGCATGAGGATGTTCTGTGCGCTGTTTTACCGGCATTACGGTAAAGAGTGCGTTTACGTGTATGTGTGGCTGGTATAACACATGTCGAATGTACAGAGCCGACAAAAACGTCCTTGTTATAAATAAACGGCTTGTTCCATAGCCAAAGGAGAAGACGTCTCTTATTCTTCACGAATTACGCAGGAGTTGCTGCGCTCAACAAAAGATTTTGTACCATAAGTGTTTATTCATACACCTGAACCTGAATGGTGCCTGTAACACGGCAGTAAAAGTGCTGATCACACAAAACAGAAAAGTCATGGTTTTATTAATCTTCCTCCTGTGCACTAAAACCAAGTTGCTTTATTTTTCTTCCTCCTGCGAACTGAAACCACTGAACACCAAACCACTGTCACTTTTTCTTCCTGCGCACTGTTAAAGCGCAACTGCGCAACTATTAAAGTCGCTTCATTCTCCGTGCACTGAAACCACAAATCGCTATTCATCTTCCTCCTGAGCATTGAAACCACTGTCACACTCGATTTCCTTCACGGATAGCCAGATCGATGGCTTCAAATTAAAAGCTACATCATAGGAATTTCTTCGCGTGTTTTCCATTATGAGGGGGTGAGGGTGTAAGAATATTACCGTATTTTGCTGTTGTGCGTCTTGGGTTGCATGCGCTAAGAATAAAAACTGGCGCTTTTTTGTTTGCACTGAATTCCATCTACAGCGCCCATCTGAGGGCTGCAGAAAAATTCATAGAAAAGCCGCATCTCTGTAAAAGCCGCATGGTTCAAAACGTCGGAAAAAAGTAGCGGCTTATGGTCCGGAAAAAACGGTATTTGATTTCTGCTCAACATGTAGGTTTTGCTTCACTGAGGTCAGAAGCGAATAGCGTAATACTAAGAAAACTCCCCATGCCAGTGACCTACATGGAGCGTTTGATTGCGAGGTTTCTATCACTTTAGCAGTCTTGTTAGCGATAGCGTATCTGGGAATAAAACCTCATTCCTTTTAAACCCTGTTGCTCCCGGTTGCATCGAGGCGGTTACCTCTTCAGTCAAAGGTTGTTCTAGCTGGCTCCGCTGAAGAGGATAAACATGTTGAAGGTAATTTTTCCATTTGCCTTTCACCACTTCCACCATCTGCCACTGGCAGAATCTCTGACAGCTTCAGCTCTATCTGCACTGGCACAACAGCAGACCCTCGTCCTGTTTTGGCAGTGTCAAGCAATCTGGCAGATTCTCAGCCAAATCTAATGTGGTGGGACACAAAAGTAAAAATGCAGAGTACAGCTGCCAGGTCTGCTCTCAGTGGTGGCCTCATTTGTTTTTTGCTAATTTTACTTTTAACCCCAAATTACTTGCTCCATGCTCCACACAGCTCCCTTTGATGAGTTTGTCTGAACTATTGTTTTTTTCAGTAGATTGGACTCATAAAAATGTAACATTTCATTAATGTATTGAATAGTTTTTTTTTTCTTTATGTTGTTCAAAAGTATGCAATATTCACACCTTAGACAAATGTGGCATTTTATAATTAGATAGTCCATTTAGTCACTGGAATATTCTCAGATGTATAGGAAATGTTTGTTCTTTCAGTCTTTCTGCCAGAAAGAATGCTGCATGTGCACATATAATAGAGTCATTTCATTTGAAGTATTTTGCAGAGTGTTAGAACTGTCTCAGACTTCAGTGAAGTGATCCTGGGAATGTAGTCTGGCTTGTATAGCCACTAAATATTCTCTTAGATGCATCTCCTCTCATGAACATTTCTGTTGTCAGTAATTGCTGCTGACACATGCGGTAGGAGAGCGAAAGGGAAGCGTGCGCAACGTGACACATGGCAACAAAATGTCAACAACAAAATTCAGCGGATGCAAACATTGCCGCTCTCTTGCAACGTTACTGGCCTTGTTTTACAAAGCGCCTTAAAATAGACCCAGTAGATAATTAATGTATCATGCACGTTCCTCTCAGTGAAGCTGCTGCCATTTCGCTGGCAGAATGATGCTGATACGTCTGATGTTGTCATCAGTGGGCTACAGCAGTGATAGATTTTGATCAGCTGTCGTCGTTTATAATCCATGTTCTTTAATGTAGCAGCCGTTAGCGGCAGGCATCTTTTTTCCTTCATGTGGCTCTGACTTCCCTGTGGTCACAGATGTAATGAGGAATAATATCGGTGCAGTATGCTGGCACATATTAAATAGTCTCCTAAGGGCTTGAAGGCATTAACGTTCACACCTCAAATGATGGTCACAATATGCTGTGGAAATTCTGCCCCAGGCCCTGATTAGATCCATGAAAATTAAAATGATATTGCCATTAATATTATGCTATTACCTCTCAGTGTACTAAAAGTAAAACATTATAACATCACACTACATGGTAGTGTAGCTACACTTAGAGGACACACCCTTTAAAAGTATACTCAACAATTTTAATACAGTTATAAAACACTGCTAGACTCACGATGAAAAGTAGAGAAAATTTAATTTTACCCAGTGCAGCCGATGCAGATTTTTAATTTTTCTTCCTTGGCAAGAACTGATGCACACATTACCCATGATGCAACTTGGCTGCCAACATATGAGTTAGTTATATGAGCGTGTTATACCTCAAACCACTAGTGCTGAGAAGTTAAATTCTTCCCTCTGTAGACTGTACTGGTACCAGACCTCTAAAATGTACTACTATATTGAGATTTCAGTATTAGTCATCTCAGATGAGTTTATGCTGGGTGCACTGGTATGCTGGTGTAATGAACAGGGTCTGCTGCCAGCACATACAGCTCCACATCTATAGGAACTAACAAGGGAGAGTGAGCCCACAATAGGGCCAGTATCAGCATAATTTTAGCTTAAGTTTAAATATGATATACACCTCTGATTATTACGATTAGGACTGGTTCTGAACAGTTGTTGTGTCTTGCATCTAAAGTTTCTATTTTGCAGCCATATTTTTTTTTGTCTTGAACAAAGCTGCTTGCTGTTTAAAAGTTGTGGCCAATAAAACAGAAATAAAAGCTTAAAAGAGGCTGCAGCTGCAGGGGACTACACAGCTGGATTCCTTATTCTGTAATGTCGTACAAAACCATGTACACGACTAGACAACATCTGGACATCTGTCCTGTAATATGTAGTGTGTGTCAGAACTCTGTAAACCAAAACCCACAACAAAACTATCCTACATGCTTTGATCTTACTGTCAGTCTTAGTAGATGTCATTATTATATTCTTGGGAATTTTTCTAATATAAGTTGCAATTGCCACGGTATAGTTTGGCTTTGCACAGACGTTCTCAGTGTGTAGTTTTTGATTGTCGGAGAAAAGAAGGAAATGTGGAGACGAATCGGAAAAAATGCGCTAAAAAGTTGACATTGCTGATTAGGGTTAGGCTGGTTAGGCGGAGACAGATCTGCCTTTAACTGCTTTTGGTGCAGATTCACAGGCAACATGCTAATTTGGCTGAACGACTGCTGGCAGCCAACAGTGCAACAAACACCCACAAAGCCTAGAGATGATGGTCAGCTAGAGAATATCAAAGCAATCCTAACTGTGGTCAACAGTTGTCCTATTTTTTCGGGGTTCTGACTTCCACTCAGAATTTTTTTTTTTATTTGGTTTGTGTGATTAAATCTCACATGCAAATTGTCTCAATAAAAAAATAAAAAATTCTGAGTTAGCCTTGTCCTGTCTGCAGCTTTTGTGTCATGTAGAAAAGGTGATTATTACCCTGGTTAAGCCAGAGAAATGTGTCTTCTTCAGGAGAAATACACTTAGGGAAATCAGCTGTGGACACAGTGTGTCTCCCTGCAGGTGAACTTGTGAGTGGGTGGAGCTGAGCAGGTAGGAGGTGGGGTTGCTGCTGTCTTGGAGAGAAGCGATGTGAGCTATGAAACAGTCTTTCATAATATACCACCACTGAAATATGTTTAAGCTGATAAACCTCCAGGCACCATGTGAACACCACAGACAAGGCTTCCTTCAGCTTGTGTTTATGTTAACAGAAGTCTCTCAGAAACTAGTCAAACTACCTGCATGGGTAGGTATGGACATCTAGAGTGGTAGTGAGAATAAATTAGAAAATTAAAGGAAATGGTAAAATTAAGGAACATTTTTAAAAGCTTTTACAGTTTATTGCTGGGCTGTTGTGAAGATTGAATAGAATTATTTTAGTTATAAAGTTATACCAAGAAATTAACAAAAATCCACCTCATGGTAATTTAGGGACTTAATCATTTCCTTAAGCTATAATAGTCATTCTGCTAATTAGCTGCTAATATGTATATCCTTATTTGTGTTTGAAATCTGCTCTAAGTCACATACAGGTTGCAGCTTAGCTACTAGCTAGGGCCAATCAGAAGGGGCTTCAGAGTCCATAAATCATCCACTCTGTAAACATATTTACCTGATCCAGGCTGACACAGAGTTCAGTGTTAGTGCGCCTTCTCTCTCCCGCTCTCTCACTTTGCCAAAACACACACACACACACACACACACACACACACACACACACACACACACTACCTGCTGGCACGCTGCCCACATTGCTGTTTCGTACTTTACTCACAGGGGGATGATAGGATCTTCCAATAAGACTGAGGGTTCATTTTTATTTCATTTTGCAGATAGCAAATTGAGGTCGGTGCGAGGCTAATATTGTACATTACCTGACATCAAATGCGTTATTTACTTCTGCTCTATATCAATCTTCCTCCAACAGCAGTCATTGTCTTTCACAAGTAATTTAATTTTAGCTTAATTTCATGAGTCATTTTGGAAATACGCAAAATAGTGTGTGTGTGTAAGTGTCTTGTGAGGAATTTGGCCTGTTTGATGGAAACACATTGATGTTTATATACAGTTCTGTAATTATATCTGCATCACAAGCAAAAAGCACTAAAATTCAATTCTATTGCTTGTAGTGAGCCTGTGTGTGTTTCTATACAGGATGTGTATGTGTGTGTTATGTACATATAAAGACAGCTGAAAGAAATGTGAAAAATAGAGCACTTATTTCTTGAAAGGTCCCATGGTGCATCCGACTCATTGCAGTTGTTAGTCATATATTTTACATACTCCAACTGTATAAGTAGTATATGACAATTTCCCATGGGATATTTGAGCGTATTGTCTATACAGGTAGCACCAATGAAACCCTTTTTGCAGGTTTCTCCAGGCTGCAGGCTGAGTGCTGCATCAAGAACAATTAGCAGTTGTTTGTGGGTGGGTAGTGAGTGAGGCATTAGGTTCTTGTAGCTGCATTAAAACCAATTAATGCTGAATTGTACAATGATGTACTTGTCCCCTTCACTGGCAGTTGAAAACAAGGGTAGTGTAATGTTTAGCCTTAGACGGGGTAGTGTGATACCTACCCCCAACTACCACAGCCAATTCCAATTAGAAATATGCAACTGATGTCCAATAAACGAAAAAAAAACTGAAATAGGCTTCAAAAACCACGAACCATTTTCCAACTTACTCTGATGTAGCTCAGCACCTGTTAGCTTCATGGTCAGCCGGGACTAATCTACAGTATAGTAGTAGTAACAGAACAGTTAGAAAAACGTTCTGCTATCTTTTAAAAAGTCAGAATGGGGAACTCATATTTTGGCCAATGTATATTTAAAATGAACAAGGTAGACAAAACATTAGAACCACCTCTTCTTAAAATGCACTTCAGTACGACTCCACTACCCACCTTTACCTCAAAAATAAACAGAGAATTATCACCTTTCTGACAATTTCAACCTAAAAATGAGAAGTTATAACCCTGTAAAAGTAGAATTCATGGCAGGAGTTATGGCTGTATTGGATTGCATTCAATTTCACAGGTCATAATGCTATGCCTCATGGGTGTATAATCAACCTAAAAAGAATAAAATGCAAAGACTTCTACCATAATTAATCTAGAACTTTGGCTTTATCCAGGTTCTGGCAGGAGCTACAACATGAGCAGATTAGTTAGATGCTATTATTTGTCTAAAAAAAGATTATGCAATTGAAGTGGAAGGTTACAGCTCAGTTGCAACAGAAAAAATTATGTTACGCAGCTATATGCCAACAGAATAAAAATTTGTAATAATTACTGCTTTATTGTCACTTTTGGCCCCAGAAAACACCTCTCAGTCTTTGTAGCCATAAGGCTTGTAATACTGACTATAATTGCTTATGCCAGCAAACTAGTATGTCTTCAACAGAAAGTAGTTTTTTTTTAAAGCGCCTTAGGTAAAATATGTTTTCCAAAGCTCAACTCTTGTACCCTGTGGTGACCAGGTGCCTCTTTTAGGTCAAACAGGAAGTACTGTAACATGTACTGGTCATTATATCACCTTATTCGTTACTTCTTTATGGCACATTTCACTGTTTTTTTTATTCTTCTGCTTCATTTCACAATTTTTTTTATTAGGGCCACTCTTTAACTATTTTTAAAAATTGTATATACTTTTTTGTTAGTTGTAGAGTGCAGCTGTCAGTGGTAAAATAATGATCATGGTTTTCTTTTCTGTTAATAATTGTCAGTATTCTTTTTCTAATAAGGTTTTAAAGGTCTAATAAAGGTTTTACTCTTCTTTGGTTTCTTTCAATACTTCTACATGTTTATGTTTAAATGATGCACAGTACGTTGAAAGTATTGTGCTTTTGTGTGTTTTACACACTCACAACCTGTGAGTACCCAGAACTGCTACAGAGTCAGCCTCTGCTACACTGTCCACGGAGCTCGTCGCCGCTGTGATGTATTGCCCTGTGTGCAATAAGGTTAATTTTATTACCCCGATTAGTTAAACAATTACAGATGTAATTGACACAGAAACGGCAGAAAATGAAAACTTGGGTCAAGCTGCTACACAGTGGCCAGTGGAAGCTTTTTTTTTCACCACCCAATGGTACTTAAACAGGAGAGGCTAACAGCATTTAACCAGAAATGAAATATGAGAGGAGTGGCTTTTATTGGCTTTTCACACTTTTTAAAACTGTATTCTCCTAGTCTTAGTTTTAAGCTCATGAGAAACTGAGATGGCTATTGAAATGTAGAAAAGCAGTTTGGTTCATGCACCTTAACCCATATAAAAATCTTAGAAATTGAAAGTTGAATGAAACATGTAATAGGAATTGTGATATTTTTTGGAAAGGCATAAAGGCTTCTCTTGTTCAGTGTATTGTGACACGATTAAATTTGGATGCAGAAGGTTTCTTGAGGTCATGTAATGAAAACCAGTTATTGTCAGGCTCATATCATTTAATTGGCTTGGCTGCAGCCCCCCGCCAGTTCATTACAGCATGCCTGGATTGCATTTACCCACACTGCTATCCTGCCATTCCTTTTCACTGCTACTGGGAAATCTCCACATTTGTTCAGAGTGTGTTACTCTGCCTTCTTGGCCCAGAATCAGCTCAGAGTGATAATGTATTTTAAACTTGTTTTCATTGTTTGTTTTTTTTTTTTGGTTAGAGTTAGTAGTTTTTTGTCTGAACTTAACAGAGAATTGACTGTAGGTAATGTTCACCCAAATGACGTGTGTGTCCAGATGGAAGGTTAAGACATTGTGGAGAAGTGCTTGAATAAGTGCAACACATAATTCCCTGCAGCCCCATTCATCTGTGATTATTAAAACTTTATACGTGATTGAAAAACTTGGTGGGTCTAGAAAATGTTAATTATACTAATCCTTGAAATGATTGGACAGACAGCTGCTGGCGCTCAGTTGATTGTCACGAAGGAACATTTGTACCATAATATACTGGTATGGCAGCTTTTCTACATGCAGACATTTTACTCCTCATCAGGTTTTTTTCACCTCATTAGGACCAAATGTATTTGAGTTTTTAAGTTGAATTAAAAGGCTGAAATGAATTTGCAATGACATTTCTGTTATTGTAGGAAAATCTTTTCTGCAGGGTGTTACTCATGTGGAAGTGTGAAAAAAATGTTATCTGGTGCTTGCCAGTTCTTATGTTTTATGCCTCGGAATAGAAACATACAGTGTATCATGATCACAGGATATTAGATAGAACATTTGATGTGCACATCTATTCCAATGGACGAGGGTTATGGCCATTGTAAAGCAATTGAGTCCTTATTGTTTATTTTCTTTTGAGAATTATTTTATTAAATGAATTCTAACCCATAATTAAAACTTTTAAAAACTTGCAGAATTCTGACAGCAGGGTTGTTGGAGATTAAACACTGAGCAAAAAGAAGAGTAAATGCTGGTTTCGACTGACTGATAAAGTTGCTCCATGTCTGCCGGTCGCATAAAACTAAGTTACGTGCAACACATTAACCAAACATGTCACTTGTAGTGTTGTTCGTGTCAGTGTTGGGTTTTTAGCTTCACTTCTGACTCCCAAAGTGGCCAAAAAGAGCAATGATCTCATGCAGCTTTAACTCTTCACATCTGAGTTGACCTTTCGTTTGTGTGGTAATATCTATCATTAGTATTCTGCTGCTTTCAGCCACATTATATACTTCAAAATGCCCAGAACCGATCTGACATTTCATTTATTTGCAGCCAGCATATATTCACTGCATTATCGTTTCTTTAGCAACTGTTTTAATTTGCTTCCATTAAAAAGCATCTGCACATGCTAAACTGCTTGACCCCTTGTTTACCCTTCAATTAGTTTGACATTGTGGGCGTTATTTGTCACATCCTGGATTTTTGTGCTCACAGATGCCTTTTTCCATTCTCTCTCTCGCTCTCAGTATGAACACACAGGGTCAACAAGGTCCCAACCAATCAGGAGGGAGAATAAAACAGGAATGCTTCTGTTCGTGACACAAAGTTGATTATTGCTGAGGTGAATGCTTATGTACTCTTTGGTCACATAGCCTGAAGAACAGTTCGAATCATAAATTCGCAGCAAGCTCTGCCGTTGTCCCAGGTTCAAAATCCTTTAACTCCCATTAAAAGTATTCAGTACAGAGAGTGTTTTAAAGGTTTATGCATATGATATGTGTTTGTGGCCCCACCAGATTAAAATAGAGGTTGATGAATTTCATTTCAGGTGAATACAGCATGGAAAAATGCATTAGTGCATAGAATTTTGTCAAATTTTGACATTGAAAAGATTAATATTATGCTTGTGTGATGACATGCATTTGACTTTAAACAAAACAATGATATAAAAAAAACACTTTCAGATTCAGATGATCAGAGAACGCTTTAAAGAAAATATGTTAGTCATATTGTGTATTTTAGTGGAAATAAATGTTTTTTTATTTAATATCGGATGATGTCCACTCTGAATGTCTGAATATAACATCATATAATCCACTATCATCCTAAACATTGGCATCCCACAGGGCTGTGTCCTCAGCCCTCTTCTTTACTCTCTTTTCACTCACAATTGGTCTCCTATTCATTTCACCAACACAATTGTCAAATTTGACAAGACAAACAATAACAAGTCAGCCTACAGACAAGAGGTTCAGCATCTTGTGCAATGGTGTTCTGACAACAACTTGAACTGAAGAACCTGCGGACCTCACCTGGACCACACAAACCTCCAGTCATGTTGCAAATGCACAACAAAGACTGTACTTTCTTAGGAAACTAAGTTGCGCACACCTCCCTCAGTGCCCCCTTATTAACTTCTACAGGTCAGCAATAGAGAGCATTCTAATCAGTGCTGAACTGTGGTTCGGCACAGAGGTGAACAGAAAGGATCTGCAGAGGGTGGACAAGGCGGAAGAACCGACCGGGACATTTACACTGAGAGACTTCAAAAAGAAAGACTTCATATTTCCAAAGACTATACTGATCCAGGATATAGTGTTTACCTCACTACCCTCCAGAAAAAGCTACAGACTCATCAAATCCAGGACAAATAGACGAACAAACTGCTTTTACCCTCAGGCTATTAAAGTCATCACACCATTGGTCCTCCTCAGACCCATGTGTAATACAACCACCCATTCACCACTCACACTTTAAATAATTTGCACTAGTTATTTCATTTGCACTACATTGTTCTATTTGTTTTATTATATTCTCAGGTTATTTGCTGTTGTTTGTATTGTCTGTCCCTATACCAGAGAGCTGCAAAATGGCATTGCAATAACAATAAGCTGCTTGTTCTTCTTGTTCTTCTTGTTCTTCTCCTCCTCCTCCACTATTAGGTATTAGGTGACTGACCCAATATAAAAATGGCCTTAAAAGGACTGATACCTTGCCATTCACCAATAAAACATTGCTCAAATTGACTGGTTAAATTGAACTTTCATTGTCATTTAATTGTACTGAAATGACACAAAAATATTTTTTTAGTTTTAAGTCTGTATTATCCAGCACTGGAAATACGTTCTACCAAATAAATTGTTAAAGGACTGTGGATAATCCAATGTAAGGACTTGTCAGAAATTAAAAGTGGAATTTTGGAGCAGACTAAACACATCTGAAATCAGCAAGTTAAACATTTGTTAACACAACTAATCTAAACAAGTGAACTTTGACACAAGCATTTGAGAATTTGACCAAAAACCAAACCTCTTTATGGTTTAATCACCAAGGGAATGGGCAACTGGAGAAAATAGGGGTAGAACAAAGATGAAGAGGAACATATAGCATACAGCATGTTCCTAACTAGTAAACATGTTTCCACTTAGCAGCCCAATTACAGTAGTGTGAAACAAAACCCTAGTGTCTCATCAAATCCAATTTTATCTTATTATTAAATGCAATCTTAAGCCATAAAGCCTATTTATCTTCAGTGTCTTGAGGTAAGAATCTCACAGATGTTGTGTATGTCAAAATATCTAAAAGGCTCAAAAGATGCCAACGGATCTGTCTGCATGATTGGATAGCTGCAGGGGTATGTGAGAAATTTTGTGTTTTTGTCTTTTGAGAGATTCAAATCTGATATTTTCATTTGCAGGCTTTGAAAGTCTAACAAGTCAACCATGAATGATGGTCTATCCTTATGGATATGGGTAACAGATGCATAATGCCTCCAGCTTTTATGATTTCATCAATATGTGCCTATTATTAAAAATGTGAACCTTGGTCTATTATTGTTATTATTAAACCCCAGCACACTCACAGTCACCAATCCCCCTGCTTGTGTGTGTATATATATTAATAATTATACAGCACATTTCTACAGACAAACACATTTAGTACATGTTTCAGTTCTAATCTTTAACTGCAAGCAAACTGTAGGGGAATTAGCTATCTCACATCCCTATATGATATCATTAACAGAGTTTTACCTAGAAAGTGAGTCTAATCTCTACAACTGCACCTGTGACTGTCTCAATTTTGCAGGTTGTCAGTTAGATTAAAAGTAGTATCTTGTACCCCCACCTTCACTGCTGACAAGATCACTTTCAGTCAGAGCGCCAGCCAATGCGATCTTGTTGTTTATGATCTAATATTGATTTTGCTTTGAACAAAGGACAGGTTATCATCTTTCTGTTGATCTCACTCTGACAGGTTATGATTTCCTTAGGGCACGTTGTCTTGTTTTAAATCAGTGGGGTTGCATGTCTTGCTCCTTTGGATGACCCCCCTGACCCGTCCCCTTAAAGCACTTCCTGCCCTATGCTTGCATTTCTTCTGCACACAGTGGCGACAAAGTAGAACAGTCCGAGTTTAAAAGTGTCTCATTAAAAATGCTTTGTGCAGGCGGGGTAGCATTATGCCGTTAGTAAAGCATTTGCTACGCTTCGGTTGCTTTGCCTGGAAAAACATAGATGAAGGTGTCAAAGTGCTACCTCTGCCAGCGTTTGTTTCACACACTATTGCAGAGGGGAATTCAATACAGCTGATAGATCACTCTCATTAGTTGAGTATTGAGCACCGGGAGCCAAAAAGCTGACACATTTCTCCTGATGGGACAGTGAGGAAAGACAAGAGCCCTATTAGCCGGATGTGTTGAGTTATGAAAGACAACCTGGGCATAATGAAGGAGTCCGTCAAACCCATTAACATTGGCTGGTTACATTCTCTGTCAGTCCAACACCAGCTACTGTCACAGGCAGTTTGTGTGCATTTATGTGGCTTCTGGAGTCTGACATGACATTTTTCAGGAACTGCATGACCCACAGTCACGCTGGTATTTGTCACTGCCATAGCCTGTCCCAAAATCTGGCCAACGTTAAAGAACCAAAATAAGTTATTTAGCAGCATTCAGATTTTAATTTCGTGTTAGTATTACACCTGTTTCGAATACACCAACTGCACTGAGATGTACAGTAAATGCAAAAAAAAAAAGGCATCTGCCAATTTATGTTGATTTTATATTGATTTTATATCAAAAAATCCTCTCAGATGAATAATAGATTAGAAGAAAATGTGGACCTGAGGCAAACGCTATGGTTTGGTTTGACGCAGGTTAAAAAAGCTCTGAGGTTTCAGAAGAATAGTTTGGCAGTGCCAAGGTATAACAACCCTTGAATAATTTAGACTCCTTTTTAAACTAGTGTTACACAAAATAAACTAAATGTGTAGATGTTAGAACTTGTGTGCTGGATTTCTGATGGTCTTGTTTCTGATAGTTGTTTTCCTGGCCATAGGGAATTATTTGTTGTAGACCTGCTGGTATGGAAAAGCAAAGAAGGCAGTTTTACCAGTTTAATTGGCAGCTTAGATTTAAATTGAACAGCCTTGAGTACACCTTGTTCAAGTGCATTATTCAGCAAAATTAATTTTTTGCTTCTGATATTGTTACATGTCTTATTTTAGCCTCTTCAGAAGTGCAGCATCACGGTTTTTAACTTTTGATGCACTTAGCTGTTTAAGTTACCAGTTATAGGGACAGAATCTGAAGGCGGCAAACCATTTACAACCTGTACCCAATTTTTACTTTCCTACCTCTCCTGATTGATTCATTTTTCACACACATCTAAAAAGTTGAAGTTTGAGGTTTTAGGTATGTGCGGCCCAACTTTCTCCATATATATTCTTACTATTCTGCTTCTAAACATAACATAGACATTATTTTTTCTAGATAATAATCTCAATCACCTTAATAAATAAAGCATCAGCTTCTTGTGCACCCCTCTGGACATTAACTTCTGTTCACCCTCACCTGCCAGAGAAGAACATTCTTTCCTCCAGGAAACTGTGAGCTTGTACATTGATTCCTACTGTGTCTCCCTGTGATTGCTTTGATACCTTGATTGATTCTTTCCCTACAGCTGTCAGCTTAGGATGTTTTGTTATTTACAACTAGTTGGAATTAATTGACTTTGCTTTGTCATAGGTTCATACATTACAGTGTGTCCTTCCATTGGAAGCAAATTTATTCTTTCTTGTATTTTTTAAGTAATTGGCTTTATATAAACAATTTATTGTGTATAGTGTCGATAATGGGTCGACAGACAGATATTATAAACCCATGGTACGGTGCTCCCATTCAGCCACAACTAATGTTGAGTGCACCCAGGGTTCCAGTTAATCCTAAATACCCTGGATGGGATTGAAGTTAGAGTTCAGTGCAGGTAGGTTAATTTCTTCTGCACCAACCTAGGAAAATATTTCTTTATCTACACTTTGTGTACTTTGTGTTACTAAAACAGAAAAATAATCTGTTGCTGTAAAAGATGAGGTCTGTTTTGCACTTTAGCAAGCAAGATTGCCTTCAAAAGGAACTAACATCTAACATCTTACAGCAAGGAAAAAATTAAAGCAATAGTGGCCCGAATAGTGAACCTTGAGGCACACCTAGTGGCTGATGGCCTTTTTTTAACCTGTAGTTAATTTTCTCTGGACCTAGTTTGCTTGAACAGAGAAATATTTTTGTGAACCACAGTGCAGCAAAAGTAAATACAGGAAGATCCTGTGCTGTACTTTTGAATACTTCTATAAATGAATATTTGCTATAAAACAGACCAATCCAGTAGCAGATGATGAACAACATTAACACTTATACTGCTGCAGTGCTATGTAAAGAAGACATGCTGTCCAATAACCAAAACATGTTGCTGGGCCAGATCAAGGTCAGATCATGTTCTTGAACAAACAAATGAACTTCTTCAGGTTCACAAAATAAGTTTAAAACTGTAAAACAGAGAAACAACTATTTATAAATCCATGAACACCACTTCTATCTCTGAGCCTCAGTTCATTTAAAATGGACTGAGGTGAAGTGCTAAAATTGTTTTGTGGTGTGGTAAGTCAAAATGTTTGTTGGAAATAATGAGCACCACATACTCCTTGATAAAGACAAGAGAGACCATCTGAGCAACATCCATATGACAGTTTTTTTAGGGAAGATTTAGCTTATTTTAACAACAGAATGACAAAGCAAATTTTGCATATATTACAACATAGCTTAGTAGTAAAATAATTCTGTTGCTAAACTGGTTTGTCTGCAGTCCAGACCTGTCAAACAAAAATGGGAAAAATGTTCTTTAATATCGTCTCTTCAGTCCTCAAACACTGATGGGGTGTTGTTAAAAGAAGAATTGAATGTAATTAAATGCCCCTTGAAACATGTTGCTTACATCTATAAAAGTTATAAGAACAAATTTCTCTTTCAGCATTACAATTTAAAAAATTAATTGTAAATGATTAGCAAATTGTTACATTTTACTTTTGTTTGTGTTTTACATGTAACCCTAATTTCTTGGGAACGTTTTTTTAATTTGAAATACATAAAAGATACTTGGGGCTCTAGTCAACAGTTTATCACCAACCAGGTTGCAAAACTGTCTGCTAATGCTACTCAAGAATTATTTTTTGCTAATAAGAAGGCAAGCAACTAATAAAGCACCAAATTGAAAAGCAGCATCACTAATATGGATAATCTCAATAAAATCCTAATCCTAAAGTAAAACTGTACTGACTTCAGTAAACAAAAATTACCATTTACCTTTTAGATATACACAATGGAAAATGGATATAATTGTATTGTTTTAAAAAGAAGTAAGCAGTTTGAGTAGTTGGCTGTCCTGCATTTAAGGATAGTCACAGATACGAGGATATGACAAAGAGAGCAATGTTTTTCTGTCATTCGTGTATCATTTTGAATTTTGAATGTTTGAGTAAAGAATGAAAGAGCATTAGTCTTATGAGTGAAGCCATTAAATGTATATGTGGGATTTCACTTTTCTTTATTTGTCTAAAATACAGATCTTGTAGCCAGCATTTTTTAGATATATGTTTTGGTCTCCAGAATTTTCCATGTCGAGTTCTATTTCTGATTATTCCAAATTAATGTGTTCAAAAAATGTCATCACACTTTAGCAAAATGCATGTTTGTTAGCCGGTAGTTTGCATAATCAACTCCTTAATGCACCTTGGTTACATTTACAGCTGGATTAGATGTGTTTTCACTTTGCATGATTACAGCCCTGTCGTCCAGGTGGTGGTGGCAGGTGGACAAGAAGTCCTTGGAATGAGTATCAAAACTGGAATGGGAGTCTTCAACAGCATTTCAGTCTTCAGAGCCATCAATAAAGATGCTCAGGATTGTCAGCCAAACCATGACAGGATTGACAGACTGCTTCTGGTTTCCTAACATGGCAGGGACAGTGTCCTGAGACACAGTGAGATGTCTGAAGAGATTAAGTGAAGGCCCATCCCTCTGAGACACCGGAGTTGAACACTGCGAACACCTTGTTCTTTCCAAGTCAGTCACTAGGCAGCACAAAACTCACATCACAGTGATAGAGCTGGGAAGAGTGATGAAGGTGTAGAGCGGCAGGTCTGACAGCAGATAGAAATGGACTTATCAGTGTGATAAATGAAAAGCTGGAGATACATCATTTTGCAGTGCAATGCAAGTTTATACTTCACCAGTTTTGTTCACACATGAATGTTCAACTATGAATGTTCACGTTCACGTTAGCATCTTTTAGCAACAGTTTGTCAACATATCAGCCAAATAATAGTGTACCAATTATCAGTTGCTGGAGTATTGTTTTTAAATTTTTTTAGGTCTTTGTGCGAGGCCCAGTTTTCCCAACATGTAGAAGATGCCAGTGTTCTATAATTGACTGGAAATTTTTTTTTGTTATTTAATTGCACTGCAGGCCTTGGTGGCACGTGGTGCAAATTTGTTTATCCTAGGGATAAACAGTTAGTTATACAAATTCTTGATGTCACTGGACTAATCGATCTTTTGTTACCAAATATCAGTGAAAATTCAATCACCATTTGTTGCAGCGACCCCAAAAATGTGCTGACCTTTAAATCCATTAGCACTGATGAACCTTTACTGCTAAAAGCAAGTTGGTTTTATGGATAGGTTCTAATTAAAAATGGGACATTTTCCTTACAATAATGAAAATTGACAATAACCTTAAAAGCACTTGCAGTTAGCCTATGGGGCTGTTGTAGACTAGTAGTGTCAAGCTTGTGAAGACCATTGGTTATATAAAAACACAGTAGCTAAGTGTGGTGCCCTTACCCTTACTGTTCTAATGGATGTGCTAAGTTGTAATACTGGGAAGATTTCAGACATAAATGTGCAAAAGTGTAAAAAAAATCTTTATTGCAAAGAGTAACACTAAATATGTGGCAACTACCTCAGCGTTTACATCACTTTTGTGTTTAATTACACCATTTAATCATTAGGAAGCTGAGAACACTAATTATTGCAGTTTAGCAAGTGTAACATTTGCCCATTCTAACTGGATACAAGACTTTAGGCGCTTAATAGTCCGCAGTTGCTGTTGTTTGATTCTCCTCTTTTTGATGTGCCATACACTGAAACAGAGGGATTTGGGCTGCTGGCAGGCCAGTCAAGCAAAGTGCAAGCAAACTGTGGCTACAAAGTCACACTGTTGTAACACATTTAGAAAATAAGACCCTGAAAAAAAGCGTTGTCTTGATAGCAGCATGTCATTCTAAAATTCCCCTACGCTGATGGTAACTGTATACATATGCAGTTGCTACCATGCTGTAGGAACTGATGCACCCCCACATCATCAGAAATGCTAAACCGTGCACCTTTTGCTATAAACAGTTTGAATTGTCTTTTTCATCATTCAGGAACCTGATGTCCGTTTATCCTGAAAACAAGCTGAGACGTGGGTCCATTTGACTAGAGCTCAGGCAAAGTACATTGTACATTACCACTTCCTCACATGTCGTCGTGTTTCAGGTTGCAGGTTACTGAATTACTGTGGCATTGCTGTGACTGTTATGTGACAAGGCTTTTCAAATTACTGCCGAGCCCATCGGCTATATTGATATCTACTGAATTCATCATGCAATGTCACCTAAAGGCTCATAGGTCATGCACACCCAAACAGTAGTTTCCAATCTTAACCTTGACCCTGACATACTAATATTTTCCTGGAATACCTTAAACTTTTTACATTTTGTTGTATAGACCATGAAGGACCTAAATCCTTTGCAGTTGAAAGAGACATTCTTTGTGAAATGTTTTTAGCTCCCTCGTACATTGCAAGTGGCAATGAGTCAAGTCAAGCCAATGACTTTGCCTTTGGAGGATTCTCGTTTGATACCCAATCCTGATCCCCTTACCTGCTATCCCAATGAAGCTGCTAGTTTTGGAATCAGTCAAAACAGTTACTTGAAAAACAAAATTTTGATTTACAAAAAACATTAAGTTAGTCAGGTTTTTTTTTTTTTATTTTGCTCAGAAGAAGGTTTAAGCACATTTCATAAAAAACACCCAACTTTTCTAAAACTCTGATTTGTTCATGCAGTTAGATGCTACTGCCTTGCAGAGGTATATTTATGGTCAACAGTAAGTCATGGTGAAATATTCAGCCAGCAGAGACTTCAGTCTCTGTGAAGTGCATAATTCTGTGCAGTGAATTCTCGAGGACTGTGAAGCCACACTGAAAGAAAATTTCATCAGCCTGTGAAATAGGAAAGAATTACAGGATTGAATTGTCGACAGAATAAAGCGTCTCTCCTTTTATCAGGTCAAGGATAAACTCTTATGAGCTTATGCCTTGGAAGGATATTGAAGCTATGTAACAGCCTTCACTACAATAACAGACAGAACTTCACAGAGCTAGAGGGATGGAATTACTCCTCTAAACAGTTGCACCACTTCAGCAGCTGGGAGTGTGGGATATGGATCTAGTTTTGTGTGTGTGTAGTGGGGGGGTTATGGTAAACAGCCCCCAGCTCCTTAGAGGTGACCGTTAGCTGTACTGTTCCACATGTCGGATTTTCCACTGCTGACCCCTGTGTGAGGCACCCAAACTCAACTCTGTCAGCAAAGTCTTATTGAGAGTTCTTGGGTAAGACCATTTTTATTGTAGTGGTGTTGTGATGGATCCGTAGGACAGCATACTGATGATTCTCGAGTGCAGTTTCAAATTTGTTCCCCTGACACTCAAAGATTGGACACAGATGTTAGCACAATACAGAGTTTAAGCTCCTACCCTGCCGCTTTTATCAGTGGACTGCACGTTATTAATATAAATAATGATGCAGTGTATGTAGCACCTTCCCATTTTTGTGAAACAAGTTGTCTTAAATATTGTGTCATCAGACATTATTATCAAACTGAACCCATTTTCTATCCAAAATATTTGACATATCATCATGTTCCTCACGTTTATTTTATCTTGACCATGTGAAAAAGCTTGAATTTACTCTCAGTCCTCACCTGACCTCTACAGTAATTCACACATCAATCTACGTGACACAAACTTCAAGTCAATCAAGTGTTTGTTGCCTAACATATAGTGTACACAGACACAGAGTAAAAGCTTCAGTTTCTCTTCTCTGGATGCACAGTGCTGTGTCCCACGGGACTCTAATGTTCCAGGTGTGTCATTTAGCAGGTGAGCAGCACTGTCAGCAGCTTTACCCTTAACCTCCCCTTTCTACTCTGGCGTCCTCTTGTCTCCTTGTCCAATTGGTCCACACTGGCCGACGTGTTGCATTGCATCCACTTTTAAAATCATTCCAGATGTAAGGTTGCCCCACTGGGAGAAATGCTCTGGTTTTGTGTGCTGACGCAGCAGTGTGTGAGGGAGTGAGCGCATGCCAAGGTTAACAGGGCTATAATGCCCAGTGGCCACATGCCTTCATGTGGTTTGCACCAGCATGCATGCAGAAGAATATGTCCTCCTAGTTAACAAAAACGGTGCATTGGTGCTCTTCCTGAGTGCTAATCAGGGCGTTACACTCCTCAACAATACCTGATAGACAATTTTTAAACACTGACATGTTCGCTCTATAAATCTTACAGATTTAGATCTTATTAGATTTCGGTGCTGCATACATTTGCACACTAATGAGGAGAAATTGATTCTTGCGAGGCTACCACAACTCCTGAATGTTTTCCTGAGTGATATATGAGGGGAAATACAGTTTGCATTTGGAAATGTTTCTTGATTGGTTCAGTAATTAGCATAATGAAGGACGTTGTCAGTATTTCCATCCATTTTAATTATGGGGATTCTGGAAGAATATTAGCTTGCTCAATTTACCCCCGTTTTGTAAAAATTAACATAATGTAGTAAAATAAACAAAATATTTACATGTATCCTAAATTATTGGCTTCTGGCACCTGAAGCACACACATTTTTTTTTTTTAATGAGTGTAACACATTCATAAAAATTCTTGGTTAAAATATTTTAGCATGACATGTTGACTTTTAAAAATATGATCAACACCTTAATCTTTTCCAAGAGTTTTAGTACAACATATGAGGAAGGACACAATTCTGAGTCCCTGTACAGTCACCTATTTCATCAACTTTCTCTGTGTGACTTATAAGCAGTGTTTTTCTGCCTGGCCCCAGCCTAAACTGACAGAATTCATTGATGACCTGACTAACAACATGCTTTTAGCCACTGACCTACAAACATTTACATTCAATGTGTCTCACCATTATAAGTCTGAAGGCCTGAATTTCCATCCTTGTGTATATATATTGTTTTTATTAGTTTGAATTCTGTCTTATTTACACCCTTAAATGCTTACTTTGCCACAAATTACTTATTTCTACCACCACTTGCTGATCATTAAAATAGGAATCAAATGGATATGCTATGGCACTTCGATATGCGGGTGTGTCGTGTGAAGCTCAGACACATCCTGTCTGTACCACTTTACAGTAAATGATAATGATGGTAAGATAACTAAACATGTAGCTTTCAGAATATGTTGGTATTATGACCAGTGTTAGTACCACTTTTAAAAAAACAGGTCAAAAATTTTTAATTAAATAATAAACTAAAAGTATTTTTCCTGGTGTTGTGACGAGTCCAGGTCTGTGAATCAGTGATGATGTCAGACATCAGGTGTGAGATGTGATTGACTTGGTAGACGCTTAGTGTGTGGATTATTTCCATTTCATGATACTTAGTTATGATACTACGGAAGGGACATGGTCGAAAAAAAAATTTATTGGGGTAAAAAAAAAACACCTAAACATTTGCGAGATCTCGCAAAACTTTCGTGGGAAATTCAAAAATGGTTTGCGAGATATACTTCCGGGGCAGTTGGCTACGTAGTAGTTAACCTTTTTTTTAATTGCAAATATACTTCACTACGAAGCACTGACTTAATGTCTATATTTCAGGCCAAGCTCAAAGTAAAGTTCTTTGAATGGCTCCCATACCGTAAACGTGCCCTCAATTGTTGTAATATCCAATGTTTATTTGGATCATCATCTCGCAAAAGTTTCGCGGCAAATCCAAAAATGGTTTGCGAGATATACTTCCGGGTTAGTTAGTTATCATGGATATTACAACAATGAGGGCACGTTTACGGTATGGGAGCCATTCAAAGAACTTGAATGTTTAGGTTTTTTTTTTTTCCACCGATAATTTGTTTTTTCCCCAATAAATTTTTTTTTCGACCATGTCCCTTCGGGGGCTCCGTATTACGGAGCCCGTATGATACTGACTTTTAGTCCACTACTATTAAGAGGAAAACATTGGAGTTTTTAGTCCACTACGTATATGTGACAGCTTTACTTGTGGTATAGAATTAGGTAACAATAAAATAAGCTTCATCTTGACCTGGTTTTGTGCCACACCAAGTATCTATAGTAACACTTGTCTTTGGTAAAAATTTTATTTAGTAGATTTTCATTCATTGTTGTGCTTTTTTCACACATTTATATTCCAAATAAAAAATATGGTATTTTTCTTGTGGAGAACTTTTATATAGTGGTGGAGTACTTCAATACAAGCAATGCCACTAAATTAGTGACTCAAATTGGAGATTATTTTTTATGTGTTAAGCTACCACTGGTACTTTTACTTGTGCACTGATTGTACTTTTACCACCTATGCCTATGAGGCTATGCTCTGTACTCGTTAACATCACGAGAATCCAAAAACAGTTTAGTCTCCTGTACCCTTTTTCCATCTGCTTTCTTGCATTATAAGGACTCATGATCAGGATGCTGTTGATGAATTAGAATGGGTTGTGACTGGGACTACTAGTAGAGATAATAATGTGAAATAATGCCTTTTTTCCTTTTTTTAACATATAATAATAATAATAATAATAATAATCATAATCATAATCATAATCATAATATACGCTCATTGGCTCATTCTACTGTATTTAGACCAAAGAAATATCATCAACGCAGTCACTGATATTTGAAAACAATATTGCTCTTATGCAGTAATTAGCAATTCATTGATGGTAAAACAGAACGCCTTTGTTTGGCATCTTAACAGAGACTGAGACTTTGTAGGTCTTTTTGTTGCCTCGGAGAACTAGCTATTATTCCCTTGCAACAGTCCGTTGAACAAATGTGCCGGCCTGCAAACATGTTCGACAGAAAGAAGGAGAATTAGACACTGATGCTTTGCCGCATAATGCTTTGTTCACTGTATGTTGGCCTGTCCTTCAGGAGCTGTACAGCCACACAGGCCCACTTAGCTACATCTGCTTATAAGTTGCAATGCCTGTGTTTGTTTTCCCATTCCTTGTTCTGCTCTTGGGGATAAGTGGATATAGGCCATAATCCCACTATGAACTGGTTCATTGAGCCTATCAGTGCGAGGCCTGTGGTGGTGATTGTGGTAATGCACAGTGCAGCGAAGTGGCCCCGGTTGAACACAAGGCCTTCCCTGTAATGCAAATCCCAGCTCTCAGCACTCAGTGGTGTGATAAACTGCAATAATTAATCAGGAGGTTGTTTCCGTTTTTTTTTTCTTTTTTTTTTTTAGACAGGCCTCATTACATGGTGTGAGCCAGGCAGTGGACACCATCAATAATTAAATCTTTGTATTTACTACTGAAGCTTATAAATATCTCTCCCCCTAGACTCCACTGATGTGATTGTGATGAGCTGAGTGAGATGGAGGGAGTGATAGATGGAGGTGCGCTACAGCAAAGCTGATTTCCAAAGGCCTCACAGTGAAGCAGCAAAGGTTAATTGGATTCAGTCAAAGTGATATTGTCGGCCCGGGTTTAGTTTTCTCAGATCACCTCTTGCCACTATGTCAGTTTAATTTTCTTCTTTGGAGAACAATAATAATGATCTTATTATAATCAGCACACACAAATATTTGAAGCTTTCGAGAGTTAATAAAGGAGCTTGTTGCTCTTTTTTTAAAGTGATAGAAACATAGCTTAGGATCTCTGAAATTAGACAATTAGCTTGCTCTGTGTTGAATAATGCAATGGGTAAGCATGCATTCAGACTGTGGGATATAATACAAGTCTATATAGTGAAAAGAGACAGCTTTGGATCTCCACATTATATAAAGAAAAAACGCTTAAACCCGCTTTTGGAGAAGCACAGTACATGGAAGACCGTGTGTTACATAACACAAGCAAGTGCACACTGCTCACCCATCAGGAGGAAGTAAAGAGGTGGGGGGTTGGGGGCTTTGTCCCTGGATTGGTGTCAATAGAACACAGTTCCCACAGTCACTAGCTTAGTGCTGTGTGTTGTAGTGAGGCTCAGACACTTGATGGGTTTGTGTCTTTCTCATCTTGAAGCTGCTTTTTGCTTTGAGCTGAGCCCTGATGACTGGTGAGTGGTGGGGCTGTGGTGCAGCAGTGGACGGCTACGTTTCCAGATGAACTGACCTTGTTGTACTGTGCTAATGAACCAATATCATTGACCGTGAAATGTGACAACCCCCCAACACACACAGACCCACACTGTCTTCCCACCCCTTCATCTCGCCCGCTACCAAAGGAAACCGAATGCACAGTCAGTGCGGCTGCACAGACACATGACCCTGAAAGTAAGAGACTCACTGACACGACCTGCATTCGCTGAACCCACAACATGACCGTGACATGTTATTTTGCACTGTAGCTGCACTGCTTAACGCTGACATGCAGAGACACAGGGAAATGTCGGTTTAAATATGTCTCCAGCAGTCCTTTTCCAGACTGTAATACTCTGCCCATTGTATTACCATGCAAAGTATTCATAAGAAAATGTCCATTGTGCACTTTCCTGTCGGTGATTGAAAACAGCAGTTTACTTACACAAAACTAAACTGAAAAATTCAAGGAGATGTTTGATTAAATGGTGATCTCAGGCAGAATCAGAGACATCACAACAATGTGTGCTGGCTGCAGAATGTCAGAGAAAGTTATTGATTTTTACAATGATCTAGATAGGACTGAATGCAAAAGTTTAATATTAAAAATACTCTACATAATATTTTAGTGCAAATCAAATAGTACCAAGCCTCCCGATGTACAGAAACACTGAACAAAAGCAGCAGCAAGTTTTATAGTAACTCTCACCAATCTGAGATATTTAATTGTTTTTTTTAAGCACTGCTGGCAATTTTTGAAATATATTATTCTACAATAAATTTTGTTAACAATAATAAAAATATATAGATATTGAAATTACTTCATCAAAGTAAATTATTACATTTGATTACTTTTTGATTGCTTTTCTAACACATCTTAAAGTGGAAAAACATATTTAAAGCAGCACTGGTCACAGTCAAACTAAATGTATTTGTTTGCTCATGTTTATTATGGACCTTTTTTACCGCTGGAAAATAAACTTTACACTTTACAGTCATGTTGAAGTGCTTGTCTGATTTCAGAAAGAAACTATTCAATTAAAGAAACTTGAATTTCAGCACTGAAAAGCGTTCTTGTCCAAGATCACGGCGACCCACTTTAACATGATGAACTGGTCACAGCCAAGCAAGGCAGCCTCTGGTTGTTTATCAATAAATATAAATTCAACTGGCAGACATAAGAGAGTGGAAAGATAACCAATCATAAGCAACTCTCAAAATGTGAGCGCAAACTGCCAAATAAATGGAGCCTATGTAAACATAGGGACACATCTTCTTTTTAGCCATCCTGATTTTTTTTTTTTTGCAGACAAAATTTGCTCGACTTTTTTCCAACAGTGATCTTTGATCCCTATTTATTATTAATTACATGTGTGCATGTTGTTCCATAACCATAATCAATGTTCTTTAAAATGCGTTGTCCTAGTGGGGTAATTGTACTTTTGTATTTTAACTTAAATGTATATAATCTACTTGGTACTTTTAATTGAATAAATGATTTAAGTAGTATTTGTCGTGAGGAAAGTATGTTTCCCCTTTTACTTACTTATTGAACTTCTACCACCTCTGCACACTGTGCAATGGACTGTGTAGCTTATTCTTCACGACATTAAGACCAGCAGTGTTAATGTAGTTGCTGATTGGTGTATATGAATCTGACTGGATAGTAGGGTGGAAGAAGAAGAAAAATGTGCACAATAGACTTTGATTTACGAGGAATCCGGTAACATGACTCTAGATGTTGTTCCTGTATGATCTAAATAAGTTTGAGAGTTTTACTGACTTGTGAAGAGCCTCTCATAAATTGTATTAAATTTGCATTTTTGATTTTGTAAGTAGTTTTCAGTTAATATTATTATCTGTAGTTTTATATTTGAAGTAATTTTGAGAACACACAAAACCAGAGCATAGTTTGTGTACAGACTATAACTGTGTGTGTGTGTGTGCTATGTACGCTTGTTTCCCAGGACAATCAATCTTTATTAAGCTCGGTTAGTCCTTGAAACCACTTTTCTAGCCTTCTCACAGTGTGAAAGTTTGGGGAGCCAGCGTGTTTAGAGATTGCCTTTATGCAAGCAGAGAACCTGCACTCCACTGATAACTGAAGCTTATATGACAGGCAGGGGGAAATCTCCATGCAGGACTTTCTTCTGTGGGTGAGAGATTATTACTGGCAGCTCCGGGTCACAAAGAGCATAACCCATTTGTCTTTAGGGCACATTTATCCATATGGCACGTTCCTGTTGGATTTACATTTTATGCAGGGTTCGCAAGTCACGTGCTGCATCACATTACAGCGAGACGTTTAGAATTTAAGAGGTTCTTTCATTTTAATATATCAATGAAGATTATACCAATAAAATAAAGTATATGCTACCATTGAATATTATGTTTTCAAATTTGAGAACCCCACTTCTATTCATTAGTGTTGGAAATGAACATGTTCCCGTCACAACCCCTCTCGATGCTCTATGATAAGTGCAGGTAGGTAAACGTGGCTGTAATTGAAAGGTGCTGCAATTAAAGTCTGGCTGCAGCAGGGTCACTTCAAGATGTTCGATGTGTTCCACACTTCTTAAAGAATCACTGTCTCTGTAATTATACATATATACATAATGTTTGACATCTGAAAGAAGTGGAAGCTAGGAATTCTCAAGCTCCTTTATAGACCAGTAGACACAGGAAGGTAATGTAATAATTTTTTGTTGTGATTTTGATTTTGTTCATAGGCTTCTATTGCAATGTTTCCTTCAATATGTTTAAATTACAAAAGTATAGAAGAAAAACAATTTCACATTTGTCTCCTACAACATAAAGTACCATATGGAAATACCCAAACTTTGAGCTAACAAGTCCCCATCTTATTTCTTTAATTTTTCAGCATGTTTTTTAAAACACATAACACATAAATAAGCGATGATATCTACTACTGTGGTGCCTGTTTCCTAAAGGGATGTAGTTTTAACAAATTCCTATGTTGGGATGCTGTTTAGAACACTTAAGTGGGTTAGGACAGAAAAGTCTCAAAGTTGAAGGACTTGTTGGACTGCTGCAAGTCAAAAAGTCCTGATAGGCTGGACCAACACATTGGTCTAGATCTTTTTCATAGGGTATGTCAACAGTTTTGTGTAGTAATGAGAGTCTTGTCTTTTAATCCCATATATCCGATATGTTCTCATCCCACATCATCGTTATCTGATGCCTAACATATTGGATGCTCTGGGAATTTCTTTCTACACACACAAAAAAATACATTACGGTTAAACCTTACCCTAAGACTTAGGGTAAGGTTGTTCTAAAGTAAACATAAGATAAATTACATGAAGATAAAACCCTACAAGTAGTGACAATGACACACATGTACTTCCTTACTATAATAACCTCACACTCCACGTTGTGTTACAATCGTCACTAAAGTGCACAACTGGACAAAGCAGCTCTTTTTACGCCTCTGGAATGAGAATGATCTGGTACATCCCACTTTAACATAAATAAAGTAATGAAAATCTGAAAAACAGGTCAAAGTGCCTGCGTGATATTGAAACTAAGTGCATTTGAGAACCAGAAGTGTGGATTTGTTGTTCTGTGTCTGCATCAAAAGTAAAACGTTTTTGTCATATAGAAATGGTGTCTTTTTATAACAGGGCATTTTTTTAAGATTAACATTATAAAGTAGAATCTCATCTTCTGTTTCACTTAGTACAAACAAGCTATAAGTGATAAGACTATTCAGTGTTGCATACAATATCTTATAAACTTCTACTTCAGTTTATTCAGCGCTTTGGTTGCACTGAACTGTTGATAATAAAAAACTATAGCTATAAGCTGTTTTTGATCCAGCTTTGTTCGAAGTGAAGCTCTCACACATTCAACCACAGATGCATGTCAGTTAATACCTGGCTGTACTGAGACAAGTAGCATTTGGAGGTTGCATTAGCAGACTTGTTTTTAAATTGTAAATGGTCTGCACTTATATAGCGCTTTTCTACCTGTTGGAACTCAAAGTGCTTTACACTGCTTCTTATCTACCCATTCACACTCTCAAACACACACACATTCATACACCAATGGGGGAGTTGCTATGCAGCTGGCCGACGCTCACCGGGAGCAACTAAGCGGGGTTCAGTGTCTTTCTCAAGGACACTTTGACATGTGACCAGAGGAGCCACGGATCAAACCAACAACTGTGGGATTGGTGGACGACCGCGCTACCAACTGAATCACAGTCGCCTCTTTTTAGTAATCCAGCAGCCCAAGTCCTGAGAACATTTGTGATGTTTACCTTGCGTGGTTAAACTAAAATAAATTCGACTGACTGTTTCACTTTGACTCTAGTGTAGTCTCTTCCTTGTCGACATTGGAGTTTCCTTCAGCAGAGGCCATTTTCGTTAAACTTGTTTGGATATTAAACTTTTCTTATCCACTCACACACTTCCTCTGCAGGCAGGGAGGGCAGCTCTCTGCATGTGAAACCAGTGTGAATACTTCCCTTATTATTTTAGCGTTAAAAAAAAAAAATTGTTGCAGCTTTTGCAATTTTAAAATTGCGGCCCAATGAATAGCAGTATCGTTTTAAAAACAGTTAGGTTGTTGTTTGCCTACGTTTGTCCTTGTAGTCTTTCACAGAAGAATGAGGCTCATCCTGTCCTTCTCGGGTGCTGTTGTTAGCATTTAACCTCTTAGCTGTAAGGCATTCCAACAACTGTTTAGTGTTTAAAAAGAAAAATACATTAACAGCTTTTTCAGTCTTTTTTGCCCCTGTCCCAACAGTTTTGAAAGTTGTTACTGGCATCAAACTTAAGGAGCATTTTTTAAATGCCACATTTAATATGTTGTCTTTTTACTATTTAAAACTGAAAATGAAAAAAAATGATTTGCAAATATGTATATTCTGTTCAAAATGAGGGTGAAAATTTCCATTTTTACTTTTTAATCGAAACATAAGGTTATTATTTCAAATGAAGCCATGTCATCCTCATAAATCAAAAGAAAAGCAAAAACAACTGGTCTCCCTTTAAGACTAAACCTTTGTTATTCCTCACATGCTGACTCTTTCTGCTGTTTTTATCTCAGACTAATCAATGCAATCTTTTTAGTGCTTGTTTTTATATCAGCCTTTACTAACACTCTTGAAGTTGATACTCCTCGGCCATCCACCTTGAAGGTTTATGAGTTCATTGAGATCAACTTAAATGCTTTTTAATTCTCACATGTCAGATAAAGTCTGAGGCATTTAAACGTCGGCTTTCTCTGTTGCCTGCAGAGCTTTTCTGATACTAGCAGAAATGTTCCTGTGTTTGCTTTGTCTGACTTTTGATGCTTGATGTTTTTTTTCTGATAAAAGAGGAGTTTAACGAAGAAAAAAAAAAGTTTGTGGACAATGAGTGTTCCACGGCCTTCCTTTTTTTTACAGTGAAAATAGAAAACAACGTAGCTCTCCTGGGCAATATGTTTGCTTAAGTTGGAGGATGTGGCATGTTATAAATGGTACGTAAGGTACTGTCAACACACCATGGTGGTCCACAGCTGATAGCAGACCAAAGTCATGCAGAGGCAGCACATTATCAGTGTACCATTCGGTGTCAGTGCTTAGGGTCAGGGGGATGTTTCAATGACGAGTAGCTGCTTCTACCATTACTCAGCCAGCTGCAGCAATTAGGCACCAAGAGGAGATATAAAGGTGGTTTATTTATGGCCACTCTTTCATTGACCCTAAAAGCTACACTCGCTCCTGTGTAGTCCAATGCTCTGTGGTTGAGTTGGGTTCAGTACAGGTTTGCCTGGATCTGCTGCTCAACATCTATATAAAATGAAGTCAACACAAAAGAATCTTTGAGAGAAAAACAGATGACATAACTCTGGCCCCCAGTAGTCCTGCAAGGAATCTCAGAGTCATTTTTGACCAGGACTTGTCATTTACCTCACACATAAAACAAATCTCTAGAACAGTCTTCTTCCACCTACGGAACATTGCCAAAATTAGTATCCCGTCTCAAAGTGATGCGGAGAAACTGGTCCATGCATTTGTTACTTCTAGATTGGACTACTGTAAGTCTTTACTTTCAGGTTGCTCCAGTAACTCTCTCAAAAGCCTTCAATTATTCCAAAATGCTGCAGGAAGATTACTGACTGGGATTGGTAGGAGAGATCATATTTCACTTTCATTAGCTTCTCTCCATTGGCCTTCCATTAAATGTAGAAAAGAATTTAAAACCCTTCTTGTTACCTATAAAGCTCTAAATGGTCAAGCTCCATCATACCTAAAAGATCTCCTAGTACCATATCATCCTAACAGACCACTTCGGTCTCAGAATGCAGGCCTACTTGTGGTTCCCAGAATGGGAGGCAGAGCCTTTAGCTATCCCGCTCCTCTCCTGTGGAACCAGCTCCCACTCCAGATTCGGGAAGCAGACCTCTACTTTTAAGACAAGGCTCCAAACCTTCCTCTTTGATAAAACTTATAGTTAGTTCTAGTCCTGCTGCTGTAGGCATAGACTGCTGGGGGACCAACCCCTGAGACACTTTCCTCCTCTCAGCCCACATTTATATGTCACCACTCTATGACATTAACTCTGTGTCTTCTTTGTCCCGTAGTTGTACTTCTCCTTCTTTGTCCCTGTCTTCAGATGTCCCCCTTCTTGTTGCCCTTTTCTCTTCATCTTCCACTCAGCCCAACCGGTCAAGGCAGATGTCCGCCCACCCTGAGCCTGGTTCTGCTGGAGGTTTCTTCCGTTAAAGGGAGTTTTTCCTCTCCACTGTTTCCTATAGCTGCTCAAGGGGGATTTAGTGGGTTTTCTCTAAATGTCTTTATAGTCTTGACTTTATTATGTAAAGTCCCTTAAGATGACTTTGTTGTAAATTGGCCACATATAAATAAAGTGGATTTTAATTGAATTGAAGATAATTATTGAATTAACTTTCTATATTACTATTTATAATATCCAATATATTGTAGGGCCAGAAGCTGGTGTGTGGCAGCTACAATGAGTGGCGGAGCTAGAGCTATGCTAGCTCAGCCTAACTGGTGCAGCTAATTAGCAGCTAGCTTGGGCACTAGCAGGCTGACCTGACCCCAGTGTACTGTCCTCCATGGGTACCCCGACCAGGTAGGGGTTTTACCCTGAAAGGCAGCGCCGCTCGACCGGCCTGCAACGCTGATGGACCCGATTCACGTCACCCTGACTCTGCGATGTTGCAGTCTCAGCAGTGCAGGCTGTGCAGCTCCCACTGCGTCTCTGTCGCCTCTTCTGACTGGAAAGCAGCTGCCTAGCACCCGAGCTGGGAAGCTGCGATCTCACCAGAGCTGTTCCCAGCTCCACTCAGTGCCCAAAGCACCTGTTGAGTGCGGCGGTGATGGGCCGGAGCTCCCGCAGGACTGATCTGAGGACAGGTCACTGAGCACCTGCAGAGCGGGAACAACCCATTTGGGTTGTTTTCTCCTCTCCACTCCCCAGTGGAGAGCAGCTAGCTCCACCTGACTGGCGTAGCGATTGGCCGGCGGCGTCTCTCCGGGTCAGGAGAACAGCAGGTCAGCTGAGGCAGGCTGATTCGGGAAGGTCCCAGTCCCATTTCTGACACCAGTGTAGCTCCAGAAGGTGGGGTGTGGCAGCTACAGTAGAAACTTTAGTAAACACCCTTTGATTCTAAAATCCCTCGTTCCCCTTTTTTGGAAAAGGGGTTCATACATTTTACCAAGAATATAATTCTTGTCTTTCAAAATATGACATTACACTATTAGATGCAAATATATACTAGCATGTTATTATTTTTGTGAAGGAAATGGTTAGGTGTGAAAAAAGACTTTCTTCCCTAAACTTGAGTCTAATAATTCATTAATTATTTATTACTCAAAATTGGATTACACAAAACAAAGTATAATTATCTGTGTGTCATCAGCTTTACCAGATAGTGTTAGTCTGGACTTGTGACTTAGATGATGATCACATCCATTTTATGTCCAATTGAAACAGAAAAACAAGTCATTACGTTATCTGCTTTACAGGTTTCAGGGCTACCTAAATAAAATATGTACTGAAATATCTGCAGTGTTCGGCCTGACTGCCAGTTACCTGTGAAAGTATGACCTAATGTATTGTTCAGTTGCTGGAACTCTTTTGAATTTGCTTCCTCCTGTCTTGTGCTTCCCTCCTCTTCATATCAGTTTTCCACAGCCTCTGTTTTTTTTTTTTTTTTATCTCACATTACACTCAGGCTGGTACATTCTGATCATGTCACATCTCCTGCCTCCTCCTCCTCCGCCTCGTCCTGCTCCTCCCTACCTGGCAATGGGCTCTGTGTGCTGATTCAGACCATTGTGTTAATGCATAAGTGAGAGTGCCCAACTCTGATTTGAAGGCATTAAAATGCTGCGGGCAGTGGACAGAAGTAATCTCTCTTTCTGCCAAACGGAACGTTCAGCTCAGCAGGAGTTAGCATGCTGACGGAGCCCCTGACTTGTATACAGTACAACACAATTCACGCTGCAAAAGAAAAATGTCAACTTGCATGCACCAATTGCTGTTGGATATTGAATAAAAATACTGTTTTCTGAATCTTCATGATGTGCCTTTCTCTTCTTATGTTGCAGGAGACACACCTCATTGCCTGTAGAAGTCTCAGAGATCCCTCTAAACCTAATTGCCCCTCCATGTAGAAGAGGTTACCCCTGTCGGAAATGGAAGTCTGCATCATTTGGGTAATTTTAAGTTTGTTTTTTTTTTTTCAGACTGCTTCTGTCCTGCTGCTAGTTTGCAGTATCACTCAGTTTAGAAGCCTGGTAAAACATGTAATCTACATTGTTACCATTTCCCATGCTGCTGTTGAATGTGTCTCTGTTTGCCATTCTTTTCCTCTTCTCACAAAGACTTCCACTGCCTACTCTGCACAAGCTTGTAGGTGGCCTCCTCGTCCTCCAAATCCACTGAGATAGAAAATGAACAACGCCCATTACAACTGCAATTGTGAAATACATGCACAGCAGGGGGAACTGACTACTTTCTAGAATAAATCATGCAGAACAGACCCCTGTGATGTCACATCCCTTTCTTTCCAGTCCCTCACTTACTCAGGATTACTTGATGAGCAGTGAAATAATTGAAGGATGTCTTCGAAAATGACTCGTAAGCTTTACTGCGTTGCTAAAGCTTTGTAGATTATTGCGTGCAGTGTGTTTGCACAAAGCAGCTTGCAGCACATTCAGTGCAGCAGTGCGCTGCCTGGCTGGTCCATGCAGCCTCACCGCTCTCTGGATGCTTTTGCTTGGAGTTCATTACAGCTGCTCAGTGAGGCCCTGAGAGCTCCTCGGCAAATGAGGAGAGATGGGAGAGATGAAAACCCTGAGAGCATTGAGCAGTGGGACACAGGCTTCAAAAGCTTCGTGGCAATTTCAAAGCATTTTTATTCTTGATGCCAGCTCTTGCTGTATCTATCAAGTATCCAGCAAAAAGCTTGGGAGCGATTCTAAAGGCAAGTTTGTAAGAGAGGAAAGAAATGTGGAAACCTCATTGGAGGCTTTTGTCTGTGGAGGAGGGAGAATTGCTAATGAGACTTTAGTCACTTGTGTTTAGTCACCATGTTTATAGATTCTAATTAGCTGTAGAGATGTAGAGAGTACAAAGAATGATTGTTAAACACTTGTGATTACAGTGAGGTCTTGAGCTGCCCCACTTTATTAGGACATATTTACAAAAGAACACGAAGAACAAGTGTACATCAATTATAATTGTCCAGGGAGTTATGTTCTGAATTGTGGTTGGGTCAAGCTGGAATGTAGAATATGAGGTAGGTGTGTCGATTGGTTAATGAATGCAATTATGTTAAACCTCTCAGAGGCATTGAGAAAAGGACACATCAGTGCAGGTAAAATCACACTGTGAACAATATGCTCCCTTACAGTGAGGCAGCTTTAGAAACACATTATTGGGCTTTTATATTTGGCAGATATACGATTAAAGGTGTCAGCTGCAGGAAACGTACCAGCAAGAGCTAATTCTTTGTCTGGACTCACTGTGGTCCTGCTCTTTGCCAAACATTATTACACTGCTCAGTTCACTTTTATTAAAGGATTTGTATTAAGATTTAAACTTTGAGATCACACAGAGTTTTTCTTTTATTTAGTTGTATCGCATGACTAGAATGTACTTACCTTAAAGCTGCATTAATTAAAAGTGTTGACCACCCGGGGGCAGCCTGGAAAGCTGGAAAGTTGGAAAGCTGGAAATCTTACATTGATCTAAAACCATCTTAGACCTTTGTGCTGTGACTTGAATTAATGTGGAGATGTCCTGTCAAGGCCTCCCGTGACACAGACTCACAGAACAGCAGTTGCAACAGTGCAGAGAGGGGTTTTTGAGTGAGGCTCGCCATTTCAACCAATCGGAAAAGGCCAAACCCTGCGCATCAGCTGATTGGAAAGGTAGACGCCAAAAACTCTCAGAGTATGGGAAACCTTGGGTTAATTAAAGGTTGTATATTGTAGCTTTGAGAGAAATATGTTTTGGTCTCAAACCTCTTCAGCTATGCAATGTGTGAAGGACAGGTGGCAGTTTTTGAAAGCTATTCTTTTACATTTGTGACATGCCTTTGATTAGATAGCTTCTGCACAGTCCTCCGAAAGACAATTAAGCTGATCTATAAGCAAAATATGTGCTCATGGATGCCTGAAAGGCATAATGAAAGCAAGCAGTATTGTGGAAAATGTTAAACTAATGTTAATAAGTTGTCTAAATTAGATACTAAGTCATCCAAATTGGTGTCTAAGTCGTGCAGTAAAGCTACAGACTAGAAGCTTTTTCATTGTTTTGCTTTACAAGCTTTTCTTCCCTGATTGATTCACTATTTGAACAAGGTTTACCACTGTCCAAATGCTGTTTATATAACATATAAATATATATATATATAACAGTTTATAACAGTTTCCTACACTAAAGAAAACTCAATTCATGTCAAATCATTTCAGTTATCATTCAGTCATTGTCTAATAAAGTGTAAAACATTTTCTTAGACTGGGCTCTAAAAATAATGTGTAAATTACAAAACAGGGTCAACAGTAGAATGTCTGGGTTGATATAACCTGCATCATGTGCTTTGATCAAAATCTTAACTACTACTACTGTTGAGTTTTTTACTCAACAGGATACATGATTTTAAAGTCTGTCAGCATATGATGTTAATGTGGTTCCATTTTGCCTTTGTATTTGTGGATATGTTATCTGCCCAGATTAGCTCCAGTCAGTGGTGTGAATCACAAAGCAGTTTGTGATCTGTCTAAACGTTTTTTACGCAAACCTCTAGTTCGTGTTCATTATTCTACTATTTCAACTTTCTAGAAAACAACTGGTCTCACTCTTTCTGTCTTTCATCCATGTACTAGCAAACATGTGGCACTGTCAGCTTTCACCTTCTACTTAAAATATGTAGCCTTTAAGCAGTGATCTAACAAAGAGCGCACCTGTGGTGGCTTAAGTTTCTTCCATTCTGTGCTCTTGCAATGTTTTCACTGCTGATGACATCAGCACATGGCTCCGTCAGCTTTAGAAGCTTCTTGTTTGTGCTCTCATCAGCTTCACAGAGAACCAAATCTTGTATAAATGTATGTAGGTATGTGTTGTGTGAAAATAAAAAATTTCAAGGATTATAGATAGTGGTCTGGACTACTTTTTCAGATATATGGTTATATCTGAAAAAGTAGTAATAAGTAGGCCTACAATGGAATATTTGACATAAAAGCCCTATTATACTGTGCCTATGGAAGTTGTCTATTGCATCTCAGCCTTTTTTATAGAAAATATAAAGAGCATTGGGTAATTTTAACTAAAGAGTAAGTCAAAAGTCTTGAAACTCAAAGTGAAAGATTCTGCTTCAGTTTCTGACTTTATCAGGATAAAGTGCAAATAAATAAGGAGGTTTTTTTCTTTCACCTTGAGCAAAGGCTTTTCCATGTGTCTGCATCGAACCAGAAACCCCCCTGTCAAGTCAGAATTTGCTTAACTCAGTCCATGTGATAAACTAAATATTAATTTGCCCCGAGCTCACGTTAGTATTACTTTGTGCTAAGATGCACAGCAAGTGCCTTGCTTAGTCAATCCATGATACCCTTGACAAATGCCTGCTTTGCTTTGCCTCTGAAGGGGAGAAGTGTGGCAGTGTATATATGTGTGTGAGATCAGCATGCAGACCCTGTCTGGGCAAAGTTATACTCATACTACTTCATTTTATCTAGGCACTTTTTGATGCCTACTGGCTCATTTGTGTATCTATCCCCTCCCAAATTATAGCCCTAAATCATTAAACTTGTCAGTAGCTTGTATTTCCATTCTGTACTTTCAGTTTTCATTAGTGTTTTAAGAAAAAAGCTCTGAGATAGTATTGCAACCATGTATTATAACATTTAGGGTTTAGACAAAGTTGCATCTTTTTATGTATCGTCGTTGTTTGGTAAATTCAGTTCCAAAAAATGAAGAAACACTTGAAGTCACCAAATTATTTTCAATTTTTCATCCCTTTTCAAATCCATAATCCAATCTGTAAAACACATATCGGCACTCAGTTTTTCAGGAGACTGAATTAACAGCATACATATGAAATATGGAAACCCAATGTTTACAGTTGGGTACAAAAGTTGACAACCTCAGCAAACTTTTTTTCTTCAATTTATTCTAATGCACAATCAGCTAGTACAATTGTTGTTTGAGCATATATTAATTATAGAAGTACTTTTAACTAATTTATCATAGTGGACTATTAGTGGTAAACAAGTTGAATTGCCATGAAATTAATAAAAAAATATATGACAAAAGTTTAGTTGATTCCCTTAATTTTCCCATGGGATGTGTCTAAGGAGGAATGTAAATGAGAAATCAATTTAATGTAATATAATTTATTTTTAAAATGTAAATATAAAATTATTACATTCACAAGGAACATACCCAGTGATGATGAATTATGACACTGGTGAGTTGCTATAGAGACCAAGTCCAAAACACTTGGTGTTTGGTGCTTCACATTTGTTATAAATGTCTTTTGCGCTTTTTTTTAAATAGTGCAGTTTGATAATTGAGTAGGACACAGATATTACTGAAATACAGTGAGAATCAAATGCTGCACAACTTTTGCCACCTTGTTCCGTAAAAACCCACATCAAAAAACATACGGTGAAATACAGTAGTGAGATTCCTTTTCTCCATTCTTTATCCTTGCATTCAGGTCAGTTCTGCTAAAAACTTAAGAGTGAGCTGAGCCAGCTGCACAGTCAGCTGAACCCTGCTCAAGACCACCCAGTGGACTGAAGTGCTTTCACTCACCACAGCACAGTGTTACTGTATTGGGAAAACAGCAGGCTATCTCACCATTTGTCCTGCATTTATTTGATTTGATTCCATTATTTATCAAATTGCTGTAATTCTTGTTTCTCATGCATCAGAAATAAACAAAGAGGGTGTCGTTAGATAAAAGATAACTTCTCTGTTGTAGCTGCATCACCATTATCCCCCCATATTCTCACTTGAATGGAAAAAACTGGCAGCTTTGTTTGTGCTGTTAAAGTTAGAGAAACTAACGAGCATCCTTGATTCCAACTAATGACTTTGTTCGTATTATCTCAATTATTGGCTTCTTGTCTGTTAATTTTCCCCCCCTGGCTCCGTAAATTGTAGTCTCCTGCCTGTGTCTACGCCAGCTGATGTGCGGCGCACTGGGACCAAGCAGACTAGCACTCCTTCCCCTGGGCTAAAGCCGCCAATGATGGGAAGCAGGCAGCAGGGAAGGAGCACTAATTCATCACTGTTAAAGGCTGGGTAATAGGGCAGCGCCACTGGCCAGGCTATCACAGGCCTGCCGTCTCCAAAAGCCCGTTAATTAACTTTCCATCAGCTGTGAGAGAATGCATGAGTATGTGTGAGCTCAGCTGACACTCCTGGATGCAGCCTGTGGAGCATGGATATGTGAGGTCTACGCCTCGGCTCTGAAGGGAGGCTGAATTCACCAGCAGGAACCACACTGTAAGTTTGAAGCTGGATCCACACATGTAAAAGCTACGATTATTCACGTAATGGTTCCTTCAGCTTCCCTACATGACCACTTTTTTTGGGCCTTGGAATATCTACTTTAGCACACAGTGTAAGGGCTTTGTTTGTCTTTGTCTCATAACCAAACTCCACAGGACATCAGAATTTGAGCATTCAGCTCCACTACTCAGGCTGTTTTTATAGCACTTCAATATGTTCAGCTGTGGACACTAACAGATTGCCTTTTTTACTGTTTGTCAGTGTGCAAACAAGTGTAGCCCAGAGGCCATGTGACTTTTGACTCTTTAAAGTTGATAAATTAAGTTTTGAGTCACTGGCCAAATAAAGGCCAGAGCCCTGTATTGACATAACCAAGCATTTACTGGAAAATATGCTCATATTATAGACAGGCCTAAGTTCCTAACTTATTTTCTTTTTTTTCTGCGGGAGTATGTTTCTTCTATTCTAGTAAACATGTTTCCTGATCATTTTTATGATTCCCTTAAATCTGGCTGTTCATGCAGTTTGATAAGACAAACTCTCACCCACATCTTTATAAACTCAGAATGATATATGATATATCTACACCACATACTCCATTAATACTACTGTGTAGCACTGAGCATAATTAGAATAAATGTACTCCAGTCAGCTCTTTATTTTTGTGTTGCTCCTAAGATGCTGTCATTGAAACAGCAATTAACACTGCACATCATGTTTTGCATTAGTTGCTGCTTTTCTGTCTGCTATTACATCTCCATGTGTACTGCACATGTCCATATAGGACCTATTTTAAAATGCTCATTTTCCACAGTTGCATTTACAATTGCTGCCATTTAACATCCTTTGCATGCAATGTTTGCTACTTGTCAAACTTTCACACAACACTGTGTTAAAAACAATTTATAATACAGTGTTTTACAACCTTTTAAGGTAGAATTTGGACTAAAAACAGACCTGCAGGGCCAGCTTGAGTTCTCATTTCTTGCTGTGCAGATGCTGTGTGGTGGCCGATGCTTTAGTAATGACCTTTTCTGCATTTTTATTTCCCAGCATGGCACTGTAGAACCCGAATAAATTTTATTGTCTAAGTTTGTCAGCTTTGTTAAATGTGGTTTCAACATGGAATATTGTGTTTTTTTATTGTTCATGTTAACAGTAAACAGTTCTTAGGATAGTCTTAATTATGCTTAATTGTACGCTGAGTAATCAACCCAGCTGCACTGACCTGTTGTGTCACCTGTGTCACATCCCAATTGTACTATCATTCCATAGTTGATACAGTTTCAGTTTAAAGTTGGAGGATGTACTTTAGAGGGTCATTAGCTGTGTGGAGACCACCGTCCTGGAGGAATGCTGTAAGATTCCACAGGAACGCTGCCAGAAGCTGGTGTCTGGCTATGCATCATGTTTGCAGCAGGTCATAACAGGAAAACGGAGCTCTACTAACTACTGAAGATACTTTTCATGAAGGTTTTGAATACTTGACTCAAGTAGTCAGTAAAAGTCACATTTTGTGTCAAACTCAGAGGAACCAGTTGTCACATTAGTTGGGTTGTAGGCAGTCGTCTCCCAGTGGGTCAGGTGAGCACCTTGCATGGCCGCCATCACCATTGGTGTGTGAATGTGTGCGTGTGACCTTCACACTTGCAATTTACAAGTTTGCAAATGTTGCCAATACACCCAAGTTAGAATAGGGGTTAAATAACTCTGACTACAACAGTATATACACTTCAATGAAGAGCTCATTTGTTGATTGCCATCACTTTAACTTCACAAGCACACTCCAAGTGGCAGAAAGTGAGTGGGCAAATTAGATCTGACGCTGAGTGTTTCCCCTCGAATGACCCTTCTGGTTGTACATTTATGTGATGTATAGAATCAGTCCTTTCACACTATCATTGTAATCTTTTTTTTTTTTCAATTAAGTCCATCAAACATAAGCTTCCATCTCCTCCGGCCGTCTCCTCCTCCCCTCTCTCTGTCTATCTCTGCATGTAATGTTCAGAAGTAAATCGATCACAAATTTGACTCTGCCAGAGAGTTTTTGTGTGCTCCTCTGAGATATGTAAGGGTGCAGAGTGAGCTGCACTGCTGGCCAGCAGCAGCAGCAGCAGCAGCAGCTACGACATTGATCCCCATGCATTCTATTTATTAGCCCCAGGCAGATGACACAGAAACCGCTCCACATCAAGAGAGCCATATGAAATCAAATGCTGCAATGTGTTCCTTACTAGACCTTTATCAACCGCCCAGCTGCTGTTGGTGACACAATATGTTCACCACCTACATTGAATTTATTGCTGCCAAGTCACTTCTGTGTGCAATGAGTAAACCAGCTAAAAGCTTTTTTTGTTAGCTTTTTTAATTCCATACTAGAGTTTGCTCTGATTTGGTTTTGTTATTCCCTATCTATCTCTAAAGCTGGCCTCAAAATAAAAACTGTAGCTAACTGAGGGGATTATTTGGTTGACATGTTCACTTTCCTGTGAACTTCTGCTCTGCTTTGCTGCTCTTCTTTCTTTACATGGATTAAGTGAATAAACCTATGTTTTCTCTCCGTATGAAACAGTGATTCTTCCCCCTTTTATAACTACAGTGTGTCTTTTCACCACTTATTTAGATATGGCGTAAAGACAAAAACATAGTAATTCATCTTTAAGGGCTCTGTTTTTGCTGGTTGCCATCCAAATGTTCATGCTATAATTGATCTTTTTTTTTTTTGCATTAATATTCTTTTCTTGGAAATTGTTTTTTCTTGAAAGTAGTTTAAAGAAGAGTTTAAATCATTACTCTGAGGTCCAGGATTTTTATTTCTTCATCTGCTTGGAAGAAGTTTGTAATTTGAGATTAGGGGCCATCTGGGTTGGTAGAGTGTGAAATGTAATCCCAGCACATTCACTTGCTCAGTTTCAGTGGAACTTTTGGAACAGAACAACATATTGGATTTTCCTGCAGGCATGGTGTGTTATTCTCTCTGCTGCTGGGGGACGGCCAGAGATTGTCCATGAGACTCTGTTTGGCGGATGGTGTTAGTTAGAATGTGGTTAGCAACAATGGCAGTCTCCTAATTCTTCCCTAAATGAGGCTTGTAAAAATGTATAACCTTTAGCTTCACTCAATGAGCTGATGGTCAGGTTGATTTATTGATATACAGTCTTGTTTCAAGACACCTTTCTCTGAACCTCACTACAATATTCCTGTGGTAATTTAATGTTTTTTGTTGCTTCCATGGCTGCTCTTCTCTTGACATTGATTGGCTGAAGGTGATGCTGAATAATGTTAAACACTGTAAATTTTGTCACCAGTAAATGTATACGAAGATGTAACTATAATTTGAATAAAACGTGTAACATGGAACACTATGCCTATTCATAAAACGAACAATGAGACAGGACAGTTGTTTCCGTGGCGCACCTGCTTGTAACTAACAACAGGTGCCAACATCGGCAGATTTAATTTAAGACATTAATTAAGGTACAGCATGTTGCATTCTAACATCAACAAATCATTACTATGTTAATTTCAACTCATTAGTTTAATTATTGTCAACAAATGAGACTATTGCCAAGAACACAGCTTTTGTGCCACCAATTTTTATTTGATGGATTTTTTTTATTTTTTAATGAGGTGATCACCATGTCTGCTTAGCTGTGTAATTTTAACCTTTTAAAGTAGTAATGCTGGATTATTAGTTATATTTAGATTAGATAAATATATTTATCTAATTGTATTTAACACTAAAAAAGCAGTGACAAACTGGAAAACACCAATAATGCTAACATTTAAAGCTAATAAGCTAACGATGACAATAGTAATATGCTTTAGATGACATGACAACTTATTGTGACTACTACTATGGAATATGGGAGTATGATAACTGATACAATACCATAACTGCATATTTCCTTGTTTAGAAAAAAGACCCATGCTGTCCAGGGTGTAACCGGCCTCTCACCCAATGACAGCTGAAGCGGGTCTTGCCAAGTGGTGATGGGTGGACAAAAAAGCACCACAGAAGATTAAACTGTCCCTTTTCATATACACTTGAACAATTAAAAGAGAGGGACTAGGAACGGAAAACATACTGTAACAGAGCCTTTTCGAGTACCATTATCCACTCTGTGACAGGAAACATCAGTAAGTTTTAGATACATGCTTTTGCCTTTAAAAAAAGGGGTTTCACATGTATACAAAATGAAATGGTGACCTGCTTCAGAGTGTTCAACTCTGTCAATAATGAATACAATAATTGTAGCTAATACAAAATGTTACGAGAGGGCTTCTTTTGAAAATAAGCTATTCCTCGTGTTCTTTGAGGGAGTTTAAGGACATAACTGTTCGTCACTGAAGATGGCCCAACAGCTTGCTGACTAGCTATTGATTTTCTTAATGGTGCTTTCAAGTGTGTTATTCTGTGTGTCCAGGTGGCAACAGATGTTGGAATACTATTTGTTTCAGGATACCTGAATGACAAATAACCCCAATGACAAAGGGCATTTCTGTATCAAGCCATATGTATATTATGTGATGGTGTGTCATGAAAAGCATGAAGCCAGTGAGCTCTGAGGGAACTACATCTTTCTGTTTTGAATTCTTATTTTCAGAGTAGATCAGCACTTTTTGTAAAATATTTCCAATGAACTCCTTGCTATTAGTATTAGCATGGCCTTATTACACCTTATTACAATAGCTACAAAATCATTTAGAAAAGTTTTTTTTTTTTTGCCTGTATCTCAACTGGTGTATGAGAACCTGAGAGATTGGCAATTTTCCCATACATTGATCATTGCTTTCAGCCTGAGGCAGAGCGGAGCTTTGTTTTTTTTTTTTACATAGAGATCAGCTAAAGCCTTTCTCCTCAGCTGCAGTAGTAGTGTGTATATGTGTGTGTGCGTGTGTGTGTGTGTTTTATATATATATATATATATATATATATATATATATATATACTACTAGAGTCAGACCGGCTCGGACGTCGCCCGGGTTAACAAGGTCCGCGTCAGGTGTCGAGGAACCAGGGCAACCTGATGAGAAGTGGGCTACTGGAACAAGAACAAGGCATTCATGGACTAGAGATGAGAACAGGGAACTAATGGAATGCTACTACTCAAGTAACCCTAGCGAGAGGGGTTACATGCGGAGGATGTGGGATCTATGGACGCTTCGAAACCCAACATCTAGACTAACACCGAAACAGCTAGTAGCTCAGTGCTCTAATATCCGTAAGAAACACCTGCTATCACAACTAGAGATTGATGAGGTACAACACAAATGCTACGGCAAGGGGGAGCCAGGACGACAGGTCAGAGGGGAGATATCATCATCATCATCATCCCCACAATCGGAGATCGGGTTCCAAGCCCCAATAACAACAACAGAGCTTAATGCAAGAGCAGCTGACCTGACATTGAAAATCATGGCTAAGATGGACTCTTGGCACCCCCGTGGCCGGTTACCAAGAATACGTGAAGTACCTTCTGAAAGTCTCCTAGAGGATGTTAATGCAGCACTACAGACAATCCCAACTACGACCATCACTGAGACCAACCAGCTGATATACAGCACAGCAACTGTGATCCTTGAGGTGCTTGGCTATAAGATCAACACAAGCACAAATAAGGTGCACTATCCTCCATGGAAACGGAGGTTGGAGGCTAAGATCAAGGCAACACGGAGAGAAGTTAGCCAACTATCGGAATTACAGAAAGGCATGATGAAGAAGTACAACCTGCCTGAGAAATACAACAACCTGTCCATACCTGAGGCCCTTGAGACTGCCAAACAAAGGCTCACAGCCCTGGCTACCCGGCTGAAGAGATACACACCGAGAAGTTGATACCAGGAGAATAAACAGGATGTTCTCCACTGAGCCATCCAAGGTGTACTCACAGTGGCAGGGTAATAACAGAGCAGACCCGCCAAGGCTGGAGACTGAAGAATACTGGAAGAACATATGGGAGAAGGAGGCAACACATAACAGCAATGCCCAATGGCTGGTGGACTTGAGAGCAGACCACAGCAACCTTCCTGAACAAGATCCAGTAACCATCACAATGGCAGACATCCAAGAGAGGGCCTCAGGCATGAAGAACTGGACAGCACCAGGGCCTGACATGATCCATGCCTACTGGCTAAAGAAGCTAACTTCCCTTCATGAGCGACTGGCGGCACAAATGAACACGCTAATAGTGGATGGAACCCACCCTGAATGGCTAACGGAAGGGACGAACAGTACTGATCGTGAAGGACCCCCAGAAGGGAGCAGTCCCATCCAACTACCGCCCAATAACCTGCCTCTGCACAACATGGAAGCTCCTGTCGGGCATCATAGCGGCTAAGATGACCAGGCACGTGGATCAATACATGAGCAAAGCACAGAAAGGAATTGGTAGTAACACCAGAGGAGCCAAGCACCAGCTCCTGGTAGATAAAGCGGTCACCCGAGACTGCAAGACCAGACATACCAACCTGTGCACTGCCTGGATTGACTACAAGAAAGCCCTACGACTCGATGCCGCACACATGGATCATGGAATGCTTAGAACTGTACAAGATCAACAGGACTCTAAGAGCCTTCATCCAGAACTCAATGGGAAGGTGGAAAACAACACTAGAGGCCAACTTCCAGCCAATTGCCCAAGTCAACATCAAGTGCGGCATATACCAAGGAGATGCCCTGTCCCCGCTGCTGTTCTGCATAGGCCTGAACCCCTCAGCCAGATCATCGCCAAGAGCGGTTACGGATATCGACTACGCAATGGAGCAACCATCAGCCACCTCCTCTACATGGATGACATCAAGCTGTATGCCAGAAGCGAACGAGACATCGACTCACTGATACATACCACCAGGATATACAGCCAAGACATCGGAATGTCATTCGGACTGGACAAGTGTGGCCGGATGGTTGCGAGGAGAGGAAAAGTAGTCAGAACTGAGGGGATTGTACTACCAGAAGGCAAGATAGCAGATGTGGAAGACAGCTACAAGTACCTTGGGATCCCGCAGGCAAATGGTAACCACGAAGAGGCCGCAAGGAAAGCAGCGACCACCAAGTACCTCCAGAGAGTAAGGCAAGTCCTGAGAAGTCAGCTGAATGGGAAGAACAAGGTCCGGGCGATCAACACCTACGCCCTCCCGGTCATCAGGTACCCAGCTGGCATAATAAGCTGGCCAAAGGAGGAGATGGAAGCCACTGACATCAAGACAAGGAAGCTCCTTACAATGCATGGAGGGTTTCACCCCAAATCCAGCACCCTGAGACTGTACGCTAAGCGCAAGGAAGGAGGCCGAGGACTAGTGAGCGTCAGAGCCACTATCCAGGATGAAACAACTAAGCTCCGTGTATACATCAGGAAGATGGCCCCAAGTGATGACGTGCTTAGTGAATACCTCAGGCAGCAGAAACCAGAGGAGGAGCAAGGACAGGAAGAGCAGGATCCATCATGGAAGGACAAACCCCTGCACGGTATGTATCACCAGCAGATAGAAGAAGTGGCTGACATTGAAAAATCCTACCAGTGGCTGGACAAAGCTGGACTGAAAGACAGCACAGAGGCACTAATCCTAGCAGCACAGGAGCAGGCTCTGAGTACAAGATCAATAGAGGCTGGGATCTACCATACCAGGCAAGACCCCAGGTGCAGGCTGTGCAAAAATGCCCTGAGACAATCCAGCACATAACAGCGGGGTGCAAGATGCTAGCAGGCAGGGCATACATGGAACGCCATAACCAAGTGGCTGGCATAGTACACAGGAACATCTGTGCCGAGCACGGACTGGAAGTCCCGAAGTCACGATGGGACACACCTCCAAAGGTGGTTAAGAATGACAGAGCTAAGATCCTGTGGGACTTCCAGATACAGACTGACAAACTGGTAATGGCCAACCAACCGGACATAGTAGTTGTGGACAAACAGGACAACAAGGCTGTAGTGATAGATGTAGCAATCCCGGCGATAGCAACATCAGGAAGAAGGAACACGAGAAACTTGAGAAATACCAAGGGCTGAAAGAGGAGATAGAAAAGATGTGGAAGGTGAAGGCACAAGTGGTGCCCGTGGTGATAGGAACCCTGGGGGCTGTGACCCCCAAACTGGGAGAGTGGCTCCAGCAGATCCCAGGAACAACATCTGAGATCTCTGTCCAGAAGAGCGCAGTCCTAGGAACAGCTAAGATACTGCGCAGGACCCTCAAGCTCCCAGGCCTCTGGTAGAGGACCCGAGCTTGAAGGAAGAAGTAAGACCGCCCCAAAGAGAAGGGGCGAGTGGGGAATTTTTATATATATATATATATATACACGCACACACACATATACTGTGTATAGTGTGTGTATATACTGTGTATGTGTACACAGTAAAAGTAAAAAAAAGAAGTGTACAAAGCAAAAAGCAAGACTGCAAGACCTACCATCACCTGTGGTGATTGAACACCGGGGGCATTAACACCCAAACTAGGAGAGTGGCTCTAGCAGATTCCAGAAACAACATCTGAGACCTCTGTCCAGAAGAGTGCTGTTCTTCTGTGTTTACAGAAAGGTGTGATGAAGAAAGGCCTACTTATTGGGACAACAAACTGTCTATACCTGAGGCCTTGGAGACTGCCGTGCAAAGGCTCCTTGGCTACCCAGCTGAAGATACACTGGAGAAGTTGAATTCAGTACAGGATATCTGCACAGTGTTAAAAAGCATTAAAATATATGTAATTTTGTGAAAATTAAGGTCTAAAATGGTATTAAAAGCATTAAATTTCATTCAGTAGCATTATTAATTTTTTCAGTCGTTTTCATAAAAAAATCTTACATTCATCTATCGTCTAGCAGTTATCCAAAGGAGAAAAATACTTGCAGCCCTATGACGATCAAAATGGAGAGTGATTTTGCAGTGTTTGTTTAAAAAAATAAAAGCTCAGTAAAATGGGTGTTAACTCCATGAAACCTCATTTGCAGTCAGACAGCCACAAATCAACTGTAAGCTGTAACACAGGATAACTTAGTTACCTTTCCGTGACCAATATCGTAACATCTTCAGCATGTACCGCAAACAACAACAAACACCAAAGCTACACCTGCAGTGACCGTGGACAAATCTTTCACCCGTGGAAAGGACAAAACTAGCTACATTTTAAAGTTTGGACATGCCCCATACCTCAAAAATGAACTGATTTCTGCATTTAACAATGCAGGGCCATTTGTACTGATGTTTGATTAAAGTTTGAACGTGTCAACGAAATAATAATAACATAAAGAAATCCAGCACACTCGTGGCTCAAATGAAAAACAAAATCTAATATTCTAAAATGTCGAGTCAGAATTGGAATCAAAAGCCAATGAACTAATACACATGCAATAATCTTCTTCTGTTCTAAAAAAAGAAGTTTCTTTTTCTTCTTTTTTTTTCCCTGTAAAGTTTCTTTTCTGCTTGTTTTTTTAGAGCAATCCAAAGTGTGCTCAGTAGCAAGGTATTAATAACATGAGAGCTGACCCACCAAGGCCGGTGACTGAACAATTCTGGATAAAACAGATGGGGGAAGGAAGCATCACATAACAACAATACCTAGTGACTAATGGACCTGAGAACAGACCAAATAAACGTTTCTGAACAAGATCTAGTAACCATCACAGTGGCAGACATACAAGATAGAGTCCCAAGTATAGTAAGAGCTGGACAGCCCCAGTCTCTGAAATAATTCATCCCTACTGTTGATGAAGAACCTTCATCGAGAACCCAATGAAGATGTGGAAAATGACACTTGAGGCCAACTTTAAGACAATGGCACATGTCAAGTGTGGTATTTATAGTTGCTCTGTCCCTTCTGCTGTTTTGCATAGGCCTGAACCCCTTCAGCCAGACAATCCCGAAGATTGGTTACAGATACAGACTACAGCATGCAGCAACCATCAGCCATCTCCTCTGCATGGATGACATCAAGCTGAATGCCAGGAGTTAACGAGATGTTGACTTAATGATCCATTCAACTAGGATAAATAGCCAGGACATCAGAATGTCCTTGCTGTTGGACTGGATAAGTGTAAAAGTATGGTAAAAGGGAGAGGGAAGTGAAGTAAGGGCTGGAACCCTTTGATGGAAGAACAAACCTCTGCAATGTATGTACCCCCTGGCAGATAGAAGTGGCTGATATCGAAAAATCCTACCAGTGGCTGGACAAAGCTGGACTGAAAGACAGTCCAGAGGCACAAAACGTGGCATAGTGAACAGAAACACCTGTGCCAAGTACAAGCTGAAAGTTCCAATTCCAAAATAGGATAAACCTCCGGGGATTGGAATGACCCAGCTAAGATCTTGTGGTAATGGCCAACCATCCTGATATAGTAGTGGTAGGACAAACAGAAGAACAAAGGTGAAGTGATAGCAAGTCCAACAAGCCTTTGGAGCAGCATGCTAACTGCAAGCACAAAGCTGAATCAATGTGGAAGTGTTCATTAGTGAATTCAGGGTTCATGGTATTTTGCTCTCCTGTCTGCCCTTTGTGACTAAAGGTCAACCTCCACCTAAACGAAAACATTACCAGGTTATGCTTGGCTGACTGCAGTTGTATGCAGGCCATGGTACTGAGGCCACATGAACAGAAAGCTCCTCTCTGCCACACTTGTACTGAGGCATCATAGAGCTTGATCGTATCAGTGTTGTTGCTGTCGTCTGCTTTGTGTCAAAAGTAATTAGTGATGGATTGTTTGTTAGGGGGAGAGAAGGGTGTTCCTGAAACAGGCTCCTAAACCACCACCCCCCTTCCAACACACACAAACATCCCACCTGCTGATGGAAAACACCAAGGTTCAGTGAGAGCCCCCCCAATGACAAGGGCGTGTGAAGGGCTGTTATTTTCTGACACTGGAGCAATTTAACACATCACAGCACACTGTGAATTAATATAAAGCAACCAATTCTTTTTCTGCCTCTGAACAAGATTCTGGATATGAGATCTGACATTAGCCCTGGTAAAAAACATTTTTCTAAAACCCAAGATCTCTGTGCTGCCCTGCTGGCCTCTCTGGATGTCACTTTCAACATCAGGTCCCTTGTGTGACACAAGCAATGAGCAACATAGGTTATAACTTTTTCTTTTTTCCCCTCAACCATGCCCTTGCACATGACCCATAAAAGTGCTTGTGTGAATAGCCACACCCACAGGGAGGCAGATGGCCATAGTGGTTTTGCTTAAATGCATTACCTAATAGCATGACACATGGCAGGAACAGTCTCAAATTTTGATACTGTGGCATCATTTATGGCTCTCTATAAAGCCTCAAACCAAATGACAAAAGCAATTCCCTTGCACATATAAACCCTTGGTCCTCTGTGCTTCACTGAAAAGAAAGTGATTACATGAGTAGTGATTTACCCGTGACGTACACAGTAAATGTATTTCTCTGCATGTTATGTAATCTTTTGGACCTGGGGGCATGCCATTTATCTGTTCTCTTTTTGCTTATTCATATGTGGGGTTTATAGCAGCTCAACTTGATTTCAGCTGGATTTTACCCACATGCTCCCACGAGGGGAAGAATCATACAAAGGACAGTCCTCTGCTTCTTACACCATAAGGAGAGCTATCTTCCTATGACCTTCCACCTGGCACCTGAGTCCTTAAAAAATGGTTAGAATGTGAAAAATCCAAGCTAAGAATTTTACCATTCAGATGCTTGCATCTGATTGTCTCCACACTACACTCTGGGAAAATAAGAAAATGTTAATGAGGCTCTGTCTGCTGTGCAAGATTCTTTATGCAGTTAGTGAACCCTGCTTATTAAAACAATGCTTTGTTGCCATCTAAACTACTTTTCAGAGAAATAGGAGAATAAACAAGCGTGCTTAATGTTTTGGCTACAGGGCTAATATCTTTGTAATTGGTGTTAAAATTGGTGCTACTTGGACTTGATATTGATAAGCTGTAGCTGGAGCGGAAGGCCCTTCACAAACAGGATGTGTGTTAAGGTAGCATCCCTGGGTGGTGTCTCCTCTCAGTTCACTTAAAGAGGGGTGTCGATCTCTCTAAAGTGTGCCTTGCTAAACCCTCAGAGAGGAGAGCGAGGGCCAGAGTGAGATGTCATTGATAGACTGATCGTTCACCCTTCTAAAATGCATGCACACACTCACACATACAGAAAGCATATAAACACACACCACAAGATGCTTAGATTATAAATCTGGTGGGAATTCAGATAAAGCTAGTGTTCCACATGACATCTTTCTTTGAGGGTTTCATTCTAATCCCGGTGATTATGTGTGCATGAGTGCATATTGATCTGTGCCTCTGCCACCACTCTGGAGGTTAGTTCATGCCAAAGGGAGTAGTGGCCTAGCATGGCATCAGTCAGATTATCTAGTGCAGTTGTAATCAGCTAATCACTTATTGTCAATATGCAGCATCACGTGTTTCCCGAAATCATTGTCCACAGGGCCTCTCACGCGCCCATCTTTTCCTTCAGGAATGATGGCTAATACACCACAGGCTTTTTGCTGATGTATTTGCTCTATGTTTGCATGGAGAGTAGTCAATGTAGACCTGGTAATTTACCCCCATTAGTCAAACCTGACTGTTGCCATCTCACACACTCAATGTGGTTAATGCGTATCTTTATTGAAATTACACCAACTAGCTACAACATTAAAACCACCAACAGTCCTATGAGTTGTGAGGTAGGGCGTCCATGGATTGCACTTGTTTTTCCAGCAAAGGCCACAGACGCTTGATTAGGAAATGTCCACACAAAGGCGAAACCTTTTTTTGCCATGTTCCTGCAAGAAGCATCCAGCTGAAAGTGAGCAAACCCACACATGCATCGCTGGGAAAGCATGGCCAATCTTTTTTAGTTTTGTAAGAAACAAATAATTTGAAGATACATGGCTGCAAAAAGATAGTAGTAATACTCATCCATCCAGTACACATACTGCTGAACAGCCAGGTCTATGGCGAGGAGATAAGGTACTCTTCCTATTCTCAAACTCTGGAAGTTGGCACGTAAACGTAGTGCTGTTCTTTCTAGCCAGAGGCAGACTTTGGCAGCTATTCTGCTGGAGCAGTGCAAATGCAACTGCTGTATACAATATGTAATAGACAGCTTTTACTCTTGTTTTTGTCAATACGCAGGGTTTGATTATATGAGGAGGCCAGCATGGTAATGAGGCTGCAGGCCAAAACAAGGCCAGCGTGAATAGAGTGGATAATGGATGTTTCTTTTGCTTTCTGGCCAGTTGTGGTTGGCATTCTGTCTCTCAAACTTTACACCCATTTCCTCCATCTGTCTAAACATATTCATTTATCTCCAGGCTCTATTTAACTGATATTCTTTCTGTCTCCTTGTACAGAATCCCTTTGGCTCAAATAAAAAAATGGTGCCAATTCATATCTTACAGATATGGCCCAGCAAAGCATTGAATTAGATTTCGGAGATGCATGATTTTGAAATGAATGTTATTATTTGATAATTGCCTCCATTTGGAGATGTCCCAATACTCAAATGATTTTTGCATAAGATGCTACAAGACATAGTTTCTTTTTACTGGTGTAAGCAAAATCCACATAAGCCTGATTTCAATTTATTCATAAGCTCATCTCCTCTTTTCATCCCTCCTGAGTTGGGATGATACATATTTTCTGACAACTAACTGAAAAATACAATGTTCATCTCAAGGAAATATCATATACTGTAAAGGGTATATGTGCATCTATGTTTTCTGGGATTCCTTAGTGTGTGATTTGCTTTTTCAGGCACTGACGAAATATAGTAACTTAATAATACATTGAGATCTGGCACCAGTTATACGTGTCTAATTTTTGACATGCCACATGAGCCTGACGACAACTGTGTTTGGTTAGATTCCATGTTTATTTCTTTTTCATTAATTCAGAATTTTCACGTTTTGTCATCTCTCAAAAGAAGGTGCAAAGTGCAAATGTGACATTAGATAAATTAAACTCTGACCAAAATCTATACAAACCCAATTAAGATTTTTATTTGTCCCACACACAGCAATATACAGTATGATATGCGGTGAAATGCTTATACCATTGCCGACCAGAAATACAATTGACAAAATGCAATATTTAAATGGAAGTAAAAATTTGGAATGAATAAAAAATACAGTAAAAAATATACAACCCCTAGCTCAAAATTTACAATATGTACAAGCAAGTGTGCAATGTGCAAAAAGAAATGCACAAGTGTGCACACGCGTCATTTATTGGAGTGAATGATTCGTTCAGCCGATCTCACTGTTTGTTATGTTTCCTAAAGTCTGTGAAGCATCTGAGGTGGTAGAGATGCTGGAAGCAGTCCACTCTCTCCACTGGTTCCTTGTTAATAATGGGGTCTATTTAATGATGGGGGATATTTCCTCTTCTGCGTTGTGTCCACTATCAGTCCACTATCAACCCCTTAGTCTTACTGCCGTTCAGAAGGGGGTTGTTCCTCTGGAATCAGCTGGAGTTTGTTCTCCAAGATGAGACCTTAATACACATGATTAACACAATGAACTTGGTTAGGTGGTATTAATGTCATTGTGCATTCATTTTCTGATCTGATATCTGGTGTTAATACCCAATTTAAAGAAAACTGTTAAAGTATAAATAACATCCCATTATTTTCGTAATTTCTCAGAATAACCTTTTATGCAATCAGAGCAGCGGAAAAACAGATCATATATTTTAATTGTCAGAAGTTTAAACACAATACAAAATGAACAAATGTCTGTCACTATACCTATTGGTACTCAAAACACTTGTTCTCATTCACACCGATTGGGGAGATTCTATGCAGCTGGCCAACACTCACCGGGCACAACTAAGTTGGGGCTCAGCATCTTGCTCAAGGACACTTCAACAGGAGGAGGTGACTGCAGGAGCCAGGCAGAGAGCCAACAACTGTAGGATTAATGGACGACTGCCTTGCCTTCTGTGCCACAATCGCCCCTATGCCACAGCAGGTCATTACTGAGGTTAAATGAACAACCGTGCTTGGGTGAGAACTTACTGGCACAATATTTCTCAAACAAATTCCATCCTCTTAATCTGTGTTTTCTTCCAGTAGCTTTCACACTCATATACAGTGTTCCTTTGTTTGTCTCTGTTTCAATCATTTGGAGATCTGCACAGTAGACTCAGTCACTGACTTGAAATATTTGTAAGCTACTGTACAGTAAACTGCAGGAAGAACAAAACTGATACTTTCCACCTTTGTATATACTTTTTTGGAAACAAATGCTTGATTTCTGTAATTCACATTTTACTGGTGCGGTCTGGCTGTGAACAATTTAAATGTTACCCTAGAAGCCTTTGGACAACAGCAACATGATCAATCTTTGACTGGGCTTTATTTTGGCATGTGTTTGCTGAAATGTCATCCTGTGGGCAGTGCACTACATGTCACATGGGCTACATGGGTGTATAAACCCACATCACATCCAGGCTATGGAATGCAAACACAATCCAATCTGACTTTTATAGATACTCTTAAATGGTTGGGCTCTACGTAAAATGGAAACATCTTCCCTGTCTTCCAAATTCATGAAAAGACTGCACTGAATGCCTCAAGCACTGGAGCCAAGGGTGATTTAAAACCCCCATCACCACACTTTTGGGATGTTTGATCAGTTGTAGTCATGGTTACAGAAGACAAGTGTTTAAGGCAGTTTTAAAGCTCAAGGATGGAGATGGAAAAGAAAGTCAAGTAAAAACAGCAAGATAATGATGAAAGTCCTTCAAAAAAGCAGCTGAAACCAAAAAGAAAAAAGAAAACTGTATAGTTGAGCGAGAGGGAAAAATGCGAGCCAGACTATAATAAAGGAATTTTTTTTTTTTTTTATTGTTGGGATTGTTACCACATAGAGCCAGGTCAGCATAGACCAGGCAGGCTTGCAGTGGCGAAGCAGCTATGGCTGCTCCATTATTTTTTTTTGTTGTTGTTGTTGTTGTTCTTCTCTCTATTCGTAATGCCTACTTTTACCTCTCTGATATCATCTCTGCTCCCTGATCTATGTAACCCCATCATAGGGGAGATGCAAGAATGAAAGTTGGCAACCTAGGTGACACTCAGAGTCTGGGATGGAGGTGACCACATACTTTAGTTTTTGTAGTGTAAGTGCTGATGCATTCCCGTTGCTGGAAAATCCAAGTGATGTTGTGGTGAGAGCATGGCAGACTGCGTGACTCCCCCTGCTGATTTGGCCCGGGAATCCCTGTTCTGAAAGTCTGACTGTGTTTTGTGTTGAAGAAAATGCAACAGCAACAAAATCTGGACGCAAGCTGTCTGCTGGACATTTTGGAGACACTTGTACATTTACTAATGTGAATGATGAGGTGTCCTAACTGTGATCTAGTTGCTAAAAAATGTATTTTCAGACCAAATCTAAGCAGCGTCAGTGGTAAATGATTTGTTCCTATGCAGTTTATCAATGTCAGTACCTCTTTAAGTACCATTTTAAAGAGGCTTTAATGCGTAAATTGGATGTGTCACTTGAGTGCTGAATACAGACAAAAAAGAAAACTTGCTACAGTTTGACAGCTACTTTCCATGTTCACTACAAATTAAAACAGAGAAGGAAAGTGAGCAGTTTTGCTCTGCTGCAGTGCTGCTGCACGCTCTCTTTATCTCACTCCTTTTCCCAGCAGCTAAGCTCCCGTTTTGTTCTACTTTTTCAGCCTGAATTCAAAAGATGTAGTGATAGATTTGTGTGGAGCACTGAGTCATTTGCACAGCAAGGGCATAGAGCAAATCCATTCATGGCTACAACCAAAAATTGGATTGCCATGTTACTCTAATTCAATAACGACATGTGTAATCCTGTCTTGGATTTCCGAATGAAAAGCAGGGAAAAAATGTCAGCATTGAGATGTTGTCACCACAGCGGCAACTAGAAAAGCAGGCCTGACACAAGGCTTAGATCATCTTCTTCTTAAGAAGAGAAACACGTCGGAACTATCTTTTGACAGACCATAAGCTGGAATGCAGAGACTTGAGTTCGGCAGCATTAAGTGTGAAGCATCGACTAGGCAGAGGCAAAGCTGCGAGACTGAGGAGCTCTGTGTGTGTGCATATACGTCTGTATGCAGCAGAAGTGTAATAACTGCGATGATAACACCACAGGGATCCACTTTACGTGAACAGTTAGTCAAACAAGATAAAAGCAATGTATCTCTACCATTAAAATATTATAGGTAAAAGCCGTCTGTGATTACATTATCGCTTCACTGTGAGTTTTACAGCAGCTAATTTGCATCATTACTTAGAGCTGCAGAAGTCTTCTTGGAGAAAAGTGCAGACGTTATGAAATTAGAGATTTACAACAGTGTTTATTGTCTTGTTTAGCAGTGCATAAAATTAATAATGAGCCAGAGCTGGTAAATCGATGGGTGTGTTTTCTGTTTGAGCGCAGAGATAGAACTCCGTCTGACTGTGTTTAGTTCACTCGAATAGTAACGCTACGAGGAGGGGGAGAGGAAACCATTTCTGAAGTTCTGCATTCATTAGCCTACTTCTAAATCACTTGTTTTGATCCACAGCAGCTGAGATGTTATTCATACAGTGTGACCTCGTTTTGTTTGAGTAAAGATTGAGCCCACGTGGAATGAATCTCACGTTTTCTGTTGAGTTTGGAGGACACATTTGGCAAATATCTTACATTTTCTTTTTTACACTTGTTATTTTCTTTGTTACAAAATAATTCCAAGGACTCAGATACAGTGTGAACGTAATGATTGTGTGTGCGTGTGTTTCTGCACAAGATCTTCTGTGTTGCAGCTGACGTGGTTGACAAATTTAAAGAGCCTGGCTCCTTGTACCACTCTTTCTACTGTACGCCTGTCAAGCTTTAAATTTTACCCTAGCACATAATGTAGTTTACAGGCATAAGTGTGACGAATTCCACTTAAGAGACACTTTAGCTGATTTTGATTCTGCTTCTTTTGGTTCTAGTTTGAGTGGTACATATAATCCCATAAAAGTTCCCTCTGACTTTCCTACATAAAAATATCCTTCTGATTCAATCTGAAGGAACCTTGAGTTCAGTTGATGTTATTTGGTTGCTCACGCTATGGAGGCTGTTATCATGGTCAACTTGCTTTTCCAGAACTCCTCCAGATGACATCATCTGAGCTTTTGAAAAACTCCTCCAGGTCATTTGCATCTAAAATTTAAAGGACATTGAATTGACTTTATCCAACTTTTTTTAACATTAAAGATAAAGATAGTGTATGTAACTGTTTAGAATACTTGTTCATGGGGTTTCTTTGACATATGTTTTAACACTTTCCTTTGAGGCCTGTAGAGGTATTTGCACTAAACGTTTTGAGCAATGCTTGCCCCTCTGATTGCAGAAGTTCAACTATTCCTGCTTGATTAGTAAGTTCTGCAGTTTCTTGAGAACTGCCATTTAAACATGACTAAGACCTTAAGGGCTGCACAGAGTATGTTGGAGTGTAGCAGGTAGCAGGAAGAAGCAGAGTGGATTCATTTGGAGTCTGATCAGCTTCAGCTTTAATATGACCTGGTGGCGATGTTGTGGTGAACAGTGGATCAGCTGTAATGCTGGCCATGAACACAGAGTACATTGTAGCTGTGTATGGGTGCCAGCGTTTGGTGTGAAAGGACTAAAAAAACATGGCTCCAAAAGCCACCCAGTGATTAAATCCATTGTTTAATGTCCTTGTACTGATGTAAGAGGCTTTAGTTAAAACATCCTCAAAACTAACGTGTTACTTTCAATACTTGCTAATGCTGTGGGAATATTACACTGGACAAATGCATTAACAGAATTTCCGTGCAAGTTGCTGAACTTAGGGGTTTAGTATCTTGTCTAAGGACCCTTAGACATGTCCATTTGAACCTCAGACCATGCAATTAGTGAACAACCCACTCAATTAAGACACAGCTGCCCTTTTAATCTCTGACTACTGATGTGCAATACCACTAATTTCCTTCTTGATCCAACACCAAGTAAAAGCATGGCTGGTATCGCAGATGCCAAAACTGAAATACAAAAAAAAGAAATCGGTCCAAATGACAGGGACTGATGGAATACAGTAAGTATAGCTATAGCAAAACCACACCAACCACCAGGACTTTTTTTAACAACAAGTGGTGCCACCCAGTTCACATTATTCTTAAATTACTTTATTTGTATACCCTTGTAAATCTTTGTGTATAATTTATTCATCCCTTTGCTTACTTCATGATAGCCATATTTACTTGGTCACTGGCATATTATATTATTTTAAAATAAACATTCTGTAGTTTTAAGCATGCGGGGAATTCTTGTGCTCTGTCATTTTCACATGGTCACTAAGAATTTGCACCATATCCACACACTCTCTATTCCCAGATAATCTAGCGGCACCTTGCTCCTCCTCCACATTTTCAAGACGCTGCTTCATAATATTATCACGCTGGTTATTGGTAGAAAGGACGAATCCCACTTCATAGTTTATACCCCTACCCCTTATTTTCAAGTGCTGCCTTGAGTTTTCCCTCAAAAGGGTCATAAGAGCTAGTGGTTGAGATCCAGTATTTCTCTTTAAAATATGACATCACTATATCTGCTCAGAGCCAAATGGACGGCCTTGCTCACCGATGACTCCCTGATAAAACCATGGCCTTTAAAACACAGGGACACCTCTGTACCTCTGTTCACATTTTTATTAAACACATACTAATGTCACTGATTGCCGCCTGCAATCACAATACAGTGATGTCAGGAGTAGTAGATAAGCTGTTCTCCTAATCTGCCGGCTGCACAGCTTTTAGTAGAGAGGCGCAATAAAAAACTTCAAAAACATATCAAACGGATTGAATTACCATCAAAAATAACACGGAAACAGGAATGCGAAAATGTAGGACTATCATTTTGTTAGTTAAAGTTAGACATTCGTTCACCAACTGGCTTTTTGACATTAGGGTGAACTGATAATACTAATAAGAAATAGTGACATTTTTCAACTTTTGAGTTTTGAGTCTGCCTCTGAAAACCCTCAGTTTGAAGGGCTACACCCATAACCCTAACACTTCACACTGCTTCTCCTGTTCCCTTCACGTGTGTGAATTGTCAGGTGTTCAAGCAGATGTCACAGTTCTTCTATCTACAGATTTTTTATCTATGTTCTTAACATTGTGGTACTATGTAGACTCTTCAGTTACTTTCCACTGTGTCCCCTGTTGATGGTAACACATTCATTTAGACCAAATTAGTTTAAATAAGCAAGTTTAAATATTAATCTTTAGACATCAGGATCAATTCTAAATCAGGAAGAGATCAAATATTGCTGTTTTATATTTGATCTACATGTCATTAACTCTGACACTACCACTGATTACACATATTTCTGAACAGAATTTTTTACCCAACCTGTAACCCCACATATTAGTACACATTTAAATTTACTTATATTTTAAGTAAAGCATAATTACTGTAGTTTTTTATCTATTGCATCTTTGCCTTACTAAAGTTGTGGATATGCTGGAATTTTTTGAATTTCCTATTGGGATGAATAAAGTATCTCTCTATCATCTGTCTTGTAAAGTTTGTTAATGTCATTACTGTATTGTCTTTGGCAACAGTGGCCACTACTGTAGAATGTCGGCATAGAGTAAGTAAGTAATTGGTTGGGCTTTCTATTACTAAAGTAGTACCTAAAGTGTTTATCCATATAAGCATAAGCCATATACTTACATGGATAAACTCTTTAGGTAACATTCCTCAGTAGATGGCAGCCATGAAAGAAAACACTTCTCCTTGTTCTGCCAACTCCAATCTCAGTCTTTCATAGAATGACACAGAAGGGCAGGAGGCCCCAATCGCCCGATTGATAGTTTGACTTGGTTACTGTGTGAACAATGATGTTTCCCATCTCTCACTATCACTCCATAAGACCCAGGGGGTCAGAGTCAAGGCCAAATTGCGTTATATCCTTTCAAGATGAAGTTGTTCTGGTCATTGACCTTGGGAATTGCTCAATTGTGATTCAATTTGAAGCTCACACCATTTGCTGACAGATCACCGTGACCATTTCTAAAAAAACACGTTTCTTGTTTGCTTTTGTCACAGTGTTTCACATTTTGAACATTCCCCTTCTGCAAATCTGAACATCAGATGAAGCTGTTTTCATATTGCAAAAACTGTAAATAATTAAATTATCATTGTGGCTGCTAATCCTCGGTACTTCAAAATATTCCACAGCAGTAGAGGGGCTGTGTGATGCTGATGTAGAGTCAGAGCGGTGTACCACTCAAAACCTCCTGCTGTGAGAATCAGAAGGAACTCTTCATATTTGCGTCGTCTGCAGTCCCTTCATTCTTTTGACTCAGGTTATTGCTTCATTCTTTGTTCACTTGGTTGCGAAAACTTGCTGTCACACTTTGTGTGCAGTGCAATGGGAAATAATTAACTGTAATGATAATGGCCGCTATTTGCTTTTTCGATTAGTATCATTTTAATCATCATTACATTGTTGTCTGGCTGTGACATGACATTAATAGGATGTGGTGATAGTTTATACATAGTGACGTTAATAGCAGTATCTCAAGCAACACAAGAGAGGCTTGCTAGAAGCAGGGAGGGGGGGTGGCTACTCATTGCCATAGTGGTATTCCAGGTAAAAGTAACTGAAATGAAAATACATTTCAGAGGAGCAATTAAAAATCAAGAGCTGAATTGAGCGTTATACGGTAATTGTAAATTAATATACAATATGTTTTCTTACATTATTTATTATGTGACAAAAGCATGTACGACCTATTATATATAAAGGCAGAACTTTAATATGCACTTCTCTTTAGAGTTTCATGTTAACTTAACACTTACACACTGTAACGTATAATTTTTTGTAATAAGTATTTATTTTAAGTGTTAGCATCATTACAGGCCAACTGCACATATATACATGTATATATTTAGTACTAAACCGACTCCTTCTGGCTGAGTTGATATACCTGGTTGTCCACAAATGGCAAGGTTCATGATTCAATCTTCAGTATCAATCTTCATTCAGTCAGAAGTAGCACCTTGAATTGTAGCTGTCTGCAAAAGCTTCCCCCAAAAAAAATCAATAAAGCATTTCCAAATCAGAAAAAAAGTGAGAAGTCTTCCTCCACATCAAGCATTAGGTGGGGCCCCTTACAGGAATCTTAACATAGAGCAGAGACACACCAAGCCAACATCCAAGTACTATTTAACTCAATGACACAATGACAACGATAAGTCTTAACATTCAGTACTCTCACATATACATACTTTCGCACTCATTTTTACATATATTTCCATATATTCAAAACTACACTGCACATTCTAGGATGAAATCACAGGACCTTCATTCTGCTGAGTCTCTTCAGTTCAGTATGCCTTGTTTCAGTAAATTGAACAATGATTTAGTGATGCTTGATCCATAACGCTCCCAAGTATTAGCAGTGGGTAAAGGTTCATCTGCTTGTCAGGTTTGTCTCTAGATGTATAGCAAGTGTTATTTATTCACTTGCTATTGATTTAACAGAACATTGCAATAATACAACACATTTTACATAATTATATTCTTTTAAATATAAATTGTGTACATATGAAAATTAAAATGTTGCACGTGGTCTGTCTAGACCCTCAAAGCTTTGTAATGTTTTCAGTCCAGCTGTAAACAGAAGAATATACAGTAGGTGCATCATTTACATCGTACAGATTATTTTATCAAATATGCCTTGTAGTGTCTTTCTTCTTAGTTCATGTTCTTTAAAGATTCACAGCTTATCTGGCACTGATCAGAGCATGATAGAAGCAGATTCCCCATGGTTCTGTTAGTCAGTCCACTTGTTAACACCACTTTCCTGGATTTTGACACTACGTTGTTTTAGATGAGGATAAAGTCATGCATATTTAGAAGTTTACAAAGTGTACTGTAGCTTTAGGTCACAACATGCTGTTTTTTTTAAGCTTACAGTCTATAAAACAAATTCAATTCCTACCTCTGACTGGATGGTAAAAAGGAATTTTATGTCAGTGTAAAATACTGTAAACCAGTAACAGCAGTGAAATTGCATAGTTGAGTATTGCCAGATCATCACTGCCTCTCTAGCATGTAGGCCTGAAGGGAAAGATGAGGTATTTCTAAGCCTGACAATGGGTCTGCAGTTGACCAAAAGACACTGGTCCCATGCTGAGTCTGACACATCACACACACAGTCAGTGGCTTCCAATGAAACAACTGTTGCCAGTGAGAACACAAGCTGTGGACAAAGCACAGAGATTCAATGTAATATCAACCAAGTTCTTACCGGACACACTACATATATGTGTGTGTGTGTGTGTCCGGTAAGAATGAAAGGGAAAGTAGCAGTTTCCTTGCCGTCCCAATGCATAGAGACTGAAACATGAATAATTTAGCCTTTGGCCTAATGTAGATCATTGTGAAAGTGGATTTTTAGATTAATAATGTGTCGACCCTGTCCTTTTGCTCTGAATTGGAGGTCCAGTGGAACATGTGGGACAAGCCCCACTGAGTGAAAATACACTGCCCTCTTTTGGTCCAAACACACACACATACACACACAAGAACACATAAAACTCAAACCTTACAATCCACTCTTATTGATAGCTTTTTTACAGTCATGTAGCCATTCAGATCATATGTGCGACAAGTCAGGGCGAAATTAATTATCTTAAAACTAGAGACTAGACATTGCGTTATTACTCGCATTTGTGAACGACATACAGACTGCACTGACAGGATAAAGTTAATGAAACACGTGTAACTTGGCAGCAAGAGGAAGCAGAGCATTTTGGGGACTTCACTTGCCAGGAATCATCTACTGTGTTGCCAGGATCAAGTGTCTCTGAGATGGGGTTGCTAAAATTTTGGATTGTTGAAAAAATACATGATACCTTTTTAATTGAAGTGCAGCATATGGTTCTACTGAAGATTACTAAAAGCTGACGCTGTAAAACTAAGTAAAAACGTTCAGGTGCTTATGCTTCTGTACGGTCATCCCAGCCAGCTCCAATTCATATTGTCTTTATTACAACCATCCATCATCTGTAACCACTTAATCTGTGTAGGGTTGTGGAGGGCCTGAAGTCTATCCCAGCTGTCATAGAGCGAGAGACGTGGAAGACCAGGAAAGATCATGCAAACAGACAACCATTCACACTCACATTCCCACCTACAGGCAATTTTTAGAGTAACCCAACATCCATGAGTTTGAACTGTGGGAGGAACCCACGCAAGCACAGGGAGAAAAAGCTAACTCAAGACAGAAAGGTTGTCGGTCAGGAACGTGAACCCACAACTCTCTACCTGTAAGGCGGCAGCTCTAACCAACGTGATCTTCAGATTTATCATATTTTTCCATTCAGTCTTTGTTTTCTGCATGACTCCTGAATTATAAACAACTCTTTCTTTATTAAATGTAGCTAATTTGAAATATGACCTAGTGTAGAATCAAAGTGCAATACAGTTAAGGTGCCAGTAGAAAACCCTCACTGCACTCCTAAAATCCAAACATATGAGCATTTTTTTAAATTCAATTCACAATTCAACCCCAACCAACTCAAAGATGTTTTAAATAGTTGGAACCCAAAAAGTAAAGCTGTGTGAAGTTAGGATACGGATACAAAAATATTCCAAAGGCTTTAAGTGTATTTTTGTCTAGATCTGTTCAGAGTGTATGTTCAGTGCAAAGTGTATGATTCCATCAGCAGCATCCACACTGGGTGACTGAACCACGATGAGACTGCTCAGGAAAAGCTAGAAAGAAACTGTTACCTTGAAAGACATACAGGTCTTTATGGTTGAGACTGGTACAGTGAATCTGTGCATGTGTTTCAATTTGCGTGTACGTCAAAAAAAAAAAAAAAATCTCCTGAAGGCAAGTGCATGACAAAATTCGATAAAATCCAATGTCAAATTACATGATACCTGCTGTAAAGTATACCTGCTGTAAAGTAAATGGTCTGCACTTCTACAGCACTTTCTTAACTGTTGGTACTCAAAGCGCCTTACACTGCTTCTTATCTACCCATTCACACACACATTCATACACCGATGGGGGAGTGACTGGAGGAGCCGGGGATCCAACCTACAACTGTAGGATTGGTGGACGGCCGCGCTACCTACTGTGCCATGGTCAACTGCATGGTGGTAGCAACAGTGACTGGGGCAACTAGTCAGGCTTAAAGGGCAAAGGAAACCTAACAAACACACGCAGATTCTTTTTATGAAAGTGGCTAACGTGGAGGTGATGTAGTTCGGCAACCTCCTTTACATTCCCCTAAATCACAATCCAGAAAAATAATATTTACATTGCAGGAAGGCAAATGTCTTTGAGTTAAAAAATCAGAAGCTGGACTTAAACCTCAGAATCACAGAAAGTGTGAATGTAATCGCAGAGAGCAGTTTATGCACCACATTTGACTGAATTTTTACAAGTCTGCAAACAAGAATAGGGAAATGGTCCAGTTTAGATGTGCAAAGCGGTTAGTGAGACATTCAAACTGACTGATGGCTGCAATTAAGGCAAATGGAGGCAGCACAGTGAATTAAATGAGGTCGCCAATCAATTTTTTCAAGCCTGTTATTCTAGGTTTTCATATTTCTAAATGAATATCCAGAACTTTTGGCATTTTTATGCTGTAAGGCAAAAGGTGTAAGTGTGGGTAGGAGAATATAATTTAATGGGTTTTGATTTCAGGTTGTGAGACCAGAAAATGACATATTTCAAAAAGTGTATGATGATTTTCTATGGGCACTATACTGTCCAAACTGAAGTTGCAGTAGCTTCAGGAAGTGTTTGGACCACCTTCAGCTATTTAACGATTTTCTTCTTAAAGTTAAAGAGGAACTTACCAGCAAATGGTACATAAAAACTGTCCTAAAGCCTGTTGGGTTTGGGTTAACTTTTGATGTTAGGCAGGACAGCCTCGACCCCCTCACAACTTATTCTTATCACCTACACTGCCAAGTGGTCACATGCTGCTGAAGCTGCAAAGCAGTGACTAGCAAACCAATGAGACAATCAGTAAATGGCTTATGTCACACACAACTCCTGCTCAGTAAGCTGCCATATATACTGCACCCAACCATCTCGTGATCAAACTGCCACAGCATCTTTCCCGTCTCACTTGGTTGGATGCTGCGGTAACTGGAGTGATGTGTTTGAATGTTGTTGTTGAGATCAGCCCCAGGCTTTATTTTCTTTTTTCTCTGATCAGAAAGAAACTCCACTTCTGGGTCCTAATGCCTGTTTTTTATTTGATGGTGCAGCAGCATCACTGCACAGCTTCTCCACCTTCTCCTTCCCTACACCAGCTTAAAGACAGTCCTCGGTGTACCAAAGACTTAAAGAAACACAGGCTATGTGCTAAACATTATTCTCTGCACAAAAAATAATACTCTTTTGTGTGTGTGTTTTTAATGTGACTTTGCACAAAATATCTGTATATATTTGTTACTGTTTACTCTGCCAGCTGATTGGACATAATCGGCATTATCCCAGCAGTCAGGTCCAACAATACTCATCATAAACTAATCTCCTCCTTATAAACCTGTTATGTAATAGACCATTAGGCTCATTCTGCCCAAGCACTAGAAGCAGTATGAAGTTTTTTCTCAGCAAGAGACAGTGTGAGGGACTGTCTGATGATCTCTTTTGAATCAGTGTTTGGGTTGTTTTCTTAGCCCCAACATTTTGTGCACGATCACAGCAAGGTCTGTGGGTTTTCTGGATCAAACATCATTTCATCCTTATGTTCTGTTTTTGTGTCTGATCTCATCGGTTGTTTACTGTGGACTCACCAGACTGTCTCTGTTGGGCCATAGTGATGATCCCCAGCGATGTAAGCCGGTTAACCACAGGTGTTACATGGGACATGTTGCAAAATGTAGTCCATTTTCCAAAGACCAATTCATAAAGGATAACTTTACTCATTTTTGTAACTAATGGTATTTTCAACAATCTTCATACAGACATTAAAACTGACACAAATTTCTCACAGCTTAAGTGTCTGTCGGTCACTGCATTAGATTGTTTGTCTGTGCTGTGGTCTTCTGATGTTTGCCTCGATCAGTGTCAGCTGTGCTGCATGAGTGTAATAAGGGCAACTTGGAGAATTTGGGGCAATATTTCTTTTTTAAATAAATTCTTCACCAAGTATTTAGGAAAGAAGAAACATACAACCTAGTGGGGTTATATGAGAGTTCTACAGTGCAACTGAAGAGTCCAATCCAGGTGGCAGACTGATGGACATTACCAGTGAATAGATGCAATTCTGTGGGGCCAGACGGGGGCCATGTCAATTTGAAAGACAAATTGTACACAAAAAGCTGAAATAATGATCGTGAAACCTGAAAATAATGCTGTTTTTACAGGTGTATGGAGAAGTGGAAAATATTAGCTGATTCCATATCATGTGTTTCTCCCCTGTGTATATTTTTTCCAATCAAACCACTTAAATATGATGTGTAGGTCGGGGTCAGAAAGTTTCCACATTTCCTGAGGGAATAGTATCACCCTGATTTTAGGAGAACTTAAAGAGTACTACTACTCTTACCCACTACTAACTACAACTAAAAACAGAATTAATATGCTTTATCAGGATTTACCTTTTTGCAATAAATTGCTTACCTTTCTGCACATACATGTTAAAGACTTTTGAACTTAACAATGAACATTGTCCGCATCGACTCTAGTGAATAGCAACCACACACTTTTGAACCTTTACCATTCTCTTTCATGTCTCCTCGACTAAAAATGGAAAAAAGATGACAGCGTAGATCACATGATGTTAGTGAAATAAAGGTTAGTGAAGATGTTTGCAGGGAGTAATAAGTAAAGTAATAACATGAATTTTACAGAACAGAGTAATGAGTAGTAATTGTCATTTTTTAGTAACAAGCTCAACACCGTTAATAAGTAGCAACAATGAAAATGAGGAAATCTGATTTTCTCCGGGACTGATAGCAAAACAAATAATGGGAAAGCTTATTGATTCTATGGTCTATAATAATTTAGCAGGTTCAAATTTCAATTTTAGTTTTGCAGTTAGTGCTGGATCAGACCAGAGACACATTCCTTCCCTCTGCCTGTCTCTAAAGATGTGTAGTGTCTGTACTGTTAGCAAGATGATGCCCCCTGGGGCTTTTACTCATCTCCTGCTGTTGAGGAGGCAGTTTATCAAATCAAATGTTCACCAGTAAGTGAGTACATGCAGGGACTTATCCAGCATATTCATCAAGCTCACAAACTTTGTGAGCAGAGAACATCTCCCATCCTATAAGACCAGCAGGGAACCAAAGGGCTCTAAGTGTTCGACCTGTAGCCGTGGCACTGATCCCCTCTTGTTTGCGTCTGAGTAGAGTGAATGTCAGCAAGTCTCCAGAGAGGAAAAGAGGAGCATCTCTTTGTTTTCAGCCGTCATTATCGTCATGACAACTGCTGTAAAGGCCTTGTCTGTGACTGATATCTCAGCGCCTCCTTCCATTTTGACCCTTGTCATGTCAGCGAGGTCCAGTAATTTCTGCACAGTGTGTATTCATGCGAGATTTGTGCAGAAGAGTACAGTGGCATGTGATACATGCAAAACATGTTCACCAGTCATGTTATGGACCGATTGATGGTGGAGCCTTTTATTTTTATGTAAAGCAATGTACCAACCCTCACCCATCTGTTGTATCACACTTCTTCCTTCTTGCTGTAGTGTAACTGAGCTGAATTGTTCCTTGTGTTTTTACAAGGTGTCACCAGCTGCTCACCACAGAGACCACATCATTAACAGATGCTGAGGCACTTTTGTAAATTATTATAGGGTGGTCAATTGTCAGTGATGTCACAATATCATAATGATTACAATCTAAAATTTCAGTTTACTGCTCTCTGTCAAACTAATTATTGCATACCCAAAGATTGAAGTTTTTCTGCAATCAAACTGCAGACACGATTAAGATTATATAAGGAACATAATATCCTGGGTGGATCGTGTTCTGATGCAACATATTTTTTGCAAAGAATGAACGCTACATTTATTATCTTGAACTGAGTTTCAATCTGGGCCTACAAAGTGCAGAACTTTGGTTCTACAGATCAGCCACATCCTTACTGTTGGTCTCTAGGTTTACCATCATCAGTTTGGCAATTTAGTAACATCTAGTGGCCTTAGTTAATATGAAGCGAGAGTCGCAGTTGGTGTAACTTCAAAGAGGCAAAGTCTATGTAGGGAGAAGAGGTGGGAGACAAATGACAGGACTTTGAATCTTGTGACACCAGTTTGAGTCCTGGTACTGCTTTCACTGCCAAGCCCTGAAATTGTAGTTTTTGTGCCTAAATGTAACAAAGTTGTAGCTCTGTCTTTAGTGGTATAACCATCACAGCCTATACTAAGGCATATGTGTGGGCTAACAGAAAATCCAATCCAGGTACAGATATGTTCCCTATATAATGCATTTGCAGTTGTCTAGACTGCAAGACAGCAGCCACTGAAGAGGCTCTGTGAGGCTGAATTTTTGTCCAGTCGTGCTTGACCTACCTTAGTATGGTCAGTTCACCCTCAGTAGAAGGTCTTGCAGGATTTCCTTGATAAGTGTTTTTGTCAGAGCAGCTCCTGTGCAGCAGTATTACATGTGATTAGGACCTGTACCTGCTGGTCCATTAGCTGCAGAGGACTCACCAGGACTGGATGAGAAGCACACACAGGATGTGACTCTCTGATGCTTTTCCTGCAGTTGAACCCCCCCTCAATGCAGCCAGTGGTTTCCATAGAGACCAGCTGACGAGTCCCTTCTTGCCTTCTCATTACAGTAGTACACTGACTCTTTACATATTATTTCGTGTGGAGCCCTTTGCAGTGAGATCATTCTGCCTTAGTCGACAACCCCAGAGTGCAAACACACAAACACTGGGAAGTATACATAGTGTACACACAAAATCTGATTTCCCTGTTACATGAACCCTCATCCCAGCTCAAATTTGGCCATATAGATAAGATACAAAACTGGACAGTGTACATGAATATACTGTAGAAGAAAGTAGGTTAAATGTACAGTGCATGTGCTTTGGCTGCTACTATTGGGATGTGTGTCAGTATTACAACAGCGGACTGCTGTACATGAGCTAAGCTACTGCCTCATCTTTCTGCTCTTCAGACCAGTCACAGAGGTGCCTAGTTCTCTAAGCCATGGCTGCCACTGACAAGAGACAACTGTAGACTAAAACACACCCTCCACACAGACTTCCTGCTGCAGTGAAACAAGCAAAGGTGGACAGTATTTGCGTAGCACTGGTGATGTCACACCAGCAGTGCTATTTTTAAAAAGGGGTCTGAAGAAAGACCGGCTTTTTACCTGGCTGTGTCTAGAGTGTTATTATTTCTATTCAAACTCTTCCACAAGTGCCTTCTCATCTCACCTTTTTCATATCACTGTTGTGGTCAACTTACTGCTTCCTAATATATCATTTAGTGGTTGTGGAGTCACCAGTCGTATACACATAGGACACTATAATTGGGGAACTTGGGGGGTTTGTGCAGTAATAGTAACTATTATTGTAATAGTATACAATAAGCCAATTGTATACATCTTTAGACAGTTTTGAGTATAACGACCCACATGCAGCACATACACCCCTTTTTTTGAAATTAATAAATTTAACAATATTTTTTCCTCATCCATCCATTATCTAAATCGTCTGCACTTATATAACGCTTTTCTACCTGTTGGTACTCATAGCGCTTTACACTGCTTCTCATTTACCCATTCACACACATACATTCACACATCGATGGGGAGCTGCTATGCAGCTGGCCAACTCTCGCTGGAGCAACTAGTGGTTGTTCAGTGTCTTGCTCAAGGACACTTCGACATGTGACCAGAGGAGCCGGGGATCAAACCAGCAACTGCAAGACCTCTCGACGACCGCGCTACCAACTGTCTGTACCCACTTATCCTGTTTGGGGTCGAATGGGGGCTAGAGCCTATTCTAGCTGCCATATTATTGAATGCACAACTAGTGGGAATGTTAATTTATCACCAGAGATAACAGAAATTAAGAGAAATTTGTTTTTCCAACTCTCATACCTGTTTAACTTGTGAATAAATAATTTCACTTTGGTCTTATCAGACTACAAAGTATAGTGTCCTTGCAAAGAGTTGATCTTGTTCAACGCCAGACAGTTAGGTACAGAAGTTTAGTCCCCCAATAAATACCAGGTTTTACTTTTTGCTTTAATGTGTAACAGAGGTCCACGTCTTCATTGCTCTCTTGCAGCAGTTGTCTGCGAGACACTGAACTTGTTACTACATGGGTTTGTATGGAGCCCTGCTGGGTCAAAGCTGCCAAAAGATGCTGACAGAATTGACCTCTGAGTCAAGATCATTGCTGAAACCGCTGGCATGTCTGGGTCACCGGACATTGGTACCAGTGGTTTAGCATTAATAATTGCTATTACCTCAGCTAGCAGAGTAGTACTTCATGTGTGAGTAGAGTATGTCCTGACTGAAGAAACATTGCATCCAAATGTCTTCTTGCAACTCCAGTGACAGGCAACTCTTTACAGGCACAAAGACATTTTGGAGGTCCATGAACACAGATATATCTACTCAGTGCTTTTATGAAGCTGGATATGCACATAGATTCAACAAGCTCAATGTTCAACACATTTAATGAGGTGTGTGTCAAAAGCATTGTTCACCTCTTGCTGTCTGATTGACATGTTCCTCACTATTGATTTAGATGCCAAGACCACACTTACACCTGATGATTGTGCCCTATTTAATACAGACTTACAGTTGCAGGCAAAAACCAACCTGATCTTTATCAATGATGAGGTTGAGAACTTTTAGTGGGATTTGTTTTGGCAACGGCCACTTCATTTAGAGTAATTTGTATTCAAATTTTGTTCTGCACAGTAAGAATACTTAAAAGCGTTTGCTGGGGAGCTAATTCTAACACCTCCATCCATGGTGGGTTTCAAGGGGACTTGGGGTGCTGAATTATGCTGCAACTCAAATAAATTATGCTATGGTGCAACACAGAGTCATCCAGTAGGTAATCCTTATAAAATGATGAGACTTTAGCTCGAGTTCTAAGGTTTTGGAGATTAGAGTTGTAACATAAAGGCTGCATTTCCACATCTGCTTCAGGCTCCACAGGATTAAAGATGTCAGACTGTGGTAGCTCTGGGTTGCACTGTGTTATAACTGATGGTCCAGACAGCCACTTTGTGTGTTGAGTCAGAAGCATGAATAAGTCTGGTGGCATGATGTGCAGGGTTTTTCTCTGTCAGAGTGAAATACCACTGCTCAGAATGTGTAGATTTTCAGATACAAGTGCCCTGGTTGGCAACGCATGTGTAAATCAGCATGCTGGGCTGGTATCGTGTATGTATCATAGGACTATTTTGCAGCCAGTAAATAAGTTGACAGGATCCACATCAGTGTCTTGCTCATATATGTCCACAACCAAAAGTGCTTCATATCACTTCAGTTAAAGGACAGTGTGAAAAGGCCATAGGGATAGTTCCCATTTGCCCATGAAGAGTTCAACTTAGCACTGACCCATGTGTGCTTGATTTTGGAGATGTCAACTTTTATTTCAGTTGCCTCCTGCAGGCCAATTGTTTACCTCACCTGGTGTCACTCATCAAGTATTAGGTCTTTTTTGAATATCAGACATCTGATATTACATATTAAAATTATTATCTAGATGTTCTATTATGGGACATGTAACCTTTTTACACTTTTTGCACAATTTTCATTATGACTGTTTTTGTTACTATTGAAGAAACATGTGTACAAAGTAACTGTCTCACTCAACTATAATGGAATAAGGAGCATCGATTCATTGTTTATGCTAATGTAGTGGAAGGTGTTTAATATTAATGAGAAATCTGAACGAATTTGGAATTATTAATGCCGTTATAGCATGGTTTTATGCATCAGGCTTTTACTGCATGTTAAAACCCACTCTGGCCATTACAATGCAGCAGATTTTTTTCGTCCTTTTAGTTGCGGGCGCATGCTGACTTCCTGTTAATTCCACTGCCAATCTGTCTAGAAAGCTCATCTATTTTTCCCAGGACATCATTATGGTCTTTAATTTATCTTACATCCAGGGAATAACATAAAACTCATATTTTGGCTTTACTAGTGCCGGGTTGCTTAAGAAAGAAGGAACCTCCGTTTGTTGGGCCTCACCTAAGCCTGATTCTCATCATTTTACCATGCAGCCCCTCCTACTGTGTTTGTTGATCAGGGCACAGTCGCAAAGCTGTACCTTGTTCAGACTGCTGGGGCTGATCATGTGACCCATCCCAGCTCAGGGTCAGTTTCACAATGCTGATTTTGCTTAAATACCTTAACCAATCATATGGCTCACCTTTAATTTTACTGATAGTCTGAGAATGCACTGTAATGGTTTTTTTTTGTTTGTTAGTTTTTTCTGCCATCTGTAGTATTTTTCCTTCTAGTATGAATAAATTACCAGTGTGGATCAGGATGTGTGTGTCAATCATAAAGACACACAGTTATCCTTGATTCATGACTTCACAGCCCACCACACTGATTCCAGCTGTGTCTTAAGACAATTGTTCCATCAGTCTTTCAAATTAGTGTTTGGGAGAATTAGGGAAGCTTTCAGTTACTCTGATCTGCTTCTCGTCCATGTTTGCACACGCTGGATAGAAATGCAGAGGTAATCCAATTGGTAGTGATACAAGAGAGTGTGAACAAAAGCCCACTGTGTGTTCCCGTAAGTCTCCTACTATTTAAGACATACCCGGACATCTTTTGTTGTCTTTCAGATGAATAGCAGTATCAACATTAAATACAGCCTCATTTAGACATGTTTTAAGTTCTGTTCTGTGATCTGTTAATGTGATACTTTTTGGTCATTTAGACACTGGTCACTTTTGTGTTATTGTTCTTTAGAGCTTCTTCCATATATAAACAAAACCCAGAAAAGCCAACACCTTCTCATATGCTCATTTAAAATGGACTGCGGAGAAGTAGAAAACTGTTCCGTGTTCTGACGAGTCAAAATCTGAAATTACTTTTGTAAGTCATGGAAGTTGTGTCCTCCATGTTAAAGAGGAGAGAGACCATCTGACTTGTTAGCAGGACATCTTGTCAATACGTGTATCTGTGATGGTGTGGGGGTATTAATGCGCACATCATAAGTAACTTGCACACCTGTTAAGACTCCATTAATGCTGAATGATCTGAATGATATATACAGGTTTTGGAGCAATGGATGCTGCCATTCAGATGACGTCGTTTTTGTGGCAAGTCTGTACATTTGGTCTGTACATTTGGAGCAGTATGAGAAACGATGCTCTAAACTATTGAGCAGCTAAATCCTCAAATCCCCCATCAAATAAAAATGGGGGAAACTTTTCACTTTCAAAAATAAAGAAACTAGCCTCCTTATCTTCCAAATGCTCACAGTGTGTGAGTGATGCAGCACAGGGGTCAACAAATTTTTGATACATTTCATTGCACCTTTTGTCTTTTAAAATAAGAATGTTGGCTGTTAATCCTAACTCCAGAGGGAATTAAGGGCAGACAGTGTTATGCTGCTCTTCTCTGATTGGGCCAGTCTGACATTAGGTTGATCTCTAATTAAGCAGATCACAACTAACTGATTGATGACTGAGTTTTTGTCTTTTTATTCCTCTTCCTCAGTTCTGCTGTGTGGTTCTCACTGGGGGCCTAGTTTTGGAGCGGATCTTTAGGTTGTCCTGTGTATAAGAAAATATACTGATTTAAAACAGACATCGGATTTAGTCTGACTGAAGTGCAAAGATATTATGAATGAAATTGTGTAATGTGGTTTTTGTGGTGTTGTGGTAACTAGCAAGCAACTCTCAGACCACATTTATCTTTGAAGACCATGAGAACCAGGCAGTAATAAAAAAGTGGCCACTCACTTCCAATGAGGACTCTTCAGAGAACGGCTGAACTATTGGATTTAAATGGCCTTAATTATTGAGAAACTATGCTGTCAGATAGCGAATGGGGGGGGATGAATGCGTTGTCATTCATCTGGCTGTCTGCGAACTGTGTGTGCACACTGTACACAGTAGTGCAATAAAGTCACATAGTATATCACTCTTGATGACAGCATTATCAAATAAAGCGGCCACAGCTGGACTGCTGTGTGCTGCATTGATTGGACTTACTGGAAACATCTTTGCCAGCATGTTTCCACAGAGCGACCCCCTATAGTTATCACAAAGATAATTCCATCCAGAGATATCTGCCACCTTGTTTATAATAAATGGGCATCTAAAATATTTACATAGCCCTCCTCATTGAACATTAATGCCTCGTTCACTGTGCACCCTTACAACTTGAAACATATCTTCGACGTCACACAGCTTTGTGCTTGACTTTAAACTGTTGAGGAAATGACTAAATGATGAACTTATGTGTTAGTGTAATCCTAAATGCTGCGGTTGTCTAGGTCCAATCCTCATTGTTGTTTTATCACCATATAAACAGAAGCAAACCGTCTTAGAGGAGCTAAAAACAGCTCAGACCAGCCCTGGCGTTTTAGCCTCATGATGGTGGAGAGACAGATCTGTGTATATTTAGTATGCTGCAGGATGGCTGTTGTTGGACACAGTGATATAAGAGCTCTGTAGCACATGGAGACACGGCTGATTTTAGTAAGCAGTAGTAATTACAGCTAGAAATTGTCATATGGTACATAAAACTAGAGACCCTCCTAGCTAATTAGGAGTAACATCATATAAGCACTGTCGTCGTGCGGGAAGAAGCCATAAATAGATGAGGCTCTTTATTCGCTCTCCTGCCACCACTGTTTGTGTCGAATTGATCTAATTGTAACGTCTATTTCACGGCGCCGCTGCAGACGCGGCTGAGAGTATCAGAGATCAAAGTGGTCTCGGTGTCCCATAAATCAGCACGGAACCAAATTCCAGCAGCTACAGTGCTGCCATGCTCATCCCACTCGCTGTACCTGTGCACACAGCCCATGATTACAGTGATCCAGCCTCTGTTGGCTTGAGCTGTCATCAGTTGGCTGTGATTGCATGCAGAGGGGATAATGTGATGGCCTTCGGTGTTATATCACAGTTCACTGTCGCAGGCCAAGCTGTCTGCGACCAATGACAGCATCAGAAAGTGTCATCACCCTGCTCTTTGACAGAAAAACCCTGATCCCTTACTGGTGCATACTACACTTACATTGTGCTTATTTAGCAGTTTGAATTGAAAGGTTGATTCATTTAGCAAATAATTTGATCGTTCAAGTTAAAAATAAAGATGCTGAACCACCACATTCTGCTTCCTAAATTTGTTCATTTGTTGCTATTTTTGTTTTATCATTGTAAAATGAATCATTTTAAAATGAGGCTAGTTTTATTTTGTGAAGTCATTCTTCAACCTGAAAACATCTTTGTATTTTCTGTAGAGCTGTTCTTAGCTTTCTTGTGTGTTTGTCCTTTATCTTCAATAGTCACAATCATTTGGTTGACATGTGGAAGCTCAATAGGCCTCTGCTTGATTAGATTTTGCAGTTAATCTGGATGTGTTTTTTTTCTGCTATCTGTTGATGATCACTGGCTCTGATGCTGCTCTCAGGTGGGGGAAATCCTGACATTTGGAACTTCCAAATTGGCTGCTCACTGAAGCGACAGCTGTGCAAGTTTGGGATTTAAAAATGGCAAAAGTTCACTGGTGTGAAAAGAGACGTGATTTCAAACAGTGTAGTCCGAAAGTACTGTAAAGTAAAGACATGAGATAAGGTGATCCAGTTTACAGTGGCTCTACAGTACGTAGGGCTCTGCCTGCAGAACAACCTTATGAAACTTTAATCTTGTTCAAATAAATTAATTTTGTCATGCCAAAAAAATTAAAAGACACACTTCTTTTGGCACATGAAATTGGATCCTATCAGTATGTAGAGGAGAGTACGAGGGTGCTGCTCCTAACTGCAGGGGAGATTCTGTGGGCCTGAACCAAAAACTTGCTCTGAATACAAAAGGTGATGTCCATAAAAAAATACTGGAGAATCTGTGTGCAGTGGGGGGACATAAGTACTGTAGTTGACCTTCTCTGAAGTACAGTGGCCTTTCAGGGACCCTCATCCCCAATAACATACTACAATTAACCAACACCAAAGCAACAACTCTTTACTATTGAACTGATGGCTTGACAGTAGGTTTGGTTGGAGTGCCCCACCATAAAGTGAGTGGTGATTGAACTTTTGTGTTTAGAAGGTCACACTGCTTTTTTTTAAACAAGTGAAAAGTAATGGTGAGCTGCAGCTGGTGAAACCACATCAATCTATGAACACAGACAGCTATGAGCCAAAAGCTGAACTGTCTTTTCAACAGTTCATGGGTTCTTTATTCCTGAATTAGGTGCAGATGATCAGATGGTAGGTGATTTATTTATTTTTTTTTTAACTTTCCTCATCTCTGAGATTGGTATAGACAGTATATATACATATTACTGGGCATTATGAGCAGGTGGATGCTGGGCAGGCTTTAATAATGGCCAATCACATCAGTTCCTCTCCTCCACTTTAAAAGCGTCAGGAAGAGAGACTGAGGTCTTTTGGAGAGAAATAAGAAAACAAATACAGCTGAAATTTAATGGAAACGATACTTTATTGAAAGTCTGAGAATAATGACTGAAATGTTGAAAATTTAGATTTTTTTCTTTTTTTTAACAATCATAGTACAACAAACAACAGTAATACGTTTAACTTTAAATGAAATGTTGTTGCCTTTGCATTGTACTGTCTTTTAGTCAATTGGCTTTGATTTATAATCAGTTTCCACGTCTGTTTTAGTTTTTGAAAGAATTAACCATTTTAGACGCTGCAACTTTTTCCTGAATGTGGGCAGACATTCAGGCAAAACCACAACAAAGGTCTTTTTTTTTTTACTTTAGACTTGCTACTCCATATAAAGTTGATTTGTCAAAATGCAGTAATAACTGAAAACAACCTGCATTATCAATATATTTAATTAAGCCACATAAGTGAGAGTTTCTCCCTGAAAATACGATCATTCTCTGCTCTGGGAATATTTCCTCAAACAGATTTGCATCTGTGTAGGTTAGTCATTACTAACGTTAGCTGTGGACATTTTGGTCATGTTTATGGGTGTTAGCCGAAGTCACTTTTCATTCATATTCATATGATGGCTTCATGAATAGGCTCCAGACCTCCAAACAGGTAGCTTAAGCTTTTTTCGAACCCTTGCATCAAACATAAGGTAAATACAACATTTTAGCCTTTTCACTGTTGGATGTCCAGCTTTGTGCTGACAGGCTGACTCAGGGCAAAACTACACTAAGCATCCTCCTAGCGCTGCACTTTTCTCCAGCCTCAGTCAGATGATACCTGCATGCAGAGACATGAAAAAGCACCACCCTCCATACCCTGCTGGTTTCCTTTCATTTACACAGAATTTAAAAGAATCCATGCATGAGAAAAAAATGTGCCTCTTCACAGCATGTTTCGTACTGTAATAAACTTTTGTTTTCATTTTTTTACAATTGTCAATCACAATATCATGGTCTCTGTTTGTTTTGAAGCATGCTATTAAAAGGCTGCATCTGGATCCAGTCGACAGATTACAGGTTGAGCAGCGTGGCTCCGCTGACATTTTGCGTCACCTTTCAACTCGTTTGTGGTGTAACCTAACATTCTTGCCCCTTAGAAGAGCTTCAAAAACCGGATTGGTCCAGGTACACCTGCCAGGGGCAATGAAAACAGGGAAATATCTCAGAATCTTGCAAACTATGTCAGTCCACATAATGGCTTTATAGGCCAGGGACAACATTGCTGGTACATGTTGCTTAATGTGACTATTGACCCATATGACTATTAAGAACTGAGGTACTACAGTATGTTCAACCAGGCATACTTGCTCTGGTCTACAAAGTTAACAAAACAGTGGTTTATCCCAACTGTGTTGGACAATCACATTGCACAATTGCTAATTCTAAACTTAAGTGCAAAAGTTTGCATCCCCCTATATTAAATTGGCAGAAAAAGTAAAACAAAGATATCATTTTGGTTCTCAACATAACATTTAATGCACACTGAGATAGTATAAATGTTCCTGCATCAGAATTCAAAGTTCTAGTGGAGAAGTAATGTGTACTGGCTCTACATATGTGCATTATTATAGTATTGCTAAAATTACAGGTAGGGGGATGCAAACATAACTGTAAACCTTGTATGATAACAACAGACGTTACTTCATCATTAAACATGAAAATGGTCCATAAGTATACAAAAATGTTAAATAAAAATACATTGTAAAAAATGAAAATCTTTGCAATCCCCCTTAATAATATTAACTTTAAATTAACTATGGTCACTGTGCGTTAAATTCTACATTGATGGAAAAATAAAATCCTTGCTGAATAATAGGATGTAAACTTTTGCAACCCCTGTTTGATTGTGCTCTGTTCTAATCTACGTTGCTGGCTTGCAAGAAACCACTGTATGGTCAATATCCAAACTTTTAACATTTTAGCATTAGTTTTTATAAGTGGCAGCGAAGGTTTGAAGGTTTGAAGGGCTCATCACAAGATTACTGCAGCTTTCTCCAGTTACTTAATCCAAACAGCAGCATGTATTAATCAAATCAAACGTGTCGAGAATGAAATGATGGTCTGACCACAAATAACTAAATAGCAGCATGTTTATAAGTAGCAGTGGCTATCTTCTAAAATGTCAGCCAAGATTTAATTGAATCATAATGGCAAAGGGCTAAATGATCAAATAAATATAGTGATTACTGTAAATCTGACACCAGCGCTTCTCAGCCCAGTATCTAGTAGCATGCATGAAAGTTGACAGCTTGTCTCCTAGCAACACACAGTCAGCTGTCAGTCAACTGAAGCCATAGGAAAGAACTGACATAGGTTTAGACATTGTTTCCAGTGCATTATGGTTACTTTTTGCTAATCCTGATTTTGAGTTTAGTGATAATACTTATGTAAATTAACTAAAGTACAGGATGTGACTTGTTTTTGACAGTAAAATTGCTAAATGAAGTGTAAGGGTAAATCAACCCTCTGATATATATGTTGCTCTCTTAATTGCTATGAGTGAATGTCATTATTATTTGAAGAGAATCCTTGTGAGAAATTACTAAACACAGTCTGTCACAACATGCCTCAGCTCATGTGGAGCACACTGACAAGTGTGACCACACCTCTGCTGATGTGTTTACTCACTAATGTAGGTCTTTAGGGCAGAAATCCACTAGAGGGAGCACAGCTCTAAGGCTTTACTAAAATGCTTGTCAAAGCAGATTAATCCTCAGTCCAGATGACTGCGAGGCTGCAGTGGTCGATCAAGATAAGCAGCGTCTGGGAGAGAGCTGCTAAACGCTTCCTAGTTCTGAGGATTGCCTCAGACAGTACCACTGTTATCATGGCTCAAATAAATAACATGTTGACTCTGGTCCTGCTGCTGATTAAAAATTTAGTCAAATTGCCATCAGTTCAAAAGATGTATTTTCTGTCTTGAATTATGCCCATACTACTTCTGTGGTCTTGTATATCCTACTTTTTAGTATAAAGGAACAGTAAAGTCATCAGTTGTCTTTTCCGATGTCAAGAAAAGATCTTTAGTTATAAGATGGACAACAATCGAACACAATTTGCACTGTGTGTGTCACTATTAACTTAATTTGGTGACTTAATTTTGATAATAGCAGGCAAATTCACTAGTTTTCAATTTTCTGTGGCTTTAGGTTAGTGTGTTAATGTGCAATAATCCTTTTAAACTTACCTCTGACTTTCCAATATCAAAATATTTCTGTTCTTCTAGCTGAAAAAACTCCTCCAGACAACATCACTCTGATGATGTCGGGGAGCTCTGGAAAAGCAGGTTGACCATGCAAACTCCATAGTATGAGCAACGAGATTACATAATCTGAATGTTCCTCTAACGGATGTAATCTGGAGGATATATATAATATATAATATAGGACAGTTAGAGTGTTTAATGTCTAATGGCGTATATCTACATGTACTACCCAAACTAGAAGGAACAAGAAGCTAATTTTAAAATCAGTGATTGCATCCATTAACTCACATTACCAAACCTCTTTTAATGGTTTGATTTAAATTTCTTTAGTAGTGTGTCTTAAAATATTTGTTAAGTGTTAAATGGTCTGCACTTATATAGCGCTTTTCTACCTGTTGCTACTCAAAGTGCTTTACACTGCTTATGTAAACATATGCTTTAAATGAAGGTGTGAAAGTGTCGGGGTGGTGGAGGGTGGTTCAATCATGTACATCCTCTCCCCAAACTAGAACCTTGGGAAACTTGTTGAAAATGTGTGAAGGTGGCCTTCAGAAATTCATGATATGGGTAGGAGGCAGCTGCTTCATTTACCAGTATACCGCCAGTCTTCCTTGCCCCTTTCTTGTGTCCAAGTATTAGGAAAAGTTAAAGAGTGCTGTGTGGGTTATCATCCAGCCATCTGCACTATAAGCTTCTGTCTTCAGCCAGAGAAGTATTGAGGAAAAGAGCTCAGTCTTCCATGCAGATCTCCTCCACTCTATCAATCAGTGTCTTTTGCGAGACACGTGAGGACATAATGGCTGTCTCCTCAAACCTCAGCTGGCTTCTTGTGGCCTCACAATAACTGCAATTACACCGGCAGTGGTCCCTGGGGTTGCAGTGGGCTCGTGGGGGCTGTTAGGGCTGAATAGGGATGCCGTAAGCCGTCTGTATTGGTTTCCTTAGGTTGGTCTGTAGAGGTGAAGTCCAGTACTGGCCATTTATCACTCTGCAGGAAGAGTTTTGATTCCTAGTAAGGAATTAAGGCAGAATGAAGGCAGGTGATTAGGAGACACACCTTGTTTTTGACAGCATACAATATATGATGCACAAGAGCGAGGCCTTTGATGAACTCTGAGGAGAGCAGGTCAGGGTTGAGGTTGCACCATCAGATAATGGCACCAATGTGTCTTCCTCTGTCTCACACTTTCTCAGTCATGCCTGTGAAGCTTCGCCTCATATCCAGAGGGAACAAAGCATCAAACTCTTATCTTGATCATATCATGCAAATTTCTGGCACCCACTAAACTCACCAACAAGCTGTGTCTCTTCAGATGTCTGCCTGCAACCTGGATCCGTAGAGAAAATGTAGGTCACATGGTAAACAGTTGAATTTCCATGAGGATAAACAAGATAATGGGATCTGTTCTGGTAACTAAGTCAGCAGTGGAGTACGGCTGCTGGCAGATGGTTTGTTGCTTCAGCTGGTTTTCTCGAGGAAATACAAACCACTGTATTTTTCCAACAATCATGTCCTGTTGGAGCTGGTTCTACATACATACAGAGCTAGACTGAGAATGCATGACACACTGGAAGGATGGCATTATTTTGACTTTATTCCTGTTTTTGTGGATCAAGTGGGAAATTGCAAAAAGTTAAAAGCAACTTCTATGATCAAACAATTCCAACTTTCAGACTTTGGCTTCTTTTTAAAGCAGTTCCCTCTAAGCCTGACATATAGTCAATAGTAGTTTCTTGAAGTAGATTTCAAACTGCAATTCAGCAACATCCTACCGACCCAGCAGGGGTTTGGATAAAGTGCTATTGTTGGACTCCGTTTTTGTTTAGTTTCTATCGGGGCCAGGTGGTTGTGTGCACATGCCAGTTTCAACTTAAGCTGAGGCTGGATAGCTTCAGAGGGCTGAGTACAACACACTTTTATACAGTCTTTCCTTAAAGGCATTCATGGTGTAAGAGTTGTGTACTTTACATCAACATTAACATGCCCACTTTCTCACAATAAAATTTGCTGCTCTACTCACACATGGGTCCCATTTTGACTTCTCTCCCTAATGTCTAGAGAAGTTCAGAGTTGTGGTTTTTCCACATTTATGGTGTGTCTTGCGAGTCTTTAACTTCATTATAAAATGAATAGTATGTCAAGTTTAGTCCAGTCAATGCCTGCAAATTAAAGCAAAACTCAACTAAAGTGAAGCGCTTGTCATTCCCCAGGTGCCAAACATATTCTGCAGTTATGAGCATCGCTGCTTTTGGTACAGTCGACAGAACAGCCCATACTTTATGTCCTTACTGAGTTTATTAAGATGTCATCTTGTTGGGCTAATAACAGTGGATGTTATTTAAAAGCTCTGATTTATCAACTTTATCTGACTGAATTGTTGATTTGAGTTCCCCAAAAGGGCCTTGAACAATCAAAAAAAAAGCTATAGTTATAATTAATCATATTTTAAAATTGGAATTCCTTTTGTTCACCTTCAGTAAAAGGTGACCAGGCATGGAGGATGTTTCATTTTGCCCACATGCAGACCTCAGGCTCTAAAAAACCACATGATAGATGGTGCCCCCATTTGTTTTCACTGTCTGCTCGATAATGTGCTGCTACCAACCCCCCACCCCCCCGGCTGTGGCTGACACAAAAGGAAGTGTTTACTCTGGTGCTCTCAACATGTGTGGCCCACTCCATAGTCTAACTGAAAAGGAAACACCTTTTACTGCATTGTCCATAGCCACTGCGTCAATTCAAATTAGCATGTACGTGTCACATCAGACTATGTTGTAAAGCATCATTAGCTTTCCACAAATTACTCTTGTGATGTAACTTGGGTTACTTTGACACTATAGGAAAATGTATGTTACAAAGTGGTGGCATTACAGCACAACACAAAGGCAATTGTTGGAAACATTGTTGACCACAGAGAGTTGACTGAATAATGTGCTGCACTCTCAGCACATGGTGGCAGGCAGGAACTGAGCGCAAATCAAAACAGGAGTTATCAGTGTAAGGTGTAGTTGATTAAATGAGCTTTAATTGAATTTCAGCTCCATGCTGACTGTGTTTACATGCACCTAAGTAACATGGTCACTGGAAATCTGCAGCAGAAGAGGTAACCTGATTTTTTTGTCCACCTCAACTGTATTTTGGAAGCCTGGCTCACAGATTTTAACTGTACAGTGAAAGAGAATTCTGTGCGTGTGTGTTGATGTCAGAGCAGAGTAATTGAGTGAAAATCCACAACAGAAATTGTCTGATTTATTTAGACTTCTATCAGGCACTTTGTGTGAGTTAAATTTTCTGTCTGACACAAACTGAAGCGGCATCGCCCCATTAATGGTCTCTCCTTGCTTTCATTCTTTTACCCAGCCGCATGTTTCTGTCTACAGCCTTTTGTTACCCATTTGCAGTTAGAGAAAGCTGATTAGAAACCTGAGCCCCTTATACATATTCACTAAAATCCTGACTTTGTCCAGAGGGGATGTATGTGAGAACAAAGATGTCTGAGTGAGACATTATCTGGACTTTATTCAGCAAACTCTCTAGTACATATGTGTGTGACGTGGTTTGTTGATCACGTGTTGATCATTTCTATGTCTACTCTTTTTTTTTTTTTTTTGAAGATGCACAGCTTTCATCATTGTTTCCTGCGGCCCCGAGTTTTCTATCACGTTGTTCCTTGTGTGTGTGCTGATCCCACAATGAAGTCAAGTTTCTCCTGTGAGGACACTTCTGAATTCAGGCTGTGTGTTACATGTTTGAAACCCAACTCCGGACAATGTTTGGGGCTGATTTCTCATCACATTTCCTGGAGTTCATATATAAAACAGATTATGCATATGGAGAAATTGGCCTTCTCCATCAGAAATGTAATTCCCTACCCCGATTTGAGAAACCAGCTCTCCCGTTTACGTGACCATTAAGTAATCAGCTTTCTAGAGAAAGCTGACTTTAACCTGGCAACTTAAGTCCATGTAAACATGCTCATTAGAGAATGTCATGAAATATTTATTGGCATAAAAAAATAAGTGAAACCATCTGATACATTTACATGGAAGGAGAAAACTAATCATTTTTGTAAATTTCTCAACTTTCAAGCCACCAAGTAAAACACTGTATACAATGAGACTGGACTTTGGGTGTTGGTCTGTATTATCATCCCATGGTGTACTGTTCTCCATTGTGTACTTTCCTCTGCTGTTTTCATGACTCACAGCCTTTTACAAAATGCTGTCTGTTCTCACTTCAAAGCAGCACATCAGGCTGAATAATTGCCGTATCGCTTTGCGCAGCTCCCCACCCGCCCTGCTCCGTGACACAGTGAGCTGACGGAGCCAGAGCTGAAAGCTGTAGCTGCGCTGGTATCACGGCCAGCCTCCGTTCGAGCATCTCTGCCAGAATGTTACTGACAGCTGAATCATCATGGCAGTGAGCATGACACCCACCCCACAGTGAAGTTAAACAGAGAGTGGTCATAACACTCTTTTATCATAGAGTTTGTGTAGTGTTGGTAAAGTTAAAAGGGATTCACAGCTTTTACCTTTGATATCACCAGTCTACAAATGCAGGCATTATTCCCCAGTGCTGTATTGACTATTAACAACTAAAGCATTGTTTTGCTTCTTTGACTCACATCAAACCTGTTTAAAACATATGTGACATTAAAACACACTGATTCGTTGCACAGATTTGATTTAAACATATGTAACATAAACTATTGAAGACCCGTGTTTCTAAATTCATCATTAATTCATCCATGCATCTGTACTCGTCTGTCCCACTACTGTGTTCACAATGATGTCTAATGATGGAACATCGATACCAGCTTCCTTGTTAAATGATGTAAATATTAACTGCACTCTTGTCTTGGGTTTTTTCTGGTTCTCCTCAGCATGATACGCACCAGCCCAGTTCTTTAATAATCAGCAAGAGTCACATCAAGGGTCCATCAGTGTCTTTTTATTGCTATGTTTGTGGTTGTCCTGGCAACCAGCCCAGGCTTTCTGTGCATATGTCTGTGTGTGTGAGGCTGGCCTTCGTGAGTGCGGCTTCGCCCCTCTGTGCACCATGTGCTTCTGCTGATTAGCTTGTCTCTGAGCAGCCTGGGCTGGCAGAGGCTGTGCAGCATCTGATAAAGCCTAATTGATACGGCCACTGAGGGAGGCCTTTGTGTGCTTTGTTGGCCCAGCGAGGCACAGCAGAGTCAGACCTTGTCAGTGTGGTCGCTTAGACAATAGGAGCAGCTGTAACTCAACTGTGAGGAGCAGCGATGATGGAGACCCCCTCTGCTATTGACTGACTGGGAAAGAGCGTGGAGAGAAGGAGTGGATCAAGAAGAAGGCATTACACGAATGATGGTTGTTTGGACCAAGCTTTTTCACCATGATAACCACTAGCTGACTCCCGTCTCAAGGCACCAGGAGCTTCTACCTGGGCATACAGGAGTACAAGAGAGCATAAAATGACTGAGCTTTAACAAAAGCAGCAGAGGGATGCAGGTTCAGCCCCCCTCCATGTGGCCCACATATGCATAATCAGATGCTGAGATGGGATTGTGCCATGTGGAGTGTCAGTGTTGTAGCTATACTGTCTAACTTGTGCACCATTTTCTTTATTCTTCTAAATGTGGGACAATCTTTTTTTTTAAAGTTTACATGGACCCATGTAGAATGCCATTTTTAATCTAAGGCTTTCTACCCAGCTGACAAAATGCTGAAGTTCAAAGCATTTTGTTTGGATTACTGGCAGTTCCTCTGTCTACAGCCTCTGCATGGTTTCTATAAAAGGTAAGGTGATTTAGTTGTAAAATTTATAAGAAAGGTTTACATATGCTTTATTCGACACATAGCTCGGAATAACTTATGTTGATTCAGGGTTTTGAGGTAACCCCATGTAGATCAAACCATCCCTAAATGACTCCAGCTCATCTGCTTGCTGGTCACCTGAAGTGTCTTGTTTAAAGCAGACATGAATGACGGAGAGCAATTTACATTCCAGCCCCTTTGCTTTGTTGTACTTGTTGTGTTGAGAGGAGCTGAAATGGGGACAAAGGGCCCCATGTGTCAGCGAGGTCAGCTGGTCTGAATGAAATCTCTATTGTTTTGGTTTGCCCCTGACAAGCTCCGGTGCAGTGGCCATTCTATTGTGCATGTTGTTCCACTCGTGTTATGGACTCAGCAGCATGAGGCGGCACAAGCTGTGTACACTAATGTGCTGTTTCTTCATGCACTGTCTGTGTTCAAGTCTGGATATCACGTTATCTGGCAGTTTTTGTACACGTTTGTGTCAATAGATAAAAACCTACAGTACAAGTAAAAACTTAAAGTGGCACTTCAGATTATTAACATCAAAGCCCAATTTGATGAGTGATTTAAACACCGATCGGGCATAACATTATGACCACCTGTCCAATTTAATGCAACCAAATACAGCAGCTTTGCCATGAAATCTACTTAAAATTTCTCAGATTTTATGTTGAAATTGTCAGAAAGGTGATAATTCTACTATGTGTTTATTACTTGAGGTCAAAGTGCATTATAAGAAGAGTTGGTTCTAAAGTTTTGGCCCCCTCATTTATTGTAAGTAGGGTGGCTAAAACTTTAGAACCACCTCTTCTTATAATGCACTTTAGTATGACAGAGAGAGAGAGAGAGAGAGAGAGAGAGAGAGAGAGAGAGAGAGAGAGAGAGAGAGAGAGTTTGTGTTTAGGTGTGTGTATACACACACACACACACACACACACATATCTGCACACGTTTTTGTTTCTAATATCTTGTTGTTGGTTTTATGAATTAAAATTGGTGTAAATGGATCACAAAATACAATTGAACAAACATTTTTAAGCATATTTAAGGGAAGAATACATTTGCATGTTAAAATTGAAAATAAAAAAACTGCCGTTTGCTCTTGTCTCTGGCATTCTGCTTACCCTTTGCTGATATTCAGGTGTGATTTCTTTCCAGGCTCGTGCTCTTTCTGGAGACAGTACCCAGTCCAGTTCTTTTACTACAATCATGGTTGCATTATAGCAAAAGATAACGTGACGTGATAACGTTAGGTGCTAAGCCATAAAAGGCCTCTTAAGTCACTCTTGTACGGGTCAAAATGGTTACGAAAGTTATTTATTGTGAGCATTTTCTGTTAAAACTGTAAGATAGGTTGTACAGTGTAGGTCTTAACAGTTAAAATAAGTGACAAACTCAGCTGGGAAGCTAATTTTAGCAGCGTGTTTCCTTTCGTTTTGTTAGTGTAATGAGAAAGACACCCGTGGGGTCAGCTGGAGTGAGCAAACTCTTAGTCTGGTTCGGAGGATGGTAATCACAAAGGGGAATATGTCATGTTGAGACGTGCATCTCTCAGTGTGAATTGTCCCACACCTCCAGGTCATATTTATTCATGATTACACCCACCCCACCCCCACGTTCTACTCCACACAGCCAAGTCTCTGGGGGAATGAAGACAAAAACGTCCCCCCTCGACATGGCTTAATGCCTTTATGTTTTTCATTTAGACACCAGTCGTTGATTGGATGGTGGAGACCCATTTCATTAAGCTTGAGGACGAGCCAAACTGTTGTGTTGTTTTCGAGTGTGGTGGAACTGGAAACTGCTCATTTGCTGTGTTTTGGGAGACAGATGGTAGTCCGCTGCAGTTCTGTGTTGGGGTCAGTGTGATGTTATACACAAAGGACAGACCTGCTCACAAGAGGGTTTAGTCTTTTCAGCTGACAAGTCAACAGCAGTTAACCCACTGTCTCATATACATTTTACACGCATATTCTTAAAGAGTCAGTTCACCAAAGTGTATAGAAATCTCACTTGTGTGTAGCACTTTCATGATGAAAACAAAAATGTTAATATTTAATTCACTGTGCACAAAGAATACACACTGATCAACTTCCAGATTTGGTATCAGAAACTTGAGAGTTTCTCTACCACTTTGGTCCTGACCAAAACACGACATTTTGATCTAATATTTGAGTAAATGCACCAGCTGACTTTTACTGCTATGAAAAAGTATTGGATAGATTACAATGAACACAGGGTCAATATGCCCATGCATCACAACCATCACCTGATTTCCTTCCTTTGTAGCATAAGCGGGTCAGAATTACCTTTTGTACAGGTATTTGGTTTATGATCTGACCTACTAGTGAAATCCCTTTCAGTGCCAGATTAGCCTCCTGATGCTAATTCTATGTTAACATGTAGACATGCAAAACCAAAATGGTGAAGGCTGTAAGCTATAGTATAGGCTTCGTAAGCATGTTAGGGTTTAGCTTGAAGCAACATGCCCAGTGGTGCTAAATGTCCTGCTCAATGACGCACCTGGTACAGGGGCTGGGATTTGAACCGAGAGACATCTGAAACCCGCCCTGATGCTCTGCCCATTGATCTACCAGGCCATATAAAGGATCGTACCTGCATGTTAATAGCTGGGCTGGACTGTTGTGTTGTTAAGGCAGCAAGGAGGTGACAAACTCATCGATATGGTTGTACCCTCTCTGCCGTTGTGGGTCACTGGCCAACATCAAACTGTCCAAACATGGTAGTTCATCAGCACTAAAGACACTCACCTCCCCACCCCTTCATCATTCACACCCACTGACTCCACTTTGTCTCACATTTTCTCTCCAGGCAGACGTGACCTGAGCTCCACCATTTGCTACTGCTTGACAGAATAATTGCAGATAAAAGTGGCTCCTTTTTTGCATTTCAATTCCCCATATTGAGGTTTTGCCCTCTTTCCTTAAGTATTCGTATGATTACAGTATTTTTTTTTATCTGAGTTAGCAGGCAAAGCCATGGCCTTTAATATTCCACACTCACTGTGGACTGGAGGGAACAGTCTCCGCTGAGGACCAAATTCAACATCAAAAGGCTTTCTAAAGGAATGGGGCAGGTCCCTGGTCTTTCTCAGGTGGATCCCAGTGGAGCTTCCTCTAAGTCTTTACAAATGCAGATGAATCACTGATACATTTTCAGAGACTTTCCAGATTCACACCAGCTCACCCAAATAATGGGACTGAACTCACTTTGGTTTCATAGTCAGGAAAAGGCTGTAGAATAGGGTGAGGTACTAACCCTGTGCAGTTTTTTCAAGAAAGCTACAGTCTCTCAGTTTGAATACTAATTACATTCATTTATGGGTCAGCGGGTGTGCTGTCCTCAGACTCTGCACTGAGTCAGAGCTCTGTCTCTTTTTGCCAGCAGCTCCTTCACACCCCTTGCTGCAGGGTGCTCGCTCGACCAGCCCCGTTCCGCACCATCCAGTGGCAGATATGCCTCATAGCGGCCAGTTTGATATCAGCCACTCTCTGTTTGTGCCGTGAAATAGGAACATCAAAGTCTGAAGCGTCAAATCAGTCTCCTGTGTGAATGTGTACAAGCGTGGTGCTGCAACTTGAAACTGCACACACGCTAAATGAGAGTTGTGCGGCCTGTGGCATGGCACAGGGGCATACTGATGCTCCCTTTGTTGATTAGCTTGTATGTAAGTCTTAATTATGTCTGCTGTATTTGATCTTGTTTTCTTGATGCATTTGCAAAAACTAAGTGAGACACAAAATATTATTGAGCCGAAGATTGACTTTTTTTTGCCACATTAATGTAGTCAACCTGACTGCCAATAGCTGACCTTGGAAAGAGAGTTGCAGTCAGAGACAGACAGAAAGACAGACATATGAAGAGACAGAGAGAAATGTTTGGCAGCTGCTCAGAGGAAGGCCACAGAGGCCAACGGGGAGCGAAAATACTTGGCTATTCTTAAGCGTCTAAAATAACAAAGGCAAACTTCTCCCATGGTTACTGTAAGGATTTGCATTACTAATACCAGCAGCTAAAGTTTGTTTAGAACATTTAGTATGACCAACACACTAAACTGCTGGACTGTATTGAATTTTACTGTAGGAAACGTAGTGTGATCACAAAACAAACACAGATATACTAAAGATGTTAGGCGTTAATCTAAAGTAATTACCTGACAGTTACTTTATAATTGTACTCCATCGTATGTTCAAGAAAGACATACTTTAGTAAAAGTGAATGTACCTGGGTTTGCTTCAGTTGTTTTTGTTTCTATTTGGATTTAGCTCCAGAGAGAACACAAACTCAACAGTCATGTACATACCTGAAAAGTACTCCACTAACTATAACATCACATATGTTGTGTCTTCAATTATTTCAAACTCCATCAGACTTTACTGTTCTGCCTGTGAAGTTAAAAACTGTTGACACATCAAACACATTACAGTGCTTCCAAAACCCACTGTTCATGTGTGCCCATTAGGCAGTCTTCCAACCCTTACAGTAAATATCATCTACTTAGAGGGTGTGAACAAAGGTGAGATATGGCACTGCAGGAGGCCTATGATGAAAACAACCCAAAAATAACCAAACTTTAAAGAGCCACAGACAGGATTTAGTTGGAAATTACGTGGTATCAGTAAGTGATCGGCCGGTGAGACAAGGGGCCAGAGCCGGTTGTGGAATGCGAACATGTGCGAACGTTACACACTGAAGCAGGGAGGGATTTTGGTCTCTGTCTGCTCCGCTCAGCTGCTGGCCTTACTTGGTAATGCTGGATAAGTGTGTGCTGTGCTCCCGTCAGACAAGAACAGCTTGCCGAGTAAAACGAAGCAAAATGGGGAACTCAGAGGGAGCAGATAGTGAAATAACCCAACCTCAACAAGTGAGCATTAGTCATCTTTCCTCTGGATCAAGAAAAGACTAGTTCATGTTTTGTGGTCAAGTGAAGAGAGCAGGGAGGAGTGGCATGGGTGGATGCTGCTTAGGAGCTGCTCCTTTCCCAGGCAGACTGTTTGGACTTGCCTGAAGACACTGGGGTCTTTTTTTCACCTCTCAGGCTCATATCTGAGAACTAAACTAATTAAGATCTCGAGCTTCTGGCCCTACAATGTCAAGGGCATGTGGAATCTAATGTGGAAGTACTGCATTTCTGTGAGAACCATAAGGTAGGGAATCCTAAGCTATCATTTTATGGGTCAAACTCAATAATAATAATTCTAGTCCCAGCTGCTCCATACCCCTGTCCCTGGGCAAATCACTGAACTCCAAGTTGCCCTTGGTTTGTGCCCCTAATTAAAGGTCACTTGGGATGAAAGCAACTGCTAAATGGATGATTGTTATTTGTTGTAACAGGTCATGTGATGTATGTTGTGATGATGCTGTGAATTGAACCAGAAGCATGACTTTTTACCAGCAGTTTACTATGCTTATTTACTACCTCCCCATAAACTAACCTAACTCTGATGTTTTTGTGTCTAACTCAAACCAAACCACTGTAATTGCACATTTTAATCCTGCATTTTTATTCTTTTAGGGCTGAAAATAGCCATTTTGGTGCCATTATTAGAGACAGTATCTACTGTTCCGATGCCTGGTACCAGATTAGGTGAATTTTCAGATACCTAATTCCCCATGTGGGGTTTCTAATTCAACTTACAGTTCTGTGGGTCAGAAGAGAGGGTATGGATACTCAATCTTTATGGGAATTAAGATTGCTATGAATCATTTTAGCATTGGTTTAATGTTTTCTTATATAGACGATGACATGATTCGAAGGTGATAAATTGGACTTGTTAAAGACTAAAAGTCTTGTTTTGATGTGTTTTGTCTGAGCTACCGAGGAGGGTAAACCATTTGAAACAGGCTGTGAGAGGATGGGTTAAAGTATTAATGGTTCCACGCTGTGATTTCACCATGGCAAAGACTAAAATTAGTGGCCATTGTGGCTACAGCAGCCGGAGTCAGCAGTAGCCAATCATCATTCATAAACTCCTATGGTCTGTAATTCCAGTCTCTGCATGTTGGCTAGCTCCAGCTTGGAGTTCATGCTTTAATACAGAAATGTTCCTCCTTCACAGTCAGTCCCGTCTTTCTGTTAAACTTCTGCTTCCTGTTGGGTTCAGCACACACACTCTGTCTTGCCTAGCTTGGCCATCACACATTTTCCGTCTCTGCTGATTTTTTATGAATGCCACAGTTACATGGTTTTTCCCCTTGGCTTGGAGTCCCCTCTGTCAGGCTCTGCTAAAAATTACCACTCAGTCACTCACACGTGCAGTGGAGCTAGAGGCTGAAGTTGGCTATTTTTAAAAAGTCTAGTTCAATTTAGCCTTGTTCATATTTATAGTTTAGTGTCATACTTTTCTGTTACTGTCCACAGTTTATGCCAGTGAGCAACAGCTTATGAAGAAAATTATGCAATTCAGCTTCTCTGGAGCCAAGTAAAAACTGCACCATTTAGCTTTTACAAGCTATTGTGTTCTGAATTGCCTGTCTACTGTTTGCAGGTAGCATGCAGCAGTTTTCTTTAAAGCTTTAAGCTTTAATAAAGTCTTTCTCTTGCTGTGGCAAGAAAGAAAGTTACAATTATTACAGAATCCCACCCTGTGCATTCATGTTGGAGCCCGTGTTCATAGTAAGATGCTGACCGACATCATTAATAATGAAGGAATCTGTTTTTTGTCTGCCTTATATACCTCAGGTCTTTCACAGTGTTATTGTTGAGAATGACAGATTGACCCTTTGATAGTGCTCCTCACACAGAGGGAGAAGGTGGTTGTGTTTTCTGTCTGCACTACATTCCTAAAAGCAGGAGTCATATCTCAGTAATTCTCCTCTTCTCACATGCAGGTATTACTCTCCTCCAACCCTGCTTCAATTTTTCCCCCAGCTAATGCTTGACTGCATACCAACACCGTGTGTGTGTGTGTGTGTGTGTGTGTGTGTGTGTGTGTGTGTGTGTGTGTAGAGAGAGAGTTTCTTCCACTACTCACTATCTGTAGGGGATTTTTAACCTGCATTGCTGAAGCTGTTTTGTAATAAATTCTCTTTAAAGAGCCTGGCTGTACAACAGAGGCTGTTTGAACTCTTAGCACAGTGTATATTTCTAAAGCTGTGTGCGTGCAGGCCCTTTAAAATGTTTGCCAGTGAAACAGTAGAGGCCAGGGAACCTGATCTGGACATTTCAACTGCAAGGCAAAGGAGCACAGGGTATTATTTATTTAACTTGGGGACTCAGAGTGGAGCTGGACTCGCCAGTTTGAGGTGACCTACACCGCATGCATGGTTGCTTGTATCCTGTACTCCCCGGCCTCCCCAGGGAGAGGAAGTACAGTAACTCCGCAACAAATTGTCTGGTGTCTCAACAACTATTCCAAGCTCCTGCACAGCTTCCTGTCAAACAAATGAGGGTTGGCTGTTTGTCTACTAGCAGATGTGTGGTGCGTCAGAGCCAGACGTACTTTATGATGCCTTCCCCGTTGTGACCGAGCTTGGCTGTCCAACATCTTGCTCTGTAAAGTCAAATCTGCCTCTGTAAACAGTACTGAGCAGTCAGTCAGGTGCTCTCAGATAGAAGCTCCCCTCAGCAGCTGCTGAAGAGTGGCAGCAGCAGCTCAGGAGGAGAACACCGGAAGAATCCAGGCAAGGAGAGCTGATGACCTCTTGTATGGTGAGTGGGGGTCTGATTTGCTGGTAGACAGCTGGAGGGATTGTGCAATGAAGGGCAGATATTAGTTGTTCTTTTTTCGGCTCACGTGAATGAAATGTTTTTTATAGAGAATACTACTTGTTGTATTGTCTCATGCTCTGTTTTGGGTTGTCAGTGAAGCTGGCGTGTGTGGCTGTGTTCAATCAATTACGAGGTCACTTTATTTTAGCTGGCACTCCTAAGCAATTTCACACCGTTTGTCTTTAGTATGGAAGGAATTCTTTTCATCCTGATTAGGTTTGTCACATGTGTTCTTGTTAAGTGAAAAGCTAATTTACCTCGACTGTGTCTCTGCATGACAGACACACTAGACAACTGGACATCGCAGGAGTTTTTTCTTGCTTGCTCTACGCTTTTGTGAAGTAGTGTCTTTTTTCAAGAATTTGAACAATAAGAGGATAAAGCAACCTGTGCAGAAAGTTGAAGCTTTAAGGAGGTTTCTTGTGGTTTGACAGTATGCCAGTGTTGTAATTAGCTGTTATAAATATTTAAGAATTGGAGCGTCTTGTTTCCATCTGTAATTTGATTCGGGCTGTTCTGCTCAGACTCCCAGCAGATTTCTGGAGTATTATTATTTGTTTGTCTGCACATTACACTTTTAATATATTTGTAGATTTTGATCTTGATCAAACACACTTTATTTGATTTTGCAGCTGTTGGATAGGTTATGCATGTTAAATATCCTTTTACCTCTAGCAGTTATATAAAATAAAATAAATGAAAACATCTAATAAAATGATCTAACGAGAGACCCCTCATTTCTATGAAAGAGTCACTAGCTAGAAAGGTTGACACCGACATGTTGTATGCAATTATGAAATTTGTTTACATGAAATTCCGAAATCTGTCGAAATCTTAAATGGGTGTTAACCCTTGTAAACCATTTTTCTATTTCTATATAATTATATAATTATTTATTTTATTTATTAATATTTGTTAAGTGTGATTTGATTTGAATGATATCATCTAAACTTGGATAAAGGGAGCCAAATAATACATTTTATTTCTACAAAAATGTTTTTACTTCTACAAATCTATTTTGAGGCTATTGGGGAGCATTCCTCAGCCTAGTCATTGCGGTGTGTTCTGTACCGTTGTAACTACTTTTTTGTGTGCTTTGACATGTTCTTACCATGGTATTAACAGTCTAATAATTATGTATAAACCATGTCTGGGTATTTATAGGGGTGTGAAAATGGTAAGCCAATGCTGCTTTGTGCGCATTTTGTATATTCTGCTTTCTCTCCCGCTTGTGTACGAACCCCAATCTTACAGAACACAGAACGTGCAACACTGTGTTTGTTGGCCCTTGTCTTTGTGGTGTTGTAGCACCACTCGTCAGCTCAGACGAAACCAACATGGAAGAGCACAGCAGGTCTTCATCAACTGTAGTTCTTTGACATAATCTTGATATGTCACTGAACTCGTTGCCTGACCCTAATTTCCCGTTCAATAGAACTGGTCATTTCATATATAGCATTGAAGTTAGATGGGTGACAAAACGCAAGACTTTGGGTACTGAGGCACCAGTGCCCTGTTCAATATTGTTAATTGATGCTGGTACCTTACTTAAACGTTGTTTGTGTACTTTAACCCACTGAGGTAGTTTCTGTGCTTGGATTTTTTTTTTTTATTCATGCTTATTTTAGTTTTTTCATCTGGGAAGGCTGTCTGATGAGTACATTTTCAGATAGGATTATAAAAAGGATACTGGATTTCCTTTTCTTAAAGAAGTTCATTCCAGAGCAATGGAGCTCTAATTGCAAATCTTCTATCACCTGAGAGTTTCAGCCATGCCTCAAGGAAGGGTAAAAAGCATCTGTCAGGGCCTGTTAAGTTATGTACAGGCTCATATTAAACTGAAAGGGTTATAGGCATAGATATTTAATATCAGAAAACAGCTGTAAATAGCATGAGAACATTCTAGGCAAATGCAAAGGGATTTTCCACAATATACAAGCATGTGTATCATTTTTGTATATTTTTCTATTTTTCATTTTATTAATTGAGTTGTATTTTTAGTTTTAGGACTTTTATAAAAATGTTTGGTCAGATGAATGTAGAAGGGGAAAATTATATTTCCTTCTAAAATGGAAGTACGGGTTCAGTGCTTAGGTAAATAAATCTAGTCCATGTTTATGTCAGTAACATCGAGAGATAAAGCCATAATGTTTCAATTAGAATAAAACAATCATCTTTGTTTATAAATGCCCAAGTAATAACTTTGATGTCATTAAAGCTCAGGTAACTACGGCAATTAGTCCTTTTAAATGGTTAAATGGTAAATGGTTCACACTTGTATAGTGTATTTCTACCTGTTGGTACTCAAAGTGCTTTACACTGCTTCTAATTTACCCATTCACACTCACAATCAAACATTCATACACCGATGGAGGAGCTGCTATACAGCTGGCCAACACTCACCAGAAGCAAATAAGTGGGGGTTCAGTGTCTTGCTCAAGGACACTTCGACTTGTGAATCACTGCCATTTGCTGTAAGTGGCCCAGTCCTAGCATTAGTGACCCGTCTTACAGTCAATAATGATCAGACAGTGACTGGGGTGGTCAGGGAGGCAGCAGCCACCTGGGTTCCTACATCTTTTACGCATTTTAATGAGGCCAAGCTCATACATCATTAATAGCCACAGTGGCCAGATTGCTTTGTTTCGGCCAGCTAGGCTCTGACCCTGGGCTCCTGGTAGTCCATGTAGTACCTCCGGGTACTCTGTGAAGCCTGACTTCACCCTGACTCTGATAACAGCAATGTGGCACTTGCTAATGGCACTCTGATGGATTGGAGACACAGCAGAGCTCTTAGAGAATCTTGCAACCACTTAACAATCTAAGCTATTGGCCATATTCTCATGACCCCTGTCTTCAAAAGTGCTTTTCCCATTGTGACATCAGTGAGTTCATTATTTTCTCCTCAGGAAGAGTTCCACATCTGCCTTTGTAAATTCACAAAAGATCGTAACATTCTGCCTAGTAGCTGGAGGGAGCACTCACCAGACTGTGGCTGCGTGTATGCAAAACCAACACAACATGTGTGGATTTCAAGTGAAGTGCAGTGTAAAGCAGGGTTTCAACCTTATTTAAGCACAAACAGAGCAGAGGCCGCCGACATTCGGTTGTAATTCCTTGAAACATCATTATTTGACTCTAATCTTTTCCTCGCCACAGGGGAGTATAGCAGAGAGGTTTGGGGAAGGGAAAGCTGTAATAGTATTTTATTAATTTAAAATAATTTAGAAATGTTCTGGTGTGAATTTAAAGTCCAAGTGTTGCACTTGTTTTACAGATTAGATTTAAAAAAATAAATGTATATCACGCCCTCTGAACAGTCACACTTGGCAATAGTCTGGGGCCTCTGGGCCAAAGCCTCTGTGTCATGTGAGTCTTAATTCTCATTAGTTACGCAAAAGTTACAGAGTTCTTTGAAAAGATGCTATATATAACCACGACTAGACAAAACAAATGAGATTCACTAAATGAATCAATTTCAAAAGTAATCAAAAAGACAAGACAAAAAGATGGAAGCGACACAAAACAGATGAAAATATATAGCGTTTCATTAAACAACCACTTAAAGTTTAAAGTGGCCAATGGTGAACAAATATAAACACAAACTTACAATAAAGTGCCAGGCTAACCTAAACCAGTGAAGTGAGCAGTAAATGACCATAAATCAGGGCTCTCCAAACTTTTACAAAATGAAAATGACCACGAGCTACACGTGTTTTGTAACATTTACACTAATAGCTTATTTTAACCCAAACAGACTTTTATCCTGAACCTCTACTAAATGTTGGTGTCCACAACTCACATTTTGCATTAAAACATCACAAAATAGAAGGTTGTATTTATTTTTTCATTTAGTGTGTCTGTCTTCATTTCTTTCTATACTATTCTCTTACTGGTTTGGGAACCGACGGGAGCTGGACGAAGCAGTGGGGTGAACATCTCCTGCTCTGACTGCAGCTGGGAGGGGCTGCAGCGCGACTACTGGGCCCCCTGTTAGTGTTTTGGGTCATTTTTATAGGATTCATTAAACCTTAGGCAAGCCATTGGAAAACTTGTGAGTGACTTGTTGGAGACCCCTGCCCTAAATAACCTTTCTTAAACGAAACACAGTCTAACCTCAATAGATGTACAACATAATTTGTAGTAGTTGTGTGTTTCTGTTATTCTGGGAGTCCTATAGCGAATGTGAGGTTACCACGTTAACCTGTTAACTGTTGGGGGGACACGGGTGCCATTATTTGAAGATCCCTTTCTTTTTTAACCTTTCTTTTGGCCAGCTGAAGGCAGTGTTTTGAGATTTGATTTTTATTTTTTTTATTGTGTGAAAAGTGTTGGTACAGTAAGTCATCTTACCTTGAGTATGGCTGTGTTAGCAGAAATTATGCAAAAGTTTTCATGTTTTTATCATTATTGTCATTATGCAAACACTAGTGGCTCAGTTGGTAGATCGGCTGCCCACCGACCACAGGGTCGAAGGTTTGCACCTGGCTGTCCCAGACCACATGTCAAAATGTCCTTACTGGGATTGAATTACTACAATTAGGGTCCTTCTTAGTCCTCTTCATCTTTTCCTATCTCCATAAAATATGAACAATTTAAACATTCCCCAACAGTTAGCATAGTGTGAGAGTTCTCCATATAGACTAGGTTGGGGGGCTTTTGCCTCCCTTTGCCCAAGCCTCTATTTTTCTCTAATTCATCCAAGGTTCCACAAACTGCCTTCAACAGCCTTAGGCAATCTCATTTAAACATACTGTAGAAACACACACAACTTTATGAGAAATATTATTTTTCATAACCATCCATTACCATTTTATTCATAAAACATCTAATGTGCGGAGGTTATTTTTTTGACAGCTATTTACCTCTCGACCAGCAGCAGTTGATATCACAGCAATGTTGTTTATAATGTGCAGCCCTGTAGCTAATCAATGGGGGGCTAATGGTTCCTGGAACACCTCCTGCTACTCACCCAAACCCTTTGGCATAGCATTCTGGGAAAACATCTATCACTGGCAGTATTTACTGGGGGGCTTTGTTTTTGCGGCTTAATTGTATCAGCCAGGAGCAGCAGTATGTAACCAGTATATGAATATTAGTGTTCTTAGTGCTGGAGGGAAGGCATGTTGTTGGTTGTGAATCAAAGCATAGTGAGGTTACTGAGAAGGAGTGTTTGCCACTGTGAGCTGCATCTGCATGTAGCTTGTTATTGTGTGAAAACACTTTAAAAAGATGTCAGCACAATAATTCCTTATTTATTGACTGAAATGCCAACAACTCATTACCTCTTATTTCTCCATCCTCCTCCCACTGACCCACCTCTCCTGTGGTGCACCAGCCTTTAACCCCTCCCCACAACTTTAACCCCCCCGCCTCTTTCCTTTTCCTCCTCTTTTGTTATTTGCGGTTGAAGTCTGCAATCAATTAGAACTTGAGAAGACCCAATCAATTCCTGCTCATTTGCAATTCCACCCAGTTAAACACTTTCCTTTATTACCAATGTCATAATTAATGTGGAGGAGATTGAGAGGGGTGGGAGGGAGATGAGGGATTATTTAAAAAGTAGATGGAGTTGACAGGAGTTAGTCTTTATTGTTTATCATATTGTTGCCTCATTACCTGCTGCTGCTCATACAGAATGCAGGCATCCAGTAAACACACTAATCTGTCATATGTTCAGTGGAGATCAAACTTTTATAGGCCATAGAGGTTTGGATGTCATGGCCGATATAATATGTCATGAAAAAAAATTGTTGTACACACATACTGTAAATAGGTTTTAAAAATACTTTAAAAATACCTTCTAGGGATTTATTTGGAGCATCTTAATGCTAAGCCCAAACAAGTTGCAGTTCCAGTGGGGACCAGTGGGAGCAGTGTCATGTATTCATATATACGTATAGTGCACATATTCTCTCTCTCTACTGAGGTGTGAAAAAGTGCTGCTTTGCACAGTCCCTTCAGGTACCTGTTTGCGTTGGTGATTGACGCTCAGAGCTTTCAGTGTAATATATTAGAAACTGAATGATGCAAAATAGAAAAAGGTTGTGGTGGGCGGTACAACAAGAGACAGGACTTTTACAGAGGAGACTGGGGTTCAACTCCAGTGTGAGATGTTGTGCGCTGTATTGATGATTGTTACACAATGTGGTGCACTTGGTTACTATACTAAGGAAGTTACTGTAGTATAATATACTATAATATACAATAGTTACTATACTATGGAAGTACATGATTGTACCTGTTTGTAGTGTTTAGTTTTAATGTAGTTTTTTCTAAGTTAAATGGTCTGCACTTATATGGCACTTTTCTACCTGTTGGTACTCAAAGTGCTTTACACTGCTTCTTATCTGTCCATTCACACACCAATGGGGGAGCTGCTATGCACCCGCTCACCTGGAGTAACACTTCAACATGTGACCAGAGGAGCCAGGGATTGAACCACAACTGTGGCTTGGTGGATGACTGCGCTACCAACTGCGCCACAGTCGCCAATACAGTAGAAGTTGTTTTCCCTAACTCTAATTTGTTTTTTTTTGGGTGTATATAAAGTCGTTCCTGTGGGATCAAAAGGTGATCCCACCATAGTCAAAGGTGGTAACTATTGTAGGAGGGTACAGCAGCTCCTTTTACTTATTGTTGATCTCTGGCTGCCGCTGATGCGTTTTTGCTCAGTATGTGTGAGGGTTAAGGTCTTCATTAATAACTTAAATTACTGTGCATACAATGAAGCTTTAACCTAAAGGTCAGGTATTTGCACTGCAGCGTAATAATTGTTGGCTTTAGGCCTAGCCCTATAAACTTAGTTTGCCCCTAATGGCTGTCCTTTTAAATCCTCCAGACATAGACAAAGTACGAACAATTAAGCTGTTGGCATTGTTGCTATTGCAGAATGTTGGTAATAACCCTAAACCCTAACCCTGGCGTGATTGTCTCTGTACACTCACATAGCTGCAGAAGAGGAAATTCACATAACCAACACTCCTGCCTCTCAAGTAGCTGCATGCAGAAAAAGTATAATTTGTCAAAGACATCAAACGTTTTTGTACGTAAGGACTCTCCTGTTTGTGCCCTTTATAGAATGAAGCCAAAACAAAAAGCAATCTGCTAGGCAATATGATTGAAATCTGTACTTCACTCAACTACACATTACACAAAAACCTTCAAAATGTTAAACACTTAAAAATATGATTTGTTGCAATCAGTTGAGTGGAGCACATCATTTTGTGACCATAACATATGCCCAGTATTTAGACTTAAAATGCCAAGTAGAGCATAGCACAATTAACTGAACCAAATGGATATATAATGACTTTATTAGTGAGTTCACAAGCTTATTCAGTAAAGGAAGTAATATTTATATAACCATTTAACCAATAACTACTGCTAATGTCCCTCCCAGCACCCCAGCTAACAAACCATTCTTTTCTTTTTACCACTGACACAGCTGAGATTTAAAAATGTTATTAATTTGAGCTCATGCCACTGCCAGGCAGCATACGGCATCCACCTGAACACAGGGACTAACTAGTGGTAGTGACTTCCCTCCCCCCTACTAAAGTAGATGAAGCCTGTGTACATACTGAAAAGAATGGGCCATAACAGTGGATTGAGCCAGTGAAATCTAAACAGCTGTGCAGGAGCGTGTTTTATGTGAGACTGGGGGGCAGGTGGCAGACCACTGGTAATTACTGGGCAGCACCACTGCACAGTTAGTGGTCCCTCACACATCAATCTGTCTTCATCTGGCTCTAATGAAATGCCTTTTAACATCTGATTTGCTTTTAACGTCACTCCACTATGGGCATGGGTGTGGTTCGGATATTAAAGGCTGGGGAAACTGGGGCAGTGTGCAGATAGATTTTACTCTCTGATTGAAGAGCTGTGAGATTCGGGTGTAGATAATTGCCCTGAAGAACTATAATGTTTTCATAATGCGTGTGTTTGCATGTTTTAATGCACCATTTTCCTGTGTGCGTTTCTTTCTTCGGTTTCAGCACAACGAGGTGTCTGTTTGATGGATTGTGTAGATGCTATCTGATGACACAGGAGAGGCCTATTAGAAATTCATGGGAGATTATCCACACAACTCAAATGATAATGGACATTGGGGACATAATAGCTGTCGTTGGCAAGTTCCTGTGATGTCTTTGGCTTTATTATAACAAGGTTTTACTCTTCTCGTTCTCGCTTTCTCTTTCTCTGGCTTGAAAACAATTCCTTAAAGAGGCGCTAATAATCACATTGTTCTGTCTCTCCTTCATGACAGAAGCTTTCATCTGATCCAGCCCCCACCCTCCACCCCACATACACACACACACCCACCCCGCACCCCCACCTCCACCCTATCAAGTCACAGCGACGAGAGCTGCTCAGAAGAAATGAGCTCTCACATTATATCGTTATGAGTTCCCTTTGAAGAAAAACTGTCTTCATCAAAACAAATCTTTCACTTTGTTTTTTAGTGATTTCTTAGCTTTGCAGTTTCTCACAGTTGTTCACTGTTTGACAAGAACCTAATAGCAAATGCCCGTGAGGCTTTCATGGTATTTCACCAAAAACTATTCAATTTAAAATATGTTCTGCCGTGACTTTTGGATGTCTAGAAAAGTTCTGTCACTTCACAAAGTTGTCATAAGGATCTTTTAGTGTGTCTAATAGGACAGAACATGTAATACACTTCTCTAATATCTTCCTGTACAGGTGTTTAGCATGTTGTCAAAGCCTGAAGAAAGTAATTTGGAACAATGTGGGAATGTTTGGTTGGTGTTCAGCTGTGCAGTGGGAAGCGTGTTGTAAATAGAATGTGGTGCTTGGTTATGGCTGGTTTTGGGCTCAGGGGTGCATGGATATTAGTAGCTGAATGGTAACGCTGAACGGACATGTGCATTTATTACAGCATCAGTCTTCATTTAGTACAGCATCAGTTTTGAATGTATGATAACACGGTCCTCCACAACGTAATTGTGTGTCCCATGTACTTTCATTTCATTCCAGTCACAAAGATAAGCGTCTGCTTGTTTTGTTTTATTTTTTGCCTTCAAAAATAAATACCTCGAAGCTTCTGAGACTTCACACCACTGGTGTGTTTCCCCAGTCCTCAAAAACTTTTCACTTTCACTTTGAATTGAGCTACTGGGCCTATGATTATGTTTCCATACAAAATAACATGTTTCTATTAGTGTTATGTAACTGAGAGAGCAGTTTAATATCCTGCAAAACTTTGTAAAGGAATTTATGGGAATAAACTAATGTAGGTTTTATTGTTTAATTTGATCTAAATATAAAAGTTCTGTTCATTGTTACTAATTTGTAAACTTGAAATTATGGGTTTAATGAACTCTAAAGCAAGCTTTTTGAAGTAGGATTACACAAACTATAGTATGCAGCCTCCTTATTTGAGGCTGTTTTTGTCTCTTTCAGTGTGGAGGTCCCTTTACTGCACCTCTCTGGGCCCATTTTCACATAATGCAGCAATGCTATTACAGTGGGTCAGATGCAGCCTGCAGATGAATGTTAAATAAATGGTATACACCGATCAGGCGTAGCATAATGATCACTGTGCTATTTAATACAATCCAATACAGCAGCTCTGCCATTAATTCTACTTTTACATTCTACTTTACGAGGGTATAATTTCTCAGTTTTTGGGTTGACTGTCAGAAAGGTGATAATTCTACTATGTGTTTATTATTTAGGTCAAAGTGAGCGAATAGTGGAGTCGTTCTGCTGTATTATAAGGATCCAATGTTAGAACTATTGGGTTGCGTTAAATTGCACAGGTGGTCATAATTTTGATCCTGATCGGTGTCAATATAATAAATTAAAATGCATAAATGTTTGTTTTCTCTTTACAAATAGGTTTAGGAAGGGTTTTGTTGTAAACCTGACTGCCTGTGTTTTTTACCTAGTTGGACTTCTTTATATAGTCCAGTGTTTTTATAAATGATTATTGACAAAACAAGAAAGAAATCCAACCCAAGTTTTAATAAACAACTTCTATTTTCTACTAAAACACCCCACCTGACCCATGAGGTGGCACTCGGCACGCCGACAGCAGGATGTGGATAACTTCTCTCTACACAAGATGGTAAACACTCATTAAATCCAGCTCTGCCTGCGTACACAAACATCTGCCGTTTGTTGCTGTCAGTGGACCCTATCCAGCACCTAGTGCAGTCATCCATCGAGGCACCACAGCAAGCCAGCTCATGTCCACCAGGCTTCGCTACTCGCAATGCAGGGCCAGCTCTGGTGCATCTTAATCAAATACAATCTTTTCCTTTGTGAAAAAGTGAAAGAGGGGCTGCCATGTGATAGGGTGTAGGAGTGGGTTGGGGGAGTTGTAGATATAGCACAGAACCTGCTGCAAGCTTACATATGTGAGAGCATATCCTTAAATGTTTTGACAAAAGCCCTGGCTCTCGTCGTCTTTCGGTGGCGGCTTCCCAGCCTGACATCACAGGTCTGTGGAAGGCAGAATTTCAGTGTCAGATTCTCACTGCTGTACACCCTGCTGCTAGAGTCTGCACAGAACACACAGACATGCTCTTCTGAGGAAGTGGTAGTTTTATTTCTACCCGTGCTGGAGTGATTACATCAACCTGGTGTGCGTGGAGCATCTTTAGAGATTCCTGCACCTGCTACCAGAATTCTTTAAACTAAAAACCTTGATTCAATTAGCGCATTTTGAAGGCCTCACAAAGTGAGCTTTCTTGAGACGTCTCAGAACAGTAGTTAAACTTCACATCTGGACACCTTCGTGCTGTGACAGGCTGTGAGGTGCTGTGGTTGAAAGCACCTCTCTCTCACTTCCAGCTCTTTCTCTAAGTGTAGCTGAAGATGATGCTACCGACGTGGTGTCAGAAGTAGTGCCAGCACAACACCAAGCCTCTGGGTTGCAGGCCTCTCTAATGAGCTCCCCAGAGTGGTTATCAAGCTGATGGAGATGGCCCGTCCTCTCCCATCCCCCTCACTCAACACGCTCGCCTCTAAATTGTGGGAGAAGAAAGAGACGCTTCAGAAGTACAGGAGACAATGCTTTGGTCAAATGAGAGGAAAAAAATAATTATCTATTTCCGCCTCATCAGAATTTAAGCCCCTTCACCCCAATTATAATTTCCTGCACAGGCTTGAGGATTACATCAGCCAATATGTCCTGAGCCTGAGGAGAAGGACACGTGTGAAGTGAGAGGTGTCAGGTGTTGTTTCTGGAAGATGCAAGAGTCAGATTTGCCAAATATCTGCAAGCTTTGCACCTAATTTTGAGCAGTTTGTTGTGCTCTTCATGTTCCTGAGCTCAGAAGGGCCCAAAGACTGGAATCATGACTCCCTCTACTGGTGACTTATTAGCAATGTGACAAAAACAACAGGTCTGCTCAGTGGCAGCTGGAGAGCAGCTACCTCACACCTCTAGCAGATAAATGAAGAACATTAAAGAACATTAAAAGGGGAAAAACCTCAAGGGCCTCAAAAAAGTCCCCTAGTACATATTGTGTTATAATATTTCCAAAGTTAGAGTCAATTTAATTACTATTACTACAATCTGGTAAATACTGGGTTTACCAGATTGTTTCCATTTTATATTGCTTTTAGTTCTACATCATGACCCTGGCAAGATCCTTAGACAGTCTTCTGAAAAAATTATAACCAATAAATAATCATGTATTAACCATCCATGAGTCCACAAAGTGATTAAAAACTCAAGCCTTAACAGCTGCTCTTCATGTTTCTGATTGGTTTTGTTTGGCTATGTAACAATGATTACATTGTAAACAAAAACTCACTTTTTTCACCTGTCAAACAAATATGGACTAAACTTGTACATTATCTAAGAAAATTAAACGGTGTTTAAATACTTTGTTTTCCTAATGGATAGTACTTTAGCAGTTAAAGTAATAGAAAAAGAAAAGTATCTACTTTTGGTGGAGTTTAAAGTGGGACAACTTGTAGTAGATTGATTTTTAGGCACAGACATACTTTTATTGGAGTACTGAAATTGTAGAATTCAGCTGAATAAATTCTACAAACAGTAAGCCTTTGGGACTTATGTTGGACCAATCTGCTCGTAGTTGTACCTTTTAGGATTTAACATATTCATTTGTCTGAATTTAAAACAAAAAACAAGGCTATTTAGTTAAATTATTGGGGTAATTTTTAATCCAACTGCTACGTCATCTCAGAGTTTAAAAATATGTAACCCATACTTCACCAGTAAGTAAACAGGCTAAATTTAGTTTATGAATGCTTCTTACATACACGCATTACTTAACATATGCACATTACAATGGAATACTATTTGATGGTTAGTCAGCCAATTTAAATAATAAAATATAATTTATTTATTGGTATCAGTCACTTTCAGCCTATACAGTAGAGACAGGACTTTGAAATGAGAAAGACCATTTTGTGTCTTATTTGATAGTGTTTGTCAGCGTTGTTTGTCAATTTTAATCCCCCCAAAAAATTTTTCCTAACCCAACCTTCTAAGTTTGGGCCTAAGCCTAAACATACAGTGTATTTTATGTGCGCCACAATATAGCGGTGCTTGTCACATCGTAGTATAACTTAACTATACAGTATAGGTTAGCATTATGATACATGGTACTAATAGTAAATAAAGAGAAAAAAGAACAAGAAAATACACTGACTGTATTTTCAAAGTGCATCCAGCTGTGACATAGAAAAACAAATACTACCTATGAAATAAAAAACTAAACGTATAAATAAACATTATTTCTCACCTGGTTTACTGTATATCTGATGGCTGAGACAGATTTGAGTGAATAAATTGAAGTGAAACTGAGAGCGTGGAGGACACATTATAATCCTGCCAAGCCCCATGCTGAACATCATTCACTGTATCTATCAGAATCTTTTGTGTACTCAGCTCTAATCTTTTTCCCTTTAAAATCAAATCACTTCAAACTTTTACAACACACGGGAGGTGATGGGAGCATCTTCTCTACACAGTGACTTATTAACCACAGTCTGATGTATTGATTAGAGGATGTGAAGTGTTGTGTGAGTATGTAGTTCATCTAGAGAGGAATTTTTAGCTGTAATGGTTTTTCAACCTGTTCTGAAGATGATGATGACTCTTCAGTGAGAAATGCAGAACATAGAAATAGCCGAGGAATGCTAAGCACTTCATTGAAAAGACAGACATTTTGAAACTTTCTTGAAAGCAAATCTTTTTGTTTATTTCTGTGCACTTTCACTTCAGCATATAACTAAAGAAGTGGAAAAGAAAGGTTCCAAAGTTTCCCATAACGTCTCCCAGGTTTCCATGTGTACTGCATTAACAACCTCACAAACTTGCTTCATGCAGTGAAACGCTGCTGCTGCTGATCCCTACAATGTCACAGGCTGTCCTGCTTGGAGAGTGAAAAGGTAACAAACAGCTTTATCCTCATTAGCATCATTACATTGTGACGTGCCTCCAGCTATTGTTGTCTTTCTCTGACTCGGGCTCTCAGTTCCTCTGTCTCTGTTGTTTTTTCGCCCTATAGGACACTATGCTTTTTATCAAATTTGCATAAAAGAAGATGCATGTGAGGAAGGATAAGGTGATGCAAACGCATTATCACATTAGCCTCGTACTACTGCAGGATGCTGCCACAAGAACTGTCGTTCAGATGATCTTGCAAACAGTGCTGATTCTTAGTTAATCCCATTTGGTGTTCAGTGGAATGCAGCAGCGTTATTCTTCCTGTTTGGATGGCCAAGATTTCAGTTAGCATGAGAGGTTTACAGATGGCTTCACAGGTAGTTGTAGTGAGCAGGTAACAGTTTTCTGCTTGTTAACCGTCAAATGGACAATTAGGATCCAAAGTAAACAAGAAGGTTGCCAGGTTTTACATGTCAAAAACAATTTACTGCTTCTAAATTATACCTTACAGTGGATAATACATTATCAACATGTCTGCTGTGGCTCTTGAGGAGCTTCGTCTGATTTTAAGTAATTTGGGCTTAAGTCTGTAGACATAACCATCTTTACCTAAATTGAAAAAGTCAAATTGTAAAGTCCAATACGCCAAGGTTGGACATAAGTGTAAACATTTTCCAGGCATTTTTTTTCCCTATTATAATATCTGATCTTCCACTACAACATCCACATTGTCTGCAGTGTTATTACACCTTTTTATAGTGTATTATTATTATTATGGACTATATTATAGTTATTATGGTATATCATAGTTTTTTTATAGTGTTTAAGCACTCACAACTAAAAAGACACTGTCAGATGTGTCACTTCACACTGTTTATTAACAATCCATGATCTTTCTTTAAAAGAAGCGTTTTATTAACCAAAACTAAAAACTACAAAATAGAACAAAAAAGAACCAGTAGTTGAAATGCAAAAACAATTCACAGTGGGCGTCAAATGTTGACACTGTGTCACAGTATGTGGTGCCACAAAGATACACACAAGAACTTTTCACATCACCATGTGACATACTTTGGATTTACCTTATCAGTGCAGCATATCTTGTACTACTGTACCTTTTAGTCTAGATGAGAGTTCTTCCAAATATATGCATGCACAGTACAAAGCCACAATTTTATTTTTTATTTTTTTTTATGTGAAGAAAAGAGATTTTCAGCCGCTATAAACAGCTTGCTTCGATGGATATTTTTTTGCAGCGCAGAGACTGTTAAGGAAAGCTTAAAAACTCACTAATGTTTTTATAGCCCAAGTCAAACTAGCTAAACAGGGACACCACCTGTCAGAAGGAGACATTAGTGGGAAATCCCATTACCAGTAATCCTATAGGCCCAGTGGTAAGAACACAGCCTGTAGTCTCCACTCTCTGCATCTAAATCTCGCTCGTACTTCAGGCCACTGCCAAGAGTCGCCCTGCTGCATCTGTCGTTGTAGCAACAGGCCTGTGAGTGCTAAAGGTTGGAAAGGGGCACGACCCCTGGCAGATTTCCTCCCAGGTCGATCGAGACGCCTGCTCAGGATATTAATGCCGCTCCATGCCAGCTGCAATTTACAGTCACACCAGTAAGTCCTATCATCCTCTGAGCTTCCGGTATTCTTTAGAACCACTGCTCATTAACCTACCTGTAATGTCAGATTCATGTTTACACAGTGGGTAAGATCATGACGTGGCCATGTATAGCAAACAAGCTTAGACCTTGTGATATGTGCTGTCTTGTTGTTGTACAGTGGTACTGCAACTGTCGTGAAGCACAGTGAGGTGTTGAGCTACATGGTGACCATCAAGGGATTTTTTCTAAAGACAGGCAAAAAAAACCTTATTGATTTTAGTCACATCATTTGGCCTGAATCCTTCCTTTTTGGCAGTAATTCCAACGTTTAAATTCAGTTCTTGTTAGTCAGAAATTGTATCTTTTGCTGGTGCAATCAAGGCTTAATGCCAAGCCTTTACTACAGAACATCTTACAGTACTGAGGTTGACAGCAGGGTAAAGGTTCTGATTTCAACATCGAGATCCTAATGATCAACATTTTATATGCTCATGCTCACGATCAACAAATACCGTAGCTGCAGTGCAACGAAACTGAAACTGGTGGATTGGTCAATTATGTTCCAATCTAACATATTTCTTGAAGCAATGATTTATTAATATTGGAAATAATAATTAAAAGGAGGTGCTTGGGGTGGATAGCAGGTCCACAAAGCGTGAGTCATGATTGTGAGCACTTTGGTTAAAGCTACACTATGCAATTTAAGCAAGAGCTAGCATGATACTATATGAAGTGCTGACCATCAGAAAGTATGGCAACTAAAAGCTCTTATACATCCCCTTTCCTTCCTGTTGGTACTCAAAGCACTTTACAATTGTTTTTACTTATCCATTCACACACACACACACACACACACACACACACACACACCAATGTATTGGAGAGCTGCTCTGTGTCTTGCTCAAGGACACTGCGACGTGTGACCACAGAAGCTAGTGTTCGAACCAATAACTGCAGAATTGGTGGACCACCACGCCATCAACTGCGCCACAGTCGCCCCGTCGCTACAGCTGGTTGTGCTAGCAGTGCTAGTTAAACCTCATAATTTCTAATGCAGGTTATTTCATAAAAATAGGGGATGCAAACCTGCAACCTTCTAGCTGTGAGGTGGCAGCACTAACTACTCCACCATGCTGCCCCACAGGTTCCTTCATACAGTCATTTTGTGTTATTTGGTGATGGAGCCTTTTAAGTAAAGAAATGCAGAAAGTAAACCTTTTCTCAGAGGCATGATTGATTTTTGTCTGCATCACCAGTCGTTTGTCACAGTCATAATTTACCTTCCTTTTTTTTATTTTCCACTTCACTGCCAAAGTCTGCAAAGTTTCCCTGCAATCAAACTCAAAGCAGCTCATCACATTAATTACTGCACCTTCACCCAGGGAGGAAAAAAGCCAGTCTGTGAAATGATTTAATCAAAACCCTGCTGCACTCACACACACAGTGTTGTGTTTGTCTCTGGAGAGGACTAAGTGCCGAGAAAAACCTTGACCTTGCACCAGTGGCAGTGAGAAGCAAGGTCTTGCCGGGCTGCATCAGGCTGGACACACAACTGTGTTGAGAGCGAGGGGAGGGCAGGTGGAGGGCAGTTTGTTGGAGTGAGAGAGGGAGAGAGTGAAGAGGGGTGGGGCTGAGAGAGAGTCATGTGGAAAGAGTGACAGAGCACAGGAGGCAGATAGAGAGAGAGGGTGGGCAGGGCCCAAGTCGTCTCTGTGTGAAGCTGGAGGTGAATGTGTAAGGATGGTCCCGGTCCCTCGCTTTCATCCTGCCAGTGTCAACTGTGTGCCGGTCTGCTCGCGGACTCTCTCTGCCGGTAGGGCTGCTGCTTTCACTCCTTATGCTTCTGCTGTGTGATTGTGATTTGCCTAACGTTTTCTACGATTATTTGCCATTTTGTTAGAAGCACTTATAGTGTGTTTGTGGGGAGGTGAGAAGAGGAGAGAGGAGTGCTGCAGGGCTGCATATATACACTCTACAGCCACTGTCCAGGCAGGTGTCTGGCAGTAGATGACTGCAGCAGCTGCACTGGCATGCCCCCCCTCCACCCTCCACCCTCCACCCTCTAACCCATCTCTCTCCTGTAGTCTGATGTCATGGCAGCTGACGTTTGCGCCGGAGGACACCCACAGCTCACTGCAAAGTAGAGCTAAAGCGACATTTCAACTTCTTAGATAGAGCCTGGGCTGCTGTTGTCCTTTTTCCCCCTCTCTCCCCATGGATTGCTCTCTCCTTTCCCATCGTGCAGAGACTGCTGTGTCCTCCAAGCAGCTTTGCAAACTGGAGAGAGCATTGATTGTTGTTCTTTTGGTTGCCTTTTTTGTGCTGTTTTTTGCTGAGCACAGGTCGACTGCGTGATGAATCCCTATTGATCCTTTAAACAGACCCTGGAATAGTTCATTACATCAGGCTCCTCTCCGCTGACCTAGACAACATTTAACTTACAAAGTGGAAGGACTGTGCCATACTCCCCATTACTGCAAATGAGATGGAGGGTCAATTGCATGTAGTCACTCCTCAGCTGCACATTTCTCTTCATAGTTCATATCTCAATACAGTTTAATAGGGTTTAGCAAAGCACACATTAATTCACCAATAATGAGTTTGGGGCTGTAGCCTGCGGCACAGGATTATGTGTGACTTGTGTGATCTTGGTGGATATAATTCCATCTCCAAGGCCAGATCTGTTTTTCCAGTTCTTGGTTTATGTCCCTAGGGGCAGGATTTTCAGGTTGGGTAGATTATGCAGCATTAAGCTGCTTGGTATCAGATAATTCTACAATGATGAAATCCTCTGTGGTTATGAATTAAAAGGCTGATCTTTGCTGTTGTTTTCTGCTCATGAGAAGCTCTGTGTAGTTTACTGCATTAACAGTTTAGAAAAGATGACATTTGCTTTCTTGTACAACATTTATTAAAACACTTCCTGCTTGCTTTGAGTCTGCAACTCAGCTGTTTGGCAAAAGAAAACTGATGAACCAAAAAGTGTTCCGGGAGGATGACACATCCAAATCTCTGCTGGTGGAAACGGAGCCTTTTCCATCATGTAAGGTGCTGTGAAGCTGTTTTAATGCAAAATATATCAGCATGTGTTAAATAAGTCATGGACCCATCACTGGTGTTTTCAGAAGGAGTATCCAGAGCAGACGGGAGGCTGGAAGCTGTGACAAGCATCTGATGAGTCATTGCGCGTTTGAAAGCCATGGGCAGAGCTTGGTCCAGCCGGACAGAGGTTCGCTTGGTCTGCCGGACCCTCATCCGTTATCACAAGAAAGAAACTCCACTCCAGGATAATGAATCTGATTGGAATCCGCTGAGGTTGAATGGAATCCAAATCAAAGCCACTGAGTCACTGAAGCTGCTGCATGACTTCAGCCTTCTTTTTTGAATTTCATTGTCCTCACTGTGTTTGCAGATGTGACTGTTACCTATATAAAATAGGGCCTTATGCTCAACATAGGTGGAAAATCTCCACCGCAGATTTGTTAAAGAACTGCACATGGTTTGCTTTGTTAATCTAAAACTTTATAAGCTGAAGGAACAGCTGCTATCACATATGACCATCCACTTCTGCCCACAGGACCTTTTGGGATTGATTTCTGTACCTAGACCTGGATCATAGTTTTGTTCTTTCCAAATTGAAACTTTTGTCACATGCCCAGCATAAGGATGTAGCATGTGGTAGCTGATGCCCTGTCACTCCAGAAAATACAACAGAGAAATAGATGTGCACCCCCTCACGAAACAGATGATGCTGGAAACCTGGGGACGTAGTTGTTCAATGGCTGTGTTTGGTTGTGGCTGTGTTTTGTCCTGGGCTAAAAAGGATGAGTAAAGCTTTATTGTTGGCTCTTGCAAAAGGTTTTTAGACGCAAGTGGGTGTGTTTGGTAATTTAAATTACTGTATGTACTGATACTATGGAAGATTGTAAGAAATTACTACCGAACTGGACATCTAAAATGTGTCAGTATTTCAAGTATTTTACATTTTGTAGTGCTAGGTGTTTTGCACCTTTCAGAAGAACAAAGGACACATCAACATTATAAGTGGAAATAAAACCATATGCCTTATTAACCTCTTTAAAAGTTATAAAATCAAAATAAGTTATGCTTTATAATGACAGTAGGATATTTAAGACGCAGTCTATACAGGCGAATTAGGCAACTGCCTACCTCGGCACTTTGGCACGGGTGGCAAAATGTGGTTTCAGCTATTCAAAAATATATGAATTGCTGAGGAATGTGTCACTCATGCTCCAACTACAGGCACCTGCCTCCCCCTAAAACTAGACCACTAGACACACTCACGTACAGCTGTGACAATGGTTTGCAAGCTATTGTCTCCATTTACCATTTTCCCATTACAAATGCTCTTCACCGCCCATGTTTCAGTCTGCACTTTGCCCAAGCTGAAACTATTTAAACAACTATCTCTGTGGTACAATGAAACAAGACAAAACAATGATCTAGCACATGAAGGGGCACAGGAACTTCAAATATACGATGCATGTGTTGAAACCAGTGTACACTTTTGCTCTCTACTCGTTAGTTGCTGAATCTCCTGATTTTCCGTCTGTGCACAATAGTATTTGTATTGCATATGTATTTCCCACACCTGTTTTACACATAGAAAAAATTTATTTAGGAGATATTGGCATTAATTATATAAGGTGGCTGTCCTGTCATGACTCTGCTGTAAATAATTTAGAACCACATTTTTGGTCATTATATAGATTTGTTTAATGCACTCACTACAGGCTAACAAGCACCGAGTTCATCTTCTCTGAACAATGAACAACTCATTCTTTGGATAATGGGCTGCAGCTTGATACATCTGGGAAGTGTTGAAGGCGGCAAGTCTGTACAAGAGCTGAACTAGTTGAGTTTGTATGATTTTGTGGTAGTGAATGGTGTCAGCATCCAGCCACTCCAGTAAGCAAGGCCAAATGTGTCAGTTTCCTACTGCACTGTTGAAGACTGTCACACAGTTCTCAAGTGAGGTTGAAACACAATGTAATGTTGAAGCCTTTCTCTGGAAGCCGGTAGTAGTTCCACATGATAGTTTGGAATATGAAGAAAAGCGTAAAAACTTTGTAAAAGACTGACCAAGCTATGTCTTCGAAGCAATATGTACTTAATCGAATATGGACAATGTATGTATATCCTACTGATTTGGAAATTTTGGACCAGGTCTTACAAGACATTAATTTTCCAAACTATATTGCGAGTGTTTACAAATTGAATATTAAAATTATTTTCTAAAAACAATGCAGTAAATATCAATTATTTAGCTTTTATAGGAGGATCATCCTCTGTGCACAATCTAGTTGTTTGCTTCTCAGATAGCCAGGGATAAGATGCAGCCAGTTCGCCCAGTGTGCCATGCGGCATGTCCAGCATTGATCCACTGGGTCTCACAATTGGTGTCAGCAGGTTCCCATAAGGCCCAGTAACATTTGGCAGGGGAAAACTGCAGGGGCTTATTTTACTAGCGTTTGTTCTATCTCTTCCAATTATTACCACAATTACTGTCAGCAAGCATAACATTCAGAAGATGCTGCACAATGGTGTGTTTTAGTGTTTTAGTTTCCCTATTAAAAAAATGTACAAAACGAAGACACTACACTGGAGAATATTCCACATGCTTTGGGAGTGTTTTAGAACATGAGGCTGCTTCCTTCAGCCACATATATGTAGGTCTTTAGAGACTGGCTACCATACAGTAACGGATTTTAACCTCAGATTATTAGTCTTGTAGCCACTGTTCTCGGCTAAAAGCAACTGTGATTTGGCAAATTTGCTACAGAAATTATGTGGTTTGAATGTTTTTACTGAAGAAGATGCTATGTTTAAGGATCAGGGTGATTTTTTGACATGTGTGTCTTCTTAGAGTTAATTATGAGGGACAAACGAGCCACTCTGTACAAACTCAACTGCTGGGTCCGGTTTGGACATAGAATTGCAGTGTTTGCATGATGTACAAAACACACGGTATATCTTTAAATTCTTTGTATTTAAATTTTTTTTTTTCTGGTCATAAAGTGAAAAGACCATTTGAAAGAGACATGCTTTTCCTTGTTTTCCCAAGGAAAATGTATTGGTTCTTTGCAAATCGGTGGCAATGTTGACTTTTCTCACGTGTAGCTGGCTCCAGTGTATTAAATGTTCTGTCTGTTTTAGAGTGAACCTTAACGGTGCTGTAAAAGCCAACCATCAAATAAACTGGCACTTGAGTCTTACGGCAGAATAAGACACTGATCAGGAACCACAGCATCCTTGGCTTGAGTTTTTTTGTGGTGCTTTGTTGCATATCACCTCTCTCTCCTCATCTTCTGTCATCCTTCTGCTGTCTGCTGTTCTCTCTGTTCACTGATGCAGCACATGCTCATTGTTGGATCGTAAAATATCGCCACCTACGCTTTCAAATGCATCTCATATTCAAAAGCAGGTAACATGGTAGGCGTAAAGAGCACGTGCTAATGGACGTTTTTGATGTAAATTTTTTCACCTGTGCTAAAGTCCTGTGTTTGTAGCACATGGTTATTAAGGCTTGGCACCTGACTTTTACATGTGTTTTCACTGAAGGTAAATACTGCATTATGCGCCTTTGGATTCCAGAGTGATTGATTTGAGCTGTCTGAATTTACTGATGAGTAAAGAACTGTCCATTTCCAGACTCATTCCTCTCACTTCACAGTAGAATGAATTTATTTTCAACCACGGACTTGGGTTAGGTTATACTCTAGTAAGGTGGGTTTACTACACTGGAGTGGCACAGTAGTAAACTAACTAAATTCTGTTGGATGTGTATTTTTTCAAGCATTGGTACTGTAATGTTACTTCTTTTGATATATATACCAATAGTAGAAGAAATGGAACACTTTTGTATGTTTGTTCAAGGTTCAGTAAAACCTAAATGCTAGAGTTTGTGTCAACAGTATTTTTGGAGTCATACGTCCTTGGACTCTACACACATCAACACGATGCATATGTTTAGAACTTAGTGTGACTTACACAATCGTCACGTTTGTGTTTGTCCATCCCAGCCTACTGTCCTCCAGCCTACTGTAAACTGGTCATTTATCCCTTCCCTCTTCTCAAAAAGTCATAAGAGCATCTCTTTAAAATGTGCTAGAAGCTGGTGTTGATTGAAATAGCAAACTAATGATAACTGGCAAGTGTTTGTTGAAATATGGTAATTCTTTTATCATCAGAAGTAACAAAAAATGTTAAAACATACTGCACATTGGATGTGAATGTTATTCCTGTGTTTTAGGATCCGTCCATTCCAACTTCCCCCTGATGAAGACCTTCAGATTAGGTTAGCACAGTTTTTAGGCGATTGTGTTCGTTTTAAGTCTTCAGTTCAGTATATGCATGACAAATTTAAATTGCTTCAGGTCAGCTCCATTGCACTGCAGTCATAATTATTTTCCATGGAAAGGAGTCGTCATGGTGTTCCTAGTTTTACAAATGACTTCAGGGAAGGGAGACACAGCAGGGAGGAGTGCTCTTGAGTGCTTCTCAGTAATGACGTTAACATGGGCAGGCCCTGTCAGGCACCACATCTATCACCTCAGGTAACAAAAACAGCTGCAGAAAAAATATCAACTTTCTCTCGCTGTTGAACTTGAGACAGCAACTGGCATCTTTAACAGAACAACTAGTTTCAATAGTCACCAGTTCTCCACTAGCGCTGTAGGGCTCATATTGACAGATTGTAGGCAGGGACATGTGGGACTCCCTCCGCTAAAAGGCTGTAGACAAATGGTTGAAGTGGAGGCCCACAACAGTAGTTTGTGGAAAAGATGCCTATCCCTTTAACTTCTGCTGACTGTCCAATTCATACTTTACTGCAGTGGAAAGTTCCTGAAATGACACTGATCCTTTCCACTGTACTGCACCTATACTGTATATCAGCGGTGCTTCAGGGTTACTCACCGTAGATTAACATAGCTAAAGTTACTGATAAGGCGAACTATGCATATTCTGTCATCCATTTGGCAATCACGAGAGCAGTTGTCTAGAAAAAAAACTAAGCATGCATCCTCCTGTTCTTCAGTAGTCACACCTCTGACACCATGTTATATGAGATAATTGACTGTTCCTCTTTGATACAACACCAACAAGACATGCATGTTTTAACACCGCACTGCTTGTCTGCTCAGATTTGTCATGTTTTGGAGGCTTAGCAGCAGGGACATCTTTGGCAGGAGCTCAGCAAGCTCACACACATTTTCTTTAGAGTGTAGTGTGGGGCAGCAGGGCCCCTCTGTCTGCAGATTGGAGAGGAAATGTGGGTTTAGAAGTATAGCAGAGGTCACATCTGAAGAGGATGTTTTCAAGTGAAGCAAAATATATCTCTAGGGCCAGGAAGAGCCAACCAGAGGTCTTTTCCTAGTAAGCAATTAAATGCCCTCCCTTGGCCTAGCATTACAGCAAAAATGAGAGGTCACTGCTGAATGTAGTAAAACCCAAAACATGCTCTTAATACACTGTACTAATAGCATCCAGTACTTACAACATTCGCTGTCCAACATTTCTGAACAGAGAAAATAAATATTGCAGTTTATAAGTTAGTGTGCATGAGTTATACTGTTTCTGCTGGTTGTAAAGACTACTATTGACAGATTTGCCAGATGGGACTCACAATTAGTCTGATTACAAATGCTGCATGCACCTACAGGACAGAATACGCTTGGGAACATAGATCGGAAATGCAAATGCAGTGCTTACTGCCTTATCATCAGTTTAATGTCCTGAGCACGATTTAAGTCCATTTCTAGGCCTGCATGGCCAGAAAATTTATAGGAACTAAATTGTGTACGTTGACTTTAACATACGGTGGAGAACGTATATATTTAGGATTGCACTCAATAAAGGCAATGGCTGGAAATCATATGGCTACCATTAGTTTTATGATTATATATTTTGTAATGGCTTGTAAGAGCTTTACTCATACAGCATTAGGGAGGTCTTAGAGTACAGGGAGAGGCTGTAAATTAAGAGTGAGAATTTGTATGTAGTCTAAAGTTCGTTCCACGCAGTAGAGAGTTTCATTACAAGCTAAACCCCAGTAATTTGTTGCCTATTTACATGTGTTGCAAGTTATATTTATATTTATCTAAAGTTTTGCTTTTGTCCATGTGATTAATCCATATTCACTCATCTTTAAACTTTGCTTTTGGTTTACCAAAAAAATAGCTGGTTCTTTGGCTGCTAGACATTCAGCTTTAGTTGCTCATTTTATTATGTTGCTGTTATATCGGTAAAAAGCTCCTGTTAGATTAGACTTCAAAGTTGGAAGATGTCCTTAGTCCTCCTCATTTAGTGTTTTCAAAGCAGCCAAGATGGAGGTTTCTTTCTCTGCTGGTTATTGGTAATTGGTAATTAATTCTAATTAGATTTTGGCCATGCCTCTCACACAGTTTTAGATGCTCTGAACTATGAGCTGCATTTCCTGGGTCACATTTTAACTATGACTTCTTACCTAGGTAACTGCTTTAGGTAACTGCTTACCTACTTCCTGCACTTTCAGACTTGAAGATATGTGATATTATGTTCTCCAACAAATAAAAAAACAGAACTGTTTTAGATTAATGACTGTGATGACTGAGAGTGATAAATATAGAAGAAAACCTAGCACAGAGTTTCAGTTTTAGGAGCAAGCCATTGGAAGCCAAAAATAATCCCCAATCAACTGAGATAATCAAGTGTGTCACATCAGGCTGCCACTCCCTTCCCCTGAGTGGCAGACACACACACACACACACGCTGTCACACAACCTTTCTTCCACTTCAGCCTCACAGCTCTCCTTGGCAGCGGTAAAAACTCCAGTGGGAGGGTAGTGGGACATCCAGGAAAAGAGAAAGGCAGCTTTCATCGCAGATGCCAACATCAACAGTGCCCAGAGGCTGGGTGTAGACAAAGGTGCTGCCTGTCCTTCAGTAGGCTTAGTGTGTGTGCTGTACAGTGTAAGGGATGGAGCAGGAGCTGTGAGGGCAAAGGCAAGCAGCCACACTTACCAGAACTAGAACTAGCACGTGGTTATTATCTGTTACCCAACTTTACCTGTCTGAGTTTTACATATACAGCTTCAGTAAAATCATAATAAGTCAAGAAAAGCGTGGATTCAGCTGTGCTTTACTTAAGATTCTGTCCAAGGTAGGTTTAAGTCTTTCATTCTCATGTAATCTTTCTTTGACTTGATTTGTTTTTGTACAAACATGTGCCTCTCTAAGCCGAAAGGGCAGAAAAAGTTTTCTTGTAGCAGAGGATGACATTTCATTTTCATCTTAATTTTCTTTGAATAATGCCTCGCTTATTTCCATTTCCTGCCCTGTTTGTGACATTTTGGGGCCTTAACCAGATGGGTTTTCAGCTTGGGGTAGATAATAAATGGGGCCCCCACTTTCAGTTTTCAGTCTTATGCCTCATAGCAGATGATGATGTACAGCTTCTGCTACTTCAGCGCTTCTGATTTCTTTCCTGGTAAACGCCCTTCAAAGCAGCTTGGGGGAGCAGCCGGATCTGTAGCCTGTCATGACCACTCAGCTAGGAACTCAGACTGCATAATTTTGGCCTGATGGTCCTGCTCAGAGTGGACAGTGAAGGGTACAGCCCATCAGTCATTCTGGCAGAAGTATTGCCCATTTTGTGCCAGTGATGAGCAAAGAATGGCAGGGAAGAGAAGTGAAGATGGGAGGGAGCAGGAGAAAGAGCAGGTATGGAAAGATGTTTGGGGGTTGTGAGGATAATTCAGCCACCCTCCATTTCTCCTTAATATTCTTACCTCTGACTCAGGTCAGACTGTTGTTTTGGCTTGTGCCTCCAACAGTGTTAGGACACACCTCTCTTGTGTTGTCACTATAACAGAGAACAACCAGTATTGAGTAGCTGTTTCGACAACGATACCTTAACTAAAATTTCACTTCAGTTCTAGGGAATGTAAATGTCTGGACTGTAAGCAGGAAAAAAAAGGTTGGAACAAAGGGTTACATTTACTGCAGACGTGTGCGGAATGAAAGCTTGGCAGCATAGGTCTTCTCCCCCTGGAATGAAATCCCTTTTCCGCCAAGTGCCAAGTAGTTTGACACACCCAGTGCAAGGATGTCTTCACGTATTAAGCTGATGGCAGACCAAAGACAGACATAAATGTGTCAATTTGGGATCATGCTATTTGTATAGCTGTTTAATGCTGCTCAACAACCTATAATTCCAATAATAGGAAACTAAATCCCTTGAAAACCCCAAACCACATTTCTAAACTCCTGCAGATTTACTCCTGCAGATTTGCAGATGTCGCAATAATTCTGTCCAGTGCAAATACTTCAATTAACCAACAGCTCAGAATTTCATTGACTATGTTTGGGTGTCAGGCAAAAATTCAATTCAGTTCAACTCAACTTTATTTATATAGCGACAATTCACAACATTGTCATTTGAAGGAACTTTACCTAATAAAGTCAAGACTATACAAACATTTAGATAAAATCCAACAAATTCCCCTTGAGCAGCCATAGGCAACAGTGGAGAGGAAAAACTCCCTTTACCAGAAGAAACCTCCAGCAGAACCAGGCTCAGGGTGGATGGACATCTGCCTTGACCGGTTGGGCTGTGTGGAAAGTGGAGAGAGAAAAGAACAGAGCAACAAAAGCAACAACAAAACATTGGGCAGGTTAGTAGGACCAGTAGCTGCAAACGTGAAGACACACAGCTCCAAAGCTGAGAACACCTGAAAACAGGGACTGAGAGAGGGAGACAGAGAGGGAAAGTGGCACCAAATAACCACAGTAGGTCATCTGTAAAAGTCTAACTTCTACTTAACTTCCAAAACTACTTCATTGTTGCTACGACATGAAGGTTTTATTGGTACAAGGAGGCTGATGTTAAAATTTTAACAGTGTCTAATGTCTGGAAGGTTCAGTGCATTGAAAGGACAGGGAACAACTAACATGATGGACTGATTCCTACAGTCACATCTTTGGTGAAAGCAAACATTAACAAATAACATCACATTTCATTATGAACAAGTTAAATTACAATAATAAACTCACTGTACTGTGCCATTTCACAGTATGTTACATGCCCGTTAAACGAAATAATGGTGCTTTAATGCAGCTGTAAACTCAGCAAAACAGGAAAGAAGTCGAAGTGATGATGAGGTGGTGTTTCTAGTGTTACAGCCATAAACCGTATGCAGAAACCTTTCCTCGTTGGCTTTAACCTGACTCATCTTTTCCACCCTCCTCTCTGTTTGTGTTTCGTCCTCGCCTCCTTCACACACAGCCAATGTCCAGCCATTCTCAGACACTGTCTGAGCACGCTCAGCCAGGCTCCTCTCTCTGGAATAGATATATGTTTATGAATACTAATGAAGCAGCAGCTCGTCCGGCAGTGCCTCAGGTCTACGTCAGTATGAGGCTTTCATCTGTTTTCAGAGCAAACTAGACATGTCAGGATGTATTGTGTGTTCAGTGTAACGGGAAGGCACATCACAACTGCACATGACTGGTGATGAGATGGTTAAGTTATGCTTATGCTTTGCTGTGTTGAGGAGGATTTTTTGTGTGTGTGGACAAAATCTCAGTTCACTGAACATCCTGAGCCAGATGATGTGCGGTGTCACACTGTATCTGTAGAGGACATCTGAGAAATGCTTCCTGTCTGAAATCATCAGATAGCATCATGGTTTGCTCAGATTGTCCACACGGCATTCAGACCTGAAAATAATAAACACTGAAGATAGGAATGAATGATAAAAACACAGTCCTGCTGTGAATCACACATACCAAAAGTAAAACAGTAAACCAAACACAATAGAAGAAGTTATAGTTGGGAATGTCAGGGACACAGCTATGGATTATTTTCTCTAGCTGAGATTAAATCTGTCTGGATTGCTTTAAAAATAAATCTGCTTTATAAAAACACAAATTAAATGCTGAGAAATGACTTGCAAATGGAGGTCAGAGTGGTCAAAACATGAGCAATGGCAGATGCTGAAATCATTATTCCAGAATTCTCCCAGCTCCTAAAATGTGTTGAAAGGACTGAATTGAATTGGAAAGTGTTAAATATCTTTAACTTTCTCAACAACTCTCTCAAATGTTTTTGATTTTCCACCATGGACAAAGTGTTCCAGCTAGTCACAGTAGGACACTTGTCATGTCATTGTGGGCATTTTAGATAAAAACTGATTGGAGAATTCCAAAATGTGGGTGAGTAAATTCAATTAAAGGTATCACATTCGAGGTTAAGTAAGAGCAATAAAATGAGAAAATGGGGTCTTAGCGGTGGTTAGGGGGTCAGGCTTTTTCCTGCTAGAGTCACTGCTTATTGCCCAGCACCTTTATAAGGACAATAACCCAGGGTCATCACAGAAAGAACAATATGAGCAGCCTCTCTGGGGCTGCATGTGTGTCCACATGGGAGGCGTTCAGGTGCAGTGCAAAGTGGGGAGAGGCCGGTACATTATTACTGTGTCTGCACACACAAAGGTAAATTGGCTTTAGAGTGTATGAAATCTACTTCAGGTCGTGGGTACATGTGTATATATTTTGAGTGATGTAGCAGCCGCCATGAGCGCTGTGTGGACAGAAGGATTCACTCAATAAGGAGCTTAAGGAAAATGCAGCAAAAACATTGTCTGTGTAGATTTGGTGATATCCTCTAGGAAGTCAGTTTACGTAGTAAATAAAAGAAAGGATGTGAAGGTGCTGATTTGTTTCTTTTAGATGGACTGCACAGTTTACACAATTTGACTATTCTGTCATGTTTATTAGACATTATTCTGTAGTTTTGTTTTGTGGTTCCCAGATTTCCACTACTGCATTATGAACAGTGATGACTACAGTGATAGTCATGAATAGTCATGATAGTAAGGAATAAGGGCCACGATGACAAATGTAAGACCTGGAAATATCCTCTGAAATTTCCTTTCACCTCTTCCTCTGTCTGAGACTAGACTACTCAGTATTTACTGCTCACAACAATGCTGTTATGTTTGTGTGGCATTAGAGCTTATAGGGAGCTCAGGAACAGGATGGAGGGAGAGTTACGGCAGGAGGATTAGCAGAGATAAGCTGAATAACTGCAACCTAGTCAGAGGGGCTACCACAGCAGAGCATACACACTGAACATTTTCACTGTCACATAGTTATCAACAAAACGGTAATTCTGTCAGCTCTCACTCTGCATCTTGTTGACTCCATAGTATGTATATGTATGATGTATTTAAAGTGTGGTCAAATGCTTTTGTGCTTTCATGTCGCTGGTGTTTATCTCCGTTTAAGCAATGTGTGGTGTGTGTTCTACATATGGTCAGGAGCAACATGCATGTGCATCAGGGGAGCTAGTGGTCAGTTAATCCTTCCCCTCTCTCGCTCTCCCATTGGAGAGGCTTGAGGCTGAGAGGGCAGAGCCACCACCTCCCTCTGAAGGCCACACGTGGGTGGGTTCTGAGCTGAGGGATTACAGGGTTGAACTGGAGCCAAACAGCTTTACAGCAGCAGACATCCAGGAACACAGTCAGTCTGCTGGACCGGGCCTGGGCAACACTCAGTTTGGGGTGTGGGTGATGGAGATGGACGCCAGCCAGAGCACGAGGACAGTTGCTGTATAGGTCTTTGTTTTCATGTCAGAAGGATCCTATTGGGATTCTAAATTGATGTTTGAGTACAATGTTGTGTTTATTTAGTTGTGGCCCATAATTAAGATGAAGTACATTGTAAAAGAAATCAAGTCAAATATAATTTCACAATAAACACGCTCTAATCACTGAAAGGTTATGATTAAGACATAATTGCTTCCTTGATGACATTCACCGACAAGATTTGTTTTCTCGTTTTTTTTCCAGTCTGGCAAGGGTTTACAACCTGAATGCCATGTGTGGTCATAAAGGCCTCTGATAACGTTAGGAAAAAAATTTTTCATGCAAAAGAAGTGAACACATCCTGCCATGTAAAGGTCAGGCTTAACTAAGGCCAAACTTTTTCCCTAAACAAATCCACTAGTGACAACAAAGAGCTATTGTATAATAGTTAATGACATACTGTTGAATCTGAAAGTTTAGCAGATTTCTTTAATAAAATGTTTTCTTATTATGTTGAGTTCAGATGACATCACATTTCTTCAGCAACATGTTTGCAGTTGTAATAAACACGTATGTTATTTTACAGTATTAATTAATGTGAACCTTGTTTTAAGCATTAAACCACTTCTAAAATGTATTCTAAAATTTGCCTCCTTATTTAGCACAGTGGGTGCTATCGTTACTGAAACCCCCTTTTCCAGTACAGTAACTCCAACACTTGATGATGCATAGAGGTGGTTTGGGAAGGTGTAAAGCACAGGATAGACCTAGTTTTGTGTGTGTTTAAGTTTGGGCAGCAAAAGCACTTTGATAAGGCAAGACACAGATTGTGGTCTTGTTTAAAGGTTAATAAATGTGTGTGTGAATTGGACTGGTAATTAGTTATTTATTAAGTCAGGCCTCAATCTTTATCGTACGTTCAGCAAGTGCTGTGTCTAAATAAACTCTACAAGTTTTTTAAAGCTGTAGCCCAAAACTGGATATTGTACTGCAAGATCTGATATTTTGGGTGAAAGAATGTCCATCATCTGGTCACATTTTATGAATATGTTTAGTATAAACATATTTGCAACTTGTCATTCATGTTAACTGTTAACATATCATCATGTTAAAAGAAAATGTGATCTGATGGTAATAAATTGCATTCCCTGTAAAAGTAATAAAATATAGGAGAGGAGGAAGAGGAATGATGGTACATTTTTTCAGTTCAGTCAGTAGTAGTGAAGTGTGACGTACTACTACTGCCGCCTTCCAGTGGCCAACACATGGTTGGAGTAACCATTTTAATTTGAATATAATGTGAATATAAAATATGTCCAGCGTATGGTGTCTTGGTTCTGACTTTGACGATCCCTCTGGGAAAGCACCCATCTCAAACCAGGTGCATGCTGGGACAGTGCTGGAGCTGTTAACATGTACATGTAGTGTAAAAGCAGCTTCATGTGATCAAAAAGTGGCACTCAGGTACACAGGGTCCCAGATGACGTTTTCCCCCTAATGGAGGTGCATTGCAACAATTTAGCACACAGAAAAAGACAGATTGTGTCCCATCAGGTGAATTGAAAAGATTGTCACAGGTACATGATGTTACCTCTCCGTGATTTTGTCCCAAAAAATTGCTTTTTCAGATCATCCTGCTTCTGTGTGGTGAGCCTCAACATGCTCCCTGCGTTTGTTAGCTGGTGTCATCGTCAAGTGTAGACCGGAGCATCTGGGGAGGTGGACGTGCAGACACATTTGTCTCCAGCTACCCCACTTACACAGGCTGGTCAATTTGCTTACCAAGTGGAGCAGAAAATGCAGTGTCTGTCAATGACGCTATTTTTGTCCCTGCTGGATGAGAACCAGTCGCATGCAATATGTGACATTCATCACTGCTGGGGGAGTGGCATGTTGGAACACGTTGTGAATGAATGATAGTAGTGGGAGGTAGAACAGTTATATTTGTAGACCAGAGTGTGACACCCTCTATCTGAATTGCTGAGGGACTGGAACCAATGTAGGACTTAATACTAGGACGACAGGTTCTGCTGTTTCCACTTTGGAGCCCAGACATAGTATAACAGGTGTCACTGTAACACAAGTCCTTAAAAGAGACGTCCGGTGTTGAGTTGTCCTCCTTCAAGCTTGCTTTGAAAGTACTCTTTGGAATGATTCATCTACTCTAGAAGGGCCAGCTGCTTCATAAATTCCTCTGTGGCTTTTCAACTTGGATCAATAGATAATAAACACATGACAGAGCACATAACCAGTGCAGTGACATGGACACAAGTAGTCAGACTATAGGCAAAGAAAAGCTATATTTAACTGGGGTTGTCACCACCACCTTAACCATCTTTATTTGCGCCAAGGTCATATTCATAGAACCACATCGTTTTACTTATTCCACTCATGTACAGAGCCCAGTCTGGCTTCTTCTGCTTTTGTCATTCTACACACGCACCTCAAAGGTCATGAGGGGAACCTGATGCAAAGTAGTGTGTTTGCAGACCAACAGCATGGTTAGACATGGAGGGATAGTAGCCTGATACGTGTTATGTTAGAATGATAATAAACAGCTTCTGAATCAAATATTGCGAGTGATTAATTGATGTTAAGGGTCTGCCCATCTACCACTTACTAACAGACAAATTTGTAATTGCCTATCAGGGGATACTTTCAACTTCAGGATGTTTCTTTAGAGTGCACAGATTGTGGAGGAGCTCAACTAATTTAAAAAAGTTATTACACTTCAAATTATATATTTAAATATGTACCTACATTGCTTCCACTAAAGTCAACTCCTTATGTATGTGTAATATTCTGGACATATTCCAGAGCTGAATCACAGTGGTCAGACTGTTGAGCTTTAATTTAGCACAGGAGGTGGAGTTGTAACTGAAACCCCCGTTTCCAGTACAGTCACTCTAACGGGTGGTTCACTTTGCCATGTGGGTTTTCGTAAGTTTATAACTTTGTGTCACTAACACCTCCTGTCCGAACAGTCTGTAAACCTCTTCCTTTTTTCCCAAATACATCTGTCTTGATAAACAAATATTCAACATTAGCGTTGAAGATTAAAATCATGCATCTGCAGGAGAAGTTTGTTTTGATTTGCACATAATAAGACACATATTAACCCGAACAGCCCGGATGTATTCTAACATTTCTCTAGCCATGCTTATCAGGCTCCTTACATGTTTGCTAATAATGTATTTAAATAGTTGAGTGTCCTCAGCTGAGAGTGACTAGTACTCAAATATGGGTTTGTTTTGTTTGTTTGTGTGATCTAACACTCGATAAGTGAATAATCATGTTTCCCCAAATCTTTTTGTAATTTTAATTTCTGGCCATTTTGTTTTTCACTTTGCTTTCATGCCTTGGTCTTTTTTGTGCTATTACTGTGCTTCTGCACAATGAAAAACTAACTTTATAGCCCAAAACGGATTCATTTTAAAAAAGCCTTCCTTTTATGGGGCTACCAACATGTTTTAAAGCTGCCCATTACTAAATTTCATGTTAGTGCATAGCTGGACAATTCAGTCAGGTGCAAAATCCAGGGAAAGACAAAGGTATGACGAAAGAAAAACAAGGTTCACCATCAGGGACTCAGACCATGGACAACAGTTATGTTGTACATTGGAACCCTTTGACCACCAGACACCTCAGTCCATAATTTATTTATTTGTCACAGATTCATAGTATGTTTAGAGGAGGCCTTCAGGCTTTTATTTTTTATATCGGGTGTACAGTCAACTGTAGTTCCTGCCTGCCCTGGGTTCCCGGGGGAAACGGTGGGAGAGTGACGCAAGTTAAGACAAGGTGTGTAAAAGTTAAGTTGTCTGCCTTGCTGTGTTGGTGTTGATTAAAAGAAGATGACCGAAGACAAATTGTAGCCCGCTCATTACCCACAGCCCAGAGAAAGTGGAGAGTACCACCGCATGGAAAATCCGGGGTTACACTGCTTTTAGCACTGGCTGCTTCCCTGTTAAGACAGAAACAGAAGCAGCTGACAACTGTCCCTCTCTGCAATCACACGGCTGCAGTAACAGCTGCAGCTTTACCTTAACATTTACAATAACGGTTAATGCTGAGGGGAACCAACTGTCCTTCCCCTGCTCCATGATAAGCATTTTCTAGAGTTGCACTTCCTGAATTGAGGGTCAGTGAATATTTGCCCAATTTATTCTGTGAAACATATTCTCTTACGATAACAAATGACACACTTTACATTCTCTCTGCTGCATTTTACATTAATCTTCACACACTGAAGACAGAATCAGACATTTTAAAAACCTCACAGTCATGGTGGCTTTTACCCAAATCTCACTCTTTTCTTCGATAACATCTTTAAAACACGCCTGTTGTTTGGGTAATGATGTCATTATCAAGAAATAGATGGGCCTGCTTCACTTTTTGGGCCGAGGCAGGGGAATAGGAGGGGGGTTGGAAAACACCCTGAACATCAGCACCAAGATGAGAACAGATGTAAGTCAAACATCCCCTAATTTTGTTTAGAGAATAGCTGGATGGGTCAGACAGCCAAAGCAGCTGTTGCTCGTTCTACGTTGCCTCTTGAGAGAACTGCTGTGGTAGTGATAGTAAGATTCTAAGCACTTTTTTAGGCTTTGGTCTGCAGTGTATATACTGTATCTAATTTGAAAACGAAAGCTGACGGCGTATATCCAGGGGTTTCCCAGGCTTTATCCTTGCTATCCATACATTTATCTATCAACAGTTTGTTCTCTGGGTTTTTCTTTCACCCATTTTTACATCTTACTTGTTGCCCCTTCCTGCTTCAGAGCCTCCTGATCGGTGGGACACCAGTGCTTCCGCTGCCACACGACCCAGTTTCCTCTAGAGGAATTCCCTCCCTCTTCCTGCGAATGCCCCTCCTCACTGGGCTGAGAGGAGGCCAGAGTGTGAGATGTCCAGCAGTGAAGTGGTGCGGTTAGGCCGTGGAAGCTACATTTAGCCCAGGAATGGAGTAACAGAGACAGAGTGGTGATGGGTTTAGTGTAGGGGCTCAAAGGGCAGTATGTGGTGTCTGCAGTGTACCTCTGACAGGACTCAGTCCTTACTGGAGCTGGAATCAGACAGCTGGTAAGCTCAACTTGGAGTGTATGCGTAGAAGTCGATACATTTAATGCTTGCTCGACATGCACTTACTCTGATTTAGCTCGGAAATAGTCTTGTGATGCGGGTTGTAAATTTTACTAATGGTTGCTCCTTCGCTCTGGTGCTGCAGCCAAATTCGACTGCAATTAATTGGGAAAGCATTTAATAATGTCCAACAAAATTGCTTTGACTCATTTTTTGAACAAATTGCCTTTAATGTGATGGATTTCATGCCAGAGTTGCTGCAGAAATGCACAGTGAACACACTTTGTTTAAATAAAGCGCACTTCATTTGAGATGCAGCAAAGTTTGGTGCTTCATTAATGAGCCAGGAGTTGATTTTCCTGCTGCGTTCTAAGCAAGTGAATGCAGCTGAGTCATATTTTGCACTTCTTCACCCAGTGCCCTGTAATTCATAATTAAGCTAAGAGTTACTCACTTGTGAAAAACATGCGGAACAGTCAATGTGAATACATCGCAAAACAAAGAAAACCCAGAAGAAGTGGTGTGTGTGTGTAAGTGTATGTGAATGATGGGTCACAGAGTAATTAATTCATCGTTGCCGAGTGACACGGTGAGATGAAGCTCCATTTAAAAAGCCACTCGGCAGCACAGGGAGGGTGTCTCCAGACGTTTTGACACTGGAGCTGTCCCCATGTCACCTGCACCATCCGCTGCAGATCCATCACTGCCCCTTCCACTACGAAAACATCATTAAAATTCTATCAGCCAGCAATTTACTCAGGAGGCTGTGATCTAACATGAGGCAAAGGTGAGCTGCACACCTTTTATGTGTGTATAAAAATGAGTTGATGCCAGGGTTACCTTTTTAAAATCCCATTTGGCACCTTGTTGGAGGGCAGTCTCAAAACAGCATGGAGAGGTTACTATTAGAAATTATACATTTTACAGTTGTATAATTTCTTTTTTTTGTGGGAGGGGGATAATGTAAACTAGACTACAGTGTTTTTGAAAAGGCTCAGTTACTGTAGAAAGTGAAGTTGTAGATGTAGCACCCAACGAAGTAACGTCGATTATCAGCAGCTCGTTGTCTGTTCTTATCAGCTCATACAAATGGCTGAGCAGGTCCCTACTCTGCTTGCCAGCACACAAAACAGTGATAACAAAGCTAATGTAGAATTCATCATCATTTCTGGTGTTTAAGCCATGAAATAAGATTCTTAATTATTCTTAATCTTATTTCTGACCAAATAGCAGACTGTAGCATTGAGTTAGCGTAAGGCAAGCTTGAAGCTGGATTGGAATACAGTACATCCATCTAGTGTTGCACTTCAGCAATCATCGCACTTCACCTTATGATAAAGAGCAGTGGTGGGCTGCACACAACCAACATACTGGTTTCTCTCTTTTTACGCTCATATATAGATTTGGAATATTCACTCTTCTTGGGGAGAGTAAAGTTTCTCTCTACTGTACCCAGCACCAGAGGCGAACAGGCTCAATCTACAGAATCTTAATCAGCCATCATAAAAAGTACTTCACTTGCTGCAAACGCTTCAGAGTTATTTCAACAGATGAACAGGGCGTGTTTATTCGTAATCATTCGCAAGTGGCTTTTTTAATTACTACTGTAGAAAATAACTTGTTGCCGTTATTATATTTAAAAGCTACATGGGCTTTGGCATTTTAGGCTTAGAATTACTAGATGTGGTTTTACAAAGACGACTTTCTAGCATTACTGAATGTATGGTGACATTTTGTTAAATACATTTTCTTATCCTTCTCAGTGTGGCTTGCAGCTGGTTCACACTGAGAATCCCTCTGTCTTCACACTCCTCCTTCCTATTTTTTATTTATTTGCCTCTGCTTTAAATGGGACTTTTTTGAGAGGAAGGATATTAATTTTATAAAGGCTCTTTGAATGCTCAGTATAGATTGTAGAAGTCAACGGGGCTGACCAAAGTCATCTCTCTCTTTCTCTCGCTTGTGCATTCTAAGGAAATTGGATCAGTCACACTTTGAATGCAGCACACCCTCTCTGCAGCAGGAAGACAAGTGGCCTCATAAATCCTCAAATGTAACGTGTATCTTATATGTTGCAATGAATGATTGTCCTCAACCGCTCTTGCCTGTTTAGGTGAAGCCATTTGTCTTTATTTTACAATTTTTGTTTAACAAATTGCTTACGCTTTTTTTGTAAATAACAGTGTTCAATATCAGTAAAGCAACAGACATAGCTAAGTGCAATTATACTTTCAGTCGGAGTTCCTAGAGGCGTCTGCCTACTCCAGCTTTAAGTTGAGGGCTGCTTTTCAAGCAAGCTAAGCCTCTCTTCCACCTACAGTCAACACATGGATATTGCCAATTACATCCTCTGCTAAAGCAGACATATTACAGCCCACCCTTCAGTCTAATTAAAGGATGTTCGCTGTCTGATTAGATGTGTTCCTTTTAGAATTAAAATGTGTTGAAGACGCATGAGGAGAAGAATGAATATGCTGAGAGAGTTTCTGTAATGATTGTCAAGTGTCCAGCTTGGAGAGAGGGGACATTTTGTCTAATGAGAGATGTTATCCCATCACAGAGGACTCTCAGCCTACCTCACTGTGACTAAACGGCAAAAGTGCTCCAAATTAAACAACGAAATGGATTGCCTATCATGGTTTTGTAAAATAAGTGACTCAAATGGTTTGCTGATCTAATGCCCCTTTTGGGAAGTTTGTCAGTTCCTCCAAAGTTTTTATTTTTTACATTCTAGGCGCAAAGCTTCTGTGTTTAAGTGGCAGCGAGATTATAGACGCAGTCAACATTTTTGGTGTGTTATACTTGCTTCTCATGCTTGTGTCTCAATTCTTATTCAGGATCTTTAAGCAAGTCCTGGACGAGCACCTTCTGAAAAACATAGTGTGCATTATTAACAATATACACAGACTTGTAGCTTTTTACAGGCGTAGTTTGGGACGGGGGCATTTCTAATCATTCATATTAAAATTCTATCTGTCGTCTGCTTCCAGCTGTGTTTCAGCTCAGTTGTTAACATCTGGAGAAGCTATAGTTCTAGATTGAGAAGTACATGTAAATGAATGGTATCGAAGCTCCCTCTACCTTCCCTAGAACGGCTCTGTATGAAGTTCAAAACCCTCACCACCTGCAACTCTAAAATTTCACTGAATGCATTAAATAATTACATTGATATGTGAAGAGTTTCAGTGTTAGTGGGTATGACACTGTAAGGTAACTGCCTCCTGGTTGTTTTTCCATACAGACAAACATGAAAGTGCTCTTAATTTCCTAGCTCAGTGCAACAGTATCGTAGTGATGCTTCATAATTATCAGTAAGGTAATCAACTTGTACAGGAGTACAGTTAATGAGGCTACTCTCAGTTATATCGGTACATGTTGAAGTAAATGATGAAGGGATCATTTCCTTAAATTTGTTCACAGTGTTTTCAGATAAACACCTACTGAAGTGGAGCTTTTTTTTAACTGTTGTATAATCCACTAGAGTAATTTTTAATGTTATTAGAATATGGTTAGAAAGAACAGAATTATGAGGAAAAACTGTTGAATTATCAGTTTCAATGCCGTATGTAAGGACAAGGTCTACGGTTTGCCTAAAATGATCTATGATGACTATGACGACTTTATCTGCACTGAGCACCAAGTCGGCTAGAAAATCTGAGAATTCAGTCAAAAATTCAGAATAAGGGACTGGAGGACGGTACACAATAACAAATAGAAGTGGATTTTGAGTTTTCCAAGTTGGGTGTGAAAGGCTCAGAGTAAGACTCTCAAATGAGTTATAACTATGTTTAGGTCTAGGTTCTATCAGTAAGCTTGAGTGATAGATTGCTGCTACTCCTCCACCTCGGCCTGAGCTTCTAGGAACATGATAGTTAATATGGCTTGGAGGGGTCGACTCATTTAAACTAACATATTCTTCCTTCTGCAACCAGGTTTCAGTGAGACAAAAATAAATTTAATTGATGATCGCTTATCAAGTCTTTCACTAGCAGAGATTTAGATGAGAGAGATCGTACTTGTCTCGGCTGTGTCTGATGTAGACACCTGGCAGCATTACCCAAAACGAAGGATTGTCTGCTAGTGAGCACCGTCTCTAATTCTAAGGGGTTCATTCTATCTAAGATGAGTCTGGATAACATAAGACACTACTTATTCTTAAAATCTATTTAAAGTTTAAAACGCAAAGATTAATGAAAAGGCAAAAAATATATATTTCTTTCATTGTTTTTATGCTATGATCCATTCTTGGGTCCATAAACTACAGGTTGGTAATGGCCTCGATATATAATTTTTTTTTTTTGTCAAATACAGCTGTTTTGCATTTGTTTGTACCGGATAATGACAGGCATCAGTTTTTACCATTTATCACTTCACCTTACTGCTTTAAACCAACCATGGACATCAAACGTCTTTCCTATTATAGGTTTTATTCTAACGCTAACTGTGCATCCTTGACACGTTCTCCCACAGAGGTTTGGGTACTTAACAAGGTTACGAAATGATAGATGTCTCTGGATGGATGTCCTTGTTCAGAGCCTTTTTACTTCATCCATTAGAAGATGACGCACAAAAAAGAATAAGATCGAAGATCGAATTTTCTTAAATATGTTGCTCTATAATACAAAAGCACCACACATTTTTAACATAAATTTAATGTGGCAAGGTTACGTTCAGGAAATCAATTGTCAGTTTTAAAGTCTTTGCCCATAATACATGCCTCACCTCCATCCTGGCTCTGTTTGATGAATTAGATATTTATTATCTTTGCTGTTGATATGAGGTCGAGCCTCTGCCCTGTAGCCAAAATGTATTATTTTCTGCTTTCTGGTAATGACATTGTAAACAAGTGCTTCATGAAACTGATCGATGAAGGATGTGCAGCGTGCTGTTCTCACTCTCACCATTCACTCCACCTGGCATTTAATGTCTGGTGTTTGGACATTCAAAGTTCTGATCTTGTCTTTCTCATTCTGCACTGGTTTTTAGTATTACAAAGACAAAAAAAAACATACCAAGATATCTGCATACATATGCATTCGATACAAAACAGATGATTAACATTTAACCTAAAACATGTCATTTTTACATTATAGGACACTCAAAGGTATCCTCCCATTTTTTTGATACAAATATATATCTTAAATCTCTGGAAGAAAAATAAAAGTTATAAATAATCTTATTTATGTTCAATGACCTTTTAACCACTTAACATTTCACATATCAGGCTGATTTACTAACAGTTTTGTTATACCACCAATTTTATCACTGTTCACAATATTCTTTGTAAGATAGACCCCGTGAATTTCCCTGAAAACGGTTTCTCTTCATGTAAGACGTTAGAGTTAAACTATATTATTTGCTCTATTATTTGTTATTGCAAAGACTTCTCATTGTACTGTTTGCAGAACAAATGGTTTGCAAATAGTTCAATGACAGTTGTGTTTTTGCTCATATGTATGTGATCTAAACCTGATACAGGGAGTCTGCCTAACTTAAAATTTCCTAACTGAATTTCATATTACCTCGTACACATTCAGTATGCACAGGTGGAGTACTTTTACTTATGCTTAGTATCTCTACTCGAGTAAAAGAGTTGAAGTAGAAAAAAAATTGTCTGTGTAGTTGAAGACTGATCAGAGTGGCCATGGTCACACTTGTCCTCTGTGATGCTATTAAGACAACCAGTGTAATGTTGTGGTTGATTGGCATATACTGTTACGATTTAGCAAGTTTATATTGTGGTGGCTATACATTTTTTTCACCTAACAGTTACCCTTCAACCTGTGAAAATGGCTCACTGTTGTGGTTGCACCCCCAGATTTGAGGTTGTACTACAGTATGATACTGGTTGCTGGGTGTTATAGTATTATTAGGAACTATTCTGAATAGTTTGATACACTACTGTAACTGATTTGATTGTGTGCTCAAAATGGATAATGTGTATACACTTTGCTTTAAATTCTTTTTGTTCCGACAGCAACAGTTTCTCTTAGCTGAGCTGGTATCTGATGCGTTTAATTAAAACATTTATACACAGCATAATATGTAAGGTAAGCTTCTCATTTTGGCATTCAGATTCTGCACTAGGCTAAACTTCCTACCAACTATACCTTCTATCTCTGGAGAGGGGCAACTTGTTATTTCACTTATTTCAAGAAGCAGCCAAAATAAGTTGGAGCTTTTTCTTCCAGAAAAAAGCTACTTTGATCCTTTTGAGTAGTTATTGACCTGTCTCGTACCGTAGCAGAGTCATACGTGGGGAATGTGGAGGAAGTGAACAGATGAGGTTGACATTTAGCTGCTGCAGTGTTGTGTGGCACAGCCACTCATTGCTCAAACCACAAGAGATTAGTCAGTCACCTGTTCAGGTTTTTGAGTAGAGAAATTCAATATCTTTATTGATTTTAATATTCAATGCACCTCTTCACATACTGTATTTGTTTTTTCTGCAATACTAAGTTGCTCATCAAGGCTCAGTGATTTTTGTGTTTGTTGAGCTTTATGTGGTTACTTGGCATTCATAATTTATTCATAGTGATTTCATTTTCTCTAATCAAAACCCACTTCTTCAGCATTATAACCGCTTGGGAAGACTTGAGGTATTCTCTGCACTGTTAAAGGGAAGGCATAGAGACTACATGCTGCACTCACACTGCTGCTATAAATTCTCTCTCACATATTTATACCCTTCCAGCAGTATCAAAGTTCACTTTTTCCATCTGTCACGTGCTTTGTGCTGAAACAGAGCAATGCATGCCCTCAGGAAAATGACTCCGCACACTGACCTCGTGTGCTGTTTGTTGCAGTGTGGAAGGTGATGCTCCAGGCAGTGAGGTGGGTGCCTCTGTGGACCCCAGCGGAGGATTCAGTTGTGTCCCAGTGACCCACAGCGGTGGGCTGGGCCCCGACCACTTGGACAGCCAGCTTTACGGACACATCTTGCTGCCCGGCCACCTACGACCCCGCCGACCGAAGCTCCAGCACTCCCAGTCCATCCTCCGCAAGCAGGCAGAGGAAGAGGCCATCAAGCGTTCCCGTTCCCTGTCAGAGAGCTATGAACTCTCATCAGACCTACAGGACAAGCAGGTGAGAGGGGGTGGAATACACAGGGACATCCCCCATGTTCTACTCTCCATTCTACACACGCATATGATATTTCAAATGTACGAGTTGTATGATTTACAACTCCATCTATAGGTAAATGTTATTCTTGGTCTGCTCGTTGTGTAAAGAGGTAGCTGTTTGCTAAAAGGGAGGCCTTAACCACCACTCTCTGTGTGTGCACTGGAACCAGGCCACTCCCTCTTTCCATAGACCCTCCCAAAGCGTTCCCAACCGTCCAAAACTATTTCATCAGAGCCCCAGAATTAAAATTTCAACTTCATTTTGCACAGTAGGGCAATAAATCCATGGAAACAAATGCATGACACTAAATGCCCTTCTGAATTATTTATCAGACATAAATGATGTTAAACTCTCAATTTATTTTACAAAATTCACATTTGACATTACATTATGTGAAGGTTATTGTACTAGCTGTTACTACAAGCTGCTGTCATGTTGAATGTCCTTGAGGTGACCAAGTACAAGTCATAACAGTAGTCTGCTTTGGCTCCTGGCCATACAGCTGCATGTATGTGGGAAGGACACTCTACCTGTTGTTAGGCTTGTTGTAGTGAAACTCACTGTCATGGTCAATGTTTCTTGTTGCTGGCCTCCTGTGCCCTTACGCTGAGCAGGGAAATATGATTAGTGTCATTTTACACTCCATATTTATTAGTCCATATTTATTAAAATGAGCGACAGAGTTAAAGGTACACTGAGATGGAACTAATGTAAGCCTTGGGCACTGTCCTAAATATTGTAATACCATCTATTAATCAATTTATATTACCTTTTCCAGTAAGTTTATACTATTTCATAATTCATAGTCACTGTTTCATTTTGTCCAACAGTGCTATAATATAGACCTTGATTATAATCATCTTCGTAAATTTTTTTATGCTGCAGGAGTTTTTCTTGAAGTCTCTTTGAATACAAGTTTCTACTATGTATGAATAAAAACTGGTTGCCATGGGAATCCATTGTAGTATAACTGACTAACTATAGCTGTTGTACTCAAGCTGACTATCAGCCTGCTTCAGGCTGCTTGGGCCACACACCAGCCTACCATCGGCACAGTATTAATAGTACAACTGTACAACTTGTAGTGTTGGTGTAACTTCTTATCAGACCTTATCAGATAAGATACTAAAAGTATCTACTAAAAGTAGTTATAACCCAAATGTGTATGTAACTCTGCTTTGTTTGCAGTTTGTATATCTGCAGTTTGTAAATCTGCAGTCCCAGGTATCCGGTTTTCTTTTTTCTCATCAAAAAGGCAGAATGTGCAGCTTGTGGGCTCTTGTGCAGTTTTTTTTGGCATTTTCTTTTGCCTAGACAAAGTCAGTGGGCCTCCTTAGTCCTCCACAGGAGTGTTTTGTTTTTACTGCAAAGATTCAAAGTGAAGAAGTTATCTTCTGTTGTTTAAAATCCAAAATCCACTACCTTTCATCACCCCAGGTTACACTTAGAAGCGATTAGAAGCGATTTGCTAAAACCAGTTGTCCTATTGTAGAGAAATGTTTCTCAAAAACATATAACAGAAAAACTTTTCTTCCCTTCTTTCTCAGGTGGAGATGCTAGAGCGTAAATATGGGGGCCGTTTCATAACTCGACATGCAGCCCGTACCATCCAAACAGCCTTCCGCCAATACCAGATGAACAAGAACTTTGAGCGTCTTAGAAGTTCTATGTCTGAGAACCGTATGTCCAGACGGATCGTCTTGTCCAATATGAGAATGCAGTTTTCCTTCGAAGGACCTGAAAAAGTCCACAGCTCCTACTTCGAGGGAAAGCAAGTCTCACTAACAAATGATGGCACCAAAATTGGTGCTCTGGTGCAGTCAGAGCATGGTGGGGATATGGGTGTGCAAGCCAAGACCCCAACAACACAGAGTGATTTTACAGATGCTATCACAGAACTAGAAGATGCCTTCTCCAGGCAAGTAAAATCTCTAGCTGAGTCCATAGATGATGCTCTAAACTGCCGCAGTCTCCATGGTGATGACAGCCAGTCAGAGCAGGGGAGAAGCCACCAGGATCTGGACAGGGAGGTAAGCTGCCAGGTAAAACCCTCCCACAGCGCCTCAGAACACCACAATCTGGATGAGATGACAGCATCTTACAGTGATGTCACCTTGTACATAGATGAGGAGGAACTGTCACCGCCCCTGCCGCTTTCTCAGTCTGTAGAGCGACCCTCTAGTACGGAATCAGATTTGCGTCAGCGCTCCCTGAATTCTTCACAGGATTACTGGTCAATGGCTCATAAGGATGAAAAGGGGGACACGGACACCAGTTGTCACAGTACACCTTCTTTGGAATGCCAGGAGCAACGCTTGAGGGTAGATCACCTACCCCTACTAACCATCGAGCCTCCTAGTGACAGCTCAGTGGAACTAAGTGATCGTTCTGACCGGAGCTCTTTGAAGAGACAGAATGCGTACGAACGGAACCTCACCAACCAGCAGAGTAGTCCCAAACAAATGAGCCACAGCCTGCCACCCCGTGGGCCTTCCAGAGAAGAAGAAGGTTCCCGCCATCGGCCACGGCAACTTGAGGCCCACTTATCCATCAATGGTACAGCAAACCGACAGAGCAAGTCAGAGTCTGATTTCTCTGACGGCGACAACGACAGCATCAACAGCACATCGAACTCCAATGACACCATCAACTGCAGCTCTGAGTCCTCGTCCAGAGACAGCCTGAGGGAACAGACGCTCAGCAAGCAGACGTACCACAAAGAGACTCGCAACAGCTGGGACTCACCCGCTTTCAGCAATGACATCATCCGCAAGAGGCACTACCGCATCGGTCTAAACCTCTTCAACAAGTATGTATAGTCACACACAGAGCCAGACACAATCAGATTTATAAGCATTGGACACATTTGCACAATCAAAAAACAAAGGAACAAAAAAAAGAAAGATGCAAGAGGTTATTGAAATTATATCCAGTCCATTGATTCACAATTGATAGAAAATGCATTTTGTGAAAAAACCCACAATGAAACTCTTGTGTACGATAAGCATGCACTGATGCTGATTGAGTTACAACTACCGTCTCTGCCTGTTCCACTTAAGGTGCAAACGAGCCTCAGAGTCATTCTGCCCCACTTCATCTTCATCTGAGCCTGTGTGCTTCCCTTTAATCATAGATGATTGTGGATTTGGTTTCTCTCAGAGCTGGTCATTAAGTTCGTTTTAATCACTTGTGATCAACACTGCAGAGAAAAGTGGCTCCCTCCTCCCCACTCTCACCCCTCATTCTATTCCACCACCAAACGTCCCTGCCTTGCTAAATCCTGTCCTCCTCATCTGACACACATTTAGACAGGGACAGAAGTGCATTGGAATAATCACAGATTTGGATTGTGTCTTTACTCTTTTTGTCTCTCTCACCTCTTTACTACTCTCTTGCCTCCAGGAAACCAGAAAAAGGCATCCAGTATCTGATAGAACGAAACTTTGTTCCCGACACTCCAGTGGGTGTGGCCCATTTCCTGCTCCAGAGGAAGGGGTTGAGTAGGCAGATGATTGGCGAGTTCCTGGGTAACAGACAGAAACAGTTCAACCGTGATGTCCTCGAGTGAGTTTGCAGCAGTTCTTGTTTGTTTACTCTTTGATGCATCTGTAGGTGCAGATTGAGGTACAGATGAATCGCCCAGAAAACATGTTTCTATACTATGACAGATTTTTATCCTGCCACACAAATAGAAATCATCATTTTGTTGCAAATAGGGTTGCCAGTTTGCAATCTACAATCATTCAGGCAGGCAGGCTGTGGAGCTTCTGAGTACTACATAATGACTCAAGTTACATCCGGGAAATAAACAGAAATAGAATCAACTCAGGAAATTGCTGAGCATCACTCAGATAAACATACATATTCCATTTATATTCCTCTGTCCTTTTAATACAGAAGTGAAGTCTTAAAGATATTTTATTTTCCAGCAGTGACTCTTAGCATCATTTCAGAAACACTTCAACTTTATGCTTTAGAGTGGACAGACTTATCTGAATCACACTTGAAGCGCTCCAGCTCTATCAAAGCCCATTGAGATTCAGTGGAGGATAAGGCCAGGGAAGGTCTGTCAGTGTCAATTTGACAGGCACATCTAAAGGGCTCCTTGAGAAAACGTCTATAAATCCTGACATGCACGGTGTCAAGGTATCAAGGCTCTGGTGAGCCAAGGCACAGTCATCTTTTCAGCAAAGAAAGAAGAGCTCAGGTTGTTTATTTAAGCGAAAATGACGGAAGACTCAGTTTGCACACATGCAGAAATGAGTACAAGTAATTAGACAATAGCTCTGTGTGAACAGTGAATCAAATTAATACTTGTGAATGTGAAAAGGGGGGAGGTCACCTCAATTATTCCCTAACTCTGCAATTCTCCTCAGCTCTTAGGAGCATTTCGTGCAGTGCTTTATCTTTATGGCATGTACAGTAAATTTATTACTTAGTCCAGTCTCAACACTCTAGTCGCCTTCTTTCTAGTAGCAGTAGGCCGCTGTTTTCAGGTAGCTGGAGACGACACTCTGGAAAGAAACTCATTGAGCTATAAGGAGAGCGAGTTTGATATGTATGTATCTATCTCCAGAAACACAGCTCCAAATTAATGCTAATACTGTTCGCTATCTAATGCAAGTGTTTTTAAAGTACAAATAGTGCGAAAGTAAAGTTGAGATTTCGGGCAGTTAAAACTAGTTGGGAAGATTTTCTTTCTTCTTTTTATTTTTTTAGTTTCTTCTTTCACAGAAGCAGAAAACAATAAAAGGAAGTAACGAAAGGTCTAGATTTTGGAGGCATTGACAAGACAGCAGGCCAGTTGGCAAACTGCCCAATACAGTCTATAATAAATGCAGTTAGACATTACTGCCTTATATTTTGTGTGCATAGGTGCATATGAAAGTTTCCTACTCAAACTGATCTTACCACTGTGTCATTTTTCACCAGCTGTGTGGTGGATGAAATGGACTTCTCGGGCATGGAGCTGGACGAAGCACTCAGGAAATTCCAGGCTCATATCAGAGTCCAGGGAGAAGCACAGAAGGTGGAGCGGTTGATAGAGGCTTATAGGTAAGAGAATCCTCTGAAAGACAGGAACCCGGCGCATGACATGGCTTCAGCTTCCAAACCAGCTTAGACCAAATGATGGCTGGATGATAAGGTTGTCTAGTAATTGTGACACTGTGATGCATATGTATGTTTTCAGGTTTCACATCCCATCCTTGCAGATGCTTTGAAGGGATTTCTGACCTCCCTTTGAAATCAGCTGATTAAGGTCAAAGATCAAGGTCACTTTGATCTTGCATCTTTACCATTCTTGTCCGTGCAGTGTCTCAGTAGACTGCAGGATATATCATTACATCTAACACAAATGTCTCCTTGGAATCGTGAAGGTCTCTTGACAGACATGCACGTAAACTGCAACTTGGCTGGCCTTGGCCTAATTCAATAATGCACAGAAAGAAGGATTAAAATGATGTTTTTCTAAATAGGGTCATATATCAACTTGTGTGACAGGTTGGTCATTTCTTTGCTGTGCCTAATGTTTACCACCAACACAGACAGTATGATTAAAGCATAGTACAAGCCTGTTGTGCCTAATTTCAGAAATACCATTGTCCTCTAAAACAGAGGCGACACCTCATGTTAAAGTCGCATTCTTACTTCCAGCAGCCTGACTTTTAGATTAGAGCAGTTTAAAGCTGTTTTTAAAAAGAAATAGTTAAAAAAGTTGCTGCAAACTGCAAACCTCCTGCGGGGCTGCTGATAGATGTTTCTTGTTCCTCATTTATTTTCTCCACTCCTCTAGTAAAAAGGTGCTCTCATGCCCAGAGAGAATTAGCTTCGATCAGCACTGAGCAACGACATTTCAGCCTCAGTAAAAGCCAGTCACTGTTACATTGGGGACATAATGAGAACTGATCATCTGGAGCTTACCTGCAGCCCAGTCCGGATATGACTTGGGCTCAATTTATGGTGACTGTGAAAGCTGTTAAATGGCCAATCCTATGGCTGCAGGCTGTATTGACAGTCTTCACTGTTTTTTTTTTTTTTTTGTTGTTGTTGTACTCTTGACTTGAGGGTATGAAGTATTATTTATCTGTATATGACACGGCTTTAATAGTTGTAGCAAAATATCAATATAACAGTTGATGCTTCTGCCCAGAAGGGGAGTTAGTGAAATATTTGGACTTATTGATGCTGATTTTTCTTTTACTGTCTGATGTTTTGTCTCATGTTTGCATGCATGTAGAGTTTTCTGCCTCAGATTCCATGAACGACATATGAAATGCTGAAACTAAGAATAATATGTTTTTGTGCTAAACAAAAACATCTGATAGAAGAGTTTTTTAAATGTTGGGAGGGAGGTGTTTGTCACGCTGGAGTCAGGTCAGCCTTCACAATGACCTGTTCTATCCCAGCCTGCCTGAACCTAAACAGGGTAGCCCTGTCACTCCACCACTCCATACAGTGCCCAGTGATTTCATTCACCAATATGGAAGCATTTAGACTGCTAAGATCACAAGTAGAACTAACCAAAGGATAATATTGCTTATGGGTCTAAATTTCTCTTTGCAGTCAACGCTACTGCATCTGCAACCCTGGTGTGGTACGACAGTTCAGGAACCCTGACACCATCTTCATCCTGGCTTTTGCCATCATCCTCCTCAACACAGACATGTACAGCCCCAATGTGAAGCCTGAGAGAAAGATGAAGCTAGAGGACTTCGTTAAGAACCTTCGAGGTACGTCATGCTTCCTCCGAGGCATGTCCAGCTAGGTTTTGCAAAGGCATTAATTTGTGAGACAATGCAGTGTTGCTCCAAGTATGCAGTAAATATTCATCTCAAATTGTTTTGTGCATGCATTTTGCCTTCGCTAATGGTTGTGTCAATGCGTTATGGTCGAAAAAGCTTTGCTGTGGAGGCAACACACATTTTAGTTGCCCTCAACAGATTTTAAGGGTATTAAAAAACGCTTTGTGGCATGAGTAACTCATTCCTCAGACTACTGGAGTGTCAGTAAATAAAGTACAGTATTGAGTGGAGGAGAACTCTGAAGGACATTTCTGTCTCTACTGTGAGAAATATGTGCAGCACAGCAGTATGTAAATAAACCGAGGGTTCATCAACTCTCATAAACCTGTGAATTAATCATTAATCCTTCTCTTTTTTCTTTTCCTCTCATCTTTTGGCAGGAGTGGATGATGGGGAGGACATTCCCCGAGAGATGCTCGTAGGCATATATGAGAGAATTCGCAAACGGGAGCTCAAGACTAATGAAGACCATGTGTCCCAGGTTCAGAAAGTGGAAAAACTCATTGTTGGAAAAAAGCCGGTAAGTTTGAGCTTGCCCTTGGGCTGCAACTAGAGTGTGACCACTTTTATCTTTCCCTCCATTCAAGACCTGAATCTAGCAGGAGCACACAGAACCAAATTACCCAATGTACTTCTGAGCTGTCACATAGAGTGCAAGCTTATTCATAGCCAACATTCTCTAAAAAGGAAATGAAATGAAGGACTATTCTTTATCTGGAGCTGCTTCCTTCACTGTGTGACACATCAATTCTTCAGGGCTGGAAACCTTCATGCTGAGCGATTGTAATACGTCTTTTCTCCTAAGTGCTGGGCAAAAAATGTGTTGTCTGACACGCACTGTAAGAAAAAATTAGATAAACTCCTGCACACTTAATGATCTCAAAGGTGTTTATTTGAATCCCGTACACACAACCCTCCCTTTTCTCCAGTGATGATCTTTTTCATCAAACCAACAACATATTTTTGAAACACACTAGCAGATCCTGATCATACAGGTTGACACAAACAGGAAACTGCTAATTAAAAGTAGGTTTGTGAAGGACAGTTGGAAAATTGCTTCAAAAGAAGATTCAACCTATATTTCAAGTTAATGTTGAGCGCTAACTGAAGTGTCATTGTGTTGATGTATCGTGATTTTAAAATTTCCCATATGTTCATTGATCCCTGAAAAATGACTCTGGCATATATCTCTCACTCCATAGATTGGCTCTTTACACCATGGCCTAGGATGTGTAAGTATCAGTCTTATTTACATTAAAGTTGTAAATCCCTTACATCCTACATAAATCACATGTAAACTGTGAATTGTTTAAAAGTTTATTTTATAATATTGGTAGGTATATTTCTATAAAAGGTATATTTTCTTAGTCATTGTGTTGAGGCAGCAAGAGGCCTTAACTCAGAAATGCGGATGTGATGTGTGTGTGCAGGTGCTGTCTCTTCCCCACCGACGACTGGTTTGTTACTGCAGACTATTTGAAGTGCCCGACCCCAACAAACCACAAAAGTTGGGCTTGCACCAAAGGGAGATTTTCCTCTTCAATGACTTGCTGGTGGTAAGACAAACATTAGTCTTCCAACACACTGAGGATACACTGTGGCACCTCACTAAAAGAAACTAAACCACTATGTGCGTTTTTTCAAGGTTACTAAAATATTCCAGAAGAAGAAGAACTCTGTGACATATAGCTTTCGACAATCCTTCTCACTTTATGGAATGCAAGTTCTGCTCTTTGAGAATCAGTGTAAGTACCATTATGGACAATTACAAAAATAAAGGGATGACCAATGATTAATCTAGCAAAATATGAAGGAAAACATTACAGCATTGTTTGTTTAAAACGTATTAATATGGCATGCCGCAAACATGGTTCGAGCAGCTATACAAACACAAATGACAATGGTCCAGTCGACACAAACACATCCATAATAAACCTAGTTATTGCTGCTCTTACTGTATGTACCTATAATTCGATGAAGCTGATATTACTACTGAATACTCCAAGCATGTATACATTCCAGTAGTAGAGGAACTTGAAAGAACGTGTACTTCTGCAGAATACTTGTGTCACAGATGGGGAAAAAAGCAATATCAATGCGGCATTGTTAGTGGCATTGATGTCTGAACAAAGAGGTGGACAGGTTTAGCTAAAACTATGCTTAACTCTCTGGTTAACTTGCTTTAACCATGTTTAAGCCCTATCTGTAAGTATTGTTTTTTTTGTTGTCTTTTTCATGGGCGGTGGTTAAACACGGATTTTGTCACTCTGTAGATTATCCCAATGGAGTCCGGCTGACCTCGGCTATTCCTGGAGCTGACATTAAAGTCCTCATTAACTTCAATGCACCCAATCCTCAGGACCGCAAAAAGTTTACAGATGATTTGCGAGAATCTATTGCCGAAGTCCAAGAGATGGAGAAGTACAGGATAGAGTGTGAGCAAAGCTTTTCTTTCTCTGTAACCGAACTGACTCATTCTCCTTGACGCAGATGCTACATGTGGACCGCTGGATTATTGTCGGCTGTGTTTATGTTCCCTTTGAACAGCGGAGCTCGAAAAACAGAAGGGGGTGGTGAGGCCTAGCATGTCCCAAAGTTCAGGGTTAAAGAAGGAAACGGGAAATGGCAACTTGAGCCGAGCGAGCCTCGATGATAGCTATGCCATTGGTGAAGGTTTGAAGAGGAGCGCCCTCAGCAGCTCCCTGCGTGACCTCTCGGATGCAGGTAAAATCAAGGGTTGCCCTAGTAACTCATCTTTTTGTCCCTCTGTTCGACAAATGTCAGTCTACCTACCCAAACATCACGATAAATAGACCTTATGGATGTTAATTGATTGGGCAATTTGAAGGAAGCCGAGTTCCTGGTCCTGTACAGTTGTGATCTGGGTGGTCGCCACTGCAATTCACCTGCTAGTGCAGAGCCTCTGATCCACGAAGCCAATGAAGGAAGGAAATGAGATGTTTGTTAATGGGCCCAGGTGTAAGGTAATAGTACTGTAGCTATCAACCAATAATCCTGTATAATAAGCAAAGGAGGAGGCAACACTATGTAGGTCACTGTGATCAATGTGAGCGTCTTAGTGGTAAGAGGAATTAATGCTGCGGGGTTGATTCATGTCTTTACACTGCAAAGCTGGTCTGCACAAAAGCTTTCTGAATGAGACACAGTGGCAGCCTCTGGACAACACAATCAATACCACATTTTTGATGCCTGTATTTTATTTCAGAGTTGTTTATGGATCATGCAGCATCTCTGAAAATAAATTTAAAAGGTTTGCAGTTGACTTTGGTGTGTGTGCGTAAAGGTGACTCGTGTTACTACAGCGCTGCGTCGGCTCACTTTAAAATGCCTTCTTCTGTTTATGTGTAGTACTGCTCAGCCTGTGACTCTGTAATCAGGCTAATCTCACCACTGCACATTTGTCTCCAAACAATTCTTAGAAACTAGAGGTTTGGTGCAATTACCAGGCAGGAAGAATGGGAAATGTCAGACTGTGCTTTTGGTTTGAAATTCAGGACAGTTCACCCTCTGCTGCTTTGACCATTATATTTTAATAGCAAAGTTAAATGGCTTGGGCATCGCTTCAAGGCAAGCCTTTAAAAATGGGAAAGTTTCCTGCCAGCTGTGCCTCGCGTTGTAGTGGAAAGAATCAGAAATCTTCCAGCTTGAGTTTTCCCAGAGGCTGACCTTGTTGTCAAGATGTAGCAGTGTAGCAGTTGTAGCAATGACTTTTCCTTTAGTCCTTGTTCACCTCCCTCTAGCTAGTGACATGTCTCTTTCGTCACCTTAGGCTAGTAGCTCACCCTCCCTGCCATAACAGACAATGTCTAATATGTCATGTTACATGTTCTGGGCAGGCAAGCGTGGGCGACGCAGCAGTGCAGGATCACTAGACAGCAATATGGAAGTAAGTAGGACACACGTGATGCTGAGCTGTCCTCTGACTCTCTGTTGATACGTGCTCTGAACACACACGTCTCTGTCAGATCGTTTCTTTGGAGTTTTCTTTTCTGTTCTGGTGGTGCTTTTGTTGTGAGATTCTCGGACACTGTGCATGCACTGGGCTGAAAGCGAACGCTCCGCTGTGGCTGACACGTTAACCCTTCATGTTCACAGCATGACATGACCCTGTGCTGATGTTAGACTCTCACTTTTGAGACATCCTAGCGTGGGAGGCTACGTTGTAGTTATTGCCTGAATGTTGTCCTCTGTTCACTCAAAGTAAGCCTGGCTGTGCTTTGTCAGTTCCAGCTACTGCATGCTGACACAGTTTGAACTTTCACAGCATCCTTTCACTGACCTCTGACCTGCACCAGAAGTTTCCTTTTTTGATGTTGGTCTTAGCCTGCAGTGCACTATGGAGGCACAAGCACGTATTCACTTACACAAGCCGGACAGTCTGTGTAACCAGGATCAGTTAGTTTAATCTTTTTGTTCACCGTTCGATACAAATCAAAATTTTCCAGTTCTCCAGTGTCAACGTGGATCTTAGAACAGGAAGTTAATGGATAGTAAACTTTATTACATTTTCCTACGTTTTCATTTTGCATTTTGAATTTTGCAAATCCAACCGTTTTTTGATTTATTTGGACCCTGAAAATTGGTGTCGTTAATCGACCTTGCTGTCAGCAGACTCATATTTTAGCTTTCAGAAGTTTAGCCAACGTATGACGATTGGAGACCTGGGCTATTCACAAATTTGAATTACTTTAAAAAGCTTTTAAAGCTGTTCAGGATTTAAAATGTGACTTTGTGTTTCTGCCAACAGCATGCACACAAACATGAACCTTAAAATCACGGTGCCTCCATATTTTCAAGTTGTTCAGATATAACAACACTAATTCAGAATTATAGCTGATGCTCACGATGAAGATCATAGCTCAAAACTCTGGATATGTTAGATTTTCTGTATCATCTGTGGTAATAGTTTGCATGTGTTGCATGGCTCTGATGTGCTTCGTGTATTTAACATAAACGTTTGTTGTGACTGTCTTTTATTTGTGCTGTTATTCCCTCATAACCAATGCAATATGTATGTTTTTGTTTCTCTTTCTTATCGAGAATATAAAAATCACAACGTATCAGCTAAGTGCACGTCCAGTAAACTTGAACTTGTCAAATGTGTGTGATATGGCTTCAAATTGCTCTGTAGTCCCCTCAAAATGGAGGCGCATGAAAATTAAGTAGGGTACAGTAATGTACATTTGTGACAACGACTCAGTAGTATATCAGTAGTCAGAGAGGAATTCTTTAAAGACTTAGCAGCTGTTTGTTAGTTCCTGACAGATACTGTAGGCACTGACACTCGCAGTAAGCTGAGCCTCCGAAGCTTTTAGGGTGAGTCAACCATGAGATGTTAGAAAGGATAGACAAGCAAAGGCAGTGAACTGCAAAAAGAAATGGAGACACTTTTCTACAAGGCAAGACAAGAAATCATTTGAGGTTTAAGATCAGCTGATGCAGCTGTGCTTTTGCACAATATTGGCTGCTTCCTACTGGATAGAAACCAGGAGACTTTCTGTTTGTGTCTGTTGTGTTATGATTGTCATCTTTCATGCAGGGGTCCATCATTAGCAGCCCCCACATGCGGCGGAGACCCCCCTCTAGCCGAGACTGCCCGTCCCGCCACAGTGGCCAGTCCTTGCCCAACTCCTCTTCTCTGCTCGGATCTTTATTTGGCACCAGGCGTGTGAAGTCCCCCAGCCCCACCCCTCAGCCCTCGCACCCCACCCTCATCTCCCACACCCCGCACCCCGCAAACCTACACCACACCGCCCGGGGAGAGCCAGACACGCCGGTCCCCATGCACCCGCATCACGCTCAGTTCTGCCACATGACCCAGAACCCCCCGCCTTACCACCACCACCATCACTACCACCCGCCGGCCCACTTGCAGCACCCACCGCACCAGTTCCATCCTCCGTCTTCTCACGGCCAGCAGCCGCCCTTCCCGCCTCACAGTCACTCGCAGCACGGCCACGGAAGCCACCAGGCACACTCCTCCCATCCTGCACATGGCTCCCACCACCATGGCCCTCCGCCGCCGCCCTCCCAGGCTCCCAACAGCACCAAACCCAAGCACAGCGGCATCAGTACGGTGGTGTGAGGCACACGAGGGACTTCTCTGGGATCTCTGACTGAACTTTTTTCCCTCTGAGGCTATTTGCTGACGAGACTGTCACACTGTGCATCACTGGTCTGGGGATGTGAAGCCAGATGAGATCCTGTGCCTCCTTCAGCGGGTTTTGTTACGCTCATCACTGGGGCCATTATTTTAACGTGAATATTATTTTCCACTTGTTCCTTTCATTTTATTTCAGGCCATTTTATTTCAGGTCATGTCTGGCTGCTTCAATGGGCAACAGACAACACGTGAGCATGCACAAAGACCACAACTACTGTTTCTCCTCAGTAAATTAAAGGAACATCATCAGATATCTCAATTACTTATATTGTACTGAAGAAGTGAATAGTAATCCTGAGTCCTTTTATCTAGTGTCAAGGTTTGGCTGAATAGTCAAACAGACAGACAGACGATCAGCCTCAGCAGTAGCTGCACAACTATTTAATGTAGCAGTAGCTCCCAGTGCACTGTGATATCTCTGTTAGCAGTGATAAATGTGCCAATTATTGAAGCATTTACTAATTTAGTCACAAAAATGCTTTATGTATGTTGCGCATAGTATTTTGTAAAATAATAGTATCAACTGGTATTATAACAATTATTATAGAGCAAGTGACATCAGTTAAAACTCTCAGTATTGTACTCGCACATAGGTGGCGTAGATTCACTGATAAGAAACCGATTAGCTTTTATTAGACAGGTCACTCAGTGAGCTGGAATCCTAATGTGAATGGTTGCCTTGGAGTTAGAACTTTGCGGAGACACACCAGTCTCCTCCACTGAACTTCACTGGTTCGGAGTCGTATCTCCCGCTCTGGAAAACGAAAGACACAGGAAGCTGCTGAGCAAACAGATCCATCTGAATGTCCTTCAGAACTGGCTGCTTGTCTGCCATCATTTTATTTTTTTAGCTATTTTTTTAATAAATCTAACGGTGAGAATGCTCTACATGTCTGACTCTACAAAGACCAAGAAGAAGAGGGGGAGTAGGGCTTCGGTGTTTTGTTTTTTTTGTGGAAAGTGAAGGTGCAAACTGTGTGGCATGGAAAACAGCAACATGACTGTCCAAGTGTCTCCCCCTCCAATATGGAAGCTCTCAGCTGGCTGAGTGTGCCCGTTCCCTCCTTTTGGTTTCATTGTTCAACAAGTATGTTGTGCGGTGCCGTTTTGTCCCTCATGCTTTTTCCTCAAACACCACATTACAGAAATCGGTCATTATCATTCTGTGGTGGTTAAAGCACTCTTCTGCTTCACTCCCCACAAATGGCAGGTTTATATCAATCATCTTTCTGACATATTATGGGATGGCTGGTTGTTCCCTACCTCTCAGCCTCCCTGTGGTGTGTGCAGAGCAGAGGCAAGGCGCTGGTGTGCTGGAGCGTTTCCTTTTTTCTTTTTATTTTTTAAATAATAGACAGCACTTGTCCTACATAGTTTATATCAATGACAGAAGTTAGTCTTTTTATGTTTAAAGACTATATATGGATTTTTTTTACTTGTGCAATATGTATTTACTGTTTTGTCCAAGAGCAACTGCAGTCTGACGGTTGTTCCATTTTGTGTTAGTTTCGTCTTTATTTCTCCCTGTGCGTCCTCTCATCCTCAGTGTTTCAGTAAAGTGCAAGAATCCACATGGATATGGAAGAACTGGAACTTCCACATGAATACAGAGTGTCAAGGAAAATAATTGCATGTAATAATGTACTTTGAGGCTACTTTCTAACTACTGTGTGTTCCCAAATTATGTCAGTGTAACAGTTGACAGTTGTTTAAAACGAATGGTACAATAATTTTGACTTCTTCGATTACAGCTAACTGAAGTCAGCTGTGTATTTGTGTCGCTCCAGGAGATAAGCAAATCTTTATCTTTCTCTGACCTACATACAGTAGTTTACTGGATCTTAGTGTGCAACAGTAGTTAAAGCTGAATGATATCACAGATGTAAGAGAAACGCCTTTGCAAACGAAAATGTGTGTAGTTTTATTAGAGCCAGATGAAGGTCATACGATGTACGGTCACCTAGAAATCGAACTGATATTCGACAATAGACAGCTACGAGTGAAATGAATCGAACTCTTACTGTATCTGCATATTTATCATCTGTCTGTGTGTCAGTGGTTCACACGTTATAACCAGTCGATTAGTATTTCTAAAGAATTCTTTCTTCAAGGTTCTAAATCTCATTGTTCCACCTTCTAAAAAGGCCCATTTTAATAGGATTATAGTTGCACCTAATTTAATGGCAATTAAAGGTCACCTTCAACAATTTTGATCTTATTTCCTGTGGTTCTAGGGTATGTGTGCAGTAAATGAATGTCACCGAATTTCCAACTGCTTTCCTTGTATTAAATTCTGCTTCACGCTGAAAAACTCCTGCAGGTGATATCGTTGGGAGAAGTTTTTCTGTTATGATAATGTCATCATCTTGTTCTCACTACAGTGGTTGTAATCTAGGTTAACCTGCTGTACCTGAACTTCTCCAGATGACATGAAGTGAAAAATACTTTAATATAGAGAAGGCAAAGAGTTGTATGTGTTATTACTGTAATACTGAATATTAATATGCTGTAGATTCTGTATTAATGTGAATGCATATTAAATAATATGCATATATACACAGTATTAATATACATGAACTATAGTAAGAAATGTGAAAAAGAGTAAAGCCCTCCTTTAACTGTCATATTTATTTAAGTGTAATAACAGTTTCCCAGCGCTTTATACTTCTATCATGGTTCAAAAGAACAACTTTTGGGTTGCCAGGTTTGTGGAAAAAAATCCTGATGATATGGAAATAGAAAAGTTACTTATTCATAATCAAAGTCGAGAGTTGTGATTTTTGAAGTCAAGAAGTTATCAAGTAAATTTTAAACAAATTAATTCCTAGCTCATTTCTACAGCAGTGCTGTGGTGCAACTTTTCAGTTGTAAGTGACACATGGCGGTTACTCACGAAGTAGCACAGCAAAGTATCGAAGGCAGATCGGAAGACTGCAAAGTAGCAAACACTGATGGAAACTTTGTACTGTGAAGAATATATTGTACCAAAAAATTGGCTCTGTACATGTTTCATGAGGAAGACACAATCATCGCGGCTGTTGGACTTGAATGTGAACAAAACTTTTGTTTGTTTACAATTAAACTCCATAAAGCAGCTTAAAATAGGCGATCAGTCACCAGGAAAAAAGAAGTAGTTCGGCATCACAGCCTGCCAATGCAAAATATTGTTCATATTGACGGTGGTTTACTGATTTTTCTTTTTTCTTTTTTAAAGTGAAGTGTGTTTGAAAACCTGTAGTTATAACTTATCAGTCCCTAATCTGCCTTGTCATGTTACCACTTTCAAAGTATTTGTAATGATCCAAAATGCATTTTGAAATACATTACTCTATGTATTGTAAGTTACTCTAGAACGTAACTTTAACTGTATTTTTCGAATGTGGCACTCAATTCAATGTAGTTTCTCTTCTACAGAGTCAGGAAAAGTGCCAATATTGCTTGGCCACAATGTTTTAAATGACTTATTTAGAACCAGGTTTGAAGAATCCTTTACAACCTCACCATTCATGTAATAACCACTGGGAAAACAATGCAATGAAGAAACATTATTGAATACTGTCAGTTCTCCAAATTAGGTCTAATTAAAGTGTTTTACTCGCTACCATCCAGTTCTTTCTGAACTTGTAAAATTTCTTGAGATTCCGTGTGAGGTGCTTTGTTGCATGCCATCGATGCCTACCGCTTCTTTTTTCGTTTTTCTTCTCTTTTTTAAATGTTGTTCTACTGAGCGGCAGGCTTGACTAAACCCTAAACTTTCAATGCAGATTTGATTTCTCTGACTCATGCTTGTTTACATGTAGCTGACTTCTGGCCTGCTAGTGTGTCATTTCATTTAAACATGCCATTCTACCGTGGCATGCATTTCACCTCTGTTTCCACTGTACAGTATAAAGACGTGGCATTTACTGCTAAGTGTAAATAGTGAATCCATCTGGGGAAACGATGAAGCGAGGAGGGTTTGAATGGGAGAACACATAAAACGGGTGGGTGGGTAGGAAAGAGAGCAAACATGTAAATAGTCTGTAAATAATAATAATATTGATAATAATGATAATAATACTCAGTGTCTGCAGTTACATTGAAGGTTCATTCCTGCTCCCTTCTGATATTTACATAATCATCAAACTGCTTCTCTCTGCCTCCAGCAGGACTCATAGGATCTAGAGATGAACAGCCAGCTGTTACACAGTTAACATTGCTTCTGACTTATTTCCTGTGACGCTCCTGTTCTCTCACGCTCAAGCCCACTTATAAGGACAGTGGGAAAGGAGGAGTGCTCTTATTTTGTTATGCATTCTGTTTATAAGTAGAAAAACCCAATTGATGTAAAACTAGTACTGTGACAATGTTGAGAACGCAAAATAAAATTATATACTGTAAAACCTGAGTTGCATTTGAATGTCTCTGCTTTGTCCAACAATAGAATTTATTGGTCCCAGTTGAGTGACTAGATCTTTGGAACTGTACTTTCTATGGGCTTTTCTACCTCAATGTGGTGATAAGGCTCTAAAAGTGTAAGTGGGCCTGTACTGCACTGCACAAAAAGCCAGTTAAACTCTCACACCCAACTTTGGAACGTGTGTTACCCTACAATGGAGGGCGACGGATCTATAATATCTATATTATTATCTACACAAGCATGTTCCTGGAGTCATATACAACAGCAGTAAGCTCTGCAGATAAGCTGTATGATAATTACAATATTTACTAATTTTTTGCTCACCTAAAAAAACATGAAGACAAAACAGTAGATGTTTTTTCTAACAAGACAGAATCCAAAAAGTACAGGAGTTCAAGGACCTTTCAGTTTTTCTTTCTAAAAGTTGTCCCTTGTATGAGAATGCCCTTTTATAAGTTTTCCTATAATACAAAGGAACAGTCACTAGTCCTAGTGCTATGTTTTAATATGTCCTACAGGACAGGGTCTCACCAGGCTTTTCTCCCTGTTAAAGGGGGGTCCTAAAGTTTGGACCACACTTGGATCTTGTATAGAGGCTTGTCTACTGGACGTTTTGCTTCGTGAAAATCAGTCTTAAGAATGTCCTTAAATGGCTTCTCTGCCTTGAAGGACCCCTTCACTGATATTGACCTTGCTTATTTTGGATCTGGTTTGGGTAAGACATGTAAATGAATGTCATTAAATTTCCCTCTGAGATTCCTGTAATGTAATATCTCTTTTCATTAGCTTAAAATGCCTCCAGATGACATCACTTGGAGAAACCGTTATTTCCTCTTGTAACATAGTTATACCGAACTATGGAGTTTCTAATCATGGTCAGTCTGCTTTTTCAGAACTCCTCCAGATGACATCACCTGACCTTCTAATGGTGAAAAACTCCTCTAGGTGATGTCATGTTCAGGAGTTTTGTTTTTAGCTAGAAGCAGAGAAATATTTTAATACGGGGAAGTCAAATGGATGTTTAAAATTATAAACAAGTTGAAAATTAGTGGGCAATATTTTATGTGTTGCTCAAGGAAAGAATGAGCCAGGGATCAGACCAACAACCCTATGCTTATTTTACAACTACTGACATTTGTAAGTGTATCTGAAGTGTAATTTGCACTGTAGAATAAAACCTTTGGAAACTATTAAAACGGTGGGTCCTGTTGTATCCCTATGAAACCTAACCTTTTGTTAGATCTTTTTTAATAGTATTGCTGGGTATATTCGCATACTATTGGAACACACCAACAGATTTTAAAAGGTTTTCTGCCGTAGTCTGGATGGCTCAAGTTGAGTGGGCACTGGGCAGTATTCCCCATAAAATAGACTTTTAAATTGGAGTTCTCCTCTAAAATCACTTAACACTCCCACAGTGAACATCTGTGTCCTCAGTTGCAGCTGTGTGGCCCAGCCCTGTAAATAAAGGAGAAGTGTGGGACATTCAGAAACAAAATAAAGAAGTTCTTACTGCAGCTGAAGGTCAAAGGAACAGTACACTAATTATTTTCACAGTTTTACACAACTAAAACGCCGGCTGGCCGCCTGAATGTGGCAGGTGGTCTGGCTGTTTGCCCTGCTTGTCTGTTCGGACCTTGAGGATGGAACTAAAAATAGATCTGAGCTTTGAGGGTCACATCCTCAGTGTCAGCAGGACGACGTCATCATGCAGTTGGGGGAGGGGGGACCTGCACAGGGCTTCGTTTCCTGTGCCAGCGCCCATCAAGTTGTAACATACAGTAGAAGTCAGACCTATTCAGACCAGCTGCTTCTGTATTTTTCTTAGTTTGCAGAAAGCCTCATATTTTTTATTTTTATAGATTGTTATTGTCTCTAATGGTGTGTGAAGTTACACACCTGTTTGAAATGAAAATCAGTTATTTTGTTTTAATTCATGTAGGCAGGTAGTTGATTAATTAGTAATTCTTTGGCACGTAGCGCCACCAAGTGGTTTTCTCGCAGTGTTGCTGAGCATGACACGTGCAAAGGCTGTCGGAAAAAGCATGTCTTTTTACATTTTTCTGAAAAAAGTAGGACCTTTTGGCAAAGAGAGGGCATTTTAGCAGTCATAATAATTTAGAATTTTGTCTCAAAGCTAGAATTAGGTTGAGGTTAGAATTAGGTTAAAGGTTAGGATTAGACATTTTGTTGTGATGTTTGGGGTTAGGCCAAGAGGGCTGGGGAGGATTTAGGTCAGTGAAACTTTCCAAAAGTTTCAAAAGTAAAAATTCAAACCTTGTACAAGTAGAATTAATGGCAAAGCTGCTGTATTAGATTGTAAAGGTGTACCTAATGAAGTGGCCCGCAAAGTAAATAAATCGCAAAGCAAAAAAATAAATGAACGGCAGATGACAGATTCAGATCATGTAAATACAGCACTTATGTAGTGAGCTCGTTTTAAGATAGCCAAGGCACATTGTCCATAAAAGAGTGCACATTTTTCTTTTGGCAGTTATTTTCAATTCATTTTAGAATTGATAGTAATAGTTAAAATTAAGAGTAGTGTCTACTTTCACCCTGATGTAGTGTGAAATAAGATTGGTTCAAATCTATATGAATTGCAGGAAACCAAGCATTTATTACATCCTCATTTATACTTTTATTTCTGTATATTTAACTATGTTGCCAAACCGATACTTGACAGCCGCACCGGCCTGTATTTATTGTTTACGAGTCTCATTGAAGGTATTGTTGGATTACTGGTGTAGTCGTCATCGACCTGCGACGGAAACCGCTGTAAGGCGTCTACATAGAAATACATAAATAAGACTGGTGCTTCTGCAACTGTTTATAGTATAGATGGGGTGTGTTAGTCACTTTAACATGTTTGTGGGTTCAAAGATTTGTACTTAGAAAAATAATTACTTCTGCAACTTGGAGAAGACCCGCTCGCATGTGACGTAACGAGGGTTTGCTAGCAGCGGTGACGTGATTCGCGGCGCGCGGAAACTGGGCTCCAAGTACCGCTGGCGAAACTTGTGCCAGACAGTCAGACGGGCTCGAACGCAACACCACCACCAGTGCAGGTCTAAACAGAAAAAAACATGAGTGTCAACAGACTGATCCTCTGGTGCAAACGTTGTCCCGTCGGACAGCAGCTGCTCGCCTGCGGAGTGAGGCATGCTGGGAAAGACGTGCAGCGGAGAACATTTAAAAGTCACACACGAAACCTCGCCTATGCCAAGGACTTGTTCCTGGGCCAGGTGAACAAGGTAAATCCAAACAGAAACAGTCAGTTACTAGTTTACGTGTCTGGTTTATCACTGGTGCAGCTGTGTTCAGGGATTTGTGCTGTTAGTTTCTGTCTCCTCTTCATCGGGTGTTAATCACCACATTTCTACTTGTTTGTTCACACTGGTCCTCACCGTAAGAGGCTTTTTTGCCTTAGTCCCAGCACAGGTCATATCTGACAAAGATATGGCGTTTACACCTTGTTTTATATATGTATTTCATCTAAGCGCTCAGCTTTCAGTGATGTTCTTTAGATCCTATATTTAACTTCACACAGTTATTATAAGATCATACTTCAGCAATTAAAAAGTACAAAATAAACAGGCACTAAACTATTTAACCTAAGCAGTTTTTTTCTACAAAATCTGCAATAAAATGTAAATGGTATTTTTTTATTGCAGATCCAAAAGCAGTATGAGTAAAGATGTTTGTTAAGTCAGATTAAAATGGACAGTGATTAATATTCAGAGAAATGTTGACATCACCAGTCATCACATTGTCTTTTTTTTATTAATCAGTGTGAATATAGCCACATATCAAACCAAACCTCACCTAATAACTGAACCAAATTCTGTCTTCATTTGGGATCCCATCACACCTAAAGCTTCTGTTAGTGATATGTTATGGCACATTTATGTCACTTTAACTGATTAACTAAAAGATGCCAAAAAAATTTTACAATCCCTAAACTATCAGATGTTTTTCCAACTGTAGCAAATAGTTTATTTATTTATTATCTTTTTCTTCTCCAGGCCGAGGTTTTCCCTTATCCAGAAATTGGAAATGAAGAACTGGACGAGCTTAAACAGCTCGTTGCACCAGTGGAAAAGTTTTTTAGTGAGGAAGGTGAGATAAAACCGCAAATGCTTTTAATACCTGCGACATACATTGATGTAATAATCAGCTGTATGTCCCAGTAAATGTTGATAACTCTACAATAGATAAGTAAGAGGCCTGAAAACCTGGATGTCTCAACACCTGGTTTTAAACCTGGTTAAGACTTAGACAAACATGTGACTGATTGACCCATAGTAAACCACAGATATAGAGACTCTTCTCTCCCTTTTAATCATCATGTTAATATCCCCAGAACTGCTCTTCTTCACCTACATAAAATATCCAAACATCACCCTTTTCTGTTCCTGACTGATGCTGAGGAATTGATCCAACATCCAGGCTGCATTACTGCAATGTACCACTATCAGGTTTACCATATTCAAGCATTGGAAACCTCTGGGTCGTCCAGAACACTACAACTAGATTTCTTACCAGAACCAGGCAGTTTGATCACATTGCACCAATCCTTGCCTCACTCCATTGTCTTCCTATTCAGCAAACTTGTGATTTTAAGGTGCTTTTATTGGCCTAAGATTTTAAATGCCTTGGCACCAGCATATATGTCAGTGGTTGATTGGCTATATTAAATTCAACCTTGGTAAGGCAGTAGTCAATGGACCACAGGGTCAGTGGTTCGGGACTGAGGAGGTCTTCTTGGGCACCAAGGGTCAAAGTATCCTACTTCTTGACACCTACCGGCTGAGTAACCCTAAGTCGCACCCTAAGAGCACCTTGCATGGGTGTGAATGGGTGAAATCCCATATTAAAACCCTGTGAATGAGAAGCAACATTCTAAAGTGATAAGAAGCAGCTATTTACCAAGGGCCTTTTGGTGGTGTAGTAACAAAGCCTTTTAATATCATTTTGTGCAGTTGTGATCTTGACGTTTGTTTCCTCTTAGTGAGTTGATGAATTGACAATTACTTTTTGTTTTTTGTTTGCATGTAATTTCAGTTGACTCTGCAAAGATTGACAGAGAAGCTAAAATCCCTCCCGAGACTTTAAATGGTGTGAAGGAGCTTGGGCTGTTTGGAATCATGATTCCTGAAGAGTATGGTGAGATAAGCATTACCAGCACCAGTCATTTGGAAATTCATTAATATGACTCTGTTATTAACCAAAAGCTGGTGTGTAAACAGGAAGTCACAAGATATTACAACCATAATCACAGTTTTACAGGGCCTAGTCATATATTAAACCTGTTTGTTTTCTACTCAAGAGCCACTTCATGTTTCTCATTATGAATAGGAAAAGCCAGATACAGTCTCCTCCAGTAGTGTTGGCACACTGGAGACATTTGAGTTAAACATACAGATGGAAATGAGATGAAAGTTAAGAAGTTCAGGTTTATTTTGATGGCATTTAAACTTATATATAAAACACCACATTAAACATGGTACATTTATCAAATCTATTGGCCGTGACTGAGACCTGTCAGCGGTTTCCTATTATATTGTTGTTTCAAACAGTAAATACTTCTAAATTGTTTGTTTTTTTTTTTTTATTAGAGATGTAGTTATTGTTAAGAAATGATATGGAACCAAATGTTTTATTTATTTAAAACCATGTTCTAGGTGTAAATATAATCAAACACAGTATGTCCTACTCAGTTATGTTATATTACGGTATATATTTTTTATCATTCCAGGGGGTCTTGGATTGTCGAACACCATGTACGCTCGACTGGCAGAGATCATCTCATTAGATGGCTCTATTGCTGTAACGCTGGCTGCACATCAAGCCATTGGACTAAAGGTAAACAAAACACGCGTAATTATGCTGTACAGGAAACTTCATTATCTGCATGTCTGTTATTTAGGCAGGAGGGAAATGTCACTGTGTGAAAAAAATTGCAGTCCATGGTTCTATTTTCAAGGTGTTTCCCATGTGTGATTTGCTAACAGCTGTTTGGGTTTTCAGGGGATTCTTATAGCAGGGACTGAAGCCCAGAAACAAAAGTATCTGCCCAAACTCGCCTCAGGGGAACACATTGCAGCTTTCTGCCTGACAGAGCCTGGAAGGTAAAGATACCGAAACCTCATTAGGTTTCTTCTGAGCATCCAATCTGGCATCCATTTTAAACTATGTCAAAACCGAAGGTGTTAATCTACATAAGTAACAAATATGGAAATGTTTCCACGTCAGGACATCTTGAAGTCTAATATTTCCCATGATTTAATAGACAGTTCGCTCCAGTGTCTGAAAAGTATATTCAGATGTTTTCACGTTGTCTTTACAACATGGTTTGGCCACATAATTAGACAGATGGAAATCACTTGTGCCTTATTAAACAACTGCAGGTGATCGTAGTACAAATACATCTGAATTTTTGTTAAAGTGGTAAGAAGAAAGGTGCAAACAATATGGAATCACTAGAGTACCAACTTCATATCAGAGTTTTAAATGCTTAAACAGACCATTGTTTAAAAAGCCACAATAAATGTACTTTGATTCAGTGTTGTAAGTCCATATTGAAAACTTACAGAGCTTGTTGTGGGAAACCAGTGGTAGCAACTATAATTTATCCCTCAGTATAAATTTTGTTCCATTAGCTTCATTTAATAGTTTGTTCATTTCAGTGGAAGTGATGCAGCTTCTATTCAGACCCGTGCGACTCTGTCAGAGGATGGGATGCATTACCTGATCAACGGCTCCAAGGCAAGAGGAAGCAAGCTCACATTAAAGATATGATCTCTATTTACATTATATTGTAAAAATTGCCCCACATTACCTTAAAATCTCAAAAGATCTATTTTAATAATTTCTTACTAGATTTGGATTTCGAACGGTGGGATTGCAGATATTATGACTGTGTTTGCCAGGACGGAGGTGACGGTAGATGGCATTACGAAAGACAAGATTTCAGCATTTATTGTGGAGAAGGCTTTTGGGGGCATCACCAGCGGCAAAGCAGAGGACAAACTGGGCATCAGGGGCTCCAACAGTAAGCCTGATTATTAGCCTTGATTGTTTTTGAATTGTCTTGGAAGAGTCTGAGCATTTTTGTTTGATTTTTGTTAAAAACAATGTGACTTTTTCAGCCTGTGAGTTGTCCTTTGACAACGTCCCAGTGCCATTGGAGAATGTAATAGGAGAAGTAGGTGATGGATTCAAGGTGAGCTTTATACTATCCTCAACATAAACTGTTGTGGGTGACTGTTTTGTAGTTAGTTTTAAGTTATACCTAAAAATGTTGCTTTCTGTTGGACAGATTGCCATGAACATCCTAAACTCGGGGAGGTTCAGTATGGGCAGTTCTTCAGCTGGAATGATAAAAAAACTGATAGGTAAAAACCCTGCACAGCAGCTCAGATTTTAATCTTATGTGTGGTATTTGTAAAGATGTCTTCTGTTTCTTTGCCTCCCTTTAGAAATGACCTCTGAGTATGCTGCAACAAGGAAGCAATTTAACAAAAGCCTGAGTGAATTTGGTATGATTCAGGTACAGCCGGCTTTAAAATTGAAAATTAGTCAAAAAGCTGCACTTCCAAATCCGGTATGTAATGAACACCTGACGGACCGAGCTGTTTCTGTAGGAGAAGTTTGCAATGATGGCCCTTAATACCTTTGTGATGGAGAGCATGGCGTACCTGACAGCAGGGATGATGGACAGGCCAGGGATTCCAGACTGCTCTGTAGAGGCTGCTATGGTCAAGGTTAGATAGCTTTGACAATAGGTTTGTGCATTTAAAAGTGCTATAAAACAGATTGACTAATTGTGTCTGTTTTCTGTCATCTGTTCAGGTGTTCAGCTCTGAGGGTGCCTGGATATGTGTCAGTGAAGCGCTGCAGGTCCTCGGAGGTGTGGGTTATACAAAGAATTACCCCTATGAGCGTTTTCTCAGGGACTGTCGTATCCTGCCAATCTTTGAGGTACACTGATGAACTATTTAGGACTCCATATACTAAATTAAAAAACTTTCTGTAGCCTGTTTCAGACACGAACTCCGTATAGTGTTAGGAGAATTCAGCCTCGGACATTATCTGGAGTGGCCTCTCAGATGTGTAACTCACAGCGGGAGATCACCTGAGTGAGAAGAATCCTCACGTGTGAAAATCAGCTTGATTTCTGTGTGCCATCAGCACGAGCAGGAGGCATAACATGATGTCAAATTAAAAATTTGGCAAACCGTGTTTAATTTGCAGCGCATCGGAGCCATGCAATTAATAGGAAAGGTTCAACCATTTGACTGCAGTGGCAGTAGATTGATAGAAATGTCGTAAATACTATGAGAAAACTATTATGAGAGAGACACACCAAGCCAGCATCATAGAACTGTAATGTTGCCCCTCATGTCTGCTTCATCTGGGCAAAACAGTGGCCCCTGAACACACTAAGGCAATGGCGTGTTCTGTGACTGTTTGAGGGGAAATAACTGTCCTTCCCCTCAGGTGGTGGTAGTGTTTGATTCAGTTAAAGAACTAGGTCTGTGGCTGAAAAGCGGAATTTGTTGATATTTTTACACCACCCTGGCTCATCACAAACAGTTTCAGTTTCTTCATTCCAGATGACCGTGTTACTCTCATGTTGGATTGTTCAGATGATTCTTGTGCACTGTTTCAGTAAGCTGTTCAGCCAATCAGAATGGTCTCCCTAACCGATGGGGAATGCTGCCTATTCAGTATGTAAAATCAGCTAAAAAGCTGCAGACAGGGGTCCAGCTAGTGCCAACGGTGTGGCACACCACTCAAAAACGAGCACGACAGTTGGATGGCCAGTGGATGACCGTGGACTGGTGTCTTACTGCTCCTAGACCATAATGTCAAATGTAAAGGTTTAGACTTATTTTGAGCGGTTAAATAAGAAATTATAAAATTTGTTGGGTGGGAATTTGCACTGCTGTATTTTTTTCAAATCCAGGATAAAAATATGGTACTGTTCTGTTCTGTAAGAGGCCACCAGATGGCACATGTGACCTAAACATCACATGCTATTTATTTGATAATTTTCCTTTTTGTTCTGTTTGTGTGTGTGTGTGTTAATATGATAGTTTGATATTTATATTTTGTCTGTCTGTTGTCAGGGGACCAATGAAATCCTAAGGATGTACATCGCTCTCACTGGAATGCAGTATGCTGGCAAAGTTCTCACACAGAAGATAAAGTAAGAATATGAGGGCTGTACATTTTAAATATAAGAGGTATAATCTTAAAGTGCTAAGAATGTGATAATACTGTACATAAAGTCAAGAATTGTTCTTAGGCATTATTTAGCTTTATAGATAATTCAGTAAAAGCTACTTTTACTACTACTTTTACCAATTTCAAGGTACCTGGTAAGTTGTTCTCTTAGAGAAGATTAGAGAACTAGATGGATTTAGGTTGTCTCCATGTCTTTTCTGTTTATGGAGTCTGGGATTAAATCACGTTTAAATCAGGGCTCTGTGGGGATCACACCGTCTTTGCAGTTGTTCTTGTTCCCTTGTTCTTCGTGTTGATCAAGCGTTGTAGTGTTGTTTTGTTTGGTTTTTATAACTCTGGCTGTATGTTTGGGTTCATCAATTTGCTCTGGAGTGATGGTACTGTGTGATGAAAAACCACCAAAACATCTGAAGCTAAAGCTTTTGTACAGTATAGTATGACCACAGACGCTGTGATTGTCGTCAGTATATTTGGTTTGAAGAATAACTTTGGCCATTTTCTAAATGAATACTGGTTTCAACAGTTTCCATACAGACACTAAAGCCAACAATAAATTGTCTCTACTGACATTAAGTGTCTGTGAGACTGCAGTCTGGATTCGCTTATTCATCTTAGATGTTGAACTTTTTTGTTGTCCAGAAATGATTAAAAACACATCAGTTAGAAAGGACTCCAGTCTATGACGTTTCTAATTCCAGAACACATCACTGGAAACTTTTTAACAAATGTTGCTCCTGAATCTCAGTTTAAACCAGTAAACTGCACACAAGCAAGAATTCCAGGTGCAATAGCGCTGGTTCTGAGCATTTGGAGCAACATTTGTTTAAACTTCAAAATAGACAGCATTTATACAGCACCATTGACACGCACTCGCATACTGATGGCAGGACGCGCCTCATCAAAAACAGCCACACCAGACATGTCACTAAGTGGAGCAATGTCTCTGGCTGATGCTTTTCAAAAACAGCGGAACTTCTACAGCACAAGGGGAAAAACTTTTTTTTGTTTTTCTTTTGCCAAAACTAAAACAGTTAGAATCAGCGTTAATGACAGCTTAGAGAACTGATGAGCAGGCCAATAAGAACATCAAGCTGAAAGGCCCTAAAAAACTCTGTAGTCATTGTGTATTGTAGGTTTATAACTCAGGGTAAAACATTGTTTCTAATCATTTCTTCCATTGTTGGTGTACAAATATTATATATAAGCCTTTCAATTCTGTGTTTCTCTTATATTAAATGCAGCTTGACAAATAATAAATAATTTGATCAATACAGATGATGTACACTACAGGTTGTGTAATTATACGAGTCGCTCTTTTGTTCAGTCTTTAATCACTTTTCTCTGCTTTACCTCCAGGGAGATCAAGAAAGGAAATGTAGGTCTTGTATTCAGCATGGCAGGCAAGAAACTGAAGAGCTCATTCGGTGATTCGGTGGACCTTGGCCTGACAGGAAAAGACGGCGTGGTGCATCCCAGCTTGAACGTAAGAACGTTATCCAAAATTTTAAAACATACATTTTCTATGAGCCTTAAAAGTATTTGTTATTCTTCAGAGGTGCAGCAGTTTTGTTTTCACAGGAAAGTGCAAAGAAGTTGGAGCAGAATGTCAGCCTTTTTGGATCAACTGTGGAGAGTCTACTCTACAGATACGGAACGGTAACGTTTGATTGACTTTACATTTTGGGAAAACAGCTGTGTGATTTATTCCTTTCAGATGTTCCCAATTCCTATGAAGAAAAATCCCATTTGTCTCCAGTGACTGAATGTACGTGTTGTTTCTTAATGACAGTAGAGATCTGTTCAGTCAGTGTTTGGGAGGTACTATTCATCTGTTAGACAGCTGCTCCAAAGTCTCCTTTTTTGTGTGAGTAAGCTTCAATGTGACTGTGCTTTAGTAATCAAAGCTTTCCCAAAGAAGCTATAAACCTCTGGAAACATGTCAGCTTTCCAAATCCACTTCTTGTATCATTTGACTTGATTTTGATCCAGTAGATGAGAAATGTCTTTTCATCAAACTGCAGTCTTCACGAGCAGAACATTTGGAGGCCTTGAACATTTAAGTCACAGTAAATAATCTCTCTGAGATATTGAAAGGGCTTTGGTGCCAAATTATCAAGAGAGATGGACAACTATGAGTCAGCAGTACCGCTCTAGTGGTAGGGCATGTTTGTATTTCATTGGAAGCCCAGTAGTTACCAGGTTCTCCTCACAAGTGTACTTGAAACCTAACTGATCCTGATGTGTTGAGGGGGAAATTTCAAGTTGCTTTGCACAACACTGACAGCTAAATAAATGCATGATAGTTCATCTTTCATACTGTAATAGTCAGTATTTGCTGTGAATAAGCCCTTTGCTGTGTTCACATAATGGTTTTTGCTGGATCTTTCTACATTAAGCTGTCTAAATTTTGTTGGAAAATGTCTTACTCCACTACAGTTAATCGACTATTGTAGGTAATAATTATTTTTCAAAGGTCGGAACATGATAAACCTCTAAAAATACACAAAGCAGTGTGTATTTGACTTAACCACTTTCCATCTAACCTTTTTACTATGTATAATTTTAACAACTAACAAGGCTTAAATGGGTTAAATTGTTTCACAAACATCAGATTTGTTTTTCAATCAACTACAAGTGAGTTATTGTTTATACATAAATGTCATAAATATATTACTATTTAATGAACGTAAGTTTTCTGAATGCAGGTTAATGACAACAGCTTTGCTGTCCTTGAGCTATGCCTCACACACAGCTGTGTGTCAGTGTCAGTCTATGAAAGTAGTATCTGCCTTCTCTAGTTACAGTGCTTTTGTGTAACTGAGACATAATTCACCTTAGTTGATATAATCATTTTGCACATTTTGTATGAAATAACTAACAACAAACAAGCCAGAGTGAATTATCCCTTTCCACTTCACTCTGTCCTGGGCATCTTCCTCTCTGAGGCCAAAAAAAAGCTGTGTTGCATTGGCCGGGAATCAAACCCGGGCCTCTCGCGTGGCAGGCGAGAATTGTACCACTGAACCACCAATGCACATATTATTATTGACAGCCGCACTGGTGTGTAGACCCTCACTGCACTGTCTCACATCATTGTTCTGGAAAAAGTTCTGTCTAGTTCTCTTACCCTTACACACTGTAACGGTACAATTTAAAGTTAAAGGTGCTTTAGGATTAGAATGAAACTGATTTATTAGTAAGGGGCTGGAACAGGAATTCACAGCTTTTGCCTTTGCCAGGCAATATCATACACAGTAAGTGTTACTAGCCAGGAATATTTGCCCATTGTCTGGACCACTTTTCCTGTTAAATGTTGTAGGCGTGGTGGTAAAGCTAATCCCAGCTGTCGCTTGTCCCAGCGACAAGCAGGATATGCATTCTATCTCAGTCTGACACATGGATCCTTGGAGAGTTTTCATGTCTTTGGACTGTAAAAGAAAGCAAGAGTACCTAGTGGAAACACACACACGTAGGGCATGCAGACACCACACAGACATGCCAGACCTGGCTAGCAGGTTCTAACCCATGACATTTTTAACATCGGCATATCCACGTTGCTCCATAGTCAGACTAATAATTATAATAATTGCTAAGAGGGTAAAACAGGTCAGTTTTGATATGAAGCCTCGAAACGATTTAAACCTATTCCATAGGTTTTACAGTGTTTTCCTGCTTATACCCTTACCCTGGCATCAGTAAAGTCTCTGTCAGCAAGCCTCCAAACACAGGAGATAAATCACATCTTAAATCGACACTACGCTAGAAATTATTGATTCATGAAGTGTCCTTGTTTTTTGTTTTTCTGTGTTGTCAGACTGTTGTGGACGAACAGCTCATACTGAAGAGAGTAGCAGATGTGCTGATCAACCTCTACGCCATGACAGCTGTGTTGTCCAGAGCCAGTCGCTCCATTAGCATTGGCCTCAGAAATCACGACCATGAGGTGTGTACATACACACGCACACCTACGTTTTTAAACACACGTATTAAACAACTGGGACAAGTTTTATTTTTAAATTATGTCTCAATATTTAGAAGTTAGTCTTGCTGTAAACAGGTAAATCAGTATGGTTTTAAGCTAAGTCAGCTGCAGTTGTTTGTTCGATTGGTAGATGATAGTAAATAGTAGTAGATTAGTAAATAGATAATTAAACTTATTATTTCAAAATAGCTGTATGTGTGAAAATTTCTCTCAAGTCAACTAAAAAATTATATAATAAATAAAATGTTTCCCACACAGCATGTTGTCTTTAGAATTAGTTTTTTAATTATTCTACAGATTTTTTACCTTTCTACATTTAAAATTTTAAGATTTTCACATTTCTGACGCAACCAAATATTGGGTTTGTGTCTACTTTGAGAAAGCTTTTTGTATACAGTTAACATTTAGTGTGCTATTTTGGCCTTCATTTGTGCATATGGTGTTTTGTAGTAACTCGTGAGATGCTAGCAATATGGAATTTATAGAACACATACTCTATTGTCAGTATCACAATATGCTAATTTCTTATCATGAGAAAAAATTATCTGTGTAGTGGCCCAGAAAAAAAATAGCACAACCCTCAAAATATAAAATGTATTACATCTGAAGTCCTCCTTTTTAGGATGAATAAACAGTGTGCATAGATATATATATTTATCAAATAGTTTACAGCTACATGCAGAAAAAGTGGAAAAACATGAAAAAAGTCCCTTTCAATTTATGAAGGAATAGTTTCTCCTATGAAGATAGAAATCACACTTTTTTAAGAACATTGTCATTTGTCATGTTTGATTGTCTTCACATGTTTGTAGAGGACTTTTTTTTTGAGAAAGAGTAGGTTTAGCTGGATAAGTATACAGTAAGTAAACACTTACTCTGAGACGGTCCTGTGTGTAATCAGGAACAGAAATGTGGAGCAAAGCAGGGGAAAACAAATCCTCAACAGAGAGACATGGGATGCTTTGTATTATCCACTTTTGCAACACTCGTCTGTGTTTCACATGTGCAGCTCGGTGCCCCTCCTACAGTATCTGTCTCCACTGTAGCTACAGCTAGAAATGTCAAGATACACAGACTGTTGAGATCATATCTAAATGTATTCCATTCCAAAGAAAATTGAAAGTAACACAAGATCCAGACCAAGCTCTGAATATTTTTTAAACGTGGGCTCAGCCAATAAGCTTGCATCCACTTTAGTTCTGCTGTCTAATGAAATGATTTAGTCTTTGCAGATGAAAATAGAACCATTGACTATTTGCTTCACATTTGTTCACATTCTGACATTTGATGCTTTTAACTGCGTTTGACATTATATCTTACACTTGTCTTATTGTCCTCTTGTTTTCATGAATGCTTGTGTTGGTAATTTATTTAGGTGCTGCTTGCAAACACTTTCTGCTGCGACGCGTTTTTCAGGAACAATTACATGATGACTCAGCTGCAGAAACGTAAGTAACAACACAAAATCCTAATTGAGAACAGCCCTGTGCTTTTTACAGCATTCCAGTACAAAAGACTTGCATGTGTTGCAGGATTTTCCCCATTTTCCCCCCTGCATACCAACACCCAAACCTCCCACTGCTATTAATTTACACACTGTACTCTTTTTTTTTTTTTTTTTTTTTTTTAGGCGCACATGTAAAACCAGAGTTATACATTGACATGATGTTATGATTTTTATTTAATGAATGAAAGTGGCTTGTTTATGTAAGTCTATTCCCAATCTGTTCCAGACTCTCCTGAAAACAATGATGCAAACATTAAGAAGATCGCAAAGGACGTCCTGCAGAACAGAGCCTACATCTGCTCTCACCCTCTTGAAAGAACATACTAAACTGTCTCACGTGACCATAATCTGTGTCTGCTCTCTTCTGACTGACCAGTCAGTCAAGTTTTCAGTCACAGTGATTTGTAGTTGTCTTTTGACAGCATTTCAATTTAAAATTAATAAAGTAAGAGACTTGTGTAACTAGTTATGGCATTCTAATAAGCACTGCTTCAGAGATGAGCTATTTTTGGATAGTGGACATATTTTCTTGATCACATTTTATAGAGTTTTGGGTTCTTTTAACTTTGGCTCTATAATGAATTGAGCAAGATAATTAATTCATGCTTTCAAGCCTGTTGGGTTTAATAGGTACTTTGTTTGTGGGTTGTATCCTCTGCAGTATTCCTGAAAGCCTGCACAGTTGGTGTATGAAAAGTGAAGATCCTCTTCTCTTCATCGCTCAGGGGCAGCACAGTCCGCTTGTACAGGAAGGAATGCTGCTTACTGAATCCACTGTAGGAAGCAACAGTACATAACAAATTAAGACGATCATATACTGTAGACTATAATTTATCTAGTACGTTTTTAATAAAAGTTCTAACTTGAACTGACATGAATTGATATTTTTTGTACAGAGAGGTGTGTCTAGGGACGACATTTTTGCTGCTGAGGCTGCAGTTGTTACAGGGACCTGGAGCCAAGGCCATGGACTCTGTTTCCTTTGCTTTGTCATAACCCGGGTTCATCACAGACAGTTGAGGGAAAGGCTGCAAGAGAAAACCACAGCTGCTGGTTCACCAGCTCAAAGTTCTTACATTCAGTTGCTGTTAGTTCATCACATCAATGATTTGTCTCAGAAAAATAGCTTACCTTCATACTTTTTTAGAGAAAGTGCATCTGTGGAGTGTAACTCAATCTAATACAGTGGCTCTGCTATGAATTTTACTTTTATAAAGGTATATTTTTTCAGTTTTTAGGTTGAAACTGTCAGAAAGGTGATACTGTGTACTTTGTGTTTATTATCAAGGTCAAACTGGAAGAAGAGGTGGTTCTAATATTATGGTCACAGTATTTAAAATGAATGACATTTATGTCATCTGCTATCGGTACTCTACCTTCAGCATTAGGCCTGGTTTCCTCAGTGAGTACTTCTTAGGCTCATCTTTCAGTATATCCTGAATTGTCTCCGACTTAACTCCCATGTGACACTTGAACTCCGAAATGGGGCCATTTGGTGGGTTAGTGCTGACACCAGGAAGCAGCTTCTTTAGCCAGCGACTGTACTGAGCTGTGGCTGCTTCAAGCTGCTCCTGCTGCAGAGTGTCTCCTGTGTATAAGCATCACACAAACAGATTTAAAAAAAAAACATTTTTTTTTCTTTTTCCTGCTTACAGGACAGAACAATAACAGGACAGACAGCAACAGATACTTTTTGTTAATTGTTGATACTATTAAAGTTTCTCTCTGTCCAAATATATTCTCCAGTGTGTTGTGGGAGTGTGTTACTCAACAGCAAAGATTGATACTGGCTCTAATATCCACCATCTGGAGCTTCAATCAAAACATATCAATATTGGCTTGCAATACTGAGAAAAACCTTACAGTCCAGACAGTTATAGGAAAAAATCCCCTTCTGGATTCTTTTAGACTGTTAAATTCAGTGCTGTAATGCTAGTTGAAGGCTAGCCATTCTGTTTTGTCCAATTTTAGATTTAAACAAAGCAAAGTTGTTACAAGGTGCCTTTGGAACCCAACCACGGTGAACTATAACACTACCAGATGGACTTAGATTACTCAACGTGAACTTTCACAAACAAAAAAACAAAGTACTTGGTATTATTCAGAAGCCTTCCTGACTGCACACTTTTCACATATTAAAGAGTCAAAACCCAGATCTCTTTTGTACGTAAGTATTCAGTCCAGAACAAGCAATTCAGGCATTCAACTAATCTAGGACTTAAATTACAATGCAATTAAATGGGTCACTTGCCAGTTTGATTTAAATAAGATGTTAATTTAAATGTAATTCATTGGTATGTTTTCTTTATCATTGGTGTCAAATATAACTGAGGAAAATACATATGCTGCCCAGCTCCTAAGGCTGTCGAGTGAACAAAGGTGACTGACATCTTGTGGCTGTAAGAGCTTATGGTTAATAAGGCAGCTTGTAGTGGAGAAATGAGAAATCTCATTCATCTGCTCAACTCCAATTTAAGAGCTCTCACGTTTTGATTGTTAGGCTGACACCATATCTTGGCATTTACAGTTAGTGCAATGTGTTGTATACTGTAGCTACAATTATCACATATCTAGTTGTTAAGACTTAGCTAATTACTAAGAGCTAAGGGAAAGGTGTAACACTTCTAGCAGATAAAGTGTTGCAGCACAGTCTAATATGGTGCATACCAGCAAGGTGAATTGTGACAGGAGGTGCGCTGAAGAAAGGGGGAGGTTTTCTGTAAAGCTGAAAGTCTTCATAGCGCTGGCTCCAGGTCCATCTGTCCCGTGAAAGTGTAGGCTTTAATGTATTGGCATGTAAGATGTTCTCTCTCCATGGCTGCAAGGACAGAGTAGTGTTATCATTTTAGCCTTCTACTACTAACTTTACAACTGGACGCCTCTGGAGATTAACCAGGTGCTTCAAGTTGTGTTGTAAACTGCCAGTCTACAACTGAGAGCAACAGCAAGGCTAATATTATTAGTCATGCCATATTCTATGCCATTCTAAACCTTACATAAACATTTTGGTTCATAAAATAGACAGTAAGTCAAGCTTCATGGGAATGCCAATAAATTAAATTCCTTTCTAATTCCTTTGAAACCCCACACTCCTGAAAGATAAAGAGTGACATCACCTTTCTCAGCTCATCCACACGAGCCCCATCTGGGTGTCTAGGTTTATCACTGCTCATGCTCGTGATCCAAACTGTAGAGGGAGCAATGAAGTTGGCAGCATTTTTAGGTGTCACATCTCCAGGTTCCACTGTGGCACTGTGGTACTGCTGACTGTAGGTGAACCTCTGCCCAGGTACCTAAAGGTTCACACAATACACCGAAGTTCTTCAACAGAAACTTGATTCTTTCTTGTGGGTTCCAGCACAAAATATATAATATTCACAATCTTATCTATAATCTAGAAGTTGTGTGTCCTTTACATTACTGCTGACAATGTCTGTTAGATTGCTGACTGTATTCATCCACCTTTTAGGCCCAAAGCAGACTTGTATGCGTGATGCATACAGATGTCCATATGTGTGATAGTGGACATCTTCATTATTTCCTCATAAGTTTTGCATTACCACGTGTCATTTAAAGTAACATTAAGTTATTTTCATACGGAGCCATATTTCAAGTGACTCTTAACTTTGTTTAAATCTGCCATATCCGTAAGTCAAATATCTGGCTCCTAAGCCGCTTCATGCTGCACTATGTTAATGATAACTAAGCTAGATGGTTTAGAGAATGACCCAAACAGAATATTTGTGGGTATGTAAAAAAACAAAACACACTTCACAGGGCTGAGGGAACTGCCAAATCAACTGGGTTTCTCAGTGCGAGTGACTCCTTTCACATTATACTATGCACATGGATGTGATCCATTGCTATTACAAAAATGCACATTAGTGCAGGTTGAAGTTCAGACAAAACAGTTTGGACAAGAAATGGAAAGTATGCATCTTGCTGTGTAGAATAAAAGTTAAAGGAAAGTTGGATTACGGTTGAACAGCTGCATCACAGTGTCAGTGCAGTACATTAGGAAGTCAGTATCATAAAAATAAATGCAGTGACCAAATTTAGGCAGTTAGCAAAATGTTGTGGTTAGCTGAAACCTGAACTACACATTAAGGGCAGTATACAGTGAAAAACCATCATCCCATTATGATATAAGCACTAAACATGTACTGTATCGTAGTGTAGGTATACAATACCTAGCAGCATCATCATACCTTTGCCATCATTTTCTGCAGCAACTCCTTGGCTTGTTCATTTGAGTTGAACGTCTGTATGCTGTAGTTGTGTGCTGGTCTATCTGAGCTCTGGTCCACCTTTAATACAGCAGCCGCTGGCTTCTGCATCCTCTTACTTTCTTCTTGCACCTTTTTAATATTTTCCTAATAGTTTGAAACACATGCAAATCTCTGATTATAAATCAGACAAAACTCAGACTACAGTAATTTACAGATCTTCAGGCCTACTGACCTGAATAAAGTCTTTCTGCTGGACATTGTGTTTCCATCTGGTGAATTCTCTGTTGTTTGTGTCGAGCTGTGTCCTCTTTTTTTTTATCTGCACAGTCAGAGTAGGAATGTTCACTTCAGTGTCTGCACCCTCTTTTGGTTCAAACTGCTCATCATATGTGCCATACTCCTTTTTCATGCTGACAATCATATCAGCAGAGGGGAAGAGGTTGTACTGCACGATGTCTTTGAGTTGCTGTATGTGACATAGCTGGCTTAACCTAAAAAATTGAATTATAATAAAAACTATCATGTCATTTATTACACATTATATTGTAAATATTCTGTAATTGTGTTTTATATGCTTTTTCAGACTCCATCAAATTCATGCATGAGTTGAATTTTATCTAGTTTGACAAGATAAACTTGATCCTAAATGCAAAACATATTTTGCTGGATTCCAACTGTGACCAGTATCACTAATTAGAAGGTTGCAGTTGAAGAAACTAGTAAGTACACCTTGAATGAGTTTTCTACAGTTTCCAAAGTCAAATATATTTTTTTTAATGAAAATGCCTTGACATTGGGGTCAGTACAAACGAAATAATAGAAATTAATAATTAGATTATAGAAAGAAACTAACATAAAATGTCAGGTGTTGGGCCACCTCGTCCTGCCTGTGCAGCTTCATTATACCTAGAAATTGATGCTAGAAGTCCTAACATTTTCCTCAAGGGATACTGCACATATACTGTCTATTTTGTTTTTACAACCATCAAATGACTAAAGTTGAACTAATTTATGATGTTTTTATCACAATAGCATGAGGATTTGGTATGTTGTACAGTGTTTGCAAAGTCACAAGTAAAGCCTACTGCTCTTTATATACAAGTACCTTGATAAAGCTTGGAAGCACGGTTGAGGGACCATGCCTCTAATGTAGATGACAGGCCGCCTCATGATATTTTCTAGTGCGTCATTTAGATAAATAGGACTCAGGCCAACATCTAATGAGTCATATATGCGCTTGAAGAAACCCAGGTTTGAATTGTAGAGGACTCTCACCTGCTCTTCCTCACTCCCGCTTAACCTGCAAAACATCACACAAACTACCAGATTCTCATTGGAATTTAAAAACTCTACAATATCTAAATAAACAGCACAGCTGAAAACTGTTAACACAGGCTGTAAGGGCAGGGTTCATGCGCTTACTTCATAGGAACAGCCTCCCAAAGTCTCCTCACTGCTTTCTGTTTCAGCCCTTCAAGAACAAAAATGTGGGTCCTCCTATCTTGCACATGAAATCCTGTTACAAAATCCAGGTCCTTGCTCTCGTTATGCTTAAAATTTATTATGTGATTTGATAGGGCTATCTGTATATTCTCCTGTGAGCAGGAGCACAGCTGGAAGGCTGAAGCATTGATTGTGAGGATCTCTGATCTCAGCTTAGTCATCACAGAGACATTGTTGTAATTAAAGAGGTAGATGATGCGCCCAAAAAGACCATCAGAGGACTCCAAGTCACAGCTGTCATCCTTAACACTGAGTGGGCAAGCTAGTTCAACTGTGACTTTGAGTTTAGAATTGGAATCAATAAAATGGCCTGGTGGCATGGAGTCTCTGCTAGCCACTTTGTCTGTAACGTTTTCATTCCACGGACGTCTCTCTCTGTCCAGGAGTGGAGGTAGAGGGCAGCATTTGATTGGCAAGTGCACATTTATACTTTTCTTTCCAAGTAGCAATTCAGACAGGTTTAGTTCTGCAATACCATGAGGGTTAAAACACATTGTTTTCTGTTTGAATAGTGCCGCTTTGCTTTGTATGCCATCAGCTGACCCTGTGTCAAACATAGCTGCAGTTTCTGGTGTTTTTTCCAACTTCCTGTCACGATCATGAACCTCTATCTGCAGGGGTTGACCAGAGAGGAACTCTTGGAGCTCTCCATGACTCATCAGGCCACTCAGGATTACATTAACATCTCTGAAGTAGATGTTGGTGGCTTGTTTGTGATAGTTTGTTCTGTGTACGCTCAAGTTATGGAACTTGTATTGACAGTATACAGGCATGCATTTGTCCTGGGAAAAAAATAAACCACACAATTACTGACATCAAAGTTCTGTCCGCTAAATATTTTAACAATGACAATAATTATGAAATGAGGTGGAAATCACACTTGTAGGACATGGAATGGGACTGGAGATGAAGGCATTGAGTTGGCTGACAAAATTGTGATGACCAGTGGATTGAGTTCAGCTTTTAGTTGGTCAGATATTAGAGGTCTGTCCAGAGAGATGTTGCACAAGATCTCCAATATACTCAAAGAACCAACTGTGAAGCATTCAGCCAATGAGGTTTCACCTGACAGCAACAAAAATTACAGATTACAAGCAGTATTCTTTCATGGATAAAACAGTGTCTTAAAATTTAAATCTTATTTAAATATATTTTAGCCTGTGCTATTTGGTAACCAGCACAGTCAGCTACTCTAAAATATGAAAGTTTGGATTAATCTCCATAAGGTTTATAAGAAATATTCAAGACCTCCAGTGGATGTCTACTGCTGCAATAGGGTTGAAAGTTTTCATTTTGTGTGAACTAACTATGTACTGGGATCTTAAGTAACATTTTTAAGCACATCCATCCCAGCATGATGGTTTTTGGTAACTTTGGTGACCCGTCACCATCTGTTACTTTTGCATTTATAGTATGTTACAGTACTACTGAGCATAAACTCAGTCTCAATTGTCCTCTATTAAGAGTTCAAAGCTGAAGTAGCCTAATCCAATCTTTTTCCCCTCAAGTGGCCCCTGATCAAATTCAACTGGGATCAGAATTCATGTGGTTTTCGCATGCATATTTCCTGTTGTTATTAGTCAGTGTTAGCCTTTCGCAATTTGGTAAAAATGATATGCAGGACAATGACAGTAGAGACATGGAAGAATAGATAGATAAGAATATTTCAGATGTATTGGATACTTTTGAAGAAGCCAAATGTTCTGTTCATACATTTCACTCTAATTAAGAAATACTAACTAAGCATTAAGGCCTGTAATGCGGACGTGGCCTCTATGGTGTACAAGTAATACAAAAAGGTACAGAATAATCTAAGATGTATTTACTACCGATACTTAGCATTTATACGTAAGCATGGCCTTGTTTTAAGTAGCCTAGGTTTGTGAGCCACTGCTTTTCTGGCTAGTCATGTGAATAAAAGTTTGACTCACCTGCCAACAAAGAAATTGGACTGAATTCAACAGATGTAGTAACATTTTTTTCCACGTCCTCAGCATCAGTTGTCAGGTTTGGAAAAACACTATTTATTTGTGGATCCAGGTTTTTGTCTATCAAGAAGTTATGAAATATGTTGGAAAAAATCTGACAACAAAATGCTTAAATGTATCATTCTGAAATTCTACCTGTTTCTGAGCGAACTTCTGAATTGGAATTGAACAATATGTCACTTTTGCACTTTGTAAATGTGAATGACTTCTTCAGACATAAGCATCTCACTTTGTTTACCATAGTCTTGATGTCACCTGTTGGTAAAAACATCAGGTTTAATTTTGTATGAAAACACAAAATGCATAATGTTTGGGTCACTTTGGGGCAAATCGGAATTCAGGCTCACCACACATGTCTGTTGCTTCATCGAGCTGATCTTGTTGCATTCTGAAGACTTTAAGTCTTTCATAGCGGGCCTTGCTGGACAGTTTGTCCTTACTGTTCCACATCTTTAGCTTGATTTTGTGAGGAAGCAGACAGACCAACATATCCCTGTTGACTCTAATGTTGAAATTCTGGCTCCAACCAATCCATAGTTGATCCCCTTCATGCCATGTTCTCACAATCTGTTACAAAATGTGTACATTTATCTTTGCATTCAACAGCAGGATGTCTTAAAGGGTGTCATCCCTACAGTTGACAACATGCAATTTCCTGTAACTCAAGACTTTGTGGCCACTTTCTTGTTCTACATTTACACTGTTTATGAATTGATCATTAAGGACAGACACACAGACGAGCATTATGTCACAGTTACCTTGGACTCTTCTTCTCTGTATATTTTTGCGACTGGCCCAAACAACACCAGGTCCACTTTAACTGGTTCGCTATCACTGGACAACAACTTGTATTCAATATGATAGCAGCTCTGAGCTTTATGGGCTTTCAGCAGAACAGCAGATGAGCCTTTATTTGTTTTTCTGAGCTTTTCAGGAGCTTCAGGAACATCAGCTCCTTCCCCTACGCAGAAAAAATTAGGAAAAAGATAAATTATAAATTAAATCAGCAATGATATTTTAATGTTTAAATATAGTGTAGTGGTGATTTCTAGTACATTTCAGCACATGCACATTCTCTTTAATTTCAGCTTCATTACTTTTCACTATGACTAGCTTACCTTTTGGCACAGCTAAGGCAATGTAAACAGTCCATGTGACATAATAGGAGTTGTCATCTGTTTGTGATGTGACATCCTCAGTTGAATTTGACCTGTTTTCCAAACCATCTTCAGTGAATGGCAAATCAGTCTCGAAAACAACATCTTTTTGTTTTTCATCTGTAACTTCACCACAGTCTGGCTGTGAGTCACAGAGATCTGCGTCTGATGTGTTGTTCATGGGCTCTGATTCCAATGTAATGTTTTCCATGACAAATGCTGTAAGGAAAATAAAGGAGATTAAAAAGAAAAGTGTTTTAACATACCAAAACTATAGGCACTTTTAAAACAATCTTCTCAGATATTCTTTGCTGTTTCCTTAGTTACCTTTGAAAACAAACCAAACATCTTAATCCAAATCCAAAAGTGTTTTTATTTTGTCTTTGTCAAAAGACAAAAGCCAAACACATCAAAATCATAAAAGGTAACTTAATTTTATCCTAGTTACATTAAAGAATGCCTGTTCAGGATAAATAGGTTTACCACATAGATGCAAATTAATGAAGTTCTGAGGGGCAGTACTGTACTGTGAGTAATTCAGCAGCCTGACAGTGAATCTTTACACCAGCATCAGTGGCTAAAGTGACGTCACTAAAACTGAGACGTGCCTCAGGTTCGGAAAGAACCCAAAATCAAACTTTGACTATTGCTAGCTGCAGCTAGTAGGCTAACTGGCTTTAACTGGCGCTGCGCCTTCCAATAATGAAGTACATTAGCTCTAGCGGTAAAATTTAAAAAGGGAAAAAAATCTCTGACTTTTACAATTTTTAGTGTTTTTATGAAGGCCTTCATGTTTCCCCGTGTGCTGCTCACCTCAGCTCCTTGGTCGTGCTATGATGAGTGTGACGACTTTAGATTTAGCTGACGTAACTCCACGCAGAACATGTCAGTCAGACATTCCGATGCTCTTCTTGTCACTTTACCTGCTCTCGTTATCCTAAAGTAATTTTAGCCTCTTAGCGTTAATCATGAAATTGTTGTCGTATACTTGAACCACACTGATTTCATGTGTAGTAGCGCGTCGCCATGGCAACCGTCCGAGTGGAGGAAGTGACAGTCGGAATTCTGTAGAATAAAAGTCGTTTTTTTTCTTCTTTGCTTCTTTATTTTGAGTTTATTGTTTTTTCGCCAAGCACACCTTTACTGTGTTATAACTATGCGCAGACAGATAGTCTACGCATATTTCACCTTTCCCATAACAGTACCCCAAAAGAATTGATAGACTAAAGGTTAAATTATTTTGAAATAGCCTATGGTAAGACATCGTGTAAGAATTTAGCAAACTCTCTTCTTTGTAGTAAAATTTGACAATTACAACTTCATTAAACTTAGAATGTCTACTTAGTATTTTTACAGTAATTCAAGACTTCTAGTTATTTTGGCTTAAAGTCTTATGACTTGGGAATTATTCAACTTCTGAAAATTCTACAAAATAATTAAGTTTCTTACTAAAAGAAAGTATTTAAACTCATCAGAAACATAGTTTATTTCTAAGAATCCATGCATCATTTAGTGTTTTTAAAGACAATAAATTGCGTCATAGTCAGCGGCTTCATGCTTCAGGTACTGTTGCAAGGAGTTTGCCTTAAGGTGCAAAAACTATGGATGACATTTTGATTTTTTCATTAACTAAGCAACAATTTGCTTAATAATTATCCTTTACTCCTAAGTAATTATGATGTTCATTCATTCATTGATTCGTTGCATCAGCTATAAGAAAACTCCAAAAAAGAATGAATCAATAGCCTAATACAGACATAAAGACACATTTAGAGATGGGTGTTTACTATAAAAATACTAAGTAGACATTCTAAGTTGAATGAAGTTGTAATTGTCAAATTTTACTACAAAGAAGAGAGTTTTCTAAATTCTTACACGATGTCTTACCATAGGCTATTTCAAAATAATTTAGTATATCAAATTGAAGTTCCTCTGCTTCATACTTCTATGAAGCAGAGGAACTCCAATCATTTATTGTCAATGTGTTTAACATCATATTCTAAAACCTAGTGAAAAAAAATATATACGATGGCAATGTAAGCTAATTACAGCAGGGAAAAGCAAGTTGCGAGTGTTTTCCCCCTGCTCACAGTCCATGCTGTAAAATGTGTTGAGTCGATAAAAGCAGTAAGCTGCACCTCTGCTGCGCAGCCGATTAGTCTCCTGGGTATTTTCCATGTGAACAAGGTATAACCCCAGTTGAATGACAGACGTTTACACACCTGGTGGTAATTATACTCTGACAAACGGCAGTATGAGACCGTTATAGGGTGGTACTGGGTCCTGGATGGGACCCCTGGTTTTGGATTTTGGGGGCAGTGCTAAATTCAAATCTGCTCTGTCTTAACACACGCCTCATTTCAGCTCCGCCAGTCTGCAATCTGGAGTTTCTGCATCGAGAATGAACGCGAAACACACGGGATGCTGTAAGAAGACACAATGCACAATGTAACTCTTTTCCATGTGTGGAAGTATGGTGTGGCTGAGGAGAAATGATGGATGCATCCGACTGCACCGACCCATACAGCCGGCCAGCGCGCAGGACGCAATGGATAGTCAGCACTTTGGCGTACCATTACGGACTGGACCGGGGAGTGGAGAACGAAATCATCGTTTTGGCCACCGGACTGGATCAGTATCTGCAGGAGATTTTTCACCACATGGACTATCAAGGTGGAGGCAAAATTTCTGTGGAAGACTTTAACATCTTATGTGAGGTTTTGGGTCTAAACAAAGACTCAGAGGACACGGAATGCGCCAGTGTTTTAGACAATTTACCCAGCGAGCTCACCTTCAGACACTTCCACGCCAAACTGTGCGGATACTTCAGCACCAAGGCGGGGTGCCAGTACGAGAACGGCCGGCTGCTGGTCGGGAAAGACAGCGAGCACATAGAGACTCAGATCCGCCTGAGAAGCCCTCTGAAGCGGCGAGAGAAGCTGCTGTCTGTGTGCGTGAGCGGCGGCTCGTCTCCCTCCTCGGAGGGACGGCACGCCTCCGGCTGCAGGCTTGGCTCCTGCACCAGGGAGTGCTATGAGGAGATCGTGGCACTGGAGGAAGCGGAGGACCGAATAACGAAGCTGGAGGATGAGAATGCGAGTTTGAGGGAGCTGATTGAGGACATGAGAGCCGCACTTCAGAGCAGCGATGCGCGCTGCTTGGCTCTGCAGGTCAGAGCGCTTCGAACGCTGCGTAAAAGGAGAGGCCCAGACTGTAGGATAGCGAGCAGACGAGAGCTAGACACACAAAAGCCTTAAGTTTTGAATGTAAATTGTGTCCATTATAGCAAATCATCCCGTGACATCCATCAAAATTGTATCAGGCACAATAGCAACACTAGAGACAGGGGTGCCCTTACCAACTATAGATAGTTCTCACTAAGTTGTTATTAAAAGCTAATAACTGAAATATCATGCATTAGTTAGTGAGTCATAACCATTTAAAGCCATTAGGCACAAGTTTTAAACCACTGTAACCTAAACGATGCCCCATTACACGCCCAATAGAAGCTATTATTCGTTTTTCTGAGGCTTAAATATGTTTGCACAGTAATCCACGGTGCCTACTGCTGCAAATTTTAGTTAGTTTACTTGAGTTGGTCATACACTGATTGAAGTCCAGGTGTTCTACACCTGCTGCCATACAGTCCAAACAATACATTTACCTTCAGGACAAATGAAGTTTTATCATGCGGGAAGGTAAACACCAGCTGGGCTTAGCTGATCTATTCAGCATGCAAAAAAATATTTAATTAACTTTTTATTAACCAATATCAGTGACAGACCAACATAATTTATTATTAGGTAACCATTACTGAACAGTAAGACATTATTTATTCTTAGTATAGTATACATTTTATCAAGTTAATAATAACAACTGATTTATTGTTTTATTACTTTTTATTAGTCCATAAAAATTGGTTAGTTACAACTTATAAGGTCTAAAGAAATATAACTCTATCAGAAAGTCATAGTAAAGCATAGGATCCTTTATTAATGGTTTTATTAACATTTACAACTACAGAAGTAATGGTCTGTGAGAAAGAACCAGTCAGCATCCTTGAAAAACACAATGCTGATTAGTTTATCAATGACCACTTGACCATTACATATTTCACAGGTCTCATTCAAAGTTTGGCATTATTGTAATGCAATAGTAATGGCATATGTTACTGTGTATAAATCCTATGACATTCCACTATTGCACCTGCTTAGTCACTCCAGTATTGTTGGGTAATATAATAATCCCTGAAGTCAGCTGTTCTTCTCCTCAGGTAGGACTATGGAAAAGCCACTCCAAACATAAGCCAGAGGAAGGCTGTTTTCTTGCCCACCACAAGCAACCAAGCCAGAAAAGTCTGAGCAATGGAAACCTGAAAAGCAGCACCTACAGCGACCTGACGAGCCTGCAGAGCATTATCCACGAGATAGACATACTCCAGAGCTCCAGAGACAGACAGGTAGAGGAAGCCATGCTGTGTAACCAGAGACTGGAGCAGGAACTGTGGAGCTCTAAAGAGACCGTGGCGGCACTGGAGGACTGCAACCAAGCTCTAAAGAGAGAGCAGTTAAGCATGAGAAGGAAGGTGGAGGAGGCAAGGCAAGCATTGCTCAGCGGACTGGGAAAGGTGAAAGAACTGGAGACCAAGGCCAGTCATGTGCCAGCATTGCAGAGACACATCCTCGAGTTGGAATCCGAGCTTCTCTACTACAGGTAAAACCACTGGGAACTCGGTGCCATGTGACATAATTTATCATCAATAAAACCTTATATAAATGTTTGTACAGTATTATGGGGAGGGGAAACACAAGTGTAACAACCACCTAACTGTGACCTGAAGGAAGGGCATGAATCGAGAAGCAGCTTATGCTAATTGTCAAGTAGTGAGTTATATGTGTAAGAAAATGACATCCCCATTCTTAATCCCACTACGAAGATCTGATTGGTTGTGTCTGTGGGTATTCAGAAGCCTGGAACCCGGGCAATGCTATATGGCCACACTTTAACTATAAAAACCTCAATGTGCTTCAGAGACAGTTGCAGTTCGATCATATACCAACATTTTGATGGGTGAACTATGACAACATACAGCAATTTTCAAAACTAAACACGTCTTTTAGCTTTATGCAGCAAGTGTACCTCAGTTTAGGTGTGTGAATGTAAGAAATACCAGAAACGTTCTTTCAAGCTTTCATTTTTAAATGAATTTCCATTTGTACCACTATTGATCTCAAGACAACAACGTGAACAATTTCTTGGAGTGATTGAAAGGACAGTTTGACCGCAGGTGGTAATTGGGAACTTGCGAATGCCTCTGCCTTTAGACATAATAGAGGAGATAAGTTAAGTGTTAGGAGGAAGTTAGGCCCATAGAGGACAGTAGGCTATGTCCTTTTGATTTTACCTAGAAATAAAACAGAAAAGTAATGGTGTGCTGTAAGTTTACATTGTCAAATCAAAAGGAAATATTGCCATGTGATCATAGAGAAAGGTCATAGACTAAATGCAAACCTTTTTTCAAACTTTGATCCAATCAGCTCCTAGTTCCTTGTCATGACATAAAAAGGAAGGGCTACTTTTGAAAACCTATTGCATAAGGGGGACCTTTGTGGCTACAATCCACCATAACGAGTTATAACTTCTCCTAGAATAGAATGACTGTTTATCTGTGGCTTCGAGCCTGGAAAAGCCTGCCATGAAACCTTGATGTGGTTTACTATTCCAGTTTTCAGCCTTGTTGTGTTTTAGTTTATTTAACCGGCATCGTGTGTGGCACGTTGCTCCTGTCTGAGCTCCACCATTCAGAACTATTCATTTTGGTGGAAGTAAGGGCCTTTAAAGTACAAAGCCACTGGTTTAATGTTTATATCTGAGTCTGTTGTCCCTGCACCAACTATATAATCAGTGTCTGCAGGTCTGAGCTAGATAGCAGATGTCTCTAAGTGGCTGCAACATTTATATAATGCAGCCATGGACTTTAAGACACAGTCATGCACAACCAGACCCTCATGAATAATGTCCTTATTACTACCTACCAACCACATTGCTCTGCCTTTCTATAACCCCCAAACTCAACTTATCTATGCAGACTGTGCTCCAAAGTCTTTTCAGTGCCCGTTCATTGATAGCCTAATGGGAAATAATTCAACCCCGCAAAGGCTTTGACTTGTCAAGGGAGAGCTCCATTGAGTGAGAAGCTCAACAGACTGACCATTCTCATCAATCTCTGCTCACTTCTTTCACTCGGCCCCCAAATGAACAATAACACATAGGCACCCCCATCCTATGGATCTTAGCAACCAAGCTCCATGAACATTCCCACTGAAATCCTTACTGAAAGCTTGCTCAGTCACATCTCACCCACGGGAGTGACACAAAGACATTGAATGTGCCAGTTTAGGGCTGCCTTTAAAGATTTCAAGTACAGTGTATTTTTTGACCTCCTTTGCCTCTTAGAGTGACTCTGGTTAAGACATACAACACACTTACTCTGTGTCAGAAATCTCCAAAGTCTCAGAGTGTGTAGTGCAGTAGTTTATGTAGCATCTGTTCAAATGTTTGACCGTAACCTTATCCCTATGGCTTATGTCTACACTGCTGTGACAGATTAGCTCAGATGCTGCTTTATCTAAGGGATACAGAGTTACACACAGGTTGGGTGAGATCTTGCATGTTTTTTGTCTGTGGAATGCACTTAAAGGACAGTTTTGCATTGTAAGTGTTTAAAACAGGTATCTATATGAACAGATACCTCCTGGTAATACAGGACATTAACAGATCCCTATATAAGATGATTTTGGCTCCCATAACATACACTGAAAGGGCTTTTAGAAACATTATCTTCATAGCCAGCATGACTGGTTACAGTGGGACCTGTTTCAGTGTTCATATGAGCACCCGGCGGTCGTTTTATGAAGCACAAAAATGTTACGTTGTCCTTTAAGCAAATGGAATTACAAAGAGGGAGATTATCCTCCTTAGAATGATGAAAGCACAGAGTCTGGACTTTCTGAACATCCAGAAACTGTTGTTGGGCATTTGAAAATTTGTTTTATTTTATTGCTGAGATTAAGATTATTATTGCATTCATGTTTAAAAAGCTGATTTATTTGTCTACTGTACCCTGCATGGTAGCCACCGCCATTGGTGTCTGACTGTGTGTGTGACTGAGAAGCTGTAAAGCACTTTTGATAAAAGTTCTCTAAAAGCAGACATTTACCATTAGCTTTAGACATCCCTTCAAGTCAACTGACATAAGAGGGTCACCAATCCTCCCATTCCAACTCTCACCAATTTTTCCCAAAATGTGGAACTATTCCTGTTTCTTAGCATTTGTTGATGTACAATTTTCTCATGTAGAAAACCTTCCATCAACATCCCAGCAGAAATCTATTTAAAAAAAACTTGGTCATCAGTATGAAACTTGATGTGTGGGTGTTGTTGCATAACATGTCTGTGATTTCTTTGGACTGTATGAGAGAACAGAGCAGATGCTGAGACTCGGATGGGAGCCACGCCTTCAACAGGAGTTTTTTAGCACAGGGAAGTCTTTGTGTAACTGTGATCAACTTATCAAAGTGTCATTTTTAAACTGCAGATGGTAAAAAAGGAATCTAAATCAGTCACTGCTGCCAAAAGAAGTCTGTGGGCCAGAGGGATTAGACAATAGAAAACACAGCGTGAGCAACAAAAAGAAATGAGGGGGAGGAAAGCATACCATCTGGAGGAAGAAGCAAACATTAAACTGTTTGTTCATGATGTGACAGACATGTTTTACAAGGACAGAACGAGAGGAAAGGCTTCATTCAGCTTTTATTTTCTTTTTAAGCTCCAAATAAAAGATACAGAGTGGAGATACAGAATCACTCCTTAAAATAAACTCTGCTCGGTTTTTATCCAGAGCTTAAGTTTTATTATCCTCTTGATTCCAAGTGTCTGGGTTGATACAGTCCAGGAATATTTAGAGACCATAGCCTAGCACATGTTTCCTAAGTGTGCATGTTTAAAACTCACTTTTTGTTTCAATGACATGCCTGCAGACATCTTCTCTGTATGCTTCTAACCCTTGGCCCTATGAAGGCAGGGCCTGGGGGAGGCATAATCTCCCGTCCTTTTCATGCTCTCTGCGTGCCGCCTGACAACAGTGGAGAGAGGAGGGTCTCGCAGACCATTTATCTAACTCCGCACAAGAGCTGCAGCATTGTGTGGAGCAGGTGCTGCTACAGCATTCCTAGCCTTTCAATAATGTGGAAAGAACACGCTCTCAGGAGATGTCTGGGACCTGTGGCATTCTGCTGTCACTGTCTTGCTGTTGTTCTTGAACAGTCTTCAAAAACTCTCACTGCCAAGTGGGCTCCTTTTCACATTGAACCGCTGCCCCCGCTCTCACTCTCTCTGGTCTGGAGGTACGCTTACATCAGCAGAAATACATCACACACAAAATATCTTATAAACTTCTGCCACCCACCCTAGTTGGGCGTCTTTCCCTGTACATTTCCCTCTACTTTTATTAGCCTCATTTGTTTGACAGGGGTTTCTTTGCAATTGTGCTTGATGAGAAAAGCTGAAGCCCGTGCAAACGCTGCATAGGCACTGGTTTTGAATTCAGTCCTCAGCTAATGGTAAACAATATTCCCATCCCTAAAACGGCTTTATTTGTATCCCAGAAACCACCTCATTGTACAAGTGTGACCCAAGAAGACTTGATTAATTACCTTCAGCTATCAACACAACCCCTCACCCTTCTCCACCATGCTGCAGGGATCCAACAAGCGCTGCATTTCAAGTTCAAGCTCAGGTTTACAGCATCCCATCATTTTTAACTGCTGTAGAGAAGAGAGACTGTCATTGACCAATGACACCTGAAAGAGAAAACTGCTCTTCAGGGAGTGGAGGAGGGGAGCAGTAGTGTGGAGGGGGTCATGTTAATGGAAAGTTCACTTCAGTGCCGCACTGTGATAACTACAGAGTGTTATCACAGTGCGGTGTCCTGGCTCTAACAACAAACAGCTGCTCGGCCCCCCTTTCGTCTTTCGTAGAATTAGTCTGTTGTTAATAGGTGGAAATACAGGAGCCTATTAATTAGAAATGCCCTAACATGGCATAATAGTGCTCTTTATGTGTAACTTTTATTCCTGTGGGTTTGCCTTTAGGCATATTGCAATAATAGCCCTACACTCTATAGGCTGAAAATGCTTTAATGATACTACTATTGCACTTTTTTCTGCCAAGAGATGAAATGGTAGATACAGTATATATCAATTTAATTATAAGTGCATTTTTTTCTTTATTGTGAATATTGACGGCAACATATGTGTAGTAGGTACATTTCAGAATTATTGCCTTATTTTGGACGTTTATGCTGATTCTAGTGGGGGATACAAGAATCTACAGACAGATCAGGAAATGTTTGATACTTTTGCTCCACTTTTTCATAAACAAAAGTTTGTTTCAAGTTTATTTGAATATCCAGCTAGCTGTATTAGGACCATTAATACACATTGTACTGTTCTTAATATCTCAAGTGGGACATGCAGTAAAGCGTTCCATTACCATATCCCTTTTTTTCACTTAGAAGTCATTTGGTGCACATAGTGAATATGTAAAGTACCAGAATAAGTCTACGCTGTGTTTTACTTCTCCCCAGCAAAATAACTATATGAATGGATTTTCAATTTTGGCAGGTCACACAGTCTCTTGCTGCTTTTGCATTTGGCACATTGGCAAGAGTTATGCCAGCACGTCTCATAAAATGGTGATCAAATTTTGTCTGTGTCTGCTGTATCCCACAGTCTGACATCTATCCAGGATGTCTGTCTGGACGACTTTCAGGTGTCTCTTCTAAACCATTTGGAATTCCCATGCTCAGCACCAACACCACCCCGCGCCCCAAAGTGTATCCTATCGCTGTCAAACCATGGGATCGGAAACCCACAAAGGAACCTTAGACAGTACAAATCCCAGCCACACTCAGAAACAAATTAGATCTTGTTTTCATGTGGCAGTCAGGAGATTTTGCCATCCCCAAAAGTTTTAAGATTTATTGTGTTTTATTTTCAAGACACAAAGCCACTTTTAGCCTTCTATTCATGTCAAAGGCCTGATTCAGAAGCTGTGGCCTTGCTACAAGGCTGCGGCCTCCCTCCAAACACTGTCAATTAAAGTGCAATTAGTCACACCAAAGCCTGCATTTGAAAAGGCCCTCCACCACTTCATTCCAGAATCTGAACGTTTCCACAGCAACCAGCTAAGTTTTGTGTGTGTTCACATCCATATACCACCTCCATGTTGGTCCAAAGGCAGCTGCTGGCCCTCATGAGCTAACTCGTGGTCTTTCCTCCACTATGGCCCCTACTAACTTAAACATGACTCTGTGATTGATTGCCTGAAATCATGCTGCTATTGCTGACCTTCGGTGAAGTCAGTCGTTCTCCCCAGTTTTGCTCAAAGAATCTCAAAGTAGTGCACAGATGCTCTGTATAATGTTCTGTTACAGCATAGTGTGCTTCGTGCCAAAAGGATATAAGCATGAGTGCTCTGTGACGTTTTTTCTCTTTTCATAGAGGCAGGCAGTTGAAAACCTTTCGGTGATTTTCTCTTTTTTTCTTCAGCGAGACATCATCATCTGGAAACACTTACAAAGGCCCCCTATCGGGTTTCCCCCAGCACAAAAGAGCAGAAAACAGGAGAAACCTAGAAAATTTAAACCATTACAGAACGACTGATTCACGCAAACTGCAGTCTGTCTTTTTTTTTTTTAGGTACAAATGGTTGCATGTGACAAACAAACCATTTAATATATAAATGTTAAATATCTTTTAAAATTATATATAATAAAGTGTGTTAGAAACTGTTTGTGTGCTGTACTAATGTGCTAGATCTAGTTCTGTCTCATGTAGTGAGCATTTACCTCACATCTTGCAAGAATACTCCTGCACACTGTTAGCTCTAGTCTACCACTGACCCACTTTACTGTAAAATGCCTTAAAGCTACAATGTCTGGCTTCAATTACCCCACCCAGATTTGGCATACAACATCACAGGCCTCTATAAAATTATCATGGCAGTTGTAGATGTGGCTTAATACATATGGCCTCATGTTACTTGATATGTTCTGTTTGATGTTAGAAATTGGTCTGGACTGAGCTTTTCTCATCTGTGCAAATTTGAAAACAATTTTAGCATCTTGGTCAGTGTCAGTTTATGTGCAGTGGTTCGCAGCAGTGCTGATGAGTTCATGCATGAGAAAATGCAGTCATACTGCCGCAGTACATTGAACCCGCTGTGCTCCTTCTTCAGGTCCGAGGTGTCAAAACTACAACTCCCAAGCAGCACCAGGGCTGAGCAGCAGTTGAGTGTTGGCAGCAGGCCTGCACAGGGATGCTGCTCAGATTCCCAACACGACCGCTGTTCCCCAACAGGGCGTGCTGTGACGACCCCCGACAAAAGTAAGATGTCTTAGGGCTTATGATTCTTTACAACATAGAAAGAACTATAGAGAACGTATGATTATATTTAGATACTTAAATGCAGGAAAAGATAAACAGACACCTTGGCAATGAAGTCATTTTCCAAATTCACAAATTATCTCTCAGTATAATCACTGTGGCCTACTGCTGGCTTCTACAGCTGGCTGTATGGGGAGAGAGCACACAAGGCCACTTTTCATTCTAATAACAATGGTTATTTGACTAATATTTTGGAGCCTTGATAATATTGTTACATTTGTGGTGTCTAGTGGAGGAACAGCTCTTTCGTTCGGTGGAGGGACAGGCTGCATCTGACGAGGAAGAGGACAAGTGGAATGGAAAACAACAGTGGCAGGTCGATGAGGTGAAGAGGATCCTGACCAGGCTGTCCTGCTGTGGGGAAAGGTAGAGCACATCAGCAGTGTATAACTACTGCCACTCGTAGCATGTAGAAAGCAAGTGACACTGCTTTGTGGTTGGTCTGAAATCACTTAGCTGCTGCTCCCTATATAATATGCACTAAATAGTCCACTCAGTAGACTGATTTCTAAAACATGGAGCACTGTGGGATTGTCAGTAGTAAGTAGTGAACATGCCACTATTTTTTTGATCCATTGCAGAAATCTTGAGAGCATTATATAGAGGACAGATTTATAAAGTCAACATTTGGACCCTGCTACAAAATGATACACACTACTACTACTACTACTCTTTCGGCTTTTCCCATTAGGGGTCGCCACAGCGAATCATCCTTTTCCACTTTACTCTATCCTGGGCATCTTCCTCTCTGACACCAACTAACCTCATGTCCTCTGTTAGGACATCCATATATCTCCTCCTTGGTCGTCCTCTCGCCCTCTTGCCTGGCAGCTCCATCTCCAACATCCTTCTACCAATATAATCACTATCCCTCCTCTGCACATGTCCAAACCATCTCAATCTGGCCTCTCTGACTTTGTTGCTAACACATGCAACGTGCGCTGTCCCTCTGATGAACTCGTTCCTAATTCTGTCCAACCTTGTGACTCCTAAGGAGAACCTCAACATCTTCATCTCTGCTGCTTCCATCTCTGCCTCTTGTCTCTTTCTCACTGCTACTGTCTCTAACCCATAGAGCAGAGCTGGTCTCACCACTGTCCTGTACACCTTTCCTTTGAGTCTTACTGACACTCTTCTGTCACACAACACTCCTGACACTTTCCTCCACCCATTCCAACCTGCCTGCAATCGCCTCTTCACCTCTTTTCCACACTCCCCATCAGACTGAACTGTTGACCCCAAGTACTTAAACTCCTGCACCTTCTTCACCTCAGCCCCCTGTAACCTCACACTTCTACCTGGATCCCTCTCGTTTACACACATGTATTCTGTCTTACTACGACTGACTTTCATACCTCTTCTTTCCAGAGCAAACCTCCACCTCTCCAGCTGTTCCTCCACCTGCTCTCTACTCTCACTGCAAATCACAATGTCATCTGCAAACATCATTGTCCAGGGAGATTCCTGTCTGACCTCATCTGTCAACCTGTCCATCAGCATAGCAAACAAGAAGGGACTCAAAGCAGATCCTTGGTGTAGTCCCACCTCCACCTTGAATTCCTCTGTCTGACCTACGGCACATCTCACCACCGTCATGCTTCTCTCATACATGTCCTGAACTACTCTGACGTACTTCTCTGTCACTCCCGACATCCTCATACAGTACCACAGCTCCTCCCTCAGCACCCTGTCATACGCCTTCTCTAAATCCACAAAGACACAATGCAGCTCCTTCTGACCATCTCTGTAGTTTTCCATCAACAACCTCAAAGCGAAAATGGCATCAGTGGTGCTCTTACGGGGCATGAAACCATACTGCTGCTCACAAATCTCCACCTCCTTCCTAAGCCTGGCCTCCACTACTCTTTCCCACAGCTTCATTGTGTGGCTCATCAGCTTTATCCCTCTGTAGTTTCTACAGTTCTGCGTGTCACCCTTGTTCTTAAAGATCGGCACCAGAACGCTTCTCCTCCATTCCTCAGGCATCTTCTCACTCTCTAAAATCCTGTTAAACAGACCTGTCAGAAACTTCACTGCTGTCTCTCCTAGACACTTCCACACCTCCACAGGTATGTCATCAGGACCAACAGCCTTTCCGCTCTTCATCCTTTCTAATCTCTCCTATTTCATGCTCCACAACATCCACATCTTCCTCCCTTCTTTCCCTGTCATTTTCCACATTCATCAGCTCCTCAAAATACTCCTTCCATCTTCTCTGCACACTCTCCTGGCTTGTTAGCACCTTTCCATCTCTGTCTTTAATCACCCTTATCTGTTGCACATCTTTCCCATCTCTATCTCTCTGTCTGGCTATCCTGTACAAGTCCTTCTCTCCTTCCTTCATGTCTAACCTGTCATACAGCTCATCGTAAGCTTTCTGTTTGGCCTTTGCCACCTCCCTCTTCACTCTGCGCTGCACTTCCTTGTACTCCTGTCTACTTTCCTCAGTCCTTTCTACATCCCACTTCCTTTTAGCTAACCTCTTCCTCTGGATGCAGTCCTGTAATTCCTCATTCCACCACCAAGTGTCTTTATCATCTTTCCTCTTGCCAGATGACACTCCAAGCACCTTCCTACCTGTTTCCCTAATTACCTCTGCTGTAGTTTCCCAGTTATCTGGAAGCTCTTCCTGACCACCCAAAGGCTGTCTCAACTTCTGCCTGAATTCCTTACAAGTTTCTTCATTCTTTAGCTTCCACCACTTGGTCTTCTTTTCTGACTTTCCTCTCTTCTTCTTCCTGACCACCAGAGTCATCTTACACACCACCATGCGGTGCTGTCTGCCTACACTCTCTCCTACCACCACTTTACAATCACTAACCTCTCTCAAATGACCTCGTCTACATAGAATGTAGTCCACCTGTGTACTCCTACCTCCACTCTTGTATGTCACTCTATGTTCCTCTCTCTTCTGGAAGTAAGTGTTAACTACAGCCATTTCCATCCTCTTAGCAAAGTCCACTACCATCTGTCCTTCTGGATTCCTGTCCTTTACACCAAACCTGCCCATCACCTCCTCATCACCTCTGTTCCCCTCACCAACATGCCCATTGAAGTCTGCTCCAACAACTACTCTCTCTTCTCTGGGGATACTCTCTACAACCTCATCAAACTCACTCCAGAATCTCTCTTTCTCTTCTAACTCACAGCCAACTTGTGGAGCATACCCACTGACTATGTTCACCATCACACCTTCGATTTCTAGCTTTAGGCTCATCACCCTGTCTGAGACTCTTTTCACCTCTAGAACATTGTTCACAAACTCCCCCTTCAGGATCACTCCTACTCCGTTTCTCTTCCTATCCACACCATGGTAGAACAGTTTGTATCCTCCTCCAATACTACGTGCTTTGCTGCCTTTCCACCTCGTCTCTTGCACACACAGTACATCTACCTTCCTTCTCTCCATCATGTCTGCTAGCTCTCTACCTTTCCCTGTCATTGTGCCAACGTTAAGAGTAAAGTGGAAAATAACTCAATAACAAAATGATACACACTATATTGTGTAATATTTAGTGAGTAAGGGGTGAATTAGGACGTAACCTATGCGTCCCAGTTTCCTGTCCACAGGGTACAATAGCTAGAACAATGGAGTGCAATTTTATCATTACATCTTTCACGTTTTCCTAATTTAAAATGCTAAAATGAGTAACAATTTTCCAAACTACCTTAGTCATTTTATCATCTTGGAGGCAGAAACACATCTACCCAAAACAATTTAGTTTTATTTTGGCAAATCTTTTAGTCCAAAATAATACACTAATAATACATAATGACACACTCTGTTTCCTCTCCATCAACTCATAAATAATTAGCTCATAGATGTTTAACCTTTTTCACCAATTTGCCTTTGTTTGTCTGTTTGCTTATTGCTGCTGTGAGGATATAAAAAGCAAGACACAGAATAGTTGCTTCTATTATGAAACTTTCTATGGAAACAAAGCTACTAAAAATAAACCCATTACTAGATGTGCAAATGAAATTTGGTAAATGAGGCTAAATTGTGTGTAGTGCTGCAGCCTCGGGTAACAGTTCTGTATATTTGTCACTCCAAGCAAACACCACATGTTATACATGTTCACTGGCTGTCTTATATAAAAACAATAATTAAAGCAGAATCAGGTGTTATTAAAAGATTTGCTTGGGATATTTTGGAACCTGCCAACAATTATGGAGGATTCACAACCAGAAAAGAGAAGTTTTATTTATACCAGATCCATTTGTATTATTGCTATGAATTTCATGATATGAATGACATCTAAATACACATAACCAGCTGCCAATATATTCTTTCTTGGTGATTTGTACAAAGAAAAATAACCAAGTAGCTGTCAAATTCACCTACTCCAGATCTGAACCTGACTTTCTGTCTTCTTGTGGCCTGACTAGGTGTGATGACAAAGCATTCAAGAAGCTGATATCTAATTTTGGAAGTTCGAGGAGCGAGGAGAGCTGCAGCGCTGTGGTGGAGCTCCTGGAGAGGGTAACCAGGTTGCATAAGCAGCTAGAGCTGAAGGAGAGCCAAGCAGAGATGGACATGGACCAGGTACAAACCATCACCGTCTTCTGTCGCACCAGGGTGGGCCGCTGCAGCATCCTCTGACTTGCTCTGCTGGTTCCATTGCTTTACATCATAAGCAGTTTTGGGGTTTTGTGCATGGTGGTAAATTAAAGTAGAAAGAACTGGTGAAGTTTGTTATGAAAGTGCAGGGCTTCAAAGGCAAAACTGTAGCTAGTGGCCTGATCCTGCAGCTTCCACCCAACCAAACCACCAGCAACGGCTACACAGTTTCCCAAGAGTGTCTGTGTGTTTGTGTGGGTGTGTTTGGGGGGTAGTGTTTGCAGCTGTTTCTCACTGGAGCTGACCACAGAAACACTCCCCCTTTGTCCCACATGGCACTTAAATCATAAATTAAAGCTCTCTTGTTTCAGTCGAGTAGTATTGTCACAACACAGGAAGGCAGGCAGAGGGGGGACTGTGACGTAATGTGTTCCCAGAACATCTGAGCACCCAGAGAGGAAAATTTCAAGCTAAACAAAGTCTTGACTGTGAGGCTTTGTTTATGCACAGGAAGTGTGGGGTAGGACCTATGTCCTTCAAAATAGTATGACGCAAAGGTGCACTGAATGGATTTCCAACATTTTGGCAGTCAAACCTATAACATGTGGGCTGAAACACACAATATAACCCCAACATTTGACATCCATTTAAACTGGATATTTTTTTTAATTGTATTAAGAAGTTTTGCAGGCCTACATTTCAAAGAGTGGCATATCCAGCTGCTTCTACAAGCTTATCAAATTTAGTTTGGCTCAAGACTGTATCCGACAAGTTGTTTATTCTGCTTTTGGTCTTAAAGGATAACGTTGGTGGTATTTTATATTTTTCTTACTTTAAATAAATCCCTCTTCCAAAACCAACAATAACTTGATTCTCGGAAGCGGGATATATCGGAGATATTGTCAGAGAATAAAACCCTAACACATCAGTAGGCCTCAGTGTTGCTCTGGGTGACACATTACTGTTTCTTACCGTGAAAACATACACACATTATAGTTTAATTCAATCCTACAGATAGGGCACAACATGTAAATTAAATTGTGGGTGAAAGTAGTCCTGGAGAAAAGGGCTGTTTCTAACAATTACTGTAGTTTCCAGCTGTTTGACTTTTATAAGAAAGAAATTATATATTTTTGAGTTGTTTGCTTTAGCGACAAAGGTTACTGGGGCTGAGAGCCAGATATAAGATTGGAAAGTATTGCTAAGTAAACAAAGCGCACAGTTAGTTAAAATGACATAAACCAGATTTAATTATATTAAGCCCAGTATATGAAAGCCTTTCTAATTAGTGGTTCTAACCACAATATTTCAACACACTCCTAAACATATACACTGACCAGCAACCATGGTTATAAGGAAATGTGTCACCCATAGCAACGGTGTGGCTCAATGATGTAGAGCTGTAAAACACAGAAATAAAATACTATATGATGTATGTATTAATAGACACTTCACCACTAATCCAAGATGAACTCAGTCTTTGACATGCATTGCCTTTCTTTAACCATCTTTCTCATTTTCAGTTACATTAAATTATCTTTACATCGCTCTAGCACCCCGCTATTCAAGACATTTTTTTAAGTTATGTTATTTGTTTGTTTGTGGGGATTTACAGAACAAGCTGCTGTGTCAGATGAACATATGTAGGAAACCTCTCAAGCAGGAGGTTGCTATTCTTTGGTTTGACTGACTTGTGTCTTGTGTCTTCAGATCAAGGATTCTCTGGTCCAGGAGTTGCAGCAGAAAGCAGAGGAGACTGAGCTACTTCAGATGGAGCTGCAGATGTTAGAGACAGAGAGGGTTCGTCTGTCCCTGTTGGAGGAGAAACTTGTGGACATTCTACATCTCCTCCAGCAGCTCAGAGATCTGGTTTGTAGCTGTAGCTCCACTGTCTAATCTTAAGCAGTTACTTCTAGTAGCATAATTTAACTGAAGCTTGTAGTGGCTGTGGCTTTGTGCTGATATGTAGTGTGTTTTCAATGTACACATACTGTAAGTAGCAGTTGGACCATCCTATGAACTAAAATTATTCACAAACTCTGACAATTAACTATTTTGCAGCTTTGGTGGCTAGTTGAGCAAAAACCACCTACACTACACGGGACTGATTGTGGTTAGATATGAGAGAGGACACAAATTGAAAAGATTCACTGATAGCACAGATAGCACTGTTCTAAGACAAATATGGACATTATTTGGACCTGTTGGATCAATAAGATTTTAACATGATTTACTTGAATTTGGGTTTTTGTATCATTCTGTATTCATTCAATCAACATTGTGGGATTGAATGAGAGCAAATAAATTTCACTTGCTGGGCACGTGTGAGAGGGTTTGAGGTTACAAGACTTGCTTAAGTGACTAAGTTAATTGTTAATCTCATGTTTCAGAACGTCTCACGGAGGTCTCTTGGGAAAATATTGCTCAGCACTTTGGAGTCTTGCAATGACCCACAACATGGTTAGTAGAGCTCACATGCCTAATGAAATCTCTCCAAAGTCTTGTGAAACACGATAATGAAAATTTACAGTTACTCAGGAAAGGAATTAAATTACGTTTTAGTTGGGTTGTCTGTAACTTGATTCCCACATCTGTTCTGTTTTTGCACAGGGAAAGCCCACATTCTGGAGGTACTCAATGCTCTTTATCATGAACTGGTTGCCTGTGAGATTCTATCAACTGGTGGACCTTTGGAGAGAACCCAGAGTCAGCAGTCGCTCAATGGCCTCATCATCTCCTGCTAAACAACACTGCCTCCTTCTGGCCCACACATGTTCCAGCATCGTTTCAAGAGGACATAGAATCTGCTTCAGCGTTTAAACAACAGGCTGATTGATGTGCATAGTGTAATATATTGTAGCTTATATACGCCTTAGACCCGAGTATCTATAAAGGAATGTTAGTATAGAATGTTGATTATTGTAGTGAAGGGCTTTATTACATATAAAGACAATTCTTGCTTATGTGTGGTTTTACAGATTCTTTTTTGCACATAACACTCTTATTTCCTCAACACAATTGTGAATGTGAAAAAGTTGAAATAAGCTAAACTTTGGGGAAATGAAGTCACATGTGACGTGGGTCAATGTCCACTTGGAAGTTTTCATCATCAGAAAGAACATAAAAGAAACTGCATCTCAACTTTGTGTGCTTCACTCATCTCACAAGAGTGTGTCATCACACGTGCAAAGTGTACAGGAAAAGAGCCTGTCTGTAATCACACTTTGAGAATACAACTAGTGTACTTTGCAACCCTTATTGGGAGGCCTCTGTGCTTTTTAATGGTACATTGAAATGGTTTATTCATTTATTCAGTATCAGTAACTAAATATTATCGCACCATCAGTGTGTGTATTATCCACAGTATAGCCTCATGATCTGTTTGTGCAAGCCATAATCAGGTTCTGTCAGATGTATAGTCTCTGATCCTATTAATGATTCTGTTACAGTACATTATTGAAAGCAGTGTCTAAGCTAATTATACTGTTTCATGCTGTACCTTCTTCTCATTATAATAAAGCAGATTTAGCTTCATTTAAATGCTCATTTAACAGACAGACAAAACTTTTTCATATGAGTTGGATCAGTTGCATTTTCATTGCTGTCTTGAAATGGGTGCCCTTGATAAAAACCCACTCACTCATGTCATGCCATTAAAGCCTTTGAGTTACCGATCTGGATCTGTGTCTCTTGTTTATTCACGTATGTGAAAAGAAGCTGTCAAACTCCCACAATGATCGTCATCCATGCAGCTAGCATAAGAAAAGACGTGAGGACCGAGAACGTCAGGCAGCATGTCGCACCAAGGTACCATCACTCTTGAAATTCAAAAGTTCAAAAGTTAAAAGAATAACAACACAGGAGAAACCTATGAGGCAGGCAACAATATCTCAGATTCTGTCATGTTCTTCAAGCATATTTGTCTTCTGTTGTAGTGTGGGAGTTTAGTAGTGTTAGTAGTAGTAGTATTATTATTTGTTTCATTGCAGAATTTACCGATGTATGAGTAATGAATACAAAGTATCAACTATGGTGCACTTGTCTTAAAATTTACGTTTTATCAGTGAATTTTCTCCATCTTAGGACAAAAAATAAAATTTTTCATCAATTATTGAAAGAAGCATTCAAATGTTGCCTCTAGATTAAAAACTTCAATTCAAAATAGTCCGTGGTGAAAGAATGATTCAGATTTCATATTTCAGAAAGCAATGAACATTTAAAATCTTACCTAAATCACAATGAAAAATGATACAAACATATTGTTGGTGAAATAATATTTAGATTATCAAGTTAAATAAAACCTAGAGAAGATTAAATCCCTGTTCGTCAGATACGTGTATATAACATATGTTCTAAGATCATTTTTTGGGGTAAAATATTACCTTGTATGGCTATGAAACAGTAAACGTAACGCAGTAAAATGTCTTTCTGAAATTGTGTATAACATAGAAAAGTAATTACATAATATCTGATGACACTCGCATCTTTAGTTCTTGAGATATTATAGGCTACTTGCCTTATTGATTGAGCTGCGTCGCTAGGCAACTCTCCTAGTCCCGCGGGATGAAGCTTGCCATTGACAAAGTAGCTGGCTACATACTTTTCTTTGACATGAAAGAATAAGGCACGAAGTTGTAAATGAAAACTATGGTGGAAAACAGGAGCGAAGAAGGAGAGAGGAGGAGAGGAGACGTGAAATGAATCCCGACGTTCTCGCGGGACTTCCAGAGTTGCCTAGCGACCAGACTCTAACCATAACAGCGTACCTGTCCCGGGTTGTTTTACTTAGCGTTATAGCTTGTCCCCGTTTACCTATTTTAAGAGTAGCTACATAAGGTGGTTGACATTGCTAAAAGGGTAGTTCTGGGCTCTTGAGAAAGGGGAAAACTTCATTGTCACGGAAAATGGCTGCACTAGTTGCTCAGGCTCATTTCACCTTCGGTCTGCGCGCAGGTGTAGCTAACAACGTGTGTTTCGTTGACGAACACACGGTGGTTTTCCCCAGTGGAAACAACTGTGTGTGCTACAACACCGTGCAAAGATGCCAGAGGTTCCTTCCAGGTAGGTTAAGGTTTGGGGGCCGTCGTGTGAACTTCTTAAAAAAAACAACTTGACGTGCTTACGCCAGACAGTTGCCGTTGATATCGCCGTAAATCGTCCCCGCAGGCTCAGAGAGGAGCCGGGCCATGCGGGCTTTGTCCCTCAGTGCCAACAGGCGGTTCCTGGCAGTGTCCGAGTGCGCGGAGAAGGCCACAGTTACGGTGTTTGACCTGCAGCATGAACACGGGAGGAAGAGAAAAGTTCTCACCGCTGGAGAGACGCTGGTTCACCAGTTTGTGTGTATGGCGTTCTCCCCCGATTCCAAGTACCTGATCGGCCAAACAGGCGGGCCGGACTGGACGCTGATCTTCTGGCACTGGGAAAAGCAGAAAGTCCTGGCATCAGCGAAGAGCAGTAACTCAAACAATCCTATTACTCAGGTAGAATCCATGCTGTGTCCAGATTACAGCTGAAGGCATGTGTGACGTATGCTCTGATCAGGTTTCTCTGTCCCTCAGGTCAGCTTCAACCCGCACAACAACATGCAGCTGTGTGTGAGTGGAACTGGCGTGTTTAAGCTGTTCCGGTATTCAGAGGGAGTCCTGAAACAGAGCAGCTCCGCAAAGGTAGAGACCATCAACTTCCTGTGTCACACCTGGCTGAGTGAGGAGCGGGTGATTGCCGGTACAGACACAGGCAGACTGCTGCTGTTTGAGTCTGGAGATCTGCGAAGAGAGATCAGCATAAATTCTGAGACTGTGCCGGAGCAGCCAGAAAGGTCAGTTGTTGCTCCTAATTAATTCAGCTACCCACAGAGTTTAGAGTTAGATGTAGTTGTGCTGAGTTTGTTTTTATGCAATAAAAGTCATTGTTTGACTAAACTGTGTCAAGTCAACATCATGCCAAACTAACAATGAACTGAGTGCAAATTTAATAAAGGAGAAAGCCCCTCTAAGTTATCAGAATCATGTCGTGTGTCTTCCTCATCAAAAGACTTGACACTTGACTTAAACAGAAATTTGTTAACCCAATCCATGACTTCCAATGTACTAGACTGGCATTTTGACTTAAAATAACTTGGTAAGTAAAAAGGATCCAATAATTTTCACAGCTAAACCAGCATACAAAAAGTTGACTGGGAAGATGTCAACATAAAATGTAGCATGCAAATAATTTATCTCTAGTTTTATGTTTAAAAGTAAAATTTGTGAAAGGCACATAAACGCTTGTTTTTTTAAATCATTGGCACTTGGCAAACAATGAGTTTGTCACAGCTCAACTAATAAGTGTGACCTTAAATCCTGATATATCTTCATATACTGTGCCTTGTCTTGACATTTTCCACATTTTGTCACATTACAACCACAAACATAAATTTATTTTATTGTGATTTTATGTGATAGACAAACACAAAGTAGAACATAACTGTAAAAGGAAGTGAAAGTGAAAGGAAAATGAAAAATGGTTTGGAAATGTTTTTTCAGATTTTTATTTGTAATGAGTGGCATGCGTTTGTATTCACTTTCATACCCACATCTAAAATCCAGTGGAACCAATGCATGGCACACATTTTATATATTTATTATAAAACATTTTGAAAACCGTTTATCATTTTCCTTCCACTTCACAGTTCTGTGCCAATTTGTGTTGATCTATCACATACAATCTCAAAAAATACATTTACATTTGTGGTTGTACTGTTAAAAAAATGGGAAAATTTCCCCATTTTTATTAAGAACCCAATACAAATTGCCGTGAGCACATACACTCCATATTGAGTTTTTTTTTTTTTTTACAGATCCTCACTTTTGTGGGGATATTAAATGTTTGACATGAAAAAATTATTTCAACTCTGATGTCACACTGAAATGATTTCAGCAGCTGTTTTAATAGCAATCATCATGTTTTCAAACTGCCTGTGCAGGCAAGTGGAGATGAGGATGATCACTGATGTAGGAGAAACCACCACTGTCTCTCGCATCACAGCCATCCTATCCTTCTCCAAGGGCTTTGTGTGCTCTGTGGGTCCTGGCATAGTGTGTCTTTTTGAGAAGACAGAGGAAGACAGTTACATAAAGAGCAGGGAGATACAGGTAAATGATGATGCTAACAAGGACACTGTAAGAGGTCTGTATGTTGCACAGTGATGTGTATGATTTTGTCTCAGATTCCTTCAGACCCTTATAGCAATGAGGTGACACTGGCTGAATCCCAGGAGATTGACACCATGTGCATCAGTCCAGCTGAGGAGACCTGGTCATCAGTACAGATCAAGGACAGCTGTACAGTGTCAACTTACCATCTGTGGACATGCACAACGGGGTACTATCACCGCCAGTACCAGCACCAATAAAAACTGTGTTCAAATCGACAATACCATGTGATTAAAAATATTCAAGACTTGATGAATCATTTCAGTGTTGTGTTTAAGCTGACACTGTGCAAAATTTTCTTCCCTCTTTTCTTTCTTACACCAGAACGTTTGCTTTTATTCTCTTCTGTGTGTTATAAATCCAAGCATCTTTCCTTGGCTTTATATAGGACCTTTAGAAATATAAACTTTCGAGCTCTATTCTTATAGGAAGAAAAGCTACATTTTGAGTTCCTGTCCCAGTCCTTCCACTCAAAGTGTATCACTGGTTTATCCACCTGCATTCGGAAGCCGTTTGTGGCCACATGCTCTCTGGACCACTCTATCCGTATCTGGAACTATGAGACAAAGCAAGTAATCACATGTTGTAATCAATGATGTGTTTACACAATTTCTCCACATAGTCTTACACATTTTGTGTGCGCCTTGTGTTCATTGTTTTTTTTCACATACACATACTACATACACATGTCAAACCTAGCCATATTTAGCCCTTAAGTATTGCTTGCCAAACACATGCTTCTATGTTTCTTCATTACTGCATTCTGGGAATTGTCGCTAGGACATTGGAGCTGTACAAGCAATTTCAGGAGGAGGCATACAGCTTGGCTCTGCACCCCACTGGACTCTTTGTTCTGGTTGGATTTTCAGACAAACTCAGACTGATGAACCTGGTTATTGATGACATCCGCACCTTCAAGGACTTTGCTGTCTGTGGCTGCAGAGAGGTGTGTGTGCTGACTGTTTGGGTACTGCTATATGATTCAGTCGTGACGTGTGACCATCTCATTCCCTTCTCCCTCACCCTCCTTCTACCCTAGTGTGCCTTCAGCCATGGTGGCCACATGTTTGCAGCAGTCAATGGAAATGTCATTCACATCTATTCTTTCACTACTTTTGAAAATATCTTTAACCTGAAGGCTCACAGTGGAAAGGTAAGTCAGGCTTGAAAATATATTGTGTACCAGATTTATTGTGTACTTTTATTCATCATTAACTAGACAGCTTGTATTGTTGCAGGTCCGTGGTATTGATTGGAGCCTGGATGACAGCTGCCTGGTGTCATGTGGGATGGATGGTGCAGTGTACACATGGAACACACAGACTGGCAAGCGCGAATCAGAGAGTGTCCTCAAGTCCTGCAGCTACACAGGCATTGCCTTCTCTTCAAATTGCAAGACCATCCTGGCGGTTGGAACAGACCACACATTGAAGGAGATCAAAGAAAACGAGGTAAGAAGGTAACACGCTACTGTATCTCTTTCTGTATAACGACTTAACAAATTATGAGTGAAACATTGAAAAATGTTTAGAAGTTTTAGAAACTTACACATATAGCATATTCAGAGCTCCTTTAGCATTGTTATACACTGTGCGCACAATCAGGTGACATGTACCCACACAGGATAAGCGGTTACAAATGATGGATAGACAGATGGAGGTAATATGTAGTTGTGAGGGAGGGTGTGGCCTAAGGAGATTGACACCCTATATCAAGGTGTGCAGAGTTATTAGGCAGCTTCTCTACCTCAGGCAAAATGGGCTGAAAAAGAGATTTACTGACTTTTAAAGGTCAGTAAAAAAAAAAAAAAGTCAAGAGGGTCACAAGAAAACATGTTGAAAAAAGACACAAAGTAACTGCAAAAGATTTGAGAAGAATCAAATGTGAAGCTACCTGGAACCCATAATCCTCCAGTGCTGTCATATAGGTTCCAGATGTCCACTGTAGATGTTTCAAGTCACAACTACATTAAGCCCAACTACATTAATGTGAGGTTAACGTCTTTTGAAAACTGAACTGAAAAAGCAAATTCATACTACTAAATAAATTACAAAAATGTGTTCAAATGACAAATGTGATGAATGAAGAAAACAAAATACGTGCAACTGCATTTGTAACACAAGACAGATATTACATTTTCACTGTAAAAAAAAATACTTATTTTTTCTACACATCTCATGTAAAAATCTGCCAAGACCTATTTTGTTTTCTTCATTGCTTAAAAGTTAGGGACTTAGAGGTGAAGTTTTAGAATGCAGCTGAATTACGCTAAAACCTTTACATGTGAACGTAATTTGACCTTCTCCAAACGTTTGAATGCACACGTCCAACTTAATTTTACAGTACTAATTGCATAACATGCTGTTCTCCAACATGTAACAATCACAAGTGTATGATCTACGAATCAACCAGTAAATGTTCTGGTTCAATGACGATTAACATCATGAGACCAAGATGCTCAAGGACACATAAAAAATTATTGAGACATTCCCTTTTTTGTTGTGGTATACTCGCCACTGTTGCTAGCTTTCAGTAAATTGTTGAGATGAAGAAAGTACCATTGAATATTTTTACTTAAATGCGCAACTTTCAGGATAATATATGACTGTAGCATTGACTTTTTTCGTTTTCTATAAATTCCACAAAAAGTTGAATATCTCTAACTTCATTTCCCCTGTCTTTCTTCAATCTTGGTTTTTAAACAGGTTCTGAGGGAGGTTCCTCCTGACGAGGTAGCTCATACAGCTGTTGCAGTGTCTCACTCTGGTAGAGTTGTTTTCTCTGGGACCTCCAATGGTACCATGAGGGCCATCAAATATCCATTACCTATTCAGAAGGAATGGATCATGTACCAAGCCCACTGTCGACCCATCACCAAGGTTGGTTGAAATGATGATGCACTTTGTCCGAAATGTCATTACCACAGAATGTGTTTTAAATACTCTGTGAAGATTTAGCAGAAAATTACCTCTCACTTTAACCACTTTAAGAAATGTTCACTGATTAATCCTGTGTGTCCTCAGATGTTGGTCACATTTGATGATCGGTTCTTGATGACAGTGTCTGAAGACGGCTGTCTTATGATGTGGAGGATCATTGATAAAGAAGGTAGAGGACTGAAGACCAACAGGCAGATCGTTCACAGCGAGGAGATCCTTGTTACCAAGTCAGACCTGGAGGATAAGGTCTGTGCATTGTAGCAATATGGAGTTATCAATATGAATATTGATAACAGGCCTTTCACAGGAGCATCACAATAGTACTGCAAATTAACCAGAACAAATTAACCAGTCACAAATCAGAAGCGTGATCTATGCAAATAATGGATCCCTTACTTCTGTCACCAAAGGAATAAACAACATCCCCTGATATATATAAATGAATATTTATTAATCGAATAACTACTAGGATAAATACAGGTGAAAAGAGATGGCATAATCTACAGATCAAAGAATAAACTGGGAAATCGATAACTGTTTTAAATGCAGAAAATAAAACTGAAAATTTAGAGGATGGTGAATGAAACCAGGATTATTCCTAGAATTAAAAATACTGCTGACAGGTTAAAATTACATCATTTTGATAAGAATGTGAGGTTATATTTATGGTTACATTTAGGAAATAAACATGGTTGATCTCATCACATCAGTTTTTGTAGAGCTTAACATGAGGCTTAGTTTTGCCTACTCGAGAGTCACTGAGAGCCTCTGAATGTTTCCAGGACCAGCCAGCTGAGCGTTCCAGAACACTATTGGAGTCAACATGCCGATAAGTGTCCTTCGTCACCCGAGCAACACAGCATTTGGCGTTCAGAAACTGAACAGCAACAGAAGCTCTCCTTGGGGATCACAGATACGTAGGCAGGGTTCTGAAGTGCTGGAGCAGCGTCCTCAAAAATGTAATTTAAGGATTAAGGCTGGGTCAGGTTGTAGATCTTATAAAAAAATTAAATTCTTTGGTCTAACATTAAAAGTCTGTTCTGTCTATTAGGTTGTTAATCTTATAAAAAATTAGAAAAATTGAATTTTGGTCTAACATTACAAAAAGTCTGTTCTGTCTTTATTACTTTAACAAAAGCATTAGGGTGATTTTTTAATCTTGAAATAAGAATATGAAATTCTCTAATGCATTAAAGCAACATATCAACATATATAGACCTGTGTATTAAGACATGTATGTGATTATTCTGCAGAGTGAGTCATAGGGATAATATAGTTATACTTAAAAATAATTCTTAGTAGTCAAAATCATGTGTGATCAAGAATTGACCAAATATCATAAACAAAGAGTGCATTATGTCAATACAACATTACAGATTCTAAACTGGTCAAATTACGCTAGCAGGGTTTAAGGTAGCATTGTACTCCAGATATCAATTCACAATGTCCATGATGACTTACCTGTAGTCCAGCTCATTCCCCTCAGACACACAGCCAACAACAGCTATTTGAAGATGAAAACTCAGTCCGGGTCCAGCCCGAACTCACAGATTGAGTTTGAGTCTTTATTGGAAATGTATGAAACCCAGGGGAGTTGGGTTGGAATCAAAACTGTTGAAAAACAGTTTCAATTCATTGGCCAAGCGCAGGTATCCTTCATCTGTCCCTCTGATTCCACACTGTCCATGTCCAGAGATGGTGTTCAGACCACTCCACCGGTCCTGTGCATTGTTCCAATCAGTTAATGTTGAACCCCCTTGCTCCTCTCTGTCCTTCTGTGCAGGCTCTCGTCTTACCCTGTGTGTATTCAGGAAGCAATTGTACCGGGTTGGGTGATGGAGGTTTATGTGCCCTTGATTATTAGCTGATATAAGTCCAGGTAGCAACTAAGTCAATGTCCTTGGAGCAGAGTTGCACCTTAACAGAGCTGTATCTGGGTTGCACAATTTCTCGTTAATAAATACTGTCAGTCCCCCTTCTTTCCTTTTACTTCACTCTTCCTGTCTGCCCGGGCAAGTTTAAGCCCCTCCAGGGAATCCAGAGAGTCCTGTTACTTCAGTCAGCCACACATAGCACAAAAGGCTTTACTCTTTATACTCCCACACCCGGATCAAAGACGAAAGCTTGTCGATCGTATTGAAGAGGGATAGGACATTTCCCATAATAACAGAGGGTAAATATGGTCTATACTTCTGTTTCCTCTCCTGGACCTTCTGTCCCGCTCTGCAGCCTCTCCTCATCTTCCATAGTTTAGCTGGAATCTCCAGCTTCTCCATGCAGAGAAGTACAGGGCTGTGTAGTGATAACAAACTGAAGGGGGTTCCCCGGACACCTTCCCAAAAGTTCACAAAGACAGCAAAAAGCAAAACACAAAAGTAATGTGTGCACAGCAGCAGATGATGCTGCTGCACCAGCAGACCACACCATAAAAGATGGCTAAGGCCACCAAAGAGTCAAAAAAGGTCTTCAGTACTCCTTGCCCTCCAGAAGACCTTATTCCCCTCAGAAGAAAGAATCTGCTCTGTTTTTTCCTGTAAAGTGTAATTGTGTTATCTGTCCAGTCCAATTTATTGTTTAGGTGAACACCCTGTTATTTCTAATTCAATTCAATTCAATTCAACTTTATTTATATAGCGCCAATTTACAACAAGGTCATCTCAAGCCACTTTACATAATAAAGTCAAGACTATACAGACATTTAGAGAAAACCCAACGAATCCCCCTTGAGCAGCTATAGGCAACAGTGGAGAGGAAAAACTCCCTTTAAACCTCCAGCAGAACCAGGCTCAGGGTGGGCGGACGCCTGCCTTGACCGGTTGGGCTGAGTGGAAAGTTAAGAGAGGAAAGAGCAACAAAAGCAACAACCAAACACTGGGCAGGTTGGTAGGACCAGTAGCTGCGCACTGGAGCAGAGAGTCATCAGACGATTTCTCCAGGTGACAGGTCGCTGAGGTGAACATTAGGTCAGCAGGGTAGACTATAAAGAGCACGAAGCCAGTACAGTTCCCTGGGGGTCTCGACTCGCATTCATGAGCCTTCACACTGTGGTCAGTCTGTGAGGTAATCCAGTATGCACGTGGAGGGGTGTTGGTCCAGCTCATGTGCTCCAGCTTATCCCTTAGAAGCAGCTGAGGGAGGTGCAGAGAGAGCTGTCAGCTTGGGAGCTGAGGGTGATGAATGATTGTTTTGAGCACAACTCCACAATCTACTGACATTATCTTGTTGCAGCTCGTCCTCTATCTTCCTCCTGTAGCCTGTTTTTCCTTCCCTGGTCTTCCTTCTCAACTCTCTCTGCAAAGTTCCCAGCTCCTCCTTGCTTCCTGATTTAAATCTCTCTTTTTGTCCTGAAGGAGAGCCTTTATATCAGGGTTTATCCATTGTTTGTAACACCTCACAGTCCTGGTGGGGACCGTTTCCTCTGCACTGAAGTTGATGTAGTCTGTTATACAGTCTTTTAAAGTGTCAGTATCTTCCCCATGTGGATTGCACAATTCCTTCCCCACAGTTGTTTAAAGCAGTCCTTCAGATTTAAGCTCAATGTCCTTACAGCAGATCTGCTGTTTAAAAGGGCCTGGAGTTAAACTATCTATTATACACAAATATTGCCAGCCCTCCTCTTTGTTGTCCTGTCTGCTCACATCAGCTGAAATCCTACCAAAGATACTGCTGTATTCGCTGTTAACTGAATAAAGCTACACTCCCGGAATTCTCTCTGATGCTGGGGCAGAGTTGTGCATTATGTCATGTGATACAAAGTCAAATTTTAAAAATACATTTGAAAACACCACTCTAAACTGGACAAATTTGTCATGGATTTGATGAACATTACTACAATCCTGCGGCACTGTGGTTCCATCGTGCATTTACCAAACCTTCCAACAACATAATATCTTTGCAAATGTCCACTGGATTTTAACCAGAATTGGGTCAAACATTAAAAAAATCACTTTCAAAAATGTATTATTCAGGTTTCATGAGTCAGCCTCTTTCTGTGGTTAAGGTTTATAGTTTTATTAGTGTATGCTTCACACCAAGGAGCGTTAATGTGACCCCCTGTCAAGAGTTCAGTGCCCAAATGCATTTACATGTCACAGAAAAACATTGTTCATCTAAAGAAAGTTAATGTTAAAATACAGATTTATTCCACATTAAGCCTGATTGGTGATCTCCAGTATTTAGTTCCCTGCTTCTGTGTGTCTCTCTTGCAGACACAAAACATGCTGGAGCTGAAGATGCATTTGGAGGAGTTGCAGATGGAGAAGGAATACCAGCTCCGCCTGAAGGACATGAACTACAACGAGAAGATGAAGGAGATTTCAGAGAAGTTTACCCAGCAAATAGAATCTCTGAAAACTGCAAAACAGGTCTTTCAAGCCAGACATAAGTCAGGCTAGCTGTCTTTTGTGCCACTGTTTAAGATGTCTGCTAGTATCCAAGAAAGTATTTAATTAACATGACTGAAGTTCTTGTGTTAACATTGCTGTTGTGTTTTTACAGAACTAATAGAGAACCTATTTTTAGGATATCTTTTGATTTGATTGTATAATTTAATGCCTGTGTTCTTTGATCATAACACGTGGTGTACGTGCAGGCCATGAAGATTGAGATGGAGAAGCAGGAGCGGGAGCACCAGGAGAGTTCTGCAGAGGTGACTGTGAAACATGCAAAAGAACTGAAGGATTTGGGTAAGAAGAGGAGTCAGTGTTGGCACAATGCTGGGACAGTGTATCTCTTCTTCTACAAGGATACGTCGTCCACCTAAAACCACAAACTCAAACACAACATTCCCATGCATCTGTCTTTTTTTGGAGTAACTTGTGTTTCTATCTGTTTCTGTCTGTGATACAGAGTTATCCTACAGCCAGAAGCTAATTGTGGAACATGAGCGGTACCAGGATCTTCAGCAGAAATGTCAAGAAATGCAGGAGGACTATGAGAAGCAGCTGAAGACTAAAGAAGAGAGCAGAATCCAAGCTTTGGAGGAGCTGAGGCAGCACTATGAGGCCAAGCTCCAGGAGAAGATTCAACTACTGGCTCAGGTCAATGAGAGGAAGCAGAAGGAAGTGGTAGAGCTTCGCTGCCTATTAGTGGCATCTGAACTTAAGGTATCAATCTGTTTTTTACTGCAGTGTCAAGAGGATGCACAGCAGCAGATCCGTGAGTACAAAGAGATCATAAAGCAGGTAGAGGAGGATGAGGAGAGGAAGATCCATGACATCCAAATCAAGTATGAGAAGAAACTACACACAGAGAAAGAGGCCAACACAAACCTCAAAGGAGAAACTGGTATCATGACACAAAAGGTGGCTAAAGATTTTTTTGATCCACAGGATTTTGATTTTGAGTCTGTTTTTCTAATGGTAATGTCTGCATTGTCTTTCCTAATCTTCTTTCCTGTTTGTTCCTCCTTCAGTTCTACACTCTGCAAAGGCAGATTGATGACAAGTGTACAGACATTAACAAACTGAAGCAGGAGCGGCAGAGGCTGCTGGGACTGATCCGCTCCCTGGAGAGTGACATTGAAGACCTGAAGAGGCAGATTGCTGGACATGAAAAGACAAACCAGGACAAGGTGACTGAGATCAGGGCCCCATCTTGAACTACAGTATTTGACCCACTGTCTTTGGTTTTAGCAGGCTCTGCAGTTTCAATAGGATAAGTAACCTGACTTCTGAAAATTACATAATCATACAGGATAATACCATTGCCAGCTTAAAGAAGAAAAACCAGGAACTGGAGAAGTTGAGGTTTGTTCTTGATTTCCAGTTTAATGAGCTGAAAAAGCAGGCAGAGCCTCAACAAGAAGACATCAATGAGAAGAAGGAGAGGATCCATCAGGTGTGTATGTGTGGCAGGTTACAATGTGTGTTTTTCTACTCACATTTGGAATCAACAGAAAGGAATTAAGTTGAGAGTGCTGCTATGAACAACAAATGTTCAGTCGACACAGTGACTGCGGATCTGGCAGTGATGTGCTTTGTGTGCTCTGTGGCAGCTGGAGGAGGAGCTGGTGCAGACTGACAAGAGCAACACTCAGCTGAAGCTCAGTGTGTCAGAACTGAGGCACAGACTGAAGACCCGGGAGAAAGACATGTACAAGGAGATGCAGAAAGTGAGCACACAACTAAAGCCTTCTAGAAGGCAACAATTTTGCGTTATGTGATTGCTTGATTGATTGATTGATTGATTGATTGATTTACACAATGTACAGTATATGGGACACTGTATTTGGTAACATTTGTATGTAGAGCAGTGTTGCTTTGTGTTACTATAATCATAATTCTTTAATATTTGTTACACAAAATCATTTATATCTGGAAGATGGGATTTATTTAAAACATTGCATTATTGCTCTGCCTTTACATTAAAGAATAGGTTCACATTAGAGGACACTAAATCAGGGCACTGAGATCTTGTATTAGCTTCAACTTTATGTTAGAATTCATTAAATGGACATTTAAAATTTTTATTAATGAATATTTTTTCTTCCGTCAGGTGAAACATTTGGAGACCCACCTTCAGCGGCTGAAATCAGACCTCCATAACTGTGTCGGTTTTATCCAGGACCCGAGTAAACTGAAGGACAGTGTGCAGATGATCTATGCACGCTATGCTGCACAGACCAATGGGGTGAGTGGTTCATCCAGTCAACCCCTTTACAGCTGAGTGCAAGGCAAGGTTTGAATGCTAGGCATGTATACATTGTAAGAAGTGCAGGCAACATATGAACTCTGTGTTTGTGTGTGTTCTGTGTTTAAGGTGGAGAAAAGCAGTGTCGATGAAGATATTCAGAGGGCATTCTGTCGCCAGCGTGATCACATGGAGAGGACTGTTAACACCCTCAGGATGAGGCTGGCCAAATCTGCTGAGCAGCATGACAAAGTTTATATCAAGATCATGAAGGTAAAACGGATCACAAATCTGCCAAACATTTTCTCTTGTAGCCAGTCACTGAAGATCATAGGTTTCTTATAAAGAACTGAAGGAATTCAAACGGTGATTGTTGTCTCTGCAGGAGAATATGACTCTGGTCACTGAGATCAACGAACTGCGGAAGGAGCTGCGTTCAGCAAAGACTCAGGTTAAAGATTACAAAACCCAGATGGCCACAATGAAGAAGTCAAATGCGACCTCAGAGGAAGGACTCAAAAAGGAGCCCAAACACAAAGATGTTAATTAGCAGACTAACCTCAACCACACCCTCCAAGAACAGGCACCAATTTTCATGCCACCACGGTTAATGATGGCAATTTTATTCACACTAAATGTCTAATTGCTACACATGTTCACTGATGCAAGATTATTAAGATTATATTGATTAGTTTAAAAATAAAGTAAAGAATTTAAGTTTAACAGTAAATAAAAACAACCAACTCATCATTTCACCTTAATTTGAAGAGACAAGCTTGTATAGGTGGTTTAAGAGATCATTTTATTAAATAGGTTCTTCCTAATGAAACAGTGGATGCTTGAAATTAGCTTCCTCATGCTGTGTATTTAGTTGTTCTCCACAGACATTTTCATGTCATTATCACTGGGCACTTTCTTTAATGCAAATGAACATAAATATTTAAAATATATTACTTTCATATACTGGTCAAAATCATTATTCATGAATAAACTGCACATTGATACAGGACAGTTGTTCTGTATCAATGTGCTGTCTTTCAGCCTAAGACAAACTTGATAAAGCATTTGAAGCAAAAAAAAAAAAATCTTTATAATCTCTTAAAGCATGAACAGCCTCTTTCCAGGCCAGAAAAACTACAGTGAAAATTTCTCTTAGTGACCCGGCTGCTATACAGTCATGGATCCCCAGTCCATAGCTCAATAAGGTTGTTTTGGACATACATTAAAATTGCATCCTCGTACCACAACTTAATCCAATACAACTAAATGCCTGCTGGTTTCCACATAGTTACTGCACAAATGGTAAGTCATACCTCTGTTGCATGTGATCTTTCTGCCTTTGTTTGGTGTGTTCATTTACAATAACCATGGCACATACTGTGGATTCAGCAAGTTTTCAGACCGACTTCACTTTTTTCAATTTTATGTTGCCTGAAACAAACTCAACAGCTTTCAGTTTATCAATGCTCCTATTTCATCCGAGCTTGGGACTGTCAGATGTCAAATGTTTTTAAGAAAGGTCTGTAAATTTATAAAAAAACTAAGAAACAGAATGGCATGAAAGCATGGTGTTGGCAGCATCATGCTGTGGTGGTGTTTTTTTAGCAGTAGGGTCTGCGAGACTGCTCAGGACTGAGGAAAACTCAAGTACAGCGCTAACCTCAATGTAAACCCATTTCACAATAGTCAGGACCTCAGACTGGGCCAAAGGTTCAGCTTTCAACAATCCTAAATACACAGGCAAGCCAACACAGGAGTTGCTTAGGGATAACTGAATGTGCCAGTGGCCCAGCAAGAGTCCTGACTTGAACCCTACTGAACATCTCTGCAGAGACCTGAAAATGTTTGTCCACCAACAACCATCCAGCCTGACACTGCATGAGGATTTGCAATTAATGGCAGAAAGTCCCCCCCAATTAAGGCAAGCAAGACTTGTAACATACTAAAAAAGACTCAAGGCTGTAATTGCTGCCAAAGGTGATTCAACAAAGTCAGCAGCGGGTCAGAAAACTTATGTACATGATATTTTTTTTTTTCCAATAAATTAAAACATTTCTAAAATGCTTTACTAAGTTACTTTACTAAGTTTTGATTAATGAAGCAAAAAATTATTTTCAAGAACTGTAGTATGACACTGAAACATAAATAAAAAGTGAATGAGCTCTGAGAACCTTTTGACTGTATTGTATTTGTCTCTGATTTGGGGATGATCCTGTTTTCCATCTTCCTTATGTCCTGCTGCAGGACACAATCCCAACAGTATCACATGTGCATTACTTATCTGCTAGAAGCTTAAACACTGATAAATTGTAAGGTTATTTTATTGTATTTGAATGTTATGGTTCACATTTTCCCACAGGCTCAAGTACAACCCCTGGGTAACATTAGTGCAGCAATATTAACATAAATACATGTATAACATATACATGATCTAACCTCTCCCAAATATTAAACAGTACGTTGTCTCATTCTGAAGCATTCAAACTTTAGAACTACAAAGGCTGAACTGAGGTGATTTGTTTATCTCAAGGACTTATGGTTTAGTAATTTTATATATACTTTATTAGTAAGTAACAAAGAACATAAGAGATAAACAAAAGCACATTACAAGAACCAATGGAAATGAAGAAGGATCTATTTAAAAGCTGCCAGACATCTTGATGACATTTTTTTTCAGGTCGGTGACGTGCATCTCGATCCTCCTGTGTAAATCGTCCATTGAAGCTGACAGGGTGTCAAACAGAGCCTGGACGCAGTGAAGTAAAACATGTTAGTCTCAAATGGTGACTCAAACTGTTAGGCAGCTGGATAGTGAAGCAGACAAGGGAGATGCTTGTACCTGAGCTTTCTCGGTCTCCTTACTACAGACATCTCTCAGACTCTGGATCTTGCCCTTCAGCTGCTGCGTCTCTCTCACAATCTCCTGGATTTTCTCTGCCACCTCCTCACGCTTCTGATGGATTTGGTTACACTGCCTGGATAACACATACATTTTGTCTTATTTTGTAGATTTTCAAACTCATTTAAATTATCCACTGTAAATTCCTTGTGAAGCCCGGTCATACCCCAAAACATCTTGAACATGCTGCTCCTTCATCTCTTTCTTCATCTGCCTACGAATGCTCTGTTTGGACTGTTTGTCCAGCTTCATGCCTAGAGCTCGCTTTAACTGGCCTTCCTCGTTACACAGGTTCTTCAGTTCTTTCTGCTTCTTCTCACACTGAATCATCAGCTCCTGGTTCTGTGCATGGGCACACAGTTTATTGTAGATATAATTACAAACAATGAAAAGCAATAACGACAAATCTAAAACATTTTAATAACATGCACTCTTGAACTGCCAAATGACTAAATGTAAATGGAAGTAGCTGGAAGGCCAAGTGCTAGTGCTACATCTAAAAATGCAGTGTCTTAGATGTTCAAGTTTTTTTTTATTTTATTTTGCTGAAACACGTAATTGAGGTGTCTTTTATAGTATGTGAATAATCATCATAATGTATCCAATAGGATTAGGGCCACTATAAAAAAAAAAAAAAAAAAAAAAAAAAAAAAAGTGTATTTGAGTTTAACTTTCTTCTCAGAATAGAGACTTCAATATCAGACTCTAAAGAATAATTTCTAAATTAATCAGATTGTCTACCATCACCACATTGATGCCGATTCTTCTCGACTTAAGTTCGCTTAGCCTGCAGCCTGGATTGTTCGTCTGTGCAATAGATCTCTGTAGCTTCCCAGTAACTACTATGTTAGCTAGTCACATAGCTCCACTGGGTAATACAAAAATTAAAATCAGGATTACTCCAAATATTGTCAAGCAGACATTAGTCTGCAAAATTCCACTCAAGAGATCAAACACAGAGTTAACCACAGGACTGGTGTTTTGGAATGGAGAAACATGTCACCCAGTGGAGCTGTGGCTGATGTGTTTAATAGTTTTTGGACTAAAATGGACATGCCACAGACAAATCAGCTGACAACCTACTAGCTGGGAACAAACCATGTTGGGTTTAGCATCTGTATGAGCATTGTGTTCTATTAATAATGTAATTGATTTAATTTACCATACTCAGAACTCAAACTTAATGCAAGAGTTGAGCATGAGTGTGTAAAAGAACCAACATTCAATTCAATCCACACTGGGAAACAGGAAAAACATTGTTTGTATATGTAGATTTCCCCCTGCCTGCTGCAGATAGCAGATAAGGTGAAATCCAATAATGACAATAGCCATACAGGTTACATTAAACTTAGGTCAAAGTTTCAAGGAGCACTCAAACATCTGTGTTTAGAGTTTTTGCTTTTTCTTCACACAGAATACTCAGACTGCTCATACCTCCTCCTGTCTCTGCTTGGTGGTGTTCATGCTGCTCTCCAGGTCCTGCAGCAGGGTCAACATCTGCTGGATCTCAGCCTCAGTGTGAGTCACACTCTGCACCATATTTTGCAGCTCCACCGCACGCTCGTCTGCTTCTTGCTGAAATCAGTGCCATGAAAAACATAAATTACATACATGTGTATGCACACACGTACACACGTGTAATCTCATTTCAGCAGGAGGCTTTTGGAGCCGTTTATCTCCCAGCTTTTTGTACTGTTTTTCCATCCCATAGTTGTTTCTACTCACAATAGCGTTCTTGATGTTCTTGACATTGTCTCTCATCTTCTCCATTTGGCTCTTTAGCTCCTCAGGGGACTCAACAATCTGAGACTTGAGTTTGCTGATTTCTTCCTTCAGACTGCTGACATCCACCTTTATCTGGGCCTGTCCCACACACATACAATACACACATCAACAAAAAGCCTTGACACTTACAGTGGTCCTTCTGATGACGTGTGCGGCAGTCACAATCACATACCAGTTTCTGAGTCTTATCTGCTATTTTGGTCTTCCACTCTGCAATGCTTTCGTTTATCGTGTTCTGAAAGGAAATTTTTTGATTTTATTTTTGAGTGACAGCTTGCACAACAGCAGATTTTATTACTTTGACTGTTTTTTATTTTGTTTTATCAGCACATACCACTTCCTGGTATTCATGCACGGTGCTGGTCTGCAGTTCCGAGAGAGCAGCTGCCAGCTCATCTGCTTCAGCCTGCTGCTCTGGTGGGATGGTCCTAAACAAGGACATGACAAACAAGAGTCTGCTTATGATTTTGAGAGGAAATACCATACATTTCTATGCTCTAGCGTAGAGTAAAACAAACAAGACAAATAATTTTTAAGTCAAATCTTACGTGAGGATCTCGATCTTCTTTTCTGCTTCTACATTGGCTTTGTTGTAGGCCTGCAGTCGGTCCATATCTGCTCTCTAAAAACAGAGAAACCGACTTTTACAACATGTGAGGAAATTGGGATAAGGCTTACCGACTTGTCAGCAATGAGAATCACCAGAAAAACAAGCCCCCTGGTAGTAAATGGCAATGCCAATCAATCAATATTAACTAGTTCAATATATATTCTAGACCTCCTAATGTAACGTACAAATCTCGTCTGCTTCTCCAATATCACTGCCATCCTCTGCTTTCTGAAGTGAAGAAAGTTCATAATAGCACTTAGAACAGTTAGAGTCCTCTGTTTTTCTGAAATAGAAAAGAGAGACCCTTTATCAAAGTTACCAGACATCAGGTGTGCATTAGTGAAATAGGCCTTTCGATAAATGAAATTATACTTACTTGGGGCAAGAAGGTCATTCAAAGAGAAATCATACACCAAGCATATAGGTAGAAACTGTCGCCTGAAAAGAGAATAAATGTTGATATATAATATTATGAGCTGTAAGTGGAAAAATCGAGAAACTGATGGAATTAGTTTCCGGGGGAAGTCATTTTGTGACAAACAAAACAAAGTATGTACAACTTTAGTCTGTTGGTTTCTATGAGCAAATATTTGGTGCATCCCAACTCACATGCGCATGTATACACTCATGATAGCAGTTGCCCCCTCATGATACACTGGATACTGAATGTTCTCCAGAAGTGGAACCTGTTTGAGGAAAAAAATTAAAATAAGGTGATGACCATCTGTGACATCTCTTATAAGCATCATAATCTACTAGACTAGATCAAACATTAGAGTTCTTTAGTACAGTGACAGACATGCTTAGGTACAGTTGAGTCAGCTGGAAACCAGTAAACAATACTTACCATAGAGTGACACTCAGGTCTGAAACGATACAGCAGGTGCAACACTCTCATGTACAAAGTTTGGACTGCTTCAGGCTGGAAGACAGAAGGATCAACTGAGTAAATTAATGTTTTGTAGTTTTTGTGACTCCAGAGAAAACTTTTGGCTGCAAAACAGACATCATCTACAATATAGACCGTTACATCATCTACACCACTTCTGTGTAGCTAGTTAAATAGTTACAGCTGGTTGTACCCAATCTCCATGATGATTAGAACATTATTAAAACATAGGTAAGATTCATAGATTCAAAGTCCTATTGCTCATTGTTCCTCTGATTCATATGAACTATGTGATGAACTCCTGTGGAACAAGATTCCTACCAAAAATGTATTCATTTATTCATTAATCTGCTTATTATTTTACTTATTTTTTTACTTTGTCTATAAAATGTCAGTCAGCATTTACACAAAGGTTTCATTAAACCTTTAATGTGGATAACTCAGCTGACTGGCAGGAAATACAATATATAAAAAATATATAACATAAAGACACGTCGTATGCTTTAAGCTCCACTGCCACCCATACGTTCCTTTGTTTGATGTAAAAATATTGTATGGTCTCTCTTTTGCTGTAATTTCCATAATTGCCCACAGGTGACAAGTAATTAAAATATTTGGCATAGTAGTGTCTGAAAAGACGTTGTGTCCATTGAGGTAGGGTAAACTAATACAGTCAAAATTGTTTTCATGTGTAATTTACTAGAACTACATTACTACAGACAGTTTAGGTGGTGCAATTCGTCCTCTTAACGTGTTACAGCCTCACTGCTGTTACTTTATGCCTTGTCAAAAAGCAAAACGTTAGTTTTTTAGATATACTGTAATTTTTTAAATCTAGCGTTAACAGTTAACGATTTGCCAGCAGACATCAGCTGCAACAACAAACGGACGTTTACGCTACCTTAGGAGTGGGAGTCAGGTCACTCTTGGTGAAGTGTTTGGCCTCTTGCCCCGTGAGAACTTCGGTTCGGTAGAAATTCACTATCGCCTCGGCATTATACACAGGGAAAGTGTTCTCAGTCATGGCGACAAAGTTAAGTCCAAACAAACTGACGAACCTGTTTCAAATCCAACAATGAGACGAAATTGGCGCCTTAAAAAGATGTCCGTATCTAGAAAGTGCATCTGATTGGTCTGTTTGTTCTTCTTCTGTTGTGAAGAAGGTGACATGACATGAGGCGCCCCCTGTCGCATCCACTATGTATCGCAACAAATGCGGAGCTGACTGTTTACGTTACGTTCAATTTAGGTTAAATAAACAAGAACATTTGCATTTATTGTTATATATAATAATTCTTGAAGCATAACCTGTCTTTTCAGTCATCAAAAATAAACAACAACATTTATATATAAAAGTACGATAACCACAGATGCGTGAATCTAAATACATTTAGCTTTCATTGATGGCTGACAAGAAGTCTGTTTTTTATGAATCTCAGCCAAAATTTACTTTGGAAGGGTTTGCATTTTGACCTATTCGATATTTGTCTTTACGCAAAGCTTTTTATGTGAGGTTTGCACTGTAACTTCATATTTATATTAATAAACCCCACCTAAGACATGGTGTAAGATTTTTTTTCTTTATGTTTTTGTATTCTGTGGAAAATGGAGATGGCGGAAGGTTAAGAAGATTATGTTTTGTTTTGAACTAAAAAGTTCGGAAAACGATCGGACATATTGGTGCAGATAAAAAGGATGTCATGTACTTTGACTTCCGGAGCAGCAGAGGGCGCCAGTGTACCACAGCTAACAGACGACATTCACGTGACAGACGACATTCACGTGACATACGGAGGAAGCGTGAATTCCACCCAGTGCTCTTGTCTGGATCTTGGGTTTTTGTACTTTTGTACTAACATTCGTTTTGATGTAAATGTTTATTGTTTGCAATGAGCTAGTGGTCTAGTGATAATCTGCAATTTGCCGTGGTCTGGGATTTGAGCGACAATGGCAGCGAACTGGTCCGAGAGAATCTGCGCTTTCTCCCGCAGTCCGAAGAGCTTCCTCTCCGGGACAACCGGGGAGTGTTTTCTGGCAGAGCTGCTCCGGGAGCTCCGCGATGATAGAGCCACGTACCATGTCAAGGTAAAGCAGCACGTTGTTCATGGAATAACTGCGCTATACGAACCGTAACGTCGTTGTGTCTGATTGTGTTCCCGAAACGTGTGTATCCATCAGTGAAATTTGGCTCAAACTAGGGAAAATTCACAGTGATGTTCAACGTGTGTATTGTACTGGTTAAAGCAACGGCATGTTACACTTTCACTGTAGAAACCCGTATTTCCAACACCCCATTGACAGACTTTTAATTGGAGTTATGTACGTAGCAACATAATCACGAGGAATTACGGAGTTTAAGTTACGCAAACCGGAAGATGCTGCTTTGTCTTCATTGTAACACATAAAAACGTGTACATGCCTCAGCAAAAAGGCTCAATTCAATATTGTTTCTTTTCTGTCTGTTTGTGTGCAATTATGTGTACTGCATGAAATACTGGGTTTGGTCTCTTCCAGATACCAAGTCTAGTGTTGCAAAAACTGATCAGTCTTCATCTTCTCCTCCTTCCCAGGTCCTCCTCTTATCCCCGCTATGTGAGCACCCGACTCTACTGTGTCTCACTCAGACTGTGGGTGAGGAAACAGCCCTAGAGCTCATGTCAGTGTTTGCCCAGTGTCCTCCTAAATTTGTCGAGTTTCGTTGCCACCTCCTCCTGACACTCACCTCAGTGCTTGTCTGTACCTCCTGCGTGAGCAATCGGTCCCGTGCATCTCAGGACTTCCTGGACCTGCTCCTTGATATAGCCCAAGACATTGGTGGTGACAATTTGCTTCGCTCTCTTCAGGCAACAGCTTGTGAGTGTCTGAGGGAGATGGAGGCGTGCTGTCCAGGCCTTCTCCTCCAGCACCTTGAGCTCTTGGGTGGACTCCGACAAAGGGAAACCTCCAGGCTCCACCAGGCCTATGCTGGACTACACACTTTGGTGCTGCGAAATGCTGTCTTTCATCTCACACAAGAAAAAGGAGCTGGTGCTGAGCATCTGAAGGCTCTCCTTGGAGGAAACACATCAGTTGCATGGGAAGCAGACCAGGACTCAGGGTTGATGAACAACAAGGACTCGACCATTCTGTCATCTCTCATCCTTGGACCCATGGATACAGTGCCGACGCTCCAGACTGGACCTGATTGTAAGGAGTTACGTTTAGTCCTGTCATCCCTTTTGGAGGATTCCTACCTTCTCACTCCTCTGTGTCAGGCTTCACTACTGCATAGACTGATAGAGGTGGTTGCCATGGTACCCGGTGTCCCTCCAGCTGTCTTCAGAGCTCAGTTGCTGCGACTGCTGGGCACAAGCAAGGTTTGTGTCAAGAGAATTGGTGTAGAGATAAAGCAGGTTTCTATGATGCGTTTAACTCACTGGTTGCTGTTTACAATCAAATTGTGTATTTTAGAAATTCACATTATCAGTTTTCTGTCAGCGCAGTATCACAGTGGAGGTAAATGGAATTTGATCAGTGCATTTGAAGAGTTTAGATATGTATTTTACATAAAAAGCTTAATCTTGGTAAGCAATGGAATGCACTCAAGAAATTCTCAATTTGTTCCTTATAAAGTGACACTTTGGGTTAACAAGTAAGCTAAAAAAGAATGGCACTGTTGCATGTGAATCTCTTGTGTGCATGTGTATATAATTTCCAAACTATGAGGAAAGGAAAATTCTGAACGAGGTCACCAGAAAATGTAAAATTTATAAAAAGGTATAAGGAGTTTAACTTCTGCATTTAGAAAAATAGACGTTCCTTTTATTGCCTGTACCACGCTATACAATAAATATGAAGTAAAAAATAGGAAACATTCAACATAGTTATAATTTAACTTATGATTAATGAAATCCTATGATTAGATGGTTGGTGGTTGGATTTTGTCATCTTGGGTCAGGGCCAAACTAGCTGTTTGCCAAGTTTTCCAGTGTTTAAGCTGAGGCTACAGTAAGAAACTCTTTTTAGGCTTCTACAGCATGTTGTTGTCCATCCATTTGTCCAATTCTGGGTAAGTGATATATAAGAATTCCTCAAGGGAATTTTTAAAATTTGGCAATATTCACTTGCAGTCAAGGTTTAACTGATTAGATTGTGGTTGTCGAAGGTCACTTTGACATTATGTCTGTCGCATTCTCGTTGACACACTAACTCAAGAATACATTGACAGAATTTCAGACATTGCAGAAGAAGTTGTGGTCTTCGGGTCTTTTGCTACTTTTAGCTTCTTTTCCAAAAGCCACACTGCAATGTAACTTTTTTGTAAGTACTACTGAAATTTATTTTGCTTGACAGGGCCCATGAAAGTACTAAAAAGGAAGTCATACAGTATATAATTTTTTTTCATCAGGAGTTTGAATTTTTTGTGGATATAGATAGATAATAGAATTTTTTTAATGAAATGAAAAAATGCAGCTTTACATTAACCCTTTTCTCTTCTCAGGTTTGTCTCCTTCACGCCACTTTGCTGATGAAGTGTGCATTCACAGACAGCCTGTTCAGTGCTGAAGATGAAGCTTTCATTCTCAAGCGACTGGTTGTACTTTCACAGCACCCGCTGCTGAGTACACCTGAGAAGCTCTTCTACATGGACTGTATCTTGCACTTTCCTGAGAACCGTCCAATCAGTTGTGGCGACAGTGATGAAACACTTCCTGTGCTGCTGACTCCCAGGCTGGCCTCACCCTTGGTGCCTACTGTGTTCAATGACAGCTCAACAATGCTGGCCCGGCTCAACCTGCTGTGTCTGGTCTATCTGGAGGAAGGAGACCAAGGGGAAGGGGAGGAAGGCAGGGGCGTGGCCTACCTCTATGAACACCTTACTTCACTGCTGCACATTGTGAAGAATGGAGGCAGCAGAGAAATTGTTGTTACTTTCTTCAGAGCTGCTTTCCTCTTCCTTTTTCACTTGCACCATGTGGAGCGCTGTTCTAAAAGCCTGATGGAGATGCTCTGTGAACTCTACCTCCACCACACCCAGCTGGCCCCACACCTCATCAACCTGGCCAACCAGACTCAAGACAGGCTGTCGGAGTGTAACTGGTCTGTGGGGCTCCTCACAGCCATGCAGAGAGTCATCACAGAGGCCCCACTCGCCGAGATCACTTTGCAAAACCTCCACTGGCACCTGAAGATGCTGGCTCGAGTGGCAGAGGAAGGGGAGATCCCCCAGCACAGCACCCTGTGCTTCCTGTCCAGGATCATTACCCCATCGTCATCTTCGTTGTGCGTGAGTGGTGAATGGCATCTCGGGAACAGCTTGCTGGGAGTTTGCCGTCGCCTGCTTGTCCACCCCAGCCTGGACTCGCTGCTCCTCCCTCTGGCTGATGTCCTGCAGCCTCTCGCCTGCCGCTACGGAGATACAGATGTTCAGGACCACGCACGCCTTTACTACACCCTCCTCACCACGCTATCCCGCGAGAAGTTGGCAGGTGTTTTGGCGCAGGGTACAATTGAAGGAGGGCGACAGGTCAAGAAGCGGTCACTCTCGTGTATTGGGGCTGAGGGCGAGGGGCTAACAAGCATGCTGACCATCCACCAGTTGGAGAAGACAATATTCAAGCTTGTTGAGATGAATTCTGAGTTACAAGGAGATACTAATCAAGAATGTGACTTAAATCCAAATGAGAGGGAGACCTGCCCAGATAAGGCAAACACAGCAGCCTATAGAGCTCAGTTTGACAACCCTGACTTCTCCTCAGAACTCACCCTAACCTACCAGCTGACACACGTTGGAGTTCACGACTCCCGCTTTGATCAGCTCTTCAGCATCCACCTCCACTTCAACCTCACAGATGATCACTATGAAGAGCTGAGTGACATCAGTGTTCCTTGTCTCTTCAAAGGAAGGCCTTCGCCCATATTAACGCTAAACCTGAAGCCCAAACAACCGTACCCCACCACCCTGCATGCCAGTGCCATCTTTACTACTCAGGACGGCCTCTCATGGCATACTGTCTTGCCTGACGTCCATGTCTCTTTCCAGCAAGCGTTCATGCCTCTTCCTGCTCCAATAACCTGGACACGAGGCAATAAATTGTGCCTGTTTGAGGGATTATGGGATGAAATCTGCTCTGACTGTAAGGAGGAGGAACTGTCTGATTGTGCTACCAGTCTGTTTTGTTGCCAGCTGAAGGAGGTGGCACTAGTAGCATTGGTGAAGAAACACTTTCTTCCTTTTCTTATATCATATCTTTCCAAAAGAGACGAGTTCAAAGTGCTTTTCTTCCTCCCACCACAGTCTCATGTGCTGCTGAAGATCAGGCCTGAGGAAGATGCTGTGCACTTTAACATAGCCACAGATAACTGGCAACTTCTGTCTCATATAAGTTCTTATTTATTGACAATCACATCTGCATGTGAAGACACTCACAGCTGACTGTGATGCCTCTTGTCTGCTTGTTTTTAAATTTAAAAAAACTGCTGACTTTTAACAAAATCATTTTTTTTTTTTTTTGCCAGTGGTTTATTTCTTTAATTCACAAATGTCTAAAGACAGTTGATTTAAAATAAAGTTATTGCACTTTAATTTTCTTGCCCTGAGACTAAACAAATGAAATATTTATTCACCAAGTTAATGACAAAAATGATATTGCTTTCTGTCTAGAAATAAAAGACAAAATACAGTATGTATGCATCTCCTTAAATGGCGCAATGGTAGTAGTACTTGCACTCATTTTTTAAGTTAGAATGTGACATGAAGTCCACACTAAAGGAACCCTGTGGAGTTTTTGACCATAAGTGAACACTCTGCTCTGATCCGCCCTCCTTCCCTCTTTCTCCCTACCCTTCTGCACTCCACTATGCTGGGCACAATCTGTTGGATTGTATGAAATAATATTAAATGGTAATGCTTCTAAACTTACAAATTAAGTAAAAATAATTGAAATTCTCCTCTAGATAGAGTATGGAAGTCTGAGTCACAGGAGGCTTTGACATCGACTCTCCATAGGTGTTATGGACACACTGTGATGAATCACAGGATATAAACAGAAGCACTTTTTTGTGTGAAGGGAACTCCACAGGGTAGTTTTAAAGCTCATTCAGGTGATGAATGTTATTAGAATAAAAAATCTGTTACGCAAAGTATTTAAAACACCCAACTTGATACTTTTAAGATAGGCATTTCTAAGTTTGCAACTGCATATAAACAAACACTGACAGTGATGCATTAGGTGCATAAAGCAGTTCAGTATCCAATCCATATGCATATTTTTTACAATTAGCCTCAATCATGAGTCCTCCAAAAAACATTCCAGTCCTTTAATCACAGAGGCCCTTGAAGGTAGGTTCTGTACAAGATGGTAAGGCGGTCTGCTGGCTGATTAGTTTGCTCATGATGGCGATCTCTGCATCCCTTTTTTCCACCTCGTCAACAGGGGTCCACGACATGTCATGCTGAAGTTTGAATGCACCAACAAATGGGTGAGGGCAGGTTGGGCCCCATTCCTTCAAAGTACAGAATAAAGACGGCACGTCATGATGTGATTTGTCATTCAATACAGCTACAATAATGACTAATGCTACAATATTGAATTATGTGTATATTCTTTCTGGTTTGTTCATATTCAGAACATTAAGGCTTTGGAGAAAAAATACAAAATCCAATTTTCGGTGTCGCAAATCTATTTTAACTGTTTAGCGTCATCTTTTTCTGGATCTCAAAAACTTTGAAGATCAAACTCCTCCACACATTCTTTAAAGTATTAGATTAGTTTTTATGGTATTCATGTGCATTATGTATGATGGCACTTCCCTTAGGTGAATATTATATAACAGCTTTTGAGTTGCTGTTTTGTCATTTACATTCTAAACAGTCTAACACACTATTAATGGTAAGGGAACTTGTTAGTATCAGGGTAATGCTGACCTTAGGAGAGATAATGGAGAAGTATTTCTGACCAGATGGCCGCTGATACAGGTAATACATGTTGCCTGGTTTTTTCACAATGTTACAAGCAGCATGGTGGAGATCAGCATCTCTTTTAGCCTCCTCCAAAACCTAAAAGAGAAACATGTCATATTTATCATAATGTCATAATAAAAAATAAAAAAAACTAGTGAGATCTGAGCATCCCCTAGTCACTTTCATTGCATTATGATCATAAGCCACATTGTGCCACGGCAGCAAGTGTACACTGTATTTATTTTGAAATGAACTAAAATAGATAAAAGCAACCCCCTACATTATGACAGAGTTGCTTTTGATGTTTTATTGTGAAATACTGCTTTAAATCGTACAACACACAAAAACACATGTTTGCTTACCATGCAGCTCTTACTAAAACTTTTACATCCCATGTCTTTATAAGCACGCTGTTTTTTAGGTCTGGTTGATGTCTTCTCTGTTACATCAGGACCCAAAGCAGCTAGTTTAGAATAGTCAATTTAGTCTTGGGACTAGTGAAGACGTCAGCTGACTTGTTTATAGCTACAATAATATTCATCGAGCAATCTGCAACAGCCCATACTGTGCACGTGTATGGTGTTTTTACTAATGCTCTTACTTTTCTTGCCTGTTCCTGTAGATATCTGATCTGGTCAGCAATCACTGTCAGTTTGTTGCAAGCATTGGCTTTGATGAAATCATCTCCCTAGAAACACAAGGAAAGAATAATTCCAGCACTTTTATATCCATCCTCATCAGAAGTTGACAATGTAAACAACTTGATAGTTAGAATTAATATATTATGTAGAACCTTTGTGCACACACCTTCTGTACTTGTTCTGCTAGGGCCACCAGGTCCATTGGATCTCCTACTCTGTTAGTTTGGTAGGAGCTGACCAGTTCCAGCCCGCTGGGGGCGCTGCTGCTCTCAACCAGGGTCACTGTTAAAACGTCGATTGTTATATCATAACATTAACGTTAATGGGAATGAGGTGTACTGCAAATGCTAATGCAACTACTGCTTCACTGCCACTGCAGTAAGGCCAGTAACGTGACAAGTGCATTTACTGTGCGCTGGTCTAAATGTAACTAATGTAAGATTAAATGTAAATATTCGCAGTGACAAGTGCTTTGTCATAAAAGTTAACTTTAAAAACAAGTACATGGTGAGACTTTCAAAGGTTTGCCATGAGGTGTAAATCCATTTAAAAACCTTACCTGTGGTGGTTTTGTCGGGGTGACTGGGAAGGCTAACTGTCCTGTCCATTGTTTTTATGTCTTATTTCGTCTTTGTCTGTCTTATTTTCAGTTTTTTACTTTTATTGCCTCTATTTACCGGCTGCTTTTTTAAGTAACAAACTAATGTTTACCGGAGGCTATACGGGGGCCTATATCTCCGCCCCGTTTTACCTAAGATGGTAGCGGTAAGTTATGCCTGGATAAAAGTCGCTCCAATAAAATATTTAAATGTCACATATTCAAAATGGCGTTTTGGCCCACTTTAGGCATGCTGTTGTTTCATTTATATTGATGTTTCTGTATTATTATTTTTTTTATTATTGTTGCGATAACGGGTTTGTTTTCAGGCACTCCACAAAACATCCAGGCAGCCTCGTCTCAGAACATGTAAACAAGAAAAGATAAGAAAAAAACGCCCTAAAAGAAATTAGATGCTACGATACTGTCACGTCAAACAACAGATGTGCTTCTTCATTTTAAACAATATGTATAAGACACTCAAAATATAAAGTAAGGTTAAGCCAAAGATATCTTCTTAGTTTCTGTGCCATCTCCCCATTCAAGATATTTCTCCCATGATCCATTGCGTGCGCAAGCAAGTACCAACGTAACGAGAGCCTCCTGTATTCATGGCCGCTCTCGGTTTCCGTACTTTTCAATTGTAGATCAAATTACTCTGTTACGTCAACACAACCTTGTGCCTGAAGATATTAGTGGCTCATACAAAAAAAAAAAAAAAAAAAAAAAATTAGTGACTTATACAAGTTGAGTGAAGCAAGTTTAGGTTGACTCAGAATTTGGATGACAATGGAAGGAAGGAAAGATCAAATTGACATTGGGTCATCGTTGGGGCAGCTCAACTAGATGGTGTTTCAATAGGAACAGTGACAAAAGTGATATCTACCTTTAGATCTATGGGAACGATGCTAGTAGCCAGGTTGAAAAATGTGGTTGACATTGCATATTGTTTGTGCATTAGTGCAATATGTAAAGAAAAACAGAGGAGAAGATCTTGATTCCTGCTTAAGAGGACATCCAGATCTTACAACAGCAGATCAAAATTAAAGTAAATATGAATATACATTCTAGAATAGGTTAAAACGTATATATGATAGAAGTAAAAACTGTATAGTAGTGTGTGAAAAGCAAGGTCTGCTACTGAAATTTTTAAAAACTGATTTTTGTTCCAAACTAATCCAAGGTGTGTTGCACTTGGCTTTGAGGTTTGAAGTTTGATGCTTTTCCATTAAAGAAGCATTTACATTAAAAAAAGAATAGTGCATGTTACTACTGTCATGTTAGTGGAGAAATAATCTGCAGGCTACAAAAGCTGCAGCTCAGTCTTCTGTCTAATCCTACTTGATTTATCTCCATCCTTTGTTACACTGAACCACATGATCCTACCGTCTTCACTCACTGAGTTGGGCTTTTCTGGAACAGCTCTAGCCTGGCTTCAGTCATAATTATATCTAGATGAACCATCAGGGGCATGAAACTCTCACAGCCTCTCTACTGCCACATGGCTCAGTTCTTGGTCCTCTTCTTTTTGGGTTCATGTCTTTTCCTATCATTGCTAAACTCATCCAGTGATGGATGAAGTACTCAAAAACTGCACTTAATTAAAAGTAACCTAGTAAAAAAAGTACCCATAGTATATATTAATACATATTTCTACTTAAGTAAAAGTAACTACATAATTTATATTTTACCTTAAGCATTAAAAATAAACATATCACACGATTTTTTCTCATTGTCCTTTTCTGTGGGCCAGTGCTGCTTTATTTGTAGTCGGGACATTAATAATGGGTTAAAGCTGTTTTAGATTCATGATCTGTTGCTTTTTCAGTTTATTTATACTTTATTTCCAAAGTATTAATGTTGTAACATCAATCTTTTGGTTGTCTAATAAAATCAGCCATATTTTTTGATAAGAGAGAGGCACCGTCCCAAAGTAGGATGGATGCCGTCTCTCCTCCTAATAAAAACTTTTCCAATTGTTTTCCTGGACACCAAAAACTTTTCCATGCGGCTATTGTCTATGTAGCCCACATCGTTTGCTGGACAAATTACCACCAGACTCGAAGTGACAGTAACAGCCTAACAGACAATTTTGTTTTTGCAAAGTTACACACCTTTTCAATTGGCATGGCACAGAGATTACAAAAAAAAAAAAAAAAAAAAAAAAATGGCTGACAGCCACAGGAAGAAGGGAAAACACAACTGTTGTAGACGAGTGAGCGTGAAGGATTTGTTTATGGATTATTGTTAGATACAGTATCATCTTTTCACTATAGTCCTTTTTGGACTATTTGCCTTATCTCGTTTTCTGTAAAAGAAATATAAGTCAAAGAATAGGTTATATCACTGATACTCAGTAACAATGTTTGTCCTTGCTCCAAACATTGTGGGTTTTAGCAGCAGCTGATTCTTTGTTTTTTGCTTCTGTCTGTGGCCTATTTCCATGAGTGAATGAAATCACTGTAACTGCACCAGTCTCTGACATTCTCTGCTTTTCTTCATTTCAACGGAAAGCTACAGATTCACAAAGAGGTTTCTCATACAACTATCTTTTAGATAATTGTTCCTAACTTTCTGTAAGTGTATAAGTCATATAAATTAATCTTCTTTTCCTTTTTATATTTGTACTTATAAGAAATACAAATAAAACTTTATCAAATATAAATTTTATTAATATACAATGGAGTTAGAATTTTAGATTTTAGAATTTTCTCTATCCTTGGATGACATATTCCTGGCCGTCTCTGGTTCCCCTTCTTCAATTTCCTGAAAGCTGTGCCCTCCTCCTGTCTTGTTTCCTGTCCTTTAGTGTTGTAAACAGTGTTTTGTTCACTGTCTTTAGGTGTTTTTGGCTGTCTGGTCTTATGTTATTATAAACTGCACTTTGGTCTTTACTGGCCCCTATCTTTAGAAGTAGGGACTATGTGGTCTGGTGTTTTGTGGCTCCTTATGGGTTGTAAGCTTTAACAAAACCCTTTGTACTGGTAAATCTGTTTTAGATCCAAGAGGTGCAGCCTTGTTCTTCTGTGGAATAGATGGTAGAAAAGGGTTCTTTGGTAGAACTGGTGCAGCTTTATTTAGTGGTTCACATAAGGATTCCCAATCATGAGGAGAGTGCAGCAAATGATTCATTCACGACTCACTCAACTGTGCATCCGTCCTCGTGTCCTCGTTCTTTTGTCATAAGACAGCCAGGCCACTCCTGCTCTGTGGCGAGCAGTAAGCGCTACAATTCACAATTTCGCCCAACCTGTGGTAGCTCAGCTGTACGTGGCTGTAGCACAGGGTCAGTCTTTCGATTCCTGGTCCCTTCCTGCTGCATGTCAGAGTGTCCTTGAGCAAGACAGTTAACCCCTAGCTGCTCCCAGTGGGTTTAGGTGAGCACCTTGCATGGCAGCCATTGTGTGTGTGTGTGTGTGTTTGCAAAATAACTCTGTAAGTCGAAATGTTAATTTAAATGATCGTGTCAAACATCGTATCATGGAGCAAAATTGTCTTTTAATATTGCGTGTCTTCACCATCTATCAACAAGTTGAAAGACTTTGGCAGATAGAAGTGCTACCTTGGCAGAGTGAAAAGGCTAGCACCAGATCACGTCAGGATCAGGAGGCACTGTCAGATGTCTGGATGAGAAAACACAGCACATGGGGATGAATAGCATCTACTGGTATGCCACCCCTCTTCTCTGCATCCAGAACTTTCCGCAGTTATATGCACCAGAAGTGGCTATGCCCCCTCAGCTCAGGAACACAGAGAAAAGACTGCCAAAAACCCCAGAGCAGGCCACTGTTGTGTGTTTAACTGGTCCTTTCAGTTCCAGGGTGTCTGAAAAAGCTTCTTCTCCCTGGATCAACCTTAGGACCTTCTCTTTTGGCTAAGATTAAGCAGTAAGCACTGACATAAGTGGCATGTTCCATCAAGTTAGACTTCAAGTTAGATCAACCTCTGCTCTGCATCCTCTGGAGAGAACTCAAATGTGAGGAGCAGCCAATGGTGTACGAATGGAGAATGCTCCCCTTCGGCACAACCAGCAACCCCTGCACCATATGTGCTCTTCAAAAACACGTCCTAGACCACGCCCAGCCTGGTGATGGGATTTGAGAGTTTTTCTTAAAGTAGTTTTAAGTAGACAACAGTGTGGCTTCAGAAGAGGAGGTCAGAGATTTAGTAGACCAGTTGCAGACACTCCTGGCCCAAAGTGGTTTAGACTTACGACAATAGGCAAGTAATTGCCCTGATACAATTCGGCACCTTCCTACAGATTTAAGATCTGTCGGTTCTGAGAAGTGGATTTACTGGGGGACCACCTGCCCAGCAGGAATAAGCCCTGGATCTTCAGTGGCATTGGAAAATTGACATCCTGTCCTATAAGTCTTGGGTAGTTGAGACTAAAAGGCCCACCAGGCGATCCATCTACAAATTACTTGCCAGTCACTATGACCCCCTCTGGTTTCTTGCACCTTACAGTACGAGGGCCAAGATTCTTGTCCAACTACTGTGGGATAAGAAAAGAGATTGGGATGAACCACCCCTGCCTGAGCATCTACTAGGATGCGTGGAAGGAATTGCAAGACGAGCTCTCCTACCTGCGGTGAATAGCTGTGCCAAGATGTTACACCAGCCCTAAATTGGATTCTCCCTCTAGTCGGCGGGAGGTCCGTGTATTCTGTGATGCCACAGAGAAGGCATATGGTTCTGTGCCATACTTCAGACCAGACAAAAGTGACAATGGGGAGGTCGAAGTAATATTCCTAACAGCTCAGTACAGAGTGGCCCCCAAGAAGAAAGAGTCAATTCAATGTCTGGAGCTTTGCGCTGTATTGACCATATCTCAGGAGGCCAAATTACTTAACATTGAACTCATAGTCGCCATTTAAAGAGTTGTATTATGGACTGATTCAACCACTGTACTCTCCTGGTTGAAATCAGACTCATGCCCATTTAAGGTGTTTGTAGGCACCAGGATGTCAAGGGTGGTGATGCCTGGCATTATGTAGAATCGATCACCAACCCAGCTGCTGACATCACTCGAGGGATGGCACTTTCTAAACTGACAGTCAGAAGTTGCTGGGGCCAGGGTCCACCCTTTCTACTCAATAATCTGAATCAATGGCCAGTGATTTCTAGAAGAACTTCATCAAATCCTACCTTTTCAACTAACAAGCTAGCCAGAAGTGGCACGCAGACAAACCAGACCTTCACACTGGCAAGATCGTATTGACAATGGATCCCCAGTCTCCCCTGTCACTGTGGGAAAGGTCACTAACATCTGGACTGGAGATGATGAGATGATCTCTACTTTTAAGACTAGACTCAAAACTCTCCTCTTCGATAAAGCTTATAGTTGGTTATATACATGCTGCTATAGGCTTAGATTGCTGGGGGACTCTGCACTGAACCACTTTCCTCCTCTCTCCCCACATTTATATGTCACCACTATATGACATTAACTCTTGACAATAATGTGACATTAATTGAATTGAACTGAATAGATGATACGAAAGTAAGATCTTCTGACGTGACAATTAGACATGTCCAGTATCACGCCTCATTTAGCTCCCTGCTTTGCCTGACTAACCACTGCAGCCTACAATAGACAGAACTTGGTTAAAACTGCCTTTTTACCATCATCCAGATTCCCTGCAGATATCAGCGGGCAGCTGTGGAAAAGGCTGTGTCTAGCGTCAGTCTTCATTGCCTGAAACATTATTATGTAACACTATTTTCTCCGGACTTTGAATTGATGCTCTCACTGTAGAGGAATTAGCCTGGCATCTTAGGACTCTCAGACACAAAAGGTTCAATCAAACAATCTGACTTAGCTGTCATCTGATTCAAGTGCGTCTAGCGTCAGTAAGTAAGCAGTATATATATATATATGCTGAATGTATAGCTTAATGGAAGTGAAAAATTTGTGGTAAATAATTGTATACAGAGTTTCATTTCTGTTATCGCATTCAAGGAGTCAGATCTGACTTCTTATATGTCTTTAGAACTACTAAGTCATTAGAAGGTTGTGGAGGGTGGTTGTGGTGGTGGAATAAAGAAACTGAGATTGAAGACATCTGAGTCATTCGGATCGATCAACTGGTGTGGACTATGGTGTGGTGATCCAGCATAGAATTGTCAGGAGTCAGTCCTCCATTTAAGTCTAAATATTCTTTTTTTTACGAGAATGAAATTTGTTAAGGAAACATTTTCTCATTATAATCACCAGCTTTATAATACAATTTAAATTTCAGGGTCTTTGCATTCAAAATATTATATTAAATTTATATTATACTATTATATTTTAAACCTCAGATTGTATTACCAGCATACATTTTAACTATTTCCCATTCTATACCGCAGTGTAAATGGCTAAAATAACTAAAATGAAAAAAATAAATACTTCTCACCAGCTTGGAAAGCAGCATTGCGAAACGATCCACCTGCCACTTAGGTTTCAGTTTAAGAGCTAATATTTTGGGCTGTCCTGCTTCATATATACAAGGATTCCCGTGAACCAAAAACATAAAGAGCAGCTCCAAAGGGTTCGATTATGGTGACATACAAAGGAATGAAGAGAGCCACTAATGAGAGAGTACTGCAACGGTCACACAAAAGAACCCTGCAAAACAGAAATAAGTCTGTAACTTTTGTGTACAACCTCATCAAATTACAAAGTTACAAGTTTTGTCGTTTGTAGACAAAAAAACTAAAAAAAAAAACTAAAAGCTAAAAGAGCAGTTTGATTGCCAGACCTGCATACATCTTAAAACCATGGAAGTAGATTAAAGCTTTTTACAGCAGGCATGTTCTTAAAGGCCACTGGTCCTCTTCCAGTTTCTACTGTGATTTTTTCATCTTATTTCTGAGCTTGTAATGGAAAGTACAGCAACTTTCACATTAAATATATAACCACACAGCTCATGTAAAGTTGTCTTGTTTTGTGGATCAAAGTTATTCAATCAACAATTTAGACTTTTCCCTTTTTTTTGTAGTTTTGTCATCAATGTCAGGAATACAGGGGGTCATCAGTGACTTCGTGGACTGGTGTAAGAACAACCACTTGTTTCTAAACACCAGTAAGTCAAAGGAGAGGGTGCTTTATTTCAGACGGAATCCTCTGCCACACACACCAGTGGGCATCCAGAGCTAAGACATTGAGATTGTGAACGCCATTAAATACCTGGGTGTTCACCTAAACTAAAAACTGGACTATACGAACAATACAGATTCTCTGTAATGGATCGGCCAGAGTCACCTTCACCTGTTGAGGAGACTGAGGTCCTTTGGTGTGTGCAGAGAGCTCTTAAAGCCTTTTTATGACACTGTGGTGGGCTCAACAGTCCTCTATGCCTGCTGGGCAGGGGGCAGTACGGACAGACAAGAAGAGACTTAACAAGCTGGTCAAGAGCTGGCTCTGTCCTGGGCATCCATCATAGATAACCCATCCCACCCCCTGCACCACATTGTGGAGGCTCTGTGCAGCTCCTTCAGCACAAGACTGTTATACCCCCAGTGCAGGAAGGAGCGCTACTGTCGCTCATTCCTCCCCACAGCCATCATACTGTACAATGTGTCACTGCAGTGACACACAATGTGCAGTTTTACACAGTATATATTACTGGTTGTGCAATAATCCAGGAGATTTGCAATACTCACTTTTTACATTTTCCACTGTTAATATGTACATAGGCAGACATAAGATTCTTTATTCTGTCTTTTTTATACATTGTTTGCACAGTAAAAACTGTTGTGTTTTTATCTTGTTTTTTGTTCTTGTTGCTCCTGTAACACAAGAATCTCCCCAATGTTGGATCAGTAAAGTCTATCTTATCTTATCTTAATGAACTTCCATACTTTGTAACTAAAACTTTATTCTACAGGGGAATCTTTTGGAATCCCAATGCAAACAAACAACTTGGCCTTTGAGCAAGTGAGGAAAATTATTTATTTTCCAGGACATTAAGTCTGTCAATTCTATTTAAACATTGTATTTTGCACCAACGTCAGTCTTTTCTACTCTAACACTGAAGGCCCTCAGTGTTTGTCAGGGGATTTCTAAATCCTATGAGTCTGTGGAGGATGAAGGAGGGTCTTCGTGGACTACGATGCTGAAGTTGGCATCAAACTCGTAGCTTCAGATTCAGCAGTTTAAGGGAAACTTTAAGGGAACGTCAAAGGGAAATCTGTGCTCTGTGACGTAGCAGAGCTTCCCCTTAGTTCCCCCTTAAACTCCCCCATCCTACGCCAACTTCAGCGTCGTGTGGAAGGCGGCGGTACGTTCCATCCCACCTCTGCTCAGCCGGCGCCTGTAGTGTCAGGTCCGGGTCGTGTCCCGCTGCAGAGCCCTCACATTTAGCATCATGGAGTTCCGTTATGCTCTTATAGCTTTGTGTCTTATTGTACCTCTGTCCACGTCGGACAGCCAGGTGGTTTTGGAGCCCTATGACTTCCTGTTCGACACCGCAGTGGAAGCCTACTATAAAGGGGACTGGCTGACGGTCATCCTGAACATGGAGAAGGCGCTCAGGAACAAAGCTACAGTCCGCACGGTGAGGGCTCAGTGCCGGCAGAGCTGCGCCAACCACACCGCCTTCGGCGAGCCTCTGCTCGGTCTAGGCGCTCCCATACCTGGGGCCGGGTCTGTGGAGGACCTGGGCTTCTTCCATAAAATCCTGAAACGGGCAGACTGTGTGAACTCCTGCGAGACCGAGAAGCTCGGCTGGCCGACTCTGCACAAAGTGACAGAAGAAGTGGAGCTGGAGTTCAAGAAGAGGACCCCGTATAACTATTTACAAGTCGCCTACTTTAAGGTGAGATCCACCAGCAGCTACTGTAGGGCCAGAGGGGCAAACTCAGTCAGTAAAATTTAGCTTATGCCCCAACCCCCCAAAACCAAGACCTCCGTGCCACGTCTTAAGGTGGAGTCAGCTTTTCTGGAATCTGACGTTAGGACGTAAACTAGAAGTTTGCTGCTTTCAAATGCTCCTGATGAACTCACGGCTGTCTAAGACAAAGTACGACAAAGTAAAATAAAAAGGGAGGCTGTTTACAGGAAGTCTCAAGACACAAATTGAAGATTTAACAAATAAACAAATTAGACATTTAACAGTCCAACAGACAGTTTTCTTTCGCACGCTTCTCTGGAAAGTCTGGAAAGTACGACTCTCAGAAGGAAATTGAAAGCAGCAGCATGATGAAAATAGCTGTAGCCTTTTCCACAACAAAGAGTACTGTGCATTTCCTAACAGTTCCCATTATAATGTCCCCACTGAAAGCAGTTCCATATTACATCTACAAACTCTTATTTTGAGCTCTTTTTTTCTCTAGGTCTTAACTTTGACAGTGTAACATCTTAAATCCTGTTCATTAAGTGTTCTGCATCCCTGTGATGGTGGTCACAGTATCTGCGGGTCATCTTTAGAGCTCAGTATGGCCCTTTAATGTCAGCTTACTGAAACCAAACACACTGTTTTAAATAAAGGACTGACACTGTAGGATACATATAAAATTAATTAGATAACGACTAGGTAACATGTTAAAATAAATCAGTGCTGTGTGTAAAGCTTTCTCAAATGCTCTGAAGTGACTGACTGGGAGGCACATAGAACTAGAAACATTACACATTTACTGCACAGAAGTGAAAAACCAAATAAGAATCAAATAGAAAATTTGAAGAGAGAGAATTTTTTTCATGTGATTATCAGACTGATTGATAATTAAATGTACTGAACACTTGTTGTTTTTTTTGTTTGTTTGTTTTTTCAGATCAATAAGCTGGACAAAGCCGTGGCAGCTGCCAACACATTCTTCCTGGCAAACCCAGATCATGTCGAGATGAGGCAGAACCTGGAATATTACAGGATGATGGCAGGAGTACAGGAGGAGGACTTCAAAGATTTGGAAGCTAGATTACATATGGTGAATTTGTTGACCTCTTAATTTTCAACCTTCTGTGTAGAACAGGTTTCTTGACTGACTTGTTGATTATAATTCACATTTTAGTGTTTTATGAATTTCAATTTATTCATCTGTTTACACTTTGCCATTTGCCAGAGGTTGCAGCAGTTGACCAGCAACGCAAAGTTTTCAGCTAGTTTTCTGATCCTGGGGTGTGGTGGCCATGAAAAATAGTACAGAACAGTTTTTATGTCCTTTCTCCATAAGCATATCAACATATCTCAGACACGTTTGTTCTGTTACCGTCAAGGGTATTAGTGCTGCTAGAGTTAATAACATGTCAAATAGTACTGACTGTTACCTTAAAAAGAGCTTTTTATATCACGCAGCTCTTGTAACAATACACACACACACTGTCCTCAGACAGAGTTCCTACTGGGGAAGAATTACTACAGCAAAGACTCATTCGATCTGGCGGCTGAACACTTTGACGTGGCAGTAGATGAGTATTTTAAAGCCGATAAGGAGTGCAGAGCTCTGTGCGAGGGAGCCTACAACTACGACGGATACAACTACATGGAGTACCATGCAGATCTGTTCCAGACCATGACAGGTATGACGCTTCGTTCTTGCATTTATTTGTGACTTTCGTATGAAAGTCAAGAATCTAGTAACAAAATTAAATATGTGTGGTGCCAGACCACTACATGCAGGTCCTGAACTGTAAGCAGCACTGTTCTGTGGAGTTGGCTTCTACACCTGGTGGAAACAAGCCCTTTGAAGACTTCCTCCCCTCACATTTCAACTACCTGCAGTTCTCTTATTATAATAGTGAGTCTGAAACACCTTTTTCATATTTGATTTCTTTCTTCATTTCACTTGCATAGCTTAAATGTGCATAAAAAAGATTAAAGCCACCCAGTGTAGATAAGGAAAATGTAACTTAAGTGATATAAGTAAGATTTGATTTATTCTTATTTATGACCAAATCTATACTGATTATCTAAAGGGATGTAAATAGCAGAGTTGAGGAGAGGGAGGTCTGGATTCATGTCAAGTCTCTTATGCTGCATATTGCAGCTTTACTAACTAAAGTTATAAATAACTACAATATAAACTCTTAAATAAGAGCTAGCTGACTAACCCTAACCGTCTTATTTTTTACAAACCACCACAGCAGATCCAAATATTGGATGCCTTAATGTAGAAATACTTATTTAGGCATAATTAATTTGCATCAATATCTATGTGAAATTTAAAAAAATTGGCCCCTTTTATTAACATCACCCAAACATTTTGAGCATTTCTCTAGTTAATAGCTGACGCTCTGTTGTGATTGTTCAAGTGTAAAACATAGTGACGTATATTGACAGACAGCACTAACTAACAAAAAAAAAGCTGCTACCTGTGCTAATAGGATTGAAGTTGATATTAACTGGGAACCAAACCTGGAAAAAAAAAGACCTTTGGGACCAATCCCTAGTTAAGCACCATAAACACTTTGTCCTATGCATCTGGTCTGTACATTGTGTCCAATTGTTAAAGCCTCGTTTTTAGTAAGCATGCATGAAAATCCAAACTGCAATAACCAATTTAATTAGTTATTAAATTAAATCTAATGAAACCCAGTTTTATCCCCATTAACTAACACAAATATTTGTATTTATGTGGAATAAAATTTAAGACGTTACAACCCTTCATGATTTCCCCCTTCTCTCCAGGTGAGAAATACGAGCAGGCCATAGAATGTGCTAAGACCTTCCTGTTGTTCCACCCTGATGATGAGGTGATGAACCAGAACCTGGCTTATTATTCTGCAGTGCTGGGCGAAGACAAGGCAGAAACCATATCAGCCAGACAGGTAAAGTGGGTCTGCACATACACTTTTGTAATAGAGAGTTTATTAAAGAACCCTACTATAGGTACTGCTATTTTTACTAGTATGTTATCTTCATCCATAACAATCATAGGTAAATCAGCCTGTACAACATGGACTAGAAGAAAAACTGCCACCATTAGCAGTCAAATTTGAAAAGCACAATTTTACTGCCCCAGGCACCAAGCGGCACCCTGTATAGTATTTATATTAGGTTAATAGGATTGTTGATCAGTACTAATGACTGAGTGATTATTTCTCATCACGCTGAGGTTCTGGCTCCACCCTTTGGAAATCAATGGAAAGCTTTGAAAAGCTGCATTTGCAGGGAGTGGTGAGACACAAACAAGGTGTCTGCACCCTAGGAAAAATATGTGAATGTGATTATATACATTTAGCATTCTGGGTCATTCTTAGTTCAATAATAATGGTTAACAAGGTAACTGGAAATGCTAAATTACAGAGGTTCTGAATGCAGAAACTCTGCTCACTAGTCTGCATTGTGCAGTTGTTTATAGCCTATACTTGTTTATAATTTAGTAATTCAGCGATTTTTATGAATTTATAAAGAATTTGTAAATGAAAAAAATGTGAGATCAGATTTTTTTTCTGTCACACTTTATGTTCTGTAATAATTCAAAGTACTAGTGGAAAAATTGCCCAAATTGGAGATGCGAACTTCCAGTGCTGCAAACTTCAAAGCATTCAAGTTCTACCATTCCCTTTTTATGTAGATCTAGTCATTTCTAAGGCTCAAGTTCACAGGAAGCATGTTACTACTCCTGAGTTAGTGCACCTCAGACAGATTATGGTATTAAAAAGACACCCATTCAAGCTGAGGACTTGGGTCAGGCCACATATTCGTATATAAACCTTACCTGAACCCAAGGGTGTGTTGGATGAACCCAACTTGAACCCAATAGGCATATTTTAATTCATGTCTGGTCTGGCTCATGTCTGAGCCTGGTTCTACTGGAGGTTTCTTCCGTTAAAGGGAGTTTTTTCCTCTCCACTGTTGCCTATAGCTGCTCAAGGGGGATTTGTTGGGTTTTCTCTAAATGTTTGTATAGTCTTGACTTTATTATGTAAAGTGCCTTGAGATGACCTTTGAGATGTAAATTGGCGCTATATAAATAAAGTTGAATTGAATTGAATTGTCTTAACCCGACCAGATTATTTTTGCCTGGTTTAGTCATATTTTTATGTAAATGAACTGTTACCCAGTCTAATAAGCAAGATTTCTATATTTCTAAAACCTGATCACAACCTCAGTATAACGATGGGTCCTATTGATTGAGGTATTTGCCCTCTTGTCTCTGTATGCATTTATGATATTTAAACATGCAAAACATGCAGTTTTTAAGAACAGATTTTCTTGATCCCAGGTGGTGAGGCAGTACATTCAGCAGTCTCTATTGGAGAAAGAGCTGCTCTATTTTGGATTCGAAGCCTTTGGAATCACCTTTGTTGATCCAGTAAGTAAAGCAACGATTTGTTAACTAAAAAACGTTGCTCATTTGATTCATGTTGAAATATTATTATGACATAAAACTCTTCTTTTATTTATTTTCAGGACACATGGACTCCTGAAGATGTCATGCCTAAGAAATTAAGAGACAAGCAGAAGTGAGATTCACATTACTGTCACAAAAATAATTTTGAAGTATGAATTTACGGTTAAAGGGATGTTATGGACACTTTACTTCCCTGTGTTTCTCAGAGCTGACAGGGAGACTGCAGCAAGGATCACAGAGGAAATAGGAAATCTAATGAAAGAGATTGAAACTCTCGTTGAGGAGAAAAAAAAGGATTCGTCAGACATGGCTAAGATGATAGTGCCACAGGAAGGTAAAATTCTCAAGTTATCTGATGTCAACCAAAGATATTGATGCCGTCGTTCAAAATAGCCTCTTAATTCATTCTTTAATGGGACTAGTTAAAAAATATGACCAGGAAAATTGATGTAATACATTTTAATATTAAGCAGCTTACCAGCTTTAAAAATAGTGCTGAGAAAATTAATGCAGATTACATCATCTAAAACAAGAGAGTTGTTCTGGATTCTCATAATTTAAACTGGCTGTTCTTTCTTAGTTGCTGGCTCAATGTAAAAGTGGAGAGGCTCTCATATTGTAAATAATGTTTTCAAGGGTTGTAAAATATTGACTTATAGCTTTTATTGGATGTCTTAATGGGTTCAACGGCAGACCCATAAAAGATGAACCTGAACCTGACATGCACATTCATTTTCTAAAAGAGTGACCCAATCTGGGGAAACCTGATCCAGGGTAAATGGTACACAATGTTCAAATGCCCTTGTGTGACCAAAGCTCTCCATATTTGTGGTCATCACGCAGGTGTGTTAGTCGATGTGCCCTCATAGGATCTAACAGAGCTCTGAACGCAGCTCAATCACATTTCATGTTTTTGAGTTGTCCTAACAATAGCGGCACACTAGTGTTGCATTTGCAGTATAAATTACTAAGTCATGAATTTGCTCATGTTTATTGAGGCCAGGGTAGGCCATGGCCAGTTTTCCTGAGACAGGTTGCATTTAAATTCGGGTTGGTCAATTAATCACAGTAAAATCAGTAATTAATAAATGTTTAAAACTCATTCACATTTCTAATAATGAAAGTACAACTTTTACTTAACATGATCCTGTGACCTCTTTTATCTAGACGGCACTTTGTTGCATGAGGACATCAAGGTGACCATGACGTCCAAGCAGCTGAATGGCACCCAGCGGGTGCTGCTAGATGGAGTGATTAGTGATGATGAGTGCAGGGAGCTGCACCGCCTCTCCAATGTGAGTCATCTAAAAAGTTTTTGTCATTTACTGAAAAGCTACATCTACAGATTTCACGAATCATCCTTGTGCTACCACCAAACCTGAACTCAGTCCTATGAGCCCTTTCTCCCCCTTCTCTGCTATGCTGGGCCCAGCCCTAAAAGGACTGTTGTGTGTCATGTGTGTTTTCCATCGTGTGCAAACATCATGTCAACATGTTGTGAATATTTCATAGGCAGCTGCACTGAAAGGTGATGGCTACAGGGGGCGCCCTTCCCCCCACTCCCCCAGTGAGACATTTCAGGGAGTGACCGTCCTGAAGGCTGTCAAGGTCTGCAACAGCTAAAGCATTAAACATAACCTCAGTCATGTATCACTTTTAATGAAAGTGGTCACGATTAAAGACTAAGACTAATTTTGGTTTTCTGCAAAAAATGTTTCTACCTCCCACAGCTTGGACAGGAGGGGAAGGTTCCGCTGAAGAGTGCTCGTCTGTTCTTCGACTTGAGTGAGAAGGTGAGAAAGGTGCTAGAGTCGTACTTCCTCCTGGACATTCCGCTCTACTTCTCCTACTCCCACCTGGTCTGTCGTTCCGCCATCGATGGTAAGTCAGACAAGGACAATATAGTGCTGTGGACACAATTCCTATCCCAGTTTTTTTTCTTTGCCGAGTAAGGATATATATAGATTTGCCTTCTCCTTTGGCCCATTTGATCATCACATCCATCATCTTGCAGACTTGGGGACTGTTTTTCACCATAAGAATGTACATTTAAATGTCTTCTTATTTCAGCAACGTCTTTTTGTTACAACAGCAACAACAAAAAATATATGCAATGTTTCCCTAATTGTATTCGCCCATACATGTCTTATGCAACAATAGTTCAATTTGGCTTATGGATGAAATGATTAGAACTTAAATGTAAGTGCTGTGACACACCAAGCTCTAGTCAAGGAACCAGCTGCTGCTTCAGCTCGTTTGTCCAGGCCATCGATTGTTACCTGAACACACAGCAAAGATCAGATAAGATAAGACTTTATTGATCCCACAGTGGGGAAAATCTTGTGTTTTAGCAGCCATAGACGCAGAACAAAGAATCTGCACAGAACAATGTACATTTTTAGTTTAACTTAAACCAGATAAACAGGCAAAGAAAAAAAACAAGAGAGCATTGTTAACTGTGCAAAAAAGGCATTTAAAAATTGAGGATAGCAGATGAGCATGTAGCGCTACACATTCTGCACTTGAGCGAGAGGAACTAAAACCCGATAACCTTGCACCGTATATGTACAAACAATAAACAAAGCAGCATTAGCTTACCATTGTCATACCACTCTCGCTCACCACAAATGGTTTATGCCTACTTGTAATTGGGAATGGGTCTGTTTGAAGTCACAAATTGAACTAAATGCCTTGGTGTCTTCTCATGCACACATTAACTAGGCTGAACAACCTATCAGAGTGATTGTTCCTGACCCCCAATTATGGGGCTCTGACTGATGCAAACTGTGCAGGACACATTACAAAAACTAGGCTGACAGATACTCATGAACGAAATGATGCTGGTTGATGGCAGAATTTTTGCTTGCTGTACAGTATCATGCCCCTAAGCTGCAGCTTGACTGGTTGAAGGAGGCAGACAACTGCAACGTGCTAATTCTAGTCTTTTATTGATGTCGAACTTAAATTAAGATTTAATTATCCGTGACTTCTAAAAAAAATCACATGCATTGCTTTGCATGTTGCATGATTAAAATCCTGGATTATTAAGTTGTTAGTGAGATTCTTCTCTTTACAGATCAGGATAATGTGCATATGTTATTTTGACTGTGAGTTGAAAGCGTTTCACCCACAGTAAAAATTAGATCAACTGTGTTCGCACTTTCTATACCAGCTGACTGGATAGGGACCAACTAGTAAATAACAACCACCTTAACACTTCAGATAATGTGCTGTAAACACAACACTGTTTTCTGCAGCATACGTTTGCTATGAGTTTCACCCATTAGAACACCTCTGACTCCGACAGTGTTTGCTGTGTGTTACATGTGTCGTCTTCTGCTGGATATCACATTTCTGAAAAACAGCTTTTAAGTCTATATAAAACTATATAGAGTAGTTCAGTGTTAAGAAATCCTATTTATTACACAACGATGAAGTGGATGGTTTTACGAGTGGCTGAAATGTTCCTTCTCTGTCTGTGCTGTTCTCCAGAAAAGCAGGAGGACCGAGAGGACCTCAGTCACCCTGTTCATGTCGACAACTGTCTCCTGGTCTCTGAGCTCAATGAGTGCATAAAGGAACCTCCTGCATATACACACAGAGACTACAGGTGTGTGTGCACACACAAACACACAAGAAATTCTTAAGTTTTCATTTTTTGTTTATCCTTGCTAATGAACAGTCACATAACACCCTCATATTTACCCAAACCTGCAGTGCTATCCTTTATCTAAATGATGACTTTGAAGGAGGAGATTTCATCTTCACTGAGCTGGATGCTAAAACAGTGACGGTACATACGTCCACAATTTGTTTTTAATATCACTTTTCAATACTTAATAATTTGTGTAACTATGCATTACCACTATTCAATAGTTTTATATCAAGCGTTCTTTGTTTCTGGACCTATCCAGGCTGAGATTCGTCCACGGTGTGGCCGTGTAGTTGGGTTTGGAGCAGGAAAAGAAAACCCCCATGGTGTCAGAGCTGTCAGCAAGGGTCAGAGGTGTGCTGTAGCACTGTGGTTCACGTTGGACCCTGCTCACGAGGAAAAGGTTTGGATTATACCCGAAGAGTGAAGAGTTTCATCTTTACTTGTCTCTCCTCTTTTTCTTCTCTGTCTGTCCGCGACTCCCTCTTTGGTTTGCCTTTGTAGCCATGATAGTATTGTGAATGCCTTAGGAACACCTTGAGTGAATTTTGTCAAATTTGGCACTTTTGCCCACTCAAGAATAACCTGTTTGAACCTGAAAGCCAGGGCTTTTGTGTCATTCAATATAACACAAATGCTGAAGGAATTTCATTACATCTGAACTGATTAGAATGACTCTGGCCACCCATGCATGCAAACTATAACTAGACTGGCTGGTGCAGGCTTAGTCCCTGGTTTGGGACTTTAAAAAAAGTTTTTTCCTAGCCACTTGTCCACTCTCCTTCTCTCTTGTGGTTGGTTGATGTATCAGCACTGTGACTAAAGCTTGTTCATTGCTTTGTTGCTTTATAAAAACATTAGAGGTTAGGTTAGGTCATTGCAAATGACACACCTGCTGAAAGTGATGTTTTTTTTGGACTGCCAGAATAGAACTGGAAGAAATTCTGGGAAAAAAAGTTAAAGATCCTGTCTCCACCAGTCTAACTAATTCAGTATAAATAGACATTTTGTGTTTGTCTCTGATATTTTCCTTCTGTTATTTGGGCTACATTTGGTTCTGTTCCTTTCTCAAATGTTTTGTTTTTGTTTTTCCTCTCTGTAGGAGAGAATCCAAGCTCAGGATTTGCTAAAGATGTTTTCTACACCTGTGAATGCCGAGTTCAGCAAGACAGAGACAACAGACACGTCAGAGCCTCAGCCACCAAAACCAGAGCCTCCTGCTCAGGCTGACCAGGAGATAAAAGATGACAAACCAGCACAGCAGAAACAGGATGCACCAGGTGAAACTCTGAACAACAAAATGAAAACAAAATCCATTACTAAGAAAACAGACACTAAGGCCAAAACTGGAGCCAAGACAACAGACAAAATCAAACCTGCTGCTAAAAAAGATGGAAAACAGACAGTGAAAACACAAGCCAAGGAGGTGGACAAAAAGGACCCAAAACTGGCTGTGAAAAAACAAGTAAAAGTTGTTGCCGAGAAGGACTCCAAAATTAAAGCTGATGGCACACTGGCCTCAGACTCTTCAAATGGCAAGGACGAGCTGTGACCAGAAAGAAGCTGTGACTGTTTTCACAATGTCAGTTTTTTTGTTGTTGCTATTTTATGGTCTTCTCTGTGAAAGGTTGAATGAAAACTGTGTGAAAGGTGGAAATTATACTGTCACAGACAATCTGCCCATGTGCCGCAAATCACTGTAGCCGTTTTTATTTGGCATCTAACACTTTGTATAGATGGGACATTTTTTCATCTCAGTTGTTGATCTGAACTGTGTTTATTATTTGTGATGTCATATTATGATCTAAGCAGACTTTTTCAATTGAGAAAACTCAAATAAAAAAATCAAAGTAATAAAATCTATGTGTCTATATTTTTGTGAGATTTTATACTAAATGTCATGTAACACTCAAAGTGGACACTTGGTGGCAGGATGGACCTGTCACACACTGCTCAGCTACAAAATGAAAGAAATTCACCTTTGATAGAATAACTCAGGTTGAAAATTTTCTAGCTGGAAATCCTGGTCTTGTTGTGTCATAATTTGTTTCAAACCTGAACTTTTCAAAAAAAAAAACTCCTCAAAAAAGTGTTTCTCACCTAACACTGTCAACTCAGCTTCACTGCTGTCTTTATATCTCTTAATCTCTTATCATCAGTTGCTTCAGAAAATATTCAGAACCCTTCAGAGATTTCAGGTGTTTTAAATTACAGTGGATTTAAATGGATGCAAATGTTGCCTATTAACCTACAGTTAAAACCCCTAATGACACGATGATATATATTTTCCAGTTTATAGAAAATGCATCCTGTTAAATTATCTTTGAGATTGATCCTGAGCCAGAACCACCTGTGTCAAATTGAAAGAATTGGACAAAGTTTAGAAAAGGCACACTCAGTGAGTTGCCAAGATTTACACTGCATGTAAACCTGACGGCCATCTGTAGGCCTGTGAGATAAAACTGCAGTGGGACGCAAATCAGAGTAAAGGCCTGAAAGTTACACATTCCACACTCACTACCAAATGTGTTGGAAGATCTGGACAGCAGCTACAAAAAGAAAAAGTGAATAAAAACATTTAAACAGCTTCACATGAACAGTGTTTAGGATTGTGAAATAAATGTTAAATATCTCTGACGTATGATGAAGCATCTAGTTTACTTTTTGTTTTTGGCACACGTGCAGCCGGTGAACTGGCATTGTGGACAACCCGGTCATCCAATGTTTGTCCTGACCCTTCCAGGCTTAGATGGTCAAAACTTACTTATTTATCAGACACACAGAAAAAAAAATTAAACTGGCTTTAATAAAAGGAGCACAGTGGCCTTAAAAATGTGAAATGGAAGAAGTCTGGAAACACCAGGACTTTTCCTTGTGGTGACCTTCAAAAGCAACCAGGCAATTAGGACCTTGGTCAGAGAGGTGACCAAAAAACAATCAATTGGGAAAATGAGTTTCAGAACTCAATCTGAGCCTTAAGCCTTAAATATCCAATTGGAATCAAGGACGAACTGGTAAGATTTTGGGAAACAGGTCAGCGTTACTGTGATGTCGTGTCACATTCTTGTCGACGCAATATCTCAAACACCTTGCAAGAATCTGGCACAAATGTCCACTTGGACTGATGATTGAACTGATTAGAATATACGTGTGAATAGACATGCATGCAAACTGCAACTTATTTGGCTGGCAGAAGCGTACATCTGTGATGCAGCAACACTATTTTTTATTATTTGATGCAGTATTAGTAAAACACCTACTACTGCAGTATCCAGTGTCTCAAAGAACAAGCTGAAAACAACGAAAACTCTCAAGGAACACACACAATTTTCTGTAAGAGAAATATACTATCTACTTTGGAGATTATTTTCTCCACTGCAGCATAATGAGCCATTAAAAATCCAAGGCTACAAGATCTAAACAAAGTGTAATCAAGCTCACACAACCACTTTCTATTCTTTCTGTTTGTGTTAGCACACCCAGTGTGGTCCCTTTATAAATGTCTCTTCTATCTGTGTTCATCTGTGCTGCATATTGTGTAGGCAGCTCTGACTCTTGGATATGTGATGTGATGTCTGTGTAGGTTTAGCATGTGGATGAAGTCATGCCAGCACAGAGAAGCCATCTGGACACACACACAAACACACATGGTGCGATTGTGGTAGCCCAAATAAACCATGGAGAGTAAAGTCAGAGTCATTCAGAAAGCAGTATAAAGAGGGAGCGTGACTGTTTGACGTCTGCCCTACATATAAAGCCTCCGTCCACATTCTGTGTCAGTGTGCATGTGATCCAAATGTTTAGTGAAACATTCCACCAACTCTGTTCAAACACCAAAGTGTGAACTCAAGCAGGACCTTTCCTCTGTATCACACGCAATGCAAAGCTCACATGCTACACCCACCTCTCCCAGGATACAAATCCCCGCACACATGCTCTTCGTATTCGGTGTATGTAAATACACAAGCTCACACACTGACCCAGGAAGCGAAAGAAGCCGCTGTCGATTTACCTTCTCGATGCTCGATTTTAGCATGATTGAGCTTGTGATTACTGTGAAGTGCAGATTGAGTCAGCTGTCACTCGTAAACCAACTCCCAAACTCCTACAATATGGAACAGATGAACAGGAGCCCACTGCTTTGCTGCAGTGTGTGTGTGTGTGTGTGTGTGTGTGTGCGTGCAAGTGGTGGACTGTCAGTGCTTTCTTTGTATCTTCTTACTCTTGTTCAACTGAAAGACGGACACACACACAGGCGACTTTGTTCATCTGTGTATTTGTGGCCTATGGATTTGACCATTGTTCTTCCAAAAGAGAGTGGGAGAGAGAAAAGGGTGGGGGGCCGAGTTAGAGAGTACAGTAGACAACAGAGGTTTAGTCTGGGATTGGTACAGCCGTCTCTGACTGTTTTGCCTACAGCCACAATACACTGTTGCACATTCTCCTCATGTATCTAAAGTCCAACTTACTTTTGGACTCAAAGTGGTTGTGTGTGTGCCACATGGTTGGTCCTTGTTGCCATGGTGACGTGGCAGGCATGGAGACGGAGGTGGCAGGTTGGGGTCTGGCACAGCAGGGCGCGGGGCTGAGATTAACTGTGACTGTGACTCTGGAAAGAAGAGAATAAAACAGCAGTCTATCGACCTACGTCTCTCTGCTCCTCTGGCTACTGGTGGCACATCTAAAGGAACTTTTTATTGTCCAGTGTTTTGGGCTGCAACTTTCAAGACCAGCCTGTTACCTGTCTTTGTAAAAACCCTGTCAGCTCTCAGGGGTGTGTTTGTGTCCATTTGTGCATGGTATTGCGCTTTTTAATTGGACATCATGTGCAGCAACCAACAAACCTGAGTTTGATAACATGCTGAACTGATGCCTCAATAATCATCAAACAGGTTCAACCTCACTATGTGTACTGTGAGGTGTTACTGCACAAGAAAAGGTCAAACTGTAGCTGTCAGTTCCATTGGTGCTGCCTGTCCATCTCAGCACTGTCCGGACTGTGGTCTAAAACCAACCTTGTGTTAGTAGGACAGAGGGCTTTATTGTTTTGGTGGCTGTTCTGACGGATGCCTGGCTGATGACTTCAGCTCCGCCATGAACTGTCTCCTTATTCTCCTATAGGACTGGGATCACAGTTGTACCGGTCTGGGCATGGGACCACAGCTGAGAGGGAAACGGAGGTCTAATAAAGTGCTGGGCGTGCACAGCTGTGCACGATGCCAGGTCTATACTGTAGATATGGTTGCTGATTAAGGGTTAGAGGAGAAAATAATTGTTTCTGACTCACTGTCAGTTTACATTTAGTGAAGATTCTGCTTGTTTAAATCAGTTATTATACAACGGTTATAATCACATTACAGCCAGCCATTTCCAAACACTTTCTGCAGCACCCACTGGTGTAATTACTGTGTAATTTTAGCCCCTCAACTACAAACTGCTTTTACTGTATATTTCTTCATCCAAGGAACAAATGATTTGTTTGTTGTAGCTTTTTGAGGCAAAGTTTGTATTTCTGGGGGATAAATATCATTGACTTAAGCTTATTTAACTTCTGTTATTCTAACAAAACCTGCTATTAGCTACATTGCTTTATAATTATGAAATAACACTAACTTCAATAATTATACTAACTGCATCAAAAATAGCTCTAAACCTCTGCCAGTCTATCAGGAGATATTTTTCATGAGAATTTGAACCTTACTTAGCTCATGGAAAATTCCACAAATGTCTTATTAGCATAATACAGCACATCTGAGCAGACAGTTACTTTACTATCCATCCATCAACTGTATATACTTAAAAATATTAATTACCAACCATATATACGCATATAAAATTCAATCCAATACAGCAGCTCTGCTATGAGTTTTACAGTGCTAGAATTTTGCAGTTTTTAAGTTGAAGCTGTCAGAAATGTGATATTTCTACTCTCTGTTTATTATTGAGGCCATAGTGGATAGTGGAGTTGTACACACTGGAACCACCTATTCTTATTACACACTCCAGGTGGATTGTAAAAAGTGTCCAGTGCCAGTCCACATAAAAATAATAACATGGTTACGTTTGAACAAATCCTCTCTCATATATATGTATATGTGTATTTATATACATATATATGTATATATATATAGAGAGAGATCTGTCTATATAGATACGTATCTATGTGTCTGTTAACATAGATGTGTATTCCCATTGGACACAAATCTAGAAAAAAACCTTTAAAAGCACAACTGCATATTATTTAAGACAATCACTGCCTTTCCTCTTCTCTCTCTGACCACGAACCCTTCTGCCTCCTCTCCTTCTTCGACCAACAGTAGTCCAATTTCCACTGGCACCCTGAAGGTTAACAGCACCGGTGGCGGTCTTTGTTGACCCGGGCCTCGACCGATCCGGTATTAAAGTGGTATGGATGACTCACATGGTTGTACTTGGCAAAATTTTACGCCGGATGCCCTTCCTGACACAACCCTCTCTATTTATCCGGGCTTGGGATCGGCACAGAAGTTACTGGCTTGCAACCCCTAAGTGATTAATACTTTTATTTACTGCTTAGCTTTAATGCCAAGTTCTAATTACCAAAACAAGGCAACTCAGGGTTGAGGGGTTAATTTTTAACTTTTGACCTTTGAGTTGGAGGAGCCTGTAAGATCAACCTTTGGCATTTCACTACATGCAGTAAATTATTAGTGGTTTAATTTTATGTAATTGAGACATTTTAAGGTTAGTGTGTCTTTCAGTTCTTTATAATTACTACACATAAATGCTGGCACAATTAAATAACATTATGTTGTAGATTTGTTGAAACCAAATCAATTTCTTTCCGTTTAAAAGCAAGTTTTAAAATACCCTTTGGCCTCATTTGGATCACAGATTCTGTGCCTTTGTGAGAAGGAGCCGGTCTACAGGGCAGGCCGGGATCTGGATAAAGTTATGTTTCTGGCAGGAGATTAGCCTGAATGTTTGTTTAGTGCTGTGTGGAAGAGTTAATGGGCCTGAATAAACTACAGCGCTAATGGGCGAATGACATTTTTATTGGCTCTCATAAAACAGGATGTAGAAATAATGATTCTTTATGAATTCCATGCACTCCCCATCATCGCACAAATGGGCAGTTTCACTGTGACTGAAAGCAGAGGCCCACTAATCAGTGTATGTATAGGGCTCATATGCTAAGCACAGGGACGTATGAATGTTAACCTGTGAGAATGCAATAACTACTCTATGGGGAACAAGTTCACAGTCTGCTTGGGGATATTTCTGGGAGGTTAAACGGCACTTTGATATATAGCTACTCTGTGTGGGAACCTCCAACTCCCTTTCCTTCCTGTACCTTCCTTTCCAAATCTCCAACTGTAAGTCTGTAGGCAGCTGGCTACCAAGCACAAGGCCCCCGGGTGAACGGCAGTGATTCTTCTAGACCCTTTTGTCCCATCAAATGAAGACGTCTCCGCTGGTCATTATGGTGAAGGGTGGCTGGCCAGAATTTGGCTCAGTGCCATCTACTTACAGGGGGCGGATGGGAAAATAAAGTTGTTGGTCGGGAGACAAAAGTACGGGGAAAGGTGAGATAGGGAAATGGGACTGGCAAAAGGATGTAGCAGGGGTATTTTTAAGCAAAAAGGCAATGTGAAAGGCAGAGAGGGAGATTCTCCTTCACGAGACAGCAGTTACATGACACATTTTTTGAACAGCAGCCACTAGAAAGGTGCTAAAGAGTCTGAGAAAGGAATGCATAAGTGCCCTCAGTCGTCAGACACCTTGAGCTTCTTTACGTTTATCCAGTAATTAAACTACGCTTCTTCAGCTAAGCTCTTTCCATTATAGTGATTGTTCATTTGAATGTCTAGTAAAGAGGATAGTTTACTCTTCTTCATCTGTTGTACTTCACTGTGCATACTGCATAACTAACTGAACTTAAATTATACATTTCAAAATCTGAAATTGCAAACGCTAAATATGCAGAGAATTAAGTTTTCAGACTTGCATAACTTGAAAAATGAAAAACATTGGCATTTAAATTTCACCCCTGGGAGTAGTTGTGGTTACATTTAATTATTGGGAGCAATGGCACTAATTTTACTTCTACTTCTACCAATTTACTACTGTCTTTAGGTGATCGGATGAAACACTGACGCAGCTGAGTTAATGTTGGTGGGGGAAGATCATGAGATGGTGCTACATGACTGATGGGGTACATGCATTTTAAACTATTAGGCCCTCATAGCAAGATGTGAACACACTGCTTAGGCATCATAACAGCTGTCAGCATGCAAGTACACATCCACACGTGGCTACTAGATGGATCTCAGAATCAGTTCATTGATTGTTGTTTGACTGTTGCCTGCACTGCGCTACTTCACTAAAAAGTAAAAGTACAAGTAGTGATAATAATAGGCTTTTGACATGTCTGTGGAGTAGGGGGTCGAGAAGGAAGTAAAGGAGAGCAGAGGGTTTGCGGGGGAAGATGGCAAGTGCGCGATGGTGGTAAAGGTTCAAGAGGTGGAGCGGGTCAGGGTCGAGGGGCCGTTCAGTGTTTGGTTAAGGCCAGATGGCAGGAGAATGGCGTCTTTAGCCCGTGGTCTGTGTGCTGTGTAGTGAGGCCTGGGAGGAATGCTTGTCTTTTCTTTGCTCTCTCGGTGTGTGGAGACTCAAGGACTGCAGTATAACAGTGGATTAAGTCCCACATTCCCTTTTTAATCTCTCCATAGTCGCCCTCAGCTGTTTACCCTCAGGCCTCTGCTTCACTGCCTCCCACTGCCTGTCTGTTGATGCTGGGCTGGCATACACTGTACACTCTCATACAGTGTGCAGACACACACCGTGACCCTGTCACCCAGGTGACATTTCACAGACTGTGGCTAAGGCTGGCTGCATATGGCCCACTGTTCTACGCATACATTTACCTGTTCTCCTATGTTTCTGCATCTTCAGGATGATGACTGCATGTCATTTGTCAGCTGATCACCACATTGCTTAAGCTTGAGCCTGAATGGCACAGTCAGTGAGAGTCAGCTAAAGCAAGCAGCTTCAGAATTCAGCCTGAATCAGCGCCACTGTATGCGTCATTTGGATGTGTACAGTTTTATTACCCATAATTTCCTGGTTAGGTCAGATTTGGCTGTAGCCATGTCAAGATGTTCCCAAAAATAAACAATTTATTTGGAGTGCAGTTTGATTGTAGCTGAGAGACTTTATGTCAAAAACATAACTACACCAAAATAAGATGCAAATTGTAAATTAGACATATGTTTCTGTCTCTGCATGTATTTTTCCTAATCTTCACTAATCTAAGCAACAACTTTATGGGCATTAAAAAAGCTACACTGCCCTGCAGGAATATGGCTTCAGGGAAGCTGGACAGTTTATGCATTCCCGTTTTGTAAGATTCTAGTTCTTTTTCTCAATTAATATATCAAAATTTGCTTTTAAACCCTTTCACTGAAAACTAACTTATGCTCCCAAATTCTTCAGACTTCATTTCGACCTGCCCTGGGCTTAGAGAGGGCTGCACTGCTAAGATAAATGGAAATTCAGAAGCCCCACTCCAGACCAGAAGAGCCTTTATTTCTGGGGACCTCCTTAAATGCAATAACTTTCCAGAGCACTTAGGTGAACTTTAGGTCTACAATAAAGGTCTTTCAGGCATCCTCCGCAGCACCACTTCTGTATACCCCCCACACACACACACACACACACACACACACACACACACACACACACACACACACACACACACCTCATTTACTTTAAGGGTCAGATCAGCACAGTGCATTCAGGAATTCAGGGAACTGGATAGAGCGTGGACATGCAGGTGCAGGAGATTTGGTTCCAGCTACTGTATGGTACAGGAGGAGGCGGGTAATAAGGTGCCAAGAGGTGAAAGGCAGGAAAGGAATAACGGAAGAAGACAAAGACACGAGGAAGCGTAGCCTGGATAATTTGTGTTTGTAGTGTGGATAAAGATGAGAAGATGGGGGAGAAGAGGAGAGAAAGGGGGAGTGGGAGTAAAACAGAGTACTAACTTTCTTACTTTTTCTCTAAACCATATCAGTTTTAAACCTCACTAAACGTTCCCTGCAGTTTAATCCCAAATTAGGTGAGACAAGGTTTTCCATGTGTGAATAACAAATTCTTAACCAGCCCTGCATAAATTACCTTCTGTATGACATTTATGATGAATTTTCACTGCGCTGTGCAAATCAACCTCAACAATCAATCAACAACTCAGACAGATGTTGTAGTGTAACTAGAATGTACATTATAAGGCTTAAAAGATGGAATCAAAATAACAGTGTAATTTGTTTAAATTAGTTTGAACAATCATGTGTAAAACTGCATTCTAAAAATACTATTAGCTTCATTTTACAGCCTTTACTTTGTGACTAACTAACATGCTAACATGATTTATAATAGTTCTTATCATAACTTAGTGTAAAGCAGCTGTGTTTCTAAAAACATATCTTTAGCCATGAACTGTGCAGTAATTTGTTTCTTTCCATGTTACATTCAGAGGACATAAGTAATTAAGTGCTGAACAGTTGCATGAATATTTTACTTACGTACAACTTCATAGTATTTGGGTTCACTGGTGTATTTCCAGTTTATGCTTTCTTTACTTGTACTCTCTATTTTAGATGTATTACTTAATATAATTCTGCAAAAAAATATAGCTGCATTGCTAGTTTCTTTGTGTAGATACAATTCTAAATTCCACATGTCAGCTGTATTGTTTTTTTTCCATATCATCTTATTTTTAATTATTAGCATATTTTCTTTGTCATGATTTTAGGGTCTAAGAGTTTGCTAAATAAATTTAATTTTTCAATTCAAATAAACTATTTTTATAGCGTGAATTTACAACAAAGTAATCTCAAAGTTCTTTACATAATAAAGTCAAGACTATACAAACGTTAGAGAAAACCCAACAAATGCCCCTTGGGTTTTCTTTAAATGTTTGTATAGTCTTGACTTTATTATGTAAAGTGCCTTGAGATGACCTTGCACTATATAAATAAAGTTGAATTGAATTGAATTGAATCATAAAGTTTATGTTAGAGCTAATAAATGTAGTTACTTTGAACATATGGTTACATTTCTCTCGGGTTCTGGCACAGACCTATACTGTAGCTTAAGCTACCGTCTGGACAGCCAGTTACCTTTGTAAAACACACTATGTGGTTGTCTGTGTCTACAGGTATAAAAAACAAGATTTGTGGAATGAAGTTTGTCGATAAAATCAAAATGTTCTTACTCAGAGTCTCTGACTACTACTATTGGACACCCCAGGAATGCCACTATTTGACGCCCTCGGAACAATGGTGTCCAGTACTGATTGATTGACAGGTATAAATTGTATAGGACATTCCTGGAGTGTCATCATTTGGGGCAGCAGGACCAACTTCACGTACAAACAAAAACTGCGTTGGTTTTGTTTTATTGATTATCCAGTGACATTAAAACCAATTTCCTTCATGTTTTAACTGGCACAAGAACAACAATAGCCCAGTTCTTGTTGACTACAAAACACTACTGTAAATGTTGAATTGACAGGAACACCCCTAGTACATCATGAATTTACAAAAGAAATCGCTGCTGAGGATCATGGTTCCGTTTCTACTCGGGTCAGGCATAGGCCTACAGAAGGGCTACAGTGTGCAAAAGCATTAGAAAGGAAAACAGAGGAAAAGGGTCACAAAGGACAAAAAGAAATGGGGAACAATGGGAGGAGGAAGAGGAGGGGAAGCCTGCTAGGGATAATTAGACTGATAATAAAGGGTCAGAGCACGTAGAGGCAACTGGAAGGGTTGACGCGACGAGGAGAGAGTTACATGGAAAAAAATGAGGCGATGGTGGGGGGTGATGGGGGAGGAGAGTGGTGGGAAAAAGTACCTGGGCATTCCCTGCACAAGGGGGATTTTGGGTAATGGAGGGTAGCTTTCTCTGTAGACTTAAACCCACTAGAACAGGCTGGGAAATCATCATCCTCAAGGACTCAGATTTGACTGAGCAAGAATACATATATTTTCTTATGAAACAGATTGCTGTCTGTGTACATAAGCCACTTGACTTTGCACACAGTCACCCTGGCTTTGTATATAATCTGTGTCTTTTACTCTATGTCTGTTCTAGTTACAGTAGGTCTATGGTGGTGGAAAGCCCTGGGAGGTCCTATGTTGTTGGGAACTCTCACCTCTTGTTAGCCACTACATGGCTATAGTCTTTGATCAGCTCAGCTGACTCTTAAGATCAGCTTAGTGCGGCAGGGGTCTGGAAAATCTGGGTAGATGGAGAGAGGGGAGAGAGGTGAGAGGTGGGGAGAGACGATGGAGAGATGGCACCCACTAAACCATACATCCACTGATGAGGAGCTGGAAGGGAGAGAAGGAGTAATGGGTGGAGGGGAAGGAGAAAGGAAGGGTCTCCTTCTCGTCCATTACTGCTCAAACACTTCAGCATGGCCAGAAGGCGCTGACCTCACCAGCTGAACTGAGGCCAGACATAAAAGTAAAGTTGGCCTCATTGAGTTTAGGAAATGGGATGAAAAGAATTTCTACAGTGTTTGTTTGGTGCATTTGTGGAAAGAGGTCCCATCAACCTTTCACCATAGTCTGAAGATTTAAGCATCCAAAATGACATAATTAAAGCAATTAGGAGATGAGTTAACAACAATAACCTCTTAGTTCAACTCTCGAACTGTTTTCGTGTATTACAGCACTCAATGCTGCGGTCTACTCTTGGGGAGAGACGCCCTGTTCAACTCCGTAATGAGTAGCACCAACAGTCTCTTCAGGGGCACTTGAGCTCGACCAGAGGAGCTCTTCGCCGGCTACAGACATACATTATTCATTTCTGTGCTTAGTTAGCATTCATTCAGATGCCACCTTCTCGTGTTGGCTCTCTGGGTGAAACCCATTAAAAGGAAAAGCTTGACGTACTGTAATTACACTTAACTGGAGAGCACTACATGGTCTCTGGGAATACTGTTAACTCATGTACACTCTTACATCCCAAGTGATACTAGCTATATATACATCATAATCCACACGTTTAACTGCAACAAATTTGCTTTATGTGACATAAAAGTGAGGCTTGTTCACTAAAACATCCCAATGTGATTTTTCAAATGCAATCGACAATCTGCATGTTGTGTTACATGAGTCTTCTCCGGTACAGTTTACATGCCCACATGTCTTCCACGGTAACCCTGACAACACTGGCTAATCTGATAGGATCCTGATGTCTTCACTGAGTGTGTCTGGGTGTGATGTTGTGCTAACTACATTTGCTGGTTTCCTGTTTGGGCAGAATTATATCAAAGTGATAAGAGCTGCGATTAACAAATGGGTGGATCCATACTGGTAATGATGGTGGAGCCCTGACAGCCAAAGCGGTGGACATTTTCACGTATTTTTATAACTTTTAAAGTATTTTCTTATACTTCTAAACTTTTGCATATCTTCTTTTAATTTAAGTTTGATTGATTTTCATAAGTTTTTACCTCTGTTTAGGATACATACCACCGTTTTTCACAAAAAAATCTCTTCTCATTTCCCATTAATTTGACACTACATAAATGAAAAGCATCCCTGTAGAATATACTGTAAAGCCACACAACCTGCCCTAATGAGGTTACCAATTAAATAAAATAGTTAAGCTGGTGTACTTTTCTAATGTGCTAATATGTCTTTATGAAGTATTTGGCACAGAAATATGTTCACGTAGTAACTAAATGTTTGAAATAACGAAACAGCTCTCATTAGCTGTCTGATCACTAACAGGACTAGTTCACACGTTTAGTCACGAGGTTAACTGTTGCCTTTGACTTGTTTTATAGGTGCCTGCAAACCATTTTTGAGAAACATTTAATGTACTAAGAGGAGAGATTAAATAAAAGTGGATGACATAACATGTCATCTGGATCTCTATTGCCTCAAAGATGAGCACCAAACACTAAAGGAGCTGGGCTGTGAATCAATTCTGCTGTATTGCCAACCAAATTATCCCAACTTTCACTCAACCTGTCAAAGTAGTTTTGGTTACCTAAACCATAAATCTGTAAAAGTAATCAAAAAGTGAATCACACAATTATTATATGTCAGAACTAAGATAGACTGGCAGTCTCTTCATGGTGTACTCTGCAGTTTGACAGCTAGAATCCAGCTCCGCTTAATAGGATTAGTGGTTTAGAACATGGATTAATGGGTGATCATATCTTTTTAAATGCACTAAAAACAATGTCCTGACAATAATAGTGATCAAAACACATACGTTGGAACTTTCAAAGGCAACTATACATTTTTTCTTCTAGGTTTGAAGACTATTTTTTTTATTAGACTTGTTACTGCTTTAATACCACAAAGGGCAGTACTCTGTTATTATAATTCAAAATCAGAAAGAGCTCTAGATGCCCCATTGAAGCTGCCAACCCTTTAGCAACTATACTTTAGCAGAGCACTTGTTTTGCATCACTTTCATCTTGTCTCGCTTCCTGCGCTTTGCTGACCTGCTCCTGATTAAAACATGTCAAGCTCCTCATTAGACACTGCAAAAGTGTCCACATGCCTATGATCACAAGTAAACAGATACTGAACAATTAAACCTGTGAGAAGAATGTGTCTGACAATTTTTATCAAAAAGAAAAAGGGTTGGTTTAGGAGAAGGTAATCTTCTGTCTATCCACATGTGTGGAAATGTGTGTGTGCGTGAAATTAGGTCACATGCATGCTCACTTGTTACGTTATGGGAAATCAAGCCGAGGTACAAGTTCAAGGTTGAATCATGTGACATGTGCTGTAGACAGTAGTGTGAAAGGCTAAAATTGAAGAGACAATTTAGAAAACATCATTAAAATCTTACCATTTGAATTTTTGCATTATTTAAAGTTGCATTTTTCATGCTAAAATTCTGTTGAAGACAGCTGTTAGAGTATAGGCAAAAACATACTTGTAAAGGCTGTGTGTGTGTGTGTGTGTGAGAGGTGGGGTGAGACATGTCTCTTACAGATGTGAGAAAACAGCCATGTCTCTCAGACTAGATTTGTTGACAGTGTAATTGGCAGAATAGAATTATGAAGTTAGCCCTAAGTGAATTCAATGCTATTTAATGAGATGAGTCGAAGTGAAGCTGCGACTGTGGGAAAACAGGGTTCCACTGCTCTCCACACACACAAAAGGCCTGGAGTGTGTCTGCGTTTGCTGCTCCTAAGGATGTACAGCTGGGTGAACTCTCGCTCATGCTCTGCTTCTCTCTCTTCATTTGTATGGGGTTACCATGGTAATGAAGGAGGCTCGCCTCAGCCGCCCATAATTTCCAGAGAGCCTGTCTGCGTGTGACACGTCCTTTTCAGCTGCGCATTGTTTAGATGCTGATTTACGTGTGTTTGTTGCTCTTCACCACCACCTCCTCCACACCTCCAGCAGAGGTGGCGGCAAACTTTTAAAAGGTTGTTGCATCCGGCACCTAAAACAGCCTGTTGAAGTTTTGTTGATGGGTCATGGGTGAAATGATTCAGAATGAAAGTCCTCAGCTGGCTTGGACCAACTTTACAAGAAGAGCAGCTCTCAGTAATCAACTTCCCATTCAGGATATATCTATGCTGTTTTCCTCGCTGAAAACATTAATTGTTTTCTTTATTGCTTTCTCTGTTTGAAACAGTGCTCATTTCCCAAACAGCCCATCCCTCATCCCTCCCAGTAGGCGTTCCTACAACACAGAAGCGTCCAATCACAGGCCAACCCTTTACCCCATCCCTTTGTGATCAGCCTGTTAAGGACTTTCTGTGTTGATGTATTTTTTTTCTACTTTTTTTCTGCTACCCCTCATTGAGCCACTTGAGCCTGGAGCAGATGGAAAGATTGTAGTGGGGGCAAAGTAAGTGAGCAACAGGGGAGAGAGAGAGAGAGAGAACTGGAAGAAGCCATGCAGAGAGTGAGGCAGCCCAGCGACGATGCTTGATGAACTGAACCGCTGACCACCAGAAAGCCTTTCTTCCACTTTGACTAAGCCCGAGAGAGACTAAGGAGTCAAAGAGGACTGCCCTGAGGGGAGACTTTGACTTGCCATCCCAGCTAACGGACCAAGGCAAGCCGGGGACACGGACAGAAAAAGAAAGCACGAGTTAAAGAAGAGGACAAAGAGGGGAGCTCTACAGATGAGAGTTAAAACAGAGCAGCAAAAGGAGATGTTCAGAGGGACCAGATAGTAAAAGGAAAAGTGAAGTAACAGGATTGCTACAGGTGTGTCCACAAAGAGCGCTTAAAGAAAGGCCAGTACACCAGTGTCATCTGAACAGATCTGCTGCAAGTAAAACAGACGGACAAAGAACAAGTTCAGAGAGAAGAAGAGAAACAGAACTAGTGAAGGATGGCCAATTCAGGTCTCCAGTTGTTGGGTTATTTCCTGGCGTTGGGTGGATGGATTGGCATCATCTCCACCACTGCGTTGCCCCAGTGGAAGCAGTCGTCGTACGCCGGCGATGCCATCATCACGGCCGTGGGTCTGTACGAGGGGCTGTGGATGAGCTGTGCCTCACAGAGTACAGGACAGGTGCAGTGCAAGATCTTTGACTCCATGCTCTCGCTGGACAGTGAGTACAATGTTTGAGTTTGTTTCCCACACTGCAACTCGTGGTTCTCCCCTGATCAGAAGCTTTTAATGAAATTCTATTTTCTACAGGGATGATGTGATCATGATCATGACTATTTTAGGCATACTATGACTAAGGGAATATGCAAACTCCTTAGGGATTGGGTTGAATATGGGACAACTGTATAGTTGATATTTATTGAATCATCATTCAATCATCAAATGATGGAAAGCACAATTAAAACTCAAGTAAGCCAATAATCCAACCTTAATGTATTACCATGAAGGATTTCTCTAATCCTTAATTACTGTCTCCTCTTCACACTTTATTCTCAGATTCTCAAATTCCTTTCATGGCTGTTCTCATTTAGTTCTCTTTGAAATCTGTCTTTTTGATAATGCAGTTCTGCGTGAATTTTCTTTTGGCAGGATGACAAAAATGTATTACAAATCAAAACAGTCGTAACTAGCATTAATTTGCCTACATTTGTGAGCCAGCAGCAAAAACAGAAGGAAAACAAATCCCCAATGGGTCTCTGTGTCTGGGATGCATTAGAAGCCGAAAATCCCACTTTAAACACTGCTGTTTGCCTCTTTAATAAAGTTCAATTGGGTCTTAAAATTCCAAAACATCATGAAACGTAATGTGTAAGGAGGAGTGGGAGGTGGTGAGGAATGTGGGGTTCAAACCTGATTATGAGCCCCCTGTCATCTCCAATCTGTAAGCAGGATCTAGTGACTCATAATTAATGACACACAGATTATACTGTATGAAACCATCCATCTCCTGTCTACTTAAATCATCCTATTAGAGATTCTAATGAAAGCCTACGAGGAGGAGGGTGGCCTTGGTCAAAAGTCATTTTCACTAAACAATTGAGCACTTTGAGTTTGTCTGTTTTTCTCTGCGGTCTGAGGCCAGTGTGCTTATGATTACTGTTGTGCCACACTTTGCCATGGAGCAACAAATGAGGCACTTTGCAAACATTTTGGTGTCTTGGTGAGTCATTGTATCCAAACACTTTTAGTGGCACGCCGTGTGATGGGGTGCCCTGAACTGATCTCCCATCTCCTTTGGTTCATTGCAGCAATAAGAACATCGTATTGTCCTTGCGGATGAATAGGGGCTGTTAGGAGAAGAAAGGGGCAGTGTTGAGATATAACACCAGAGATATTCCCAGAATGCGTTCTGTCGTCCCCACACGCGCACATTGTTCTATTTGTCCACGCACCCAGTCAGTGCAAGACAAACACTGAAGAGTTAACCATGTGTTATTCTGAATGAACACTGAGCCAAAAAGTTGTAACCAACAATTCGTGATTAAATTATTCAGGTATTGCTCCACACAGATTATGAAATGAAGCAAATAAGCATCAAGTCGTCTCCAATGTCAGAGAAATCACTGCAGGTATAAATCCTGATTAAACCTTCTTGTCTTGGTTTGGTCTAAAAAACTCTCCTCCCAGAATACATTCGCAGCAGGATGCAGCATGTGATGGTGGGCATAATTGTTCACCAGACTGTGCTGTGTTCCACTGATGTGGTCAAGCAACCGTGGTGGAAACTGCTGGATCAGCTGCAGGTTAACTGAGCATTCTGCTCAAAAAGGAGAAAGGTGGCTGTTATTGTCAGAAGAGTGTGGATGGTGGTGCTGAAAAGGACAGTTCTTAAAAGGCAGATACATCTACGCACTAAAGACAAAATGATTTGCCCCTAAAAAGAAGTTCCTAAAATCAACAATAAATTCGTTTCACTCATGTTGGGTGACAGCCAGACACACTGCTCCGCTAGGCAACATTGTTAGAGAAATGTTTACCAGTTTCCTCAAATTGTTCAATTTGTCACAAATTAGTATATTGGGGAATCAGACCAGAATGAAGGAACATGTCAGCCGGTGGAACAGTGGGTCTGGGCGATGTGTTTTTAATTGATTTTAGACAACAGGGGACATCGAAAAAGTTAATCCAGGTTGAAGACTACAGATGAGTAGAGGCAAGTCATTTTTGGATTTTGTATCTTTGCAGAGATTTATAATGATTCTTCTTATCTAAATACATTTAGAGATTGAGATCTGTGTAACAGAGGGATACAAGATATTGTATGTCTGTCTAATCTGTCAATTGTATTGTCTTGTTTTCTCTAGCTGTGTACAGCACTTTGGTCAGCCAAAGCTGTTTTCAAGGGCTTTATAAATAAAGTTGAGTTGAGTTGAGTTGAGTAAGAAAAATCCTGCTCTTTTAACGAAAATATCACAATAGGTATAGTGCTACCCAAAATGGCAAATATAAAATGTAAAACTACTTTACTTTAAAAAGGCCATAGTGGTCATGTGATGTGTATATGCCCCTACAGCAACCAATAAAAGCCATTACTGTCATGGATTCGTATTTAGAGTGTGATTTCGATGAGTTGGCATAAGCGGCAACACTGGTTAACTCAACCTACCAACAAAAGATGTAGGTTTTGCCAAATAAAGTGTAGTAATACTTGTCAGAAGGTTGGGTCAAGTGAGTACATGGTGTGCATTTGTTGACAATTGACCACAAAGGGACTAGAGTTGTCAAATGGGAGTGTAGCTTTATTAGTGGTAGTGAGTGGGAAAACAGATATTACGTATGAAAGAGTCACTAGTGACCTCACAATGGGATCTTACAGTGCCTACGCGGACAGGCACTCACTGAAAGCTTGTGGCTGGCACTGCAAACTTTGGCACTGGATGGAGAGGGCCGAGTGGGTGAGCAGCCCACCCACAACTCCCTCCTTCCCTTTAGCCTCTTCCTCACCCCAAAGGCCCCCAAACGCCCTTCTGGTTTGTCACCGACTGAAACCGGTCAGAGTGGTGTCATTTAGAATAGGCTTTAACCCCCACGCACCATCAGAAGCAAAAAGGAATGTTCAGAGCAGATGAAAGAAGAAAAAAAATCAACCCTCTCTCTGTTGAAAACCATCCAGACAATCCATCAAACGGAGCTCTGGAGCCATAAATCAGACTTCAAAGATTGTTCCATCCTCGTAAGTCCCTTCTGATCAGCCTCTGAAATGCTACTTCACTGCTGCACTATGAATGATGGTGTGTGTATTTCTGCCACAATGACAAATGGTAACTTTAGGTTGCTATTCACACTGTTGCTCAACAGCTTTTTAAAACTTTTTTAGTTTAGTGTGATCCTCAAAACAGTTGTTTGATGACAAAACAAAAAACCCTTATGGTTCACAAATTCATTATTTCTATGACTTTGAAGCCTGAGATGAAGTTGAAATAGATTCTATTCTAATCCAGCTTCAGGAAATTTTTAATTATACAGTTCTACTGCACTTAAACATGATTTTTGTTTCAATTAGGACACCGGGCAGAAACAGTAGTAGACAAACTAAAGTCTCTTCTAGAAGACAATGCACAACAAAACAGTGATTTTCACAACAATTTGAAATATATATTGTACGTGAATAGAAAACTTTATTCTTGCACACTTTTTTGTGGAGCTTTAACACAAAAAGCTGGATTTGAAAGTTTCACAAATCGGCTGTTTAATGCTACATCCTAATTATGTAACAATGTTCACTGCAGGCAAACTCAGATCACAGCAGGCTACTTCACCAATCAGATGTGTCCTCTTCCTATGTTGTTGGCTGCCACAATTAAGAATGGATCCAACTTTGAGTTTTATCAGCATTTTCATTCTGAATATTCTAAGTGCTTCAGCAGACGTCATTAGAAGGATCTAGGTCAGTTGTGGTTGGGCAGAACCGTGGATTGGATCGGTCAAATTTGTTAAATCTTTAAATTTAAAGTCTTGTAAATAACTAATGAATAAAGCAAAAAAGGTAATTTAATTTATAGGTAAACCTGTCCATTCATTAAGTGAGTTTGCAGGTTTTGGAAACTAAAGAAACACCAATGGTCCCGGTGAGTGAGTGTCCATACATATTCACATAAACACGATTCTTAAAATAAAAGCCAACAAAGCTTAGTAGCGAGCAATAGCTAATACATATTTACATTTACAAGACAAGGGTGACAAATCTCATGATGGGACACATACTAGCATTTTTACCTACTGTAGAGCTTTAAAAGGTTATACAGCTCTGAAAAACAACAATTGTGGAGCTTTTCTTGTCTAAATACTCATTGTTTACGGCTTTTTGTACTTGTATTTCCCGTTCTCTCCTGTGATACATGACAACATTAATATTTGAAGTTAATGCACGTGGTCTTGGCTGCCAAACCTGTACAAAAACCTCTGGTATGTTAAGTGGAATGTAAAGTTAAGTATGATAAGTGCACTATTTGTAAGCTCTGTAAGACCTCACAGTCAGGATATTGGAATTTGCATGATTCCTATTAGTGTTGTTATTTCTACAATCCCCTCGCTTGTTGTCAGCATTTTGACAGTATCATTAGCACTGCATTTGCGTAAGAAAGTTTGCATTTTGGGGCAGAAATGTCTGATCACTGTGGTGAGAGCCCCGTAAACACAATCTTACTTTCTGACAAAAGCCACACTAATCCCACTGTGTGAAACATGTAAAGCAGGCCCTCCTACAGCTGCTGTGTGTGAGAGAACTGTGTGTTTCATCTGTGTCTTCTCCACCCACAGGAGTGCTGTGTGCAGATATTGTGTTCTCGCACATATTAGTGTGCGTAAATATGTGTAAATATCTTCCTCCCACTAAGTTATGTGTGTGCTGAGGCCTGTGTGGGTAGTACATTCAATTTTTGAGAAGGCAAAACCACAGTGGAATGATTTGGAGAGGATCTGAAAGATAATTTAAGGTCCCCAAAAGCTTGGCCAAGAAAGTCACCTCTGGACAATATAACGATGGAATTACCCTGCTCTGGAAAGTAGGACAGCGGTGGACTCCCCCTAATGAGCTTTCTGTCGTAAACGCATGCGGTCTCCCATCAATCCTGCAGGGCTTATGTAGCTTAATTCCCTTATAATTATCACTTTTATGTCAAGAAATGTCTGTGATTATTCCAAGTGATGGACTGGAAGACCTCTCAATTGCTTTTTTTTTTTTACACCCTCCCTCTCTTTCTTGTCTTCTATTGTATCATTCACCACTCTGTGCTCCCCTGTGCGGTCCATGTCTCTTCCTTTCCTCTCGCTTAATCTAGTCCACATCCAGACATGTCGGGCACTTATGGTGGTCTCAGTACTGCTGGGTTTTATCGGCATCATCGTCAGCGTGGTGGGCATGAAGTGCACTAAGGTGGGAGATAACAATCCAGCCACCAAGACTCGCATCGCTGTGACCGGAGGGGCTCTTTTCCTGCTCGCAGGTGTGATTTCTGCTGTGTTCTGTTAATGTTTTGCTTAGTTTGCACATTATACTCCATCATCACCTGCAATCAGTGCATTTAGCAAGAGTGGTTTGGCATTTTTCTAGACTCAATCTCTCACCGGGAGTCTTCTGGGTAATTAGAGTTCCTGCTGTAAACAGGAAGTGGTCAGTTTAAAGGCATTAGCTGTTGACCTCAGACATTACCATAAGCCCTGAGGAGATTATTATCTAACCAAGGCTTCCCCAATTGAGTTTTGTTCTGTGGTAGGTACAGTAACGTATTAGAGATTCATTGGTAAAGAAGAACTAATCAAATCTTTTCCCCTCCACAGGTCTATGTACGTTAGTGTCTGTGTCCTGGTATGCCACTCAGGTGTCCTATCAGTTCTTCAACCCCAATACACCACCCAATGCCAGGTACCATGTCTAAATCGACTAATGCTGAGGTCTTTTCTTGAGCTAATGTGAAACTTAAATTAATCTCAAGTCACATGGGAAATTATAGTTTTTTGTTGTACTTTGCCTAGCACCAGAATATTTCTCAATGCTGTAAGAAATATTATATCAAGAGTCATGGTCAAATTATAACACAAATTCCATTACCATAATATAGGGGCTATAAACTAAGATTTGCCTTGAGCATGTTATGATTGATGCTATCACTACTAGCTTCATCTGAAAAGAGCCATAAGATGTAAGTTATGTGAGAAATCCGTAAACTGAACCAAAGCACATTTAACCTAATTAAAACCTCTGGTTTTTGGTAACGTAAACGTTTCAACTTTTGACCATTTAGGACAAAAAAAGTGTGTGAAACTAACCATTTAGGGGCAATTTTAAGCAGCAGTATCTGTCATTTTGGTGCCTAGGGCCAAAAAAAGTAACTAATTAGAGACAAACAATATGGATGTTAGGGTTGGAGGCCGTGTGATCAATGAAGAGGTTGTATTCATAGCATTACCTTTTTAGGTCTTTTTCTGTATGTAAACTTAATCATAATCATATGGCAAATGTTTAGCAATATCATACGTTTATCATAATTCATGATGCAAATGACAGTAAAACCTTGGACTGAAAGCCTTTTCTCCCCTTATTTGTGCACAGGTATGAGTTTGGCTCGGCCCTATTTGTGGGCTGGGCGGCAGCCAGCCTGACGGTACTGGGTGGCTCCTTGCTGTGCTGCTCTTGCTCTAAAGAAGACATGCGAGGACAGCAGTATTACCGTCAATCACAGCCTTCCACAGCCAGGGAGTACGTGTAAACCCCTCCCCCCCCAGCAGCCACCCAAACAGAGAGCAGAGGACACCCTTAGTACCACCCCCTTTAAAATAAAACCAAAAGACTACCATCCACAAGTACTCATATGTTTACAACGTCCATTTGTGGCTAAAGAAGCTGCAAACTTAAATTATTGGGGAAGGGACAACCTATATATTTCATCCAGCTTCCCTATTCACTGAGTAGCATGTACTGTTAGTAGAGCCTTTCATGTGTCTTGATGTTATTTAATAAACTATTGCAAATGTTTAAATCTGACCCCAAAAAATACTCTGGTGGTGCGTTCACACACACAGATACAAGTTGGCCGTAGCAAATATATAGATCTGGGGGTGTGTTGTGTGAGCATGTAATTTACATCCTCTGCTCCAACTGGATTTTAGCTGTCTGACATATCCACCAGCACCAGAAACACCAAAGATGGTGGCATTTTTTTAAATCATTGACAATGAATGTTTCTCGTCCAGAAATACCAGTGCTGCAAAACTCAATGAATTTGGATTAGCATGTCCTATGCCTTCTGGTTGGAGCTGCATCTGTGTTTTGCCTCCATATTGCTTGCTTTCACACACCATTGGTGCAGTTAGGTTGCGTAAAGGAGCACCCAAATGGGAACCCAAATGTTGGCCCCTAAAAGGAGAGAACAGATCTCTTCTCATTGCATGACCTCGGCCACAGACAGCAAACAGCTGAGGACCCTCCTCACTTTAAGATAAGGTACAATCACTTGCGCACAGAGAAGCAATCTGAACTGCAGCAGTGGAGGTGAAGTTCACGTGAAAGGTGTCTGCTTAGGTTGTACTGAATATGGATGCTGTTGATGATCAGGTCATAATTTTTCTCATCAATAAGACAAAGAGGAGGTTCACACAAACACTGTTAACATTCTCTTTGTTTTACCACCGATGTTATTATTCATACAGTCCTTCATCTAATATCTTGTAGCTATAATGTTTCCAATGCCTAAGATATGTATTAGTTGTTTCATGTACTGTAGAACATCTATCCTTAATCTGGATCATAAGCTAAGACATGATCTTACACTCTAAGCTTAAAAATGAGTTGAAAATAATGTCGACCATATTTAAATTCACAGCAATACACACTTATTCAGTTTATCACATACTGTAAACTGACCATAAGCTTTTGGCAAACCTCTGACTACTCGCTGCAGATGAATGACAATAAATTTAAACATTTTCCCATGAATTGACTCTTGAATCCCCCCTTGATGCTTTCATATCACTTTGCTCTCATTTATGTTTCCAAAAGAGCTGGCCTATCACTGTTCCTCATAGTAAAGCCATTAACATTTCTTAGAATTGCTCCCAGTTGCCCAGTTTTATAGTCTTTCTTCTTGGTAGACACTTGTCTGTGGAGTGCGCTGTTATTCACAGATTTTGGGGGGGGGCTCTGTCAGGAGCAGCTGTGATTTTAAGAAGAACTGCTCAACAGCATGTTTGATGGAACTACATATAAATCACGATTGAAACATAAGAACATAAATACACTCCATATAAAAAAATCGTTTGATATGTTGGGAATTAAATGATTGATACTCTCACTCTAGTATCTGTGTTAAACATTAAGCTACACATGATTAGCTTAGCACAGAATGAACCTGCTAGCTTTGAGCTGTTTTATGTTCAAATACAAACATTATCAGACAGATTAATTCTTGAACTTTAGAGGTGCTGCTAGGTGGAATTTGTTACAAACTAGCTCTTTCGTCCCTGCATACACTTGTTGTGCTAAGCTAAGCTAACACCTAACACCTAGCTTCCGTCAAATGCTATCAGGCTTCTTGTTGAGGTCTAACCCCAGAAATTCCTAAATCCTCCTTAAAATAATCTGATCAACTTTCAGCTAATTTGAATCCAATGAGTGAACTCCAATTTAATTTCTAATTAGCCCATCATTGCGAACATTCACTTGCATCTAATAAATAGCCAGCTGGCATGTAGCGTCACCTCCCGTGCTAACATCGCTACAATCACGAAGAATCCCACTGCATTCCTAACGCTCCATTGCGGTGGTGAGAATCTGACAGGTCTGATATGTCTCTTATTTCCCCTCATGTCCTCTAATCCTGTTCTTCTCTGGCTCTCTTCTTCTTCTCTCCTTTAATTCAGGGCAGAGTTGTTGAGTGAAACTAGTTTCCCTGACTGATCAGCCCCCGCCTTTTTATCGAGGATTGTCCGACTGTCCAACTACTTTCTTTTCCCTTCCTTTTTTCCTGTTTCCTCCCAGACCCCAAATTTGGACTTAAAAAGAATAGTTTACTTTCCGCAGTACCGCATCTGCACCTTATCAGTTTTGATGGGAATCAAGTTGTACTGTCTACTCCCGTTCCTTCACCTTCTGAGCCTTTACTGTAAATATGGACACTCCAAGTAGATGTGATCAGATCCTTTCTTTAAGAAACGCGATGGCCGCCTCCATTTCAGCCTGTAAAACTTCTCCTATGCCTCCCCCAGCCCCCTTCTGCCCAATTATCGGCTGCAATTTAATGCGTCGAAGCATTTTGTGGTTTGTTTGTGCTGATTTATGATTTAATTTATATCCTATGACCTCTGGGTGTTGTTGCATATGTGTCTTTTGGGCTTGTTTTGCTTTGGTTGTGATTGTACTTTGACTGAAACGTGTCTTTTTTTCCCTTTTGAATTGCAGACCAAATGTTAAAAGTACTCCACCAGAGAAAAGGGAGCAGTACTTGTAGTTTGGGAGAGTCTTCTGGCCTTGCCATGGTTTAGATTCTGTCAACAGACCAAACCCTCTCACTGAAGAATTCAAAACAGACAAACCATTAGAGAAAAAAAATACAACAAACAGCATAATAAATTTGAGTCTTTGTTGAAGAAAACGTAATTGTTTGGGGAAGTTTTGTATTGAATAGTTTTGCAAAAGTTGGGGATAGAGAAAGGCAGCATTTTTGTCGTGTCTGTTTTGTTGACTTTGGGAGAGAAAGTTGTTCAGGGTATGTTTTCTATAACATGTTAAAATGCCCAGGTGTATATATCACCTCCTCTATTGTTTTTCCTTTTTTTTTTTTACTACATATATAATGTTATACTACAGTGCCTTATATATAACACATGTTTGTGCACATGTATGTTTTGAACTCCATGGATTCTTCAGTTTTCCATCCCATCTAAGGGATGTGTCTCCACAGTTCCTCTGCCAGCTGGTCTCTATGCCTTTTTCTATTGTTGGATTTCTAAAATTAAATGTGAAGCTACTCTACAGTACCACTTATGAAACAACAAAGTCAAGCGTGTGCTAGATCTTCCACATAGTGCCTTAGGCGACTGTTTTTAAAGAGCTGTGTGCCTGTTTTCAAGAAGCCTGGATTGAGGATATACCAGTACGCTCATTAGGTTTTGTTAAGTGCAACCCTGATCTTGTGTGAATGACAGAGTATTACTGGCTCTGAAGGATGTACTGTACTGTTTGATGTCTCCTGTACTAAGGAACAACCAGCTCGCTGAGTGTTCAAATGCCCTTCTGATGCCCTGCATTCATTTACCATGTCATTCCTTTCTCTAATATTTACCTTTCATGTTGTGTATCATCTCATTCAGAGTACAACCCCCTGTCTGTTTCTTTTAGAATAAAGTAAACACAGACATAAAAATGGTTCTGGCTTCGAGTCAGTGTTTTATCAGTTGTTTCCTAACTCTTCACCCTTGCCTGACTTCTCGCCCACTCTCCCCACTTGTTCCTCCTTTTCCAGCTCAAATACTTCTTCTGCACCCTGTTGTTCAATAATTGCAGATGTGGAATTCCAATTCTGCTCCACTGGACTGTGGCACATTCTCAGAGGTGGACTCACAAAGTCAAATTGCTCACCACCATTCAACTGACAACAAATCCTGAATTTTCTTGTGTTAGTTTCAAACTTTTTGGACACAGTTTTCAAAAACTTTCCATAGTGAAACAATTGCAAAACATCCTTTTATAGTTACTCTCCAATTAATATCCCCCACTAAAGCATATTGTACATACCTGTAATATAAAAATAATTGTCCTGTGTACTAGAAAAAATGCATGGAAGTCCATAAGCGCCCTTTAGTTTTGGACTGATTTGATGGGACACGTTCCAAAATCTGTCTTATTTCAATGCAGTTAAAGTTATATTAATAAACAGCACACACATTTACCAGCTTGTTTTTTATTCTTTAATGCCACTCACCAGTGGTGGCAACATTTAATCTGTACTGTACTTTTTCAGATGCAGATTATAACAAAAGGTCAAATGAATTGATAAATGTTTATGGTAGATTAACCTGCGGTATGTGCATAAAGCTTCAGCCTTATCGCTCCATGCTTCTGTTTTTGTTTCACATCAAGTCTAGTTGGACATACTTACACACATTTGGACATTTAATGTTAAACAGTGAAAAAATGTGTTGCTTCTTCTCCTGGAACTTCAGTCCAGGTCAGCCTTCACGATGCATTGGTCTATCTCAGCCTGCCTGAACTTAAACAGAACAGATTTGTGTTTGGGAATATGACCATCGGTTCACTACCTTCACCCTAATGTTGTGCTGGCACCTCTTCACTAGCACCTTCATAGACCTGGAACCACAGACACCAATGAAGTCACACTGGTTAACGGCAGCTTTCCTCTTATTGTAACAGTTGCTGTGGTTGCTGGAAAAAGATTAACCTGTAAGTGTATTTGTACTGCTTAGGAGATTTAAATTTCAGGTGCTCAATTAAACCAAATAGAACTTTCACTTAGTGAACACGTCTTAGTCACACACAATTTGTTTTTTTAACATTGGTGAGGAGAAGCTACAAACCTTTATGGAGTTATAATGAAACAAGTAAACTCTTACTTTACTAAACTGCAGGTGTTTTTTAATTATTATTTAACACGTCTCCAGTTTCTGCGTGGTGAAGTCCTACGGTACCTTCTTCATGTTGGAATGACATCTACCAACTCGGAGGCTCTTCTATGGCCAATGCCCTAGGCCACATTCCCTAATCAGGCCACTATTTGGATTCCTTCTGCTTGTCCTAATGCACTTGTGGTGACGTTGGATTTCTTGAAGCAGACTGACACAGTGTCTCCATGCAGTTGAACGATACTTGTCTGGCTAGCAAAAATCTAGGGTTTTATACTCTTTTTTTGCCATTAGTAATGCTTACTTTGCATTTTGACACTAAAAATATGCACTTCCACCATCTACACGTTAGATTTTTATCAGCTACTGAGCAGGCCTTATGGAGTCAGATAGCATGACTAATTACTGAGTAAGTTTACCATTTCCTGAATGTTGATTTTAGTTTACTTCGGGATGCTTTTTCTCCCCAACCATATGTCCCCTCAAACTTTTCATAATGCAAACAATACACAATTGCTTTAATCAATAAAGCATATTTTATATTCTTGTTTCAACCGCAATAATTCTTTCTAAAACAAATGTAATTGCGTGTTATTGTTTTACAATTCTAAAACCTTAGTGTCTATAGAATCAATAATGGTAACAGTCTTAAAAAAACTTTTTTATGCACAGGATTATCTTTACGTGTACATAGTTATTTAGTATTTCAAAATCAACTTTCGATCTCCTCTTATTGCCTAATCCACAGTGTTGCTCCCCTTTTTCTCCAGTTGATAGCGTCATCTCTGATCCTGGGGACAGACAGCTGTGTGTAATCAATTACTAGCTTCTGTAGCTGTGAACTGGACCTGTTCCGGGTCTTTTCACTGCTTCGCTAAGCTGTCCTTCTTTACCTTTTTTCTCCATTCTATCTCAGGCCTTTTCTGATCTCTTCTCCTCATCTGAGGACTGAAAAGCCTTTTACAGAGTTCCTCCACATTTCTTCGTCTGTATTCACTTCTACCATCGACTTCCGTTTTTCTGGGCTTTTTGACAGCATTGTTCACTGGTACTGTTGTACTTAAATTTTGGAGTACCTACTTAGTGCTTTTAAGAGAGTAAAGAATGGAAGTGGTACTTCTACTTGTAGTGGAGGTTCTTTAGTCAGATTCTTGAGATTTGAGTTTGTTGTAATTTGCCACCTGTGCCAAACAAACCTTCAAGTGCTGTCAGTCAAATACATTGGAAGCTCTGTGCTACTGTGTGCGGAGACTTTATAAAAATGTTTAGTTATTTGCTTCAACCACAATATCCGAAAAAAAAGGCCTGATTTAGTGAACTAACTTGTAAACTTCCTTTCCCCCCTGGTTTTGTTTACTTCACACATAAAAAAAATAAGTTTAACCACATTGCATCACTCATGTAGAGAGAATATTCTTGCCCTCTCATTGGTAAAAAAGAGCAAGAAAGTAAACACAGAAAGAAGATCCTGTTCAAACTGCCCAGTTGCTATTAGCTCAAGATCCTAGTAAGTATCTGAGCAATATACCAAGAAAAACTCAGCAGCAGATGTTTAATACACTTCAGAATAACTTCAAGAAAACACAACGCAGCTTTACACTTAAGTAGCTGTTTAGCAAAAATCTCCTGTTTTGTGGCTGCTCCTGACTTTGCAGTGACTTCGGCTGTTGCCTAAGTAGCTACTGCTTAATGAAACCCATCCGCCAAGCTAAATCATGCACTGTGGAACATCCAGTTTGTATGCGTCTTTTGTTATAAAGTGTTTTCTTGGTTAGCAGCAGTGAGAGAGACATAATGAGGAAATTTTAGGTGGAAAAGGTTTGAGTTTTGGAGGAACTAATGCATTTTTATTCTTGTGAACTGAACCTCAAAATAACTTCATGGTGCTGCTGACGGCAGCTGAAACAGACTTAACTACAGTAAATGCCCCAAATGTTAATATAGATTCCCTATGTATGTAAAAGCCATTTGTCACACTGTGACTTTCCAGTTAATTATAACCAAACTGTATCTATCTACAGGGACATGAATAAGAAAAACAATGCATGGAGGCATGTTTCTCAGGAAATAGCTGTTTTCATGTGTTTGTTTAGTGGCAACAGCAGGAAATAACTACATTACCTAATCAAAGCGAAGAATGTAAATTATGTGACTGGCACTAAACACATTTCATATGTATGAGAATCCAAAGATTTTGCAAGTTTGAGTGTGTGCATGTGAACAGGTGCTTACAGTGAAGATGACCTTTTCAATGCGTGTGTGAACACAAGGAATGTTTACAGCAGCCAAAATGTGAAATGTGCACGTGAACAGGAAGGTGTCAGATAAAGCTGGACTTAGGAAAATATTGTCCTCTTCATTAAAGAAATGACAAAAGCATGCAAAAACATTAAAGCTGTTTTGTAATATGAATGATCTTGCATTCTCAAAGCAGGACCATATGAAGTAAATATAGTAATGAGATTGTACACAGAGTCAAAATGAAGCCGTTAAGGAAGAGTGATGCAAACAGAGCATGGATGTGAAATCTCACATAGACTTGACACACGGATGCACTTACACTTCAGGACTACGCAGTCTTTTCCATGATACTGCTGTGTTTCATTCCTATTTAAAACCATGATGCAAAAATAACATTTCCCCAATGAACATTTGCTGCAACTGTATACACATATACAAAAAAGCCTTCACGGCAGCTCTGATTTATAGCACATTCATAAAACTCACATCTAAATTAAACACATGCATCAGCATCTGTTTCTAGCAGCATGTGTCTGCTAAGCTCAAGCTGTGTGAAAGATGTTTTCCTTCTTCTTATTAGACAGAATCTAACTGAGATGTTCAACTATTTGCACGCGCAAATATTAATTCATTCAATTCAAGCGTTTTAAAAGGAGCAGAGGTTGCTGTAGTAACATAATGAACCCGATGAACCACAGCTTGCAGTAGAAACCAGAGAATTATAGTAAACACAGGAATGTGTTTTCCGGCTTTTATCACTCTGTATGATGGATGTTGTGTTGCACATGTGTTTGATTTAGACTCATGCATTGTGGTAATTTAAGTATGTGTGATGGGAAATTATCTCTTAACTGCCAAACTGTAAACATCATTACGACAACAAAACATGTTTTAATTACGAAACTTGTAATTTATATTGACGAGAAACGGTTGGTAAACACTAATAGACATTGTTATTAAGAAGAGCTCTGTGTGGTGCAGCTTTGAATGTATGTCTCGTAGTGTAAGGCAGACCGCGGTAACATGACCCTGGTATTTGGTGACCTGATGACATCACTGCTGTGAGATGCAGTCATAACTGTCAACACAGCTGAGTTCAGACAACAGAGCACGGTTCCCACCATCAACCAGTACGAGAGACCAAACTGTGATCCCTGGCATTCGCAGACTCACCTGTCAGATAAGAAGTTACAGTACGAATGAAGTAACCATATTATTTATTACTGAGCACTTTTTCTCTGTACTGTTCTTCTGACAATTGGACCAATAACTGAACCGCTGCTTTTTAAACTGAGCTAGTCTAGTCTTGTATTTATTTATTTAATAGTAGTGATTCTTTTTCAAATTAACAATAATCATTTAATCTATGTATAATATAAACATTTTGATAATGGTGAGGGATAACATTACATTTTAAATATGCTCTCTTTTATTATGTACTTAAGATGCTCTTTATTGGTAACATATTAGACAGGCAAAGCTTTTAAATATTAAATACATTTCCTAGCATTTTTAATTAATTTCATGTAATTAATTAAAACTGCTATCACAATTAAAAAATAACATTTTCAGTGCAGTGAAAATATTAAAGCATTGTAAGAATATTGAGACCTTTGTCAAAAGTGTGAAGAATGGTTATTATTAGCCCTTGTTTTTGTTGAACCATGTAAAATTAAATATATGCCCATATAAATGAGATTAAGATGTTTGTTACACTAAGAATGAAACACATTGTTTTTTTCTTGAGAATACATAAGGAAAAAAATATGAATGCAAGACCATTTTTGGTTGTTTTGATTTTGTGGTTGGTTGCAAGCTTGTGAGGCATTTACGACCCCATAAAATTTCTACGTGTTGACGAGTTGGCTAATGAAACCTACGTCCTGCCTGTATCTGGTGTAGGTGTTGGCTCTCTACCACAGCCGGCCCACTGCTCCACACACACCTGAAAGACACATATTTAAACCACGAAAGTCACAGTGCAAGTCAGTGTGACTGATGCTGCATGAAATATAAATAACAACAAACTTAATTGTGTGGAAGCGCATTTGAGATTAAGAATGATATGAATCTGAAGAAGTCATCCACTGTGCAGAAACCACAAACCAAACAAACTGCTTCTGGCTGGATTTGATTAAAGCTGTTTTTGAGAGTGAGGAGTTGTAGTACTGACCTCCGCACACACAGAGGGTGCCAGAGATGTGCAGCAGTCTGCTCCGAGCCAGTGCACTGGGGATGAGCGTTGTGCACCGCAGGCTGGGTATCATGATGAGGACGGAGACCCCAGTCAGCACACACGTCCCTTACCAATGCTACTCTCATAGCCAACACATTAGCTGTGGAGAAACACACCAATGAACAAGTGGTACATTCAGTGCTTGTGGGTGTCAACATGTAGAACATCAAACTAGTTTCTAGGGTAGATCAGTTGTGTTTTCGACGGGTCTATATACTTTTTTCCTGCAAAGGAAACTCACACATAGAAAGTCCGCAGCCATGAGCTGTGAGGCCAGAGTGCAAACCACACCATCACTGTGTTGTCACCATGTATACTAGATAGTTTAATTACTCAGAAATTAAAGCATTAAACTCTGGAAGACTGAAATACAGTTTTAAAGTATTTGTGCTGTACTTGAGGATGCATTTTACCGAATTTCAGAGGCAAGTGTTGTAATTTAACTGTGATACATTGATCTGTAGGAAGTAACCATGTATTGCACCAAACACCATGCAAGAATTAAACTGCTGTGGCATGAGATTTGCAATCAAACCACCCATGATGTCACATACTGATGCTGTCTCAAAGCCCGTGTCGTTTCATGGGTGTGCATAACGTTGGCTTCTGCATGTAAAGCACAGGGCTTGACATTCTGTGATTGGTTAGGAAGAAATTGTAGCTCAAAAACATTTAGAAGCAAATATATCTGCCTGTGTCGTTCTGTGAGTCTGTGTTATTCATTATAATCAGCTAAAAATGCTGATGTATTATGAACTGATCACCTGCCACTTTATAAAGTGGATAAATCAGCTCCACGTTTACCTGCTGCAACACTATGATTTCTACACATTAAGGAAGCTAAAGGCATATTTTCAGAATAGAAAAGATTGAACAAATACATTTATTTTTTCAAGTTTGTTTTAAATTTCGACTTTGGCAGAATCAAATACAGAGGTTAAAATACAATTTCTTGTTACACTGATGTTTTTCTTGGCCCAGTACATTTTATAGCACATACTTGTTACTTCAACTTTAATAAAAACATGGCCAATTCTTTTTTTAGTGGATTACTTTTTTGGACAAGTTGCTGCACTTTCACTTGAGCATTTTACTAGTGTACTTCTACTCCCTCTGGTTGCTAGTTACCAGCTACTAAGGCAGCTCCATCTTAACTGTCTACAACCACATTACAATGCATCTTACACATCAGTACGCGGCCAAAACTGATTCTAAAAAAAATTGTAATATTGACCATTGTGCACAATTAATAATTGTTGAGTATTTCCTCTAATACTGCAGTTAAGACCTTCAAAAAACAATGTATTTTTAATTTTATTGGGACTTTAACAGCTCAACAGCAGCAGCAGAAATGTATGCCTCTGCAGTGCTATTTGTGTTAGAGGATGTATTGCTGTACCTGGCAAGTGCTCCATGTAAGACACGGATACATCACATGTCCTCAGGCCCACCATGTTGTCATGAACACACTCCCCCCACAGGCCACGACAGCGTGAGCTCAGGCCCACTGAGGTCAGCTGGTCTTTAGCTCCTTGCTAAAGCAGAAAACACATTAAAATGAGTGAAAGTCTGATAGTCAATATGAACGTCATGATTAAAATCAGGAAGATGCACAGTACACAGTAGTGCAGCCTGGTGGTCACTGCATACTTTGTACACACCAGAACGAACAGTGATTGCAGATACTGTATGTGTGTGTCTGTGTTTGTGTGTGTGTGGTTTTTTCTACCCTCCAACAGTCCTTTCCAGCAGCAGTGATTAGCAGTAGCAGGCTTGTCAGCAGCATTATTAGCCCCAGGACTTCAATGTGTCCTCTGCTCATCCTGTCCTCTAGTTAGCCCATTAAAAAATTACTTTAAATGGATTTAATTTATTCCAAAAGTGTCCTAATAAAAAGTGACTTTACAAATATTAAACAAGTTCAGTGGATTTCCAGAAACACCAGTCATTACATATAGAGTCAGAACAGCAGCTGAAAAAGTTTGATAGGTTAGTTAGGTGAAAATACAAGTTGAAGTTTTCATCAACAGGTGAGAAAATATATTGAATAATTAGAGCAATCATTTTGTGCTCTGTGACTAGAGAACTTTATGGGTGTTAGTAATCTGCAGGTGGCATTCTGCAATGGAAAATTATCAGAGTTGTTTTGTGAGTGAACCCCGATCCTTTTAGACTACAAATACACTAAATCAATTAAAGCTTCAGCATTTCCCCAAGACTTTTATTCCTGATAACACTGAAAAGGTTCAGCTTTCATACTGGTAATTTAAAAAAATATATTTAATTGATAGATAAAACATGAGCCCGCCACCCCACACACCTTAAAGACATCAGTTTCATGCAATTAAACCACCAACCAGGTACAATAAAACAACTTATAAAACTTCCATAACTTTCAGATGGATGTTGTACTTCTACAAAAATAAAACTGAAGTCAAATTTCTTTGTTTTTAAAGTTTTTAAAATTATCTCCTGTGGTGAAACATTGTCAGTCTTGAAAAAAATCTTCTTGCAGCTGTCATGAAGCTAATGAAGAGTGCTGTGGAAAAAACAACAAAAAAACCTACCTCTTTGAAAATGCTTTGCTTCCCTCCGATTTTGAAAGTGCTTCTGTTCATTTCCCAAAAACAAGGAATGGGAGAAATTTGGTGTGAAAGCGAAGCCTCTGAGCACGAGTGTATCTTTGCCCTTGATTGTTCCCAAGTAAAGTAGATTAGGCCTGTGTCAGTGGGATTTGCCAAAGGGCTGATATTAAGAATCTAAACACATTAACCACGCATGACCTTCATAACTACGCTGTAACTTCCTCCTTTTGTCCATGAAGTAGTTTCACCCCCATTTCCCCTTTGACCTTTTCAAAACATTTTTTTTTTACTTTAAACTTAAAAAGCCCAATTCAAGTCATTTTCTGACATTTACAAAAGCCCAGATTCCGTGCAGAGATATTTGTGCTGAGATTATGAGATAGAAAGGAAACATTTAAATGCATCTCAGAGAAGTGAGGGTGTGCGAGAGACAAAGAGCCAGACGGAGGGACAGACATAGCCATATTGAGATGTTCAGGTGGATTATTGTGGAGTGAAAATGCCAGCAGGCTCAGTGCCAGCCGCCTCCGAGCTGCTGCCGACAGGCTGAAGAGGGCAGTGTTTGTCTTCATACTGCGCCTCACACCTCACTCACAAAACTGGAGTTATGAAGCAAAACAAAGCAAACCACTCTTCTGTCAGTGACACACACTGAACTGATCCCCAAAAGTTATCTGCATATTCATATGTAGCATTTATAAGTTTCACAATAATTAAAAGTGAAACAAAAGAGAATTTACATTGGCTCAGGTCTTCAGTGTGCTTCTAGGAAACAAAATGTGATGGCAGTCATGCTGAACAGTGACAGGTCAACAGTATGTGCGTGTGTCATCACATTAAAGTTTTTTATGAATATTGTACATTTTTTGTCTTCCACTAATACCTCATATGATGCATATGTGCATCATGTGTGCATCCCTTCTTCTTCGTGTGTCCTGTCTATTTTTTTAGATCTCCTTTCATCCCCATCTCTGTATTACTGCCCTCCATCTCCTAACAACATGGCTTAAAGCTCCATGATCACCTATTGATTCTTCATCATCATTACCACAGTTAGTCATCTAAATGAGGGGCTGAGGCAGAGCTGCACGGGACTAAAAAGCGCCCCCGGCTTTGATTCGAACAAGGTCAGAGGAATCAATCCCCTTTGATCGTAGACTTGCTCAGAGAAACAACAATTTCCACAGGAGCTGCCAGCAGAGCACACAGCCTGGAGCTCCTCGGTCCAAACGTCTGCATGTGTCTGCTGGTACAAGACCACACATGGAAAATGAACCGTTTTCAAGGCCCCTTACTCAGTTTGTTTAGTCCAAGCTGCTCAGTTCAGTACAATATACAGCATACTGGAAAATTCCTTATTGAAGGTTTGTTTGCATATGGACTGACACCAAATAACCAAGACACCTTTTCTCTGTCTGGCAGAGCTGCAGCTGCTCACCTGTTGTTCTCAAGGATTCCTCGACTATACTGAGGCAGGTAACAACAGAACTGACTCTCCACTGTCTTCCTTTAACACTTCAGTAATTCACATGCTGCTCATAAAACATCCAGCCACTAGAACATCTAGCGCTCACTAGATCTAAGCCACAGTCTTTTTTTAAAGATGCTCCTAAACCTATGATGTGGATGTGAACATCTCCCATAAAGTCAGAGTCACTGAGCAACACTGGCAGCAGTGCAGCAGTGTTAGCTGTTTGAGCGAGGGTCACCCTTCTCCCTAATCAAAGAATTTCAGCTTTTTACCAAGTTTTAGAGCATTTTCATATATTGAAATTTTATAATGGTGACTATCTGAAGCACTGAGTGACGCTAACAGAAGGAAGCTAGAGGAAACTTTCACGTAAGTATCTTACGTTGCAAGGCCAAGAGAAGCCGGGACTCGCTTGTTTTTTCCCAGTTAAGATTTTCAGTAATTCTTCTGTTTCGTTGCTGGCTGCCATCACTTCCCCATTTCTCTATTACAAGGAGTGAAACAGCACCCCAGTTGGTGACTATAGAAATAATCATTTTGCCATCTTGTCACAGACAATAACTACTACTACTACTTCTCTTTGGCCTTTTCCCATCAGAGGTCGCCACAGCAAATCGTCATTTTCCACCTCACTCTATCCTGGGCATCTTCCTCTCTGACACCAGCTAACTTCATGTCCTCTGTTAGCCACAGGGGTTGCAAGCCAGTGACTTCTGTGCCGGTTCCAAGCCTGAGAAATAGAGAGGATTGGATCAGGAAGGGCATCTGGCGTAAAACTTGCCAAGTACAACCATGCGAGTCATCCATAGCAATTTCCCAGACAAAAACTGCATCTGTTAAAATTATTATTATATATATTATTATATCTTAGCATTTTTTTATCGACGTCCTCATGCTTCGAGGTATTGACAGGTGGACCGTGGTATATTGTGATGTGGAACTGAGAGTTTGTGTAGAGGAAGCTAAGCTTCAAGTCAAGGCTCTCGGTCTGTGTTCCAACCTCACGTATGGAACTCTGGGTAATGACCGAAAGACTAAGATTAAAAAAACAACTTAAATTAATTTCCTGCTGTATAGTGATCTGGCTTAGACTTATAGAGAGGGTGCCGAGCTCAGGCTTCGGGCGTCTTGAAAAATGCCTCCTGGGCACCTTCTATTGCAGCTCTTCTAACCTGAGAATGCTTTGGAATCCCAGCAGAGAATTTTGAAATTGTCGCTGGGGGAGAAAGACATCTGTAAATCCTGACTAAACCTGCTGCCCCATGACCGGACTCTGGGTAAGGAGAATGGTTAATACTATTAGCCTAATGACACCTTATAATGCAAACATAACAGTTAAAACTGAAAAATGTGAAAGCATGCTGCTTTTAGGATGAGGTAATAAGTAAAAGCATGGAGTAGATGACATGAATCCAGTATTTTTATGATATAGTTTTGTGTATATTGTAGAATAATACCTGGTTTACTAACACATCACATCTTGCAGTTGTCTTGTGTGTCAGACATTTTCTATCCGTGGCTTACCTACCACTCTGCTTAGCCCACCAACGTTATTCAGCGTAGTAATGTCGCATAAGGTCATAAATTTGTTAGATGAGTGGAAATCAAAACTTCTTTTCCACTTGTTCCTATGTTACTCAACCTTGTGACATTAATTACCACATACATTTCAGTTTAAGGACAAGATCACTTTTTTTAAATCTGTGTTTTAAAACAACAGTCAGGTGCCCATGTTAACACGGACACCCGTTTTTTTGCTTTGTTGAGACATTCCTGGTTTGTAAGAGAACCCTCTAAACAACCCTTCCTGTGAGAGTAATGAGCCAAAATCCACAACCCACCATCTTTACAATAGCTTTTAAAGCTTAGTTCTCAAATTATGTTTAGATGTGTCAGAGAGGAAGATGGTGTCAGAGAGGAAGATGGGTGTCAGAGAGGAAGATGCTCAGGATAGAGTAAAGTGGAAAAGGATGATTCGCTGTGGCGACCCCTAATGGGAAAAGCCGAAAGAGTAGTAGTAGTAGTCTCAAATTATGTTTAGATATTCATTTGTGTCTTTGCCTCCTTCAGTGTCCATATGAGCACTTGACTGTTGTTCTGAGACACACACACACACAAAAATGTGAGTCCGTCCTTTAAATCAGGATTATGGATTTAGTGACCTGACTGTTGGTTTAAAACAAAAACAATTAGAGGATTCAGAGGAGTGTGAAGTAACGAAGTCCCTCAAACTTTCACAATTCAAACGGTGACACGTCACTGTTGCTCGCAGCTGTGCTGCCTTGGGCTGCATCACAAATAAAGCCATCTCTGCATCTGCTCTGTAGTCTTGCTGATCTTTGAAGTCTTTCCATTGAGATCCAACAAAACAAAAAATTCATGCTTGTTTTTTTTTTCTACTTTGAGATTTTTTTTAGATTTAATTGGTTTTCATCACATGGCTGAAGGCAGAGCTGCGCCCACTCTGCTACACGGCACCTTCACGATCAAAAATAGCCTGCAGATTGGGGATTAATTCTCTAAATTTGCCTGCAATTGCGGAGCTGGGCCACACACTATGCCTGTCTATACTGTACCTTCAATACCGTTTGAAAATAAAGCAATATTTTCTCACGCAACTGTTACCTACTGCTGACTCTGGCTGACTCTTCCTCTTCGAAGTTAGCTGCAGTCAGGCCGGCTTTTATTTTTTGTTTCCTCCAGGTTTGTTGCAGCATCAGAGCGGACTCAGAGGACTCCATCGTTTTATTAACTGCACACAAGTGATTACTTCCAGCCGCAATCACTGGAATCAAACATTGGCACGCATTCATGCACAGATGCACACACACACAAACATCCCCAGAAATACAAACACAGTTCAACCCACAATAAGTCAGAGATCCAGTTAAAAGTGAGTTTGGGAGATCTCCACAGCTGCACGCCCGGCAGCTGACAGCTGGATTGCTTGTGCGATTGCGTTTGTCTGCGTGTGTGATGTGTACCCGTGTGGCCGCAACGAGCTGCGTGTGATTATTATTGCTGTTGTATCACAGTTTATCACACCACAGGAAAAGGTACACTCACCTGGCCATGTTTTACCTCGAAGCATCATCATTCTGATATGCACACACGCGCACAACTTCAGTGTCTGTGTGCTTTCTCTCGGCTGCTATAATACAGAGGCCTAATTGGCTCTGACAACTTGGCCAACTCAATTCCAGCCAGTCTCGTCTAGAATGCCTTTCTATGTTTCTAATTAGGTCCAATCAGCCCGAGTGATATTTATCGATTCACTTCATACCCCCCATACACACACACACTCTTTCTCTCCTTCACACCGGCCTCCCTTCAGTCTTCCTGCAATCCTGTCTGAAGGAGACTGTGTTCTTCCTCTCTTCAGCTAATTTTAGAATACGTAAAATAATTATGATTGATGCAGCTCCTTCTCTGTTCCTTCAAAGCTTTTTAAATAGATAAACCAAACGGCAAAAAACAGAAGTACGAAGCTAATTAGCGTGCGTGGAAGAGCAAGGAGAGAGGCCTTATCGAGCCGTTATCAGTTTGACTGCCCCACGGCTTTAAACATCATATTAGATATCTTAATCGTTCATTCCGACAGGGGCGTCAGGGACAAACTTTCTCATTTTCTCGGCCATTTGATGTGCTCTATTTTCCCCCCTCTGGTTCCTAACATATTTTTCCCCTGCATTTCTTTTTTTCCCCTCAAAGAGACACACAGCCATCACCTACGTGGAGTGAATGCTTGATGCTTTAATTCATCTACACATCCTTTTTGCTGCAGTCTGAATGTAACGCTGAATCCGAGCAGAGTCGCTGCATGTGTCTTTTCAGGAGTATTGACATGCTGGCGTTGCTGCTAAAAACACTTCTGGAAATATTCCTCAGTCTGTGATGGAACAATGGCCAAAGGCAGACAATGCAGCATAAATTGTGGGTCTAATTTTATGGTAAAATCTCTTAAATCCTGGTAGTTAGTTGTGATCAAAGTCTGTTACACTAAGTCTCACAGTCCTGGATGGTTTTTGTGATCAGTCTGCTATAAGCAGGAGCTTAGAGGGGATCCTTTAATCACTGATAGGAGAATATTGACAGTATGAATTTCTCATAATTTTCTCAATAATTTCAATGAGCATAAATAGTAACGTTCAGTAAAGTATGGACCAATAAAAATAAAAGTACTTAAGTGCTAAGTAAATTTTCACCACTGGCAAAAAGTACTGTGTCATATCGTTATTGTTTAATTACTGGGCATAAATTAATTAATTTATAAAAAAAGAAATGTCTCAAATCTCCACTTGTTTGATTTTTTTTTGTATAGCAATTTATAGTAATCATATTTTTTCAAAAAGTTTTTATTTTACTTATTTCATTTCATATTTCCTCCCACAGCTCAAAGACATGCATGTTTTGTTAACTGGTGACTAAATTGCCGTAAGTGTAAATGTGAGAGTGGACGGTTGTCTCACTGTGCATGTCTCTCTGTGTTGATCATGAAACAGACTGGAGACCTGTCCACAGTGTATCCTGCCTCTCGCCCAGTGCAACAAAACTAAGCAGATTTAAGGCTTCTGACAGTTGTTTCTGTCCACACTCATATTCTACTTAGTCCATCTAAGATTTCAAAAGGAAATTTGTGCCAGATGTAAAAACACATTTCTCACACACAGCATTGAAGAGAATGAGAAGCATGTTAAAGAAAAGTGGCTTTGACTTTTGACCACAAAATTCTAATGAGTCCTAATGGACAAGTTCTTTTAATATATTCGTGACATAGCATTCACAAGAAAAGGACAGACAGACAAAAGGATACAACTCCAAAACACAATGTTTCCAGCTTCAGCTATTGTCAGACATGAATACAACGAAACAAACCCGCTGTACAGGGGAGCTCAGCTGTAAATTCACACACAAGGTGTGAATTCCACCTCATCCTTATTATATGTGAGAAAAAATTGATCTTGTCCAACCATATCCTACCAAAAGCTGTGGGAGTGTAGTTTTACACTGCTGGCAGATAAATTGTGTTGCCTGTTAACAAACTCCAGAAATTGCAAGGTAGACATACATGTACATATGCTGCCAACCAGATTTCTTTAGGGATTGAACTTATTTCTTTAAAGTACACCTCTCATCTTACAGGACAAGACTTCTTAAAAACACTTTGATGAGACATAATAATAATAATAAATTAAATTTCAATTCAACATGAACCCTTTTTCCAGGTTGTGTCATTCATGATTCACATTCAATAATATCCAAGTAAAACGGGCTGTGTTTATTAAAAGTCCTGTTTAACATTTGGTGAGTAATTTAAAACAAATGTGAAAACACTTAGAACTAAGGCTGCAGCTTGTCAAAGAAGTTACACATTTAAAATGTGTTGTACTTTCACCCCCTGTTACACTCCTGCAGTTTAGACGTTACTTTTTAAAAAGAAGTTATGAACGATGGACTTGGTTTAGACATTTAACCACTAAAGGGGTTTAAATTATTTTGTGCGTTTCAACTGTTAAATATGCACTTACAAATAAAAAAGAAAAACACATTATAACACAAATTTCTTCTAGATCTCTCCTTCCGCTATGTCCACTACTTTGTCCTGATTATTTTCAGGGACTGTAGATGTCAAATCCTTAACTTCTGTGGAAACTAATAAACCATCCACGGTACAACCGTCCCCTCTGTGCTTTCATACCAGAACTCCCCCATCTGCAGCTCCCTGTCCCTTAATAAAAGTAGTTTCATTTATTAAAAAAGTTGCATTTAAACACAATGATTAAGTCATTACGCTACAAAAACATCTTTGGGTTTTCCATCTAGTTGTATAAAAATGTGATTTTAAGGAGACAGTAGCTTCCTGTAACAAATGTAAATAATTCCTAAATGACATGCTTGAGTTTACTCAGGTCTTGGTGAACTTGGAATAAATGTTTCTTAATCAGCACTTATTAGGACGGTCAAAACACATACAGTATGCAGCTATGTTTTAAAGAGGAATCATCAGCAATTTCGACTTTGGCACACACACTCCCGTCAGACAGGACAGATCACCTGTAACCCCCAGTCTTGTCATCTTTTTAATTAGGCAGTAGGTTGCCGTCATTGCTCCCGCTGCTTCCTCTTTGCCTTCATACTGACGGGAGTGAGGAGTTCTCACTGAGGCTTCCTGACCTCCACATAACCCCGGTTTGAGACAGAATGATGCTTTCTGATCTCTGCAGCTCTAACCAAACCTCCTCCTTCCACTCTGTGTCAGCGTCTCTCTGCTGCTCTCTCTCCCCGTCTGTTCTCTGCACTGTGTGTGTGTGTGTGTGTGTGTACATGCTGGCTGTTTGTGTACCTGCTAACTGACAGACTCTCCTTTGATCAGGTCCGAGCCTCGGGGGCAGCACAACGCTGGCCCTCCTCTGTGGTTGTCTGTGTGCAGATCCACACACACACTCACACACTCATGCTCCGTGTTCACACACTTATTCATGCACACATCACAGAGGCAGCATGAGATGATGTGAGATAGACTGGGGGAGAGAACCCGACTCTTTGATGCGCTCAACATTTTCTGTGTTCATGTTTCAAACAGCAGTCATTAGAATGCACCGGGACGTAAGAGAAGAGGCCCTGGAAAGATTGGGTGATAGCAGATTGACCCTTCAAACGTGACCAACCTTAACAGGGGCTGATGGGAAAAAAAAACAAAGAGGCGGGCGAGTCATCTCATTCCCTCTCGACTCCTCCCCACTCGACCCTGTGACTGACTGACATCGCCTGCCTGACTCTAAAAGTGCTATAGTGATGAACAGCTTCCACTTAGTCTGCCAGTGTGTGTGTGTGTGTGTGTGTGTGTGACCGTAAAAGGTACTTGAAGACATTTTAAAGTGGCAAAATTGGCTGCTCAGATGCCCCGGCTCTGACCCATCTCTAGCGAGCCAGCAAGCAGATGGCATTCAAGTGGTTAGACTGCGGGTGAATGGAGCGGAGGTTGAAGGCGTGGTCGGTACAATGAAGTGGCGGGTTACCTCACTTCTCCTTTCCAATCCTTTTAGGACAGGCGTGGAGGGCTGCGTTAAGTGATTTTTATTTGGGCGATTAAACTGTCTATTCAGTGAGCCAGCTGAATTCCGTCGCCCTGCTGTGCCACAGAAGCGATTATGGAGGTTACGGATGTCACTTTTCTTTCTGCGGATCATCTCCCACCATCATCTTGAATATCCGCTCATCATTCCTTCACCATACTCTATCCGTTGCATCAGCCCCCGAGACGCAAACGCGTCATTTATTCCCCACCTTCGGCTGATGTAAAAATGATTTTGTGTCCAGGTAAACGTTTCATGTCCGGGACATGGATCTCATCGAGAAAATTAAGTCTCCCTAGACATTTTTCCTGGCTGGTGAAACACTTGAAAGGTCCAATCAGAAATAATGATCCCCAGCGCTATATTGAGCATACATGGCGGTGGTTTGGCGCTATCTAGCCGTCATGGAGCAATGTTTCCTCCCAGGTTGCAGGTTATTAACTGACAACACAGGGTGATGAGAAATGAAATATAGCCGTAGCTTCCACATGGATCTAGGTCAGGCTAGATCTGGATGAAGGTAGAACGTTTTGGTACAAGATAGATTGTGGTGCTGGGGGGAGGCAAGGCTAAAAAAGTGTTTGTATTTTAGTTTATTTTTTTACATTTTTCTCTGCTCAGTAAACCTGAAGCCAGATGGGGATAGAGCCAACGTATTCTGCCTGGAAAATCAGGTGTCCACTGTACAAATAGGAATAGGAATTAACGCACTCTCATCCTTCTCGCTTACAATTACCCCCATTTTGTTTGCTTACAATTAGAAATGAAGGGAGGAGGGGTGTGGTACCAGCCAAGCTTTTCCAGATGCAATAACACAACTGATAGGATGCCATTGTCTCCACTGACCTTCTGGATGCTTTTCAAATCAGCCTTTGTATTTTACTGACGGCTCTATTCAGTGCCCGCAGTTAAAGACAGCTTTATCAATAAAACTGACAAGAGCATGTCACAAAGACACAAAGGAAACAGAAGCAACAGATATCAAATGTGACCAAATAATTGTGAAAGATTCCTTAATATAATGCAGAAGTAGGCAAACTGCAGTCAGGTTTAGTCCACGTAGAGATCTAAACCCTATCACAATCTTGAGCTGCAATTTGGATTTTGACGGGGTGAACTAGTGGATCAAATAGAAATTGGGAACCTTTTGGAAGACAACAACTTCGGACTTCATTCTGAGTCGCTTCTAATCAATTCAGGAAATTCGTGCTAAGGAAGGTGAAAAGGGAATAAGAAAAACCTGTGAGACAAAGATGAGGGAGCTGTAAGACAGCCCACTCTTAACCTCGGCTGGAAGTTGTGTAGTTTTGACAAAAGTATGTTGCATTTCAGGTGGAGCCTGTCTCTGCCTTTTAAGTTTCTACTGAGAAGTGGACAGGAAACAGAAAAGGCTTTGACATGCAGTAAGGGTGCTCCAGGGACTAATATGGCTCGTCTTTTTGAAATATTTCTGGGCCTTATCACCTAGACCAGTGGTTTCCTCTAATCCGAACCACTCTGTCCTTATTGCCTAACATCAACCGTCTTTATCTCAAGTCCGGTCTGAAATTAGCACTTTTTGGCTAAATGTGACTTTGTGACGCAGTTGGTCTCAGTGTAGAGCCCTGGCTTTCACTGGCGAAAGCACAAGGGAATAAGGCAAAATACAGTGCAGACACAGGGAACTATGACACCCCCAACAGTATACATCAAACCACAAGGCAGTAGGATCAAAGGAGGGATTACCACAAGCGACTGACTGCATCCTGGTGATCCTCCTCGTCATTGGGTGATGCCTGGGCACCTGCAGCCAACTGCTGTTCACTGGGTATTAGTCAGGATACATGTTTCTGAACAGAGGGCTAAGACTTCCTGAAATCAAATAAACTCTTAACTAGACAATTTAGCTTCTGTTATGCATTTGCATCAGTGCAGCACTATGATGAATGGTCCCAGTGGTGCCAGGATGTAAATACGTTCAAACCAGCTAAATGAACATCAGTGCTAATGCAGCACCTTCACCTGCAGCAACGTATGCAGAAAATTGCACATTGCAGTTTTTCTTTTTTCTCCTGTCTCTCTCTCTCACAGACACACCCAAACACAACGCAGAAAATATGCAGTAAATTAAGTTTCTAAACTATTTCTATGTCAATTTTAAATTATATTAAAATGCAAGTTTAGGTGACACTTGTATATTTGAAGTCATCAGAAACGTGTTCACCTTTTTTTAAATGTGGCTGTGAATCCCATTTAAAGCTGACTAAAGCTACTACAGTGCTGACTAAGCAGCACAGTAATAGTGGCCAACATGACATTAGAACAAAGTAAAAGTGTAAATAGTCTGAATGCTATGAGTAAAGAAGAGCTTTCTAAGTGTCTTATCACACGGCAGTGCCAACACGCAGAATCATTTGAGGCAAAACAAAGGTGAGCACGCCATCAGTAGATCTATACATCAGCCTTTGCTGTGATATAAGGACAGACAGCGGGGACATATAAGGACAGAAAGCAAGGAGGCATGGCCTACTTACAGTTGGTTATTGTGACACCTGGGTTGCAGCCATCTGCCACATTCTGGCCGTGTGCATCTTATAAATGAAGAGACAATATGAGCATTGTATGTGACTGAAGGTACACATGAAAATACCAGGATTTTTACGTTAAGATAAAAAAATATTCTTAAACATGTATTTGTGTACATGTATTTAAATATTTATTTGGATTTGACACATTTGTTCAGTTTATTTCCCTCTATGGATCAAGTCGAAGAATTTTCGTGATATCTAGTTTCATTCCACACTATGAAATAATAGAAAACTTTTTGTTGTTTTTTCTGTTTTGTCTTGGCTTTTTGGAATCCTTTGGAATGAAGCAATGTCACCACATGATCATCAGAGTAAAGATAACACAGTAATGTGTGCAGATTGATATTCTTCATTCAGTGTGGAAGCTCATGGCAGCAGAGATGCACTTTTTCTGCATAATTAGTACAATACTGATTGATGTCTTATACCATTCAATCTCTGTAATCTGCTGTGATCTTGAGCTGCGTATGCTCCATCACAGTTTGCAGAGCTGGGTGAATCCTGTGGCTGACTCTGCATTGGTTGACAGCATCCCTTCAGGTGGTCCACACTTCATTACAGGATGGGAGCCCATCTGTAAACAGCACAAGTCGCCTCATATACTGTAGCCCTCATACATGGCGTGCGTGGGCCGAGGCTGGAGACTGAAATAGATGCACGTTAGAGAAGATGTGGCTGCTCAAAGATTATCTCTGTCTACGAGATGCATGCAAATGTTCCAATTTTCTCTTTCTCTGATTTAGGGTTCACAGCTGAAATGGAGGCCACTGGCCTTTTGAGCTTTTAGAAAAATATGAAACAGCTGCGAGTCTGTCACTGCCTATTGCTCTCTCGTTGTGTTCTCAAATAGAGACTGCAATTAACCTAAGTGGAAAAAAAACTCACTTTGCTTTAAATCATGGAAATGAGCCTGACCATGGAGTAGAGGCTTAGAGATTTCCCTCTCCCACCTGGCTGTGAGTAGCCAACCAAGGGACGTCACGTCCCTTTCGGGGTCAGAGGTCAAGTTATTGAAGTGGAAATCAATGGCGGAATCCCAAGTGGCCTTAAGAGGACTAGAAAGGAAAGGAACATTTCAAACAAATAAATAGAAGCTTTTTCAAGGTGCCCTCCCTACTTCACAGCTGTGGATTGATCTCACCAGTTTAACCCAGAGGAGGAGACACAGAATGGGAGAAGCAAGGAGAGCCTCGCGCTGACTTGATCTCTTTTATGTAATTGCTACTTTTTCACCTTGCTGCTCACATGCTTCCAGCAAGGCTGGGACTGCAGTCTGTCCAGACTTAAAGGCGGCTAGTCAAGGGTAATCTACTTCACACGCAGCCTTGGTTGTTGTACATCTTTAAACAGTCACATCTCACTTCATTATTTTTACGTTCAATTAGAGGGGACAGCCTTGTGGTGAAAATTGAAAGGCAGCAGGGGTTTAAATTTTATCTGCACTGTAGGTTCTAAAGGAAATATACTTCACAGTCTTTAAAACAGTAGCACTTGAAGTTAGTTAAATTGCATTAAAAGTAATCAGATTAGGCTCAAATAACTATTACAAAAACACACATCATAAGTGCCCTGAGGTGTGTGTGTCCTTTACTCCTATTTACTTTACTTTTTCTTTTTTCTTTTTGAAGCTTTACGTCAACCCAAAATGAAGGCTAAGCTCCGACAAAAGTGAGTATATCCTTGGCTACATCCCCGATTAACAAGTGGTGTGTTTGGCAGAAATCCTATCCAACACCTTAGCACCCCTTCCATTTGCATCAGGGTACTATTTTTCCCTCCGTTTGTTCCCGTGAGCACATCTGTGATGTGTGGTGTTATCTCCCTGGGATACATGCATAGATCAGTTTAATACCAGGCCGCTGACCTGGGAGACCTCTCTTTGGAGCCACATCTCCTCTCCTGTTCGGCCTCAGACAGATAAATATCAGGGAGAACAAAAAACCTGCCTCTCATATCCGCTCTGACTCTGATGGACGCAGCACGCCCCGGTCCCTCCAAATTGGTTTTTGTGGTAATCTGTGCCCTTGGCTGAGGCAAGATCAGGCAGAGGGGGGGTTTGTATGGATGGGTATGATTATGGCTATTGGTAGCCCTAAACACTGGCTCCAGGAAAGGTGAATGACAAGTTTGCATGTACCCCATTCATATGAATGACAACCCCCAATGCCAACCCCATGGCCACAGCCGTGAGAAAAAAAGAGGAGGAAGCCTAGTATTAAGGTGAGGTAGCGATTTGTTTGGTTGAGATAGGATACACTTTTACTCTTCTGAAGCTTTTTCTGAAGTGTAATGCTGTTAAAATCTCTTTTAATTTTGTGATTCATATTTTGACAAAGCTAAGTGAGATTTAACAGACAACAGCCCTAATCAAACAAAGATATTTTAAATTATTGTTCAACAACTTGGGCAAGTTAACTGATAATAAATGTTATATTTAAACAAAGGAGAATCAGAAAAGTCTGGTGAGTTTGATAGTAAACTCTACTTTACATGGGACACAAACTATTTGGTTAATAAAAATGTATTTCACTCACTTTTCCTTTTGCCATTGGTCTTTGAAATGACCACTCATGTTATCTTTGAAAATATTCTGCGGTTTATTCACTAACGTAGGACAGGACACTATAGTTCTCAAAGTTTATCACATACTTTACATCCTCATTGGATCAATGACAGAAAACAAGGGAACTGCAGAGGCTCCACATACTTTCTCTTGTTATTGTAATTTTGAGCTCTCCACCCCTACAAATTACAAAATACCCCCACACCTCAGCAGAGCATTCTGCAAAGAACGATTTTTGAAAGTTCATCAGTTCCATTTTATCGTTGACATCCAAATTCACCTTACACACGCTGTGTGTTTTGAAATCCACATCACACGCATTTGCTTCCTGTTTATGGATTCAAACTTCATTTTCAGCTAACTGGAGTTTTTTTTAAACACAATGCTGCTGTTTTGAGGACTCGTACGATTGGCATGCAAGTATAAAAGAAACATGTGCGAACATATCCCAGTGTAGGTCCAGTTACACATTTGCATGTATCAACAGAGAAGTATAATTCGACCTTGAATTGGGGGTTCAGTGTCTTGCTCAAGGAAACTTTGACATGTGGCCAGAGGGGCCATGTTGCCAAGTGGCAACCCAGGGATTAGTGGACGACTGCTCTACCTGTCACCCTGACTAATGTTATCGTGCCACCCAGTCTCCTAAAAATGGTGTTCCCATACAAATGAGATGCAAACTACAGATGATGTAGCTGCAATGTGGTATGCAGTTTTCACACCTGTAAAAGATTAAATAGGTTGTTAACACTACTTAATAATAAAGTCACACTTTAGAGATAAACTCAGAAGTTAGCATCTGCCTAATTCCCTCAAAAAGGCATAAAGGCTGTGGGATTTTCTTCATTAGCCTTTGAACAGTTAAGGAATTAATGCTGTGTGACAAACAGACTGTAGTTGAAGAAGATCTTGAAAGATGAACAACACTTTTGAAGCTTAAAAGCCAGAAGTAAACTGCACCACACATAGTCTTATGGCTTTTCATTGATTTGCAAACCGTTTTATGCTGGATGACGTACCTGATGCAACCTTGACAACCTTAACAACTGTTGTGCAGTTTAGGGCTTGGACATGCTGTATTGGCAGCAAGAATGGACCCAGTCGATAAATGCTTACTGTAATGACGAACTACAACATGTCGTCAGTAATTCCACCTCTATATTTCCAATCTGTTGATACAAATACCTTGTTTATTATGACCCTTCTTATCATAGTGACCTGATATATTTAGCGATGGTGAGAATAAACTCAACAAAGATGTAAAGAGAGATTAATGAGTAGTGGAGGAGACAACAAAATTTGGACTTGGGAAAATAAAAAAATAAAAAAATCACTGGGCTAATATGTGTCACCCAGCAAGCGGATAGGTAGGCTTAACTTTCAGAAAAGTAGCCAATATGTTGACTTATTTTATTTAATGTTAATGTACTAATCAAAAACTGTTTTCTAGCTGAAAAAATAATATGTTGTATAATTACAAACTAAAGAATATGTCTATTAGCATTTCATTTTGATTACACCGGGTGGTACCACAGCTTGAGTTAGCTTTAATGACGGCTGACTAAATTTATTCCACATATTATGTATTATATTTATCTAAAATCCACTCAGTTGTGGATAGAGGTGAAATTCAAAACGGATCCTGCCATGATCTGTATTTTATTACAGCAAAGAAGACAGGGTCAGGCCAGCATATTGGAACAATATTGGACTGTTATTGAAACTCGGATATCATCCGGTCACATCAGAGATGTTGTCTGATGTCATCTGATGGAGGCTCCGCCCTGACCACAGCTAGTCATAAGTGTTTTTTTGTTTGTTTGTTTGTTTTTGTAATAATCTGTCTGCCAGGTGTCTGATCAGAGAAGCTGAACGGAGTGAAACGGAGCCAGCAGAAGAGTTTTAGTTCAGTTTTAAGGGAGTCATAATGAAGTAATAAAGACATGTTTCTGATTATGAAGGAATAACGTCTAAATGTACAGTCTTTAGTGATGATTGCAAAGGTTACTGAATATTAAAAGGTGCCCTCAAAAGGAGTGACAGTAGAGGCCCACTACCTCCAGATGTTCTAACTTTATAAAAAATAACAAATGATGGAAGGAGAAGAATGCTAAGCAGTCTTCCAGCACTTGGAATAAAAGATTAAATGTGACACTTGAATGAGTTCTGAAGCTTGTCTAAATAGAACAACAGCAATACTGCAGCACACTTAGACGTGTGACAGCCATGCACAGTGCTGGGTTACGAGTCTCAGCAGGGCTGTTTGGAAAAGCATAATGTCACATTAGAAGAGGCTTCAATCACATTATGGTTGAACAGATGAAGGGAATGACACACTTCATACCTCATTTACTGGATGTAAGTGTTGTCTCTGTACTAACACTGAACTCCCTGTGTCATTCCACAACACTTAGTTTTATAGATGGATTTTTTTTTAAACAGACTCCCTCTGACATCACAGAGGGGATGTCAGAGGGACATGGGACTTTATTCAATGATCAGTGAACTTTGTCTGGATCAGGACATTATACTGACATTCTAATGCAAAAGTACTTCCCTGTTTTCCATGAAATTTGCAGGAAATATTTGCTCTAATAAGTACATGGATACTGTATATGCAATACCTAATGATGTGCAACTAGAGAGAAGACTGGGAAATACTATGATAATGAAACAAAAGGCAATGATTACTTCATAAGTGTCTGTATAGCCACTGGGTAATAAGCACCTTGCTCCGGATTACTTATCCTAATCAGGTGGCACAAACCTGCATTACTAAAAAATGAGTTAATCTTTGTGCACCCTCAAGTTCCTCATTATGTTATTATTATTTAGACCTTTAGATACTCTCCTTTTTTCACATTCAAATAAAGTAACAAAGCCTCATTACCAAGTAGTTTCTTAACGTTTTTGTACATTGTACTGAGTAGTGACTAAATGGTTCCTCGTTACTTTAGAATTATCTGATGACAAACTTTATATTTTTAGTCTCACTACTGGTACAGTGACAAAACTATTTATGGTCATTAGATGAGATTTTTGATTTCAAACTCACTGATAAGTAAAATGCATATTTTATTACTGCTTCTATAGCAAAACCTGCCCAACTAAAGAAGCTAACACAATAATCTTCACTTGTTTACTGATTGCTCAGCCTGTATGTGAGGCTCAGATGAAGTACGTCAGTTTTGAGCTTCAAATAATTTGACTGCAGTTCTCTGATCAACCGTCCATTCTTTCACCCCCCAGCATTTTCCTTTGGTCACAGGCAAATCCCCCACTGTCTAATTCCAGTTCGTGCCTCGGTTACTCTCCAGTCCTGACTGCAATAACGTATGGATCTTGTGCTCTAATGTTATGCTACAATATACCAGTGAGCTGGATGAACTCCCCGTCAACCCTGTTTGTGTGTGTCTACCTTGCTGTGGTGGTTTCAGGGGTGTCTGCCTGCCTTTGCCTCATCTCCGTCCCTCGCTCTGAGGAGACTTTGAATTAGTCTAATTATCATCGCCTGTGTCACGGAAGCATGAGGAGGAAGGTATCACCCCCGGGAGGCCTTCTTAGATTTAACACAGTATGTGTATGTGTGTGTGTATTTATGATAATGTGTGCGCATGAGTGTATCTTTTATGAATTGCCACAGCTGTGTTAGACAGCTGCTAGAGGGGCTGCATTCAGCGAGGGCACCTCCCCTTTCATTGCTACTGAAAACATGCCCCCTCATCTCATACACAAACAATTATGGGCACAGTCTATCGCACACACTCAGAGCTTCACATAATTACAGAGTTCAGTGCTTACATTTAAGAATATATGCAAATTCATTCTGATCACCCTCAAGAACAGTTTGAGAGGATGATGGCAACCAGCGTTTTAGCGCATTCAAGCGTGAGTGTGTGTGCTTTCTTGTTGATATTGGCTGATGTTATGAAGACCATTTCATGTTTAGCCTTGGGACATAGTTCTGACAGGAACTGCAGAGAGTGCTGTAGTGAAAATCCTCCTTCCTTTATAGCAGTTGTGTGACATTAGCTCTGGGCAACGGTGGCTGCTGCACATCAACTCCAAAGGTGTGTTTCTCTCCCTGCTGTGATCTGTGAACCACACACTCAGCAGATTGTTCTGTCATCTCATGGCCCCTAAGAAGTTCATAATCTCAGCCACTCACACCGGACCCCAAAGGATAGAAATGATAAATTCTCCCCCTGTGGTGGAGTGTGCAGTTCTCTGAGGCCACGTGTTGTAGTGGCAGCTACATTAAAGCTGCATTTGTGGCCCCAGGGTTCAGCAGATAGCACCAGCTGAGGAAAAGAACTTTTCATGTTCATGTGTGATTCAGCACTTTTCAACCAAGGGAGCAAGAAGTAACAATTAACTTTGTACAGCCACGTTAAAGTCTACAGAAGAAGGTAACTTTTGAAACTCCTTACGAGTATTTGTTTTTCGGTTAAAGGTTCACCTTTAACTAGATCTCTATTGTCGTATGTTTCTTCATCAACGGAAATGATTTCCTGCGTCAGCAACAAAAAGAACATGTGGGACACCAATAACCAAAACAAACCAAAACAATAAGCTACAGCAGGCTCAAAGTCTTAGTTATGCTACAGAGACCTGCGGAGTTGATGATAGTTCTCTGTTTGTCACTAATAGTGAATTCATTCAAGTTCCAGTCTGTTGGATTGTGATCTGTTTATATCATGACCACTTACTTCCTGTTCCAGACTTTTTTATATTACATTATAATTTACATTATTATTATATTTTATAGTCTGTATCACTTCTGTGTTTCATGGTTCATTTCGGCACCTTTACTGCACATCATTATCCCTGATTATTTTTACCTGTTGCTTCTGTCTGTTCATGCTCAGCGCTTCTCCCAGTTCATTGTCAGATAGTTTCTCTGCGCTTCCTAACGGTAAGTCTTTCAGCCTACATTTTCCTCGTTTGTTGCTCTTCTGTATTTTTGGACTTTGTCCATTAACCTGCCTGTCTGCTCATCCTGATATTTGACAGATTGCTAGTTGTAGCCCCCCTCACTTGCCTGCCTGCTTGATGTTGTCTGTCTACTTCAGTACTTCAGTACTTCAGTATCTGTATCGTAAGTCACATCTTTCGTTTGGACTGGATTTAATACACAGCTCCAAAAAAATTACACTTTGGAAACACATCAGATCTAAATGGGGGGAAAATCATGTTGGATATTGATACTGATACAGACTTTGTCACGTGTTAGAAACAAAAAGATTCCACATCTTATGACGGAAATAAAAATTATTAATCTACAGAGGGCTGAATTCAAAGACACCCCGAAAATCAAAGTCAAAAAATTATGCAGCAGGTTACTCCATTTTTCACTAAGCTCCTGGACTGAGGTCTGAGGTGCAATCTGGTAGTTTGTATTGACTGAAACATAAGGTGTTCAATTGGATTTAGGTGAGGTAAGCATGGGGGCCAGTCAATGGTATCAGTTCCTTCATGCTCAAGGAACTGCCTGCACAATCTTGCCACTGCACCAGTGTAGGATGTGACAATGGGTCCAGGGACTAGGATTTCATCCCGATACCTAACGGCACTCAGGTTGCCATTGTCTAGCCTGTGGAAGTCTGTGTGTCCCTCCATGGATATGACTCCCTAGACTGTCACTGATGAACCATTAAACCAGTCATGCTGAACAATATTACAGGCAGCATAACAGCTTCTCCAGACCTTTTCACTTTGTCATATGTGGTCAGGGTAAATCTGCTCTTAACAGTGAAAAGCACAGGGCACCAGTGGCCGACCTGCCAATTTTGCTGTGCTCATTGCCCAGCTTAACAGTGCTGGGCAGTGAGCAAAAGGCCCCTTAAGAAAATCAGGCCAGCCTCGTGAAGTCTGATTGTTTAGTTAGGGACATTCCTTTTTTAGGCACCTTCACTGTCCATTTTTAAAACTTATTTGAAGACCCATTTTTATTCTCTGGCTTTTAATTCAGCATGAGGACTCTGTGTTTGTTCTTTTGTTTTTATTGTCATTTTATTTACTATTCATTTCCCGTTCTGTTTTACGTATTGTCTAAATGTTTTTGTCTAGCTGTGTACAGCGCTTTGGTCAGCCAAAGATGTTTTAAAGGTGTTACGCCCCTGGCTCAGGGGAACCAAGGCATAACACAATGTGCTCCCCCACTCTTCATTTTCCAAACAAAACCAGTGACCAAATGTTTTAAATTTATTACCTTTGGATGTTAGCAGTGCCCAAAACAACAAACATAACCTCTAACAACCGTACCTTACCTTTTCAACTCAAATAAAAATATGAACATAAAGACATGACATCTGACCTGAACAATCAAAAAACAGCAGAAAAGGTTAGAAAATAAACGGGCTTCTCACTCTTACTACTGCTATCGAGTGCTCAATATTTACAGTGGGTTATTTACAAAGTTATTTACACACACAACTAACAACAATACGAAGACCAGTAACCGACTGCTGGGTTGGTTGGGAGTGGCAGAGGTGGAGAGAGAGAGAAGGCTGCCGACATCTGGTGTATATGAAGTCTCCAGTGCCCTCTTGTCCAATCAGTGTAGACAATTAGTTCCAATAGGCCGATCCAGAGACATCACCTGTAGCCAATCTCTCAGACACACACACACACAGAGACACACCCAAATCCACACCCACACAAAGCACAAGGAGGAGGAGAGACATACAACAAAATAATCTGACAATAATTCAATTACAAAGAATGACCCTGGTCATAACAAAGGGCTTTATAAATAAAGTTGAGTTGAGTTGAGTTTTAAAAAGAACCTTTATTTATCACTGAACACATACATGTTACAATGAAAAATTTCATCTGCATTTAACACAGTCAACCAGGCAGAGAGCAGTGGGCAGCTGCCACTGGCAGCCAGGGAGCTGGCAGTGGGTGTATCACTCAGGGACACACCTGGTGGGTAGGTGGGTTTTTTTTTTGTTATGTGTGGGCCGGGATTTCATCCCACACCATACATATGCCATCATGTTGCTCTACCCGTTGAGCTACCAGGCCACAATTCACAATAGTGAACGTATTGATGTGCTGCCTCTGATACTGATACTTGGTGCTTGATACTGCTGATACTCCCAGAGGATTCCAAAGGATCCAAGTATCAGTTTACTTATATATTTTAGTTTTATTCCTATCAAATACATCAACGAGGCTACCCACAGATAAATACTCTGCTCAGAAAAAAATTACATGCTAATATTTTGCCGGCTCTGATTATGGCATGTATTTACTGTGGCGTTGTTGTTATTGAGCTTATCCAAATTAAATTTTTTTTCTGTCCAGATCTTTTTTACAACCAATATCTTTTACTGATAATGGCTGTTGGGCCACAGCAAAAAGGCTTGTCTAAGACATTATAAGATTTTCAGTCTAGGTAATGTGTGGAAAATTATGTCCTGCAGTACCTAAATCAGTCTTCACAATTTAAGCCCCAATGAATCCTTTATGCAAAGGTGGGGAAAGCATGGCGGGCTATCAGTTACTGCTCAACAAAATGGACTAACAACAACTACGGTTCACCAGCATTAGGAAGATTATGGAAAACTTTTTTCACAGAAAAACTGTGAAACAGCAGCGTTCTGTAAAGTACTATTGGACTTTCTGAACACTATGTCTTCAGGGCACACAGGATGACAGACAGACTCCGGGACAACCAGAGGCAGAGAGCTTTGCATATATAAACAAGGCTCGGTGTAAACCTCTGTCATCACTAGAAGACACTGCTACCCCAACCTGTAACTTCTTATGGTTAAGTCTTGACACTTTTATCTGCCCAGAGAATAAATATCAGCTATAGTTCCTGCTGGATATACCCCACCAGATGCTAATGTGAATCTTGCAAAACAAAGAACTACAGGAAGCCAGACAACAACACAGCCTGCTTTTATTGCAGCTGACTTTAAAGGGATAACCTGGATCCAGCAACCAAAGCCAAGCTCCCTGTGGTCTACAAGCTCCTCATGCTCTCATCAAGCTGCAGGGCCTGCTGGCATCCCTGGATGTGTCTTTAGCGCATGTGCTGTGTGGGGGTCTCTAACAGACTTATTCAACCTGACCTCAGCCCAGGTTATCTTGCCCACCTGTTTTAAGACCACCTCAGTTGTTCCAGTGCACTGTACTGCAATGTGCCTTAATGATTACAGCCCAGTAGACTTACACTCATCATCACAGTGTTTTGAGTGGCTGGTCCTGGCACACCTCCTGCCCTACATGTATCCCCCCAATTTGCCTACTGTGATAACAAGACCAATGAAGGATGCAATTTTCATAGCACTGGACTCTACTTATTCAATATCGTAACCTCAAAGTTGAGCTCCAAACTTACGGACCTGGACTTGAGCGCATACCTCTGCAATTGGCTACTGGACGTTCTGACCAACAGGGCACAGCATGTTCAGTTAGTCTGTAAACATGTACAGATGATGCAACAGTAATTGGACTCCTCGAGGACAAAGATGAGTCAATGTACAGAGATGAGGTGGATTGGATCATAGTAGACTCCATGAAGGAGGAGAGTCAGCACACATGCACTAGTTCATATCAGTGGAGTGGTGGTGGACTGTGTCACCAGCTTTAAACTTCTGTGGATCTAACAGAATCTCTCCTGGATAACCAAGAGCTCCAGCCTGTTCAACAAAAAAACATCTGTCCTTGGATGTACTGCACAACTGAGTGCATGATGTGTTGCTGAAAACTCCCCAACACATCCTGGGAGCTTCACTCTCTAAGGCAGAGGACATTTACAGGATGCGTTGTCTCAGGAGAGCAGTGAGGCAGTGTACACACAGCTTCAATGTATTTAACTGTGGAAGCACATCTATGTACATTGAATTTTCTGGTAATTCCTGGAGTTATGATACATAATAACTCCACTATGCTACTGTATAGTCAAAAGTTCTATGGCAACCTGTTTTAAGTGTACTTTACAATTATAACAATTACCAGATAGAAACAAGCTAGTCATTTAAATTCATAAAGAAAAAGCCATGTTTCTGACTTCATAAAAAGAGCCATTGGGCTGTTTGGGCTAGAAAAAATTATTTTGGTGCTTTCTGCCCCTCAATGTCCGCACAGCATGTTGGTTCTCAGAATTACACACAATATTTTGACATTTAGGATAACAGTTCCTGTTTACTTTTTGCAGGCCATTTTAACACCAATTCTGTTTTGGTTTCTCCATCATATGAAGACATGTTTTATCAAAATGTGTTATGGTGATGATGTCAAGTTAGTTAAACATGCCCAGATAGGCTGCAGGTAAAGTCTACCATGCTGCTAGTGTCTAGCCACAACCTATTTTGATGCCTTTATGATTTCCTCTATTGCAGTAGTGAATGCTAAGGCAGACGTGCACCCTGCCATGATACCAATTTTCAGGTGCTGCCATGCTGCTGTGAATTATGACTATGAAGCATATCTGTATGTTTTGGAAATATAAGGTAATCAATTACGGGCCACTGGATTGTGTGAACCAAATGCGGTTTCCATGTCAAGTTATTAGATTTCCATCACTTCTGTTCCTTGTGTTGAATTAGATTTTCAGGTCTGTCTGGTTCCTAACACATAAAGAAAACCAGTACTAGTACTTTTTCAACATTCTGTCAATATGTTAAGTACTTTAAAACTAATTTGTCATCAAGTAACAGTTGTCGGACATGATATTCTATGTCCTGTCTACATTGTCATGTAGAGCTGTTTGCATCTTGCTTCCTTCTTTAATGAGATTACAAAATATTCCAAACATCTGGTGTATTTATATACCTGAGAGGAGACTCCACTGTGCCCCACGGCTGCCAACACACTCACATAGTTTTAGTTTTCTGCCACAACTTATGTTGCAGTAGTCACAAGTGTTGGTGCCATCCTGTCTTTTTTAGTGATTTCCTATTTTGTCTTTTGCAGAGTAGCACTTGTGCTTGATTAAGAGTAATTTGACAAATATAAAGGGATATTTGCAGAAATCTAACTTTTTTTTTTTTAACTGAGGTTTCCTGTCCTTGGAGGAAAAGTGAAATAATTCCGAAATGTACCTTTTGTAATGTCAAAGACATGTACTTCTTACCTAAGGCTAATTCGAGCCTCTCATTTTTAGCTATCTTCAAAAGCTGCTTCCTGAAGTGTCTATATACAACCATAAATCATCACGACTATATTTTGGACAATTCTTATTCCTTACCGTTAAAAACGTATCCAATAATGCCTTTTAAAATAAGCTCATAACATTTGCTGCCTTGCCATTTAACAGTTTGGGTGACTGGGACTGCGGGAGCTGGGGATTAAACCAACAACTGTGATTGGTGGACGACTGCACTACCTAGCAGTAAGTAGTGCAGCACCTGCTGCTGTGTTAATAACTTATTTTCACTGACATTTAAAGCAGAACATGTAGCTTTATGTGGCACTGGGTTGTCGATTGTCTTAATGATCAAATCTCACGGACTTGCAGCTTGCCTTAAACTGGTTTCAGTAATCTGTCTAAAACAAGGAGGGTATGACACGTTTATTTTTAGATCAAACGATTTCTTTCAGTACATAAAATTCTATAGAATCGTTAGATGGTTGGTGTTGCTTTTCACAAGTTGATTTACCAGCAACACCCCTACAGGCAACCTCCACTAGAGGGCCTCTGCTGCTAACTCTTTGTGCTGCATCCTCCCATTGTGCTGTCAAGCACAGGAAGTATAAAACCTACTGTGCTTTTTATAATAAAATTATGAATGTAATATAACTCAGATGAAAATTAGCATTAATTAAAAATGTCTAATCTTTGCCTTTTAATTAGATATTAGGTAATTATTGACAATGATTTAATTTGTCTGAGAAGAAAAGATTTCTTTGCAACAACTGAGGTCTTAAATGTGTTTTATGGCTGGAGACTGCTGTTCAATCTTTAATAATGCATTACATTTTTTCCGCTAATTATTCTGTTAATATACAAATATATATGTCAAGGGCCAGTAAGTTTATTTTTGTTGTTGAATTGCAGTAGGAATATTTTAATCAAGCATAAATACAATGAATTCCTATTGAAGGACAGTACTTGAGTAAATGGGTTTATTTACTTTCTAACACCCAAGTATTTTTAGAAAGCTGAGTTTCAAGTCTTTAAGGTGGACTTCCTCAGCAGTGACTCAAATAAGCTCTTAGTAATAGCAGATCATCCAGAAACAAGTCGCTGGCACAGAGCAGCTGCAGCACAATTTTCTAATGGGAAAGTTACAGCCCAAACAAACTGATGCAATCATAAATAAAACATTAAAAAACATACATACATACATACTACTACTAATACTATGACTAATTGCCAGAGTCACAAAGATTTTGCGCTCTATTTTTCAACAGTCATGAGAATAAAGAATTGCATTAGATGGTATTCCCCGGACAAACTTTTCAAACTAATCACTGGTTCTTTGAATGAAGTGTGCAGAAGGGTTATTTTAGTATCTATTCAGAAAATGGCCATATACTATATTTTCTATGGCACTATATATTTCTTAGATTCAGTGATTAGGAATCATTTTTGTTCAAACTGAACAAACGAATCTCCCAGTGACACCATAAAGTAAATATGATGCCCGTTCATGTGCCGTTTTCAGTGTGGGAAAATACCTTTCTGTGCACAGAGCATCGATTTGCATTTTTAAACCACCTGCTAATTTCACAATAGTTCAGGGGACCAGGCTACATGGTAACTCAGAACATAGTGGAATGAAAGGCCCAAGTTTATTGCATGCTGAGCCCTATACAATGTGCCATACCGTCTGAAGTGCCTATATGCCTGCCGTTTCTGTGTTCCATCTCACTGTCTGCTGGTGAATGGTGGGAGGGGAATTGGGAAAACTCAGACAGGAGCTGAGATGAGAGCTAGATGCTGTGTTTCCACATCGACTGTGTACGTTTTCCTCTCTGGTCTCACACTGTCTATTGTTTGAGTGGCAATATACTCAATTTGGTCCACTTTACTTATGTTTCACACAGACATACACTCAGACGCCACTCCCACCGCCGTGCCGACACTGGCACACGCACATACAGATGAGGCCAAGTCTCCTTTCCCTACCTGCTCTCAAAGCCCTTGGCACTGCTTGTTTACCCTTCATTGTGACAGCTGTGTGTATGTGTGTGTGTTTGTGTGCGAGTGTGTCGATCTGAGGAAGGAGATATTGCGTGTCAAGTGCTCTCCTGGGCTAAACTATCATTTCTGAGTGTTATCACACCATCCTACTTCCCAGGGGCTGGCTGTCTTTCTCTCTGTCTTACTCTCTCTCTCTGTAACACACACAAACTGACTCACCCAAGCACACACATGCAGGAGGCGCTCCAGACAGTGTTAGCCCAGTGAGGCGTGCAGTCAGAGAAGAGACTGGAGTAAGTTGACCAGTTGGCGAACACTTTTTCAGACTGGAAAATCAGTCATGCAATGGTCCCCTTCAGACACGCAGCACTGCAAGACCTTTCTGACCTGCCTCTGCCACGCATAGTACAAGTTCGACCGTCAGACCGCTGTCCTCTGTGGACCAATACTGTATGTTGACTGCATACTTTACACATAAAATGCATAAAGTCGAGTCACACTACAGTTCATATTCAAGTGTATCTTGGATGACTTGCACTAGAGTGTAAATCAAGTTCTAAAGGCAGATCCTAATTTCCTCAATATATTTTTCCCACATTCTACAGTGCCTATTACTATATATTGCTGACATGCTGAAGGATGATGTGCTGTTATTGTAGAGGTAAGTGTATATTTTGCACAGTCTATTACAGAGAGGCAACACTAAGTTTATTTTGTGATTTGTTATGCTGCCAGAATATAAGTGAAAATGTTGTTTATTAAAGAGAGACAACAGACTTGTGAGTATATTTGGGTTTTTATGTAAAGTCAGATTTGTAAAAGTACACATCACAACCTGTGGCTTTTAAGAATGGTAGTAGAATGGTAAAAGAGATGATTCAACCCCCCAAACAACCCCTTTTAACTCCTTCCCACCTGACGGCCTAACTGATGTTTGTTAACCACTGCCATGAGTAGGGATAGTGTATACTGTACTGTATCGCTTAGTACTCGCTAAACACCTTTGCTTGTAGTATGAGTTGCTGGACAGTAAACTGCAGTGAAGTAAGTTTTACAAGATTGGAAATTCTTGTGCGTTCACTGCCAAAACAAATGTGGCAGTGACCAGTGTTTTTATAAATGAAGCAACTTCTGCTGAGAAGAACAAAAGAGAAAGGGCGAACGAAGCACAGATTTAGGGTGAGATCCTGGATGGAGAAGTGTATAGAATAAAACCCACATGTTTCATTTCAACAACCCTCAGGGTAAATACCTAGAACTCCCAACCAGTCAGGTAGAACTTATAAAGTCTTTCAGAAAAAGGTGATAAATCCCCAAGAACCTTAAACAATTCCAAGTGTTACCCAGTAGCACCATTGGGAGAACCGCGACCTGTATGACTAAGAATCTCTAAATGCTGCACATCTGCAGTTCTGAATGTCAGCTGGCAGATCTGTGGCATCTTTGTGTGAAATGAGTCTTATGACAGGATACAACAACTGTCCCATTTCCCAGCATAACCTTTAGGGACATTTATTTAATTAAACATTTAATTAAACTTGCTTTGCAGATCTGTAACTTGTGATGGGATGTGACAAATCACATCTTTATTGTTCCTGTGAGTACACTGATTTATAAATGTTGGAATATCTAGCATAACACAGTCCACCTTCAATCGAAAAGGCCCAACCCAAATAACTAAAAACACAGCAAGCATACATACAGATTTTGTGTGTTAAATGACACATGCCAAATAATCTGTAGCTTTGTGAGGTCTACTTAGTGCTCACTCTGGAAAGACAAGTTGCTTCTTTTTGTACCTTTTTGGTAGGAATGTGAAAAGCCAGGATTCAGGCCTCCACGATGCTCCAAAGCAGATGCAAGATGAATTATCACAGAGTTGACTGTGATCTAGTCCCACTTACTGGTTTGGACCTGGTTGGTCTTGGTCTAGTTCAGTCTGGCTCGGTCGATGGACAGTCAGGAGAGAAAAATTGCTCTGTGTGTTGGAAAAAAGATCTTGAGGATGACGGCATTTCCAAAAATTATGGTTTACAAAAATGTTCAATTTAATATTGGGGTCTATAGTCTTCATTGTTCTGGCCTCTCTTTCCAGGATGTCTGCTTTTTTCCAGGGCAAAGTCTTTTGAGTAGCAGAAACACAGTAAGGGTGAACTGTCCATTCCTTTAAAGTCTTAGCTAGTGCCTGCCTAAGTACACGCCACTAAAAACGTAGCATGCTTAATGAAATAATAGATATACTAGTGTGTTAAAGGTTTACAGATTCATCAACATGTGTGAATGTGTATTTTAGTGGACCCAGAAATACAATACTTAAAGCGCAAGTAAATGATTTATTGTAATAATAAAAATGATTGTTATTGAAATGATACAGTAGACTTTGGCCAGGAGAGACACTAGGAGATGTACTTGCGGGGTCTGAGGGAAAGAGAGACAGGTAAGTGAATGAAAAACAACAGAGGAAAATCTTTTGAGTAAATAAAGTCTTACAATGGTGAATGGAAGTTGATGGATACAGGAAGGGTTCTGTGTAGACGAGGAGGACACGTGGAGAAATCCAGAGGAACTAAAAGCGGCTGACAACATCAGGGAAAAAGAGGCACAAAGTAACAAAAACAATCTAAATACTACACGTCAGGAGCTTCAACTGAAACAATACATACAGTCCAGCAAGAAAAATCCAAAGTTACGGCCAGGATACTGATGGATCCAGAGGGAAATCTTGGAATGAAGACTCACGGTTTAGAAGTTGCAGGACGGACACGATGGCAAGCAGAGCAGAGGAGAAGAGCAGGATTCCAGGGGGAGATAATCCATGGAAAAACAACTCAGACAAGGGAAAAAACCTTGGGACAAAAACAACTGGAGACGAGGCACCACACAGAGCAAAACATGAAGGACAATCTGACACAAGAGAGTGGGAAGGTCGAGCTTATATGGGAGTGGCACAGGTGAAACAAATCTTGGCTAAAGAAAAGAGTAAGGAGCAAGGTAGAGAGACCGTTACCAGGGCAACATAGATCAGTGCAGAGATCGCGACAGTTTTGGCCTCATAATGCTAATAAACAATCTACAATGATCACATGTACATACATGTACAATTACATCAGAGTGGAAAAGCCGCTTCATGAGCAAACTCTACTCGGACACACTAATGACTAAATAAAGACAGTGAAAGCCTTATAGTCCTGTGCTGTTCAGTGAATCACAGAACTGACAGACACTCGGAGGCCTCTGATTCTACTGTAGATTAGTACCGTATTTTCCGGACTATAGAGCGCACCTAAATTTAAGCCGCACCCGCTTAAATTTAAAAGAAATATATATTTTGTCACATATAAACCGCATCGGACTATAAGCCGCCAATATCCAGGCTGAGAAATAAGATATTTACATAGAAAGATTTTATACCATAAGTGTTTATTCATACACCTGAACCTGAATGGTGCCTGTAACACGGCAGTAAAAGTGCTGATGTTTGCTGTTGTGCGTCTTGGGTTGCATGCGCTAAGAATAAAAACTGGCGCTTTTTTGTTTGCACTGACTTCCATCTACAGCGCCCATCTGAGGGCTGCAGAAAAATTCATAGAAAAGCCGCATCTCTGTAAAAGCCGCATGGTTCAAAACGTCGGAAAAAAGTAGCGGCTTATAGTCCGGAAAATACGGTACATCACATCATGCGATGGGGAACCTTCCCTATGTTTCTCAAACAGTTAACAGCAAGCACAAAGCCTAAACCACCGGACGACAGGCAGAAAAAGCATTACTGATTAACATTATGTTATCAGCACAAGAGTCCATTGTTCCATGGTAAGAAGGCCTAATCCTGCTCTTAGCAGTTTGGAGGAGATTGAGGCTTTTGTGTGTTTCCATCCTGCTGGGTTGCTGGGCTTGATATGTTTGCCCTTTGCATGTCTGGAACTTTCTCTTTTCACTCCCAGTGACTCATCTGTGGCGTGCGCTCAGGATTGGAGTGATACAAATGGGGACTCTGACAGTGAAGGGAATGAAGTTACCATCTTAACAGACAAGGTTGCGGTGACTGAAATGCTCTCAGAAGAACCGTGTAGCTTTTTGCTGGGCATCAGGCAGCCACTGAGAAGCACAGATGCCACTGTTTGTCCAAGCGCTGTGCACGTGTGCATGTGTTTGTTTGCACATGCTCAGGAGTGCGGCAGATGCCTCTGTTTGAGATGTCCTTGAAATATGTCCCTGACCACCAATTAGTGCTGCATTATTTGCCCACTGCAATTCCGCCCCAATTAGCATCAAACCAATACCTGTTTCGACCTGCCATGAACCGCTATGAGCCGGTGCCACACCTCTGCTCCGCCACTTAAGTTATCAAGACCCCGGGTCATCGCTGTTAAATGGCTGTCACCAGGCATTTAATTATACCACTGCCACAGCTAATGGAATGACTGTCACTCCCATTTCTAAAATGCAAAACTTTGTGTTATTTGATCGCATTGAAAGAGGGCTAGAAATCAGTCTTTGTCCATTTACTTCTTTAGTTAATTCATCCCACAGCGACTGGCTGTGTAGAGTTTAGTGTGCGGAAACATTCTGAAATAAAGCAGCAATACTATTGGATTGGCCCATGGGGTCATGACGTGTGGAGGGTGCTGAGTTTGCAAGTCAAACCAAGGACATTCTTTTCATCATTTTCACAAATTCATTAAAAGGCAGTAATGTGTCGGACACTCATTTAAAGTTGGAGTGCATTAATTAGTACATACTTAAAATCCAGTACAGGATTTACAGTTTACAATGTCCAGTGGACAACTGTACACAACCAGTATTCCAGAGTTTTTTTTTTATTAAATTATATATTTCTCAATATTGGACCTTTTCCTTTGTATCTTGTGTGAACTTTCCCTGTATGTAGTTAGTGCTACGGGCAGGTCCGTGTGTACTACATGCAATCGTCAGAAAATTTATGGCACTGTTTGCAATTTCCTGGTTTTCTGCATAAATTGGCCATGAAATGTGATCTGATCTTCACGACACCATATTTCTAAGCGTATAAAAAATAGTCAGTTATGATCTTTCATGTCTTTATTAAACACACGCACAGGCTGTGACCCTGGAAAAAGTGATGGAAATGCAGGCCTTTGGATGTTATTAAATATCAGCTGGATACAGGAGTTGGCAAACCTGAAGTCCAATCAGTGAAATCAGAATCAACATGTGGTTTATCAAGACATCCAGGGAGAAAGCCAGGGAAAAAATATACATCATGCCCAAAGTCCACCTTGATGCTCCTCAATGATACTGGCCAAATGTATTATTGACAGATGAGACTAAGGTAGAATTGTTAGGGAAGAACAAACATCCCTATGTATGACGTAGAAATGAAGCATAGTGGTGTGCCGCTAGCAACATTTCCTTTGTACTCAAAACTTCTTCCGGTTTCTCGTCTCTGACAGTCTGGAGGTAGCAAACAGCTAACGAGTAAACGACTGGCCGGGAATGACTGGATGTTCGGGAGGTAGACACAACAAAATTCTTCCATTTTCTTGTTCCAACACAAATATGGCAGCAACCAACTTTGAAATTTAAACTTAACAAACAAAAGCCCTGCTCATTTGTCTGGATTTGTTCGCTGTCTCGTGCCCGGTACTAACCCCTATCTGAGGTGTGTCCTGGGTAAAGTTTACATTTTACCTGTGTTTGAAGTCATGCGAAAGGGGTCCAACTGCTAATTTATCTGATCCATGACACTGTAAGGTGTCATGGATCAGATAAATTGACCAGATAAATTGGCAGAAATTGGAAAAAACAATTATAACCAGACCAAATAATAACCCAAAAAAGTATCATAACACATGATTTTACTGGAACTTATTACAGTTAAAACAACTTTAATATTATGAATTGTCTAAAGTTTCCAGTGTTTTTGCTAAGAAACAAAGGAAATCTAAAATTCCTTTTCATTTCTAAAAAGGCTGATGTAATTCTAATGTAGAATTATTATCTCTGCTGTGGTGTTGATGCTGCTCGTTTTATTTCATTGTGTGAGTGTTAAGTTACCCCATTCGCCCCCTCTGTATAAGACGATATATTTCATTCATGTTCTCCTTCCACTGCGGGTCAAAAGCATCCCCCAGTCACGGAACGAGACTCTGTATTTTTCTCTCTCACAGTCACAGTAGCATTTGAATACATGGATTTTTAATTGATGAATACATGAGACAAAAATTGAGAAAAAAGTCTTAGTAAAGAAAGAGGTGTGTAGCAAGACGCAATCCACAATGTGTTACGATGGGAGTGTGTGTGTCCATCTATACGTGTGTGTGCTTAAATCGTCCATTAACCCTGCACCACCCCTGAAGCTGGTGTCCATGTCATGATGTCACACACATCTGGGACTGTGCTTGCGTGCAGCACTCTTTAACCCAGCATTAACCCAGATTACACCTTCTTCCATGCCACGCCTGAGGGCAGAAACACCAGCTACTCACACACAATAAGAAAAAATAGTGATGGGGACGAAAATGCGCTGAAGCTGGAGAAAAATAGTGAATAAAGATAGAAATGAAAAGATAAACTTTTCATTTCTCGAGACGCATAATCACACTGACATGATTCATATGTCCTGGTCTCAAGACAGTTAAACAACCGTAGGACATGTTTTAAATGAGTAAGACGGTGCTTTTTTAAAAGCAGTAATTTAAAGTTCATGCACTTTCAGGTAAATCTCCTGCAGTTTAGCATTAACATTTTAAAATCATTGTTATACTTTAATCGGCAAATACAAAATAGAAAATTCTAATGCATTATCTGTTGTTTTCGGCCCATTTGTCCCTGGGTCAGTACTACACTGATGTCTGTTGATTCTTTTTGTAAAGGCTTGGTCAGGAGTATTTAGTTTCCACACAGAGATCTTTCAGCTTTTTCTATAAAATGCATTTTTGGTTGTAAGATCTCGGTTACAACCCTGTTTTACTCTATTTTGACAATTGGCTTAAAGTGAAAATACCGCAGCAGTGCAGCCGGTCAGTCATGGCATGAGGCCCACTGACCAGTGAAGTAAATAACAATTTCAATGGCACCTTTGAAGAAGGATGTTTCAAGCAGTAAGTGGAATGTTCTTGGCCACCAGTGGTCCAGACCTACCATAGCTGGTCCAAGGAGAATCATTGAATTTGCGACAGGTTCTTGGGTGACCAAGGGTCAATGATGCACATGAGATGTGAATCTCAATCAGTAAAAGAGCTACTAGAGCTCACATTGCTAAAAACGTTAATTGCTAAAAGTTAAAATTAAATGTTGTTATCAGGCTACAAGGCTGAAGACTGATTGTGGGGCCCAAGCTGCAGAGGTCTTGCTGAATTCTCCTAAGGGTCAAAACTGTTTGTGGCAAAAAGGGACCTACTCACTGTGTGTAGGTGGTCATAATGTTATTGCTGATTGGTGTATCTTAATTATTTATGGAAGTCAACTGGGACACAGATTAACTGAACAGTACTGGCAGCGGTGCTGAGAGATTCACTTTGTTCCTTTGAAACACTTTACAATCTCTGCTTGATTAGTCAGTTTATTACCATAGATTTATTTTGTAATTTGATAACTACACAGGGCTGGGCAGAGAGTAATGCAGCGCAATAAGCGAAATAAAGCTAAATCAGAGCAGGGAGAGGGGGGTTGTGCAGAACAGAGAGGACTGATTCTGAGCTACACATTAGTTCTAGCTTAAGTTTTACACTTTTGTTACCAGCTGTGGCCTTTCTGTTTAGACTTATTGATTATAAGATTCATAGTAAATATTTGGTTGAAGACAACAATATTATTAGAATCTATTTCAAAAGACCTGAACCACCTCTTTAACTTTAGGCACCTGTACAAAATGTATCTGAGACAGAGCAGACGTTAGAAAACAGGCACATGCTACTGGCCATTAAACGACCAGGTTGGCGGAACTCTAGTGTTCAGCTGTGTTGTTCGAGGAAGGCAGGAATCCTGCTGATGTTGGTCATTTTTATTTTGGGAGTGATTAGTCTCTCCATTTGCATATTGGTAGCGCCTGATCTCCCTGGCACACATTCATTCATCCATATGCAATACATCTGGAGAGGAATAATTTTCCTCTCTAGCTTCAGGCTGTTAGGAAAAAAAAACAACTCCTGAAGAATGGTGTGATGCTTGTGTTTAATATATGAATTATATGCATGAAGCCTCCTATTTTTTTTACAGTTGATTTGAATTCCAAATTAACTTGAGGATATGAAAGGAACAGGTCAACAAGGTCTGTGCTTAAAAAAAGGCAGGCTTTCAAGTATTTCCTATTGGTATCCTAAGGTTGGGTGGGGGAAGAAAGAGTTAAAACACATAATGTGATCAATAGAGAACTTAATAGTCGCAGTTGAGTAAACTATGGAGCTCACTACCCAAATATTTTCACTTTACATATAGCCCCAATAATCCATGTTCAAGGTTCTAGAACAAAACCCTTTCTGTAATTACACACATTTTCAGAGCACTGATATTCACAAACCAATGGACATAGTAAATAACATTAAAAAAAAAGTCAGTTTTGAGTTTTCTTTAAACATTTCACAGGGTGACATCCTAGATCAGCGGTTAGCGCTGTCACATCAAGAGGGTTGTGGGATTGAATTTGGTTGTTGACTTATGGGGTGTAGAGCCTTCTGTTTTGTCTTAGAAGTCTAGATTGGATTGGAAACATGAATTGTAAAAAAATAAGAGTCGGTTTGGAAGATGACTTGGACATTGTCAGGTTAAATCAAATTTGCAGCTGTAAATTGGCCACTTTATTAGGTAGCTCTGCCATGAATTTTGATTTTACGTTTTAATTTGTCAGTTTTTAAGTTGGAACTCTCCCAAAGGTGATACATTTATTATGTGTTTATGACGGAGGTCAAAGTGGAGTTCTTACAAGAAGAGATGGTTAAAATTTTTTGGCCACCAGGTTTAAAATGAATGGTTTGGCCCAAAAATTAGAACCATGTCTTCTTATAATGCCCTCCCAGAAGACAAGGTGTTCAGTGCTCAGAGGAACAGTCAGAGGAAGGAAGACTGAAACTGCCAGAAATGAACAAGAATCATACTGTAAATTGAAGTGTCAAAAAAGTTTTATTGACTGATGAAATGACTAGATGGATGGACCTGTGGCTGGATAAGTAATGGCCACAGAGCTCCCCTTGGACTCAGACCCCAGCAAAGTGGAGGTGGGGTACTGGTATGAGCTGGTATTATTAAAGAAGAGACCTCTCAGGATGAAGATGGACTAAAATCAATTTCCATTCCAAAATGCATCAAAGTACTTCGCTGCGTGGCTAAATATGAAAGAATAATTAACGTGGCCCCCTAAACCCTATTGAGAACTTCTTCAAAACAGTAAGAGAAAACAGTCCACGTCTCTGAACAGTATCTGGGATGCTGTGGGTGTTGCTGCACAAAAAGTCAAACTGATCAAAACACTGACAAACTCCATGAATCGATGAATGAGGATATATGACTGCTATAGAAATATATATACAGAACTGTGAAAAAGCTTCAGGCAGATGTAAAAAAAACTGTAAACAAAGAATGTTTTAAATAATGGAAGTGTTTATCAGTTTTCATAAATGAACAAAATGCAGTGAATGAACAAAAGAGAAATCTAAATCAAATCAATATTTGGTGGGACCACCCTTTCCCTTCAAAACAGCAGTAATGCTTCTAGGTCCACTTGCACACAGTTTTTGAAGGAACTCAAAAAGCTGGTAGGTTGTTCTACACTTCTTGGAGAACTAACCACAGATCTTCTGTGGATGGAGGCTTTCTCACATTGCCTGCAGACACTCATTATTGTATCTTCTGCCCTTCGATGAACAAACTGCCTTCTGCTACAGCCAAATATTTCAAACTTTGATCCAGCAATCCAGAGCACCTGCTGCCATTTTTCTACACCCCAGTTCCTATGTTTTTGTGCATACTTGAGTCGTTTGGCCTTGTTCCCACATCTTAGCTATGGCTTTTTGGCTGCAACTCTTCAATAAGACCACTTCCGGCCAGACTTTTCGGGACAGTAGATGGGTGTACCTGGATCCCACTGGTTTCTGCCAGTTTTGAGCTGATGGCACTGGTGGACATCTTCCAAGTTTCTTTGGCCGACCACCGCGTCTACAATCCTCAACACTGCCCATCTCTATGTGCTTCTTCAAAAGAGCTTGAACAGCACATCTTGAAACCCCAATCTGCTTTGAAATCCTTGTCTGGGAGAGACCTTGTTGATGCAGTATAACTTATCTCGCCATGACATGAAACTGTCTTTCACAACCTCACCTTGGTAGCAGAGTTTCACTGTTCCTCACCCAGTTTTATGCCTCACCCAGTTTTATGCAGCAACAGCTGTTTCAGTTTCAGTTATTGTCTCATTATTTATATTTCTAAAAAGCATTTTTTGTTTACAGCATATTTTCACACCTGCCTGAAACCTTTGCACAGTACTGTATATTTACTGTATATATATATATATATATATATATACACACACACACACACACACACACACACACACATATGTACGATATATATACACCCTTCTTTTCAATATCTTATCAGTCGATCTGCATCTATTAATAATTTACAAATAAACATTTTTTACAAAATTTTGAGTTGTTTGTTTAATATTCTCTCTTTAACAGATGACAATAAACAAGTGAGATTGGAAAATTTGCTTTTCTCATTAAGTTGCCCAATAATTGTGCACACATTTTAATTAACATAACACATTTTCATTCTCCTAATGAAATCAATCTTCAAAAATACAACTTGCCTAATAACTGTGCACCCAGTGCAATGTACACTAAGTAGTCCACTCACTAGTGAGCAGTCAGTTGAGTTTTGGACACTTGCTAACCTTTGTCATGTTGTGTCATCACTAACATCTGTGTGAGCACGCAGCAGTATCTTTAAAACAGGGAGCATTGCATTGTGGGACTCAGAAGTAGGCTACATGCTATGCACTCTGCTTTTAGTGTTGCATTGTGGGATACTTTAAGTGCTCTACATAGTGAGTAGATTTACACATTCAAACTTCAAACACTACTACAAAATGGCAAGCACACTGTATGGTGTGTAGGGGCGATTTTAGATACAGCCAAAGTCTACTCAACTAAGGAACAAGAACGGGAAGCAGTTATGGGAACACGGCAGCTCCTTTAAGCCGCTCTTGGCATCTCCTGCTTTTGCTTCATTGATGGCTCTTGTCTCTCAAACTTCCTCTCCGATGCTGTGATCACTGCTGGTAATGCTGCGTTACTGCCCGTCTGTCATATTTTCAGTCTTTCTTCATGTTCTGCAACCTCTTTTTCCGTGCCTTTTAACACCAGTCTTCATTGGGCATCCTTGCCCGATACCCACCCTCTCTGTTGTTTCATCTACTCACAAAGTCCTCCAACTTCACCCTCCTAACCTTTAACCAAACCCACCTGTCCAGCTACAGTATTGGCCATCACTTTCTTGCAAATAAGTCACGGGATTGCAGGGAAGTGATGGCCAATAGTTTAGCTGGACATCACATATTATACATAATATATTTAATATGTGATAATGTTAATGATAAAGGCCTTTCTTTGCACAACCTCAGGCTCCTATACACACATTAAAGACGATATTGTAGAAATGTGTTGCTTAAATTCCACAAAAAAGTAAAAACCTTTTGGATAGTTTTTTTTTTTTTTGGAGAAAACATGTTTTTCTGCTGTTTCTCAGCTTACCTGCATTTGATTTGATTAAAAAATTCCACAAGGCTCTGTGTTAGGACCAATACGTTTTACTCTATATATGTCTCCCCTTAGCAACATTATTAGAAAACACTAAATTTCACACCCAGTTATATCTATTTATGAAACTGGATGAAACAAGTCAATTAATCAACCTAAAGTCAGATAAAACTGAAGCTATTGTGTTTGGGCCTAAAAGTCTAAGAAACATGTTTTCCAACCAAATAGTTACTTTAGATGACATAAATCTGGCCCCCAGTAGTACTGCAAGGAATCTCAAGGAATGCAAGAACTTGTCATTTACCTCACACATAAAACAAATCTCTAGAACAGCCTTCTTCCACCTACGGAACATTACCAAAATTAGGAGCATGCTGTCTCAAAGCGATGCTGAAAAACTGGTCCGTGCATTTGTTACTTCTAGATTGGACTACTGTAATCCTCTACTTTCAGGCTGCCCCACTAACTCTCTAAAACGCCTTTAATTAATTAAAAATGCTGCAGTAAGATTACTGCCAAAAAAACTGCAAATGAGACACATTTTCGATTCATCTGCATAAAGGTATGTAAAAAAAAAAGGGGGATAAAATCTAAATCAATCAATGGAATAAGACAAATTCATATTTATTTTCTTTTTGGTCTGTCTTGCAATCTTGATTTACTTTTGTGAGGTAAATACTTGATGATGATGTGTCTCATCAAAACTGTAAAATTTAAAACACTTAAATACACACATCTGTGAACAGGTTGAAGAAACGTTTGAAGATTTAGTGCTGAAATGTTAGACTTTGCTCTGAGTCACTTAATGTAAGTGTGAAATAAACTACATCAAACAAAAACCCAACCAAAGGCACTTCGGGATACTGTGTATCACTGTGCTACTGTAATTTACCACAGTCATATGTATTTGTGTGTGTGTGTCTGTCTGCATGTGACAGGCTCTTCTTCTCCTGCTGTGTTCTTTCTCACTCTCAAGATCTGTATTTAAACTGGGACATTCCACACACACTAGACAAACACAATTCAACACAGACACACACTGATCTACATTCATACACCTGCAAACTTGCATGCAAGCTTGCACACATGACATGTAAAGTGCTGACACAGGCACACACTTCCATGTCTTTTTCAGTGGATTTCTTTTGTATAAAGTTTCCCGGTCTACCTGTCTATTGAAAGGATGTGAAACACAGGTTACTTTAGTGTTCTTTCATGTGTAGACTTTGATCAAGTGTGTGTGTTTTTATATTTCTTTCTGCGTACAGCTTTGTTTCTTTTGGTTGAAAGACCTTTTAACCAGCATGCCTTTCGTTTACTCAAACCTTCAATTGAACTTCATCTCTTTTGTGCCTCCATCTGTTACTGTCTGCTTCTGTTGTCTGACACATTGATAGATCACGTTCAGTCACAGCACAACAAATCTCACATTTAACTATTTTCAAAGTGTGTCAAATTTCAATTTACATTTATCTTAAAGTTTTCATTTTAGCTATCTCAGAAATCTATCTCAAATTATTAATTTCAAAATCTCTTCATGTAGACATTACTATATTCAATCAAAAACTTTATCTATATAAAAAGGATTTATCTGTAAAGCCTTAGTTTTTTTTCTTTTATTTAACTGCACAAATTGTATTCTGAAATTCTAAGGGGACAACCAAAAGTGAAACAACAAATTTTTCTTTTACATCAGCATGCTGCAACAACTAATGAGCACCCAGGGTACAACGGAGCATGAATACAGTGCACGACATTTCCCCCTGTCCTCACACTGCTCCCACGTCTCTCTACAGCCAGACACCTTTGCCTCCTGGCATGATTATGCAGTATCGCAGTTAGAGTTCACTCTGGTCCATTCACATTTGGTGTAAGGGGCAATACAGCAGGTTCTGACCTCACGAATAAAGTGACCCGGTGAAGACCTCACAATGTAAAGATTAAGATGAAAAAGTGGGCAACATTTTAATGCAGCATTAATGATGACCTGTAGTCAAGGATGTGATGGTGACAGATATTTTCAGACAGGACCTCAGAACGATCATCGCTTTTTAATAAATTATTGTACTGTAGTACAACCCTGGCTTAAAAATCACCCATGCAACTTAACTGCAACTGTGATTCCAATTTTGTTGGTACTTTATTATAGAATGATTATTTCTAAAATTTCAAAATTTTTTTTGTTGTTTTTTTTATAAATCAAGAGCTACAATTATTAAGCCAAATCTCAAAGTGCTGCATTGGTCTAAACACAACCCTAACAAAGGTCAATAAAAGTATAGTCACAAAAACTACATCAGGGTGGGTTTTCACAGTCACAGACAGAAAATATGTTTTCTGGTAACATTTTGTTTATATATTTAGCAGTTTTATAAGTATTTATCACTTGTCATTAACAACAAAAATGTTTTGGTGATTGGATTTTATAGTTGTAGAGAATGTGTAGAATCATTTAAGGAAGACAGAGATGGGTTGGGTAGAACAAACCACTGAACGTACAGTATTTGATTGAATTTCACTTGCAGAAAATTTACATTTTGGTAATTGTGAAACAGAAGGAAATGCCAGTACAACTTGGTCTGTTTTCCTGTGCTCCAGTGCTAAACAAGAAAGGTGCCGTCTTATTTTTTTACTGACTCACAAATCCTCAGAAACTCCTCCTTGTATTCATTAGCCTCACACACTGTCGCTGAGATCTTGTTGCGGTTTGCATTTGTTTCCCCTTCTCTGAACTCCCCGTCTATCCTCTCCTCACCTCCTTCCTGTTTTTCCCACCACTGGAAAGAGTTAGTTTAGTCAGGGCGACATGCCTTTGGCACTGCTTGAAAATCAGGTTTCCCATTAAGCTCTGCAGAGTTGAATCATGGGGCAGGATGTGTGTGTGTGTGTGTGAGAGAGAGAGAGAGACGGTGGACTTTTGGAGGTTCTTGGCAGAGAGAACCAGTTTAATGCCAGTAGCCTTTGAGGTGCTGTTTAACACACAGCTGCTTGTCAAGCACAAACTACACATGACTACGAGACTTAAATGCAGAGATTTCAAAGTGCCATCACTGCTGTTTGTAGTGTCTTTGGGTTGAAAAGTGTATCATTAGGAAATTAAAGCATGTTTATTGAATGTGAGGACACTTATCTGTGGCTGTGATAATGCTGAATCAACATCATTTAAAAGCTAAATTGAAGCTGAGCTCTTTATCTTCCCACAGAAGGTGCTGCTGTTCAGATTTAGCATTTCACCCTCTAGCAGTTACAACCGATAAATGCTGTTATCAGTTCCCCCACGTCCAGCCTTTAAATCTCTGCCGAGTTAAAATGACTATGAGCGCTGGCAGTCGTAGATGACACATTGTGAAATGACAGACAAGAGCAAGGCGTCGTTCCAATCTATCTCCCAGCTTTTCATTGCAATATTACATCCTGGTTTATTGCATCGATTTTTGCTGCAGCTTAATCTTTCTTGCAGGTTGCGCCGAACCTTCACATGTTTTGAAGGTGTTAGCTGCTTCATGTGTGCTTGCTGCTGGCAACCTTTCCCCCAAATGCAAAGGTTACATAAGTGCATCTCTATACACTCCATTTTTAGTGCGGTGCTGCACATTTGGGACATTTTTATTCATTTAGCAAACCCACACTGAAAGTCACCTCTTGTCTTTCTTATTTTCCTTCTGTTGGCTTTGGGCATCTGAACTTCTCATCACACTAAGCATGCTGTCAAGTTGGATTAGTCCATGAAGTTTAACTTGTGGGTATATTTCTTTATTACAGGGAAGGCACTTTAGGCTTACTGCTTATGTCTGACAATACCCCCCCTCCCCACCCCTCAATTATTTCTCCTAACTCCAAAGTTTTTCTGCTGCAGCTTAACAAGACATGTGTGGCATCATCAATGGGAAAGCAACAGGGAAAAGAAAATAGAAAGGTAAAGAGTGGGGTGACTGGGAGGTTGACTTCTGCCTCTGCCTCATCTTGAAGTTGAGGAGTGAAAGAATAAACGGGGAAATTAAACGAACAAAAAAGCAGCTGGGAGCAGGTAGAACTGGGCAATATGGCCTGTAAATAATAGAGCAGCATGTTGAATTTAATGTTAATTAAAGCACTTGAAACGTCTCAGTGTTACTGCTCTGACGTTTTGGGTTTTTAATCAAGGCAACTTCATGTTGTTTGTACGGGTGTGTATTTTACCAATTGAAATTGGACAAAAGTGAGTAAAGTGCTGTAATATTTAGCAATTCTGATTTAAATAGGATGGTAGAATAACAAAGAATAAAACTGGATTAGAGTCAAGGGGTTGCGTACCCACAGTGGCTTCATGCATAGCACTGAAAACCCACTGAGTGAAGCATGACATGATTGGACATAAATTTCAACATCGATTAATTTTAATGAGATGCGTAATATGCTTTGTGAGGTATTATGGGATTCCGCGCAATGCAGGATCACAAAGTGACCATGGGGAGAAGGTCAGAAGTTAGAAGTCACAAAAAGATTCCTTCATTTTGGCTGCAATTTATAGCTACAGTATGTTGAGCCAGTAGTTTAGTAGTAAAGATCTTCCCAGCTGTCCTACAGTGAGAGGCGCGTTACACTCTGGACAAGTCGAGAGGACAAAGACATACACAGACCGACAACCATTCACACTCACATTCTCACACCTGCAGGCAAGTGAGGACACCGGAGTACCCAGAGGAAACCCCCCCAATCACGGGGGGAACATGCACAGAAAGGCCACCGTGCTGCCCCTTAAAAAAACATAATACAAACGTTTTGTTTATTGTATTTCCATTAGTTTTTTATAAAATATTTTACTCCTATCCATTCTCTCTCTGTGACTTGGCTCCTATCTCCTCACCTTCAAACACACCCATCCACCACACACCTCCCCCCTCTCTGATTCTGTGCTGCCCCTTTGGCTTTGTCGCGGGAAGACGAGTTTATCATCATCATTATCGCCATGTTAATTCCAGAGCCTTATCTTCCTAAATAAAGTGTGTGGTTTTGTCTCTTTGTACTGACATCCCCAGGCTGCACTTGAATGTAACTTATTTCTATCTTGCTCCACTTAGCATTGAAATGAAGCGGTTTTGGGGGGAGACTAGCACTAGCACGGCTTGCATCAGCTCCATGCAAGCTAATAGGGGTATCAGCAGTTGCCCGCATCTGAGAACATCAAAGCGAGCTATTCCCTCTGAACACAGAATCCAGAGTGCACACAGCGGGCACGCGTGCAAAAACACACTCTGACACACTTACACACACAGAGTCGGGTGCAAACAGCGGGCATGAGGGAAGGGAAGCTTCTTGTTTTCATGTATGTTAATAGCAGCCTTGTTATTGTGCTGAAACAGCCACTGGTGTGATGAAGTAATGAGGTGTCCTGGCTGCAGGGAAGAGGAGAGACAGGGTTAGAAAACTGTTTTTTTTTTTTTTTTTGGCACTGACTTGGCTCCAAAATACAAACAAAGTGCACACACACACACACACACAAATGCAGAGAATCCACATCCACACAATTGATTTTCCGCCATTGTCCGTTTTAGTGCTGATATGAATGAGTTGTTTGATGTGGTGCACATTCAGGCGAATCATTGATGTTTCTCCTAACGCCACATGATTATCCTGTGAACAGCTTCATTTGATGTCTCTTCTAAAAAACCTGCATGGGAACTGGGTCATGAAATTTCAGACGCTCAAACAATCATACTGCTAAACTAGATGAATGGGGCTTATTTGGAACAAGCACAGCTTTTGACCGGCTAACTGATGCACTATCATGTGTGACTGGAGCAATCACTGCTGCTTTATCTGCACACCGCCATGACAAACAAAACACATTAGGCCTATCACAGCACTGTAATCGAATTTGGTAAAGGGGCTTTTTTTCTTCCCATTTGTTGTATAATTTGATTTGCTCGGTGAGTGGCCACAGAGTGCTGCTCATTATCGTCTGAATAATTCATAATGAATTATATTTGTAATTTTTGCTTGTTTATCAGAGCTCTTTGATGTCATGAAACAAATGCATTATACAGATAGGGGTTAATATGTTTTAAATATGTTTTTTTTTTCCATTCTTATTAGCGTCTCATTATTTCAACAGAATTTGAACACGGCTTCAGCAAGGACGGCCAAGCTTTCAGTTTTCAGCTAGTCATTCTCTGCAACCGTGAGCTTTTCCAGATGTTACCTGGATCATCTAGCTCCCTAGTACAAAGTATGTGCAATGTCTGATTGAACCCATGCGTGAAGAGAGCGGGTCATTGTTCGGACAACTCACAGGAATTGAGTGTTGATGATGTTTTTATTATGTGATTCACACAAAACCAACATGCTATAATTAATAAAGAATAATGTCTTGATCTTTATAGAAAATAGCTTTGAACTCTTAAAATTGAGTCTGATAAACATTTAGGGCTAGTCTGATGAAGTGTTTTAAAGTACAGTAATGCCAAACACCTCTTGGATATAAAAAAGAACCACACATCCCACAGACTTGCATGGAAGGGCAGCAGCTCCACAAAACAACCACGTGGTCCAAATGGAAACATTACTGAACTTTACATTTTGTCTTGTACATTTGGCCCAGCTCCTATTTTTCAGGAGGTGTCATGCAACCCAGTCAGACTTTAATAAAGCTCCTAAGCAATTTCCTGGGGTGTCCTGTGGGGAGCCCTGCACAAATATGCAGTGCAGGTACTGTCTCTAGGAGCCATTCAGACTTTGCAAAACTGATGAGACAGCTGTGTCCAAAATCTCAGCATTAGCTGAGTTCGGTTCACTAAAGCTCAGTGGGTGTTGGACTTTCTACAGTATTGTGCTTTGTTTGAGATTTTTATAGTATCTCAAGTTTTAGGCAGTTTCACATTTCTAGCTTTCATTTTTGAAGACCATAGTTTTATATCTTTTGTAAAGCTGTGATCCATGGGCTAAGGTTGTATCTATAGAGCTTCATGTAGAAAGGAATGTGAGGTTGTGGAGGCTGCAGAAGTAGAAAGGTGAGTATGCAAGTTTAATGCAGGAGCCTGAAGTTTGTGATCGATTTCTCCGCTAACCCCCAAAGTTCATATTTGTTGTTAACATAATGTTTCCCTGATCACAACTGTACCCGTAGTTTTAAGAACTGATAGATCAAACTATATCTGAATTTCAAATTTGAGGTCTTCACAGGTTCACTTGGTTCTGGAATTGAGTCCAAACTGTCCTTCAAACTTCAAACTACTCCATCAAATTGGATTAGACATTGCTGGTTTTATTTTAAACAGTTATCTTACAATCTGTTCAGATTGTTTACTTCATCAAAGGTTTAATTTTTTTTTATAGATTATAAAAAAGTTTCTAAGTTCCTATGATACCAGCTCTTTAATACTCTGACCTGTTTCTGTGCATTGATTGGCTTATCAGAGTAGTGTATCTCACTGATGGGACAGATGCTAATTTGACATGCTGAACCAACAGCCAACAGACACTCAAAGACGGCCCAAGCTGACCGACGGCTGACTGTTAGATCCTGCTCCACTGTGAGTCAGATCATTTTATCTGTTGTCGGTAAAAAATGCTTAATCAGTGCAGCTTTTATTACTGCATAAACAACCATACACTTATAACTTCTATTCTTTGTATGTCATGGCCTTGAATGCGCCATGCTCAAGTTGAATAAAGATCTTTTGATGAGCATAAATCTTCACATCTTTTCTTGTTACTGCTTCATGACATATGTGCAGCTCAGTGGGAGTCCTTAAAAAAATAGTTTAGAAATTGGGCTAGCATCCCTGGGACTGTCAAGAGTTTATTCTCTGTGTTAGGGATTCAGTTTCTTCTGTTTTATTGATTATCTCCATTGACTGCTGAGCATCAAAGCTCAAGGTAAGGCTCATGCTGTAAAAGCAAAAAATGTACAGATACACAAAGAGATATATTTAACGACTTAAGGATTCTCTCATAGTCCATTAACTGAAGTTGTGTTGCAGCCAGGCAAACATGTGGTGTTGATTCACAGAGAGAAATACTGTTCATCAGATTAAAATCTGTATGTCAATACAATGACTTAATGTGAGTCAATGTGTTCATTCTGAACAAACATATGCATAATTGGACTTGTGCAGCTTTAAATCTGTTACCATGTGGCAAACATTTACTCAGTGATTATTATTCATTAGTCTGCATACATACATTATTTGGTAAACACTTACACTGACACTCTGAGAAAAAATGAAAACACTGCTGCATAAAGCTGTCCTTTGGGGCAAAAAAAGGTTTTGTGGTTGAAATAATAAACAGTTTTTTCTCATTTTGTCTTTTATGCTTCTCAGTGTAGAAACTACAGCACGACCCTCATGGCCTCTACATGGCCCCGTGACACTGTAACAAAATCCAGAAGACTCAACACAGTGCTGAGACTTAAGTTGACGCATCAGTATTTTTATTTGAAGTTATATATTTATATTTATTTTGTCAGTCTGTGTGTATCTCATGAATAAATTATGGCTTATTTACGGAGCAGCACTATTTTATGTGTCTGAATATATGCATAATGAAATAGTGTTTGTTCAAAATGATGCACAGAAAACACACTGTTGGCTGTTACAATACCGTCCTATTATATGGTGGAATATTTTAATTTAACACATTAACCATTTTTGTTATGTGTAACATTTAATTTAACTTTATTTCACGAGTCTCTTTTTGAGTCTTTGCAATTAACCTAACATACCTCATTATATATGTGAACAACTTGCAGTCTTTGCTCTAATATTTAACTTTAGATGTCATCAACACCGAAAAGGAGCAAGACGAAGTCAAAGCTTTTGCAATTTTGACTGCTTGTAATTAGTTCAATAAAACTAGTGAAGCTGCAGCATTCATGCATTCATTTTTTGTTTACACCCTCATTTTTTTCGATTTGTCTCTATTTTGCATACACACGTGGAGAATGCATGTGTACATCCCGTTGTCATATGATAAAACTACAGTTAATAAATTAATAGAATAATTGACCAAAAGAGTCAAATATAATGGAAAGCTCACAGTCTGTCTCCAATAATACACATTGACAGCGGCTGTGATGTAGAGACTATGAAGCTAATTTTTAACGTAGCCATTCACGGGAACTCACATTGTTGAACTGTACAGAGAGAAAAAAGTGCAAGGGAACATCTAGAATAGATCAAAACACATGGAAGATCACCGGATGCTATCACCTGGAGTATTTGAGCAAATGCACTTAACTTTTTTTTTTAACCAACTCTTTATTTTGTAGATTTCTTTTATTGAAGAATGAAAATTTATATTTAATTAGTGAGCAACTCTGACTCAATCATATTGCTGACTATAGGTCAAATAGTTTGTTTGTAACCCATGAGTAGTTTAGAAGGAAGTTCAACTGGTTAATGAAAAACACTGTAGTCAGATCCACATGTGTACGCAAGACAACTGAAATTCCTCAAGACTACAAATTTTCTTCTCTTACATTGAGTTTTTATTTCTTCACTCGTATTTTTAGTGCATCTCTACACATCCAGACGCTGAGCATCATGACAGGTCAGGACCTATATGAGACCACACAGTTTTCATCACAGCTCAGTGTTGGAATTTTACCAACAGTCAAAAGCAGAACCGCAAAGGCCAGCTAATTATTAACGTCAGTTTCAAGTCTGATTTTAAATAAACTCATTGTGAAAACGAGGCTGAATTGCTTCATTTAAGCCTTTCACCGGCGATAACATTGTATATCATGTGGGTACTTAAAGAAATCTATCTTCTCCTGAAGAAATCTAGCCATTGAAATATCGTGTCTCTAATCCCACAGTCCTCATTTACATGACACTGGAGAGCTCTGCAGAAAGCTGACAGCACCATAAAGGCATGTAAACACATTTGACTGGTAATGACCTGGGTGTGACCCCTGATCCGATGCCTTCCTGCTGCAAGGGAAGCCTCTTTCTCTCTGTTACATTTCCAGACATCTTTCAGTGCCTTTAGAAAGTTTTTTTAGGCACACACACACACACACACACACACACAAAAACTCAGTGCCTCCACATTACTGCTTTTTTTCATAAAGCCAAGGTGGCCTCATGCTGAACTAAGAGCTTAGAGCTTTTGCAATACTTTGCTATTGAATAAAGAGGGTTTCTTTGCTCTTAAAGCATATTAATCACATTCAGTGTAGAACAGTGGCAGGTCAATCCAATAAAACCGAGCAGTGATAAATTTGGGCACCTTTTCCCCATTCTGTAAATAAAGTGTTCTACAATGGTGGAGCGGAGTTTTTCAGCTTTATGTTTTGTTTAGGGAAAACCCCCACACAGCCGTGTAAAAATAATAAAGAACTCACTAAAACTACCTATACTGCAAGGCGGTCCCCAGCGACTGCTCCTCGCACAGCTCTCACAGATTGTTTGCTTGATGAAATATACTGGTGGAATTACAATGCTGCAAACTGTCCACATGCATTGTTCCAAGGTTGTTCTACTTCAAAGACTTCATTATGGCTGTGCAGAGATTTACGCAGATTTGAAAGTATGTTAATGATATTTTATTGTTGCTACTTCATGACAGAAGCAAACTTGACAATACCTTGCTCCCCCCTTCATGATGTGGACCTGCTGCGAGGCGATAAGAAACGCCAAAAACCTCTCGTCATTGGCTTTGTGCTCCGCCCGCACTCAACCCTATTACATCCCGGGGACATTAAGACATGGGCATCACAGAGGCTTCGATGGTTCCTGACTGCAGATATGAAGCACTGTTGCCTCGGTTCTTAGAGAAGTCAATCGGGGGACAGTGTAGATGGTCGTTAGCGGCGTATGGGACTCAGTATTGTCACGGGGATGAGGCTGTGGCTGATAATTGGGCGTGGGCCTCGGTGGCAACAAAGCAACATGGCCTTGGTAATGAGATTAATGATGCTGTAGTAGGTCTTGTTTCACCAAGGAGAGGATTATCTCCTAACAGCCCTCCTAAGGTGAAGGAAAGGACAATTACTCAGACACAGATTCAGCAGGCCGTTCGCTCTTCAGGATGAGCTCAAAATGATGTTTCAGAGCTGGGTCAGGCCTTTTTCCCACAGAAAAAAAAAGCAATTTGCTCAAAATCTCAGTAATGAGCATTAAGGAAGTCAAAGTCAATTGTTTTCAACCTGACTGTTGCAGAGTGAACGTTATGGCTCTGCAAAGTTCATATCGACTCCTGATCAAACACCTCAGGGGGAATATAAATATGCTTTTTTATATGTGACCAACCAGAGCGAGTAATGATGGTTTGCTTGGTCAGAGATGAGTTTTAGATGAATTTTCTTGAGCTTTGACCTCTCTGAACACAGGAAATATATTCATTACAAATGATCTTTGGACTGTGTGAGGTGATTGCTTAAATGATGCACCACACCTTCTGTGAGGAGGCTTTTATATGCAGTCACATTCAAGGCTACATAAGCTTGCAGGATCTATGAAAAATCCCATGAAGGGATTAAGAAGTAAATATAACAGAGGCACATTTTATTTGACTGAGTTTGATTTTGTAATTTCAATGCAGCGTCTGGTTTAATGTGGTCAGTTTTCCTAAAAAGTGAACATAGGGTTTTAAATCCATATTCTTTCATTATCATTTAGCTACAAAGCAGAAAATTACATTTCCTAATTTATCACTTCCAATTGACTTCCAATTACAACATTAGCACTGTCATTTCTGTTGTTGGTTTACTCCACACACTCTTTTGTCTACTAAAAAGCTCTTGTCAGTTCACTTACCTAACTACCTGCTAACTTTGAAGTTAGTTCCTGTTGCTGTTTTTGCTTGGAAGCTTCAAAACACAAGTTCAGTCTTTTTTATGTTTTGTTTTTTTTGGGTCCACACCTTACATTTCTTTGCTTATGGTTGTCAATTTTGAATCAGCGTGATCACAGGCTGATTTTGAAGTCCAGAAAACCAAAAAAATGAGGTAAACGTGGCTCTCACATGGGTAAGGAAATGAATCTGCCAAATTGAATCTTCTCATCCCACAGCATCAGATAATGACACTTGCTAAGGTGTCAAATTGTTCCACTTTTTACTTCCTTTGGCATATCATACTGACACCACAGGTGCCCTTTGCTCCAGGAACATTACTGTTTGACGCCACAGGAACAACCTTATATATAAACTGCTGTGCTAGGGCAAAAAACCTCAGGGTGAGGTTACGTTAACAGACAACATTGGTTAGGGTTAGGAACAAAAAAATAGCGACAACAGAACATATGTACTTTCTTACGATAGTAACCACGTGTCTGTCCACCTCCCTGTGAGACTTTGTATAGCATGTCATGTTTCAAATATTAAAGCATCTTGCTTTCCATTGTCCCACATTAAAGTTCAGAGCATTGATCAGCGCAGTTGGTGGCGCGGTTATCCACTCCTACAATCCTACTGTTGCTGGTTTGATCTCCGGCTCCTCTGGTCAGACGTCGAAGTGTCCTTGAGCAAGACACTGAACCCACACTTAGTTGCTCCTGGTGTTGGCGAGGTGCCGCTTCCCCATCTGTGTATGAATGTGTGTGTGAATGGGTAAATAAGAAGCAATGTAAAGCGCTTTGAGTACCAACAGGTAGAAAAGCGCTATACAAGTGCAGACCATTTACCATCTGTGTTAAGTCACCATTGACTTGTGTGATATCACCATTATCAGCTTACAGATTTGGTTCAGTTCGCCAACTGCTACCTAGCAGCAAACTGTGCCGTCAATTGACATCTAGAGGCCACAACAGGTCGTTTCTCGTGACAAACCTCTCAACCTAAAACTTTTAGCAGATGCTTTTATCCAAAGCGACTTGCAGAGGAATTTTGTACAAACATAAGCATGATGGCGATGACTGCCATGCAGGGTCTCATCTGGCCCACTCGGAGCAACTAGGGGCTCAGTGTCTAATCCAAGGACACTTTGACACGCAGCATGGAGGGACCGGGGATCAAACCACTGACCGTGTGTGGACTGCCTTGCCAACGGAGCTATCATGATCATGAACATGATCTAGACTTGTCTATTTTTTGTGTTATTCTTATGCTAAAAACATTGCAGCACAGAATAATGCATGATAATGACCTGCTGAGCATTCTAGCAAATGGAGCACGTGCCTACTGGCCCATATTCAAAGTGTTGATAACAATATCAGCCCTTGAATGATGTAACAACATCAAAAAAGGAGACAAAGTCCAGCAAATTTTGTGAAATTCAGCTTTGAATGCACATTATTTTTATCTTTAATAATGAGGTTTTGAGTGGGCATAGGCCTAGAAGGAAAAACCACTGGAATTAAAGTGCAGTGGCGATTTAGCCCTTAATTCAATTATGATATTATAAATAGACATAAAATCACTTTTGCAGTCACACACAGACAAACGTTCCTTTATTGTGTATTTATGGACAGTTTGCACATTTATGATTTATCATTAGCAACAAGGATGATTTATCAACTGTAATAAAACCCCTCAGAGTTGTATTATTTAGAAAACAAATTAACATGAATAAATAATGACTTGTGAATAAATCTGGTTGTTTTTTTTCTTCCTTCCAGTGACTGAACTTGCTGTATACATTATAAATCAATTCATCTAGCAAAAACATATCCTAACATTATAAAATATGAATTTTCAGTTCAAGTCCAGTGTCTTCAAAAGCATTCTAAAGGAAAAAGATATCTTTTGAAACCAGTAGTGAAATGCCACTATAATACATATTCAAGAAATATCATGAGGTTCTTCTCTAATAAAAACTGACATCAACCATCTAGAGGAAAACCTACCGAGGTGCACAAAAGAAGTTCTCTTGATGGCATATAATGGGGTATAAAAGAGCGTTTAGATATAAGCATTCTACCTACATGTTCTTCGTCACCTTTTCACCACCACTGCGGCAAACAGTGTGGTCACATTTATTAGAGGTAACACTTTATCTTACAGTCTGTGTAGCTTATGTGTATTACTGTATATTTCAGCACTCACTTCACACAATCCGGGTCCGGGTATGTCCTCAGGGGTACAGAATTATTGCACAGATAAGTATTAGCTACTGGTAATCCCAAGAGTAAGGTTTGCTAAATCAATTAGGAAACGTGTGTTATATGTACTGTTTTGGTCAAAATTGGGCATTTGACCGTAATTTTAAGATGGGTTGCTTTTGATAAAGTTTGATTCATTTTGGCTTTAATGATTCTCATGCTTGGTATTTACTTGAACTTTAAACAGATGTTGGTAAACGTGGAAACTGAGTTCAACAAACTGGTTTTCATTCACGTATGACTGTGATTTATGTTACATCATTTTTTGTTTAAAGCTACAATATGCAACATTAGTTGGTGCCAGCATGCGACTCCACCATGCTCACATCCAGCATCCCGTGCCCACTCAGCACAGATCTTCACTTATTAGTTCTCATCAAATAATAAATAACAGGCAAGATGTTTTGTAAGTCTGACTTCACAGGAGGCTTTAAACAGCAAATTTTCACATTATGAAATTACTTGTAACATTTTCTCATTCAAAATATATTAGAAAACGTTACATAGTGTAGCTTTAAGTACTCTTTAGCAAAGAATTGCTAACAGAACATCTTCTTGGCTAATTATCACTGTACACAGAGCCTAAACAATGGACATTTGAATCAGCATCTAGTTGTCAGCAAACATTAATAGCAGCCGGTTTGCCTATCTAGCAAATAAAGCATAAAATGACAACTGATTTCTAAGCTTGGCCATTGTAGTACATTTAAAATACATTTCCAGTATCTGGGAGCTTCTAAAGTAACTGCATTTGAAAATAGTTTTATCCATGTAAAAATGTACTTCTTTAAAACCAAAGGAAGACACATAGCTGACATGCCATAAGAAGTTAATATTGTATTTTTATAACTCTGAAATAAATGTATTTTCAAATACTAGATCTAGAAAACCAATAAAACTCAAGCTTGCAACAGTCTCACAATATTCACCAGCAAACTGTAAAGGTAGTTATTAACCTTTAGACTTTATTTACTAGTGTTGTCTCCAAATTCAACAATTTCAATGCATTTAAAATATACTGGCTCTATGAACCTAATTTGCAAAAAAATTTTAAATAGCCATTCATTTGGTATACGTTTAGAATAAGAGGTATAAGAAGAACTCTGCCCAGATATGCTGAAAATGCATTATATGTTGCAACGAGGGCTGTCAAGGGATTAAAACACAATATTATTAATTGCATCCTCTGTTATTAATTACTTTAAATAGTATTCTGAAATGTTTCATATTTTTATATGCAGTAATGGCCAACACATTCCTCATTCATATGATGAGGAAACAATTTCAAAATTGCTTCATCACTTTCTCAGGTGTCATGGAACGCATTGTTTTCTCAGTTTTTCTGATTATCTTATAAGCTTGGGGTCACCACAGTGCATCATAAGGTACAAACGCTGATTTGGGAAAGAAGAATGCCCTGACTGACGCGACCCTCACAATTTCTCCCAGGCTGGGGACTCGTGCTTAGATGTGCAGTAGTTCAGTGGGGGGTTCAGTGACCACCTTTAGTGAACCCCCAACCACGGGGGGATTCAGGCATTTCGCTGACTATTCCACCGAGCTTCTGTTGCCCCCTCACTATGGAACAAGGTTATTTTTTTCTCATTAATTCATTCATTTGACAGCCCTAGTTGTCACAGTATTTGAAATGGCCAAGATGCTTTTGAATGCAGTCTAAACATCCTATGTAACTTAAATATATTCACTTTACTGCCATTGTAAAAAAAAAAAAAAGAAAAGAAAAGAAATGATTCTATTAATAATGACTGTTGGATATTGCCTTTCCATCTTGGGTGTTTGTTTCTATAATAGTTTCATATTTCTGTGATGGAATGACATTGTGGTTGCAGTTGTGGCTCTGAAGAGATTTGAACTTCACAGCCTCTACAACACAGAGAGATTGTAGAATAAAGTGCACTCTAACTGAATCATAGAGATCTTCCAAGTACATTAGTTTTGCGGCACACACCTTCAAACTGGACAGAAGGCTCTAGGGCTCTCCTGGGGTCATTCATCAAGGTTGGATGGTGGAGAAATGTGCCTGGTGTTGGTATTAATAGCCTGGGGTGAAATAGGTCTTCTCCACTGCAAGACAATCTGGCAACTCGGGTGAGCCCTATCTCACTTTTCTCCACTTCTTTTGTCTTGAGCTGCATTCCGGGGCCTCATTCTGCTCAAGCTTTCATTCCAGGAGAGGCAGATCAGTTGAACACACCTACCCCCCAAACCCCACCGGCTACATAAATCCATGTGCTCTTGCCCGCCTGCTAAATCATATTACTCTGATAAATTCATGATTGATAAATTATCTTCTCTTTGTAGACAATAAAATTAAAATAATTTGTGGTAATTAAGGCAGTCTTTCCATTTATAAACAAGACATTTAAACTCAGAGAATGTAATCAGATATGAAAAGAAAATGAAAGGTCGCCCTTGTTCCACAGAAGTCAAGTTTACTTGTTCCATAGTTGAAACCTTTCACGTTTTTTTCTTCTATCTCTCGAGGAAAAAAAGTCTTGTAAAGTCTCCTCCATTTATGAGCTAGTCTTGTTTTCCATGGAGTCCCTCTAGACCTTGTAGAAGCCTTGGTTTCTTGATTTCAGCAACCTCAGAAGAAACCTCAGTGTTGGAGTTATACGTGCACTGACGGCACACTCTTGTTGAGGACCTGTGCCCTCATCAGCTGTACACTGGTCATGATCTTCTTCTGGTGACCCATTAGCGTCACCCCAAGCCTCTGGATGTCTCTAAACAACACACAGACACAAAAGCACAAGACGATCATCCATTTTGTCCTATTACATGCTTTTTCAGACTGTTATTGTGGAGAAGAAGGAAATTTTAAATACACATGTCCTTTTTTGATATTTTTTGACGCTAGACAGTTCAGTTTAGTTCTAAGTCAAAAGCCACACATGGGATCTTACAGGCACTTTTATTGAAGCTGAATATGATTTAGTGTTAATTTTGGCTTATTATTTTAGTATAGCCGGCTTTAGTCAAGTTGTAGTCGATAGTTGATTTTTATTATTTTTTGTCACAGAACCCTAGTTCATTGTAGTCTAGTTTCCATCAGTGACTTTTTGGTTTCGTTTTTGTTGTGGATTATTAAATTCTTAACCTGGTTCCTGGAATTCATTGTATATTATCATAAAAGTATGGCTCACAGATTTTAACTATGACTTTTTGCATTGCGCATCTCTGAGTAGAGTGACAATGCAGGGAGAGACAGCAACACAACACAAACTGTCTTTTATTTAAAAAAAACTCGCTGGAAAGTGACTTGTAACCTTGAATAAGCTTTTCAAGATGAGAAGGCATTGCTTCAAGTTATGATCACTAATTTCATTCGGCTACTTAACCTGTCTGCAGCCCTCTAATCAGGAGGCCACCATGAAAAATCCATCCGGGGGAAATCAGGTGTGGACACCAGCTTTGTGTGTCTAAATGTTGCATGAAAACTTGAGTGAAACCCTGCAGGCAGATGTGCGGTATTGTCTCAGGATTTTGCTGGGAGAGGAAAACACATCATCTATATCAACACTATTGTCTCATGTACCTTACTATTCTCTACTGTACCTCGACTGAGATTACATTACTTTACCTAAAACATAAATGGCTACACACACTGCTTCAATTTGAGATATGTCAGTCGTTACCTATCTGCTTCTCTGACCATGGGTTATTTAAGCACAACCTACAGTATGCTGCAAGAGGATCAAACCACTCAGTTTTATATTAAATAGTGTGATGCTCCCTCCTGTATGACGGACTGGAGGGAGTGGAAAGAAAGAACCTTGGCTGTACAGGAACTGTGGGATGGTTCGTCGTGCTTGTGACTGAGCTCAGTGGAGGACAATCATTAAACAGAACTGTGGAGGTGCTAATTTGTGCACCAAATGAGCAGATACATGACAATGATCAAACAGATTTGTCTCGTCGTTGAGATTAAAATGTAGCAGTTTTACAGTGTCCCACGTATAAAGCCAATATTTACGTCATTATGTCAGTGAAAACAGCTTAAGCCCCGAGTGCAGTGAATTGTTTCCTGTAGGGCCTTTAAGCTTTGCACATCAGCTGGAAAAGCCCAGCAGCTAACAGCTCACCATCACCATCACCTCTGAGCTGTCACCCTCCTTCACAGGCAGCACTTACCCTTGGTTCATGCCTATGACATGTCCCAGGGTGTGGTAGCCGCCTGCTGCAAAGTGGTCCTTGTAGCGGCCCATCTTTATGGTGTCCAGCCATTCGTCTACTGAGTTACAGCTGCTGAAGTCGGGGATAGCTCTCTCCATCAGCGGGGGACTGTTTAAACTGCAGCCGGGAACGAGAGAGAGAGGGACAGATGGCCACAGATAGGCAGAGAGAGGGAGGAAGATGAATGGGAAGACGAAAAGATTAGTTGGATGGAATCCGAAAACGAGAAAAGAGTCAAAAAGTGAGCAAGAGGGTGGGTGACTGGGGAAAGGTTGCTTTGAAATGCGCTAGTAAGCGAGGCAGAAAATCAATAGCACTTAAAATGATAGAGAAGAGGTGGCGGCTGTGGTTGCAGGATGGCTGCTTTGGGTAGATTAATACAGGGAGAAATCCTTAACACCACTCCTTCCTCGGCCTACCTCACACACATACACCCTCGCTCACACAGATGAATAGTGCCATGCACCAGTGACTCCATAAGATCTGGGATCTGAACTGAGCAATTTACACAGGTCCAGCTTTCGCTCGGGTGTCCCCTCGAACCTGCCCCAGATTCACAGCGGATCAATGTCAATATCACAGCGAGGCTTTTACTTAACGCACAGCACGTCTATCAGAGATGAGCTTATTGGAAAAAGAACACGACCGCTTGCTTTATCTGCCAGAGAACTTTGAGGGAAACTTTAGGCGGCAACTTTATCCCACCGCGCTCATGTTTGATAGCAGCGGGAGGAGATTGGATTTACTCTGCCTCCCACACCAGGACAGTTATTTAGTAGCCTAACAGTCTGTCACCATATATTGTCCTGGAGATCATTTCTTAGCCCCTCACAGGTGGTGTCTTGCTTTGATTTGAGGCTTAATCCGCTAATCACATGAACCAATATTTGATTAAATGCTGGCAGACTGTCTGGCCAAATTAAATCGAAAGACTCCTCGGCATGTGACACAATGCACCCATGTAGCTTTGCTGCAAATATGGAGCTATTCCGTGTCCCACCCACCTGCAGAGCGTGTCCGTAGATTTCAGGTTCTCTGGGTTGCGGATTAGCTTGTCAAGAACGGTGACTATCTGGCAAAAGCGCGGCCTCTCATTGCGATCCTTCTGCCAGCAGTCCAGCATGAGTGTGTGTAGAGCAGCAGGGCAGCCCATAGGCGCAGGCAGCCGGTAGCCTTCCTCCACAGATTTGATCACCTGCACACGTACGGCCAAATATGGACTACAGTGTTGTAATGTATAAAAATACATTGAAGGTTAGTTCTGGTCAACAAACAAATCGGAGCTTACGTCTCTGTTGGTGAGGTTCCAGTATGGACGCTCTCCATAGGACATCACCTCCCACATGACCACACCGTAGCTCCACACATCGCTGGAGGAAGAGAACTTCCTGTAGGCAATGGCCTCTGGAGCTGTCCAGCGAATTGGTATTTTCCCACCCTGTCAGAAAATACGACGTTTATAGAAAATGTCAGAATTTATAAGATACATTTTTCTTTTTATAAACAAATTCTATAGAAATATCCCCAAAACAAGCTATGTATCCTACCCTACACTAATATGCACCAATTAAGCACAACACTTACACAACCTGATGGTTTTATTGTCACATTCATTCTCCTGTAACTTAGGACGTAGAGCTCTGCTGTACAGCAAACACACACTCCAGTTTTTTTTTTTTTGTGAATCCCACATACACTGTTCTGCTAGGAAAAAGAAGTTAAAAGAAGTATCAAATGTGTATACAAACACACAGTTTTTTATAAATTACTTATATATAATTAGTAGGAAAAACATGCCTTATAGTTGATGTCACAGAAAATAAAAAGGTTTTAAATTATGTCTGAATCATTCTGCTAATTGTAGAAAATATTTCACTTCACTATAGGATCAAAATTTAGCAGCTTAAGTAGGCAACATTTAATCCAAAAAAATTTCAAAATTGTGTGTGTGTGTGTGTGTGCAAATTGGATTCATTTGATTAATCATTTAATTATTATTTAATCAAAAGTAAAAGCACCTGTGAACAAAAGCTCCATTTCTTGCTGTTATATTATCAAGCTGTTAAGATATTATATAATGAATATTATAGTATTGCCTTACCAGTGTCTTAATCAGTCAAACATTATTGTAACTACTTTTAACGATGTAAAGTAAATGTAGTATAAAGAAGCAATTGTGTCAATTTCTGATAGTGTCAGTTGCTACATAAAGTGCTGCCTAAAACTTGTACTTGAGTAAATGTATTTCATTAATATCCACTGAGTGCATGTTTATGGAGGCAGCCTAAATAAAGCTTGCGTAGATGTGGTGATGTTGGGACAGCAATAGACCTGCAACTGTAAGCAAGTATGTGAACTACTTAAATTATTCCTAATATGAAACTGACACTTAATTAGCTTGACAAGTAGATACATCTTTTCTTATGCAAAAGGCGTTCCCTTAGGGTTATTGTATAAATAAGGTTACGCTCACAGCGCATCCCATTACAGATACTTGATATCTTTTGCTAAACATTTAAAACTAGAAACATGGCCCAGTGGAATTCACTGACCTTAACTCATGATGTCAATATTTTCAGTTTCTTCAAAGTGACTTTGCTGCCACTTTGATTCCATACAATAAGCCGCTTTATTCACTTTGCTCACATCCCCAGGCAGCTGTGTGAACTGTATTAATCTTCACCCATTATCAATGATTAATTCAAGCTGTGCCTTAATGACACTATATTGTCGATAATATCACCATCCATGGTCCTTTCCCCTTCGGAATGTCTCTGAGTGATGCTCCACATAATCACCTTCCCGTCTGTAATCTGTTGGTTATGCTTTAATAGACAAGTGTGTCAAACACTGATTTCCATCTGTGTGCTGGGAGATGATAGCATCAGACTCTGGAAGGAGCTGTCTCTACCTTTTTAGTTAAGACTTTGTATATTTGTTTCCATCAGACTGCAGGTTGGATCACGGACTGCTCTCCACTGTAGCACTTGCGAGATGATTTCACTCTCTCATTTTCATGTGACTTTGATAGTATTTGCATTGCTTTCGTAGAGCTGCATTTGTCTCTGACTATTATGTTTAGCATGACACTACTTTCTAGGCTACATCCAAAATGCATTTGTACTGTCCATTTAATACACAAAACGAAGCCTGTATGTATTTGCCCAAACTAAATGATCTGATAACTGTGATGACATTAAGCCTACAGAGCAACACTCGATTCAGCTTTTTGTGTCTTTTAATGTGCAGTTTAAGGGGAATTACCTAAAGAAGTTATGAAGCTGAAACCTCTCTGTGCCTACGGCCACTCCACTGAATTTAACAATAGCTTACAAATTAGCTTCTATGTTAAACTGCATATGCCTTGTGTTACATGTTTGTGCTTTTAAAAATGAAGCAGCACGTGCCTTTACTTTAAGAGCAAAAGTGCTGACAGTCATTTGTGGTCAGTTGATATCCCCACATGGACTCTATACTTTATACTAGACTTTTGTGGTTTTTAAGTTCAGGGCTATCGTAAAATAGTAACTGATATAGATGCTTTATAATGATGATCTTATGAAATTGAATTAAAAGTGTGTAATTAAGGGTGTAACTCTTCTTCTATTAAACTGCCATAAACTTGGAGATTTACAAGAAGCAGCTCACACACTACCAGTTTGTCAAACTATCAAGAGTAGGTAAATGTTCTTTATATGGCACTTTTCCAGATCAGAATAATACAAAGTGCTTCACAATAGTAGTAATCAAATAAGTCATCAAACGTAGCAAAAACATAAAAAATCCAAAATATACAACAACAAAAAAATGCACATCTAATTATGACTCTTTAGCTGCATTTTAAAGGCGTCCACAGTGTCCTCTGATGTCAGGTCCAATAGTAGAAAGTTCCAGAGTTGAGGGGCTACAACTTCAAAATCATAATCTCCCTTTGTGTTAAGCCAGGAGCGAGGGGCAGTTAGCATGCTCTGATCAGTGGACCTGAGTCCTCTGTGAGTGACGTACAGCTGCAAAAGCCCTGTAACGTAGGGGGAAGCTTGACCATGCGTGTCTCCAAAGGTAATGGCAAGTATTATAAACTCAACTATAAATCTGATTGGTAGCCATCGGATAGAGATCACAATAGGTGTGACATGGAACCTTTTTACTAAGCGCTTGGCTGTAGCCTTTTTTAAAAGAGAAATACAATATGCAAGATGGGCTGAAATTAACACACTGACAAACATTTCCATCCATATCATACTATAAAATTGGTTAGATAAACTTTTTTTTACTGACTACAGAACCCCGAGGGACACCCTGTTGCTTGAGTTTAAGAAACATCGTTTTGAAATGTCACTTTAAAACTTGTCTCAACAATAATTTGAAAACCATTCCTTGAACCAGAGATACCAACACACTGACTGAGTCGGTCAACCAGGACACAGTGGCCATTGTAGCAAAAGCACGGAGCCCCAATAATACCAACACAGAACATTGTTCGCCTTGGTCACTGTACATTAAAAGGTCATTTGAGATTATAAAAAGAGCAGTTCTATTGAGTGCAACTGACACCTGTCATGAATATTGCTTTCAATAAGGAAAACTGTAAGCTGTTTTCCAGCCACTTTTTCTAAGACCTCAGCTTGAAAGGGTAACTTAGACATAGGCCTGCAGTTCTAGGGCAAGGAAGGGTCAAGATTTGACTTTTTGAGAAGTGGTCGAAAAGCAGCTTGCTTGAAATAATTTGGGTTATAGATGTTAACGACTTATTGATTATAGAGAGTACAGAATGACCATTAGAACCAATGACATTTCTGAACATAAAGGTGGGTACAGTGTCCAGGGAACGAGAAGAGGTTTTAATTTTTTAAAATCAAATTGTTGAGCTGCAGTAATGAGATTGGGTAAAATCTCTCATGAAACACAGTTGTTGCAGTCATCAACTGGCAGCTCATATTATTAAAACAAATGAAAAGTTTTTCAAGTGTTCATGGTGGACTTGAAGTTCGTTCGGATTTACACAGACACTCAACTTTGCAGCAAGTCTGTTCAAATTAGTGAATGCTATCTTTTATCCCAAGGGGGGAGGTTGATTGCAGGAGCCAGTCTGGTCTTATTAGGGGCAGCGTTATCCAAGGCTGAAAGGCAGTGCTCATTTAAAGAATTAACTTGAGAGTCCCCATCAGTGTTTAACATAAAAAGGCAGTCATCGACTCAGTATTTCAACTAAGTATACAAACACGGTCCAGAGTGTGTCCTCTGATGGCTGTATGGGCCACTTGGCTGCAGACAAACATCTGAAAGTTGTGACCTTGGTTGAAAGTTACCTTTTCTGGAAGTTGGTCTTTTAGGAACCCCCAAGGGTGCTGTTCAGCAGCAATTGAACCTGCTTGATTTTTTTACTCAGATGGCTTAATCAGTTCTCACGAACTGGCTCAGAAATGCAGGCCTATAACCTCTGTTAAGTTGTTGACACATCAGTTGTTTTTGAGTTTGCCAAGTCGGGAGCCAAGTGTCCGATATTTGTGTCATAGTAGGCCATCCACTCTGTTGAGAGAGGGTTGTTCAAGGGTTCGAGGGTTGTTTATTCTGACCATAATGTACATGTTGCTGTCGTACCCTTGTCTTTTAGAAGCTGATGGAATGCCAAGTCTTGTCCTGAGGAGCGGATGTTTAATTTCTTCAATCTATAAATCTGAACACTTCACCCTCCATCACACTGCACATACTGTACTAAATTATTCTGCTTATGTCTGGGTGTTTTCTCCTTGGGATGGACCAGTTTCTGGCAAACTGTGAGACTGTGAGGTTTGAGATGTAGAGAGATATGGTGTTTATTGAAGATTCTCCTGAGTTTCTCAGATAATCCAGCATGTGTGGAATGACAATGTTGTTCTATTTATTGTTCTTGTCTTCCCTGTCTGTTGTGGAAGTGCTCCTACTGGGTCTTTTTATGGTTTTGACAAAGGCCCAGTTTTGGTAGCTGCAGGTTTTATGTGCTTCCCTGATGTTTTTGCATTCCTTCTCATTTTTCTCTACCCTTGTTGGCAGATTCCTCACTGATCGCTGCAGACTGTGGTGGAAGTCAAACACTTATCGGCCGCAGTGTTTAAATACGTGCCTTTCTGGCAAAGATAGGTGAAACATCTTAAAGTACTACAAGAAGAAGTCCAGGTACCACTGAACAGCATCTTTGGGATAACCAAAACTTTTTGCTGAGGTCTTATTAGAAGGTTGCTATTGTTGCATTCTAGGAATTGTAAGATGAATGTTTTGGTTCTATTAACATACAATAAGTCAGGTATATATACACCTGTCCCTTCAGATTTTTCTATTCTAAATTCATGGAGAACCCCTTTAAACCTGTAGAACAGTTTTAAACATTGTGAACATGTCAGCTAACATGAGGCTTTGACTGTCACGATGACAGTAGCACAGTGCAGCAGTTGTTGATACCTATTTCTTTCTGGAAACTGTGGATGTGTCTGAAATTGTGTGTGTTTCTGCATTGCTTGCCTCAATGTGAAAACTCACACTGGTGGTGTATGCAGCATCCGGGTCATCCTCCAGTACTCGGGACAGGCCAAAGTCAGACACCTTACACACCAGGTTGCTGTTGACTAGGATGTTGCGGGCAGCCAGGTCTCTGTGGATGTAGCCCAGGTCAGACAGGTAGGTCATACCAGCCGCGATGCCACGCAGCAACCCCACCAGCTGGATGATGGTGAACTGGCCATCGTGTCTCTACAGGCAGATAAGAAAAGAGAAGGATCAGGAAGAAGGAGGCAGGGAGAGAGAATTTAAATAGCAGATACAAAAACCTGATGGTATAGCAGCAAAAAAAGATGGAGATAGTGATAATAGAGGAGATTTTAATCAAGATAGAGAAGAAAGTAAAGATAAAACATGACAGGGATTTGCTTTTAAATAATAATCTGCTGTATTTTCATATAAGCAAATACTGGAGCTGTTTGACATTGTCAGTGTAATACAATGTTAAATCAACTTATAACATATCTTATTACTGAAAAGTTCCACATTGGATATTTCAAACCACGGAGCCTTAAAAAGTTATGAATTCACAAATTGGCACCGTCTGCTGCTTAATTATTGTTTAACTTATTCTTTAAAAGCTTTAATACCAACCCTGAGGAAGGAGTCGAGAGAGCCATTCTCCATGTATTCAGTGATGATCATCACTGGTTTACCTTTAGGAACAGACAAAAGCAGTATATTTATACATCCATTTCTAACAATTAAGACCACATGTTGTTTCTGAGATATTGTTGTAAAAACCTTGAAATAACCCGAAAATTAAAGCATTTAGAAACAACTGAAGCACATTGAAGCCTTAGTCACGTTCATTTCTTGGTACAAAAGGTCACATCTTGATCCTTTTATCCATTGAAGCACATGTTCAGATGATCAGATGACTCTCAGGTGTATTTAATCTACCCATCAGAGGCTTTTTCAAGTACATGAACCTGCAGCATTTGCTTACTGGTTCTAAAAGTGGTTGTCTCCAAAACCTTTGGCAGAACATTGCTTACTGAGTAGCAGTGAAAGTGTCTGAGGTACGGTATGCGAAAAGATGCTTCCTGAGTATCAAATCAAAGTAAGAGGACAGGGCATTTGTAGAAAGAGTTTTATCCAAAATACTGTCAGGGACCAAGCGGATCACAAGAGGACCAAAATGTCAAGCCTTATTCACTTAGAGATAGAAAAGCATCTGCATTACCGAGATCAGGCTCCAATCAGAACAGAATTCCGTGTAATGGCTGTAGTTGAGGTGCTGTGTATAAAAGCCTTCCCAAAGGACTTGACTTTTTTTGACATTTTCTTTCTTTCGTAGGATAACACAGCCTTTTTTGTGAAGCTAAGCTAACTGGCTGCTGTCTGTCGCCATATCTTTTAATTAAATATATGAAAGTGGTGTCCATGCAAATCTTGGCAAAAAAAGCAAATTTACATGTTCTTAAAAAAGTTCATTTAGCATTGCAGCTGTTCTGCTAACAATACTGTCAAAACCTTCGAAAATGTGTCTTATACTGATATGTTGTTGGCAGCGTACTCTGGGTTACCACTCCCTCCAGGCGGATGATGTTGGGATGGTCAAACTGTGCCATGATGGAGGCCTCAGCCAAGAAGTCCCTTTTCTGTTTCTCAGTGTATCCTGCCTTCAGGGTCTTCAAGGCCACTGGAATGTCTCTTTTCCCCGGGAGCCTCATGCGTCCATAACACACCTCCCCAAATTCCCCTAAACACAAGAGCAAGACAATTGAGCCCTTTTCTTTTAACATTTGCAAATGTCCCCAGGGACTAAATGTGAAGCGTGCATGGCTGCAGCCACATGCTCTTATAAGTCATGGGTGTGAATAAAAATGTGTATTAGGTTCATTTACATTAGATACGACAAACAAATTCACTTCTGAACACCCTCTCTCTCCCTTTATCTGTCTTTATCTTTAGCTTGCTTATTGCTCTTTGTTTTCCTCTATTGTAAACTATACATCCTCTATATGAATACAGGAGTCATGTAGCAGGGCGTATTGTGGAGCTGACACACTGTTAGTATTCCCTGCTAGTCTGAGGAGGATTTGATTGACAGCCCCACGCAACGCTCTGATTCCACTCTGCCATCCTCCTCTCTGCTGCACACCACAGCTTTTACACCGGCCAATGATTTTAAGTTAGCTCAGCCAATGATTCTCACTGTGCGTTTGTGTGTGTGTGTGTAAGAGAGTGCACACAAGTTCATGGTTTTACCTGAACCAATGATTTTCTCTATTTTGATCCTGGAAGCTTCAATTTCTCGGGCAAACTCGTGGACCGCCTGGCAGGGGTCCTCGTACGTGTGTGGGTCGATATAGAACCTCGCGTCAGGGAACGACACTAAGATAAACAACATTAGCATTTGGTCACATATCAGAGAATGAGAGCAACATCACATCTGAGCCCCTGTCACCGGTGTGTGGAGGGAAAAGCTGATGAAAGGGAAGAAATGACTTGGAGAAAGGAGCAGACAGAGAGAGAGAGAGAGAGGATAAACAGCATGCAGGGAAGGCCTGTGTGCTCCTTTAATCACTCCGTGCGTGAGGAAAATTGTTTGCTCTGAGAATGAACTTTATTCCATGGGGATGAAAATGCGACCTCGTCGAGGAACGCGATCTAATCTATTATGGGTAATAATTGAGGAATGGGACAAACATACCGTGACCGTTCTGGTAATGCATCTTCTCCTCGTCAGAGTCCTGGAAGGCTTTGCTGTAGCCACAGTGTCTATACAAAGCACACACACAGGCAGTCATCCAAACACACACGCACACACATAAACATACAGCTGGATGAATACAGGACAACAGTGGTACATTTGTACTCTTTCTCAAACTCTACCCACAACTTATAATTAATAGGTCAATAATTGGTAAAAATGTGTTATTAATTGCAGCAGGACTTTTCATCACTCAGTGCTGTGTAGTTTCTATATTAATGAGCGACCAGTCAACCTATTCTCCCCGTTAGTAATGAGGGTTTTCAGTGGAAAAAGGCTCAGCCCATTCAAATCACTAGAAGACACTTCTGTTCCTCGTGGATTATTTGTGCAAGCTCTGCCCCTCACCAGGCTGTGATTTTAGCATCCAAATCCGACAGAGTAATACAAATCTATTCGTGAGTTACACAAATCTATTTGTGTTACTCTGAAAGTAAAACTGAATGGTTATACATCAGAATTCTACTGTGTGGTAAATGTCGAAATGTCGCTTCACTTTTTACTGTACATGCTTTTCACTGATCGGTAATCAAATTGTGCCCATAGTTGCAGTTCAATAGGTCATCTAAAGTACAATACAGTAGGTTTATTGTCATCAATATGTCTTGGTAATTTAACAACTAGCAGCCATGCAGAGCGTGACAGGAATAAGAATGCAAATACGCCTGTTTCAGACATGAACTCTAGAGAATGTCAGGAGTATTAGGTCCAGACGTTATCTAGAGTTTCCCTTTCAGACATGCAGCCAACATCAAGCGATAGAAATACGTATAATTGGGCAATGGGTGGTGTTTTGGCACTTCGAGCAGGGGGCGGAACATGACGCCAAAACAAAGCTGCGGAAGTGACAATGTTTTCCTTGATGGCGATGGAGGACGACAGGAACAAGTTACTAAATCTAAATTTACTGTGTTTTTATTTCTATGTTTTCGCGGCAGTGGCAGGAAATTGTTGTCATCTGGATTGTTACCCCGTCTATCGACACATGAGTTTGGTTGGAGATAATCCACACTTTGCACTAGGGATATGGCTGAACAAGCTAATGTCAGAGGCAAAACACTTTGTGTTCACACATGCGCCTCCTCCAGATAAAGTCTAGATTAGGACTGGATTCCAGTGCATGTTTGAAAGGGGCTTTAGAGAGTACGGGTGGACGGGTGGGACTGGGTGGAACCGTTTGTTGGGATAATGCTGCCACACAGACAGGCAGGCTTCTGTTGAAGCTTCAAGCCTTTTGGCAATGAGCATCAAAATGGTCCAATATCTTTTCCAACACTTAATGTGTAGGAATAAAAGCAAGCAGTGGTTTCGTTAGGCACAAAGAGGGTTTGGTTAAGGTTTCTCTGATTTGCCACATAACATGTTGCATTACTCAAGTCATGTCAGTAAATACCAGTTTGCAACAAATAGTTGCTTCACACTGCACTTAAACTCTGATCTCTTGTGGCCAAGACCCATCTATCTACCTCATCCTCCGCCTGGCAGAAGTTTCAGTTTATTCTGTTTATGTGCCTAACAAGATGCCTAACAAAAGTTTATGTTTAGTTCAGTATCCGCTTCAACACTTAAATGAGCTTGATAGTGACCTGTACCTACTGGCAGGTAAGAGCCCAGACCTACAAAGCCGTAATTATGGTCTGAAAAACAGATAAGAACACTCTAGTCTTATTTTAGACTCGCTTTTAGAAAATCTGTATTTGTGAACACAGCAGTTGCTTCGCTGCTTTTGTTTCAAAATAACTAAGCGACACTATTTGCCTAATGTGGAAATCTATAGTATGAGCTAGTGAAAAAGTAGGAACACATACTTTCCATAATAATAATTTTAATGACTGGAACAGATGTTCGTCAAGTTTTGATTTCATATCTAAAAAAGATAAGAAATTTCAATTTCTGTAAAGTTTTTTGGCCCAACATCAAATGTGTTCTTGGAAGGATTGTAATCAGTGATGATTACACAAGAATTTCCCCACTGTGGGATTAATAAAGTTCTATCTTATCTTATCTTATCTTATCTTATGATTACTGTGTGGGTAGTGCTACGTTAATAGTGGAGAGACAAGCAAAGCCAGAGTGTCAATAAAAATCATCCCAGAACTTCTGATTCAGAGCGGTCCACTAACACTGCATCACATAAGGCTCATGTAATCGTTATGTCATTGTATATACGATAATATTTTGAACAATATTTTTTTATGCATTTAAATCACACATTTTATGATGATTATTCCTCCAGTTTGCGATGTAAAACACCTTGTTATATCACAGTACAAAACAACAGATTAACTATAGACAAATGGCTAAATATCTAAGTCACACTTATAAAATTTAAATATTATTTAGTAAGTTAGCTGCTTTTGCTTGGTTTTAAACGACATTCCTAATTTTCACTTTCTTCTCTATAACTACAAGTTATTCAGCTACAGAGTGAGACTACAATTCAGATAGACATTAGTGCAGAAATACACACAAAGTTTAACCAAGAACTTGCTCAATGAAGAACGATGTGAGTAGTTTAAGATTCTCACTTTTAATTAAATGCGAATGAATGAATAAAGCAGCTGTTCAATTGAGGTCAAATTGTGAGCTGCTAAGAACTGAAATGGATCTTGATTTTTTTATATAATAAATTGTCAGAAATCAGCTATTTTGAATTGGTCCTCCCCTTTAAATCTGTGCACAAAATAAACTTAACAAGGCCTGAACATTTCAGATTTCTGCAGGAGCTTTATTCACGAGGCACGTGAAACAAATCTGGACAAGATTTGCATATTCATCAAAAATAATACATTATTTTGTGACCTCTGTTTCTCACACAGACTTTGAGTGGCTTAATTCAAATAGTTGTTTGAATTTATGATAACATTAAAATGCTGCTGAATAAGCTCAGAATAGCTTCCTTACTAGGAGCTGCGGTTTGCCTTCACTCTGCCCCTGTGTTGTTTGCAATGCTGAAAAATGAAAAACTGAAGCTTTTGTGTTTTTTAAACTTTTCTATTAACATAAAGTGAATCAGCAGCAGTCTATCGCTGATGCCCTGGCATTTAATAATATTACAAATACAAGCACAAATGGAAAGCGGCTGGGTGAGAGGAGGGAGATGACAGTCAAACAGAGCCACAGTATCTGATCAGCATGACTCTGTCTCTCGCTTCCTCCCTGCCTCTTTCTCTCTCTCAGTACCTCATTTTTCAGTTCTTCTTCATCGCTTGCAATTAGCCCGTTGGGCTGTGTGAGACCTACCTGGTAACATTCAGTTTAGAAAAAGTAAATTTGTTCACTATAATGCAAGATCACAGTGTTCGTGTAACCATGCATCTTTTAACACAATCAACACAAAGTTTAATAAACCTGAGAGTGGATGTAGTACTGTATGAAAAGATTATGGACTTTTTCAGTTTTACCATGTTTACGATTTGCCACTTGTGTTAAATGTCAAAGTCAGAATATCCTCAAGATGCGAACAAATAAGTAATCAAATTCCCAATACATTCCTGTCTCTCTGTCCTCGTCTCTCTGTCCCTGTCTTCAGGTGTCCCTGGATTTGGTGCTGTGTGTCCTCCAGTGCGCAGCTACTGGTCCTACTAACCTGCCCAATGTTTTGTTGTTGCTTTTGTTGCTCTGTTCTTTTCTCTCTCCACTTTCCACTCAGCCCAACCGGTCAAGGCAGGTGTCCGTCCACCCTGAGCCTGGTTCTGCTGGAGGTTTCTTCCATTAAAGGGAGTTTTTCCTCTCCACTGTTGCCTATGGCTTGCTCAAGGGGGATTTGTTGGGTTTTTCCTAAATGTCTGTACAGTCTTCACATTATTATGTAAGTGGCTTTGAGATGATGTTATTGTGAATTGGTGCTATATAAATAAAGTTGAATTAAATTGAACTGAAAAAATTCCTCCCAAAAACACATTTGTGTTGACGGCTTGTATAGAGATGATAACAGTCCTTATAGAAAGTGTTTCTCCTACTCAAACCAAAGCTGGTAGTTACAAGGAAAGGAAAAAACTATTTGCAGGGAATTTTTTTTTTTCAAGGCTCACGACATGAAAATCACCCCTAAGTCTCCAAAGTAGGATGCTAACATACACTATGGTGAGTGATGAGGCACAACCGTTAGCAAGAGCACTGACCTTTATATTCATAAAGAATACAATCCCATTTGATGTGATCATCCACTGGTTATTAATTCATGTGCAGTTCTGTTTTTTCCTTCATTAGTTAACAATAAAACTGCCTTTTTTATACTGGACTTTGCAGTCAGATGCCAAGATGATTTATCCTGATAACACCAATAAATCATCAAGACTTTCCTCATGTAATAGAATGAAAATGAAGAACTTCATATGCCCAGAATCATGAATTAATTAAGTGAGATCACATTAATTATTTTGTGTAGTACTACAAAAATATAGGTTGACAACATCAAAAGGAAGGTGGGGGCAAATAGGATGAATGAGAACGTTTGGCTTGCAAGCTACTGGACATGAATCAACATAATTAAATTCACTATGTGATGGAAATGACAAGTTAGGAAATTAGCTAAATAAGAATGAGAAGAAGAGGGCTGAAGAGATAATAGTAGCTAAAGCATTAGCCTCTCTTGTCAATACTCATCACCTTATTCCTCGTGGACAAACATGCAGATTATATGTGCATTTTGAACAATTCAACTTGACTAGAGGTAAGTTCTAAAACACTCCTAAATAAGATTCTTTCCCATTTCTACAAATTTTATGGGGATTTTCTAAGATGTTCCTACAAATAATGACCTTTTACTTCATTTTACTTGCAGACAGTATGACAACCATAGGTTGGGAGAAGTACAGCACACATGGGGTTTTGATCACAATCAACAATACACAAAGAAAGGCACAGTAGAGTAGTGTAAGAAAGTGTTCCACACACAGCAGCGATGGGTAGTGTGGTAAAGTGTAGCCTTGCCGTTTCCTGCAGATGATGATGGCCAGGAACGTGACCAGGCCAGAAACCAGGGCCATGCAGATCCAGATGATGGTCATGGTGTTGTAGTGCATAGGGGCTGCAGACACACACAAAACTGTGTTAGCCTGAGAAAATGATGCCGCCGACAGCTGAAACTTTGCAATTACCACATGCACCGGAAAACACGGGTGGCTCTTAGATAAACATGAACTCAGGGCTTTATTAAATAGCTCAGCATTTTCTAATTAACTCCTGTCTGTATTTAGAAAGTTTTCCCATGTCAATATAAGCAGAAAATATTCAGTTTATGTTGTCCCAGATTTAAGCAATTAAGCCTCTACTTATACCTATACTGCTATGATCAACTACATGGACAGGAGAGAAAGGACCAAAAAAAATCCAGTGTTTGCAATATGAAATCAGCTGGTAAACAAACCCAAATTACGCTCACGGATACAGGCCTTTATTTCATTTTGCAGGACTTTGCAGTTTGCCAGCGTGGGTTTTTATCTGGGCACAACAAATCTAAAGACATGCAGGTTAAGTGGTGACTCCAAATTTCCCTGTAGTGTATTTATTCATAGCGTAGAAAATAGTTAAATGTATTGTAACTGTGTGAACTAAGTAAAACATGCAAACCCATGTTGGAAGCAAGTGTCCAAGAAGGCCAGGACTTCACACTGTTTGAAACCTCCACCTTTAATGGGTGGGAGGCCAGTGTGGGTGTTGTTGTGTAGCAACACTCATTGGTTCAGAGAATGAAGAAAGTTGTAACATGATGAATGATGTACAAAAGCCCAGAGTGTCAATAACTGATGCAAACTCGTTCCCTTATCGTCACCGTGTAATGCAAAGGGACTGGACAAAGTGATGCTCACTGACAGCTCAGATATGAAAACGGGCTGGTCATCCAGCCCCTCAGCGATTAAGACATTAGAACTCGGTTCATGTTTGTATTTATACGTGTTCTGCAAAGATACACCAACATTTATGTGGAGCTACTGTGCAGACAACGAGAGGATTACTGCCCCAAAAAACTGCTGACCACCTAACAGCTGATGAGGGTGTACGTGTGTGGAAATATCTGCCTACTGTTCTTTCTTTAAAGTACTGCTGCCATTGTGACTGTAATACCATTAGCAGCTCACCCAGGATGCAGTGCCTCAGCGTTGTAGTTGGTGTCCACTTAAAGAGAGCGGGATGTATGTGCCATTCCTTTACCTCCCCCATCTGTGTACTCTGGTTCATACGTGTATAGACGCTTTTCCTTAATGTGAAACTCTAACATGTAAAGTCTGATAAAACTGTCACATCTGTCGTTTGTATTATACACTGCTGTATTTCTGACTCTGTCACACAAGCTGAACTGCTAAAAGCTGATATTCCTCTCCCTCAAATTAGGACTGAACTTTAGAGTGCTTTTATGTCTAGAGTAGAATGAGGGCGGGACATTTTGGCACACATTTACTTAGTGTACGTCTCTGAAATTAATTACTAAATACTGCACCAACCCGTTCGGGACGCAAAGTGCAACTCTCTTTTCCACAATAAAGAATATGTCGTTTCATAATAGTTAATATCAGACTTTTTGCTTAAGCATCTCATGGCTGCCATGAATATTTCTGTAACTCTCAAGATCAACAAACACAACCTGTCATTGAGTGCAGTCTGAGATGTTAGAGTCTGTGGAGAGTGAGGTAAGCAACGCAGGTTGTTGTATGTTGAGTCAAGTCTGATTATGTCTCACACAGCCATGACAAACAGTGGGTTAACTGCTCCCAGAAAGCACTACTGCAGCTTTGCCAGCTGAAAATGATGGGGTGATGGGGTGGGACACTCACTAGCTGCTGATATAATAGTATCACACCTAGAAAACAACTCAGTGGGAGAGTGAATAATGCCACAAAATGCCGTGGTCATTCAGTGTGATTATCAGGCTGCACTTGGTGAAGGTTGTTATTCAGTGTCACACAGGCTTGGACACAACTGAGAACAGAGGAAGCTGCAGTGCTGCTTGCACAGAGGTAAAGGACACAACCCTGTGCTGGAAAAAGGCCACTCAGTCTGTTTTTCATAAACTTTAGGACTTATTGATTACTCAGCATGTGTCCTAGTGGGATGTGTGTAGTCCTCTTGTTTTTAGAGTCTGGAAATGAATTGGTATCAAGAGGAGGAGCGTCGGGGCCCAGTGAGCAGAAGAATAAAGGGAGGCTATTAGTAGGGAATCAGCTGTGGGACTCCAACCAGGCAGGAGGTTGCAGGCCTGGAGTCTGCTCTGCAGATTATCTGACAAAACCCCTATTAAGAAAGAAAAATATTGTAATAAGAGTTTTTTTTTCTTTTTAGTATAACCTAACTGTCAGTGTTCTGCTCGCCTCAGGTGGACAGACTCATGAAGACGTCTAAGCACTGTGTGCAGCAGTTTGAAGCTGGGATAGGCTGCAGTTCTGCTGACGGGGGTGACCCTGTAACAAAGCGGAGATCAATGGAACAGAGGGATGGACTGAGGCGGTTATCTGCCCCACTGACACCCAAGCCTCTTTAACCCTGGACCACGCTGTGCAGTCTGGCCTGGCTTTGAGCAGCTTTCAGTGCCAACTCTTTTAAGAAAACAAACTCTTTTCTTACTGGACTTTTTCGACTGTGTTAAACATCACACACCTGTTCCTGTGGCTCAGGGCAGGCAGGAGGTTTTAAGTAATAATTCAAGTATACTGTGTATTATTTATCAGCTGCTCAGAACATGTACACACCTGCTTTCCCAGTCTGAATCTCCACATTCTGGCTGAAGCGTCCGCAGCCTGCTGATGTTCTCGCTCGGACCTGGAAGATGTACTTGGTGCCCGGCTTCAGCCCTGACACTCGGGCACTGGTATTTTTAGACTTCAGTGTGGAGTAACTGTGCTCTTCATTATCCTGTGAAAACACACACACACACACACACATTTTACTTAATAGTTTATAATACAGCATGTATGTAGACGCATATCGTCTATTCTTGGATAAGCAAATACTAATAAAAATACTAATATAAATGCTACACTAACACTGCACTTTTTAATTTTGTTTGCTTTTCTTGCCTCACACAGAAAGATTTGTCAAAGCTTGTGCTGTGCATTGTCATCATGAATGAATACGACCTTATCTGCCAGTCAGATGTAATTGGCAGGTAATTGCCTCGGATATCTTTTAATCTGCTTCTATCAACCAGAAAAATGACAGGTGCTTTGAAAAGTCTTTGTCTTGTTTTTGTGTTTCCTTTTAAATCGCTGCTCCATTTAAGATGCATCATTTGTTAAATTGTCACGCTGACGCTTACCTGCCATGCAAAGGTTTGTTTTCATATACATATTGGCTTATTGTTTTGAAAGAACGGGCTCTCTTTTTGGAAGTCTCACTGAGCAATTAAGCTCATCATTATCATCATCCTCATCACTACTAACATCACAATCACTTCCTGCAGCATCTGTGCAAACTCAATTCAGAGCAACTTTGTAAATGTGGCAGTAAAAAAGAAATTCAACAATAACAGGAGGTGTAAGGTGCATCCAAACAGCAGAAAAAAGTGAATCATTCATGTGTCCTTAGAAAGTATAAGGGCCTAATTATGAAGAAGTGCTTGGTGCACAAATAAGAGCCTTTTTTGTCTTCATTATCATCCCCAGCTAGTGTGCTGCTGCAGTGGACACCACCCTCACTGTGACTCATTGTTTAGTACAGTACTCTAGCAACCTTAAGGAAGCACATTGCTGACTTGTCCACTTGAAATCCCCCACAGGCGCCTGCTCCCCCTGACTTCCTGAGCGAGGCCAGATTAAGACACCAGCACAAGAGACGAGCTAATCCTTCACCATCCTGCTTGTTTGGCTATGAGACTGCCGGCTCCCAGGCTGCTCCCACTTGCAATTAGCTGATTCCTATCATCTCACACACATACATCTGCGCACCCACACGCACGTTCTTACACACATGCGTGCGTGCAGCAATTAGCCTGTCGCGAGGCTTATGCGTCCGCCAGCCGCTTGCTGTCACTGTCACTTTCACTAAGTTGGAATCTACACTGTCTCATCCTCTTTCTTGCTCTCTCCTCTCTCGACCCCCATTTCCTTTCAATTAGCCAAGCTGCCAGCAGGATCTTTTTCCTGGATTAAGTTATCCAGAGTCTATCCAACCGCCACTTCCCCTGCATTTACAATATCTTGGCTCAGCTTAGTCGCAGCCCTTTGAAGACTGTGAGCTTATGTTCTCCACGTACTGTACACTGAGGGCTGTGTCACCTTTTCTCCTCACAAGCTGCCTGAAAGGTTTCATGTTTCCTATATTTTAAACATTAACAGAATATGGTTCTCTGTTCTTTTTGGGGGTTAGGGCTCTATGTTAGTGCAGAATTTGATACAGTAGTTAGTTGAGTACCTTCTCGTAATATTTGATGTCATACTCCAAAATTACTCCGTTAGGTTGATGGGGTTCGTGCCACAAGCAGAGTCACACTGTTCTGGCTGGTGTTCTCCTGGCGGATTGCTAACACTTCAGAGGGGGCTGCAAATGAAAACAGGAGAGATTACTGCTTCGTTAGTTCAACATGCGGGTACTCACTGACCAGCAATGGACACCGGTTGACCACAACATTAAGACCACAGAGGGCCGCATGGCCGTGAGTGACAGCTGTCAGAACAGACAGTGCATTGCATATGGCTGCACCCACCCTGACCCCTGTTCATCAGAGTAAAGAAAGCACCAAAGTGGATTTAATGCTGTGGCTGTTGGGTAGGTACTAGAGTAACAGGCTTATCCTGCAGTAAAGTCCTATTTGCACAGGAACTGCACTCCATGAAACACACTCAGACACTGTAATGAAATGAGAATACATTTATGAAAAGCCCACCTCTTTAGTTAGTTCATTCTCTTATTTGACAGATGTGATTAGCATGTGGTTTGAGCTGTGTCAAGTCCTCAAAACTTAACAAAACACTAAAATGATCCCTAATGACTGATCTAACAGGCAGCCATTTACACATCAAGCAGGCTCAGCGAAAAGTGTTTTAGCTCAATTTAAGCCACAGAATCTTAAGGAAAGATATCTGGATCTTAAGTCAGTGTTCTACTATATTCAGCTGCTGTCTGCCGGGTGCTGGGCAGGTAGTAGACACTGGTTTTCTCACGATTTAACTGAAAAATGGCTGTGGGCTGCTGGTGCTGGAAACAATGCCGATGACAGCAGTGAAAAAACTTTAAATCGCAGGCGAGAAAACTATCCGAAAACACTGCAGAGCAACAGGAAGGAAACTGAGAAATCAATTCATAATGTATACATAATCCCTCTGATGGACCATTTGGACATCACTGAGAATCATTCGATCCCATCGTAGGGAAAGTTATGGAAAGACTTAAGGAGTTAAAAGGAAGACAGATCTTGTGTAGGATTACAAAACTCTATCCACCACAGCTGCCCACTGCATGTACAAATGAATCTTAACTCCGTTTTTATAATGAAAACACTGTCACACACTGATTCAGCAGCTTTTACCAGAGCAGCTCCTGGCTGGTGGCTGAGGGCACTGTTATTAGCTCAGCTGTGATCCACAGCGCATTGCCTCTACGTTAAAAAGCAGCAACAGCCACAGAATCAATCATAATATCATAACTGTAAATATTAGGATGCTGAGTTATGAACCTTACGTGCATTTAAACAGAGCAATTTATTCTAGCAACAGGCTGAATGCACTGCAGAAGAAGCAGCCCTGGTCACTGCATTGATTATGCAGAGAGATGATGGTTGACTGAACATTTACTGTGCATGTGAAATGTCACTGCCAGATATCAGAAGCTGGTTCTGATATATAAAAGTGAGTTTAGTTCACTTGCTGTAAAAAAAAAATCTTGTGAATTCTTTGTCTTTCCAACAGCGTCATTTTTTCAGTTGCTCTCCACAACTTGTAATACTCTACTACAGTCTTCAGCAGAAACTGGGTGAGAATCAATCCCTAGGGTTGTAAAAGTCTTTGACGCCACACCTGGAGTCTATAACCAAAAATTAACTTTGTGCTCTTTCAGCAATAAAACGCCTGAATCAACACAAACTATCAAAAATAAACAAATAAACAACCCCCCCCAAAAAAATACAACAGATTTTTGGGCTGTGTTCCAAATATCCCATTTTTTCAAACCAGTATATTTAAAGTTAGTAGTATTTGCTTTGTTTATGTCTATGGAGAACACAAGTGACAGAGTTAAGACATAAGTACTGTTTGCTGACAGTGGCAGCTATTCCAACGAGTCCTCGTGGAAAAAAAGAGTGAGCACCACAACCTGTTTTTTATTATCAGCACAAAATGTTGTTGAGACAGCACTTTTCTGTCAAAGATTGTTATTTTAGCACTTTTTGTTTTTTGCAAAATTTGACAGTAAGGAAAGAAAAGAAAGATGTGTGATCATGAGCCAAGACTGGATTCACATTCGCAATAACGTGGCTGAGCCACCAACGTGTCCAAGGGCAACTTTTCTAAAGGTGATTTTTTGTCGCCCAACCATGAACCAACACGTTCTCATTCCTTAGCATTAGATAATGATGCTTCCTAAGGCGTCAAACTGTGCTCCTTTGTACAGCGTTTGGCGTATCGTATAGATGGCACAGGTACCCTTTGGCGTTACTATTGGACGCTGAACTTTATATACACACAAATTCTGCATTAGAGTTTGGGATAAAAACTTCATGGCGAGGTTACGTCACTAGTTAAATTACATAAAAACAAAATGATAAAAAAAGTAATAACGTCACACACTTCCTTCCTTAGCCACATGCGCCACATTGTGTAACTATCATTATTAAAGTGTCACAATGTCTCAAACTAGAGTAGAACTCTGTCTTCTGTGGAAAAGTCCGGTCTCCCATCTGACACACGTCCACCTCCCTATGACACTTATTACCTTTGTATTCTGTCATTGTTTTAGTTGCATCAAATATTAAAGCGTTAGGGTTTCCATGGTACTACACTGAAAGCTCTGACTGTCGATCACCAACGCAAATGGCGTCAGCATTTAACTCAGAAGAGTCTGGCAAAAGCAACAATATTTGATGCCTCTGGAATGAGAATGGGCTGGAACATCACAGATATGGAGGAAGTTAAGTCACATAAGCCAATATGATGATATCCTTCACTAAATAACCTTTGTTTAGTCTTTTCCTCTGCACATGTTAAGTATTTTTCCAATAGAGGAACTGACGCTCCGTAGGCTAGCATTTCACCTAACCTGAACTTCCAAGAACCTGTGATGGTTTGGTGACATGTTCTGCTTTGCTTTCCATTGTATTTTCCAAGATGCAAAGTTTTAAAGAAAGTTGTAGATGAAGCTTCTTCTGAATATTTGCATCACTGGGGTATGAATCTTTAGTTGTTGAATACACCTATTGGTAAGACAAGAATGGCCCTAATAGAACGTTTTCGAACATCGACGACGACAGCATCGTTAAAATGCAAAGCACAAGGCTGTGAAGTGTAATTTTTCAGTTTTATGAGATGTAAATGACAGACAAGAGAGAAGATATTTTTTTAAGTGCTCAGGAAGTTGTGGAAAAGTTCCATTTTTAACAGTTTTTTGAATACTGGGAGTGAGGCTGCTGAGTTTGGGGGCTTTTGCCACCCTTATGGGTACGCTGAGCTGAAGAGCTTTGCTTGGGATGAAGAGACCACCAGATGCCATTTGTTGGCAGAGGGCAGTGGGCAGGAGGGATTGTTGCTACTGGAAGCCAAATAACTGAACAGTAGTATGACGTGCGTCACCAAGTAGAGTTTTTAGCCCGAGTCAGAATAAGGATGCTGTCGTTACATGGCATGTATTCTATCCATTTTCCTATCAGGGCACTGCCCAAAGATCCTGAGCTGATGCTAATGTAGCTGCTGTTGGCTGTGATAGAGTGTAGTGATGGAGTGTTTGTTCATGGTCACTGGGGAAACAGTCAAACCTGAAATAACATTTAGTTGGAAAGCCCAACATGTGACATGAGAGAAAGTCTCCATTATGAGGCACACCACGTCATTGTTCCATACCCTACCTGCCTGGTTCGTGGTGATGTTGACCACAGCATAAGGTGGTGGCTCATTACTTAGGTGTGTCACAGCATTCTTGGCCAGGATGCGGAAGGAGTAGTTAGTATGAGCCACTAGATTGAGCACCGTCACCCAAGGTTCCGTCAAGCCAATCTGACGAGGGACAAATCGAACTGCCGCAGTGCCGGTACGCTCCACCAGCCCTCCTCCGCCTGCCCCGATGCTTGCCCCTCCTCCTGCCTTCACTCCACCTGAGCTTCCTGGGAAGGATGCGCAGTCCTCGCAGGGGCCTCCTTCCCCTGAACACTTTTGACACAACACGCTGTATTGCAGGTCGCTGCGACCTCCGGTATCCAGAGGGCGGTCCCACTCTAAATTCACTGAAGTCCCGTTGACAGAAGAGATGACATTTACTGGAGCAGATGGAGGACCTGGAGAAAAGAAAGACGTATGTTTGAGCTCCCTCACAGGTTTGATCGCAGCCTAAAAAAGTCAATTGGATTTTTGAGGCATAGATAAGCTGGCACATCATTCCCCAGTTGCTGTGTGTGTGTTTGTGTGCATATGTCTTTGCACTACCTGCCAGTGAGATTAGGTGGTCTTGTGTACTATGTTTGTGCTTACGGGAGCAGGGAGCAGCCGGTGGGTCATCTGCCGTTCGAAAGTAGTTGGAGTCACAGGGGCAGGAGAGGGCGGCTCTGGTCTCTGAGTGGCTGTGTTGAGGACATTTACCGCACAGGCCATCTCCCGCCACCGGCTTATAGAAACCCACCTCACAGGCTGCAGAGAGAGAGGGAGAGAGAGAGGCAGAATAAACAGAGTAAATAGAGAACTTGCAGGGAAGGGCTCAGCACTCCCATAATCACTCAGAGCATGATAAAATTGGTAGAGAGTGCAGGGAGAAATGCATGAATCACACTCCTAAAGCAAGCTGTGCATATCAACGCTGCTTCAACTTTTTCAAAACTGTGTCATCTCCCCCACAGCATTCATTTTAGGACATAACCCCCCATGCCCCCTCCTCCAAATCTATGTATAATTACAGGCCTTGTAACCGTAGAGACCACGGAGCAGGGGAGATGAAAGTCATACTTTTTTCTGCTCAGATTTGGGCTGAAAAGGCTCTGCACTGTTGATACTCCCAAAGAGACCATCAGAATCCAGACCGTGTTTCAACCTTATTCAGCTCCTCTGATACATATTCACTTTTAACTCTGCACTGATTAATAATAGAGGGGGCTCTGATAAATATATTCTCTTTCCAGGCAGTTAATAGGCTTCTGCCGTGGTAAATGGGGCAGGGGTAAACCTCGCATACACTCGCTGCTGCAGACATCGCTGGGCTTGTGTTTGCTTTTCCTCGCTGGGTAATTTATGTATGCTTCCCCCAGAATGCAGTGTGTCAGTTTACAGATGCAGTGTTTTCCTAACCTGTCCTACTGCAAGGACCATTTTAGGTGTTTAGACTTCTAAGGTGCTAAAAGAAACATGAAATTGGATAACCAACACGAGTGAAACTATAACAAAGTGACTAGTTAAAACGTATTCTGCAATACTGGCTGACACCTTTTGAACTGGTTTCGAAAGGCAGAAAACGTTGTGATGCATGTACCTGGACACAAGCAAATGTTCACCATGGCTGCACCGAAACGCACATAGACACATAGATAGATTTAGACACTCGTGTTCTTTTAACAACACTCGTGGCTAAATAGAGGAATTGCAAACAGCACGTGAGCCCTCACTGTCGTCCCAGCTGAAAACACTGCCAGTTGTTTTTATTGCTACATCCAGAGGTTTTACTGCCAGGAGCTGGGCCTGATGTCCTCGTCTGTGCGAAATAGACCTGCTTTATACATAAGTAGGTTTTGACAGGCATATAAAATTGGAAAGGAAATGAAAATAGTGAATAAAGAAAAACAATAGGGATGGATATTCACTGCAATCTTTGCTCCTCAAATTAGAATAAATAAAGCTGAGGGGAAACTTTTCCCAGGTTCCAGCAGGCCTCTTTTTATCACATGTTCGGTGTTTTCTGTTAAAAACTAAAGCAAACCAAATATAAAGTAGGAAACCTTATATAGTACAACATAAAAACAGATTGGATGGAAAGAAAAAATGGCATTTTATATGCGACCATGAAATATTAGCACACATTGACTAACTTTTTACCTACTAAATACAAAGCAGCTATGATAAATAGTATATTATTTTCCTGTTGCAAACAAATTAGAACTTGAATAAGTGTGACACAAAAACACTCCTTGGCCATTTGCATTGTTCCAATTCTGAGCATTATTAATTATTCAAAACTAAAATACAAACATTTTGTCACCTTCCTGTTTCAGAAGTTTGTGTGCGGATGCGACACAAATAGAAACCACAAAAGTTTACTGAGCAAACATGAGTTACACACGCAGACTGCAAAGGCTGCGACACAGTTAGGGCTTGTTTTGCATGGAGAGTATTTGTGGCTTCTGCAAACACGGTTTTATATTTGGTCAACTTTTCTCCGCTGACTATGTATACTTTATAGTAATTACCTGGCTTTTAAGTCAGCGAGGTGCATGTCTCATAAAGCTGAAGCCATCATAGTATGTATTTAAAAAATTGGAGATGCTGCAAGTAATATTAAAACACATCATCTTTTTTACAGCTAAAACATCTCTTTCTTAATATAAACATTCAGCATATCCACTATTTCTGTGTTGCCGTCAGCAATACTGACCATCCATTCTCCTGTTTTCATTAGTCACACGCCAAGACGTTAATGTGTTTTTATTTCTTAATCTCTATATTTTGTTATTATTTATACTGATAAGAAGCATTTGCCTGAATTAACATGTCATGTGTTTGACAGAATGAAGCCTGAAAAATCACTTGGGTGAGACAGTAACCCGTGTTGAAAGGTGAAAAAACTGCACAACGTGATGGATTTGGAGTGTGGGGGCAGAGGCAGAGCCAGTAGGTGTAAGGTGAGGGGGAGCTGGAAACAGCTTTACAGAGAAGGATTTACCAGCTCAGCTTCCTCTCGCTATTTACCAAGGAATCCTTTGCTGAGACAAAAAGGTCTGGGTTTTATTTACAGACATCAGGTTGACATGGCCACAAACCTAGAGGGAACTGCAGTCTTTGCAGTGCACATTTCAGCAAAGACAGCCCAATGGTTCTGCCAAAAAGTTGATTCTGAAGCCTGACTGTGGTGCTTATTTATCCTGGGATGTCAATGGCGGGCAGGGGTCACTATGTGCAGTGAGTAACCGATGTCTTAGAAATAAAGTTCCTGTTTTCTGTTTGGACTACAGGGACCAGCACTGAGGAAGCTGCCTTTGTCTTGGTACCTTGATGTCTTAATCCACTGCAGTTTTCCCCAGTGCTACACTAAACAGTAAATGCACTAAACAAAGGTGATGTGGGGTGGTCATGGGGCTTAGGCCCTGCAGGTGGGTCTTTATACAGAACATCAGCCAGTGGCGGCTGATCCTATCTGTACATACTGTATATGACAATTTGTTTAAAATAGGCAACAGCTGAAATATCTGTTCAAAACTAAAATTATGTTTGACAGTTTATTTTAAGTTTGTACCTTAGGTGTGTGAGCAGTTAATACCTATAACATTGTTTCTGCTCATACTAATAACAATTATAATACCAAGATAAAGGTTAGTGTTGAATTCAGCTACAGCAAATTAAATTGAACATTAACATTTTTTCTTCGTCATACTTGACCTTATTATATTTTAGTTATACTTACATATAGATTTTCACCATATTTCCTCAAAATACAAAATTTCTACAAATAAAATTATTCAGGGTGCAGAATAAACAATTATTTTCAACTTTTTCTTTGTTTTTATAAAGTATACTGGTGTCTGTTTATCCACTATTTTACTTGCTAATGACTCACATTCCTACATAAAAAAAAACTACAAACAAACAAACAAAAAATGACTATAAAAATTTTCAGGAGTTTTTTAAGGAAAGAATTCTGGAAATTATGTAAAAAAAACAAAAAATTAAATGCAGATTGTTTTCACGTGTGTTTTTATATTTCTAGAGAGCAATAGTTTTTACAATTTATGAACCGCACAATAGTATTTGTTGCCGGTGTGAAATTAGCCGTAATGTCCAGATCTCTAAACGATATAAATACAAGGCAAGAAAGCCCTTTATTACTTTGCATCAAATGTCCAGGAATTAAAGCTCTGACATTTACAATTGTGAAATTTATTACTGAGAATTAGCTTTAACCCTGTGAACGCACTCAGTATAACACACCCACACACACCTGCACAAGCGCTGATAATGTAAAACACAGCAGATGCCCAGATATTTACACACACACACACACACTCACTACTGTGTGCATATATCACTACAGAGCATGGCCCTGATGGTGCCCGCCTCTTTCACTGCAAGGGCCCTCACCAGAGCCAGAAACTATTTCTATTTGCAATATTTATACCAGACTGTTTCTCTTCCTCTCTTTTTATCCTGTTAATCCCTCCATCCCTTGATGTGTATTTGTGAAGCCCCTGAGTTAAAAAGCAGGTCACGATAAACATCGGAACAGCTCGTTCATCAAGGAGAGAGGCGGCGAGGGCTTTGAAGTCTCTGACAGATTCACCAGGAGTTCTGAACACACGCACACACACACACACATGCAAAGGTTATGATAATGCAAAAAAACACACTCAAACATACACAAAAGGGGGTCTGATGCAGCCACAGTGGCAACATTGAATTCATCAACACACAAGTGGGTGTGTAGAGGAAGAGAGAAGGCGAGACGTGTCAGGACCAGCTACGATAACCCCTCACTTCATTCCCGATGTCTGGTTTGATCATTCATGGAAATAATAGATTAAAGAGTATTAAAAGAGTAAAAAATATGAGGACTGCTATAAAAACAAAGACGTATGGTGCTAAGAAAACTGATATTGAAAATGAAAAATATAAACATGGAAAATAAGCTTGAATAAGCACATACTTTTAATTAATATTTGCAGCATTTTAACAGCAATAATGGGCGGCACCGCTTAAGAGACTGGTATAATTAATCAGGATGAAAATCAGCAAACTCTAGCAGACTCTACTTTTTTGATTCTGAAAAAAACCTACAGGACAAAAGGTAAGTTCTTCCAGGAACTAACTGAGCTGTTGAGGTTTGGGGCAACAGTTTGCGATGTCACACTCTGACGTTTTTTTGAGCAGAGCAAACAGTAAATGTCACAAGGAAGTCAATAGTAATGAGTAGCTTCTACCATCCACACAGTGAGTGAGTCATGTGAACGATGACTTTGCATCTTGTATTGACACCTATAATTGCTGTTGCTTGATAAAAACTGCATTTTTCATGTCAAGTATGAAGATACTGTGGAAAATACTGTAGTACATGGCGTGTTAAAATATTATAATAAATAATAATTTACACAATTTATGGTTCACTTACAAATGTATAATAAAAGATGCTATTGCTGTATGATAGTTTGGAGGATTCAATGTTTCTAAGGCTTGTTATAGACATAATAATAATAATAATAATAATAATAATAATAATTATAATAATAATAATAATAATAATAATAATAATAATAATCTTTTGTAGATCTACAGTATTCAGCAGTTGCATTACTTCACTATTGTTATTGTGGGGCTACTGCAATATTCAGCGAAGCTATATGGGTAATATACGCAGTACATTTAAAAGGATTGTTAAAATAAATGCTGGTGTCAACTCAAAAATCACAGATACTGAAGTATAAGATACTTGATTTAAGCAAAGCTGCATTACCATCCAAGTAAAGCAGCCACAGAGCACAGCAAAGCCCTGGCGCCTCGGGTTCACTGTATAACATCCCCCTGTCCTACAGTCTCATTCACTTATTCTGGTCAGGGTCGGAGCCTGGAGCCTATCCAAGCTGTGGGCAAGAGGTGGGGTTGAACAGGGACAGGTCTCCATTCAATTTCAATACCATCACGGAGACACAGACAGACCACAATTCATACCTAAGACCAATTTAGAGTCATCATTCAGCCTAACATGTATGCCTTGGACTTCAGGACAAAGCTGCCGTACTCACACTGGCACAGGGAGAACATGTAAACTCCACACAGAAAGGCCACAGCCGGCTGGAGATTCAAACCAGGGATCTTCTGCCTGTACTAGCACTGGACAATCGTGTTAAAGAGAATTCATTTGTTAGGAAGTTTGACAGGTCTAACGTATTTGGATGGTGTGGGCTCCAAATGGTAAATGGTCTGCACTTATATGGCACTTTTCTACCTGTTGGTACTCAAAGCGCTTTACACTGCTTCTTATCAACCCAATCACACTCTCAAACACACACATTCATACACCGATCTGACTCAGGCTGCTGTATTCTCACATTAAGCGTCTCCAGGTAATATCTAAAAAGGTCTAGAGCGGACACTGATGTTTAACAACAGTACATTAAAGGACATTGTCTGGAACAAATACTTATTTTACAATCAGGTTTCTTTCTTAACCTTCTTGTCTTCCATTCCAAAAGGTTGATTTTACGTTCGTGAAGCCCTTTTCTTCGTTGCTTAATTGTCCTGGTGCATCACCTTGTAAACTTCAACTTATCCTGTAGGATACTTTCATAAACTTGGCAACTTTTGTTGCCCTTCACAATATTTCAGATCCAAAGACACTGAAGTAGCCCCAAACCATGATGTTCCCCCAACATACATCACTGGTGTACTGATCTTTTTTGTGTTAGTACGGTGTTCTCTTTTTATGCCACACACAGTGCTGCATGTTATTGCCTGTTTCCCTCCCTGTTGAATGTTTTGCATATGGCTGGCTCATGAACAGAGATGATAACCAACTTTAATCTTAATGTTTCAAGTGTTTTGCAGTCATTCTAGTTTTGTTTTTTTACCTTATGTCTAACTGTGGACTGTTGAAGAGCTAAAGCCTTTTTTAATTACTCTCTAGCCCTCTCTAGATACATGAAAATCAACGACTCTTGTTTGTAGATCTTCTCAGATCTCTTTCTTGTCTATTTTTTGTCTATGTTCTCTTTCATTGACTGATCTTAATACTTTTCCCACTATCACTTCATTTGTTTATGGTTGTGTTTATAAAAGACATGAAAAGTCACGATTGTTTGTACTTTATCAATTTAGAAATATTTTTTGTATATATTTGTAAAGATCAGATGACATTTTACAGCCAATTGATGCAGAAATCCAGGATCCATGCCAACAGTGCCATTAGAGTTTCTTGTGAATGTATCCTCAACTTATGTTCTTTTCTTCTTGTTTGTTTTTTTTTTGTTCATCCTTTTTACGATGTAATGTAATTTTAACTGCTGTCCATGAGCAGCAGTTAAAATTGTCCATGTTGAGAAAAACACCTGCTACATCACCTTGTCACTAACTTGAAGCAGGTGATGTATAGTAGTAGTAGTAGTAGTAGAAAATTGATCAACTTGAATGTCTGCACTGAACAGTTGGAGAGCTTTCAGGAATTTTGGAAAAGAAAGTAGTAGCATTAAATGTAGAAACATTTGTAGTAAAACCACAGTAGTTTTCAGCAGTTTTCTTGTAACTAAATTAATTGCTTATATCTTACAGGGTAGACTTTTTTTTTCACTGTGTCACAATGTTAGTTCTTCTGACGATTAAAAAAGTTTCAGTAAGGGATACATTCTGTTATAATATATGCAGTATAAAGAGAAGAAGTCAAGGAAATGTATGGGGGGGTATGGGTGTGAAGAGACTTCTCTGTTTGGTCCCACTCTTGAATAAATTGTTTACAGGATGTGGACTTTGGTAAATGTGTGTGTCTCTCCTCGTGTGTGGCTGTTTGCATGTTGCTCGACGTGTCAGTACCTGTCAATGCGGTGCACTCGCTACAGGAGAATTTGCATTACAATGAATCTTAATAGCTGTGTGCGGCATTGTGTGCTGACCTTGATTTATTCTCTGTATAAGTGGGTAAATAAATACACAGGAAAAAGAGAGCAGGGGCTGGGGGTGAGGGGGGTTTAGGTAGAGGAAGCACATCATCATCCCACACATAAGAGACTGAGGGAAGAGCAGAGCAGAGAGGAGAGCTGAGGGGGGAGCTGGGTCTTATGTGCATCGTGCGTTGGTTGGTGAAAGCTCACATTCAGCGTACGGTGCTGCCTCTGAGCTCGCCCTGCTTCAAGGATGATAGTAAATTTAGAAATGAACCTTAAAAAAAAAGAAAAATGGGAAAAAAATAGGCAATGAAAATAAAAATCTTCTTTAGTGTGTTGACAGAAAAAATGCTAAATAAATTGCTGAAAATGCTGCTTGCTTAAAGTCCCCTAAATGGCAAAAAGACAGTAAAGTTGGTGTCAGGTTTGCTAATTGAAAGATGTTAATATCTTGTCATGGTCAATTTTGTCGCACAGTTGCTACAGGCGTACTCATGAACATCAAATGTTATAGACACAATTTGCTCAATGCAATTGTGTCATATTTTTACATACTCTTGTGTTGTAACACAAGTTGAGACACAAAGCGTCTGAAAATGAAGGACAATGAAAATAACTTATGATGACAGGATAAAGGGAGAAAATGCTGATTAGCAAAACAAAGTATATTACTCTGCAAATTTAAAAAATGAATAAAAAGGATGGGATGGACTTAATTTTGGTATGTGTCCACATAAACTAGACACGTAAACTGTGTGTACAAGAACGATCACAGTGGATTATGCCTAATTGGCACCTTTAAGGCAAGGTCTAAAGAGACACAGAGTCAATAATATAAATTGAAAATACCACCCCCCCCAAAAAAAACAACTAATAAATTAAAAGACGGTATATTCGTTGTTATATAGACATAGTTTGCTTTTTATCAATGCACCAACACCACCATCTATGAACCACCCAAGACACTTAACAGGTTCAAAATAATGGATATATTGTACCTTAACTAAATGACAACTATGTTGAAAGAACCAATAGCATCTGTCAGCTGTGACATTGACACTGTTGATGTATCAAAAAAACGGAAGCATCTCCTTTGCACCTCATGATGAAGACAGAGATTTTTATCAACACGTCAACACTGTTTTCTGCTGAATGGTAATGAATTGTAACATTTTGATTTCTGTGATCTGATCTGATTTTAACATGAAAAAGAAACTGTTGACATTAACATTCATAAAAAAATTCTAATATAATAATATATTATAAAATATAAATTATAATATAATATTCATTTTTTAAATTTAGAAAATGGCAATATTTTGAGTATGATGCAGAATGTGGGGCTGTATCGAGGAGTGCAGTCTTCTTTAGATGTGTACAAATTGCCAAGAAGTTCATAGGGATAATTGTGAAAAAAAGATCACTGATATGGATAAAACTTTATCAGCACCCAAAGGACTTTACAGTGCTGCTTCTGATTCGCCTGCTTACGAACACGTGCACACACCAGTGATGGCCAAGCTGCCTGTGCTGGGACCAACTTGGAGTTTAGTGTCTCGCTCAAGGACCTTTCGAGACCTTCCTGAGCCACCTTCCTGAGCCACAGCTGTCTACAAGCAAACACTCGCTGTTTTCTTGTGGGCTGCTGAGATATCTCCTGTATTTGCTTATTTTTTTCTTCCCGTGTGATTGAGATGTTTGCATCATCTGGGTACATCGATTGACGAGGTGTTTCTTTTTTTTTTGAATGGTGATATTCTTTGTCTCGACAGTTTTTTTTTTGGCTAGTAATTGTACCTGTGATCAGACAGGCTGAACCTCTTGCACACTAACCAGGGCAGCACCATCATCAATGATCATTATCTGTTGTTATCAGTACAATTCTGTAGCCATAGGGCCACTAGGTACTTCCTCCACATGTTAGTAAGCTTAGTAGGTCAAATATGAGATGGCTAAAGTTGAAATATATAAACAACCTTGACTAAAGTAACATGACAGAGGTAACACTGACTGCTATAAATGGTTCAAAGTAGGGAAAAAATCTACCATGACCACATCCCTGCAAGGACCTTATCACTAATGCTTGTATGGTATGATAACATTCAAATCCTCTGATTATTAGTAATATCTTTATGGAGCCTTCTGTGGCATTTTGATTTGATACAGGTGATAAAGGTGACAGAGGTATGATGCATAAATTGGGGCAAGCATGTGAAAGCATTTGTGGACTCTATCTGCAAAGAAGGGAGAATCTGCCGGGTCATTAAAGGTCTCAGCAGCTCTCCATCAATTAGGCGTTTGAATAAGGAGACAACTGGAAGAGTTTAAATACGTGGTTATACATTCGTGAGAGGTAATCTCATGGGATCTGACCTGAAACAGAACCTTATAGATTTTTTTCTCCTGTGTGGATCTGCCAGATGACACACAAGCAAAGCTGCCTAAACCAGCGACACTGGGCAGGAAAGGCAAAGATAACAGGTGAGAACAGTAGCTATGAAAGGGACATGTCCCATGAGCAGAGGTGGAAAGAGTCCTGAATAATTTTTCGGACTGTTAGTGTGGCAAACTGCACCTACATTCTAATTGTGCTGTACTGATCACTAACAAAGCAGACAAAGCAACACACATTTGTCACTACTGATTACTTTTAAATGGACCTATAAACTCAATCCATCAGCAAAATTCCAGAATGTATGCAGGCCTCATGTCCTACACCACGCACAGTGTTGACCTTGTAAAGGAGGAGAGCACGCTCCAAAATCCGGAGACACACTTAGCCAAAGGCTCCATACAGTAGCTTGTTCCCCAGGGAGCAAACGAAGCCACTAACAAGCATCGGAAGCTGTCTGAGTGATGGATGAATGTGTCGGGGAGATCAGCTGTGGAAATGGGACACTCACCATCCACATTGTCCCTCCTCTTGCATCACTAGTCGCCCAGACATTAACAGCTGGATTGTTGCTCTGCCTCAACCCACTGTGTACTTTTAATGAAGGTGCCCCCTCCAATTTGAGGTATGCCTGATTTACTCAGTGCTACACCCAGGTGCATGCAGAAAGACAGTCTTGGGAATAGAATGAATGGGGCTGGTTAAGCATCCTTAAAAAAAGAGACATAGAAGGGTTTATCTTGATTATATTGGGGTCAGGGGATGACACAAAAAGTCACTGCAATCATTTCCACTGGAGTAACAGTGGTCTACCTTTATTTCCTGGTCATAATTCTACCTGCTAAAAAAAAGCTATTACGTTCCGAAAGTGTCTGAACTTTCGAGTTAGGGCACGCAGTGCTAATCACAGGTGACTGATCTGATACCACCATGCATTTCACACTCGCAACATTCTTAAAAGCCAGTTGAGAAAATGAATTATTTTGCTTTCCATGCTATAATAAAGCATTAACAGTCCTACAGATTAAAGCCGCGACGGTTACTTGCCTATGCAGATTACAGAAATTGATTTGGGAGAGTGAGCGGCTTTATTTGTTGAATTTTCACGGGACTTATAACTTTTCCCATAGAGAGGATCTTGGACTTTACTGTACAAGGAAAACCCAGGTGCAAATGCATTCTTTGTGTTTTTCATATTTATGACTGATACTGTTACTATTAAAACTAAAATAACACTCTTTGGAGCCAGCGAGCTCTAGTCTCTGAGTGTGTGTAGGTGTTGACTGAAAGTAGAACAGGCAGCTGTCAATAAATACATTTTTACAGATCAGATGAAGTCAGGGTTTTGTTTGCACTACCACATTATTTGGCATCTAAAATGTCCCACACTGATATTAACAGACACAGTTTGAACCCATCTGGTGCTATTTCAGCTATTTGCAAACTCTAGCATTACACTTTTCCTCAGCAGGGTGCTTTGGTTTGGTTGTCGTTAATTTTAAAAGCGGAGTTAAAGTTTCACACTTTAGAAAAAAACACATGGCTCTTAGTTTGCTACCTGTACATTGTGTGCTCTGCATATAAACACAAAAAATTGCAATTTAAAAAGAGAAAAGGTTGGCAGCACCATGCTGATGGTTACAGTCATCTTTCAGGTGTCTTTATCTCACGCCTTTGCTCTTATCTGCTACAATAATCCTATTCCACTACATGCAAATGACAAATGACAAAGCCAAAAGAGATTCAAAAAAGGTTTTAGCAAATGTTGTCCATTATTATTCTGTGGAAGGCTTAGCCTTTCCAATCCTCTTCAACATGTAGACTACAGTATGCACAACAGCTTCCTCTCTCGGAGACATCCTTTGTCTGCCTGAAAAACATTAATATGACAGAAATAAGACAAGTAGCAAATACGGCGTCAATGTCTTCAGTCCATATACATTCCTGCCTCCTCTCGCCTCCCTGTTTGCCTCCCTGCTGGGTTCACATCAATTCCATCAATGAAGCCATCACAAAGGGAACATTACCACAGTGTTTTCCTGTGAAAAAGGCCTGGTAATTACAAATCAAACGAGACAAATACATCCCGGTTAATGAGCGTTAAACGGATGTTAATTATCCGATTGAATGGCTGTCACCATTAAACTGTGTGATGGAGGGAGAAGGAGGAGGAGGGAGAGAGAGGGGGAGGAGAGAGGGGGAGAGGGTCAGGAAGGGGAAGGGTAACTCAAAAAAAGACAGGGATTCTGAAAGAAGCAGATTGAGAAGATCAGACGTGTGCAGAGCGTGTGTCGGAAATGCAGCGGAGGAAAGACGTGGGGAGAGGCAGCGGGGGGGAGGGAGGCTAAACTTTTCCTTCTCTGGCATTAGCAATCGCTGCGATGCATCAGAGTAGAAATTAATCAACTGTTTTTGATTATTTATATATTTGAAAAGGACAAAGTGCGCTGAGGAGGGAGCTGAAAAGAGGCAGGAGTCACACTGAGCTAATACGGTCACAGCCGGTCTAACAGGCTGCTCCAGTCACAACATATCCATCTGCGAGGGATCAAAAAAAAAAAAAGTTCACACACTTAACATTCAAAGCAAGGTGCAGGTCCACTTTGACTCATGAAGCAGCCAACATAACAAGAGAGGAATCTACAGGCAGAGCAACTATGGAACCCGTGTTTCAGGTTGAACTTCTGATTGAGCTATAAAAAAGTAAAAACTGTAAAGATGGTAAGTGCCTGCTTATGTAGCACTTTACAACGTAGTTTCCCACACATCTGACCCACTGGGAGCAACTTTGACACATAGCAAGGAAAGACTGGGGATCAAACCACTGACCTTTTGGTCTGGAGAGACAGATGAACCACGCACGAAAATGATGACAGGAGTAAACTAAAAGCTGTACAGGTGGTCAGGACAAAAGCAACAACACCTCCAATAATCTGATTAATCTTCGATATCTGTGACTGTAAAGTGTAATTTTGCTGAATTATATGAGTTTCCACAGCTCCAGGTCTGTTGTTTGCTGAGGCCAGCGTGATAAATGAGACTCCTGCTCTTGCTTTTGTGCATCACTGCTCCATCACAGCTTCCGAGCTCAATATCTCAACAATAATGCAGTTTAATCATGAAATAAATAAAGCAAATTCTACTTTTAATTGTGGATAAAACCTTTAATGCACATTACAGATTCTTTGTCTATGGCACGTGGTGCGGTCACTTTTAATGTATATGTACAATATAGTAAACTAGGCTTTTGTCTTTTGTCTGTAGATTGTATATTTCTAGTTGCTGCAAAGCCCTGTTACGGTTTCTCTGCTACTTATATTATTTCACTTTATTATTTCTTTTTTCAGCGTAAATAATATCTTAAGTGAAATATCATGAACATCAAAGTCAGTGATCTCACAGTTCATGAAAGGTGACGTCTGGTTTAAAAAAAAGGTGGATTGAAAAGGGGATTTCCTGTAATACGCCATACTAAACTAAACTAAACTAAAGTCGACAGAGGCCTTAGAGCAATAGTAGGATTTTAACCTCAAGATGACGGGGGCCGTACACATTCAGAAATGAAGTGACATTGATGAACCGTCTGGGCCACAGTGGCTTGTCACTGGAGCTGTTCTGTCTAGACCGCATTCGTACCCTTCATACCGAGCACTTATTTGTACCCTTGTGGTGTTAGCTGTACTTATTATTCAGCACCTTTTACTACTCCTGTGCATATGCATATGTCTTTGTTTTTCATTTGAGTTAAGTTGTTGATAATTGCATTTACTATATAATTCTAAAAGCTATTTTTCATATTTCATAAATCTATTAAAAAACCTCTCCTAAAATTGTTTCTTAACTAAATGGTACAAATGTGTACCTTTTAATGTAACTTTTATCAAAATGTTCACATGTTTACCTTGAGGTCCAATGATTAAGGTACATTAGTGTAGATTGTAGCATGGGGGCAGAAATGGACCTCTTCTGTACGCCACAGTGTGTATTATTTTAAATATATGCTTAAATGGCATATATTCTTGACTAAATGTTTTATTTTTTAAAATTACAACAATCAGGCACACATCAAACCTGGGACGGGAATTATTTCAACCGATTTAAAGAGGAGCTGCTGCCTTGGTGTTCGTACTATTGCACGTCATTACCACCATCAGATACTCACTAGATAGAACACTGTACTAATCCGCTGCTGAGAATAGTCCCCATGCACTCCTCCATTCTAAGCAATATATTTGCAGGATTATGATGTGGTGTTATAAACATAAATTACAGATTGATAATGTAATGAATGAAACATATTAGCTGTGTTCCCAGACAAAATATTTTTTGAACCATCTAACCTTACAGTGCAACGTACACTTACACAATATTTCTACAAAATAATAATATTAGTAATAACTGTAGCTTCAAGAAACAATGTTTATTTTATGACAGCCACAGATGAGACTGGCCGCACTCAAGTCTCAAGTGTGCGACCCTTCCTGTTAAGTTTTATGTCCCTATACTGCAAAACTGCAAAGGGGATTACATTTGGCAATAACGTTATTGTTATGTTACGCTTAAACATATTTTTTGAATGAATAAAACTGTACTTTTATTAAGGGAAAGGGAGCTGCCAGGACTGGCAAGCCAACGACCCGAGTTTGGCTCCTGAGCCCGGCTCGGGAGTCCTCAGACAAGAAAACTGCTGACTTTAGGGTTAGATTGTGGATGTGTTTAAATGTCAAAAACACGTGTCGCCTAAAACGACAAAAATATCTTGTCTGCTTGCTTTTTATTAATGAGTTCAGTATCAACGTATTTGCAGCTCAACATTTACGTTACATTACAACGCATTCCCATTAAATTCACAGAAAACGAAATTTGGGTGAAATTGGGTAAATAAATGTAGACCTTCATTCATTCATTCAAAAACATAATGGGACATAATGCATCCACTAATTACCTTCCCTACAGAAATACACTCACAGCTGCATCTTAGTTGTGTAGAATGTATGTTTTAGAAGACAAGGTGCAAAATGCAGATTGTTTTTGTAAAATTGTAGTTATTTGAGTTTTGCTAGTTTTAGACATTCTAGTTTGGTCTTTGACAGTCAACGTTTTGTCCTGTTTCAGATAACTTCAGTGAATTTGAGGCTGTCATTATCTTTGCAGGTGATGTATTACAGGAAATATCATCTTTGACACTGTTTTCATTGATGAATAAAGTAAAAAACATTTTGTCCTTAAGTCTTAGAAGTAGTAGAAGAATCTGACAAATACCAAATGTACTTTATTGTCAACTTTAATTTTGGCAAGTTAAAGTTAAATCTATAAAAAAAAAAAACATAGTGTTTCCAGGATACAGCATTTGATGTATTAGTTGGCTAAGAGCTGTGAGCTATTAAAATATTAACTGACATTTTGTCAGAGTGTATGAATGCACACATGACATTATATACCATATTGCTATAGTCTCTGTTGTATTTATCCAAGGAATCAAGTGATTTTGACGGAAGTCTCTCCAACAACGTCACAAGCTGGTCTCCCGCTTTGAAATGCCAGCATCATTACAATTCAAGACACACACACACACACACACACATCCATACAAACTCTCCTCCCTTCACTTGAGGCCTGGAAGAGGGAGAAGTAAATGACAGCACCCTGTGTGCACATCAGTTTAACTCAACAAGAAGTCAGGGCAGAAAATCATTTGAAGAAGTCCTGCAGTCCCTTTAGACAGAGGCTGCCAGCTTCTCAGTGATCTGCTATCATGTTGCCTGTCTCTTTACTGTCAGCACTAATAGCTCTTAGACACTGGACTGGGACATGGGTGGCTACTGCAGGCCAAGGGTGGCACACACTCAATCAATAATTTACCCAGCAGGTCTCGGCCCTTTGTGTGTGTGTGTGTGTGTGTGTGTGTGTGTGTGTGTATTCACATCTGAATTAAGCATTCATATGGGCTGCACATAAGAGGATTTGTTTGTGAGACTGTGTCGTTGTGTTGCTGCGTATGCAAGTGTGTGCACCAGTGTGTGAATGTGTTTATGTGTGTGTGTGTGTGTCAGCGAAGTTGCTTTGTGTACTGATGTGTAGCCCTCTGCACCTGCTGTGGAGATAGGACTGTGGCCAATCACAACAAAGATTGGAGGGAAGTTTGAGTGACACAACAGTGCCGTGTCTGGCTGAGATATGATTCATTCTGTTATCGCTCTCTCACTCCCTCACACACATGAACAGGCACGTATTTGTTTTCATAGCTTGTGGGGACATGGGCTTACATGGATTTCCTCGAGACGTAGCCTAACCTTGACCTTAACCTTAACCACCACTTGTCTGATGCTAACTCTTATCCTACCCCTAAAATCAAACCATCACTCTGAAGTGTGTTCATTTAAATTGTGAGGATTAACATTTGGTGGGAAGATGATCCCCAACAATAACAGTGTATTAGGGTTTCCACACACACACACACACACACACAAACACACGCTCATGATGGCTTTATAGCATTAAAGCATTTATTAATGCAATCTCTTCTCATGCACTGCTGCTTTTACTCTTTCCCCTTTCCTTTCCTTCTCTCCTTTCCTCTTCGCTTCTTCGCTTTCTCCATTTCTCCTGCTTACTTTTCTCTTTTCTTTCCTCTTTTCTGCTCCCTTCTCCCTTATCTACTTCTTCTTGCCCTTTTCTCTCATTTCCTCCTGGGCTCTCATTTCATCTCCCTTGTCTTCTGCTCTTTCCCTCCGCCCCATCTTATCTTGTTCTTGTGTCCTATGATTCTCTCCACATTCCTTACCTCCTCAGATTTTCTCAGTTTTCTCTTTGCTTTTCCTACCCCCGTCTTCTTCTTTGCATCCTTTCCTCCTCTCCTCTTCCATGCCTTCTCCCATCACTCCTCTTTGCTATCCTCTACTATCCTTTTTTCCTGACTGACCAATCAACAACGACCCATGAGGACCACGCAGACACACAAAAAGACTAATTAGTCTTGGCACAGCAACAACAATTCCCTCAGCTCTGACACTCACACACTCTAACAAACAGATGTACACTACTTACACGTTTAGTGAGACCCACACATCTGGACACACACATTTGCACATTAATGCACACATTCCAAATGCCTCAATTCCCCATGCACAGCATGCGGCCCAGCAGCTGTGCTAACTGTTGTTTTGTGCTTTTTTTTGTACTTTCTGTTTAGCCACATCAGTGTGGTTAATGTTGCTCTGAGGCTGCATTCTGTGTGTGTGTGTGTGTGTGTGTGTGTGTACAGTATGGACATCATGACTTTTTGCTCAAGAGCAAAAAACTCTGGCCCAGTAGAAAAAAACTTTGTTCTCTTCTATATAAGCTATAAAAGTCCTCATATTTGCCTTTTTATACTGTTGTTGCCATATTCCTAGTTCTTATCAACTCAACTTTCAAGACCATTTACCATGATCAGGAATTATAACTAATAATCCGGAACACACCCGAAAATGTGATCACTTTCCTCCGAGTTCAAATGGAGTTGATGCAAATGTCTGGTGAAATGCCGCTAGAGGATTTAAATGTGGGTGTGAGTACTTGTATTAGGGAGTAAAATAATATGTGCGTGTGTGCACACTCGCACGGGGCAGTATTTCTGCCCTGAGGCTGTGAGCGAGAGCGAGTTTCTGGTGCCTCGGTGTCATTTGCCTCCAAACAGTAACATTGTGTTGATCAGCGGTTGTTTACAAAGCGCCAGGAGGATGGAACTAATTTGATCACTCCACAGTCCCCTGTCTCTCTCTCTCTGGAGATCGTTTCAATTTGAGCTCCTCGTACAATCCTCGATAGCAAGCCGCCACAAGTTGATTCTGACAGCAATTATGAATATCGTGTTCCACTCAAGTGGCCATGAGCCGGGGAATAATGAAGTTCTCACCAAATCATCTGTTCCCCAAATCACTTAACTGCATCTTCATTAGAAACCAGGAAATCATAGTGGGACCGCGGTGAAAGACGGAGCTGTTACATCGTTGTTGGTCTATGTCAGACAAACAGATTTATGGACTTTGCACTCAAGTTATGTTTTTTACTTTACACACACTGCTACATTGCCAGTTTCAGTGCTAAAGCCTTTGGTTAGGAAGACTAAATATCCCGTAAAACAGCACTTTTGAAAACTTACACAATCTGCAGACATCATATCTTCCAAGAACATAAAGATATACACAAAATAGGCTATACTGTACATATGTAAACAGAGACGACATCCATAGAAGAAACCATATAGTTATGCACAGACATCAATACACCGGTAATATGCTGCACTAATAAACAGCAGTAGCAGTGATAGCACGAGAAGTAGCTTAAACAGCAGCAATAACAGCAGTGAAAGTAATAGTACAAATGATCAGTATTATCATATCTGGATCAGCCTAAGCTGGGAGCAACGGGGTGAGGACCAGGAGGGACAGTGGTGGGGTTCGTACGACTAGTGTCTAGACTCATCTGGGGTCTCAGTGCTCCGCGTACACTCCAACCATTTGTCTATGTGCATCTGTATGCACGCACAGCGATTATTCATCACGTACCACCAGTGGTTATTTTGAAAGTCGGTTTCAAAACACATTTGAAGCAGTTGGAAAGTTTGAAACTGGTGCTTTTCATGTGGGTTGCCAATTAAAGGTGTTTCAGGTTAGTGCCACGACAAACCTTCTCCACACACACATATAGTATATATAAATTAGTTATATATCTGTGAAAAGAAATGCACTCAATACTCACATCAAGAACTGAAAGTCATTTTTTTTACACACTCTAAATTTCTCTGAGAAGTCCAGTATAATTTTGTTTACATATACACAATGAATCTAAAATGTTCGAGTCAAAATGAATAACACAAATTTCAGAGAAATTATCAACATTTGTTTCTTCTCATCATAAATATTATAGGCTTTAATCATTAGGTGTTGGATGCTACACACAAAACTTTTTTAATGGAAAAAATAAATCTCAATTCGTTTTGCATTTTTACTGTAAACTGAGAACTTTCAAAGATAATTTGAAATAAAACAAAGAATAGGGCTGTTGATTGTTATGTTTTTATGAATTAAGGGCTACCCATAATTAAACAAATAATCACAAATTAATGCCAAAGTTCTACTGAGAATTTCCTGTAAAGTGGAACATTGTTCGGATGTTACCGGTTGTGAATGAACTGACAATTGAGTGAAAATACATTGATTCATTTCTAGAGTAACAAAGTCACATATACGGTAATATGTCCATTATCCGCTACATAAAATAAAAAACAGTCCTGATAATAATCCCTGAGCCAGGTTTGAAATAAATATAGAAATTAATCACCCTCAATCACGGATATGTTTTTCTACTGAATACTAAATTATTTAGTACAGCAGCATGTGCATTGTTTTTAGCACTTAATATTACACATCTTCTCCCCCAATAAAGGGGCTGTTATATTTACAGATTTGTCTTTTTCATGTGTAACATCTGTAACGTGCTTTAAAACAGCACACAGACGTACCAAACACTCAACACAAATATTTGTTACCTGCAGTGTTAATGATTTATTGACAATAATTTCTACAGACATTTGTTAACTTCCTTTTGCCACAGTGGTTCTATGAGGCGAGTGAAATGTCACGGTAACGGTAATATACAGTAATATACAGGGCACACCAGCCACTAGCTTTTGTCATACACTACTTTGGAGTGACAAATGGTAGCAGCTTACTATGTAAAATTCCAATAGGTAAGCAGGTCTGGATTTCTAATGTGGCCAAACATATATTAGAATTTATCAGCGGACTATTGTTTGTAATATGAATCTTCATCTGCAAACAAATTAGTAGGCTGTAAAATAAAAGTATTAGTGTAAAAAGCAATATTTGTGAAAAATATTGCAATTTGAAACTGTACTCGAGTGAATGAAAATTATTCTCTAAAGTACACTTGACTGCTGGAAACTGTGTGTAGTTTTAGCAAGTAAGGGTAAGCACCCGGACTTTTTCTTCAGTAAATATTGCCTTTTAGCTACTTCAATGAAAAGATTATATGAGCCATATTCAGTAAATTACCTTTTTAACTGATATTTCTCTGTGGTGCCACATTGTCAGATAACGATCGCATCCTGAGATAGAGTGTTACGCCTTTCTTTTCTTTTACTTTCTTTCATAGTCACTGCTTTTCTGTCTTTGTATTTTTTTCACTTTTACCTTTATTCATGCTGCATTGCTGTCTCACTCTTCCTTCCTCCTTCCTCAAATTTTTATTTACAGTTTGCCTGAATTTTGCCATCACAATAGTGAAAAAGATTCAATACCTGAGGAGCCTAATTATTTCTTTCTAAAGCTTTATACTTTGTGTAAGACTTCTCCTACTCATGTTCTTTAAAATTTACTTGGGTATAAATGTACAATATATTTTACGTTCACATTTTCAGTACAAATTTGAATTAGATTTAGATTTGATTAGAATTAGAATGCAAAATTTTTTCTTATTTAGGATCAAATAAATCCATAAATCCATGATGATCTTGAGGCTGTATATTCAAGTAGTTCACTTAAAAAAAAGCCCAGTAAACATCTAATTTTAGATGAAGATTATTTTTTGAAGAAAAAAAAACAGTAACAATGTGGAAATTGTTAATGGACGATCAATAGTTTCGATTAAAGTACAAAATCATGTTGTTAAAGTTTTCGCATGAATAACTTTTAAAAATTGTTTGACCTTAAAGGAAATATTTAAATTAACAAATTAAAGTGTGTAACTTACTCAAATAAAAGTGAGTAAGTCCAGATAACTTGTGTTCATATTTGTATTTTCCACATACTCCACAGCTTTCATTTGATCAAGCTTAATTAGCTCTCATACACACATGCACACGTTTACATGATGAAAGTCATCATGAAAGTATATTTTTCTCATGTGTCTGAGTTCAAATAATGAAAAGCATAATGAAAAAAAGGTCTCCATGTCATTATTTGAGTAGGGAACAAACATTCAATGTATTAATTAGCAACAAAAATATATTTCTGTACTTTGTAGAAAATATTTTATTTAGCAGGGTTTTTTTTAAGTTTTCAGAACCTTTAAATTCTGCACACAAGAGCTAAAATATTTATTTTTGATGGAATGTTGCATAATAAAAACGCTGGCTTTGAGTATGTTAAGACTCAGATCACACATCTTCAATGAAGAGGTGATGCAGAGTATGATACAGAATATATGTATTGGGGATCACTTCAGTGTGGAATGATGATTGTAACCTGCAGGGAAAAATACACGAGGAAACCGATTTGTTAAGGGCTGGTAGTGCTGTATTTGTAATAATTCCATTATATTTGAGTTTCTCTTGTAGCGGCTCCTCTTATTTCTGACACACCCAGTCATAAATCATATTAAAAAGTATGGAGACTTTCGAAGGGTAGGAGGACCGACTGTGGTCCACTGACTGAGCAGAGGAGTAAGCTCACACACGCATGTGAGTATAAACACTGTGTGTGTGTGTGTGTGTGTGTGTGTGTGTGTCAGGCTTGGATGGGCTGGCTGAGCTGACTAGATGTGACCAGCCTAAGTGTGTGTGTCTCCTATCAGTGTGTCCTCGATCGCCCTCACTGTATGGGGCACTTTAGTCCATTCTGCACGAGCACCGGGAGGCACGCCTACACACACACATTCACATGCGCACACACACAAAGTCAGTGTTTTGAAGTAAACTCAAATGGACGAGGGGTCCAGTCAGCCCCTCCGCCAATGTCTTCCGCCCCCCCCTCTTTTTCCCTTCGTCTTCCAGTGCCTCCCTCCCTGTGACACTTAAAATGGCATGTCACGCAACCCTGTGCTCACACACATGCACACACACACAGACACACACACACACACACACAGCATGTCGTGCTCTCAGCCAAAGTTCTGCACCTTTGTCAGGGGAGAACCACTTAAACACGCTCATATTCACACACATTCATGTTTTTTTCTTCGTCTACATGCACACTCACACACACACACACACAAACACACACACTCACACACACACACACATACTTTTACCACTTAAGCCGTCTTCCTTTCACCATCTCGTGCCCTCTTCTCCTCTCTGTGTCTTGTCTGGTCTCGTGTGTGCGTGACTGTGGCTTGCTCGGGTGAGGGTGAATTAGCACGGTGACCCAGTTTGGTACCAGAAGACACAAGACTTCAGCGGAGGAGATACTGAAGTGCTTTTTTCCCCTTCCACTGCAGATGCACTTTCTGCTCCAGCTGCGGTGATGTAATGGTAAATGAAATAAGGGGTAAAAACATCACCTCCATCGGAGGATCATTATAACATAAATTAATTGGCTTTTTATTGAAGCTTTTATACCTACCCTAACCTCAGAAAACTCACATCAATGTGCTATGTTTAAACCAGACTTAAAATGTGAATAACTAACAGAGGAATAGAGCCTATTTGAGTTCACATTTTTTGTGTTTTCTTGCTTCTTCTGACAGTAACAATTCTGACCAAAATTCAGAATTCAGATTTTCTCTGAACTTCAAAACTTAGAAGTTGTGCCTCTGTGTTTTTTATTCTTACAAACAAGTTTAAAGTACTGTGTGGAAAACGAGTCACAGCTTTGTGAAAAAAAACCCAGAATTGCTTTGAAAGAAAATGTAATTAATGTCATAATTCTGAAAAAAAATCTAAAACATGAATTTATAGTCACAATTCTGGTATTTAAAGTCAGAAGTCTGAGAAAAAAGTCAGAATAAAAAAAAGTCAGAAATATCATAAGCTTTATGTTTTATAGCAGCCCTGATCCTGGAGATGACAGCTGTTCCATAAATAAAAATTGGGATTTTCCTTCAGCCTGATGCTTAGTGGCCCTGTTAACAGGTACATAAACTTCACTTCCTGTTAAACACATTTCAACAAGGAGCTTGAGTCAAAGCAAGAGGATAAGACAAGTGTGTGTGTGTGTGTGTGTGTGTTTGTGTGTGTGGGTGTTGGGAAGAGGAAGGGGAGGAGAAGGGGATGCAAACCGGTGTTGCGTGTCTAGTTCGGCTCGTTTAGCTGACAAACTGCTTTTAGCGTTTAATTATCCGACGCTCCGTGATTAATAGGTTTTAATTACTGTAACCCATGGCAACCTGAAACATGCACAGGTCTCCGAATGAGGTCAGCCTATCAAAACTCCAGGAAGGAAATCAAAAAAGACATAAACAAACAGAATGTGGTTAGAAAAAAGGAAAATAATAGCTTCTCCCTTAATATTCATCATCTGCAGCTGAATGATTGAAGAGGCTCGAGCTCAGCACAGCTTTATTCTTACTATTTACCTGCTCAAGAAAAGTGTTAGACCTCAGAAAAGCTTTTGACCAGACCTTGAACTTCTTCACTTCATTTTTTTTTTCACGCAGCCAGAGCTTCAAACAGACTTTTTCATTCGCTGGAAAGGTTTGAACCTTTACAAATTCATGTGTTGCTCCGAAGGTTTTTTACATTCTGCTGTTGCTTCCCTGAGCTCAGAAGAAACTTTCACAGCGTTAAATAAATGTGCATCTTTAATTCCATGACACTGATAAGTTGATAATGCATCCCCTGAGATAAAGGGAGCCAGAACAGACATCAAATTCAAGTATATTATTCTCATGTCACTTTGGTGATTTCACCAAATACAGTGAAATAACTGAATACTGTAAGCATTTAAATGTTAATCAGTTACTTTCATTTATTTTTATTTAACTTTATGAAAATGTTCTTGTTCTGTTCAGTTCTGCAGCCGTGTCAAGTCAGATAGACACAGTGTTAGGGATGCAAAAAACAGATTTATCATTTTAGTTTCAATTTCTGTGTTTTCACAGAACTTTTTGCTATTTTAGTTTAGTTATTTTAGTTATCTGATGGCTTATAATGAATAATTATTATTTATTATTATGATTGTTATTAAATAAAAAAATTACATTATTTGTTAATAATTAAACTACTGAACAGTAAATACAATAACAGCAACTGAAAAAATTGTAGTGTGTGATTCTGAAGTGACCTGCCAGAGGTGATCAGACAACTTCAACTTTAAAATCTGTCTACGAAATCCACTAAAACATTTTTCCGTTTAACAGTATGTGTTTTTTTTTTTTACTTGTATTTAGGTAATATATTTTATATACAATACAATACAAAAGTTAGTACCTTTATTTTAAGGTCAAATGTAAAACTATGTACTAAGCTATATTGTATAAAGAAATAATAAATATTATAATTTATATTGTTATTTATATTGTTATCTATTAATTATATACAGTTTTTATTGTAACTGATAAGAAATTTCCATGCAAAAATGAGCTGTCTTTTCTTTCATTTACCATTTAATTAATTTTTTTATTTTTGTAATTTGAATTGTTGGTTGAAAAAATCATTTTGGAGGTAACAAATGAAAGAATAAAATTCTATTTAATCCTATACAAAAATACTGACACACTGTATAATCAAAGAAGTTGCATTATACAGCAATAACTGATAACAATATCTGCACTAAATACTTTTGTTTCTTTACAGTTTAAGTAGGATTTAAAAAATGTGGCTCAAAATTTACATATGTAGCAGAACACCACTGATTGTGTGATATAAAACAAATACATTATTGCGAGTAAATCCTTACATTACTTTAATTACAGGGCTGTTACATTAGCAATTTTACTTGTTACTATAGTAATAATTTTTCATATACAATTTACTAAATGAAATAGAGTGAACATAGAATTAAAAAAAGTTTAACAGCTTCATATTATTTATAATTCAATCAGCTCCCCCAGGAGGCAAATACCCATTAGATTTTTTTTCAGACTGCTGAATTACATAACTTCAGCCGAACTTTTGTATTTTGTTGTCACAGAAACTGAATAAGTTTAACTGATGAAACTGCTTTTGGAAAAAGATTTATCTGTGGCCAACACAAGCCAACAAGCCAACTAACAAGCCAAGAAAACCCAAACTAAAAGCTGTCCAAGCAAACCTTAAACTTTATGATCCACTTTCTGAGGTTTAAGTGTTGACCTTCCTCTGACGAAGTTCACTCACCCTCAGCTCTCACAGGAGAGTCTGCAGTTTGTGCTGCCCTCATCTGTCCACCCATGTCACAAAAATGTACTGCCATTCATCCCCCTATTTGCTAATTATTAAAGCATCTGTTTTTATTACACCAAAAAAAGCTAAATGTAAGATCTGTTCCCAGCTTCAGTTTAGTTTTGCCTACTACAGTATAATTCACCTTTTCAATGAGAAACTGCCACTGTTTTCAGCTGATCAGAGAAAATCCCCACACTGACAACAAATCATGATCTATAAATGATTTTGTCTTTCACACCACAAACAAAGCAGAGCTCCTTTGAACAGCTCCTGACAGGTGAGACTGGAAAGCAGCTTCAGTGAACTTACCTACGCAGGAGTCTCTGTGCTCTTCAAATCCAGCAGAGCACACACATCTCCCGATGGGCACCAGCCACTCTCCCTCAGCGCTGCAGTACATCTTGGGTGTGTCCCTCTCCTCAGCGTGATCCACACACTGACCCCTAACCTCCACCAGAGACGATGAGTCGGCCCCCGTCACCACGTCGGTGAAAACTGCCAATTTGCGGCTCACACCCACACAGCGTTTGTAGTACACACGCACCGACGTGAGGGCGATGCACGCACCAATATCCTGGAAGGCCAAGTAGAAGCCTCGCTTGGACAGAGGGCCCACACCTCGCACCTGTGGGGAGAGACAAGTGGCTGTCACTTCACCTCACACATTTCAGGCCTGTGACTGAGACTCGTGTGTGCTTGTCTGTCCTTGTTTTTCACAATGTGCACCTTGTACTGTGGCCGATGCTGAAGCCTGAAGTCACATACAAAGAAACATTTGATAATGACAAACTGAAAAAAACGTTTTGTTAATGCAAGTACAAGTGCTTTAGTTCTGTTAGTGCTGTTATGCTGCCAAACTGTTTTGCTTCTAGAAAAAGTTGTTGCACAATGAAAGCCACATCAATCAATTGCAGTTAAGCAAATCCTGCAAGAATTTCAGTTATTGCATTCTTTTGCCAAAACAAAACTCCAGTGTTTCATAAATGGAGCAACTTTTAAAGAAAAAAAAGTCAAACAAACACAAATGTAGGGTGAGATCCTGGATGGAGAAGCACGGACAAGACCGACTGAAGAGTACACAGAGGAATATGAAGATAAAATAACTTAAAACAACTTGAGATACAAAGCAAATTTCAGCCAATGTTCTGGCTATTATATATCAGCGGTCACTAATAGGTGGACTGCATTGCCATGGTTTAGGCATGAGGACAGACATTGGTCTAGGTGAGAATATGAGCCAATCACAAACAGTGTGGGGCAGGCCTTCACTGAATAGAGGCGTGGACAACCTGCATTCCGAGTGAGAAAAGTGGCAGTGACAGTGACAGGAAGAAAAAAATATAAAGCAAGAAGTGAAGAGTGAACGACAGAAGGTAGGCCGTGGGATATGAGGGAACCAGTGCAGATTCAGATTTATGTTCAGTTGTGCACAGTTTTTATTTAACTTCAGTTTTGTATGCAGCCAAGTCTTTGTTTTACGCATTATTGTTACTACTACTAAAAAGTACCTATAAATTACATATATAAAAATTTACTGTAATGTATGACTAAATGATAATGCACATGAGGATGCTGCGGACCTGTACGTGAGGACATTTTCTCTATCCGAACCTCCTTAAATCATGACTACCCCTGTTATATACAGTATTATATACAGTTTAAAGAAAAGACGAAAAGACTGGATCAGGCCTGATGCTAGATTCCCAAACTGAAGATGTCTTATTATCAATCCGAAGGGACAAACACATTAACAGAACATAATTATATGTCAGAGAGGCTAACCTGACAAGCATTGAGCAGCTTATCGAATGAGCTGATTGGTTAACGTCATGAATGGAATGGAAGGGAAAAAGCGATTCGCTAACGGAAGAACCAGAAAGAATATGCAGCAGAGGAATGCCAGCAGATGGGATTAGAAAACATAAAAGCACCTTTCCCATTTTGTTCTCCTCCTGTATTTAATGATTAGTTTATTTCTACAGCAAGAAGCAGACTGAAAGACTGTAAAAAAGTTGAAAAAGTATTATTAGCTCACAGCTGTCCTGCAATACTTGGCACAAACAGCTATTGAAATGTCATTAAAATTATCAAGAAAGGATTTTAGGACAAACGGTAGAATGTCGTACATCTCCCCACATCTTAAATCAGTCCGTGTCCGTGTGGAACTGTTGTCATTTTAAGGACCCAACATCTTTTCACATCCACAGAGTCTGATGCATTTACCTCCCATCAGCTTTTTGACAAGGTGAAATGAGCACATACAGAGCATTTTAGGTGGTCTCATTAAGTTTTGATTTTTAAGACACATTCATTTTATTCATTGACCTTTAGACAATGGAAACTTGCATTGACAACGACACACCCTCTTTATTTTCGGTGAACATTAGACACTGTTGTCGGGCTAAGCCTGGATGTACAGGAGCGGGCTGGACTTCAGCATTTTGCATTGGCAGCCATGCTATCCCTGATACGTCCTTCTGCATTTAAATAAATAAAGCAGTGTAAGTAAAAGTGACAGCAAAGTAGCTTTGAATTCGGTTCAATTTTGTTTATACAGCATGCCAACTCACACCAGTAATTTCAAGGCACTTTGCAGTATAATTCAAGACCTTAATTAATTATAAAGAAACCCAACAACCCCTCCTTGATCACGCTAAGGCGGGAGTGGAGATAAAAAACTCCTTTAAGAAATCTCCAACAGAAGCAGGCCGGGGGGTGGCCTTCTGCCTCGACTGGTCGGGGTGAGTTGATGGAAGCCTAGGCACGTTTGGTGAATTAGGTTGCCGTAACTTCCAGTCCACTGTGAAAGATTTACCCATAATCTTCTTCATTACTTCTTCATTAGCGGCCCCGGGAATAAGGTGGATAATAAAAACAAAAATGTAACCTGCAGATGTTTGTGTATGTGCAGTGTATATGATGTATGTGTATGAAGCTTAATTTCATCTCCACACCCCCCAGGTTTTTTTTCTTTCTTTCTTTACTTGTGAATGAAAAACCCCTCAGTGGGAGTGATTTTATCATATTTGACAACAAAGAGTCCCAACTATCCTACAGCGGAAATCATATACTGACTAAAATGATGCTAAATTCTGGAGAAAGTAGTATCCAGTATTAAATTACATTTAAAAAAACAAAAACAGAAACCTAAAAGTCTGTCCAGGCCAACAACCCACTAAGTTCAGTGTTTTTATTGAGAAATACTGAACAGATTCACCTATTCTGGCTTTTGAAAGTACTGTATTTAGATGGAAAAAAAATGAGCAAGAACAGCAACTTTAGTAAGAATGTTAATCTACTTTGCAGATTATGTTTGCACTAGTGTGAATAGAGATTTTACAAATGTACGTTGAGCACACGAAAAGATGCACTTTTGGACAGTGCTTTGGTATATTGCATATTTATGAGACCTCTGTGTATCTCATCTGACTTTCTAGACAACTTGAATCTGGAAAGTTCTGTGACATATTAAAAGCTCAAACTGTGGTTGCCGCAGCTGCTTTTGAACAAAACAGGTAGAACAGTGTGAACACAGGCGTAATTTAATCTCGGAGCTGGTGTTTGGTGTTGTGCTTTGGCAGCAGTCATTAATCAACTGCTCCGCTTCCAACAACAGCCTGGGAACATTTTTATACTGTATTCTGTTTTTTTTTTCATACAATATCACAGTTGACTATCTTTTTAACATCCAGGAACTGATTCAAAACATTTTGCATTTTAATTGGAGGCATCTTTAAAAAGGCATAAACGTACTAACATGCAATACATAAATATAGAGTAAGATGAGTAAAAGTAGTTTTGTTGAGTAGTTATTTGAATTTATGTTGTAATTACTTTGGGTTGAAATTAATTAATTAATTCATTCACAGATCTTTATTTTGATTCCATACACATTACATGATTCAATGGGTGTACAGGGCAGAGTGAGCTCTGAGACATTGAAAATTACAGTTCCACTGTCTTGTTTAAAAAATCTAAATGAAAATGCCCAATGTGTTAAAAATGACTATACAAAAATGCACAAAAACAACAAAAATTAAACAATACAACTAAAAGTAGACACCAAAAAACACTGAAAAGACAAAATGTGGTCAAAACAGAAATAACAGAGATAAAAGTCCAGAAAAAAACACAAAATTACAAAAAGTTAAAAAAAAAACATTTCAAAATTTAAAAAAGGTTTTGTTGTGTTGTCAACTTAATCTTGTAAACGATTCGGGTGGAGATGTGAGCAAAACTAAAAACTTTTAAAAAAGTTTCACATGTAGCAGTACATAGACTTTGCTGTAACAAGTCCATGGATTCAGTTTTCAGTCTTTTCTAATAAGATCACGCGTAGCAGGAAGGAAGGAGTCAGTCTGATATTTGGTGAAGTTTACCAGCCATGTACAGTGTTCCCACACATACCTAGATGGATTCTGTATTTTTACAATAGCTAGGCCACTGATATACAAAAATAAAGATCAATTCTTTCTCCATTAGTGCAGCTCAATTAGTAGCTTTGTTTTGAATAGACTTTTTGCCATCAAACCGACTCACCAACCTCCTGACACACGAGAGAAGTGCGCTAATTATAAGTTAAAAACTTTTACCAGGATAAAATATGTTATTAATAATCTGCATTTGTCACATTTATGTGCCTCAGGTACTTTTCCCTCTCCACTTTTTAACATGGTTCATGTATAGACACAAACTTTACAGCGCTACTGTAGATTCATTTGAGCCAGGTTAAGGAAGAAAAATCTGCATAAATAAATAAATGTTTGAAATGTCAAAACGGTGGAAATATTGGGTGATGGCAGGATGTAAATATTAACTTAACTACAGCCGTCACTAACAGACTAAAAGCACAGTCCAATTTCATTCTGTTCTCACTTACTGACTGTGGGAATTATAACATTTGTAGGGACCAGAGGATTGTCAGAGTAATGTCAGCCTTAACGATGCATGAAATGCTGCCTGATTTCCAAAAACCATTCATGCTTACATCAGCAAAATCTACAGTCGCAACATTTAATTACTGTTTAGTTTGTAAGAGCTCACTGCACTATAACAGGCAGCACATGCAAATACATATTAATTGTGATGCAATAACAACAGTGGAAACTGAAGCTACATTACAGTTGTCTGCAATTGAAATGAACACATGTGCCACTTTGGCTTCGGCAGACGTTGCTGGCACACGCTTATCATTGCTATGGTGACTCATTAAGTTAGTGAAGTTGACAGTCGTTGAATAAGTAACTAACATGCCCATTTTCAAATTGCTTAAAATTCATACTTGTTTCTCGTCTCTCTACGTTCTACAGTCTGAAATAAATCAGCTATTGTGTTCCTTTTTTTTTGCAGCGCTTAACTTGAACAGTGCTGAGAAGCTCTTGTGTAGGTTTTTCCAGGTTCAACTCGACAGCGGAGAATAAGTAAGCTTGTTTACTGAGACTATAAACTGTGAGTGCGTATAGAGCATGACAGCGTTTTAGCTTCAGCTTTTTATTATGTGCACCCAAATCAAGTAAACAAAGTTACCAGTACAAATTGCATTTTTAGACCCATATTTCATGTTGCATGTTTACGTATATGAGACAGCAAGAGAGAACATAATGTTATTGTATAGTACAAATTTTTAAAAGTTAATATTTGTGATATTCTGTTCTGATTAAAGGCCACTGGATTAGTCTTGGTCCTTATATCCGATCTGTTCTTAATCACATCTCTGTCAGCTCACAGTGGATTAGGCAAAACACTCTTGTTTAATATTTAAGTTTTCTGTAGTAAAGCAGTTTTTTTGTAATAACATTTTGCGTGTGTAGTTGCTCATACCTCAGTGTTGAGTTTAAGTCTGCGGACGCCCAAGTCCACCCCTGTGAAACTCTCATCTGCAGCGATGGTGTCAATCTTAATGAACTGGTTCTCCCGTATGGCTGAGCCTACCGCTCTGTCAGACTCATAATAATACAGGTTGAAGGTCTCCTGTAGAACAGACAAGGCTTGTGTGAGCACTCGATGTACTGCACGGCGTTGCTCTACATGTTCATTCTTACCGTATACCTTACAATACCAAAACAGCCAAGTGCAAATGCAACCAAACATTTAAAATTAACTGCCAACAGCTTGGGGTGTGAATTGCCTAACATTTTTGTGAGAAACTGAAAAAATTTAAATGCATTTGTTAGAGGCATAATTTATATGTAATCATTCCACCTCCCCACAGTATGTTGTCGAGCAACTTCTTACATTGGCCAAAAACAGGATATTTTATCAGTGATAATGGCTGCACAGTGTAGATAAAAACCAGCTGTTTTTCGGGTCACATGTAGGTGGAGTTACCACCTCGTGGTCCTACAGTAAGCCTCCACCAATTAGTCACGTTGCATGCATGCGTGTTCAGAGTCAAATTTGAATTCAATACAAATTGTATTTGCTAATATTTATTTTAAGAACTAATAAGTACATTACTGAAAAATACATCTCTGAGTTGCAGATAATTAAAATTAGTTATAAAATTAACACATACTTAAAAACTCATGCACAACAATTATGTTGCTGAATTTTGATTGTTGTCTGTGTAAAACATTGCAGCAGGTAAATGCTTATTTAAATTATTTCATGTACTGCCAGCTTCTATAATAACTTATAACTTTTATGAATTGATAGACGAGTTTCATGCTTGTAGTGATGCTACCAATACGACTGCATTCACAGTGCTTATAAAAAGCATTCATACACTTCAACCTTTTATTGACATTATAAATCAATCATGGTCAATGTAATGTAACTTCACGACTTTGCCTGAAAGATGCCACATTAATGTCAAATTTAAAACAGATTTCTACAAATGCCAAATGCCTCATGCCTTTCTTGACTGTAAAAATGCTCAGGCTCTGTCAGATTGCACAGGGATCGGGTGTGAACCGCTCTTTACAAGTCCAGCCACAAATTTACTCTTGGATTGAGGTTTGGGCTTTGACTCGGTTCTGGCTTTGACTCCAGAACATTCATGTGTGTTGCTTTCGCTGTATGCTTCAGGTCATTGGTAAACAAATCTTCTCCCGAGCTGTAGTTTTCTTGCAGACTGAATAAGATTTTTCTCCCGGATTGTCCTATATTTTACTGTATTCATTTTATCCTGTACCTTTACAAGGCTTCCAAGACTGGCTGCCAAGCAGCATTCCTACAGCATGATGCTGTCACCACCTTGTTTCACAGGCGGGATGGTGTGTTTGTGGTGGTGCCCGCCAAACATAGCATCTATTCTGATGAAACCAAAATCCAAGAAACCTTCTTCCACTTGACCATTGAGTCTCCCACGTGCCTTCCCGTGAACTCAAGTTGTAATCTAGTGTGTTTTCTTCAACAGTGGCTTTTTCTTTGCCACTCTCCCATGAAGCTTTAACTGGTGAAGAAGGCAACAGTTGTTGTGCAGATAGTCTGTCCAGTCTCAGCCACTGAAGCTTATAAGTTCATTAGAGTAGTCATCTGTGCGTTCGAGTGCCCTTGCACGGTCACGCAGTTTTTGAGGACAGTCTCTTCTAGGCAGATTTATACATGCGCCTCGTTCCATCCATTTCTTTGGTATGGATTAATGCTTCCAATAATCTGTCCTTGGATTTTTCTTTTGTTTTTGTGGCCAGAAATACTGATTAACCACTGACTAGACTGTTCATAGACAGGTGTTTTCACATTGCACTCATGTGATCCCCATTTCAATAATTGCAAGACTGCTAGCATCAAATGGCTGGATCTCTCTTGGATTAGCGCAGTCATTTTGATGGGGGGCGAATATTTATGCAAACACGTATTTTACCTGATATATTTTTATTTAATTAACATAACTTAAGTTGCCAACTTATATTGACTGTGAATGATTTATAGGGTCACTAAAAGGGTGAAACATCCAAGGAAGTGAATACTTTTTATAGGCACTGTATGCAGCACGTCTAAAATCTTGCTGCAATATATCACCACGAAAAACAATCTTTGTAGAAAATAATATTTGGTGGGTTAATATTTGCTGTAGTTAAAAATGTAGCTGAACAAATACTGAGCAAAGTCACTTGTCTCTGTGCATAAAGTGTGAATCTGTGTGCAGCAGTTTCCTCTTTACTGTGCACAAAAGCATTAAAGCTACAGTAAGAAGAGCACAATGTCACAACTGAAGATTTAAATACAGTAATTATTCAAGCTAAAGCTGTTTGTGTGAGGTACAAATGCGTAACGCTCGTCTTTCAATATGGAGACAAACGCAGTGATTCTGCTACAGTGTGACACTCACAGTCTGTTTGTTTTGTGAGTGTGACACCAAAAGCCTCGGAGTTCCAAATAAAAGTGCCAATGCTGTTAAATGAGATGTGGCTTCGCTACGGGTGGAAGACGTGCGGAAGTCAGGAGGCGGAGCTCAGCTCCACAGCGCTTTGGCCCAGTTTAACCCATCTCTATCCCTATCCAAATCCTGGTACAAGTAATAGTTCTTTTCTATTTAGAATAAAAATCATTATACATTGCATGGATTCCTGTGTCTGTTAGGTTCCATCTGGTACTCGAAATTTCCCATAGGTGTGATCGTGAATCATTGACTGTCTGTATGTGTCAAACCTGAGATAGAATCTGTCTAGGATATACCTCTCACTCAGTGACAGCTGGGATCAGGTCCCCCAGACCCTGACAAGCTCAGAATGCCACTATCTAAGCTTTATATGATGCTTGATAGAATGTAATGTGAGTGTCCACCAGAAGTAAAGCAAACTATGTGCGTGTAGTTTATGTCTAACTCCACAAATGCTACGTTATATAAAGAAAATTCTTCTTAATTGTCTTTAAAAGTATTTGTGCAGCCTGTAGAGTCACCCGCAAATTCTGAATTGTGTAAGAGTTTCAACAGAAATCATCTCTGATCGTGATCCTTAAATGCTAACTGTAACAGTATATGTCTTCCATTACGCCCATTTTGGAACTCTTCTCCCTCACACTGTGCCCCTCATGCCTCTCCTCTTTTCTCCCCCTGTTTCTCCTCTCCGTCTGGGTGTTACCTTGCAGGTGCCCAGTACTCCAGGCATGCTGTTGCAGTCTCGCAGGGTGAACTTGACCTCGATGTAGATCCTCCTGGCTCCCTCCCGTTGGATCCAACCCGTCCTCAGCCAGTTGTTCTGGCTGGGGCTCATCACATTACAGACCTGATCAGAGTAAATATTACAGTCACCAGCTATGGCAGATGCAATGTCAATAAAATAAACATTATCATCATTAAATATGCTAGACTGCGTGTGGATTGTTAAATTGTAATACATAAATTCTTTCTTTGTGGAACTGACTGATTTGACATTTTAGAAAGTGTGACCTGCTGCATCCATGGAGTTAAATGGCTTAATATTGTTGAGTCCACCGCATAGCATTGGCTCAAGGTTTGGGTTGGTGGTTTTGTCTGCTAAACTGAATATATAATTAACATTAAACAGTTGCACAATTAGATTAATCAACTGTCCATCAAAGATAAAAGATATAACAAAGAACATCAACATAAAATATTAGCAATCCAAGTAAATCATTTAGGTCAGCATTTCCTCTGGATACCCCAGGGGGCTCTGACTCAGTATTCCTAAATTCTTGGTTACAGCCCTGGCTGCTTTATGTATATATAATGGCACGGAGCCGCTAATACAATCAAAAAACCATGATGTGCCCTTGTATGTTGTGTACATTCTAACAAATGTTTCCAATGCATCACCTAAAAGTTACAGCAGGAAATGTTGGATAATGATTGTTATTAGCAGAATACAACACATTTCAGGGAGTCACCAGTGATTAATGATGCACAGCCCATGTTTTAAATTTAAATTTAATAGCATTGACCAAAAGTGACATTGAAATCCGTGTAATAATTCACACAGAGACAGTTACACACCTGGTATGTGTGGATGGGGCTGAAGTACTCGTCCATCTCATTAATGGCATCCCACTGTGCGGAGAAAGAGAAAGAGAGAAGGAAATATTCTCATGTTGATCACATGTTTTTCTGATTCGTAAAGTGTAGCAAACTCCTGAGCCGCGGTCTATATTTCCCACACAATCCTCTTTGCCTCTGTGTCTCCCTAAACCACATCAGAAGATTATTAGCTTTGACTGCAAATGAAACGTGGCAACTCGTGTCACACAAGAGTGTATAAAGTCATCTTAGTGTGGCAGGTGTACAATATGCTATATTTAAATCTCTCGGAGGACAGACAGTATGGATTTCTAGATGGTTTTGGGTGATTTCAAACCTCACCGTCTCCACTACAGTGTGTTGTTGAATTGTTCTATTTTTACATAATGCTAAAAATCATCCTTCCCCTTAACGTTCTCTTGTTTCCTCACCTAAAACCTAATTTTAAAGTCTCCATACTGGGACTAAGCTGGTGTTAAACATGCTGATGCATTTCGCTCCGGCGATCTTGGGAGCAACAGTTAGCACATGCAATCATGTGCTCCACATTTCAGCACGTTGTCTTAATGAAATTCCAAAGTGACACATTTCCCTTAATGAGATTCTCCTCATGTATGCGATTAGATTTACATTGTTTACTGACTGCCGCGGGCGGCCAATAATAGAATTACGAGGAGGACAACAGTAAGTGAAAAGTGTTGGTATTTCTAAATGTGTTAATGCGATAATACTCCTCCCTGCAACTACTGCTGTACAGTATATCGAGCACCAGGAGGAAACTCAATCATAGGAAACAGCTCTGCTCCTGTTCTGTGCGGATTGTGAGAAGATATAAGCCACATTTTCAAACCCCTCTATCTATGGATGCCCAGAAAATGCCCAGACTCCACAGACAGTATGTAGTGGTGTATGCAAGATAAAACTTAAATTTGCGATTTATTTGAATGCATCAGTTGACATTGTAAGCAGGTAGGAACACTTTTCAGAAGAAAAAAATCAAACAATCTCTTATCTTAGTACATATTCCAGCCTCACTCAACACACCAATCAGTTTGGGGTTTTTTTTCTTTTCTTTTTTTTGTGCTCTGGTGTTGACAGACAGTACAAAAGTAAACAAGGCATTTCCATATCCATGTATTTACATTCCATTTTGCACAAGATACACTTGGAATGTCGTCATTCTAAGTGTCTTTCAGTACATAAACATGCATTCATGTTTCTAGCAGCAATGTTAGTCTGCTGGACAGTCCACCACTTCGGTCCACAATGAAATCCACCATTTGACATGAACTGTGGTGCAGTCATTCAGGGTGACTAGTCCATTAATTGACTTTGTTGTTACTTGACTTTTCCTCGAGCACCCCCATTTTCAAACGTTTTGTCGTAAAATTTAGTACAGACATCTATGTACCCACAATATAAACTTTGATCATTTTAACAAAATCAAAGTGCTTTAAATGAGTTAAAATGAGTCAAACATGCACCTCAACATAATCATTCACCTATTACATCCCGCAAATAACATGATAGCATTTGCAGTTTTTTCTACCTCTGCAGTGCTCACCGCTGTGGCCAGAGACATTATGTCTGTCAGTTCTGTTCGTGTCTGAATAAAACCAGGAATGCCTTGAGGGAATCATTTCCAAACTGATACAATTATTGACTAGGGCACAAGAGTTTACTGATTAGAGGTTGTCAGTTAAAGGTCAAATTTACTTATCTTGCATCTGTCTCATTCTTTTGAATGTGATAAAAACCAGGGGGAATTTCATGGAATTTGGGATGCCACTGATGAACTTGAATATGAGTCTAAAAAGACATGCATCTAATTCTCGCAAATATACTGTCACAAGGTCATAACTATAGATTGCATAACATTATTTTTAGGACTCATGGTTGCTTAATAACTACAGTACGTTCTTTATCCCCTCTGGATAAGTTGGAGCAACTTTGGTCATCTGCTAAGTTTTGTTTGTCATTTATCATTCTGTCATTTACCATTTAGCTACAGTGCCCAGTGCTGCTAGCAAAGTTGCAGGCTTGTATTCTAGTTTTAATGGGAACAGGTTCCTTGGCTGGAGTGAAGTGTAAAGGGCCAAAAAAATGACAATAGCACCCCGGTTTAGAAACAGAGAAGAAGAGAGTCTATTAAGCACATACTGCTTAATAAAGTTGCTTTACTCCCCAACAACTTATGGTATATTGAAAGACCTTCCAGTTTTGTTTTTTATGGCCCGTGCAAATCCAGTTACACAGTTCTCTGGTACATTCTGAGGTCAGCAAAAAACATATCATCCTTAGGTGTTTCTATATTAGATGCAGCCCACCACAGCTCAGTCGTAGCTAAAATATGGATGTTGTGTAAACACATTTATTCATGGTATATGCAGGGTGTCAAAAGTTCATGCGCATCTTTTTAGCAGCTTAACCCAAATTGCAAAGCAATGGGATTTTGGAGAGCAGCTTTACTCCTTCTCTCTTTCTGTTAAAACAGGACATTTGCATGTGCAAAAGGGATCAGTGCAATGAGTAAAATAATATCATTTATTAAGAGTACCGCAGTGTATGGGTTTCCATCTACCTGCTTCTTATGCACATTTTCAGTGTGCCCAAAAAAAAAAAATCAGAGCAAAACCTCAAAACACTGAGAAAAGTAGTTATGGTTGGCAGAGGTGGGAAAATGATGTATTAACATATGAAAAGTGCAGAAAGAGCACACTTAACGAAAAACGGTGTACACAAACCATGCAAATTAAAAAGACAAAGATTTCCATCCAAAATTGATGCGAATGCCTAAATGTCTTGCAGCAGCAATGCAAAATCACCAGCATTAGTGGCTAATTTGTTTTTATACGAACACACCTCCTAATAACTGAACTGCTAATTGCATCGATCATCACTGAAACAAGGGCTGCACGGAGGGGCTGGCGCTGACACCTCACATCTAGAATGTTCTCAGTCCCATTCTCAGATGAGTGACTGGAGCATTACTGTGAGGAGTTTGCATGTTTCCCCCAGTGCTTGCATAGGTTTCTTCCCACAATCTAAAGACTCTAGAAATTGACCATAGGTTTAAATGGTTGTTTGTCTCTCTTTGTCTGTCTGTCTATAAGCCCTGACAAGCCCTGCTCCTGCCTCAATGACAGCTGGGATTGGTTCCAGCCCTTCCTGCGACCCCTGAAGGTGTGAGCGGTTAGGATAATGGATGGACGGATAATTGCAACTGGCCTACAGTACATTTTCTATTAACATAATAAGGATATGTTGAAAACAGAAAGCCACAAAATGTAACTTATTTGAATTTTTTTTGGGGACTTCTTTTGGATTTTGAATGTGCTCCATAATTTATCTTCATGTGGAGACGTGCTGCTGACCCCTCCTGTGAGACAGATTCACACAACAGCACAGGCTGTAGTGCAGAGATATTCCCTTCTAAAGGTCCACCCTCCTATCCAATGTCGTACACCTGCCATCCACCCAGCCGCCTCCTGCCAAATCTGAATCATAAATGCAGTTCATTTAATGACATAAATACATCAGGTTGGAACATAATCTTTGCAGTATAAGACAATGACATTTGGAGTCTAGCTGTGCAGGAAACAAAGTAGATTTTTTTGAAAAGTGGAGGTGAAGCAGCTTTTCACCAAGGCTCACATCAGCTTAATGTAAAGAAAGACAATAGTCCTAGATTTACAAACCAAAAAAAGCAATAATGAAAAATGTCTGACTAAACTTAATCAGATGCAGCACCTCAGAGCCACTTCCTCATCCTTGTCTAAAAGGAACGAAAATTAAAAGTGACGATGGAGAGTCCAAACTAATGCTCCCTTGAGTCATGACCATGGAGAAATTTGGACTTTCATCACTGATTATTTTGTAAGTATCATGAACATATTCATGTGCAGGCACGTATGAATAAAGACACGCAGTGTGTTTAACCCCGACGTTACCCATGTTCCTCCTTGGCTGAGGATCCTTGTGCGAGAGGCGGCGTAATTGAAAAGGGAAGCTCCGACCCCAGGAAGCTTTGAGCCGCCCCCAGCTCAGCTCGGCCTTGGATAAGACAACTGGGCCCTCGGTGGAAGCCCTCCAACAACTCCTCTCCCAGCTTCCTCTCTCTCTCCCCCAACAACACACAGCAACACACACACACTACCCAAAGTGCCACCAGCTAAACACCCTTGGGATAATTAAGACGTAGGAAGTCTCACCCTTCCCTCCTTTCCTCATCCTCTCATCTTTATCAGCTAAATTGAAACTGTCCTTGAACTTGTGAAGACCCTGGCTAATTAGCAGGGTGTATAACCTCTCTATCTCCCTCATTATTCCCATCTTGCTGTGCTCTCAAATTCGCTTTTTTTTTACTTTTCCTGGGAAATCACAGACTTCAGCTCCTTGTAATTTTCTCCAGGAGTGAAAAATCACATGAGCTAAAGGCGGATGAATTATCATGAGGGTGTGAGCTGTAAGGCGAGCAGGGTGGGGACCAGATTGGGAGAAGGGAAAGAAGGGAAAGAAGAAGAAGTCAGAGTGATTCAGGGGGGCATGTTTATCTTCTGAGAGTGATAAGAAACTTTCCAATTGTGACGACTACAGAAATGCAGCGCTCCACAGAGCGGCCGACTGACAACGCAGTGTGGGAGTGCACGGGTACGCGTGTGTGTCAGACGGAGAGAGACACACACACTTAACTATAAGAGAGAGAGAGAGACAGCATGACAGAAAATGAGAAATTAATTGGCTGTAAATTGCACATCTGTTTCCTGCCTGTCATCTCATCGGATCTCTCATCAGGAGAAATCAAACGTGGCAGACAGAGAGCACAAGTGTTTCCTCTCACACAAACACATTAACATGGGCACATAGTCAAATATATCACAAACAAAAATACGCAGCAGGTACACAGGGCATGAATGTGAAATGTCTGTGATGGTAAACATCAAAAATGTATTTTCATGGTATTTGGTAAATGGGGGATGTATCAAATGATTTCATGTTACATTCAGATAAAACTCAAGCACTGGAATGTCCAAGTTCCTCCAACTTGTTCTTATGTCACAGCGTGGACGCTTCCTAAGATTGTGTCAATTCTTACATCCTTTGGCGTATCATATTGCCGCCACAGTTACACTTTGGTGTTCAGTCGCTCAAGGAGTGTCACCACTTGACATGGGAATGACTTTATACATTCAAAAATCATGGTAAGGGTTATGGAAAACCAATTCAGGATAAGGTGATGCTAAGAGACACCATCAATTAGGGTTAGGCACAAAAACCTCAGGCTAAATTAGAAGATAAATGACAAAATAAAATAAAATGCTGCAAACAGTGAGTACGTGCCTATAGCAACCGCGTGCACTTTGTGTTATCTGTGTCATCAGCACACGACGTGTGTCATCAGCACACAACCTCTCCCACTAGTGTCGGACCCTGGTCCCCTGTGGAAAAGCCTTGTGTTTTGTTGTACCATCCACCAACCAGTCCACCTCCGTATGACACTTGATAATCTACGCCATTGTTTTTGGCCTCAAATAACAAAGGGTTGAGGTTTCCATTGAATTACACTGAAAGCTCAGAGCACCAGTCACCGATGCACACTTTCTGACACCTCGGGAATTAGAACAGGCTCTAAAAGATTTTAGGTGAGAATGATCTTTCTGAGCAATCAGAAAATTTTACTCATTCTTGTGTTGTCTTCAGAATGACTAATGTGTGAAGGGCTGGCAGAGTGGAAGGGGTCTGGTGCGACCACTCTCCAAAGGGTTTATTTTAAGTTAAAATTCAGTAGTTACTGTATAAATTATTTTAAGAGTATTAAGCATGTGGCAGGAGAGTTCCCTCAGCCGACAGGTTGAATTGTGGGTGGTCAACTGCACCTCCCTTATCAACACCACTGCGGTGCCCTTGAGCAGGGTCCTTAACTCGACCGCTCCAGTCAACCTGCTCTGTGGTCACAGATCAGACTGTGTCTGTACTGGACAGCTTCCAGGTGTGAATGTGTGCAACGGCATGAATGTCATCCGGGTGATCCTGAAAATAAAGGAGGATCTCTCTCACCCCATTTTTTTTCCCTTTTCTGATAGAAGAAAGACAAAATGACTGTCATGAACCTGTACATTTTAAAAGCGTAACAGACAGAATTTATTAAGCCAAGCCCCTGAGTTTCAGGGTAAATCCTGCCTCGTGTTTTCTTTCAAAAGTTAATCAGAAGTCATAAACATCCATAATTACAACACTGCAGTCCACTTTCTGCTTGTTATGAGACAGAGCGAATGATTATCTCAGTGTGCTGAACTTGAACCTGTGATACTGTGGCACATCTGAACATCAGCCCACTGATCCCCATGATTCCCCCAATAAACAATTATCATGACTGATTACTATCTTTATTAGCTAAAGCACAAACAAAGACAAAAAGCTGTAAAAATCCAGCCTGGTGATAGCTTTACTGCTAATTGTGTTTCCGATCAGGACTCTCAGGGGGTCACGCAATCAAACAGCTCAGCTCCTTCTGACTCTTTGTGGCAATTAATATGCGTCTGATCCACGTTCCTCAATTTATCCCATTCTTCACGCTCCCTTTCTCTCTTTAATCTCCATTCCTTGTTTTGTTTATTTTTTTATTTTATTTTACTTTATTTATTTAATTATTTTTGTTTTATTCAGCCCATTTAGCTTTTGAACTGAGACAAAGAAGTTGCAATCTGAGTTGCCCGAGGATCAAAGAAGCTGTTGTTAAGCAGAATAAAAGTGTTTGTTAATGCAGTCGCCTCTAAAGCAAGCGTCTAAATCTTGGGAGTCTGTTCTTATACGAGCCTGACGCCCTGTAGCATGAAATCAATATGAGTCTATTCAGAACGTATGATATGAAAGAGATTTGATGCCAAAAAAGATGAAAGAGAGAATGAAAGATTGATTAGCAAATATAGAGAGAAAACTGGTTGAAAAGAGAGATGATTATGTGCCGCTGCTGTGGGGGACAATAGAGAGGGAGTTGCCTGTTTAAGGCTCCATTCATCATTGTTGTTTCTGCAGAAGCTGGAGGCAGCTGCGGCTATAAACACACAGATTCTTGAAGGGAGTCTGGTGTGCTAATGGGAAATATTTCCTGCTCAAATTTCTCATCCTATTCAAGTTACATTTCTGACAAGATTTCCTCAGAGGCTTCCACACCACACAAACAAACCAGTTGTTGAAATTACACACTTTTTAATGAAAAATAAAAAGAACAGCGGGGCCAAAAATGGCCTTCAGGTTATGCTGAGCTCTAAAGTTCCTTGCTGTTGTCTGCAACCTTGACTTGTTCCCGTTCGTCTCATTCTGCAGAAGCCTCCTACAATCTCATCAGTAATTAACTGGAATATCTAATGTGACCTATCACCTTTCAAACTGCCTGTGCAAACTTACAGTTTCCTGCCATTTTGAATGATGTGAGAATCAGATGGAAATTAAAACAGTAATAAACTATGTTTGACTGACAGGACTGGGATGAAGAGATACGGCAGCTGTTGTCTCCAGAACTTTTACTACATGAATTTTTAATATGCAGTGGTGGGTGGTGCCTGACTGTGCGGAGCTGGCTAATTGCTCTTTGGCTTTTTTTATTAAGTAAAGAGTTAAAAATGGCAAAACAATAGGTTTCTGTCATGCTGTGATGCGTTAGTAAATGTTTGGAAAGTTGAGGGGAGTTTGGCTTAAATGGAAAAATGGCTGAAAATGTTTTACCAAATAGAGCACTGCATTTGCTAACTTTTCTCATGCACTGAATTGCGATGCTGAACAGCCAGTCACAGTGGTCCAACTCACTGATGGGCTGAGGCCAACTGATTCATGTCAAATGGGGTGAAAAGCTACAGTGAGTCTCCACTGACCAGGGGGTTTGAGGATGACATGCAACTGCTTTTCAAAAACTGTGTGAAAATAAACTAAAAAACCCAAAGCCACAGCAGTTAAGACTATTGTCAGCATTTCACCATATACACACTAAGGGAAGTTTTAGCTTGTTAATTAGGTAACATATGTTAGATTTTTTCTAACTAAAACAACAATAAGTAATAAAACTAGTTGACAGTATAGCTGCTAGTGTACATAACCACTAATGTACGGGACACCCTGATCTCACATTGGCTCACAGACCAGAGGATCCACAGACACAGGTCCGACGTTGGAACCTTCTTAATAACTTTGATGCTTGACTTCTCTAACCTGCACAACATGTCTTTGAACTTTGGGAAGAAACCTCAGAGCACAGGGAGAACTTTTAAGGCGGTCAATGTTTACGTTTGATTTCTTTAGGCTTTTAACGTGAAGCCTCCTTTGATACCATATTTAAAAAGTGACCATGTGCACATAAAAAATCTACTAGCAAGTCTTTATCAAACGTTTCCCATCATAGCAGCTGAGCGAGCTCCACCCCTGAGGAAACAGTGTTGAAAACTTTAGCTTGTTTAGCTTGTTGTTGAACCAAATCTTTATTTTCATAGACAACTTTTTCTGCAATTATTTTATTCCTGCTTATAAAACCTTGGAGAGTACTCAGATTAACAGGATTTAAAAAATGCCCTTTTTTCCTACCACGTCTTGTTTTGTCCACTACTTAGCGCTCCCTTTCAGGCTTGAACACATCAGATTAAGGAATAATCCAACTGCTTGTAATCCATTACTACCCCTGTCTGTAAAGCATGCAGAAGCTGCTGAGCACACACACGTTGCAGCAGCACAGACGTCCAAAGAAAGACAAGACAAAGACAAAGTGGTCGTCTTTGAAAGATCTAATTTCAGATTAGTTTGTTTGATGAAGGTTTCTTTAGAACTCAATGGAGAGAGAACGACAGAGATGGAAGGATAGAAAGAGGATGATAAAGACGGAGAGTCTGTGGGGTGTGATGGCTGTGTAACCGTGTGTGTGTCTGTGTGTGTGTGTGTGTCTGTTTGCTGGTGGCATTTCCAGCCTTAACGCTGAGCTCTATGTGAAGTAACAGGTCTGCATATTAACTCAGTGGAAATATCAGGTTCTGCCCAACACCTTTCTGCCTCTCATACTATCAGCCACACAACCAGAACAGACTTAATAACTTTGCTCCTGTGTGTGTGTGAGTGTTAATGTGTGTGTGCATGCGTCTGTCTGTGGGCTCTTTGACAGCGATAACCTTTCTGGAATAGGGGTGTTAATTGCACTAGTCTGGGATCAGTGGGGGAGTGTAATTGGTATCTATTCTGAGATGCAATTTTTACAGGGCAGTGTGCGAGTGTGTGCAAAAAGACAAAAGCATCCTCACAAGAAGGAGTCAAATTAATAGTTGTTTTTCCTTGTATTTTAGTAAATCAATAAATAAATGGAGTTTGGTTTCATTGTGGAGGCTTCAGGGCCAAATATTGACAGAGGCAGTGTCTGCTCAGGGACTCACGGCACCGTCATGCCTCCAGCACTGTGAACCCAGTGAATTTGGTTTCAAAGATTTTTAGTTCTTCATAGGAAGGTGGTGGATCTACAGACCAAATCTGGAAACAGAAATATTACATTCATCAAATCAGTGTTTGGAATTTTTATACATTAGCAACCTGTTGCACCTTTGGCTGAACAGTGGGGCATTTAAACGTCTCATGACAAATAAAATGTAAAGTTAAAATTGCTTTGACTTTGTTTTACTGGATGCCAAAAGACAAGACTCAGATTAAGACTGTAGATTGAGGTATTAATAATCAGTATTTTGTTTACGGACACTTTGATTTTTGACCGGGGATTGAACCAACTGGGGATTGGTGGATGCCCTCACTACCTACTGCTCCACAGTTGCCCCAATGACAGCAAGCAAAATAAGAATGTTGCTACACATATTACAAAGTAGGTTATGTCATAATTCTTGGAGGCTAAACTTAGCATACTTAGCTGCGTGTTTGTGCTCAAAATGCTGATGCAGTCCTGCAGCTCTGACACTGCCTCATGACACTTTTAGTTACATTGACAACCTTCCTCATTTTGGGATTAATTGTTGGTATTTCTCATTTCCAATTGTTGGAAAATTGTTGGTTAAATTGCTGAATGCACTGCGATCTACCGGCAGGATGCCAATACTTCATGGGTCCCGAAATTGACATGCATTGTGGGAGATGTAGTTTATGGCCAGTGCAAGTTTTTTTTTTTTTTTTTACGACAGCAATATTTATTTTAAGATTTCCAGGGTCACCAAAAAAGGATCCAGTGCTGCAGGCCTTGGGTTTGACATGTATTGTACTGAATTAAATGAAATATTCACTCATTCATGTGCTGCATCACAACTATGTGTTTACTTGTGTTTAAGTCTTTCTATGGGTCACAATTAGGTACAGTTTCTAAAATATACCTATGCAACCACATGGTCATAACTAATAGATTTGTAGGTAACATATGTTTGCTGTTTGTCATTTATTTAGATGCACTATGTATTACAGAATATGTAGGTACACTCATTAAAATCTATTTAAAATAAATGAATCCCTACTGTTTATCAAAAACATTTATATCCACCTTTGTCTGAACACTTTCTGTGCAAACCTTCCTGTTCTATTAAAAAACAATCGGTTACTCTCACTTGTTGCTCGATCCTAAAGCTCGGGAGTGGCTTGGGATATAATACTTGCTGTAAAATACAGAACACACACGTTGGTATATGTGAACATAATCCAAAAATCTAAAATGTTGCTTACACATTATATTTAATTGCGTAGAACACTTTTTTAGACAGTAGTATCTTCTTCTACCTTGTTAGTCCAACGATGCAGTAGATAAAAATATCTGAAACTATATCCACTCACAATATTTATCACACTTTCCAGTAAATCTGACCAATTTTGTTTTCTTTTTTCTTTACTTTCTGTACTTTAGGTTCGGAGTGCTACCTACAGACAGCGTACTGTAAGTACGTGTCATTCTGCGACACAAATGATGAACAGTCCCAGTAAAAGTGGCCAATTACCGAACCAGAGAGATTTTTTTTATACCTACATCATATTTTCACAGTTGGCAATGATAACACTGTGAAAACCGAAATAAAATCTGACATTTACAAACACTCAGCATCAAGGCCTAGTAAACAAGATGACAGTTAATCCACATCTTTTAAATAGCTTCATAGTGGCACATGAGGAAATTAAATATATATTTTTTAATTGTTTTGGTTTTCTCCTCCACATATGTTTGCCATAAAAATACTGTTTACCTTACAAATATGTTCAGAAATATAATGTATTACAGCGTGGAAAGAAGCAGTGAAGTCATACAGACCTCTGAAAAATGCCGACAGGAGAAATATTAACCTGTAAAGATTTTTAAAAGAGACTCATCCTTCTAACCAATCAGAGAACTTCAGCTAGTTCTGCTGAATCTGTTAAGTTTTAAAGCCCTCTTATTTACTGAAATTTCATAGTCAGCCAGGCATGTGAACCGTGGACTGTCTCTGTGAGGTGGACATGGAGCCACTTTCAGCTTTGAAGTATTGAGAGTTTTCATACTATTATTACTATATTAGCTGCTCCAATGGGTGCACTCTTCTGGACAGATATCTCAGATGTTACTCCTCTGTTCAAGTTTGGGGGTCACAATGTTTTTAGCCCTTGATATTTCGAAGGATTGTCCAGCAAAGTTTTTGTTCATAACCCGGACCACAGCTGTGTCTAATGTAACGCAGATTTTTTCCCCCTAAGCTTAATGTAGCTTTTGTGTGTATATAAAGTTGTTCCTCAAGAATCAAAAGGAAATCTTAGAAAGCCTCAACATCGGATGCTGTGAGATAAGAATGTGATAGTTTGTCAATCTGTATCTAACTGTCTATAATACACAGTATATTTTTTTCATGGTAGGTTTTCTAAACTTGTCTCTTGCAAAGAATCTGCAGTTTGACAACATGCAGTAAACAACACCCTGAACAAAATGAGACTAAAGTTAATATCTAATGACTGCATCAGCTCAGGATACAGCATATGAGAAACTATCTCGGGGTGACTGTCACGTTCTCACTCTCACAATCTTGCAAATGACTGCTGCTAGAGAAAATAGCGGCACTGATGTTGCAACCAAAAGGTGCACCCTGTTCTCACACCCTATCCTACAGTCTACAGGTCTCTGTAAAACTCCAAGGAAGTACAAGGGAGGGAGATGACTCCACACTCAAGGCACATTTCAAATCATATCATCCCAAACAGATCCCTGCTGTGCCGACAGCAGAATGGAGCTGTCTGTCAAACCCCGTGAGGGCTGAGGTGGTCTGTCTGCCTCAAATCTCTCACTCAAACACCTGGGCAGTTTTTCCTTCGAGGACTGAAGCGCTGATCAGGAAACCTGGATCACGCCAGTTTCCTCTGGGGGGAGCTTTGGCACAAGATCTTTCAAAATTAAGACATCTTCATACTGATGCTACCAACCTGCCTACACACGCGCACACGCACGCAAACACACACTGCTCGCTGATGGCCTCCAGCGATCCAGTACCTGCAGCAAATCTTAGCCATCACCTGGTGTGTTTATTAAGCAAGCTCCTTCCACAGAGCAGCTGCAGAGGTGTGTGAGCACCACCATCAGCCAGCAGCAGCTGTGCTGCGTCGGCCATGAGTCTGTCTCGTGGGAGCATGTACGGCCAATTACACCGCGGCGGACAGTCATCAAGAGGGCAACAGAGGAAGTTCAAAGACTAGCTGAAGGTGTGTTAAGGAAGTGTGTAATCAGAGCTGGAGGATGTTGCTGCTGATAGCAGCAAAAAAAGCAGCCAACGTGTTGAGAAAATCCGCTCCTCGTTCCAAAAAGTCATTCAGAAGTGTCATCTGTTAAACCAGTAAAATACCTTTCAGAGATTACACGGATGTCTCTGTCTGTTTCACTCTCAAACTATGTAGAAAAGTGAGTAATTATAAGGTTTAAGAATTCAGAATTCATTACCTAATGTTAATTATGTTAAATGAGCTGGGTACAGCCATTAAGAGATCAGTCAAGTGTCTGAAAATAAATGTTCTTTTCAACCTACTTTCTAGTCCAATAAAACATAAAGATAGATAAGAGACAGTGTTCTTTATGACAATGTCTCACTGTTGTTTCATTGCGTTGTTGCCAAGTGTCATATATGTTTTTTATTTCTGCCACAAAACTTTACATCCTCCCTTCCTCAGATACTCCATTTTACTGCAGATCATTCCTCTGGTCACTTTTTCCTTCAATGTTAAAGTCTAAGAGTAGGATATAGTGGACTGTCACAGTCAGCGTTGGGTGACAAATCTATGAAACTATGCACAGTTTTAATGCGAATCCAACATTCACAAAGTATTTTAATGAATGCTCCTTTTACACCAATGAAATAAAAAGACGTACTTGGACAGCTGAGTCTTTTGGTGTTTTCCACAGGAACAAGGTTTATCCGTCTGTCCTAACGTCCCGTCTGTCCAAACGTTAAAATCCAAGATGGCTGCTCCAGTAACCAACAGATTGAAAGCTGAAGTAAAATACTATTTATTACATTACTGTTTTATTTATGTCTCATTTAAACAGTCATACTGATACCACAATCACAGACAGAGGTTGGACAGTGCTATGTATTACTGTCCAACATCTATCTTTGAATATTAGCTACAGCATTGCCTGCTCGAAATTGTATTTTATTGTTACAAGCTGCCAGGAGAAAAAAATGTCCACATTAACCTTATATTTGTAAGGTCTTGGGCATTTCTAAACCATGCTATTTTCCATTTGGCAAAATGGATTGTGGGTGTCAAAAGAGCTATACGTGAAAAGTAGATATGATTTGTTTCATGCCTCATAAAACCAGTGAAAATAACTTAAAATATATTCTCTCATTAAACCTCATTTAACTTGTTTGTATTTTGTAACAACTCGAAATATGCAAACATTTACTGACACAAAAGTAGCAGAGGTAGTTTGTTAAGCAACATTATCATGACCGGGAACTGAACCGCCAACCCCATAGTTCCTGGACAGTTGCATTGTCACTCTATTTTGGCCAACTGCATAGACGGTGTCCGGAGTTGTTTCTATGGGAACCACCTTCCATCCTTCCTGCTCTGACACCATGGGCAGCATAATGCAAAGACTTGGTTTTTATTTCCAGCATCTGTGGTTGATGTAGTCATTGAGGTCATCCTGTACAAAACTCACAGAAGTGTGTCCCTGTGCGTTGGACGAGAACGTGACTGAGACGGCATCGGTTAAAGGTCCTTTAGAGATTATAATATTAACACTCGGATAGTATTTTACTACACACATAAAAACACAAGTATTCTAATAATCACACTAGTCCTTAATTGACCTCCTATAGAAAAATTCAACTTTAAGAACCAGCGGCGGAAGGCACTGTCACCTAGCAGCCAGCAATATGCAAAAAAATGTGCGAGTGTGAGAGAGAGAGTGAAAGTAACAAGGAGTTGGAGAAATAGTAATGGCAACAGACTGTGGGCTTTTGACACTTCAGCTCATCACTTGCTCATCCATATCATGGCTTCCACGGCCCACGTTAATCATCACACACACACACACACGCACGCACAGACACACACACACACTGTACTGTCAGCTGTATTGATTGTGGGGTGGCCGGTGGATGAACCTGTCATGGCCAACATAGATCGGACTGGAAGATAATGAAGTCTTCCTGCCCTATCTGACAAGCTCCAAGACAAAGTTAGAGTGTGTGTGTGAGGGGGAGAGAAGGACAGAGAGAAAGAGCGAGAGAGAGAGCGAGAGAAATGGAGAAAGATGCTCCTGGGACAGCCCATGGGCATTCTAACCACTGCCTGAATAAATTGGATGGAAAGAAGCCCCTTGAGTCAAAGACGTGATCTGTCATGATGTCATCTAAACGAGACTCTTATAGAGGGAGAGGTCAGGGTGCTAATAAAGACGTAACACACACACACACACACTCATACAGACACACTATCAATTGAACAGTATGTGCAAGCTGACAATCTTGAGCTATTTTCCTGGAAACATTTTAATCCAGCTGTAACAGGGATGGAAAAAAATCATCCTCGCTCTCTCTCTGTGTCTCTATTCATTTCCTTCCTTGCCTGCACCTTTCTACGAGTACAAGCTCACCCTTGAATATCATTCAGTTATTTAATGCCATGACTGTTACGGATAGGCCTGACATTATTCTCCATTTTGATTACTGACAAATAATCCCACGAGAGGTCCAAAACCAATAATACGGCCTTGATGCTTTCTACCTTAGCAACCATATCAGTGGCATTTGGCTCCACGATCATTACTAAATCTTTTAAAACAATTATATCCCATTTAGTTCAAATACCACGCTGAAACCGCTCTGTGCTTTAGCATTTAGCAAATATGACAGGAGAAGTTGTTAATTTATCGGGGACTATTTTATGAATAGAGGAAATGAATATTGACATTTAGTCATTCAAATCTGCATGATGTTTGCACACATCTAAGTAATTACAAGTTTTAATCATGTTTAAAAAAGATTAGTACCTGATGTGCCAAACAATGACCACTTTTGCCACCAACGTGTACCTCATCAACTTTCATTATTTTTGGTTTTCTCTATATGTTGCAAACTCTGAGACAGTGAGTGATGGACTGTAGCAGTAACAAAGACACTGGAGTGAACACTTAAAGCTGGTCTAGGGATTTTTGTATGACAGTTTGGGGCATGAAAAAAACTCTTAAGTTGAATCCAGACACCTTTACACTGTAATATGGAAATAATGTCCGTCAGAAAATATCCTCCTGTGAAAAATGAATCCATAAGTCATTTGTGGTAGCAGGCTATTGTGATCCACGGAAACATTTTGTAGCAGATGTAGTAAATTCAACTAAAGCACTTTGTGCCTAAACCTAAACTAAGTGGTTTTGATGTACAACATGCTCTCTGACATGCAATGTCGAGTATGCCAGTCTGCATTATGACAGACTTTTAAGAAACATCTGCCGCTATGCGGGCAGATATGAGAATGTACAGTAGGGAGAATCTACCTTTTGGGGAACACTTTGGAGATCCTGTTGATGCTGCTGGTGATGTTAGTAGCTTCAAACAGTTAATACAGTGGCCCATCAGCCTTGACTAACAATGAGAAGCTGCTGGCCGAATGCTTTGTGTGCTGACATTTGCTATAAATAGCATCAGACTTTACGCAAACCGGTCAATGTGCGGTCTACACATTTCAAACGCACGGGAGAGCCCAGTCATGTCGGAGCCAGGCACTACACCACAAGCATGTTAAGATGGTTAAAAAACATTAGTAATCAGGAGAGACATGATTAGATTTTGCTTGGATGTATTTTGCGTTGATAAATCGTGCCCCAATTGAGCTGTGTAATCACCATTGTGGAAATTTGAATGAAGGACCATTCATCAAATGTCTGCAAAGGCTGGTAGAAAACCAGTTTTCTTCCTTTAATATTTAACTGACTTTTTAATTTTACTGAATATTCTTTGAAGTGCTCTTATGTCATGTTGGTGTTCATGTGACAAGGTTTTTGACTTTTTTGACCTTTGTTTCTATTGCACAATAAGGCAAAAAATGTTAAATATGTTACTCCTGTTACTGATAACACAAGTTGGTGGGTTTTACGAAGCTGGAAGATGATCTGAATTCTCTTTTGTTCACTCAGCCGTGTGTCTTTTGTTTGTTTGTCTTTAAACTGCGTTGCTCCATCTTTGAGTTATAGAGCCAGTTTTCCTGTTTCTGATAACAACAGCTGTGTTCAAGGTGACATGTACCATATCTGTAAAGATACTTGTCTAATTGAAGCGATGCTGCTGATTCATTTGGCATTAAGTAAACAGCCACTGAAGCTACACAGTGTAGCGGAAATGTCTGACAGTGACTTTACATTCATGGATCTACACACTGACAATTTAATCCATCTTCCTCCAGCTTCTCGACCTGGACATTTATTCCTCATGTTTTCCCTGTGGGCTACCTCTCTATCTATTTCTCTCTCACCTTTGCCTCACTCACTCGCTCACAGTGGCACGAGTGTGACCTCGCGAACAATAGCTCAATGTAAAAATAACATTATTGAATCTGCAGGATAACAGCAGCAAGTTTAAAGTACTTGTTATGTAACAGTGCATTTCCTATGACATTGCAGAATCCAACCTTTTCAACAGCTGTGTGAATCAAACATGTCACTCTCAGCACTAAACCATAATGTGCTTTTGTGACATAATTGCCAAGCAACAGAAATCTTTCCTTTTCACTGCAGTTAAACAGTATTTTCTCACCCTAACACTATCAAAGCGATGCTGCTGCTGCCCGGAGCAGAGGACAGATGAATAACTAATGCTGCTTGCATGGCACATTCACAACATTGTAAAGTGTCAGAGTGGCAAGATTTAGCGTATGTGTGCACTGTATGTGGGGATGTACAGCAAGTGTTTGTGTGTGAGAGAGTTGGGAGCTGTCAAAACATCCATTCATCAAAGAGCCCATGAGGTCCCAGCAATGTTATTCTCCCTCTGTCACACACACACACAATATATGTGTCTAAAATGATGTTATAAATTCTGTCTCAGTTATAGAACAGCTTTACTTTTCCTTTAAATAATCTTTACTATATGAATAATTTTGTACTAGACAACTAGAGTATATATATTAGGTTACACCCCCTTACATTCCAATGTAAAAGAATCAATTCATGAAAAACCAATTAAAGGCTTTTTGCAGTGATTATTTATATTATTTCATAGTTTCTTTTATGCACCTGTTGACCCTTTTTAAATGATGGCAACTGCAAACTTTAAACATTTTAATTACTGTCTTGTGTGTTAAAAAAAGCTATAGTAATATCATGAAAATTAGATCAGTGTAAAAGTTTGCATTGCCTTAGTAAGTACAAAAAAGATGAACATAATTAAATACCATTTGTTCTAGTAGTATATATTCTGTTTACAACTTTAAAAATGTCTTCATTTACTCTTGTCAGACTGTGTATGTTTTTTTCTTTAGGGTGTGAACAGTTCACCCCAGCAAAGCTGTACTAGTCAATATTGCAATGACTCTGACCAACTTGGTAGTTCACCTCAGGTCTTTGGAGTCTTTCAGTTCACTTGTCCCACCTTTGTCAAATGTGTTTCCAAGAGGAAAATATTTTTAGAAAATGCTCTAATAAATCCTCTACCTGCCTAACTCCAAGGAGCTGGAAAATATAAGAGCTAAAACTCTCTCTAAGAAGTACAGTAGAGATGAGTGAATATCATTGAATCGCTGTGAAAATAATGACAAATGAATGTTAATGTAACATACAGTGTTTTCACCTTTACAGACGGTTTCAGTGAACCCAAGCCAAACCATGAATTAATAAACCTAAATGATGGTGTTGTGTCCTGGTCTCATTTTACAACATATTTGTCTGCCACTACTCAGGACAGTCAAAAGAAACACAAACACACAAACACAAAGCCTTGTATTATTCTTTTTCACTTAGTAAACTTCACTAAGTAAACTTTGTTTCCATTAATATTGGAAAAATACATTTGAATTTCTAGTGCAATCTAGGTGGCCTCAATCATCATTCGTCATAGTTATTTTCTGGTTGCTAGTTCAACTTATTTGGAAACTGAAAGCTTAAGCAGATGTGGCAATAAAGTGAAGCTGCTGGGCTGATGACTTTACAAAAACAACACATGGCAAACAGCACCTCCTTCAGCGTCGTGACTTAGATTCCATAGAAAAGTAGCTCTTTATAAGAAAAGCTAGATATATTTTATATATTTTTATATATTTGTTTGTTCATTTTCATTCATTCATTAATTTTAGTAAGTTTGTTCATTATTTTGTTTGTATTATTTTGTTTATATCACCCATATGACCAGGTGAAGCACACCTGAGAACACCTTTAACAAGACACGAAAAAAGCACCATTGCTCCAGGAATGTTGACCATTAAGATAAATATTTATTAATATAACATAAATCATAAATGGTAATAATCAACTACATCAATGGAAAAGGTAATGTTTAGTATGGGAAGTATGGCCGTAAAGGAGAGTTTAGTAATGCGAAGGCTGTGCTTTTTTAGATCACTCTGTAGAAGGTTTCAGTTCGTTAAGGCTTTGGTAGCAGAATTAGTGTAAGATGATAGAACTTTAACTTTAAATGAGATGAGGTTGTTGGAATGAAGGCTGTAGGGACGCTGGTCAAATGAGCAGAGTTAAATGGGTCTGTGTCCTATCAAGGTCCTACAGATAAGCACAATGATCAGTTCTTATGATGCCGGACAGGATTCGGTGTTTGCACAATGGTGTGTGTGATAAGGGGCTCCCCTGCTAATCTAACCATTTGGTCATGTAATCTACTTAGACAGGGTTGGGGTTCATAGCAAGGTGATTTCTTCTAGGCATCTAAGTACAGTTGAGAACCAGTAGTAAATCTGAAAAAAGCAGACTTAATTGCACTGAATGATAGCTTAAGGGAGACACTGTTAGAAGAAAGATCTTGGTCAGCTATGTAGATGATGGTGTCGTCGGCGTAAAGGAAACAATCACGCATAACATTGTGACTACCTGTGCGAATTAATGCAGCCAGTACAGTGACTCTGCCCCTAAGGAAGAGGTGGTTCTAATAACATTTGTTTAAAATGATTGTTTTTCCTTTTCCCTGTGTGAAAAGTAACAAAAAATAGTAACAGGAACATTATGCTCAACTTGAGCTTATAAGCCAGACATGTTTTTAAAATGTTTGGGAACCACTTAAAGAATAGTCACAGAATATACATGCTATTTTGGACACAAGCTCTTTACATGTAAGTACGTTTTAGTAGTTGTAGTTTGTTAACATGAATCATTTCAAAAAACGCATTTCATCAAGTTAGGAGTAATCACTTTGGGATTTAACCAATAACACAATACACTGAAGGCTGACTTTATGAAACCTACATTACATGAAGAAGTCAGGACAAAGCAGATTTCACTTCTCACGCTGATTTTACACAGAAGGTGTCATTTCGCTCAAATCTCTAATCCAATTCTTCCAGCTCTTTTTTTCAGAACTTGAAAGACAATCCATCTGTTCCTGCTGGCCGCCGTTCAATCACACCGCCTTCTGTTGTGTGGGCCGGAGGTGAGTTAAATGTTTCTACCACTTCACTGACAGCCAGGGGAGTCTGGGACACGGTGGCATCTCGCTGCTATAAAGATCACGGCTGGAGTCCTAATTCATCACCCCGGGCATCATCATGTGGCATTACAATATGCTAATGTAGCAACGCCGTGCCCTCGCTGTCACCTCGTTCTCTCTTTCATCTCTCTCCCTCTTCCCTTCCCACCTCCCTGTTCTCTTGTTCCCCGGGGGAGGCTGTAGGTTCTCCCCTTCTGTGATATGCACCTTGCCGCCAATATGTGGTGGAGGCTGAAAGTGATGTCGAGGCTGATGTTGGAATTAGGTGAGCGTTGTGTGTAGCTGTCTGGCTGCAACTGACGAACATGTAATTAGCTGTGGTGGTGTCAGCGTTGCAACCACAAGCACAGGCTTCCCCTCAACTGGAAAATCACTGCCGTGCACATCTTTAAATGGGCTAAAAATAGGAGTCGCTTTGCAACAGGTGTTGCTTTGTGCTTTGAATACAGTATCTGCAGTTGGGGTTTCACAGAAATACACAAGGATCATACACCAGGATTTTAGCCAGGATTAACCAGGAAACAATTTGATGCTGGCTAGAGGTTGATTCTAAGTCGGTTCTTTGCAACACAGCGAAAATATTTACGTCATTGATATTGTGTGAAGTTGTGATCATTGGTGTGGACAGGCGACATTGTGTTTGTGTTCTACAGTATTCTGAAGCCTTACCCCGTGTGATGGATACGTTAACCAGCCCCAGTCTCCTGTGATCGTCGTCGTGTCCAGAAGATTCACTGCAGAATAAGAACAAAAAAACAGAGGTAAGTGATAAACTTTAAATTATTTTTAACCCCCCCCCATCTTACACACACACACATCCATCCTGCCCTTCATCCTCTGTGCATGCTGGCACCTGACAGAGTCACACACAGTCACCTGTCTGACAGGTGTGACTGATGAGGCAGCACGGTCATCACGACAACTCAGGTGACCGGGTGTCACAGTATGTGATGTCACCTTGACCTGTTTCAAGCCCAAAGCTGGGACCTGTGCAGGCCCAGCTCAGAACAGAACAAAAAGCAAAGTATTTATTGGTAAATGTGTAGTGGGAAATATGAGCGTATCCCATGTGCAAAGGGCTGAAAGTCACTGAAATATCCAATAAATTGTTGATAAAAATTTGAAGAGTCTTTCATTTCTTGAGGTTGAAGATCAACACCACAAAGTCAATAAATATCAAGAATAAAAATATTAGACAACTAACAAAGAATAGAAAAAAATTACAAAGATTCGGAGAGTAAAATAACTTAATAAAATACCGGTAACCAGACAGAATTTCAGAAATAATTTCACAGCATACATAAGGTATTTTTTTTTCTTGCTTTTTTAATTAATTTTTTTTATTTTTGCAGGAACTTATTTCAGTATTTTTTCTAGTATTGATCGCATATGTATCTTCACATTTTCAGAAACATTTAATAATATGTTAATTTTTTTGTAATTTTAAGTACAAAAAAAAATAGAAACAATTTTGACTATGGTTCATGAGCTTTGGTATTCAGCTTTTTTACTATTAGTTTATTATTGAAATCAATGGTCATAGTACTTATTAAAATATATCCTTTTATTCTCTCTATGAATTAGCTCCACCAAGTTCTGTGAAGACCAAGCTTTAGTGGATATAAAATTTTACACATCTTCCCTATGTAGACCTAACTCACTTTCATCTTCACATTTGTCTTGTCTTCAGTATTGTCACATCTAAATTGTGAGGAGTGGCAGCTTTAGTAGTTCTCACATTACAGGGCTTTCACGTAGCACACTATAGTTCCTGTATAGTACAAACGTAATTCCAAGTTTCTGCCGGCTGGTGGTTTGCTCCTATGGTTCACATCCGAGAACAGACACAACCTACATGGTTGTTTAGTTTGGAGAACTACACCAGAAATACATGTGATTTTTGTTCAAATTTTGTTTGCAAACACCTTTAGCTCTGAGTGACAGGAAATTTCAACGAGTGATGGACAGATGGGGGAAAAGGGGAAGGGAAAGCACTAATTCTACCCACTGGCAGAGTCCATATCGTCTTTTCTGTATGTGTCGCTCTCTTCCAACCCTTCTAGCTAATATGATCTCTGCCCCGGGGCTGCTTGTCAAACTGCCAAGTGATGTTCCTCACATAAGAATAAGTTTAATAAACACTTCACACTTTTAAGCTTGTTCATCTCTCGTCCTTTTTTTTGGTCTGATTCTCTGACTCTCGCCTCCTGTCTGTCCTGTGTATGAAAGCTGCAGGGGTTTTGCCTTAAAGCAGGATGTGAACTACGTGACTTGGCCTCCTCCCCCTCAGCTGGACAAGTTCATGTCCTTATTCCTTTCAGTCACACTGATGAATTTTCAGATAAACTCCTCGCTCTGTACTTATGTGGGATATGTTGAAGAAACATTCAGCCTTTTTCGGAGCGTTTAGTAGACTGCAAAAGAAAACTATTTTGCCGGATGTTTTTCTATTCAATAACTAAAAATGAGCTATGATGGTGGACAATAGCAAACAGCGCCACCTACAGACACAAAACAAGAACTTCCAAAGGAACGTGACCTCTGTTATCTGTTCCCACAGCGAAATTACACGTACACAGGTGTTTTTGTTTCTGCCCGATTAAACATCCTCTCGGGATTGTGTGAGCACATTATGTATGACTGACATCTACAGTAACTTCATTATAATCTCTCATTGTGCCAGTTATGGGGGGACAGCAAACATCTTTAGGATTCCTATAAAGCTGCATTAATCCCTTTGTAGCCAGCAGGGAATAGAAGAATTTCAGAGCAGGCTAAAAGCTTGCTGAAGGATCCTAAGAGGCTTCTATCTGGACCACAAAGTGTTTCACATTTGCTTTTTTTTTTTACAGGTGCACCGCAGCCAACTTAGTAGATACTGTATGTTTTGAGCCTGTAGTTGCTACCTCTTATTCGAGCAGGTCAAATGCGTCGATTCCTGATCAGATTCAGGTTAAATCTCTGCACCTTAAAGATACATTATTCGACTGTTTTGTACAATGAATTTATTTTTCATTACTTTATGTGAAGAGAGGAAATGGATGTCCCAAGCGACTCAGTTAACAGCACTGGTAGTTAAACTGAAATATTCACTTCTAAAGGTTTCTGAATGAGGTTCAACCTTCTGAGCAATCAGTGAAGAGCAACAATTTCTGCTTCTTTAGTAAGTGTTTTAGCATTGTGGTTTAAACACATTTGATAACGGTGGCAACCTGAAGGGCTGTGCAGAACATAGTGGAGTGTCAAAAAAGAATCCAAGCTATATCAGAACAAAAAGTTACTTTGATGTGTGACTAAGATTGTTCAACTTTCATTGATGAATTATTAAAGTGTTGGACAGTAGGCAACTTGTTATATTGTTAAAAAGCTTGAGCACCTTTTACAAAACTAAACACGTATAGTAGACATAGAATTATTTTAGACATACATTAGTCATTCGTTTCGATCATTATACTTAATGTTGCCAACAATATGGATTTTACATGGGCATTGATGAAAATATGTCTGCATCCCTAAAATGAATCTGCCATGAATGTTTCTGCATAACTGTGGAAAAAGCTTATGTTGGTAATGGTGAAAAAGTTGTGATGCTTAATGGAGTGGATCTTGACGGAAGGAAGGATATGAAGTGACTGGACCTCCTGGAATTTTGTGTGATTGAATACACTAGATGCATTGTGTCAAGTCAGTCAACTAACCTGCATCTGGCTAAGCTTCATGTCATTTGCTAAATGGAAAACTGAAACCAAAAATCCACTAAGACAAGCAGCAAATTAAGCCAGCTGCAGGAAACATCTGGTAGGGCATCAACAGGAAAGAAACTCAACATTTGGCAATGTTTGTGTGTTCCTGATTTCAGGATTTCAGTCATTAATTGCAAATGATTTTCAACCAATTATTAAATCTAACTGTTAAATTTATGATTATGTTTGTCCCAATAAAGTTGGAGGTTGAAAAAAGGCTTTAATTTGTGTTCTGTTTTTATGTGCTAAAATACTGAAGTTTACTGGACAATGTTTGACAATTTTACTACATCAGTTTTGCAAATTAGCATGGCACCATTTGCTATTTAGTGTAAGTGTAACTGAACCTGATAATGAAACCATTAGCTTAGGTCATAAACTAAAAACTTTGATCCGATGAAGGTGAAAGCTTACAATCAGGGGATCATCACAGTTACTCATTCATTCTTTGGGAATCGTGAATGACTCTACAAAATCTTTTGGCAATTCATCCAATCCTTTTTTCAGCCTGGAACAAAATGATGGAAAGACCAGCGCAGAACTAATTAATGGAGCTTTAAGTGCTTAAAGTTTAGTGACTATAACAGTCTCCTAACATATCTCTGAAGTTCAGACTGAAAATAGATCTAATTAGCCAGAATAATTGAAACACCTGTGTGGGCTGACACGGCTTAAACACAAATGATGCCCAAAACAAAATCACTGATTTTGCAGATCACTTTAATAAACTATTCCAGGCACTCTTGTGTCTTTGGTGGCTCCAAATAGCAGCAGTCAGCCATTCTGAAAGTAATGAACTTCAAAAGCAGGAACAGGATGCCTGTGTTTACCAACCTGTACAGACGTGCACCAAGGAGATGGAATCTGGGTTAATTCTACTAAACAGTGATCGGATGCTGCTGTGCTGCAGCAAGTTTTGCTCTGAAGTGCCGCTTTTCAGTAATTTCCTGTGGGTCAAGAAGGGTCTCTACACCCACAGTTCACGAAGGCAAAAAAGACGTAGAACGTCGTAATAGGGATAGAGCGCTCTTGTCTGCTGCAGCTCCACTTCATGGTTTTTGGTGAATAAGGCATGAGTATTTTTCCACAACAATCTTGCCAAGTGGAGCCTCATGATCGTCTAATTTCCCTATGCAAAGACTGTTGCTTCCCACACAAACACTCACGTGCTGCAATTAGCTGGTGTGTCACTTCTCCTAATTTGGGCATCGGGCCGCTGAGGAGGGCAGTGGGTCAGAACACATAGACAGATGGCAGTGCCACCATCCTCTCATCTCTCCATCCATCCCTCCTGTATCCACCAGCCTTCTCTCTGCCTCTCCCTTCCTCAGGGCGCCAACGTCCCGTCGCCTCGTATCGATGCAGCGGCCCCCTCGCTCTACAGCCAAGGTCACAAATGGATGCCGCCAATTACGCTCCTCTGAGTGCTCTTCATCAGCCCACCAAAAGTGACATAATGAAAGTAGCGGACTACACAAGTGGATTTAATAATTCTTCAGCACACTGAGGGAATTTTTTCCCCACTATACTGTTATTAAACAACAACAAAAAAAGCCAAATATATCCCCTCCCTGAATTTAAAACGGTGCGTGTTATTGCCACAGCAGACCCAGTGAAGATTCACAAATCATTCCCAGTGGTATTAATTTAATTTCCTCTCAAATGAGAAATCCCTCTGTCTTTGAAGGTGGTGGGAGTCATTTATCTAATTTGAGTTAGTTGTCTGCATTATGACTTGTGTACAAGCAGTTGGGTTTAGTGGCATGTCTCCTGCTTTGCTTTAATGTGACAGGAACTGTGTGACTGAAACACAGGACAGGCAGTAATTAGCACTTTGCCCCTCATATTTCCCCAGAGGCGTACAATTACGAGAGGAAGACCAGCCAAATGAACCTCCCCCCCAAAAAAAAAGGAAAAGTGGGCTCATGAGAGCTACTTCTGTTGGCACATTTTGTGAGGACAACAATAATTTAACCCTCCGATAAAGACACTATTCCATACACGCAGGATGTTGTTAGTCAGGACTAACAGATAGTACAGGTAACTGTAACACACAAGCATACCTGTCTGATCACCGTCAAAAAATTGGGGAAATGGCGAATGCCGGGGTTGGTTGGGTGGGTTTCGGTTGTATTAATAGGTGTCTTTGCCCAACATGTTCTGACCCTACAGGTTCAAATCTTGACGCTTCCTAGGGCATCTAATTGTGCTGCTTTGTACATCCTTTGGCTTGTCAAATTGAGGCCACAGTTGATGGAGCGTCACCTTTCGATGCCATGGGAAACAAATGTATACACACACAAAAACTGCCTTCAAGTTATATACAAAAAACATCAGGGTAAAGTGAAGTTGCCAGACAAATTAGACATGACACACATTCTGCCTGACTAAAATAACCACGTTGTGTTACGATCATCATTAACACGTAGCAATCGTTGTTGTATCATCATGAACCTCCGTTTAAGACTTTTAAACTTCATATAGTCAGTCACTGCTTTAGGCTTCAAATATTGACGCGTCTGGGCTTCCAGTGCACTACACTGAAAACTCAGAGCGCTGATCACTGACACAAAGTGTCAGCATGTAATGCAAAGCGCAGGGACAAAGTGTCGCTCTCTGATGCCTCAGGAATTAAAACATCCGGCCTCGCGGAGCCCCTCAGAGTCTAGGATCATTACGGTATTCCTCCTCCCTTTCTCATCCTACATACGGTAAACAGAAGAGAAGTCCAATTGTCTGCTGATCTCTCTTCATCCCGGCTTCACGGACATATTGCCGACATCTTACACCTGAATTTTACTTTTTGTGCTCATAACAAGCAAAAAGTTGTTGAGGTGACTAACTGACCTTCAGGGCACAAAGGAAGAAAAGTAGCTTTAAACGGAGAGGGACTGTGTCCGAGCTCTAACTCAAAGCTGCGCAGCAGTGAAGAGGTTAAAGCCTTTGTTTGGCTGTGGAGGCAGGTGGAGGGACCGAGTGCTTCTCCTCGAGGACTCAGGGCTTGAAATTGAGTTTGTTCCTGTTGCACAGCGTTGTGTTCATAACAGAAACACAAACCACGCTACTACCACCACCACCACCAATTTTTCCCTCACTTTCTCTACCCTGCACTCCCCACATGTGCGAGAGCGCCAGACGAAAAAAAAAGTCAGTCCACCTACTTGAGAGCTTGCTTTGCTCGCTCCGAGACACGCTGCATATTTCCCAGGGCAGTGGTCAACTTTGCTCCATCACTTTTTCCCCCTATTCCTTTTGTCTTCCTGTGTTTCAATCTGGCCAGCAGGTTGTCTGGTGTGTGTGGACGCCTGCGGCCTGGCATTCATGCCTTGGACATGTATCAAATCAGCCAGGCCTGCCAGTGCTTTTTGAAACGCAGTGACGCAGGCGCACACACACACACACACACACACACACTCTTTTTAATAGCAGAGGTCATGGCAGGCTGATGGAGGGAGTGTATGTGTCTGAAGTCAACGTGGAAGAATTATGGGCTGTCGTGGAGGTTTGCCTGCAGCGCCTGCAGTGACTCCTTTGTGATGATAACAACAATGTCGCCTTTAAAAAGAAAACTCACACATACAGAAGGGGAAGAATACAAGGGGGAAATGGCAGCAAATGGCAGATGCTCAAAACTTAATTTCCACCCCAAATGACACAGCCATACATTTTGCGGGGAAAAAGTGCAGCCATTGGTACACACACCAATTAGCCACAACATTAATATCACTTGGTTGTTTTATTTCTGCAGTGGTGAACAAGGATTAGCACGGACACGCTGGCTGGTCTGTGGTTATACGGCAATTGTCAGAAAACTTATTTTTTGTGTCTTTTTATTTATTTCATGAGAATTTTTGAACTTTTGTGTCTATTATTTTGACATTTATTATCAGTTTTAGGGCATTTTGTGGTTGCTTTAGGATAGTTTCATGTCATTGTGTATCATTTTGATTCACTGACTCTTTTTCAGAGGCCCCTGTAGTGGGTCAGTTTAGTACATTTAGTCATTTTGCAGATGCTTTTATCCAAAGCGACTTACAGAGTGATTTGGTACACTCATCTGGCCCACCAGGAGCAACTAGGCGTCCAGTGTCTTGCCCAAGGACACCTCAACACGCAGCAAGTATCGAACAACTGCTTTGACCAACTGAGCTACAGCCGCCGCAGTAGTGCATCCATACACAGCATACACGCCGTGTCTGTCAACCATTATCAACATTAAATGCGTTCATCACTGACCACTGTCCACCACCACATTAACCCTGCCATCAGTGGATATTATACATACAGCATATTCACACAGACACCAATCTGCAATGTGTATTGTACCATTTTCTAGAAAAGAATGATACACTGACAAACACGTTCTACACCAGTTCAGACATAGAAAAACACACACTGACATGTACAGTACACAGACACACACACACACACAAACGTTGATGGCAGAGCTCTTGGGCTAGACAGGGACTATGACAGCTGTGTAATTATCTCATCAACACCTCCCTTCCCTAACAAGCTTCTTCTTCTCTTCCCTCTCTTCTCGCCGCCTGTAAAGCTCCTCATCAGCGTCGCGACTAGAAGAGACGATAAAAGTCTTCTTCCGAGAGATGAGAGGAGCTCTACCAAAACGCCGAACCCTCTCACTCTGTGTTATGTTCCCTCCCTCTCTCTCACACAAGAGCGCACTAACACACACTGCCAACCATCTTCTATCTTTTCTTGTTGTGTTTTGCATTTGCTCCACAGTCCCAACGTCAATTCCCCACTCTCCAATTAGGAAAGCAAGTCCACATAAATTATTACCTCTCAAAAAAAGAAAAGAAAAACACTCTACGCTCAGCCTTTGTTCACGGCAGCAACAAACCAATACAAAATGACTTGAAATAATTGTTTTCCTCACCATTGCTGCCGCCTCCCCTCCTCCTCCCTTTTTTTTCAACAGTAATGCTGATGGTGACTAGTGAAAGGTTTAGGGAGGTGTTCTGAACTAAATTAGACATGTGAAATGAAAGGTGGAATGGAATTAAGGATGTTCAATGACTCCTTTGATTCGCAAATTGTTAATTTGGAGCTTGTGAGCAAACAGAGAAGAAAGGAGCACAGAGGTAGCAGATCATGTTATTGCAGCATGCAAGGACACTCAAGTACACAAGCACGTTGTGGTGTGTAAAGCAGGTCTCTTCAAGTATTTTCTCATAGAAACCATCAAGTGAGGCAAGCAAAGCATGATGTAAAAATGCATGTAGCTTTCATAAAGATCATTCCTTATTTTGATAAATGGTTAAATGGTCCCTTGAGCAGATTCCAACCAACCCAAGAAACAAACTGTATTAAAAAACAATACATCATTTAACATTAACAGTCTAATGACATCGTCTGTTAACGTTAATGCGTTTGCCTAAATTACTCTTCTGCTGCGAGGTGGAGAAGCCCTTATATTTGAACTCATTTCGATTTTTGTCTAAATGTGAATTTGTCTAATGTAATATTAATGTCTCTAATCATCGAACGCGAACCCCTCTTCACATAACCCCTGATTCCCAGGTATAATAAGCTATGACCCTAATGCCCATTGGTGGTAGCTAAGGCCCTCAGCTTATTAGAAATATCCATAACCATATTTAAACATTTTTAAGAGTAATCATGCCTAATTTTCCTTTACAGATCCTTAGAGGTTAAATTGATTAAAATGTTTTTCACTCACTAATTGTTTTGTCTGTGTATACATTTTATCATTCTCCGTCACTCACTTGGAATTGTCAAAGGTGCTGTTCAGTGGCAGCTAGATTTGCTTGAAGTTCTTGTCAATGTTTTCCCTATCAAACCCCTAATCACCACATCAGCAATATGGTCCTGACTTTCCTCTGCAGGTGGATTCCCAGTCATTACTACTGTGGCTCTTGTGGCCCTAATGATGATTGGGTAGGACTAGGGCAGCATGGTATTTAAATTAAAACTTACTATACACTGCGAAAAAAAATTTCTCAGACACATATTGCAATATGAAAAATATTAATTTTATACAAGATGACTTTAATTAAGAAAGAACTGATCGCAAATGATCCACAGTATACTCCGAACTCCTCACTTAGGAAGTAGGATAAGGGAGAGGAGGTGGGTAAGGGTTGTAGCAAAACGGAGTAGATATAAATTTTGCCACTCATATCCGGTATTTGTGTTAATGTGATAATGTACATGTGCTAATGTGCATCCTCGATAAAGAGCACCAAACACAGCAGGCGAGCGCTGCAACTGCTATTAGAAGCGAAAAATGAAGTAAATCAACGCATCTGTTAACTCACGAGGAAAATGACAACAAAGTAGCAATTTTAGGTCAACGTTGTCCTTTTCGTTTCGGAAATAGTTTCATGTAACATCATTAGTGATATTGCATTGCCCATGCGCACATCGCAAAGACGGCGCTGGAACAGTCCGTCCAGCAGCTCCTGTTGGGACAACAGCTTGCAGCAGGTGAAGGTGTTAACTTAATGACTCTGCAGAACTAAATGTCCTTTTACTCCCGAACCATCACTAGAGAAATGAGGAGGCCTTTCAGATGAGAGGTAAAACAGAAGTCCACTTGTCACTTTCACCCCTTTTTCATACATGTAGACTAGGTGCCATGTCCAGGTTACTGTTTTTAGCTGGTTGAGAGCCTCCGTCGAACCGCCTTGGTGGAAAAGAGCTATGAGTATCACCTTTAGGATAATCATAACCTTAATGACTGAGAATCTCCACACACGGTTGTCGCTGTGGCCTCATTAATTTTCCCTAAAAGCTTTGGTTTGTTTTTGATGACATGTAAACAGAGCGTGAGAGAACAGAGGCTCTGAACTGACTTTTGCAAAGTTTACTCAGACGCTAATCCCTGTTCATTTTACAGAGCCGGGAACAAAATTGTGTGGCTTGCTGGATGACAAATGGGCTGTAAATAAACCACAACACAAAAATTCCAAACTGGCATGGCACACGATACGTAGCAAATTTGTGTTGTTGCTCATGCACAACCTGACATACAGTTTGTCAATGCATTTTAAGCCAGTTTTCTTATTCTCATTTTTTACCCTAGCTTTTAAACCTTCATGATTATATTCATGATGAATGTATTGTACAGTTTCCAATAAGTACGGTTTCATTAAGAACACATACAATGTATTAACTGCATAGGGACTTTAAATTGTTGAGTGGAGCAAACTTTAGGAAAGTAACATTAGTGCATTAAAAGTTGTTTCTCTGTGAGTGTAAAGTTAACTCCACTTCTGCTTCCCTGTCACAGATCACTACCTTCTCATCAGTGATGGGCATCCAGAGTCAGAGACTGTGTGTGTGTGTGTGTGTGTGTGTGTGTGTGTGTGTGTGTGAGAGAGAGAGAGAGAGCAGTTGTGAAACTTTTATTCGCAAATGACCCACCTTTACTCATCACTAATCTCAGTATGACAAAACACCATTAAGTCAAACTTTCTGTCCTTTACTGACAATCCCTTGTTTTTTTGCAGGAATCAACAGTCAGTAAAGGCAGGGATTCACGTAACAGACATGCCGTTTTATAAACTAAAGGAAAATGCCAGATCAGCCACAACATGACCTGTGATGAACATAAATGCAAAACAAAACTAAAGTGTAATTTAAAAAAAAAATGTGCATGTGTAGGTGTATTAAATCAAACACCTGGGCACTGTACTTTTGAACAAAACTCACTAAAACAGGAGCATAGTGCATTTATGGGGGAACTACTTTCAGCTTCGGAATAATTTATACTGGGTGCTCCGGTGAGATAATACCGTAGGTGGGATTGGGTCACATTAAAGTACAGTGAGGGTGTTCACGGTAATAAAGGATCTCCCATCTCACTGATGTGTTTTTAATAGTGTTGGAGCCGAACTGCACAGAGGAATAAGATGTAGATCAGACTCTGTGTCAGAAATATTGCAGTCAGATCAGTGCATCACTACCAGAACGTGTTGCTTCAATTAATTTGCTTTGGGTTGCAAAGTAATGTATTGATAGGAAGTACTTTCTATTCATCTGGATGCTTCGGTTTCCTCCTACAGTCCAAGTAATTTTCCTTATGTATGAATGTGAGTGGTTGTCTGTCTCTGTAGGTCTCTCTGTGATGGCCCTGAGATAGACTGGAGGTCTGTCCAGCGTATAATAAATAATAAGTGTGAATAACCGGGTCATTCAGAGAATAATGGTAATCGGGGAACCCAGTTACGGGAATCCTGCGTATAATTGCAGCATGGGAAAGGGACTTATTCAGACGTCTACGAGACACTTTGTGTGAAATAAAATTTCTGTCTGACCTTATTTTAACTTTGTTTCTATAATTAGGCGACATCGCGCCGTGAACTCTCTAACCGTCCCTCCGTTCATTCATTCTTTCACTTGCAGCCTGTTGCTAGACTCACATGCAGGTGGAGAAAGCCGACTGTAACCCGGTTACTTAAGTGAATGTAAACGCACTCAATGACAGCCGTGATAGACTCAGGAGCTCCAACTTCACATTCACTATATGGTGATACAGTGTCATCACTGCTAAGTTAGTTTTTTTACTAAATCTTTCAGCAAGACAGTTACGTAATTCAAATGGAGCAACCTACATGTAAAGAGAAATCTGTGGGTGACAAAACACAGAGTATTGAAATGACAGCATTTGGTTTCCAATTTCACACCTACAGTCAATGATGTAAATTAAAGGAGAACCTGCCACTGAACCTGGTGAGTTCTGCTGATGGCTACCAAAAGCCTCTTCTTAAAGTAAAACTTTTTGACCTTGTATGTATAATTGTGACCTATGCTCTGCATTAATTTCAAAAAAGGGCCAAAATAATAATAATATCAATGTGCACCAAGTTTTTGGGTTGTTCTTCTAAATTAATTTGTAAAAAAGAAAATTATGTCCACAAATCACACGTATGTCTGTTAAAATGTGACCTTCTTTGAGATAATATTAAAATTCATCAGTCTGTTCTCTGCTACTTCTTGTCCTGTACGTGGTCACAGGAGGCTGTAACATGGCCCTTGGCTAATCAAGGAATGGCCTTAACAGTATCAGAGACACAGAAGCAGCCAAACATATTCACACTTACATTCACACCTTGGCTTAATTAGTCCAAGTTTGTCTCCAAGTCAGCGGATGTGCAGTCTTTAGACTGTCAACGAAAACTAGCAGCAAGTTATTTAAGCAAATTAAAGAAGTCGCTAGAACAACAAGAAAAACACTGTCTGATTGGAAACATCTTGTATCCACAGGAAACATCCGTCAGCATGTAGCAACTTCTAGAAAATGTTTGTCCTCACGATCCGATGGGCCTTTAGTAGCAATAGATTTAGTGTCTGTATGGATATTGTTGAATAAGTGATTAACAGAACACCGAGAAGTGTGCACTGAGAAGCACTAGTATTTGTTGTGAGTACTCAATATGATCCCGGAGCTTCAAAAATGTCACTGGGAACCTCCATTAAATATACACCAATCAGCTACAACCTTAATACAACTTGGTGGTTTTAATATTAAAATATCACAACCTTACAAATGCTGATGTAACCACAGTGCTCTACCTGTACCACCTGTGACCTTTAATCTTTATTTTTTTCTTGTTTGAGTTATTTTATTTTTGTACATGACATAGAATGTAAATCCTTTGCTTATCACTTTTAATTAATACTTTGAGTTGAGAATACAGGCACTTTTACCTAAGTGTTGAGTTTGTGTGTCACAGCTTTCTGTGGGGGGGCTGCGTATCGGCAGGCAGCTCAGACGGACAGCGCTGACTCTCGTCCTCCATGACATTATGTTGGGGTGATTCAGTTTTCTTTTTCACTGGCTTTTACGACCAGCCTACTCTGACCTCTCTTTGCCTTTCCTTATGTCCTCATTTTCGTCCCTGTTTTGTCCTGTATTACACTAAATTGAAAAATTCTCACATGTAAATGATGCATGTGTGTAGAACAGAGGTTTGGTCAGTGGTGATGCTGTGATTTGGTATCACGTTTCTTCCTCTCTTGCTCTCTTGCCGTATCCTCTTTGCATTTGTTGCAGCAGTGGCCTATTTTCCCCACAGGGATCATTAAAGCTTCATCGTTACCTCTACACCTACACTCACCTTCTTCCCTCCCTCCCCCTCCTCCTCATCGTCTCATCTTTCTCCAAACTCTCCCTGAAGTTTCTTTCCCCAGAGGCCCTTCTTTTCTCCCCACGTCTCCATTGTGAGGGAAGCATTTTGTCCTTGGTGCAGAGAAAGCGGTACAGACGGATGGAGGGAGACGACTGCTGAAAGACTCGTGACACTCTGATGCAGACATTCTTCCCCCAAAACCTTTCATCTTTTCATCTTCTGAACTTTTCTGTTTGTGTGGTGAGTGCAGGGAATGATTTTTGTTTTCAGGGTTTAATGTGGTAAACAGACCCATCAACCGCAAACAGCAGTAACCAGCCACACGCACACACAAACACGCACGTTTTAACGTACAGTACAGTATACGGGCTCCACGTGTCCGCGCAAAGGCAAAGTGAAGAAGGTCTCTTTATAACAAAGGCCCAGCTTCGTTTTAATTTGACTGAATTTCAGTTGAGAAGTGGTGGGCAGTAACAAAGTCAAATACACACGGACGTTTGAGCAGTGGTGGTGGGTTCTTTGTTCTTTTTCCTCTCACATTAATCATTTCACATCCCCACAGATTTATCTCATGACCTTTTTGTAGGGCCTACACCCCGATGTTGGAAACCTCATGACTAAACTAAATGCATTCGAAAGAGTTACAGCTGGTCACAGGGGACATGGGTGTAACACGTACTTTTAAATATGGTGGTGCATTATGCAGGTATGAGTAGCTCATTCAAAAGTCTGAATGCAGAACTTTTATTTGTAATGTGGTACGTTTGCAATGTTTGTACTTTTTTTTATAACACATATAACATATTAGAATACATATAAGACACATAAGACATAATATAAATATCGTTTCTAGTTCCATCACTGGTTTTGATAAGCCACCCTGAAATAGGGCTGTCACGGACGTGACTGGACAAGTTACACGCACAGATGTTCATTATCGGATGCAGCTGGGACTATGGAAATATACTCCAACACATTTACTAATGAAACACTTTACTGCGACTGACCTGGCAAAGTGTGAAAGTAAACAAATAGAAAATGCATGAGCCACTGTTTAGTCAGATTTTTGTAATAATGTTCCACACAGTGGCTGCTTTTTAAGCTATGCTCTGATAATAAGTCAGATGGTGCCTCTCCTCCTTAGTTCGAACACTGCAGAATTTTCAAAAACTGTTTCATATTTTGACTCGATATTTATTTTTAACAGTACACAATTTTTAATCTGATAAACTGAGATTAAACTGAGCATTTTTACCTAAAGGAGGTTTTTTACTCAAAGGTGGCCTTCACTGATTGAACTTTTGGATCTAGTTTGAGGTGTACATGAAAATAAATGCTATTAAACATCCCTACATTAAAATATCTCCCTACTTTCAGCTGAAAAATTCCTCCAGATGACATCACTTAGAGGAATCTTTAATTCAGATTATGTCGGGCTGTTGCTCAAACTATTTTATCTGAACTCCTAATGATGAAAAACGTTTTTCAGCAAAGAGCACAGAAATCTTTTTATAAAGTGACGTCAGAGGGAAGTTTGAAACAACCACAAATATTTCTGTGCTCTTATGTACATTTTCACCCTAAACTAAAGCCATAGAGAGTAAGCCGCCCTTTAAAAATTCCTTTTTTATTGATTTGCAAATAATGGCATATAGTAGTGTAGACATTTCATTTATATTTTATAGAAAAAAATCAACATGCCAACTAAAGCAAGTTTTTAAAATATAACACCCATTAAAATACACACACTCACACACAGAAAGACTACTAGGACTCGACAGGCCACAGTTGGGCACCTTGCAGCACAGCAGGGCCCCTGAGGACACCGACAGGCTGAAGACTTGATTTGTTAGGTGTACTAAAGTGTTTCTATCATTATCCCTCAGTAATAGGACTCTGTCACATGCTTGATACTTTTTTGATGAAATCATTACCTGGCTCATGCATTTTTGATTTGTTGGTTTTGGAAGATCAATGCTACAAGAGACAACAGGCACAGCCCAGAATTCTAATATGTTACTGATCTATCAATGTCAAACGAACATGTAAAGAATGATGTGATCATTTAAATTTTTTTCCCATAATAACCCGATAAACTAATTCGAAAATGCAATATAATAATTATTGTCTGGCTTTGGTACATATGTGCAATGCACCTGGAAAGTGTTTATAAGCACGTGAGTGATGAGCAGTATGACATGAAATCTTTTATCAGCAGGGGTAGGATCAATGCACTTGACAGGCTTAATGTCGCTGCAGCTGTAAGTGGCTGAACAAAACAAACACAGAAGTCAAAAAGGAATCTACTGTTCCTGTAACCTACAGTATTTTTACACTCGAGACACAACACCACATATCATCATCAACGCCAGTGCACCCAGAATTGTTATGGAAATGAAGCAAGGAAGTGTGCACTACACAACTTTTTCCATAATATCAGCACAAAATGCACTAGAGGCAGCACTTTTCTACAAAAAATAGAATGTACTCGAAACACACTCCTGTTTATGCCTTTCAAAAATCCCAAGACTAGGTCAGAAACAGTGGGCAGTGGAGTGTCTGCTCCTCGGCTGGGACGATGACAAGATGATTTGGTTTAGACTGGCCAGCGCAGCCGTTACAGTCCCTTACATCTTATTTTAGCAGGTGCTCCCAGGTTTGAGCACGGGACCCTGCTTTGTATATCCTTGCAAGGCATCGTGTTTGCTGCATGATGGAGGGTGGTAGGAAGCTCAGGGCCAGCGAGGCTCGTTCACTCCCAGGGGAGATGAGTGAATCGCAGACTATACTGCTGCCCAAGCCTGCCTGGCTTCCCCAGGGGATAACATCCAGAGGGGTATAGACGTATCTGAGAAGAGGCGCACTATAAATAGAGCAGGTAAAGAGGAGAGGTGAGGAACGAAAGAGAGGGGGAATGAGAAGGACGAGGGGAGTGGAAAACTCGAAGAGGAGAGCCAGAAACGCCTAAAAGCAGATGACAGAGTGTGATATCTGCAGCTGATAGCGTCCGCAGCGATGTGGGTTGATGTTGTCTACTACACTTGCCGAGCAGAACAGAGCCCTTGACTTTTAGCATGGCCTGCTGGTGCAAAGCTAGGAAAGTACGCCTCAACGTATTGACTTATGTTAGAGAGAGTTCACTCAGAGGTTACCTGTGCTGAAGTGAAAGCAAGCGAGCTAGAGCAAGACAACAGTGATATTTTATCGATACAGACTCAACTTGCAGCCTCCAGATCTCTGATGTTTCTATAGCAGCGCAGTTCTCACTCTGCCTCCCTTTTTAATAAATAAAATTACTTTTATTCTTTATTTATTTCCCCACACTCCGGCCGCTCCAGGCCCCCGTGCTGTCAGCTCGTTTCAGGCCTTGTGCAGCCTGTACAGTATGTCTCTATTTCCCACTGACGCCCTTTAATCATTTTCATCATTTGAGTGAGCTGACATTTTACATAAAGAGCTCTTATCATCCCTGGCTTATGCTTAATGACGAATGGTGATAATTACTGTCAGTCAGTGAATCACTATTTCTGCACTGGAGTGTGTGTGCTTTAAGAGAGAGCAGTCTGGAGTCTGCAATGTGATAACATAATAAAGTGGGCCACATACAGTACTGTGCCATACGTAGTCAAGATTCCATCTCCAGAAAAAACGTCACTAGCTCAATAAATGTGAGTCTATAGCAGGGCTGACGCAGAAGTGCTCATATAAAGTTCTCCGCACAACAGGAGATTGTGCACGTCCTGTTCTATTAAAGCTGCACTCTGAAGCTGATGCTGATGTCCATCTGCTGAATCCCAGCCGAACCCCTGTGTTTGAACAGTTGTCATGGGGCAGTTAGGACTCTTTAGGGTCCAGACACAATTTTGGTGCCAACTCACAACTCACGCGGACATTCTCACATGCAGCTGCTCCTGGTAATGTCAAGACAGACATACAACAATTTACACCTAGCATTTACGGGACTGCAGGTCTTTGATAGAACCAGATGCAAACAACCAAGCAGCAGGTTTGAACCCATGACCTTCTAACTGTGAGGCAGCAGTGCTAACAACCCCTCACAAAGCCGTCTTCAACATTTTACACCAGTATCACTTTAAATAGGCCGTTATAGACTATTTGTGTCGTGTTGGCCTTGACTTTGTGGAGTCTTTCTTTCCTGTTAAGCGCAGCAACATTATACTGAATTTGACCTGATGCGCCGTGGGTCATCCTTAGGTGAGGTAATTAGTTCATCATCATCCATTTAGCCATTCATGCAATGTTCCTATTATTGTGCAAATGGATTTTTAATGTGTGAAAACCCAAAACAAAGTTTAAGATCATTTTCTTCAGAAGAAGTAGAATATTGCATCTATAATATCCAAACTATCTGATTTTTAAATGTGTGTCAGTCAACGGCTGAAAACTACCATACAACTACACAACATCTTGTTGCTCCAGTCAAATTTAATAAGAACTGCACCACCCTGCTGCTTTTTAGAGGAGCCATATGTTTTAGTAGTAATCCAAAAGTCTTAATGAACTCTTTACATCTGGCTTGGAGGTACTGAAATATAGTCTGATGGAAAAAAAGCAACCAGTAACAATCATATTAAATGTAAACATCTCTTATACCTCTTATGCAGTTAGAGAGCTACATTGCCATTCACTATATTTTAAATTGTAGTTTTTGAGTCATTGAAAAATATAATAATTCTAAATAAACAAGCTAATATTTTTCACTTGTGCTTTCAAATTCATTTCACAAATGAAAAAACATGACGTGTAGGTCAAATTTACTAATCTTTTTTTTCTTTAATAACCTCAAATAAAACCTCAATTAATCTTTGGTAGATCATGCCTCATGTGTCCTTCACTGCACATATATGATAATGTAACTATAGCGAATCACACCTGATCCAGGTAATCAGCTGTGGGTATAGGGCAGTAGTCGAGTAGGGATAGATGGAAAACAACCGGGGCAGGGGGTCCCACAGGACCAGACTTGGGAGACACTGCTTCTTTTGCATATTACTGGTATAAATGACTTGAATTGTGCAGCTTTGATGGGCCTATATACTTTTAGTCATACTACACTGTACGTGCTGTAGTGCCCACCCTTGTCTCGGGTAAAAGCTGCATCTGTAACAAATTGTATTTCATTCATCACATTTCATTTTTGACAAACATAATTAGCCACCTCTCTGTAAGCTAAAACATATTAATGTTAAAGCACAATGTCAGTATTCTCCTGGATAACAGACTGTGGTTAGTGTTAAGTTCTCTCATTGCCACAAGTCGTGATTAACCCTTTATCTAAGCCATGTTGTGTTTTTTCTCTTATTTAAGTCCTAACTTATCCTACTTTTTGAACATAAATTGACCTCGAGTTCACATCGGCACTCATGCAAAGTGCACAGTTGTGCTATCATTACAGCGGTTGCTCAGGTTGACTGGAGCTTTTCCACCACTCTGCTCGACCCACCAGGCTTCTCCAAGATGGCTAATCAGAGCAGAATGGAGTCAGGGTGACCTTAAAGAGAACAGACCTTTTTTTTTTTCAGAGCAGACATAAAGGCCAGTTAGACAAAAAATCACCTTTTTTATTCACTCAAATTAATAATTTCTTTAAAGTTCCAGAATAAAAACATTAACCTGTAAATTTACATGATACAGTATGTCCGCCTGAATGACCACCGTCATGCCCATAACACACGATGTTGAATAAAATACAGCAGTCCTAGGCAGAAAATCATCATCATCATCATCATCATCATCATCTTCATAACAGATCTGGACATTTCATGTGCTGCTGTATTATGGCTTGTTTTTCCCAGCTGAACGATGTGTGGAAAGTTGCAGTGCTGAGCTAACTCGAGCATTTCCTCATCTGTCATCACAGCCGAGGAGAGTCACCACCACTGTCTCAGCTCCAGAGCCTCTCAGGGATACACGAGCTTTGTTGTTAATCTAGTGCGGGTGCGAGTAGACGAACAAACCGAGCTTCATGCATTTAAAAGAGCAGAGTGTGAAGAGGAGACGACGGAGAACAGAGAGGAGAATAAAGGAGGTTTTGGATTCCCTGCTTTGGCCGTGTTTGCGGGTTACCCGCTGCTGAATCATTCCATTAAACATCCCTGGACCGGTTATCTCAGAGATCTTCATCTTATCGAAAAGATGCTCAGCTTCTTCCTCTCTCCAGGCTCATTATTAAAGTTTGGATGATAATGAATTTTTCTGCATTTTTTTGTGCACCCGCAAATAGTTTCCTTAAACTGTGATATCGCTCATCTTTGAGCTTGTGGACACGTGTATTACAGCTGCGGTCAATCATGTTAGAACCTCACACCGCAATAAAACACAGCTAGTAATGCTCGGAGAGAATAAAGAGGGGAAATGAAACACTTTTTTTTTTTAAGTGGTCACAGAAGGATCTTGAAATACATATCATGTCCTGGCCCACGCTCTGGATGTGTCTCGGGCTAATGATGAATCTGCTGTGAAACAGTAATAGCACGGTGTAAAAGTCAGAAGGCCAGGACGAGCAAAGGTACTTTTTAGGCTCCATTTACCACACAAACATCCTGTCCTCCAAACAAGGAGAGGGTCTATTTAACACTACCTCTCTTTTTTCCCACTAAATGCTGCGGTTACTTCAGCTGAAGGTAGCTCACAGGCTACGTGCTGATGCAAGACATTGAAATAGACTTTTACAAACCTTTTGCCAAAATGTCCTTCATTATTGACTTTCTCCTCTCCTCCTTCCTTTCTTTTCCCTAATCCGTTTGTATGAGGTGGACGTTTGAAATGTTTCTGATCGCTTCCTGTATGTGTGACATTAATATCACAGGAGAGCAGACATAAGTCAGGTTGTATGTGTGTGTGAGGGAGCACATGTTTACATATGGATTTCTATCAGAGATGAGGTCCCACCCCACCCCCACTACAACTCCCTTACCACATATTAATTACATCATGTTGGTGTTTTATGGAAAGATTACTGTGTAAAACGCATTATTTCCTTTTGGAAACAGGTCCTGCGAGACATTTATCAACCTGGATCACACGTGCTCACTAGGGAAATGGGCAATGAACAACTGAGACACATTTTAACAAACTATAAAAAAAAAGAAACACTGTGTTATTTGTGCTATTATACAAGCCACATATATATCTCAGCTACAAATTAAAACTTCAAGTTTATTTCTAGCACTAAGTGTTTTTGTACAATTCCACAGAAAATGACGAGGGGAGCAATGTTACACCCTAACAGTCAGATGGTTAATTGTAAATCTTGTGAGTGCAAAACAAGCAATTTCAATATAAATGCATGATGTACTAAAGAAATATAAAGAAATAAACAACAATAACAATATTGCATTTTATAGTGTTCATCTACACGACAGGCATATATATATATATATATATATATATATATATATATATATATATATATATATATATATATATATAATATATATATATATATATATATATATATAGGAATATACACACACAAACCTCAAATGATATGAATACTGACATAAGCCCACAATGTAGGAAAGCTAAATGTAGTTTTCTCGTCCATGTTACATATTAGTGTTATTGAACTTACTGTCAGCGTGGTTTCGTTCTAACACACTGTTACAACTAACCTTGTAATATGGAGCCTTTCTAACACTCGCTGTAACATCTGTTTCCAAACTGGTGCAACAGCATAAAGTCCGATTTTTTTATTTGCAAACACAAAAGTTTACCTACAGTAACATTTCACAAAAGAATTTCAATATTTTTACATGGACAAAATCTCTGCAAAGCTGAATGTGCAACAGATGTGATCCTGACTGCATGTCTTTGAAGAAACCAGGGTAAGGTTTTCTAAAAGGTCATGGTTTTCATTTATGAGACAATTGTGTATTTTGTCTTCAAAACTGTAAAATGTATAAGATACAATGAATTATGGCCCTAATCTATAATGAATGATTTGTTCTTGTGCAGTGTATCATTTCTCACTTGGCTTGATACTGAAAAGTGAAGATGTGTAATGCAGAATCTTGACGTGTGTTTCTGTGGTTGGGTAACTGGGTGTTACTTCTTATAGTACATTTCCCCAGATACCTGATGAAGGTCAAATAGACCAATGTGTTGTAAACTAATAATGTTACAGCTATTTTCACATTTCTGTCAGTATTTATACACAGGGCCAGCCAATGCACTTTTGCTGCTCCAGGCAAAAAACAATTACTTTATGGCACCGCTCTATTTACCACGTACCATACCAGCAACACACAAAGGCCAATATGCCGGACTCATAACACTAATAATCTAGAGAGGCGCTAGTGAACTCAAAGTGTTCACAATTTAGCATGCAGGATGCAATATGTAGGCAGTTTTTTCAAATACAAACAGCTGGGTGCAAAAGTTTCGAAAAAGTGGCAAAAAAGTTGATGGAATTTCAGTGAAAGGGGATGTGAACAACTTAACATAATGATAATGCACGTTCCTCTAATACAAATGTTCTTTCGTCATCAAAAGTAACAAAACTGTAAAATCATGAAAATTAAATCAGTAGCAGAAATTTGCATCCCCCTGATAAAATAAAATGGATTTTTGCCACTCCATATGGAGATGCAAAAATTTACACCCAACTGTACACAAATGACCCACCAAACAGGTCTGCACAACACCTTTAAGAACCTGCTTGAGAACATGACAACACAGCTGTCATCCCTCTCTTTATTACAGCTGCTGTATCTCTCCCTGACCCTCTCTTGCTGAAATATGGAATTCAGCTGAAAACAATTGAAATATTAATTGGACGCTTAATCACACTCGTCAGACACTTCAGCTTTCCCGTTCCTTTTTTATGTTTATAAGTCTGTTTTGCTAGTAAGCTTCCTTTTGTCCAGACTGTTGCCTCCTCAACATGAGCCCTTTTGTTGAGTCTCAGGAAATATGTTTCAATATTCATCTGGACTGACGACAAAAAAAGTAGTCCATACTGAGCAGGTATGTACCACATAATAAACTAATTTTTTAAATAACAGCTTCAAGTAGTAAATTCATAAAAAAAAATAGAAATAGAAAATCCATACATGGCAGCCTGATTGACACATTCCATAAATTCATATAGATTTTTTGCAGTTGGATCCGCATTTTGTCACCCTTGCCAAAGAGGTGCTTTGGGCAATTGCCTAGTTTGCCTTATGAGGACATGCTGGCTCTGTTTTATACATAAAAATGAGCCAAAAGCTGCTGGACTTACAGAAATTCGCAATGTTAGCATTCATGCATGCAAAACATACTCTGCTAAACTCTCTGACTTTGAAAATTAGTTTTTAAAAGACAAAGAACAACAAAGAAAATTGACCTAAATTGGTCACCCTTCATGTTTTCCAGTATTTCTTTCTAATGCACTAAACTGATGAGAAAATGACTATGTAAATGACTCACAACGCTCATTCGAGTCATTCTGAGACATCTGCTCGACCATTTACTTTCCTGGACCTGTTGCGGCTTGCTGGTGTTTGAGCCGCGGTGACTCAGAGGGAACGCGCTCCACAAAGTGAGCCGAGCACAAACTTTGAGTTTGACCTTATTACACGGATGGCTCTTTGTTGCTGCACCAATTGGAACAGGTTGGCAGGTTTGCCGGCGTTTATCAGAGCATATTAGACCTTCGCTGGGCTTCTATTAAACTTAATGAACATTTAAATCCTTTAATGGATTGAAGGGAATTGAGAGCAGCAAATTATCAGCTAGATGCTCTCCGCTGGTGTTGATAAAGACACCCGCCGATGGAACTTGAAGAGACGCATTTGAGACAGCAGCCTCCCCCTCTTTCCCTCTCTTCATCTCACTTTGTTCCCTGTCCTCCGCTCCTCATCTCTTTCTCTGCCTCTATCCCTCTATCACACAGCCTCTCTTTTGTTTCTAACACACGCTGTGTTCCTCCGTCTGTCTATAACAGTGGAGAGGAGGCTGTTGCTGCAGAGCCACATCTCCATCATTCATCAGTCCCCATGAAGGGAACATCATAGAGGTCTCTCTCCAGGAGGCATGTGCTAACACAACCACAACACCGGCCCATTACAGGGCTGTCAAGCATTGCCTACAACGTCCTCTCCCTGTCGCTCACTCTTTTCGCTTCATTCTCTGCCATCCCAGTGAGGCATCTACTACCCCACATGGCAGCAGAGTGGAGAAACATGAATTACCCAACGATATGGCTTCCATCACAGAGCACGGCGGAGCCGGCCCGGGGGCTGCTTAAGCCTGGGCCAGCCCAGCATCACGTCCTGCTAATGGGTGGAAAGGTCTCAGGAGAGGCCCCTGCTTTTGTGAGGCCTGGCCTGCTTCTGGCCACAGCGCAAGAGGACTGGCAGACGCGGCTGTATTGATCTGGTAGATCCTATATTCCTGTTGACAGCTGGCTAACAAGGCTGATGTCTCAATAAAGAGCGGTGCCTTGGGGAGAAAAGGGGGCAAGCGGCCGACAGCAAACCTGTGTTAAGACAAACCAGCGGACAGAGGGAAGGAAAGGTTCGCGCCCTGTCTGTTTTTTTAATGCGCTCGTACAGCTTCTCCCCCACAGGATGCCCCTGGTTACTCTTTAAGCTGGACCTGAGAACGAAGCATGGAAAAACACAGTCCTGACTTAACTGGTGGCGGCCACATTTGCTTTAGTTGCTTTGAAGAGCTACAGCGGAGTTTGCCGTTATAATAGTGTTTCAATAGCGCACACATTTAAATGATTATTTCACAAACTCAAGGTGAACTTGTGAGTAATTAATACAGAGCTCTGTTAGTGCAGAACTCACTTCTTCTGTCGCCTTTTATCTCCTAATGCTCTTCCATTTTTGATTGATCGGGAACTGCCAGCTGTAAGTTATCGAGCCAAACAAACAAAAGCAGCAAGAGAGTGTGTGTGTGTGTGTGTGTGTGTGTGAGTGTGTGTGTGTGTGTGTGGAAAAAGCCAACTGACAGGCTGATTGATGAGGCTTGTGATCTGTTTTTGATGCGTGAGACTTAAGGATATAGTTTGGACACCACGCTGTGCGGCGAGGAGCTGGGAGTACGAGATGCCGGCGAGGAAAACATCTTTCCTTGTCAGCGAGCCTGCTGAGGTGTCCTTGAGCAACTCGCTGAGGATTACACACTGTGGCAACCTCAGCGTTCGGAACAACAGTGCAAATGTGCTATTTTTTTCCGCTCTGTAATCTGTTGCAGGAAGGTTTCCCCTCCTAGCTGTTAATTATGACTAATTCTCACGCATTTTTCTCTCCTGATGTTGCTAAACATGCAGCAGGTATTCCATTGAGTGAGGGGCGATCAATACAAACAGCAGCATCTGAGACGACTGGAGCAGTGATCAAAATCAAAAGCCTTGCTGTCTCTTTTTGTTTTTTCCACAAAGGCAAAAATTTGTCTTTGACTTTTATTGCACAAAGACAAAAAAAAAAAAAACTGCAGCTCCCAACAGCCTGGCTCCTTTCAACTTCTCCCTGTTCATTTCCTGTTTTCCCCAACATTCTGTCGCTTCTAAATTACATGTTTAAATCTTAAAATAATTGGGGGAAAATGTACAATAATTTTTGCTTCTATTATTGTTCCCTGCCTCTGTGTCTCTTTCCCCTGTTGGTCCTCCTGCAGCAGAGGTATGTGGTAATAATCATCCACCTACAGTTTGCTCATTAGCTGCGAGTCCTGTTCCCCGCATGGGTCTTTTCATGTTCCCAGTACTAACAACAACCTGAAGAAATGCTCTGTGTCCTCAGTGGGACTGCGATGGTGTGAAACAGTGTGCAGGAGTTGAATCAGGGACAGTGCCCCGCAGACAGGATGGGGCTGCCCGGGGAAACCACCACCTCCAGAAAGGCAAGTGATTCAGTACACAACAAGTGTGGGAGCTGCAGGACTAAACAGCGAGGTCTATCTTTGTTCGGCGCTCCCCGTGTGCACGCTTGGCCAACACGGGCTTGAGCGACTGAGGCTGATTGAAATACTGTTCGCTATTTCGTGCCAATTACTTTAATGTGGCTATTTCCCTTCCTAAAAATGACACAGATCCAGTGCTTATGCTCATAGTGGTTTTCTTCGAAATACTACTTGGAGACATTATCGTGGCGCAAAATAGCTTCTGTTTGTGCGACGTTTTCTGCTGCGATGTTGTTATAGCTACTTCAGACATGCTGTTGTACACTGAGCAGAAAAGTGTCCTAAACTAAATTGTGCAGAAAAGATGCTTTATATGGAGGCCCAAAGGAGTCAAAAACAAATGAATGCATTCTGAAATACACATCCAGTTAAATAAATACAGATGTGATGTCATACATATCTAAAACAAGCCACCAAAATATACAAATGCATTGAAGGTCATTTCTAACAATTTTGTGGTTGGCTGTTGTTTCTAACCAAATGGGCGATCAGCCAATCACATGAGTGGCTGTGCACTGTTCGCCTTGACTGGCTAACAGACTCTGCCCGGAAAAGTGTCATGATGAAATGTGAAACAAAACCTGCTAGAGTGAAATAAATGACCTACAGTAACATTTCACTTCATTTCATCATGAGCCCAGGCAAGTTTGAAAAATGTAGCAGAACATTTCAGTGTTATGATATTGTCAAGTATGTGTTTATTTTGTTGTACTTTTGAAATGTATCAATTAAATGTTGCATCTCTGCATTTCCTGTAATAGTAATAAATGCACACACGCTGTCAAACATTCCCACATTTTTTTAATTTACATTTTTATCATCCTCATTCAAAAAGGCTTATTTTTACGTTAAGCATTTTTGCTTTTGACATTTTCTGTAGTTTACAGCAAAATTAATAAACAACAGCCAATAAACTGTATTGTTGATGACCTTTGAACCATGTAGCTTTTAAGGGTAACTACACCCTAAATTTTATTTTTTATTTTTTGGAGCGTTAACATAATTAATTTTTGGGCACATGACGTCCATTTGATGATTTTCCCCACGTTGTTTTATTGTGCTTTATCTTATGTGCTCCATCAAATTTGGTCGCTGTGTCGACAACGCAGTCTCGACGACGCTCGTGCAACCGTTCCTCTACTTCCAGCGCTGCATTTTTATAAATCACTTTTGAGAAACCAGGTTAAATCCCAGCCCCTTTAAATTTGGTGATATCTTCTATAAAAACTACTGTGTTCTTTTGTGCATTGAGGCATTGAAAAAGTGCCCCAGTATAAAAAAAAGCTTTTGACAAAGAGTGGATTAGCTGACAAATGCCAAAACAGATTAATTTATTTTTTTGTTTTTAAGCTTTGGAGCTACAGAATGTAGCGCAGTATTTTTTTTTTTACCCTATAGAAAAATATGTTTGCAATTAAATAGGTTTAACCTTTCCCCTGATACCTCAGCACTTAACGTGTTTTTACTTAAAGACAGATTTACATCAGCTTAGACACTAAACTCTGTCCTTCTAAATGAAATGTTTGCGTACGCTGAGCTCAGGAGGCTTTACCTTCCGCTACCACAGTCCTACTGGTCTGTGTCGAGTCCAGCTCCTTGGCTCCTTTTATGTTTCTGGATTGAAAACAGCACTAATCTGATTGTACTCTAATGTACTGTTTCACACAGGCACATAATGGCTCGACTGCAAGATTCTATATTTCGGGTCTCAAGTTCAAGAAATATGCAAAACATGTCCTGAGATGTCAAAATTTTAAGACTCGATTTTGCCCTCTGTTTCTTTGTTCCTCCAGCTCTGAACCCTAAATAGATGCGTTCGCATGCACACACAAGCGCACACTCACATTGCTCCAACACAAATACATGAATGACAGGGTTTGGAAAATGTTTGACTTAAGATGTTGCATGTCCTCAGCTTTAAAGAAACACTTCTGGACATGTGAACACAGCCACAATAGATGAATACGTCTGCAAACATGAACAATGGACAGAAATATGAAATGGCTGCTCGTGGCTCCTACTCGTACATCAACTATATGCACGAGGATCAATCAAAGCGTCTGCCTTGTCTGTGTGAGTGCTCTGTCTTTGCATTCTTGTGTGAACAGTTACCTGTTCTCCCATCAATTTAATTTCCAGCTCCTCGCTCATTCCAAAGGTTATCTCTTCCCTCTATGTGTAATATTTGTAATTGCCCTCGAGTCGGGCCGCAGCCAAACCAAAGCAAAAAAAAAAAAAGAAAGAAAGAGATAACATTTTTGGCACAGTTGCTTTTGACCCTGAAAAGAAAAAAAAAATCCTTTAGATGTGTACTATTAGTTTTGTCTTAATCATATTTTGCCTCTAATCACTTCCAAACTTGAATAAAACCAGTGTTTGCAAGATCTTTAAATATTGATTTGATTTAGATCAGTGTGTGGCATGAGAGCAAAATCATATTATGGGCGATGTTACTTTTACAACGCTCTGGTGACTTTTAATGCAGTGAGAACGTCTGTCTAGGATAGTGTGACTAGAAATCATCGGATTCGTTCACGTTAATTAACATCCCCACTACACACACACACACACACACACACACACACACACACATACACACACGTATCCATACATACATGTTTTTTCAGTTTTTTATCTCATTATAGAACAAATGGGGGAGGCCTAGAAATCAATTTAACATTGCACCTTCCAACTGTGAGCAACATCTGTAATATTTCCAGCTCATAAGACATTCATTGTTTGGGTATATGCAGTATACAGCTCGCTGCTTGTGTACACGGACGGCTTTTCTATTTTACTGCTACCCCAACTTGGGGTTCAGGGATTTGTACTTGGATTATTTGACCTACAGACAGAAGGAGTCAGGGACAGTATCGCCGACCACACAATTGCTGAACAACGTCTCTACCGCACATTCTCAACCATCTCAGGTCTTCTTATTTCGTACGGTCTCTCGTGACTAATTTCTATCTTGTTCACATACACGACCCACGACCCACGACCCATATTAATTGTCCATTAAGAAATTAGAAAAGATTGGAAGAGCATAAAGAATAAATAAATGAATTCCTTTGAACACTGCAAATTCTGTAAATACCAAGACTCTTTTTAAAAATATTTATTAAATAAAGAGTATATGATTAAATTTAAAAATTAATGTTATAAGAATTAAAAAATTTTTCTTTGTTTTAAACGAACGATCCTCTGGCTAAAAATGTGGCTTTTTATCAGAAAATTTACTTTTTGAAAGAGCTGTGCCTTATTCAATATGGAGCAAGATCAAGAGAAAAAAATGATTTCTTGAAATTTTGAAAGCAGGGATAGAGTCAGAGACATGCCAAAAATAAAGTGTGTCTTCACTTTATTGATGTGATCACACCGAATCGTTCATCGGCGAAGGGGAACCCTCACCACAGGAGAGGTCGAATTGATTTGAATAGCAAAGATGCAACAGAGGGACAGATGAGGACACTTGATGTGGAAGTCGTTTAGCGAAAATTACAGCAAAGTGAAGAAGGGAATAAAATGTGACGTGTAAATAACACAGGCTTTAATGGTGGGTTGCAACTGTTGCAACACACTGTCTGCCTCCTGCTCTGTCTGACCTCAGGCGACCCGACTCTCCCAGCTCCACTTTACAGAGCTTAATTCAGGATAAGTGTCTGCCCTCACCTTTCACTACTGAGGTGATCCCACCTGAACCAAAGTACTGATCTCTCTCTCTCTTTTTGTCTCCACTATCTCTTCTTCCGCTGCTGCTGCTGCTGTTTTTGTTCCCCCTGCAGTGGTAGGCTGAATGTTTCTCTCAGGGGCGAAGAAGGCCCTAACAGTGGAGTCGCTGCTGTCACTCAGCCTCCCGAGACCAGACCTATGTCAAGAACCCCGTCGCACACACTCACGTAAAGAAAAGCACTGAGGGACTTTGTGGAGCGAGCGTGTGGCATTAGTTGAACAAATGACAACAGCAGTTTTCCGTGTTGTGGTGGAAAAGGCGAAGGACGACGGGAAGATGGAGGTAAACAAACCGAGGCTTATGGGAGCAAAGTGTGCAGTGTGTGTGCACATATAGAATCGCACATGGACGTGTAAAGAGATATTACACTGTTTTAACTCCATACACGAGAAGAAATACAAAGGTTAGATGCACAAAGGCATCCGTATAGGGAAACAGCGCAGACACACACACAGAAAGCCACATTTTCACGTCACTCCCTAACCCCACAGCAGACACATGCGCTGTTACTGCAGCTGACACGCAACCCGGGCAAAGATGAGCGATGTCAAGATGAGTTCACGCAGACACACACACACACACAGACAGACATCACCCAGATTTGCTTGAGTTCTTGTGCGGAGCAAAGTTTGATGTCACACCTCAGGTTAGGAAACACAAACACACCCTCCGTGAAAGTGTGTTTACATGTCTTCGTGTGTGTTTTGCAGGATCTCCAGGATCTGCACATATATGAAGTCAGCCCCCCGTTGTTAGAGAACATACATTATTAACTCTGTCGTTACAAATGAGCACACACTTTTTCACACACACTCTTACCTTCGTTGGTGTTAGTTCCCACTGTGCCCACAGCCTGTAGTGATATAGTCCATAGCAGCATCGCAGCCAGCCCCGGATCTGAAGCCATGGTGCTCTTCCTCAAACCCCGCCAGTCTCCCTCTCTCCTTCCTCTCTTACTCCCTCGCCCTCACTCGCCCTCTCTGCCGCTCGCTGCTTCTCTCTCCTCTCCTCTCCCTCTTCTTCTCCCTCTGTGTCCCAGGGTTGGAGCGAGAGCCGGCGCTGAGCAGAGCGTGTGTGTGCGTGTGTGAGGAGTGTGTGTGAGTGCGAGGGCTGCGAGCTCATTGGGCTGGAGTTGGAGCCTGCCTCTGTGGCTCTCGGTCTTCAGTCTGCCGGCTCCCTCACACACACACACATACATACATATACTTTCAGCAGGCAGTCAGAGGGGCGGGGGAGGGATGAGCGCGTCTGTCAAAGTCTCACCAGCCAATTAGAATAGAGAATCATCCGCCGCTGCACATTTAAGGGCTCCCTCCGCCACACCCTCCCGCCCTACCTGCCTGGCCAACTCTGACTTTCTGTTTATCTCTCTGGGTCATGAGCTGGCAAAATGCATCCCCAACCTACTACCCCCCCATTATTTACCCTCATTTGTCATTGGCTCCACACACACACACACACACACACACACACACACAGTCACCTACCCAGTGGCAAATATCTGACTGATGGGATGAACTGAAAACAGCAGCATGTCTGCGAGGCTCAAGGACAAAGATCGACTATCAATTTAGTGTATTGTTTTCATAAAGCTATTATCTGCTGTATGTCCAGGTGCAACACAGTGTGACCTCACATGTGTGTGTAGGTATGAGTACGTCTGTTATTCAAGGACTGTGATCATGTATCGACTGACAAGAAGGTAGGGAGCGCTCACACACTTTTCTTCACACACTGCTGCAGCGATGTGAGCTGTGTCGAAGTAAAATCGTTACACACTCCGTGTGATTCATAGAGGTGATAGGAAATAAGATTTAAAGTCATTTGTCACCCCACAAATGCTGAAGTAAGATTAACTTTAAAACTATAAACCTGACAAAACTAAGCCATCACAAGGGCCATTTCGTAGTTTTGTCATTGTTTCGTAGTTTTCCACTGTGTTGGGATAAGGCTCATGTGATGTGTTCGAAAGGCCCGGAACAGCTACTAAATGCCAGTTGTGATGAGACTGCTTTCACAAGTCAACAACACAACCACATTTCAGTGTTGATAGGGTTCACCATGGTAACCCACATCATCCTTACTCTGTATTTACGACTAATATACACCGTTGCTACTATTATATGCAGGGATTAATGCCATTACTACTAATACTACTTATGCTGCTACTAATGACAAGAGTGATTGTTAGCTGTTATTTTTGTACTGCACAATAGCATAATTATAAAAATGTGTTTTTACTGTGTGCAATTACAACCACCACCATGTACTACTACTAATGAAAATATTACCAACATGTACTAATAGAAGTAATAATTTCAAGAAATATGGTAATAGATATTATTGTTTTCGCTGTTATATATTATTACCCATAAGAGTAATATTAATAGATATTGTTATTATTGCTTTCGTTATGTATAAAATACGGCGGCCAGATGAGCACCCTGCATGGCAGCCATCGCCATCGTGTGTACATTTGTACCAAATTACTCCGTTAGTCACTTTGGATAAAAGCATCTGATAAATGTAAATGTAAATATATGAATAGAAAATATAACATGTAATTTTCTTCTTGTTATTTAAGTTGTTATACACATAGTAAAGCTTTGGTGATACTACTATTTCTAATACTATTTCTACAAAGTGTAATTCTAATTAGTTTTATGCTGCTTCCACAACTACAAAGAAAAATAACTATGATGATAAAATCTGTTGAAATAATAATATCTTCAAACAACAACAACAGCAAAAACAACATTAACAATAATAATAATTTTATTTATTTGGTAAAATACCATTTATAATAGGATATACAGCGTACTATACCAAGACTCCTAGTACTGTGTACCTAACTCTGCCCTGGCAATAAACATGTTTCAGATTCTGATGTACACTGTTTAATGATCTTAAATCTATATAAACAGAAAAAAAACACTTCCTAAAGTTGTTATCTTAAGTAGTAAGTGTGGTTAAACATATGCAGGATGATTGTGTCACAGCCGTGCTCAGAGGTCTGCCGGCACCGCTCCCATGCTGAGTTTCTAAACTGTACGCCCTGTAAGCCCCGGGACACGGCAGCACAACACTGTCAACGCTCGGCTGCCATCATGACAAGGCTGCTGTTGAAGTGCCGCTGCTGGGACTGCTTGATTTGCCTCACACATACAGTACACAAAACAGGAACGAAATGGCTTCTACTTATCCTCCAAACATTTAAGACTATGAGTGAACGACGTCTGTGAATATTAAATGTGAACATACGTGCAGCTGTTCTGCTAAAAGGGGAAAATGGAGGTTAGGCGAGATGAGTGTCTGGGCCAAATTCAGTCAGTGCTGTGCCTGCCAAACCCCCCCAACCCCCATCAGGCTGGGAGACACAGGGGTTTCTGTGTGAGTCTATAATGCTTCCTACAAAGCATGTAGAGGGGAGCCCGGTGCCTACGTGCGATGCCCCAATAAAGGCTGGAGCAACCAAGACATAAACACAGAAATGCCGAGGGGTTTTGTCCAGGCAGACATGGTTATTGTGTGTATGTGTGTGCTATGTCCCCGATCTGCGTTCATGTGTGAGGCTCCGTTCCTTTACCACTAGGCTGCACTGTCAGTCTGCCTGTCTAATAGGCTGCACGCCTGTGAGGACAGCAAAAGTCTTCTTCACCCCGACACTCCAATCGTTTGAGAGTAGGGAAAAGAACGCACTGCGGACCCTTAAATACAACTCCACAGGAAAAAAATCAAAATCAAAAACAAAACAAAACATCGCCTTCTGTCATTGTCTGATGTGAACGCATGACCAGAGGGATTTGTAGACAAAAAGGGTGCAGGATGTAGAAGGCGCTGGCTGACAAAAAGAGTACCAAACAGAGAGTGAAATCTATTTTTTTTCTATAGCATAAGGAACATTAGAAAAACAGCCACATATGTAGGAATGGTTTGATTTTACAATGTACAGCCAGGAGCTGCTGTACTCACCAAACAACAGAAAAGATCGAGTGCTTATTCTGTATTATCATACCCAAAAATGATTTTGTGTGTGTGTGTGTGTATAATCCCAAAATAGGTGTGTATTGCCAGAAAAAATCACACTGAATACTGTCTCAGACACTCGTGGCATCATCAGGAATTGATTTTCTATGTAGAGTCACATCAGTGTGACATCTCAGTTTAGGCTGTACTGTAAAGTCATCTCTCAATCCTGACTACAGGAGGTGGCAGAAAATGTCCCTGCTCAAATCAAAACGCCCATGAGTGTGTGAATAACAGTGCTTCGAGGCTCAGTAATGATAAGAATGATAGGATGACTGAGAATATGAATGGAATGTGAACAGGCAGATGAGTAATGCTAATATTGTGGGGTCATTTTGTCCTTTTAGTGTAACTGAAGCAGTGTGAGCGATGGATGCGTTCTATACACAGAGTGAACCTGCGCACACAAACACACATAAAACCAGCTCATTAAAATGGCTCCCTATAGCTCTTCTCTCACACCATCCTTGTCGTCGTTGTATACTCATACAGTCTATGCATCCGGCATAGTGAAAAAATTATTGACTATCACCACAGCAACAAAGCGGGGAGTCCCCTGTATGTATGAGACTAAGACCACCTCGTGACGAGAATCGTAACAAGTCCACCTGGGTTCACCTAGAGGGGTCTGTCGGCAACAGTTGGCACTGAAACCCTGAGGTGTGCGACTGCCTGTGTGTGTGTGAGTGTGTGAGCGAGCAGGCAGATGGTGGGGGTCAGTGTGTGCCTACTGTTGTGTGGCTTGTTGGTGTGTGTTAGCTAAATATAGCGCAGCAGTGACAGAGCGGATCCGAGCACAGTCGCCGACTCTGTCGCTGCTCTCACTCGAATTCTTTGATCAGTTCAGCTCCGTTCATTCCACCTCGGTGTAATGAAGTCACTTCAAAGCAAGTGACTTCATTGCAGGTAAATTCATTTCAACTGTAAATTAACAAACCATGGACTGGCACTGAAAGCTGTGAGTCTACCTGACAACTGGTATCAGTTGGCATAATCATTGGTTAATATCTATTTTTCAAACTTTTACTAACTTTGTACTAGAACTGAGAAAGGGAGAAATGAGCTTTTATTTGAATCAGGCTTGAATCTGAGACAAGCCTTTATTTATGAAGAAAAACGTCTCTCTCATTGTTTGCTCTTTTTAGTATTTGCCAGTGAGGTTTATGCTAAACATCACTCCAAACATTCCATGTTTTTTCATGCTTAGAATCACAGTGTGAATTTATGGTCATTGTTGCACAACTTTGCCAATGTTGTATCATACTTCCTGCTAATTCGAATGTTTCTTAAATAAAAAAAACTTTTTCACTGAAATCTGATTTAATCCCCTACATAATCTGGATTTAATGATTTCTACTCCTGGCCAGCTGTTTTTTAGTATTTGTTAAAATGGCCATGTTATTCAAAAACTGTTATAATGCATCTTTGTGCTCTTTAAGCACTCTTTAAGACAGCCTCACCTCAGGTCCACTCTGTTCTGATAGGCAAGCTTTCAGAAGCCTGCTGGTGGGCTTAGCAGAGCAGTGAGACATGGATGTTACATGCATGCAGATCCAAAATTTTGTTTGTGCCAATATGACCTGGACTTTTTCCTCATAGATTTGGCTCCTCAATTACAACATGACACTACTTTCCTCTGTTGGTAATAGAGACCTTACATTTAGTGGTTCTTTAGTGGACAGGACAGCTTTTACACTGATGTCCCATTGTTGTGTCTCCAAGTGGATGGACAACACAAGGGTAAAAAAATTCCAATCCCCCTTTCACAGGCTTCTGTCAGCAGGACGCGTGGAGTGTCACTGGTGACGCAACACATTTTCATCCTATAGCGCAGGGTAGTGACGCTTCCGAAGGCATCAAACTGTGTCACTTTTTCATGTTTTTAGGCTTATCATATTGTCACCACAAGTCCCACTGCCACCATTGGACGCCGTGTGAACAACTTCAAATAAAAAGTCCTTGGTGGGCTGGTACACGAAGCTTTCCACCTCACTGCAAAACTTTACATACTACTATGTCAAAATTTGAATATACTGAAAACTTTGAGCATAGACACAAAGGGGTGGGTCAGTTGGTACCATGCCTCAGAGAAAGAATACATAACTTACATTATTTCTGTTTTATTTACTATCTAATTCGGGACGATTTTGGAAAATGACTGGATTCTCTCTGTCACATCTGTCCATAACTGACTCTTGACACATGTCAAGATGGTTGCCTCGGTCACAGGTGTTACCTCTTGTCTGGTCCCGGGGCACAACAGCTCCTGCTTACCCTAACTCCCTCATTTAGATCTACAATCCCCTCTGACCAATGCACTCTGGTGGTCCCAGCGCCACACAAAGTCATCAAGCAAAACCTTTCATTTCAGTGATCCCACAAAATTCCTCCTATTATTCAAAAAACTGCTCGCTGTCCAATCTCTCGCTCCTGTATGGTTCAGGTCTGAAAGGCCACTCTGGACAACGTCGGAGCTTGAGTTCTTTTAACATTGTCCAGAGTTGATAAGTGAGAGGCTTTAGATTTTTGCTTGCCATTACCTCACTTTAAAGTTGCTTTGGATAAAAGCATCAGATGTATGTCTCAACACTTCTATTGTTATGTGTCACATTAGAAACATTCCCGGTCCCTGACAGAAAGTCTGTTGAGGTTTTGCCTAATGGACATTTGCCTAGTGCCATACGTGGTGCCATTCGAACAAAGTGAGACGCACTCTACCTGAGCTAGAAAGCCTTAGTGTCAGTCTAAAAAGCTTCACAAAGGACCAAAACTTTGGTAAATACCTCTGAATGATGGACAAAGCTTAATGCCATTTCAGCTGGCACAGCTGGTTTTCAAACTGGTAAGCAATGAGTAGAGTACTGGTAGGGATGTTTTTTTCTAGACTTGCCATTCACACTCTGTTATCCATGTGCAGCTTCTTTATCAAGGCAGCCAATATTTGGGACACAGACAGTGCAGTGATCCCAATTAGTTAAGGCTAAGGCTGTCATTCTAAAAGTGAAATTGTGTTAAGCAGATATACTGGTCCTACCAACTTGCCCAATGTTTTTTTTTGTTTTTGCTTTTGTTGCTCTGTTCTTTTCTCTCTCCACTTTCCACTCAGCAAAACCGGTCAAGGCAGATGTCCGCCCACCCTGAGCCTGGTTCTGCTGGAGGTTTCTTCCGTTAAAGGGAGTTTTTCCTCTCCACTGTTGCCAATAGCTGCTCAAGGGGGATTTGTTGGGTTTTCTCTACATGTTTGTATAGTCTTGACTTTATTATGTAAAGTGCCCTGAGATGACTTTGTTGTAAATTGGCGCTATATAAATAAAGTTGAATTGAATTGGATCCTTCAAAAACTTTTGCAGGCATGAGCTGCAGCTGCCAGTCAAATTTAAACTATATGAATGTTTGCAAATTATCTGTGTTGTAAAAATGATGTACAAGTTACTCATGGAGTAACTTCACATTTTGCTAATCGTTTAGTGCTGATTAATGGTATTTCTGGCATAAATGACAAGTGCGTCGACAAGCACAGTCAGCGTTTAAATCGCTCTTCTCTGAAAGACCAAACTCTGCCACAGCGGAAAGAAGCTGCCTGAACACTGAGTATTTTTTTATAATAGACTGGAAGGGCAGTACAGCTGTGCTGTGAGTAGTAAACAAGGTTTGTCTTGCCATCAATAAAACATATTATACGTTTTTTCCGATATCACCAATCGACTAACTATCAAATTAAAACAGACTCACAATTTAACTTCACTGTGACACCTGATAACCAAACACAGTGGTTCTCCAAAACGTGATCTGTATCAACGACACCTGCGACCACGATGAAGACGCTTGTTTTACTACAAATTGCTAAAACACAGGCCCTACTTGCAGGGCTCTCGGCCCCTATGTATTTATAGATATTTGTAAAAGAAAAGGGTTTTAAGATAGATGTATTTTCTAGTGGTGTGCGATATTCCAAAATTTGGGATTAATCCAAAAGCAAGTAAATACAGGGCCAGAATCATTGATACCAATACTGATACTGATGATACTTATACTCTGAATGAAGTTTCGTGATCTTTAAGTTTGCAGGTAAATAGAAAATACTTTATTGTAGTAATAAAAACGGTGAGTCTGTCTGGGACAGGGAGTGGGGGATTTCTTTCCCCCTCTTTCTGTTTCTGTAGCTCAGCGTCTTCTTTCCCATGATTTTCACGTTTGTATAAATCTGTTGTGTTACCACCGTACGTTACACCCTTTTTACAAATTTAAATATACAGCTTGCCGTAGTTTTATTTTATTGGTTACATTACACGTTTTTATACCAACATCGGTATCGATATCGATATTAAGATCGATTTGCCCACTGCTAGTATTTTCTTTCCCTGTTGATATTGTCTCTCTAAAATTCAAACATGTCACAAGCTCTATTTAATTTAATTCAATAAAGGGAAAAAATGACACATCTTACTCTAAGGCCCTTTGCTCCCACATATTTTATTTCAGTGTCATGCTGCAAAGCACAGTATTTGTGAATCAGGCCCTTCAGTATTTGAAACAATTAGCTTATACAGTCAGGGCACAGATGTTATATTAACGTGTCAGATACACAAGCAACATGTTATTCTGCCTTTCATCCCATTGTCTGGTTTTATCCTGACCTCGGTATAGCATTTATGCTTCACTGTAAAAATGAAGTATTTCTGCCTTTTCAATCAACAAGAAAGATAGATACAACATTCAATCCTTTAGTTATTTGTAACTTTTAATATGCAGTCGACCTGAGAGCTCACAGCACTGCAAATTAAGAAAACACATGCAAATTAATAAGCTTTTGACAACACAGATCTAAGAAAAGTGGTGCAAAAGCGGCAACACAACCAGATGAAGAATGTATATGTATGTGCATGTGCTCAGTAACAGCAAATAAAGATTCCAACTGTAATAATTTGATTAAATTTGTGTTTTTCTTAGTTGATGCTTGCCATTTATTATGATATTATAAAACACTAGACAGTGTGTAGGACAAATTGAGATGTATCCTCTCTCTACTACATCCCCTCAGTCACAAGTACTTCGACTCTCAAAATCAGTCGGCCAAATCTCATCTCATCAAGTCTTCTTTTCATCCGGATGGTCTGTGTGATCATACTCAGCACCGGTCAGACTCTAATACTTCACCATCCACTCCAATGGCCTGGCACATTCTATGAGATAGTTTCCAACTCTCCTTCTCTCAAATCTATCACCCCTCTGACAAAAAACAAACACTGCAGTTCTTATGTTACTTTTTAGCCTCCTGTAAGGAGCTTTTTTGCATCCCCCAATTCTTTGCTCCCTCCTCATGCATGAGGTCAGTGAACTCTTATTATAGTACTGGAGTTTACACAGCTCAAGGTCAAAGGTGCTGCACTTAGCAGGTAGCGTCACTGAGATGAGCTTTGTGACTTAACACTGAGTCATAATAGGCTGCAAGAAATGAGGGTCAAATATTCAGCAGATAATTAAATGATTTCTGATGATGATCACAAAGAAGGTACAAATAGTTTAATAATAACAATAATAAATAATTAATAAAGATGCATTATTTGATGTTGCAGACTTTGCCAATGACCTTTAAAACAAGGAGACCAAATGAAAATACAAAAGCAACACCCTGATAAAGCTGAACCTATAGACAGTCTGTACCTTCTACAATACATAATCCCATGAACTAAGGAAGTGGGCTCTTCACATTACATTTTTAGACCCAAACACAGCTAGACGTCTCTGGAATCAGAAATATTTCGCAGTCCTTAGTGTCTTCATAGTCATGTTAAGATCCATTGCTCGCACTAAAGGAAAGACTATATCCAATTGACACAGGCACACAATAAAAACCCAGGACCCTTCAACTAAGATACCTCAAAGTCCCACCTAACCAACAATCACTGCCCACCCCTTGCACTTTAAACCTTGTCAACCACCATGAATTAATCTGCAATCCATATGCTCTTGCATGCAATACTTCTTAACTGATGCACCACGAGTCAGTTAAGAAGAAGGCAATAGCCACAGCTGTACATGTTTGAGGCTCACTGGGTCTTGGATGAAGCTACCTATTTCCCAAATGTGAAGACTGGAGACGACTGCAAATAGTGGCCACATCAACAACACAGTCCAAGAAACATTATGAGGCTGGTGCTTTGTGCGGTCAGTGTCCACAATACTGACACTTAGAGGTCTTACACTAAAAAAGTGTGTATAAAAAAAACACAACCTGAAAAAGTGTGTATAAAAAAACACCAATGCAATGTCCACAGAAAAAACTAATCAATAATAACTGATAATAAAATAAACAAAAAATAATACAGTGAAATATTCAACCCTAGTGCCAGACTAGAAGGTCTGAATTGTGTGCATTTACATTAGTTATGGCCAGTTCCAGAGAGGTATTTGTCCAGAGACACAGAACATAGAATTACAAAAGATGTGGGTTTTAATATCTGCAGTACATAATATTAAAAGAGTCTGAAAATACAGAGAAATCTCTGTAGGGGTAGGACAAGGCCAACAACTAGAAAAGCAAGCCATTTTGAATTGTCAGATTGCACAAACATTGGACATAGCCAACACAACAATTTGAAAGATCCTGAATAAGAAACAAACCACAGGGGTACGGAGCGAATATGTGTGATACGGGCCAGCTAAGGCTAACCAGCTAAAAACCAGCCGAAGACAGCTAAAGTATGGCAGAAAAACCCAAAACAACAAACAGTAACATTAGAGACAACTTCCACGGAGCAGAAGTGAAGGGATCACAATCCACCATGTGAAGAACATACATTTTTGCAGAAATGTTTGCAGAGACTGTGAAAAGAAGAAAAGGTTTAAACTACAAACAGCCTGTTTCAAATGTCTAAGTAGCCATTGTGTAACTTGGGTGCTTCCACATTAATGCTAAAGACAAGATGTAAAAATCCTGAACTATTCCTTTAATCAAGCAGCTAGACAAAGATCCATCAAAGGTTTTAGACTAACAAAGTTAATCAGCAGACCTTGACCCAGCTTAAAAAAATTTCACTGACAGAAAGGAAAACTGAAAAAATGAAGCAGGCTGCGATAAAGGACTCAGAGAGCATCAGTGCCTTGCACAGTTGCTGCAAATAATGGATTTCAAAACATACAGTAAGTTATGTACAATAAATTAGTTTTAGAATTAATGGGTAGCACGGTGCTGGAGCGGTTAGCGGACAGGGCTCACAGCAAGAAGGCCCAAGAAGGTCAAATTCACGGCCAGGTGTGGCCTTTCTATTTGGAATTTGAATGTTCCCCCTGTGCTCACGCTGCTTTCCTCTGGGTACTCCAGTTTCTTCCCCACAGTCCAAAGACATGCATGTACGTCAAGGTCCTGACCTTTGTTCTCTGCCTCCTAATCTGTCCACATAGCCAGTTCTTAGCCGGTTTTCATCTTCTGCCTCTCTCTGTCTCTGACTCTTTCTCTTGCCCTGACTTCTCTCTCACTCTGTTTGTCCGTGCCTGCTTCCTGTCTCGCAGCTTTTATTTTGTAATTCCCCTGTTCTACTTTGTGTCCTGTAATCATTTCAGCCACTTTACACACCTCATCAGTTCCAATTAGTTTCACCTGTGCACCTGCTTTTTTAAACATAGTTTGGCCCAAAGCTCCTGCCAGTCTGTTTTTCTGGACAAACTTGATCCCAAAGGGTTTTTGTATGTTAAGGGGCTTCACTTAATTGCTGGCTGAACAAAAAATCCGAGGAGGACGAGAGAACACTGACATGGACTTGTCTTTTTAAGTTTCTTTTTAAAGCTACTAAGTTACGGCTAAAGTGGGATAGTTTTTATTTTACTTTTACACAAATATAGGAAGAACTTAAATAGGCTTCAATTCAGTTTAATTTATTTCAAAGTAGACTTACAAATGCACACTGCACTTCTGTTGTTTTATTCAGTGGTTGTAACAGTAAAAAAAAAAAAAAAAAAAAAAAGGAAACGTTTGAAAGTTTACAAGCTCTTATTTTTTTGTCTGTTTTGAGAGACATACACAGACAGACAACCATTCACACTCACATTTTCAGAGGCACTGGGACAGGCTCCAGCCCCTACTTGACCCTGAACAAGTGGTTAAGATAGTGGATAGATGGGTGTTCCCATACTCTATGAAATTTGTGTTTTGTTTTATTTCACCTATCTAGGTATAAATACCATAAATAAAAGCTGAAAATGTAAACATTTATCTCATCTTTACCTTTAGATAGGTACTACAAATGTTTTGGCCATGCTATTCCAAATCTTTTAAACAAGTATGTAGCATCCATTTCTGTGTTATCGAACCTAAACCTGGGACAATTCAATTCAATTCAACTTTATTTATATAGCGCCAATTTACAACAAAGTCATCTCAGGGCACTTTACATAATAAAGTCAAGACTATACAAACAGGTAGAGAAAACCCAACAAATCCCCCTTGAGCAAGCCATAGGCAACAGTGGAGAGGAAAAACTCCCTTTAACGGAAGAAACCTCCAGCAGAACCAGGCTCAGGGAGGACGGCCATCTGCCTTGACCGGTTGGGCAGAGTGGAAAGTGGAAAGAGAAAAGAACAGAGCAACAAAAGCAACAACAAAACATTGAGCAGGTTAATAGGACCAGTAGCTGCACACTGGAGGACACACAGCGCCAAATCCGGGGACACCTGTGGACAGGGACAGGAACAGGAGTTTGGAATTCAACCTCCACGTGGAAAGCAGTTGGGAGGTAGACTGACCCGGCAATAAACTTTCTTTATAAAACAATCCAGCTCTATCCTCCCCAGGACCAGATAACACCAAAAAGAACTGAGTAAAACAAACAAACCACATCTGGCTTAAAGCTCCGAATTGACACTCATGCCATTAGCATAAATTTTGCCATGAGTCTTTTCATCTACCAGACCCAAGACTGTCTCCCAACTCACTTGCAAATGACGTTCTTATCAAGATGGTACCAGCTCGCTGGAACGGAATTTGCAAAACAACCATAAAACTTGAGGTGTAAAACTACTTAGACAGAAAGACTTTGTTTAAACTCAAACCCCAAAACAGGGACAAATCAGCTATCAAGCTTTCTAAACCTCCATCCTGCCACTAGCACTCATCTTGGCATCGCAGCAAATCCACGCAACTCCACCAGCCAACACCTACGTGAACTGGCTTCACTGGCATTTGCAAAGCACCAGGAAGCTCACCCGAAAAACCCTGATGCTAGCACAGTGCTAACCATTGACACCAAACACTTACCTTTGACATTAGAAGGAACCTCTTGTGGTGAAACAAATAAGACTGAAAGAACTTCCTTGAAATCAAATCACTCTCGAGATGTCCGTGAACCATCTAGGTTTCATAGAACCAACCAGCGGCATGATCATTCCAAGTCTTCTTGGCCTGATAAAAGGCAAAATTATATAGGGTACAAAAGAAATCGCCCATTCTCAGCTTCTTCACAGAACCAACCTACACCTCAGCACCGAAACGACTTCAAGGTGCAAAAGGGGGGTCCAGATGAAAGATCACAGCCGCAGAGGAGCTACCCTCGACATCACCGAACTCCAGGTTTTTCTCGACGTGATTCTTTTACCAAAATTAACAGAAACTCCTACTTTGACAAAAATGCATTACCTGAATGTCAGCTTGACACTACGGGTCTTAACAGAGATGAAATAGAGACCCTCAAACTCTTTGCCCAGATCCTCCGTGAGAAAAAAGATAAAAAGGCCAGCGTTCTCTCAGTAACAGCACTGCAGCCTAATACTCGACCAGATCTGGTCAATAAAGAAGAATCTTGCTCAACTTCTGTAGGATCTGAGCCAATTTCACTTTTTAGTCCAGAACCTTCTGCCCACATAACACATGTGGATGAGAAATCAGAGTCTTCCAGCACAGTCTTGATGGTTCAACTGGACTCTAACGGGTCCCCTGATAATGAGAAATCACCCATTCAAGGTGAAGCACCCGTCCGACAATTCCTTGGTAACCTCACTGAAAAGGGGGTTACATGAAAGCCGTATTTGGTAGTGACGCTGGAAAACACAGTAAGACATGAAGCTCTCCTTGACACAGCCGCAGACATCACTTTGATGTCTATTACATTGTTTAACAAACTGAAAACAATAATGCATCAGAAAGGCAAAGATCTTAAACTACATCCATGATCTTTACACATTCAACCCTACACACCTACAGGGACCACTCTTACACATATGGCTTCGATCCATTGGTCTATTGGACCAATGAAACTGGTCCACCCAGTCTATGTGTCCCCGCTTGAAAACGTCCCCCTACTGATAGGCAAGGACCTAATTAACCGCTTGGAACCAGTAATTGACTTCAAGCATTGCCAGATAAGGTTCTGACCTTGATTCTGTCCCTGACTTGAATCACCTTTACTACAATCGCAAATCCCTGCGCATTGTCAAGGGCCTTCTCATGTATGTCTCCGAAACCCTCACTTCTCCTTTGGTCGTGGTGCCTCGTAGCCAAAGGGGGGTAATAATCGCACAGGCCCATGAAACTTCATGCGCAGAACACAGAGGAGTAAAAGCTACATACAATGCACTCCAAAAAGTTGCTTACTGGCCACAAATGAGGAGAGATGTCACAAACCATGTCAGAAACTGTTTGGTTTGTCGCCAATTTCGGCCAGTACATCCAGTCCACCGAGACCCTCTACAGGTATTTCCTCCTCTTGGTCTCGCGACAGCAAATACTACACATCAGTACAGGGCTGATGTGAACAAACATCCTGAAACCACTTACGCTTTTGCCCAGAAACACTTGGAGAAAGGTGTGGAAGGCCGTAAAACCTTCTATGATCACAAAACTTCCTACCAAAATTTCCAGGTAGGGGATAAAGTGTGGTACTGCATCTCTGCCCTACCAACCTGGAAAAGAAATGCAAAAGCAGAGAAGCTCAGCAGGAAGCTTCGCCCACATTGGTCAGGCCCATGCCTGATCACAGACAAACTTTCACCTGTTACCTACCAAATAAAAATCAGCGAAGGTCAGTTGGAACCGACATTTAAATGGGTTCACCAGAATCAGATTAAGCTGCACAAACCCTCCATGGAACTTGTTGAGCACAAATCTAGCCCAAACCACTAAAATTAAAACCCAGCTTGAGGTATGGTCACCAACGAAAAACTCACACCAATGTGTTCAGAAGCAAATTTGGAACAATCTGACATGATACCGTCCTTTCTAGGACGAGAAATGACGGAGTTATAAAATAAACATTTTAATTCAGAATGACGTGAAAGAGTAAGACGGCACAACATTGCCACCCTTGGGTGGAAATTATAAATGCATCCCAAAGATATTCGTCTATAGAAAGAAACAAAACTGCATTAATTTGTTGTCTGAAAGTTAAAACGTAATGTCATATTCGTCTGTTAATTCCGTATATTACACATACATGTTACATGTTCATGCACACCTTAGTTATGTAAATGTAAGCATTATCCTGTTATATTAATCCGCTGCGATGTCCAGATAATGCGTGAATGAATTTCTAATTGTTGTTGTGTGTTCTGACTGTGTATTAATATGTATTAGACAAAGCTAACTTTCCATGTAATAATCATTGGATTCCGTCTATTTGTCTAAATCAGGACTCTCACATGTATGTTGAAATGCGACATTGAATATTACACGCAGTAATCAAGTTGTTTAAGCATTTTAACCTCCACAGTATAACAATTGTAAGAAGTTGCTTTATTTTAGAGTATGAGATTTTGGGCTTGATGAAAAGAGAAATCTATATTTGACTTCGTGTGATTCGACCGAACAAAGATTTCATTTGATCTAGGAGGAGGGACTCGCTCTCCCCTCTGCGGTAAATTTAAATTTAGCAGCAACGCCTCATAGTCTGGGCGACGCCCCAACAATATAAAATAAAGTTAAAATTCCTTTGTTAAGAAGTGCCAAAAGAAGTTGCAAGAAGTTCGAGGAGAGGAGTTCCACTTCGAGCTCCATCCTCAAGAAGAAATGTGCCTCAGCTAAGAAAGCTTAGCTGAAGTTGTTAAAATTACTTTTATCGTCAATTCTCTCGTTTGTAACTCTTCGAACTATTTTTAAAGCGCGCACGTCTTTGCTGCCTATTTTTGTATTAGTTATTTTGACGATTGGAACTCCAAACCAAACTTCCATTTTTGTAACTAGAAAATCCGTCAAAGTTAGTCCAGACCGAGCCCGAGATTTTTATTGAATAGCCATAATTTTATCAACCAGTTTTTTCTGTGTTTGTCTTTCTTCAGTTAAGCAGATAGAAGTCACTGAAACGAAAAGAACTCATAACAAGAGACTGATCTTTGGGTTAAATTGTTGTTACTTCATTCTATTGTTACTTTGGACCATCAACGGTTCATATAATATAATAATTATAGCGTGGTTCCGCTCAAAATTGAACCTGGTGCCCTAAATTCGAGGAAATTAATGTTTTATATTAATATCAAATCACCCAAATATACGAGTTTTGCTACAAGTAATATTACCGCCTTTTCTAAATTAGGTCTGAGGACATGTGTACTTTGATTTACATGTTTGCTTCTTTGTTGCCGTGATTTCAACATCAACAGTACCGTCAAATCCATAAATATAGTCATACTTTGCTCAAAAAGGAAAGGTCACAAGAAAGAGATTTTATTTTCATACTGTAATGGTGAGGCCAGAATCTGCCTCTTCATAGGGGACCTTTATACATAACTACAGATGGAAGTAAACATTATCGTAGGCGTGAGTTAGAAGCATGCATATTTCTGCCCTAAGATGAACAAGGTGAAGAGAAAAATGTGTTATTCAAAAATATTTAGTAATCTTTGCAACTCATAGATAATAGAAGGCATAATAATTCTACATGTTTTGGAGCAACATATAGTATGGTAACATCGAGACAGTTTGTTTTTCAGGGAAGACATTGTTTATTTTAGCAAGACATTGCCAATCTAATGTTAATTGGTCTACTCAGTTCCCTAAAACTTGCACAGGTGATGCAAACTTACCTCTTTAATGAAATGTGTTGAGAAAATATTAATTTATTTATTTGTTAGACATTTTTAACAATTATCTTTGCAACGTTACATATGTTGTCTTTGTAATTTCAATCAAATATTAAGTAATATTTATAAGGTTTACACCTTCCCTTTAAATGGAAATGTGGTTACAAGTCAAAGCATTAAAGGCCATTCATATTTTTATGCTAGGAATCAAAACTCTACAACTGTGTTCTTCTTTGCACCAGGGAACACAGAAACATTAGACTTTTAAAACGTCTACATGGACCCACTGAGCAGTCTGGGCCAACAAAGTGCCATTTTTGTGTCTGTTCAGAAAGCCTTCACCAGCTTTCTTGGACATTTATGCTAATCGTGATATTCATTGTAGGATTTAAATGACTTCTTCAAACTTGCTTCCATCAAGTTTATCTTTTTATGGGCAGCTGCTTCAGCCTGACCATGTAACCCCACATCATCTCTAAGAGCATTCAGGTCTGCTGGATTTAATGAGCCTCCCTTTTAGTTAAAAAATTACTCCAGTCATCTGCTGCTAATCTGCTATGCTTCCTTTGTGCGGTGAAGACCAAACAGAATCCAACAGTAAGCTGTCACGGCTGTCTGTCCAACACACCTTTATGCAGTGTTAAAGTGCATTCACACAAAGTGATGTAATCCACAGTGAAATCAATTCTCCCAGACAAGACTCCCAGCCTGATTAGTATTATGTGCTTTGAGTAGCAAGTGTTGCATATTCAGTCTAATCTACCCGCATATGTTACTGATTGCTGCTTTACTGATTTTTTATTTATTTATTTTTTTTTACTCAGTGATTTCCTGTCTCACACAACTCGCATATGTTGTGAGTCGTTTGCTGCTGCTTCCACATATTACAGGTTCTGCAGTTTCAGTGATCCAATTTGAAATGTGTGTCCACAGCCAAACATACTAATAATTTAATTCTGTTTAAGATCTGTGCCCTCTGTGTTAATGTTAAAATGTCTCCTGGACAACACAGTCATTGTCAACAAGCAGCAGAATGATGGCTCAAGGTGCTGCCACTTAGTTCTTCAGCTTATACTGTACTTCAGAAAGTAAGTTATATATTTTCAGTGTTTCTCCACCAGTTATATTGCAATCCAGACATCTTAAGCTCCTGTAGAAAGGTGTGAAAGGTACGATTTACCTAAATAAACATGAAAAAATCCAATTGTCTCATATTTCAAACAATATCCAGCAAAATAATGAAGTAGTCTAGTAATTAAAGGCTGTGAAAAATCATTGGGGTGGGTGGAATAATCTGTATTATAATGCTTATTCAGTAAACACTAAATGCAATTAGTCCAATCCTGTTATTCTAACTGACCCACTGCTGAGTTTTGGCGTTGGATGCCCTTCCTGTAAACTGTTAAAAAAAGTAATGAAGACAAACTAATGCAGTTGAAAGATACACTATGTCTATTCATCAGGACACCAACTCAAGAGATGAGGTCCCTTACCAATCATTCTGTTCCCTTGAGTTGAGCAGTTCTCATGTACTATTTTATTTTTGCTAATTCTGCCTCACCATTCTTCTGTTACAATACTGTCCTTGCAACCCTGCCGGAAAAAGACAATATTTCCTTTGGACTGGTAAGAGGCATCAAATGTGTAAAATCTCAGCAAAAAGTGTCACCTGTCACTCATTGTAGCATTAGACCAGACCCCCCAAAAAACACAAAGTGGAAAAAAGCAGCATAGTAACGAAAAGTAGTAAATCTTGTTGGTAAAACAAGTTTAAAACTATTTAAAACTGCAAAGTGCTTTGTGACATCATCACATAAATTAAACTCATATTTCTAGGTTCTGTGACTTTTTTTTTTTTTTTCAATTTTAAAACCTGCATAGATATATACATTTATTAGGTACAGGGGTAGTGAATTATGATTTCAGAAGGTTTGGATAGAGAAAATGTCCTCATGTACAGGTCTGCAGCACATTATGTTTAAATCGCATTAGAATTTAGTTATAAATTATTATTAATTTTTATATATTCAAGTTAACTGATTGTTGAACTGGCTGTTACCTCCATCACATCAATGTTTTTTGTGGTGTCCATAAATCCACACAACTCACTTTTTAGTGAGCTGTTGGCCAGTAAATGAATGTGTTAAAATCTTCATTGACCGATCATAGTTGGCTTGAATATCACATATTTTCTAAAGCCAAATTGTTGAATTTAATGGTTCTTTTTTTAGTGTAATTTGTGGTTTGTTTCTTAAAAGTGTTTCACTTTTCAAAACTGATTAAACACTTACTAACATATATCTGCTCCTGCTTGGGGTCCGGACAGGATAGAGTCCAGACCTGGACCACAGTCCGCCCATTAGTACGCTGATCAGCTGGGTCAATGCTATTTGGACTGTGGGTATTTTATGGAAATGGCATAAGTGGCCACTTTGAAAAACTGGTGTCGAGGAAGTGTGGCATCGCTACATCCAGCTCTTCTAAATATTTTTGGTAAAGACTTTTTTTTTCCTCGCTAGATACGACTTTGTACTAGGTTGTACTGCCTTACTGAGCATAAAAGAGTCAACATCCAGCAGATACAGCGATGGAGAGCTTCATGGCCGCAAAATCTGTCTGTCTACTATTAAACTGTTGAAGTTAAGTCATGTCTTACTAAAGTACTATTGGCATTTTGCAGTTTTTTGCCATGTTTATGATCAAAATGCTTAAATTTAGAAGGTTGGTAGTTGTTTTGATTACAGATAAGAGGCACTTAAGAGGTTGAAAGCTTTTGTCAATGTCAGACTTTTTGGTGCAACATACTTTATTGCTGTTTTCTTTAGTCAGTACTGTGTCATTAAGATCTGTAATCCTAATCACTATTGCCCTTGCAAAATATAGTAGTACACATACACTACGTTATTTATGATGGGTAAGATCACAGGCTGCCCACTGCCTTCCCAGAAAAACAGGACATCTCCAGGTCATCTCCGGCGCCGTGGCCTCTCCAGAGTTGGAGAATCCTTGAAGACACTCATCATCCTGCCCGCCCCCTGTTCACTCTCCTGCCCTCTGAAAAACGATACAGGACTCTAAGGGCAAAGAATAACAGACCCCAGAACTGTTTCTTCCTGTGGGCCATCAGATCCCACACTAACAGAGACTTCATAGCTGTCATGTATTTTAAAGGGTGTTTTATTGGCGCAGTAATTTTGTTGTATTGCTATTTTGTGTAATTGCAGTTTTAAATTTATTTTATTCTAATGGCTTTATTGTTGCAGTCCTTCAGACCTACTGACAATGGCCGAATCCCTGCAGGCTGCTTTTTCTGTTAGAATCCCACTCAAACTAGGTCCAGCCTTCGGCATATAATCAACCACCAGATCTTCCTGTCTGCACTTTTTGACTTTTGTGTTTTTCACAGCTGCAGGGCTCGGTTCTTGTTCTTCTCTATTTACCTGGGTTCCGTAATATGCTCACACAGCTTTTTCTAACATTGCTATGACGGCGACACACGGCTCTTCCTGTCCTTTCCACAATATGATTCAATTGTCTCATTGTGCATTTCTGCCTGTCTCTCTGGCAGTACTGCTTAAATGAAAAAGAGACATTTTCAACTCATACAATGCACTATTATCATCATCATCTAAGGATCTATACTAATTGTCCCTGCCACATGCCAAAAATCGGGGTTGTCACTGAAAACCATCTGAGCTTTAATCATATGCCCTCCTTCTCTGGGGCATCCACATTCCCCCTCTACAACATAAGATGGATCACTCCAAATATTCAAAAAGTTGTTCAAGAACAAGCTCTTGTGCAAAGTTCTACCCTGCAGTTAAACTAAAAAAAAACTTTTCAAACTTTTCTTATCGGTCTTATTTTGCACTAGTGACTCATGAGTCAGAAAAGACTATTGTAATCATACTCTGCCCTAATGTTTTTTCCAAAGGTTCAAGAAGGCATGTGCAGTATGTGGTTAATTTAACAAGTGTATATTTGTTGAACCACAAAGCGTAGCAGACTGGTACTTTCACTGAGACAATTACCAGCAGGACTGTTTAACAAGGCTGTTGATGAATGTGGGTACACTGTATTGTATTTATTACATTGTTTAAACAATACGTCTTGAGAATAACGCACATTTTCATTGTCTAATATTAATTCAGTTTTATAAGTGGTGCTTTCTTTCGCATCACATGTTCCAGGCGAGTTGAGACAATTCGAAACAGTGATGTGAAAACACTGCAGACTGCAGAATGGTCAGAGAGAAGTGTCACTACCGCCGCGTTGTCGTTGAGCAACTGCAGTCATCTCATAGGTGTGTACACAGCAATCTCACGGTGCTCAAGCTACATTGAGAGCAAAGGGTTTTAAAATGACCTCAGGTCAGGTATTTTACAGTTAATCGGCATGTGTGTCTGCTTTAAAAAAAATAAAAGTAGGTGTGTGTGAGATAGAGACAGGCCTTGTTGTGCTAATACAGTTTAATACTAATTAGCCGAGTGCCTCTGAGCCTGCAGTGTCCTCACCATTTTCTAACAGTTTCCATGAAAACAAGAAGTCACTCTGATACTGCAACAATGGTGACCTGTAGTCCTTGTTTTTTTGTGGGGGTTTTTTTTGAAAGGGGAGGAGTATTTATTTATTTTTTTTATGTTCTCCATGAACATGACATTTCAGCACAAGACTGACATCCCTAAAGGCGAACAGCCAAAAGTGATGAGTTGTCTTGTATCGCATCTCTGAGAAAGACTTGTTCGGAAAACCCCGAGAGTTGACAGACTGACAGGAACCAGTCCACTGAGACCCTGTCAGACACTGCGTGTGTGTGTGTGTCTTTCTGGCCTCTTATATGTGTGCTAGTGAGGGTCACATGTGACAAACAGCTTGTTGGATCTTAAATCAGGAACGCTGGAGAACAAAATCAATTAAGGACAGTTTGGGGTAATAGGCCTCTGATGGATACTCATATTAGCACATTTTGCAATGAGAAACTGCGCCCGTAACCCCCTAAGAGGTGTCCCTCCTAGCTACCAGATGGCCTTGATGGGCTTCTTTGCCTTGGGGGCATCTGTATTTAGAGACAAATAATCACTGTGGGTCAGCACTGGCTCAGTGGGCAGAGTGGCATTGACCATTGGCTGAATCCCCTTGGCCATCTCAAAGTTTCCCTGGGCAACATAAAAAACTGCCCAACCACAGTCATTAATGAGTACAAGCTTGCGTGTATCTGAGCAGCAGTGCCAAGCTCAGTAAAAACTGGTGAGGGTTTCAACAGGAAGGTGCCAAACCAACGTTCCAAACATATGATCTGCTGTTGTGATCCCAAGCTTACAGAATAAGTGGAAAGAGAAAATAAAAAATTGCATCTGTATTTATTGGTTTAATGTTTGTAAATCCAGTCATCATTTGCCTAATCCAGGGTGTGATTCTAAAGTTTTCTAACTGCAAGTTTTGTAGAAAAATGCATGCAAAAAAATAGGTATATGTAAATTATGTAAATATGTCGCATTGTTACCCTACACACAGGGATTTTCATAATATGCCAGATATTAAGCTGAAAAGTCTTTCAAATGAGTGAAGAATGTTGTCCATGTCTTTGCTGTCAGTCAGACCGAGAGGTAGCACAAATCCATAACTTTGAACCAGATGGTGTTTAAACAGCAACAGATGTCCAATGAAGAAGTGTGACACTCCAGGTAAAAGGAAACTGTCCCCCTGTAAAGTACAACATAGTATGTCAAAATGTAATGTGCATTACCATCACAATACACAGAACTTTCTGACAGGAAGGTAGCAACTACCATTGTTGTTTCAACTATTATCTTGACATGTTCTGCATCATTAAGGAATGCAAAGAACACAACTGTTTACTAACTCTAACCATCTCTTAATTTCAATACCAGCAACTTTATTAATTGCAGGGAAAAAATGCTTAGCATTGTTGGAGCTTCTCTCTGCAGAACCAGACTGACATAAAAGCCAAAACCTTCAATAACAACAAACAAAATAAGAAGTTTACAAAAAACGGCATTAGACAACAGTGCCATAAATAAATGAATATTTATAATATGATGACATAAAGGTTTATGGTTTGTAGTTGAATATGAGATAAATGATTAACAACTAACAGCCAAGATGTTTAGTTGTGACAAATATGACGGGAAAAAAGGATTGTCCGGTTTTAGTCCTGTTTTCAGTTCCATACAAATGAGAGATGGGCTGATTAGTCTCTGCTGGCTTTAATGTACGTGCTGCTTTGACCACCCAGCACAGCTCTCAGTGAGGGGAAGGATTGTCCAGGACTGAGAGAAGTTTAGGCAGCACCCCTCTCAGCTACAAGGTGTAGAGTGTCAAGCTCGGCCCCAGAACCAGCCAGGCCTCCTGATTAAATTGTCTAATGTGTTGACCGCCTTCGCGCTGCTGCCTCAGCAGAACAAAGCATGGGAGATGACACTGACCACCAGGTACTTATAGAACATCCGCAGCATGGTGCGGCAGACATTAGAAGACCAGAGCCTCCGTAGGTGGAGAGCCAACTCTGGGCTTTTTTATAAATCACTGTGGAGTTTATCCCCCAGTCCAGTGTTACTTGTAGTCTATTATGATCCCACTCAGTTCTGCAGGTGAACATATTGGGGCAGCCACTGAATAAATCCATAGTCCAAGGAATGATGAAAGCCTCCACATGAATGCTTTTTTTTCTTTTCTCTCCATGCAGAAAAGGCCATATGGTGTTAAAGACACTGCAAATACCAAAAAACATAACCCGAGCCCCCAGGCTTGTCCAGGTGGGTGGAAATGTGGTGGAGCAGGTGGATGATGGCATCATTCACTCCAAGTTGAGGTTAATAAGTTAACTGGAGGGTGTCAAGTGGGCATTTAACCAGGCGCCGCAGAGACTCAAGAACCAGTCTCTCATAAGCCATTATAATGTGAGACGTTAACACCAGTGACCTGAGGACAATAGGGCCACCTATGGTACAGGAACCAAGCATGACTTCTCTGCACAGCTTAATGCTTATATGGGTCCTTTGTCTGTAGCCCCTCATATGATCCAGGTAACCATTTGTTGAAATGGAAATCTATGGAGGCAGGCATCTGTTGGGATTTCACCACTTTTGGAGCAAGGAAACAAAACGGTGGATAAAGGGGCTTACTCTTTCTATATATATATAGAGTAAGCGCCATTATTAGTGTATATATACACACCACACAAAATTCTATTCCCAGCCCTTGCAGGTCCTTTGGAATGCACACACATATATATATATATAAAAAAAAAAATTCCCCACTCGCCCCTTTTTCTCTTTTGGGGCGGTCTTACTTCTTCCTTCAAGCTCGGGTCCTCTACCAGAGGCCTGGGAGCTTGAGGGTCCTGCGCAGTATCTTAGCTGTTCCTAGGACTGCGCTCTTCTGGACAGAGATCTCAGATGTTGTTCCTGGGATCTGCTGGAGCCACTCTCCCAGTTTGGGGGTCACAGCCCCCAGGGTTCCTATCACCACGGGCACCACTTGTGCCTTCACCTTCCACATCTTTTCTATCTCCTCTTTCAGCCCTTGGTATTTCTCAAGTTTCTCGTGTTCCTTCTTCCTGATGTTGCTATCGCTGGGATTGCTACATCTATCACTACAGCCTTGTTCTCCTGTTTGTCCACAACTACTATGTCCGGTTGGTTGGCCATTACCAGTTTGTCAGTCTGTATCTGGAAGTCCCACAGGATCTTAGCTCTGTCATTCTCAACCACCTTTGGAGGTGTGTCCCATCGTGACCGGGACTTCCAGTCGTACTCGGCACAGATGTTCCTGTGTACTATGCCAGCCACTTGGTTATGGCGTTCCATGTAAGCCCTGCCTGCTAGCATCTTGCACCCCGCTGTTATGTGCTGGATTGTCTCAGGGCATCTTTGCACAGCCTGCACCTGGGGTCTTGCCTGGTATGGTAGATCCCAGCCTCTATTGATCTTGTACTCAGAGCCTGCTCCTGTGCTGCTAGAATTAGTGCCTCTGTGCTGTCTTTCAGTCCAGCTTTGTCCAGCCACTGGTAGGATTTTTCAATGTCAGCCACTTCTTCTATCTGCCGGTGATACATACCGTGCAGGGTTAATCCTTCCATGATGGATCCTGCTCTTCCTGTCCTTGCTCCTCCTCTGATTTCTGCTGCCTGAGGTATTCACTAAGCACGTCATCACTTGGGGCCATCTTCCTGATGTATTCACGGAGCTTAGTTGTTTCATCCTGGATAGTGGCTCTGATGCTCACTAGTCCTCGGCCTCCTTCCTTGCGCTTAGCGTACAGTCTCAGGGTGCTGGATTTGGGGTGAAACCCTCCATGCATTGTGAGGAGCTTCCTTGTCTTGATGTCAGTGGCTTCCATCTCCTCCTTTGGCCAGCTTATTATGCCAGCTGGGTACCTGATGACCGGGAGGGCGTAGGTGTTGATCGCCCGGACCTTGTTCTTCCCATTCAGCTGACTTCTCAGGACTTGCCTTACTCTCTGGAGGTACTTGGTGGTCGCTGCTTTCCTTGTGGCCTCTTCGTGGTTACCATTTGCCTGCGGGACCCCAAGGTACTTGTAGCTGTCTTCCACATCTGCTATCTTGCCTTCTGGTAGTTCAATCCCCTCAGTTCTGACTACCTTTCCACTCCTCGCAACCATCCGGCCACACTTGTCCAGTCCGAATGACATTCCGATGTCTTGGCTGTATATCCTGGTGGTATGTATCAGCAGTCGATGTCGCGTTCGCTTCTGGCATACAGCTTGATGTCATCCATGTAGAGGAGGTGGCTGACGGTTGCTCCATTGCGTGGTCGATATCCGTAACCACTCTTGGCGATGATCTGGCTGAGGGGGTTCAGGCCTATGCAGAACAGCAGCGGGACAGAGCATCTCCTTGGTATATGCCGCACTTGATGTTGACTTGGGCAATTGGCTGGAAGTTGGCCTCTAGCGTTGTTTTCCACCTTCCCATTGAGTTATGGATGAAGGCTCTTAGAGTCCTGTTGATCGTGTACAGTTCTAAGCATTCCATGATCCATGTGTGCGGCATCAGTCGTAGGCTTTCTTGTAGTCAATCCAGGCAGTGCACAGGTTGGTATGTCTGGTCTTGCAGTCTCGGGTGACCGCTTTATCTACCAGGAGCTGGTGCTTGGCTCCTCTGGTGTTACTACCAATTCCTTTCTGTGCTTTGCTCATGTATTGATCCACGTGCTTGGTCATCTTAGCCGCTATGATGCCCGACAGGAGCTTCCATGTTGTGCAGAGGCAGGTTATTGGGCGGTAGTTGGATGGGACTGCTCCCTTCTGGGGTCCTTCACGATCAGTACTGTTCGTCCTTCCGTTAGCCATTCAGGGTGGGTTCCATCCACTATTAGCGTGTTCATTTGTGCCGCCAGTCGCTCATGAAGGGAAGTTAGCTTCTTTAGCCAGTAGGCATGGATCATGTCAGGCCCTGGTGCTGTCCAGTTCTTCATGCCTGAGACCCTCTCTTGGATGTCTGCCATTGTGATGGTTACTGGATCTTGTTCAGGAAGGTTGCTGTGGTCTGCTCTCAAGTCCACCAGCCATTGGGCATTGCTGTTATGTGTTGCGTCCTTCTCCCATATGTTCTTCCAGTATTCTTCAGTCTCCAGGCTTATATAGCCTTATATATATATATATAATATTTTTCTTATTGCCTTTTGTCCTGATTCAAACTTTTTACCATCTTCTCTTTTCTGTTCCCCCCCTTTATTTTTTTCTCCTTCCAAAGTGTTTGCCCTTAATACCTAATTTAAATTTAATAATTTAATTGTAAATATAAATAATTTGTTTTGTGCATATTCACATTTGAAATGACGCTGTTCCCTCCGCCATCTGTAATGACACACTTAACGTTTAGCATTGACAAGATAAATGACTTTCAGCTGCCAAAAAGGAAAAAAACATTTATAAACTGAACTTCCTGACCTTTGGCAGTCTGATTCACAGCTTCCTTGTTCTTTCTTTGGCAGATGCTCTATAAACAGCAAATCCACTGTCTTACTTCTCTGAGGCAGCATTAATGAAAACGTGTTTGTTGCTTGTGCTGGTGGCAATAAAGTTCACTACATACTGTAAAATAAGAACAACACCTGCTGATCTGCTGAGATTTATTATTGTACCCCACCTAATGAAATAGAAATAATTTCCGGAAAAAGTATAGCACCTATAACAAACCCATCTACATTTTCACTGACAGGTGTTATTGGATTTAATAGCTATAAATAATAAGAGCTCAAAATTCAATCGGTTAGGTAGAATTGCTATCAAAATCTGGTGTACCCACTGTTCGGTCACTAGCTACAGTATAGTTTGCAGATGGCTGTTGTTAACACAGTGTGTCATTTTATGCATCATTAGGAGTCTTTTTCCACTTCCTTTCTGCAGAAATAAGTCAAATGTTTTGCTTGAGTAGGTCACATTGGTGTGTTGTCGAAATAGTTGACTTGAATAGTATTTCACTCACCCACTTACTCACTCACACCAGTGCATGTACTGTAGCTGGCACTCACTGTGGACTACCATCAGTTACTGACTGTGTTCTGTGTCCAGGAATCGTTTCATTTCCTCTGGCGTTGTGCTCATTGCTTGTCATTCTTTACTTTCACTGATGTGACCATGTCCCATTTCTAAGGCAGCATCTCCAGTTTGCTTAAAATTTTTTAAAAGTTCTACTAAGGCACTAATAAAACTCAGTAAAAGTATATAACACACTACTGAATTTAATGCCACTGGTAACGTGAATGTACAAGTCTAATCCAGTTTTGTTCGACCAACTCTAATAAGTCAAATTTTCCAGTGATTATTACAATTAGGACAACAATCTGTGTTACTATGGAGACTTGGTGTTGACAGAAGCTGATAAAGACAAATGTGGGTTATTCTCTTAATTGATAGGTGGTTAAGCCATTATAATATATGCTCAGACATAAAATGCTAATATATTAAAGTTCAAGTGATGTATCTCAAAACTGTACATAAGTAAATGTATTTACATCTCTCTTGTCTCCCAACATTAATACTGTATATCTCTCTTCTTTAAATTGAAAAACTCAGTCAGGAGCAGTAAGATATTTCAGTATACTTTAGGGAGGGCAGAGTGATGTTCTTAAAGAAGAACCATGGCTGATAATCAGTTAAATAGGCTTAACAATTACAATTTCCTGTAAATATTGTAAATATTCCTGTATAGTACATAGGCTCTTCTTACACTGAATGTCTTGACTTTACTAAACGTAACCTTGTAATCTGTATGAGGTATTAAAAAGGTCAAGTTGTAGTAACATAAAACAATGATTGGATGCAGTAGACAGTTAAGGTTTACTAAAAACTCATATTTCAAATTACATTTTCAAACTACAACACTGTATCAGAGGAGTCTCTGAAGCGTTGCCTGGCTCTGATTTCTATTCAGGGAACTACTTTCGGTTGGCAAGCGGTGGAGGAAGTGAGCTTGTGATCTGTTTAGTCCCTAGCCCGGAGAGGATGGCCAGGCAAGTGAAATGCAGCGCTTATCCTTCCTTATCTGCAACACTGTGGCGTCCTTGAGCAAGACCCTTAATCCCAGGTCCTCCAGTGGAGCTGCTCAGAGGCCTGTGGGCAGCTTCCAGGTGTGAATGTGTGTAACAGAGTTATTGTGTTAATCATGTTAGTTGATTCCGCAAAATTCCAGTATGAGGTGTGTGTTAATTAGTGTCTAAATGCAAAGACCATTAAGGAGCAAGAGACACTCGGCCGCTGTTCGATCTTTGCAGCTCTACAAGTCCACTGTCTTACTTTCTATGGACATTGTCTCAGGTCAGGTTTACTGTTTTCAGTCCTTATACTGCAGTGTTCCAGTTTATTGGAAGCCGTACTGTGCAACACAGATGTAATAAACCTGATACAACACTAACCTTAATGTACTACTGTGTAATATGATAATACCTGCTAAATTGTAAGTTACAGAATCATTGCCATGCTCTGCTACCTATAAACAATAAAGCTGAGCTAAGGAAGCTCCTAACTTAGCCCTTGCTGCAGGGGTAGAACGGGGACAATGTGGACACACTGGTGGCTAGACTAAAGAAACCAACTCAGGATGCTACTGTTGAAAAGACAATTTGATATATGATAAGTACATAAATTATGCTGTGTTTTCAGCTTTTTGCAATATGAACAATCTACATGGCAGTTCATCGTTCCTAAAATGATTGAATGCGGTTAGTTTTCAAGGCCTCACCTTTTATTACCTTGTTTGGCCTGGTCTGTCTAAGACTGCATTTCTAGACCTTTAGCCTCCTTTTGTGTGTGTTTTTCTACCCCAGTTTCCTCTTAATCTTGCTGTTACATACTTACCAGCCAGTAATCTCTGCTTCTGTCATGTATACTATTTTACCAGTTATCAGTAAAGTGAACCGTTTCTCAATCAGTCCCTTAGGTCTGTACTGGACTCCATTTTACGAATGTGACCTGTATGTGCACAGTTGGAATACACTTGGATATTTTGGATACAGGAAATTATGAATGAACAGCTAACTGTAACATCACCCTATAGATCTACCAAAAATAAGCCAATAAAATTGATATACAAGAACCAAATGACCCAAAAGTGTAAACAGCACTTTTCCTTTAAGCCTGTGTCCTTGTTTCTGTGATGACAGCTCTAATGAGTGACCCTCCCTGCCCCAGGAAAATATTATCACCTGTGTTGGCTCACCTTAACAAACAAATGTGACAAGGTGACACAGGATTAACTGAAACACTGATACACCATCTCCCACCTGTTTGCCAGAGTCTGCAAAGTCCTTATTCTGGTTCTTTATTATCTCTGATTCTATCTCTGTCTGTGTCCTTGTTCTGTTTAAATCATAGTGTGCCAAATGTGTAAAAGACCCCTCTAAATAAAATTGACCTGCACAAATAGGGTTCCTATAGTGCAGCATACTGGTAAGGAATACACTTTGGCAGTAGATTAGATTCATACTGTCTGGAAATATTTAGTTCAAATGAAAATGCAGCAGTAGTGATGCTGAGAAATAGCTGAGAGTATAATGCCCTTGTCAGAAAAGAAGTGCAATTATCTTAAATGTCAGGACATGGTTTGTTAACCTGTACTTACCCTGATCCTCAGGGCAACAACCAGGGGCCTAAAGTGTCCATTTATTTTGAAATAGTTGCATGGAGACATGTTTAAATCTTGTAAGAAACAGGATGGCGACGCGTTTTCTCTTTAAAATACATTAACACAGCACCAGTGTGTGTAGGGACAAGTAGAAAGCTGAACATCTGGTTCTTAACCCCATGGGTGAATGTGAAGCAGAAGTGCTTATTGTACTCAGCAAAACCACTCAAAAAACACAGTTTATCTAAATAAAATACATAACAGGCAAGAAATATTAGATCTTGTGTTATAAAAGTACAAACCCTCACTGGACTTGTGATTGAGTTCAACATTTAGTCTTTTGTGTAAGCTGAGAATTCATATTCCTTATACATTGTTGAGGTTCTGCTCAGGTATTTTGCACTGGTGTGGCTCGTCCGCTGCGTTTGGACTCAACAACTGCTCACAGCGTACAGATCAGTCAACAGGCCATAGCACAAGAAACATTTAGTTTGAAAGTGAGTTGCGCATGTGTGTGAAGAGACACTAGAGGAGATACATGAAGTCTCTCAAGGAACGTGACAATGTAGAGGTTAACTGGTTGTTGTTGGAGCCAGGCTGGGATGAGGTTAAGCATCATAACACACAAATGGTCGTGCTAGTTCTTCAGTTGGCTTCATCCTGTCTGTTTGTCCTCTAGTGTTTGGGAATCTAAGCACAATTACAAAGTTGTACACAGTGCATGACGACTTTGCCTGAATCACAGTCACACCCTTTTTCACATCAGCAGGGATGTAAAAGACCTGAGGTGTTGTTGCCAGCTACACTGATGCTGCTACTCGAGGTGACGTAAAGAGGGTCACTATGATAAACATTAAATCATATACCATGGTACCTTTTATATAAAACAGTGAACGGCCAGTAAAAAAGGGAAGGATTTAGAAAAGGTCACCATCATGTTTTTTACATTGGATGTCATTGGCAAGTCATCACTGGGACTTTGGTGTAAGATGATACATAGGAATAGCTTTTTTCCCCAATTGCTACCTACCTGTAAGTTAAGGCTGGAACTCGCCTGTGTTCATAGTCAAGTGAGCCCCACTCTTACGGCCATTGTTGCTCCCTGTGGATCAGTCTGCAGCAGAACACAGGAGGCTGCTGTAGTAGAAGGAAGCAAGAACTTGTTTAACATGCTGGTTGCACCAGCATTTATGTTGCGTTCAGTCTTGTAAACACGTGAGCGGCCTTGATATCTGTAAATTTGAGGTAGGAAGTAATTGGGTGAACCAATCACCACCAAGAAATTTGTCAAATTTTGTCATTTCAGATCTTTCACTTGGTTTTGAGCCACTCTCCATAAAGCATGAAGCTGAATACAATAAAATACATAACAAATGCAAAAATGGTTGGATTGATCCCAACTGTAGAATTTAACTCAATCGCAGGATCTGTGATAACTAGTGCCGCCATTAATTTGTCACCCATCACATTTATCTTGCGTAGGATCAACCAAAGGATACAACTCTGTCTTGCTTAATTTATTAGATCGCTAATTATTTGTTTATCTCAGACGAGCAGCTGTCACCACATTACTTCCTGCGTTGCTGCTAATTTTTCCCAGGAAAGCTATTATGTCATTGACAATTATCAGAAAAGAGAAAACAGTTTCTATGAGAATACCTCACTCTAATTAAAGATCCATTTGTTTATTGGGTCTGTTACTGTGAGAACTCTACTACACTAAGAAGTACTGATCTGACTGCAACACCTCCTTCTGTTGTCTTCCAACATGTCTCCTTGCTCATTTACACTTCAAACCAAAGCCTACCTGCTGTAAGGAAGTACTTTTGGGTTTATAGGTACGTATACCCACGCTGATGTGAGGGATAATTAGAGGGAGCTCTCTGTCTGTGCACCCTTGAGGTTTATTTTACAGCCTGGAAGCAGTGATGTCAATTCATTTTGCAGCTTTATGATTCTCCAAGCACCCATTTTCATTTAAGGCGTTGAATCGATATGGGACAAATTTTGCCGCCGATGAACTGTGACGGCCCCGCTGTGTATGTGGGTGTGACCTATCGCAGCAAAAGCAGTGAATAGACACATACAGGCCGCTATGCATGAATAAACGAGGACAGAAATAGATCTTCAGGTATTGTTCGACTCGCTGCAGAGACAACAGGGTCATCCTCTCTCAATCCTAGTCTGCGTCTGAGGATCTCTTTATCCATGACAGGCTCTCTCAGAGGGGTGGTTTATTTAAAATATGAGTGAGGAATAGGAAAGAAGGAGGAGAGCGAGCGAAGAGAGGTAAACAAGGACTGTCAGCAAACAGCCAGAGACTTCTTTGTCACTTGGAGAAAGAGAGCAAACAACACAGACAGAGTGCGCATGGAGGTGTGTGTGTGTTTGTGTCAGCATCTCTGCATTGAGTGCGTGTATATGCGAGTCTGAATGTATCTTTGTGTCTGCGATTGAAAAGGATGGCAGGAACTGTGGGAAGCCGTGGGAGGTTATTAGGAGTGTTGCATCATGGGACGTAAGTTCAATTAAAGTTCAATGCTGAGCGAGTTGACCCAGAAGCATTGTCAAGATAAGACACACGCAACACGCACAGGCGAATGGCTGAGTCCAAAATTTAGCATCTTGGGGGCATAATGCCCATGGTGCTTTAATGCACTTTCTAAAGGACACACACACACACACACACACACACACACACACTACACAAACATACAGCTGATGAGCTTATCTCATCTGAATGTAGTCTATTCATTTGTTTGCCAAGAGTGTAGATAAAGCAGAGGGACAAAGAACACCAGGCACTGTAAATCCCTTTATGTGTGAGACAAAATATGTGTGTGCAAGCCCATGAATGTGTGTGTGTGTGTGTGTGTGTGTAACTGGCTACTGTCTATGTGTACGGCCAAGTTATCAAGTGATTCAGTTAAAGCAGATGGGGGTCCTTCCATTCAATGTCAGTGCTTCACTTAAATGAGATATGGTGATGGTGTATTCATCACGATTCTGTCGACAGGTTCACCCGATGAGTTGGTTATGAAGGATATTTAAGACAAACCAAACCCGGATTCTTGTTCTTATATATTGACCAAAAGCCCATCAAAATGCCTCATACGTAATTACTTTATTAGGTTTATGGTTCACTTAAATCAAACAAATTTGACTTCAGAGTGATCATTTCTTATGATTCCAAAATCAAAGTCTGGTGTAGCACCAGCACAACTTATCCACTCATCCGGCCTTTAAGTTTATGACAATACCTTGAACTTTAATAATGGCAAGATCAATAAGTCATTGCGCAAAAAGTCAACATATAATTCAGTCCATGTCTGACAGCAGTCTCACAAAGACTTTTTACTAACCTGAGTCATAAAATTCTATGCTATACAACAATGTAAAAAAATAATAAAGGGGCCAGAGTAACAGCTGTACTTTATTAAATATATTAAATACTGCAGCTATACTTGGTTCAAACAGTAGTCTCAATTCAGGCTCTTCTGGCTTACAACACTGGTACACTGCAGCTAAGCAGCACGACTGTCATAGGGTCAGGAAGTATGTTATATTTGGACCGGGACAACTAACCTGGGAAGTAAGTTGTTTATGAAGTCTGACTATAAATAAGTTAGTAATGTTACCATCTTCGCTGTAATGAAATGATGCATCTCCAAGTGAATAGCATTTAAGGTTTGACGAGTACACAGATGTCCTTGTAAAACAAAAATAAAAAATTGGTTGTAATCTGTAACAATTAAGGCATTTTTTGTATTATGTGCAAATGATAACTTATAAATAAATTGGAATGAATAAAGAATAAAGAATAAATTGGGTGCCATTATGTAATCATAAGTAAATTTTTTACACAAAATACAAAAAGCTCAACGTGTTACATTCAAAATTAATATGTTAAAACGCAAACAGTATGTAGGTTTTAGCAGTCAGTTCGAGATATATTTTAAGGCACAAGCAGTGTGCTGTTAACGTGGCAGAAGCACCAAATCTGAAGGTGCAGGTCAAGGATGAACTGACTAAATCTTAGGGGCCAACTTTTGTGGGTTGTGACCCCACATTCAATTCAATTCAATTCAACTTTATTTACAACAAGGTCATCTCAGGGCACTTTACATAATAAAGTCAAGACTATACAAACATGTAGAGAAAACCCAACAAATCCCCCTTGAGCAAGCCATAGGCAACAGTGGAGAGGAAAAACTCCCTTTAACGGAAGAAACCTCCAGCAGAACCAGGCTCAGGGTGGACGGCCATCTGCCTTGACCGGTTGGGCAGAGTGGAAAGTGGAGAGAGAAAAGAACAGAGCAACAAAAGCAACAACAAAACATTGAGCAGGTTAATAGGACCAGTAGCTGCACACTGGAGGACACACAGCGCCAAATCCGGGGACACCTGTGGACAGGGAGAGAGAGAGGGGGAAAGAGAGGGAGAGAGACGACTACGGGACAAAGAAGACACAGAGTTAATGTCATACAGTGGTGACATTATAGATGTGGGGTGAGAGGAGAGAATGAAGAGAAGAGGAAGTGGCACAGTGCAGAGTCCTCAGCAATCTAAGCCTATAGCAGCATGACTATAACCAACTATAAGCTTTATCAAAAGGAAGGTTTTGAGCCTAGTCTTAAAAATAGGGAGGGTGTCTGCTTCCCGAATCTGGACTGGGAGCTGGTTCCACAGGAGAGGAGCTTGATAGCTAAAGGCTCTGCCTCCCATTCTATTTTTGGAAATTCTGGGAACCACAAGTAGGCCTGCATTTTGGGACCGAAGTGGTCTAGTAGGATGATATAGTACTAAGAGATCTTTTAAATATGATGGGGCTTGGCCGTTTAAGGCTTTATAGGTAAGAAGAAGGGTTTTAAATTCTATTCTGCATTTAATTGGAAGCCAATGGAGAGAAGCTAATGAAGGTGAAATATGATCTCTCTTACCAATCCCAGTCAGTAATCTTGCTGCAGCATTTTTGATTAATTGGAGGCTTTTTAGAGAGTTACTAGGGCAGCCTGAAAGTAAAGAATTACAATAGTCCAATCTAGAAGTAACAAATGCATGAAACAATTTTTCAGCATCGCTTTGGGATAGGATGCTCCTAATTTTGGCAATGTTTCGTAGGTGGAAGAAGGCTGTTCTAGAGATTTGCTTTATGTGTGAGGTAAATGACAAATCCTGGTCAAAAATGACTCCAAGATTCCTTGCAGTACTACTGGGGGCAAGAGTTATGTCGTCTAAAGTAGCGATATGGTTAGAAAACATGTCTCTTAGACTATTAGGCCCAAATACAATCGCTTCAGTTTTATCTAAGTTTAGAAGAAGAAAATTATACGTCATCCAGTCCCTTATATCTTTAAGACATGCTTGTAGTTTGATTAATTTCTTTGTTTCATCAGGTTTCATAGATAGATATAACTGTGTGTCATCAGCATAGCAGTGAAAATTTACAGAGTGTTTTCTAATAATGTTCCCAAGGGGAGACATATATAGAGTAAAGAGTATTGGTCCTAATACAGAGCCTTGTGGAATTCCATAACTAACTTTTGTGTATGTCGAAGATTCATCATTAACATGAGTAAATTGGAATCTATCTGATAGATACGATTTAAACCAATTTAGTGCTGTTCCTTTAATTCCAATTACATGTTCTAGTCTCTGTAATAATATTCTGTGATCAATGGTGTCAAATGCAGCACTAAGATCTAGCAGAACTAGTATAGAGACAAGTCCGTTATCTGAAACCAGAAGAAGATCGTTGGTGACTTTAATCAGTGCGGTTTCTGTGCTATGATGAACTCTAAATCTACTACTACTACTACTACTCTTTCGGCTTTTCCCATCAGGGGTCGCCACAGCGAATCATCCTTTTCCACTTTACTCTATCCTGGGCATCTTCCACTCTGACACCAGCTAACCTCATGTCCTCTGTTAGAACATCCATATATCTCCTCCTTGGTCGTCCTCTCGCCCTCTTGCCTGGCAGCTCCATCTCCAACATCCTTCTACCAATATATTCACTATCCCTCCTCTGCACATGTCCAAACCATCTCAATCTGGCCTCTCTGACTTTGTTGCTAACACAGGCAACGTGTGCTGTCCCTCTGATGAACTCGTTCCTAATTCTGTCCAACCATGTCACTCCTAAGGAGAACCTCAACATCTTCATCTCTGCTGCTTCCATCTCTGCCTCTTGTCTCTTTCTCACTGCTACTGTCTCTAACCCATAGAGCAGAGCTGGTCTCACCACTGTCCTGTACACCTTTCCTTTGAGTCTTGCTGACACTCTTCTGTCACACAACACTCCTGACACTTTCCTCCACCCACTCCAACCTGCCTGCACTCGCCTCTTCACCTCTTTTCCACACTCCCCATCACACTGAACTGTTGACCCCAAGTACTTAAACTCCTGCACCTTCTTCACCTCAGCCCCCTGTAACCTCATGCTTCTACCTGGATCCCTCTTGTTTACACACATGTATTCTGTCTTACTACGACTGACTTTCATACCTCTTCTTTCCAGAGCAAACCTCCACCTCTCCAGCTGTTCCTCCACCTGCTCTCTACTCTCACTGCAAATCGCAATGTCATCTGCAAACATCATTGTACAGGGAGATTCCTGTCTGACCTCATCTGTCAACCTGTCCATCAGCATAGCAAACAAGAAGGGACTCAAAGCCGATCCTTGGTGTAGTCCCATCTCCACCTTGAATTCCTCTGTCTGACCTACGGCACATCTCACCACCGTCATGCTTCTCTCATACATGTCCTGAACTACTCTGACGTACTTCTCTGCCACTCCCGACATCCTCATACAGTACCACAGCTCCTCCCTCGGCACCCTGTCATACGCCTTCTCTAAATCCACAAAGACACAATGCAGCTCCTTCTGACCATCTCTGTACTTTTCCATCAACAACCTCAAAGCGAAAATGGTGTCAGTGGTGCTCTTACGGGCATGAAACCATACTGCTGCTCACAAATCTCCACCTCCTTCCTAAGCCTGGCCTCCACTACTCTTTCCCACAGCTTCATTGTGTGGCTCATCAGCTTTATCCTCTATAGTTGCTACAGTTCTGCGTGTCACCCTTGTTCTTAAAGATCGGCACCAGAACGCTTCTCCTCCATTCCTCAGGCATCTTCTCACTCTCTAAAATCCTGTTAAACAGACCTGTCAGAAACTTCACTGCTGTCTCTCCTAGACACTTCCACACCTCCACAGGTACGTCATCAGGACCTACAGCCTTTCCGCTCTTCATCCTTTTCAGAGCCTTCCTCACCTCATCCTTTCTAATCTCTCCTATTTCCTGCTCCACAACATCCACATCTTCCTCCCTTCTTTCCCTGTCATTTTCCACATTCATCAGCTCCTCAAAATACTCCTTCCATCTTCTCTGCACACTCTCCTGGCTTGTTAGCACCTTTCCATCTCTGTCTTTAATCACCCTTATCTGTTGCACATCTTTCCCATCTCTATCTCTCTGTCTGGCTATCCTGTACAAGTCCTTCTCTCCTTCCTTCATGTCTAACCTGTCATACAGCTCATCGTAAGCTTTCTGTTTGGCCTTTGCCACCTCCCTCTTCACTCTGCGCTGCACTTCCTTGTACTCCTGTCTACTTTCCTCAGTCCTTTCTACATCCCACTTCCTTTTAGCTAACCTCTTCCTCTGGATGCAGTCCTGTACTTCCTCATTCCACCACCAAGTGTCTTTATCATCTTTCCTCTTACCAGATGACACACCAAGCACCTTCCTACCTGTTTCCCTAATTACCTCTGCTGTAGTTTCCCAGTCATCTGGAAGCTCTTCCTGACCACCCAAAGCCTGCGATTCTGTCTGGCTACACTCTCTCCTACCACCACTTTACAGTCACTAACCTCTCTCAAATGACCTCGTCTACATAGAATGTAGTCCACCTGTGTGCTCCTACCTCCACTCTTGTATGTCACTCTATGTTCCTCGTCTGGAAGTAAGTGTTAACTACAGCCATTTCCATCCTCTTAGCAAAGTCCACTACCATCTGTCCTTCTGGATTCCTGTCCTTTACACCAAACCTGCCCATCACCTCCTCATCACCTCTGTTCCCCTCACCAACATGCCCATTGAAGTCTGCTCCAACAACTACTCTCTCTCCTCTGGGGATACTCTCTACAACCTCATCAAACTCACTCCAGAATCTCTCTTTCTCTTCTAACTCACAGCCAACTTGTGGAGCATACCCACTGACTATGTTCACCATCACACCTTCGATTTCTAGCTTTAGGCTCATCACCCTGTCTGAGACTCTTTTCACCTCTAGAACATTGTTCACAAACTCCCTCTTCAGGATCACTCCTACTCCGTTTCTCTTTCTATCCACACCATGGTAGAACAGTTTGTATCCTCCTACAATACTACGTGCTTTGCTGCCTTTCCACCTCGTCTCTTGCACACACAGTACATCTACCTTCCTTCTCTCCATCATGTCTGCCAGCTCTCTACCTTTCCCTGTCATTGTGCCAACGTTAAGAGTCCCTACTCTCAAATCTAAGCTCCTGCCTTTCCCCTTCTCTCTCTGACCACGAACCCTTCTGCCTCCTCTCCTCTTCGACCAACAGTAGTCCAATTTCCACCGGCACCCTGTAGGTTAACAGCACCGGTGGCGGTCGTTGTTAACCCGGGCCTCGACCGATCCGGTATGAAAGTGGTATGGATGATTCGCATGGTTGTACTTGACAAAATTTTACGCCGGATGCCCTTCCTGAAGCAACCCTCTCTATTTATCCGGGCTTGGGACCGGCACAGAAGTTACTGGCTTGCAACCCCTGTGGCTAGATTGCAACCCCTGTGGCTAGATTGCAACCCCTGTGGCTAGATTATGATGAACTCTAAATCCTGACTGAAATTCTTCAAACAAGTCGTTTCTGCGCAGTTGGTCACATAATTGCTTTACAACTACTTTTTCAAGTATTTTAGAAATAAAGGGGAGATTGGATATTGATCTGTAATTGGCTAAGACATCTGGATCCAGACTAGTTTTTTTAAGTAGAGGTTTGATTACAGCTATCTTATAAGCCTTTGGTACATATCCTGTTTGTAAGGATAGATTAATGATATCTAATACGAACATGTCTAATAAGGGTAGAGCATCTTTGAGCAGTCTAACTGGAATAGGGTCTAGCAGACATGTTGTTGGTTTAGATGCCATAATAGTTGAAGTTAGTGCAGCAGGGTCTATGGGCACAAAGCAGTCTAAAAGGGACTGAGGACTTACTGATGATTCTAATTCTGTTGTATTTGTGGGGAGGGTCTGGTGAATTTTATTTCTAATAGCTATGATTTTGTTTGTGAAGAAGGTCATGAAGTCATTGCTACATAGCGTTGAGGGAATACTAGTCTCAACTGAACTATGGCTCTTAGTCAGCCTGGCTACAGTGCTGAAAAGAAACCGGGGGTTGTTCTTGTTTTCCTCTATTAGTGATGAATAATAAGCTGTTCTGGCTTTACGGAGTGCTAATTTGTATAAGTATAAACTGTTTTTCCAGGCTAGGCGTGATTCTTGTGAATGAGTGGAACGCAACTTCCTTTCTAGTCTTCGTGACGCTTGCTTTAAATTGCGGGTTTGCGAGCTATACCATGGAGATCGCCTGTTCAGAATTACTGCCTTTCTTTTTAGAGGGGCAACACTATCAAGTATGGAACGTAAAGATGCTGCATAATTATCAGTAAGGTAATCAACTTGTGCAGGAGTACAGTTAATGAGGCTACTCTCAGTTATATCAGTACATGTTGAAGTAAATGATGAAGGGATCATTTCCTTAAATTTGTTCACAGTGTTTTCAGATAAACACCTACTGAAGCAAAACTTCTTTCTAGCTGCTGTGTAGTCCAATAAACTAAATTCAAATGTTATTAGGAAATGGTCAGAGAGAACAGAATTATGAGGAAATACTGTTAGTTTATCAATTTCAATACCGTATGCAAGGACAAGGTCTAGGGTGTGACTAAAACAGTGAGTGGGTTCATTTACAATTTGAGAGAAACCAATTGAATGTAATAATGAAGTAAATGCTGTGTTGAGGGAGTTACTGTCAGCATCTACGTGAATATTAAAATCGCCCACTATGACGACTTTATCTGCACTAAGCACTAAGTCGGCTAGAAAATCTGAGAATTCAGTCAAAAATTCAGAATAAGGGACTGGAGGACGATACACGATAACAAATAGGAGTGAATTTTGAGTTTTCCAACTTGGGTGTGAAAGTCTCAGAGTAAGACTCTCAAATGAGTTATAACTATGTTTAGGTCTAGGTTCTATCGGTAAGCTTGAGTGATAGATTGCTGCTACTCCTCCACCTCGGCCTGAGCTTCTAGGAACATGATAGTTAATATGACTTGGGGGGGTCGACTCATTTAAACTAACATATTCTTCCTTCTGCAACCAGGTTTCAGTGAGACAAAATAAATCAAATTGATGATCACTTATCAAGTCATTTACTAACAGAGATTTAGATGAGAGAGATCTGATATTTAATAATCCACATTTAATTGTTTTAGTTTTTTGTTCAGTAAGAGGAGCAGTCCTGACTTTTATTAAGTTATTATGATTAACTCCTCTTGTGATCATTTTTAGTTTGTAAAATTTAGTTAATCGGGAAACAGACAAAGTTTCTATAGGAATGTGGGAGTTGTGGGTGGGTAACGGCGGTAAGGATACTGCAGAGAGGCGTGTAGGACTGGATCTCTGCGTCCTAGGCTCAACTCTGGATTGTCAATCTTTTGGTTGTCTAATAAAATCAGCCATATTTTTTGATAAGACAGAGGCACCATCCAAAGTAGGATGGATGCCGTCTCTCCTAATAAGCCTAGGTTTCCCCAAAAACTTTTCCAATTGTCTATGTAGCCCACATCGTTTGCTGGACACCACCTAGACAGCCAGCGGTTGAATGACGACATGCGGCTATACATGTCGTCACTGATCAGGTTTGGCAGGGGTCCAGAGAAAACTACGGAGTCCGACATTGTTTTTGCAAAGTTACACACCGATTCAATATTTGTTTTAGTGACCTCCGATTTGCGTAATCGGGCGTCATTTGTTCCTGCATGAATAATGATCTTACGGTATCTACGTTTATCCTTAGACAGGAGCTTCAAATAGGATTCGATGTCGCCCGCTCTGGCCCCAGGGTAACATTGGATTATGGCCGCTGGCGTCTCTAAGTTCACGTTTCTGACTATGGAGTCGCCAATTACCAGAGTTCGTTCCTCAGCGGGTGTGTCGCGGGGTGGGGAAAATCGATTGGAAACGTGAACCGGCTGGTGGTGAACCTGGGGCGTCTGTTTAGCATTAGATCGCTTACGAACCGTCACCCAGCCGGCCTGGCTTCCCGGCTGCTCGGGTACTGCTGGCTAACAATGGCTAAGCTAACAGTGGCTATGCTAGGTTGGTCCGCACTAGCCTGACTAGCTGGATTGTTTGTCATGGTGCGGAGCCGAGTTTCCAATTCAGAGATCCTCGCCTCCAAAGCTGCAATAACCTCACATTTATTACAAGTACCGTTATCACTAAAGGAGGCCGAGGAAAAACTAAACATGTGGCAGACAGAGCAAGTCAGAGGAGAGACAGAAGGAGACGGAGAAGCCATTGCTAGGTGCTAGGCTAACGAAGCTAGATCGATTAGGTTTAGTTAGCGATTAGCTAGTTTGTTAAGTTATTTCAGGAGAGCAGGTGTTTGCGTAAACAAATCTTATGCCCAAGTGATAGTTTATACACAGATAAGTCACTGATTTAGAAAACAAGAGCTATGATTAACCAGAGAACAATCCTTCGGCAGAGACCCGAAACAGTGTGAAGAAACAGGAAGTGACGCAATAAGTTTACCGCAGGAGGAGTGATTTGCGCACATATGACACATCCGTCTCATTCTTGTTAATCTGATCTTAGGAAGACTTTGAGAATACACTGTCTTCAAATTTAAGACAAGCACCCACTAAGGATCTAAAACGAACCAACCGATTAGATTTTGTTGGTCTAAGGTCAAAGTCACTGTGACCTTATTTCTTATTTCTTAATTATTGCAACACTTTATATATCTCAGAAATGCCTAGAGGGAATTGTAATTTCATGTGGCACTTACATCTGCTTGGACTCACAGATGAACTGATAAGAAAGTGAGTCTTGAAAGACACTTACATAAACTGCGACTTGACTAGCTGTCATCATTTTGATACACAGCATGTGAGAAATCAGCTTTAGTACAAAACTAGTAAAAGAGCAGGTGGAAAACAGCCGGTATATACACTATACTGTGGAAATAATGAGGAATTGATGAGCAGGTGGTCTCAAGGTCAGCACACAGTGAGATGAATGGAAACAAAGGGGAACTTTGGGTCTGCATGGGAACAACAGTTCATGGAAATGTCCTGAGGACAACTGAAATGGTCTCCCAACTGAAACAAATCAACTTTTCTATGTATCCACAGCAGGTAGAAGACCAGGTCATGAGGTATGTTTTTGTTCCAGAAATTGCTTAATATTCACATGAGGAAGGTGGTTATTTTAACCATATTTCTCTGTGCGATACTTGAATTACTGCATGGAGAATTGTCTTGTCAAAACAGGCTTTACTTTTAATAAGCTTTAACAGACAAAACAACCACTGTTACAGAGTATGTGCCTGCATTCACAATCAGCCCTCAAAGTGTGTGTGGCTTTGAGAGATAGTTTGGCATATCAAGTGAGAAATTTCAAATTGCATATTGTGGAACACTTCAAAGGTCACGTTATGCGTAACTATGATAATGTGTACTCCTAAGTAATGGCCATGTTACATGGCCATTATCTACAGTTTTTCACCAATTCAAATGGTAATGAGGCTCAAACCAACCACATGTAATTCACATTTTTTTCTAAATCTTGTTAGAAAGGAAACACACATCAGATGGAACAGTATTTTATTCACAGTGATAAAAACAAGACACTTTAAAATGCAAGTTTGTCATCGTCCTGTTTTGCTGTACTTTAAAACTTTAATTTGTTGGTTCAGTCAAGTCCAGCTCCAACAATTCCCATTTTCCAAAACGTTGGGACAATATTTAAAAAGAGAATGATTCATAAATTGTTTAAAACCTATGCTTGACTTTCTTGACTTTTTTAGTAATTAGTAAAGTTAAACTATTAGAGCTGAGACATGAAGGACTGGCAACAACAGCGTGGAAAAGGTGTGTCATGCTAAAAAACATCTCACAACTAATGAGCCCAATTTACAACCGGTTATGATTGGCTACAAAAAGACCATCTCAGAGTTGCAGTCTATAAAGTACCAGAGTATTTCTCAATGTAATTATTATTATCATTAAAACATTTGAAAATTTTACAAAAATCAAGGACAATAACCAATACTGACTGGTTGTGATCCTCTGTTCCAGGCAGCACTGCTTCTAAAGCAGCCATTATTCTTTACTAAAATGACTGCATGGGACCAAGAACGTCTCCGAAAACCACTGTCAGTGAACAGTTTGTCGCTGCATCCACAAAATGAAAGTTCCAACTCTACCATGCAAAGAAACAACCATATATGAACAACATCCAGAAACACCACCACCTTCTGTAAGACCACCCTAATCTAAAATGGAATGAGATGAAGGGGAAAACTGCTCTGTGGTCTGATCACTCAAAATATTGATCCCTTTTTGGGAATCATCAGGGCTCTCTCCCACTTGTTACGGAGCACAGTTCAAGAGGCAGCACCGTCAAGTCAAACCACATTCTGCGTGTGGGTGCCACACTGCTTGCAGTGCAGACGTGTCACCCACTGAAAACATTTAAGACGAGGTGATGTATTTTTTTTTTTTTTGCTGGCTTCAAATTTCAAATGAGCAAATATTTTTCAATTCAAAATCAGAATTTTTCCTATTTGCAGTCAAAACCAGGTTTCAAAAGATTTGAAAATCATTGTATTTTCTATATATTTACATTTTAAACTTTATAGAAATGGACTTTGTTTAATGTCCCACATGTACAAGGAACTGTAGTGTGTGTGTGTGTGTGTGTGTGAGATCAGGAACAGTAGAGTAATGTTCCCCAGCACACAGCTGCTAAGTGACAACAAAAGGCCTGTCACTGTGATTAATGACGAGGGAAGTGTCCCTGCGTGCTTCCTGTGTGCAGCACTGTAACGGCAGCTTTGAATGGAGCTGTGTGCGCTCACCGTCAGCCGTGCATGTGCATCTCTGTTGGTCTCTTTCTTCACAAGTTAATACCTCCACTTATCTGCGACCTTGCACACTCTTACCGGCTTTTCTTCTCTCCTGCAGGGCTTGCCTGCAAAGCCTGATGTTTTTTGGCTTGGGAGAGGAGAGGAGTGCAGGAGTAAAAGAAAAAAGAGAGGAGGACATGGTGCCATAAACGTGACACGACGCACCACGACATGGGGAAACGACAAGGATGGAGGCAGAAAACAGTGTCACAACATGACACATTCACCAAACACTACAGGCCGCTTACTCCTTGCCAAAACATTTTCACGCCCACCTCCATGTTGGCAAGGGCGAGCTGCTCTTTAGATTTTAAGGTGAGAGACACAATGTCAAGGAGGGAGTGTATTGATTAAAGTTTCTTTTTCCCCCTCAGGAAGCAAGAACAGAACCCAGCTGCGATAAAATCACATCAGCAATGGGTGCTAAATTAATGGCTTAACTGTTTGAAAAAAAATCCATACTTTAAAGGTTTATTCAATCATTGGGATCCACCACTGAGCAGAACACAACACGGAGCAAAGAAGGATACAAAAGGAAAGAAAAAGATTAATGATGCAGCTGAGTGAACCAGGATACCTCTTTGTTTATCTCCATTTGAAAGCTCCTATGTTTTTATTTACATGTGGGGCATTCCCAAATCTTTTAAAATTCAAAGCTACAATATGCAACGTAAGCCAGTGCTAGAATGAGACTCATAATTAATCCGCTGTGCTCCACCTGTGCCTCGCTCTCTCAACCCCGGTGTGACTTCGCCAGACTCTTCACAGCCCTTCGGATCTTATCAAATGATGTTCTGTGGGTCTGAATACACTGATGCATGTCATTAGAAGCTTTCCAATTGCCGGTTAAAAGCTTAAAACGACAGCTTGCTGCTAACTAGCCTTAATTCCACGACTTAAATTGATGTCAACATGAAACGTGCTGTTCTCTTTAACACAACTTGTTTGAAGTTTCAGCCGCTGAAATGGGAGACACTGTTCACACAAGGGCAACTGTTTCCTGGGCTCTTCACCCATGGAAGTTTTATGGAGAAGAAAGTATGTGGGGAAAAAAGCTTGTATTACATCCCAGTTAGTTTTGTCAGAAGTCATTTCCCAGGCAGCAGTTGTTGTGCGCACCTCAGCTGCGGAAGCTTTCACTACTGTAAGTGGTCTTGGTGGTCTCCCTTATCAGTCCTATTCGTTTTTTGAGGACAACCTGCTTTAGGCATATTTACACCTGTGCCACATTTCTCCATTGTTCAGTGTGGGCTATTTACTGTACTCCAACAGATATTCAGTGACTTGAGAAGTGTTCTAGTATCCTGACCTCTGCTTTTTGAGAACCTTTTCACAGAGGTGATTGAAAGGTTTTTTGTCAAATTCAGATACACACATATTTTGCTTAAATACGTTCTGGTGATCTCCATTTACCTCTGTGGATTTTACTATTTGACTACGTAATAATTCATTTTTTTCAGATTTAAATTTCACTGAGATTACTATGAAGACATATGTTTCAACTTTGAAACAACTTTTATTCGAACAAGCTGCTTTTTTCTTTTGTGTAAAACTTGGTCAAATAAATCAAATTAAACGGAGCATATTTCAATGTAGGAAGGTAGTTTAACTAACTTTACCAAACGATCGCAAAGATTCTTGTTATTCAGACACGACAGGGGCTTTCAGAGTTTTATACGGGGTATTGAGATTATCGTGATTAGTTCAGTTAGTAGCGCATTGGGTTGGTTTACAGAAGGCGGCGGGTTCAACTCAAGACCATTTGTGTCCTGGTTCTGGGCATATATAGAGATGAGAGAGTTGTGGCAGGAAGGACGTAAAATCACATGCCAAATCAACGTGCGGATTAATCCCGCTGTGGTGACCACGGAAGGGACAAGCAGAATGGTGATCTTATATGCGGTGTAGTATCACTGTATTACTGTTTATTTGATCACGTCAATCTAATGCTGTTCAGTTTAAATCATAAGCGTAGTTTTTTTAAAAGTTATTTGACAATGCAGAAATATTCCGCTGGATGAGACTGGGTGGAGTCAGGAAATATATTCTGACCACTGAAAAAAAAAAAGAATTTTATCATGCAAATCTTTTAAGCACTGTTTTACACTCAATATATCCATCAAGGAAAATGTGATGAGAAAAAAGAAGGTAAACGGCGCTTTAAATGGTGCAGTGCAGCGGTACAACAGATGTGGTTAGAAAAACAGGAGCATAGAATAAAATGTATTTGGTCATAAGGACACTGGGTGAAATTTTTGTGTTTTTCTCCCCAACCCTCGGGCTGCAGATCAGTTACTGGTCCACGTGTCAATTGGTACCACGCTGCACAGAAAGAATACATAACTTATATTATTTCAGTTTTATTTATTATCTCATTCTGGACAATGTTTTATTTTGGAAAATGACCGGATTCTCTCTGTCACATCTGTCTATGACTCAGTGTTGATGCATGTCAAGATGTTCGCCTCGGTCATGTGTTACCTTTTGTCAGCCTCTGATTTTCAACAGTGGAACGGGACCAAGCGGCCCAATTAAATCCATACAAACACGAATACACATTGGAGTAGGAAGGAGGTTTTCTTTAGCCTGAGAGCCGGCACTTTATTTCTCTCCAAGGCGAGAGTGTGGGTCTAAGAGGCCGTTACCCATGCTATGGTGATGGCGCGATGTTACGAGGACACTGCTAATAAAGTTGTATACACACTGGATCACTGGATTCACACTTATTATTATATTTAGAAAATACCAGTTTTTATGCCAGTCGTATCATTTTATTTTGTTGTATTTATCTGCCACACCTTAAAGGCTGCTCAATGAAAATTAAATCGGTCTGTGGCGCAAAAAAGGCTGGGGACAACTGTGTTAAAGGACAGAGGAGGTTTAATAGCGGCTGCCTGTGTCCCTGGTTTCACGTGTTAATGGCAGCGCACATCCAGCCGCATTATGTGCAATTTGTTTCCCTTAAAAACAGCTGTTACAGTCTTTGACTCAAACCGAATCAATTAAACAGGTACACAGCAAATTGACCAGTGTTACAGTAACTCCGACAGTGTTCAGTTGACTTTCCTGCGTAAATATATCCGAGACCGGACTGGATTTTTAAAAACCGTCTTCGCGTCCATCTCACCTGGAAAAGCTCTGGAGACGAAGCTGTTGACTCCACCTCTCTCCTGTGTCTGGTTAATTCCTAATACATGAGCATTTAAAGTATTGGACGTAGCCAGAGGATGAAGCTGCTAGTTTACTAACCAGAGACTATTCAAACAGCTTCACATTAGTTTTCATGATGAGATTGTGTTCTAAACAACACTGACCTATATATTGGACACACAGTAGCTTATGTGGAGATTATAATAATAATAAATAAATAAACATAAAAATAAATCCCAGCTGACAGACTGACGAAAGAAAAGCAAAAAACTAAACCCCATAAGCCGCAACAATTCTGTTTTTAAAACTTAGACTTGTACAGGCCACTTTGAGTTTGTTTCAGTTTCAATCAAATGTGATTAGCAAAAATCACTCCATGGTGAAATCGTAACATCTAAATAACTTGAAACTGATGAGCTCTTTGACAGCAATGAGAGGTATTTGTTGTAATTTAGCCAACAGCAGACACCAGCTTTTATCTTTAAAAATTAATGATAACATTTTAAAAAGCAACAAACAATCTAGCACCGGAAACTGGCAGAAAGAGAAGGATCCGCACTCTCAATTGCTACATCTGTACATTATATTTTAAAGTCACTGATGAAAATGGGCCAAAAGGTGTTTAAAGTAGCTAAAACTATCAAAGACTGGCCACAAAACTCACCGTTTTACATAGATAATGGAAAAGGGAAACACTTGAAAAAACATTGAAGATGCATTGGACACACTGGGCACAGGGCCTGTGGGCTCATGTACAAGACACAAAATGAGCACAAGGAGATGTAAACTGGTGAAAATGACCAAGATAGACGTCAGATGAGAGAAACTTTGAAAACCTTTCAGTGTAAAAAATAAACGGATAATGCAGCTCTAAGCCGTCAGAGAGGCCACTGTTTCGTTAAGCTGTCATTTTGCCGATATGCAGATTTTACAGAAATGAAGGATTTGTCATTTCCTGTTTCCACCCTGACCACACCAGCGATGACAGAATTCACTGAGCACATGCCTCAATAAAGCGAGGACGAAAGCAACACGGCCACGTAGATGAAGACAAACTCCTGAGGAGACACACTTGGCGGTGATCTTAAACAAAAGTGCACAGCGGCGGTGGTGTCGTGCGTCGGCAGGCATGCTAACGAGGCCGCGGCAACGTCGACGTCCTCTGGCTCCGAGCTGGAAAAGTGTCCTCTCCCTGAATGCTGGAGACAACCACAGGGGAAGTGAACTGTCTCATATTGTCCCAGATGGACTCATTATCCGAATAATGAATCTCTTCCTCACGCACACACACTGTCTCTTGTTCTCTTTCCCCCTCTCTTGCAAACACACACACACAGAGTCTCTCCGTTGTGTCTCTTGTGAGCACATCAAACAAAAGATGGGTGAGGAAAAGAACTACATCGTGACAGACGAGAAGAGAGTTTCTCATTGACACACTTCTCTCCTCCTGATTAAAGATGGTGGGATTTTCTCCAACAGGTTGATTGCAGTTTGCTTCCTTTGAAACACAACAACCTTGGTCAACTCCACACAAACTCCAACAGGGGTGGTTGGTTAAAGACAGACTCAGATTTAAAATTCAGCAAGGGACAGTTTCCTCGTCTTTATGCAAACTGGCTCAATCAAAGCTGATGTTTTTTTTTTTTTTTTAAGATTTTTGTTGAATGCTTTGCTGCTGCTCTGCACTCGGTGCTTGGCCAGCGTATCACCGCTGGCCACTGACTTGCACTTGGCAGATACGCCTGTGGAAATCATGTTCTGCAGATTCAAAGAACACACACGCTCCTAAACATCCTGTACACACAAACACACACACACACACTATGGGAATGAGGCATGTAGGGGGCAGCGGTGCGGCGGCACATAATGGCTGCTGTTGTTGTGACTGTTGACAGCTTGGCTTCCATCGAAAAACACAGTGTGTGTGTGAGTCATTGTGGCTTAATGTTAATGTGTGTTATTGTGCGGAGCAGAAAGGAGCCTGCTGATCAACACAACAGCGCCTCAGTTCCTCTATTGGCCCCAGCAATCACCAGGGACTCCTGGCACAATTAAAACAAGCCAGCTGCAATTATTAGCCGCTTCTCCTCCTCCTCCTCTTCACTGTCTCTCCCCGCTCCCCCCTCTCCTTTCCCTTTTTAAAACACGGAGATAAAGCCGAGCCTCCTATGACTGTAATCTCAGGCCTCGCTACTTTCCCGAATGGAAACGCTGCAGATGGAAGAAAGGGAGGGAGGGCCTGAGAATGTTAGACAACAAATCTGGATCAAACCAAAGTAGCCTGTGTGACTGCGGGTGCGTAGTGGGATGTATGTGTGGGCCCCATCCGCAGTGGTGGACGAAGAAATCATATTTAGGAAATAAATTTATTAGTACAACATTTAAAAATGAAAAATTAAATAATCCAATCTATTATAGAAAGACATAGTCTTTTTTGATATGCTGTCAATTTGCTGCATTACAGAAACCAACTATTTTTAACCAGTAGTAAAAAGGCTCTATAACTAAACACACTATTCAATTTCTATTCAATTCAATTCAACTTTATTTATATTTACAACAAGGTCATTTCAAGGCACTTTACATAATAAACTCAACATGTAGAGAAAACCCAACAAATCCCCCTTGAGCAAGCCATAGGCAATAGTGGAGAGGAAAAACTCCCTTTACCGGAAGAAACCTCCAGCAGAACCAGGCTCAGGGTGGACGGACATCTGCCTTGACCGGTTGGGCTGAGTGGAAAGTGCAGAGAGAAAAGAACAGAGCAACAAAAGCAACAACAAAACATTGGGCAGGTTAATAGGACCAGTAGCTGCACACTGGAGGACACACAGCACCAAATCCGGGGACACCTGAAGACAGGGACAGAAAGACAGGGACAGAGAGGGAGAAAGACAGAGAGGGAGAAAATGCTGCAGCTTCCGCATCAGTGTGGGAATGTGTGAATGTGTAGATAAGAAGCAGTGTAAAGCACTTTGAGTACCAACAGGTAGGAAAGTGATATATAAGTGCAGGCCATTTAGTGTTTAGAAGAAGAGACTAAGGGAAATAAGACAAAAAATGCCATTTTAACACATGGTTCATGGTTGTCCAGACCTGATTGTCCTCAGTGTGTGGAGCTGTCATTTTACACGTGTTACACACAGTGGGACAAACCTGGGAGAAACTTGGCTTGATGTCACTAAGAGGTGGTGGCTGGAACAACGTGACACACAGTGAATGCTGCAGAGGTCACGGGTTTTTGTTTACAGCCTGCTGAAAACAAAAAGAAGTCGTGACATTCAAAATTTTGCTGCTTCATCCACAAACAGGCTCACTTATCAGGACTTTGCACTGGGGGCTCAGAGCTTAAAGTCTGGACTGTCTGAATCCGACATTCTCACATGCAGCTTCTGCAGGTAACGTCTGTTTGTTACGGTGCATGTGTGAAAGCAGTTTTACCAAGGTGCTGGACCACCAGGACAGCTTCAGTACACCTCGGCATTAATCTCTGCTGGCCACCATGTAATGATGATAATGATGAAGAACGTTGTTTACCATGTCTGTCCAGAGTTCCTGTCTCCTGTTCAGCTGGCTTGAGATCTATGTTCATGTGCACACTGAAAATCCTCTGAGGCAGCCCTTAACTCACCCTAAATAGTTCCATGTATATATTCATATATATAAATATACATATACATACATATAGCATATACATACATACATACACACACACACACACACACGCATATATATATATATACACACACACACACATACACACACAAACCCTTCTTCTTACCTATAAAGCTCTAAACGGTCAAGCTCCATCATAACTAAAAGATCTCCTAGTACCATATCATCCTACTAGACCACTTTGGTCTCAGAATCCAGGCCTACTTGTGGTTCCCAGAATGGGAGGCAGAGCCTTTAGCTATGAAGCTCCTCTCCAGTGCAACCAGCTCCCACTCCAGATTCGGGAAGCAGACACCCTCTCTACTTTTAAGACTAGGCTCCAAACCTTCCTCTTTGATAAAGCTTATAGTTGGTTCTAGTCCTGCTGTTATAGGCTTAGACTGCTGGGGGACCAACCCCTGATGCACTGAGACACTTTCCTCCTCTCAACCCACATTTATATGTCACCCCTGTAAAACATGAACTCTGTGTCTTCTTTTTCCCGTAGTCGTCTTTCTCCCTCCTTGTCTCCCTCTCTCTTTCCCTGTCCTCAGCTGTCCCCAGCTTTGGAGCTGTGTGTCTTCCAGTGTGCAGCTACTGGTCCTACCAACCTGCCCAATGTTTTCCACTCAGCCCAACCGGTCAAGGCAGATGTCCGTCCACCCTGAGCCTGGTTCTGCTGGAGGTTTCTTCCGTTAAAGGGAGTTTTTCCTCTCCACTGTTGCCTATAGCTGCTCAAGGGGGATTTGTCGGGTTTTCTCTAAATGTTTGTATAGTCTTGACTTTATTATGTAAAGTGCCTTGAGATGACTATGTTGTAAACTGGCGCTATATAAATAAAGTTGAATTGAATTGAATATATGTATATGTATATATATATATATGTGTGTGTGTATATATACACATATATACACATATATACACATATATACACATATATATATATATATATATATATATATATATATATATATATATATATATATATATATATATATATATATATATATATATATATATATATATATAATATTTGTGATACAAATACTAGAGTCAGACCGGCTCGGACGTCGCCGGGTTAACAAGGTCGCGTCAGGTGTCGAGGAACCAGGGCAACCTGATGAGAAGTGGGCTACTGGAACAAGAACTAGGCATTCATGGACTAGAGATGAGAACAGGGAACTAATGGAATGCTACTACTCAAGTAACCCTAGCGAGAGGGGTTACATGCGGAGGATGTGGGACCTATGGACGCTTGAAACCCAACATCTAGACTAACACCAAACAGCTAGTAGCTCAGTGCTCTAATATCCGTAAGAAACACCTGCTATCGCAACTAGAGATTGATGAGGTACAACACAAATGCTACGGCAAGGGGGAGCCAGGACGACAGGTCAGAGGGGAGATATCATCATCATCCCCACAATCAGAGATTGGGTTCCAAGCCCCAATAACAACAGAGCTTAATGCAAGAGCAGCTGACCTGAGATTGAAAATCATGGCTAAGATGGACTCGGCACCCCGTGGTCGGTTACCAAGAATACGTGAAGTACCTTCTGAAAGTCTCCTAGAGGATGTTAATGCAGCACTACAGACAATCCCAACTACGACCATCACTGAAACCAACCAGCTGATATACAGCACAGCAACTGTGATCCTTGAGGTGCTTGGCTATAAGATCAACACAAGCACAAATAAGGTGCACTATCCTCCATGGAAACGGAGGTTGGAGGCTAAGATCAAGGCAACACGGAGAGAAGTTAGCCAACTATCGGAATTACAGAAAGGCATGATGAAGAAGTACAACCTGCCTGAGAAATACAACAACCTGTCCATACCTGAGGCCCTTGAGACTGCCAAACAAAGGCTCACAGCCCTGGCTACCCGGCTGAAGAGATACACCCGAGAAGTTGAAACTAGGAGAATAAACAGGATGTTCTCCACTGAGCCATCCAAGGTGTACTCACAGTGGCAGGGTAATAACACGAGCAGACCCGCCAAGGCTGGAGACTGAAGAATACTGGAAGAACATATGGGAGAAGGACGCAACACATAACAGCAATGCCCAATGGCTGGTGGACTTGAGAGCAGACCACAGCAACCTTCCTGAACAAGATCCAGTAACCATCACAATGGCAGACATCCAAGAGAGGGTCTCAGGCATGAAGAACTGGACAGCACCAGGGCCTGACATGATCCATGCCTACTGGAAAGAAGCTAACTTCCCTTCATGAGCGACTGGCGGCACAAATGAACACGCTAATAGTGGATGGAACCCACCCTGAATGGCTAACGGAAGGACGAACAGTACTGATCGTGAAGGACCCCCAGAAGGGAGCAGTCCCATCCAACTACCGCCCAATAACCTGCCTCTGCACAACATGGAAGCTCCTGTCGGGCATCATAGCGGCTAAGATGACCAGGCACGTGGATCAATACTTGACCAAAGCACAGAAAGGAATTGGTAGTAACACCAGAGGAGCCAAGCACCAGCTCCTGGTAGATAAAGCGGTCACCCGAGACTGCAAGACCAGACATACCAACCTGTGCACTGCCTGGATTGACTACAAGAAAGCCTACGACTCGATGCCACACACATGGATCATGGAATGCTTAGAACTGTACAAGATCAACAGGAGTCTAAGAGCCTTCATCCAGAACTCAATGGGAAGGTGGAAAAACAACGCTAGAGGCCAACTTCCAGCCAATTGCCCAAGTCAACATCAAGTGCGGCATATACCAAGGAGATGCTCTGTCCCCGCTGCTGTTCTGCATAGGCCTGAACCCCTCAGCCAGATCATCGCCAAGAGTGGCTACGGATATCGACTACGCAATGGAGCAACCGTCAGCCACCTCCTCTACATGGATGACATCAAGCTGTATGCCAGAAGCTAACGAGACATCGACTCGCTGATACATACCACCAGGATATACAGCCAAGACATCGGAATGTCATTCGGACTGGACAAGTGTGGCCGGATGGTTGCGAGGAGAGGAAAGGTAGTCAGAACTGAGGGGATTGTACTACCAGAAGGCAAGATAGCAGATGTGGAAGACAGCTACAAGTACCTTGGGATCCCGCAGGCAAATGGTAACCACGAAGAGGCCGCAAGGAAAGCAGCGACCACCAAGTACCTCCAGAGAGTAAGGCAAGTCCTGAGAAGTCAGCTGAATGGGAAGAACAAGGTCCGGGCGATCAACACCTACGCTCCCGGTCATCAGGTACCCAGCTGGCATAATAAGCTGGCCAAAGGAGGAGATGGAAGCCACTGACATCAAGACAAGGAAGCTCCTTACAATGCATGGAGGGTTTCACCCCAAATCCAGCACCCTGAGACTGTACGCTAAGCGCAAGGAAGGAGGCCGAGGACTAGTGAGCGTCAGAGCCACTATCCAGGATGAAACAACTAAGCTCCGTGAATACATCAGGAAGATGGCCCCAAGTGATGACGTGCTTAGTGAATACCTCAGGCAGCAGAAACCAGAGGAGGAGCAAGGACAGGAAGAGCAGGATCCATCATGGAAGGACAAACCCCTGCACGGTATGTATCACCGGCAGATAGAAGAAGTGGCTGACATTGAAAAATCCTACCAGTGGCTGGACAAAGCTGGACTGAAAGACAGCACAGAGGCACTAATCCTAGCAGCACAGGAGCAGGCTCTGAGAACAAGATCAATAGAGGCTGGGATCTACCATACCAGGCAAGACCCCAGGTGCAGGCTGTGCAAAGATGCCCCTGAGACAATCCAGCACATAACAGCGGGGTGCAAGATGCTAGCAGGCAGGGCATACATGGAACGCCATAACCAAGTGGCTGGCATAGTACACAGGAACATCTGTGCCGAGTACGGACTGGAAGTCCCAAGTCACGATGGGACACACCTCCAAAGGTGGTTGAGAATGACAGAGCTAAGATCCTGTGGGACTTCCAGATACAGACTGACAAACTGGTAATGGCCAACCAACCGGACATAGTAGTTGTGGACAAACAGGAGAACAAGGCTGTAGTGATAGATGTAGCAATCCCTTTAGCGATAGCAACATCAGGAAGAAGGAACACGAGAAACTTGAGAAATACCAAGGGCTGAAAGAGGAGATAGAAAAGATGTGGAAGGTGAAGGCACAAGTGGTGCCCGTGGTGATAGGAACCCTGGGGGCTGTGACCCCCAAACTGGGAGAGTGGCTCCAGCAGATCCCAGGAACAACATCTGAGATCTCTGTCCAGAAGAGCGCAGTCCTAGGAACAGCTAAGATACTGCGCAGGACCCTCAAGCTCCCAGGCCTCTGGTAGAGGACCCGAGCTTGAAGGAAGAAGTAAGACCGCCCCAAAGAGAAGGGGCGAGTGGGGAATTTTTTTTTTATATATATATATATATATACATATATATATACACATATATACACACGTGTGTGTGTGTGTATATATATATACACATATATATATATACACACACACACATATATACACATATATACATATATATATATATATACATATGACCTACTGGATTGTTAGATTTAGTAGTGCAAATAGTTATTACCATGGTGTACAAATTAATATGCAATCAAAATGTATCTACCTCCAAAAAAAATAAAACAGTAGCTACTCTTTATACAGAATCACTGATTTCAGTAAATATGATTAAGTATTACAAGATTCTAAATATTGATCCGTAGTGGTGCAGCTCCTTTTAATGAGCTTATACACTGTTGTAATGATCATATGCTTGAATCTAATACTTAGTTCTGCCGGGTAGTTCATGAATTTCACTCTGGGGATCGATACAGGCTGATGAGTGTTTTATTAATGTGATGCTGCAGTGGGGCAGTACGGTGGTGCAGTGGTTGACGCTGCCACCTCACTGATGTTTGAATCCTTGTTTTTTTGTTTCCCTGTGGAGTTGCTCATGTCAGTCTCCTCCCACAGTCCAAAGACCTGCATGTTAAGTTCACTGGTGACTCCAAATTGCCTGTGGGTGTGTGTGTGAGTGTGAATGGATGTCTGTGTGTGTCCCTCTGTGTTGGCACTGAGATAGAGTCCAGACCTGTCCACGATGGACCCTGCTTTTGCCTTATAAAATCTGGATGAGCAGTGTCAGATAATGGATGGATTGTGAAGTGTAACTCTAGTCAAACAGATGAAGTGTGCAGTGAACTTTTTAATTATTTAATTAATTAGTTAATTCCCACTTATTGTATCAGCATATAATACTGTACTTGGTCTATGCGAGGCCGCTTGTAACTCACCTACACCAGTTTGTCAAGTGACCAACATAAAAACAGAATTTATGCTGCTGAAGTACAAGTACTTCAAAACTTTGTACAGAAGTTGAATAATTTACTTTCGTGCTATCCACCACAGCCTGTGTGTTTCTTGAGGAACTGCTCAGTGGGTTGTTGGTGTTCTCAGGGTGGTGGTGGTCTAAGCTGCAGGTCTGCATCTCTGTCAATGTCTCACTGTTTTGGAGAGACTTATTTAGTAGTTCAGCTTCTATATAACACCAGCAGACACGCACACACACACCTACATTTAAAGTTCCCACCACGACTTTGCAGAGACAGCAGACGGAGCAGACAGTGGAAGCAGGGCAGGGCACCGATGCATGGACAACTCCAGACGAAGATGTCATGAAAGAAATGATGTGAGATTCCAGACAGAAGACTTTGAAAAAAGGAGCAAAAAGAACAGCAGGGGTGAAGTCAAACCCCCACGGAGGAGCCCTGACTCTCTGCTCTCCCCTACTGACACTCCCTCACCCCATCCCCTGCCTCCTCCTTTCTCTGCCGTCCGCCCTCCTTGTGCACCGGGCTCCTCTTCTCTCCTCTCTTTGACATGCTGCTGTCCTCACCCCACTCAGCAGCTTAACCCTGTCTCTTCCTACTCCTTCTTGCTCAGTTCTCCTCCCTCATCCCCTCCTCGACCCGTCCCTCACCCTCTCCACTCTTTCATTCTTTTTTCCCCCCTTCTTTCTCCCTCCCATGCTGTCACACTGGAAAGCATTCAGCATGGCTTATGCTATGCTGCCTCGCTGTCTTCACTGTCTACTGCAAGTATTCAGCAGATTAAAGCGAGAATGTGTTAACTGAGCCATAAACCATTTTCATGGCTCTTGATCACAAAGTGGAGCTGACTCCTGATGACAGAAGCTGACAAAAAAACAAGAAACAGGACAACCTCATTGCTAATTCAGCTGGTATTGAACACGCGTAAATACGCAGCCCCTAAGCGTGCCCTGGTTCCTCATTCCTGGTTCAGGGGGTGTGACCAGTTCATTTGTTCAGCTTACGTAAGAATGCTAACGAGGCCCTGATTTTATTGGCCTCATTACACCACAGGGAAGTGCCCTGATAAAATGGGGGTTATGTAAAAGGACCAGAGTTTAACATCTGCCCCTTCATGGCAACGAGCCCACGGAGCACTAATCACCAGCACCAGGCTGTCTTTACACTGATAGAGAGACAGAGAGTAAGACATGGGGAGAGAGACAGATCTCTGGCCAAATCCAGACTTGGCAGGCCTGTATGTGGGAGGGTGCATGAGTGTTTGCGTGTGTTTGTGCGATTTGTTTTTTGTCTCTCCTTTTTGTGCCTGCTCCTTTGCCAAAGCTGAAATTTCATGGCTGGGGACTATCAAGAGGTGATTCTGAGTGCAAAGCTGAATTATTTCTTTCTGTGTCTGATATAAGCGCCTAGGGACGTATGAGTGTGTGACTGTGTTTGTGCTTTATGTATTTTCTCTCTCCCAAAAAAATTTTGTCAGGCGTTTGTTCTCATTCCAGACTCGGTGAACATGAGGAGGGTGTGCGCTGTGACACAGCTATCTGTTTCTTTGCATGTGGGTCTAATAGCTGTCTGCTTCAACCCCAATGCCTCAATCAAATGAGTCGATTCAGCAGCTACAGTAGCTTAGAGCTGCTAATGTGATAATCACACTAGATATGATTCCAGGTCTGAATAACGAAAAGATTGGTGTAAATAATAGTAAATGACCTTGACTTCCTGAGAAACATTCCCTGCAGCTGAAAAAGTAATTAAATTGCCAACTGCAAAAGCTTGATTTATGCTTCTGTGATGAATCTTCGTCATCTGGTGAGGGCCCGCACCTTATGCTGGATGCTGGACCCTAACCTAACCAGAAATGTGATCACATGTTGCGGGGAAGCTGTGACTGGTCCACTTGGTAGCATCACATCCTCCTAATCCTTACTAAAGTAACTAGTAACCACGTGCAACACGTTGTTCAATAATCAACGTCTCACATTAGAGTCTGAATATATATTCCACGTAATTTCTTAAGGCATCAAATATTGAAGCGCCAGTGTTTCCACTGTACTACACTGAAAGCTGAATATTGTCGATCCCTGACTTGAACAGGTACTGTAAGCGTCAGCACATCATACAAAAGCTGACTGAACAGGCTGTGGATTTGTACCTTACCCACAGTCGGGCACACATGGCTACAAACGCAATATTTTAGGGAAGCACAAAATCTCATTTATGCTTCCCTAAATGAACACAGCTGCTTCTATACTAATATATATTATGTAATCTGTACATTACATAATATAGTTACATTTTAGAGTCTTGATTCATGCCGATGTATATGCACCCTTTGCCTGATGTACCCCTCCTCTTGTCTCCTTTGTCTGTACATCTTTTCTTATGTCTGCACATACAGAGCTCTCAGAGGTTTTGCTGAGAACTATCTGACTCTATGAAAATTGTTAAATCAGTATTTTATGTCAAATGATTATTGAGCAGAGTCCATGTACATGTACAGACCAGCAGTTTTTGCTCCTCTTTAATGCTTTTTGTCAAAATTCCAGTCTCAGCTGTTCTACATTTTCTATTTGCTGCTCCCCATACACCCCCTGCGGTTTTCTCCACAGTGAATTTAGGAAAAGCTGCCTGTCAGATGCATTATATGATGTAAATTGAAATTTTGATCCAGAGAAAATGCAAAGATGATGAAAAGCTCCAGACATGAAGGATTTATTACACAGTGTGCAAGAATAAGACATACAGGTTTGAATGACGTTGGAACTGTAAAAATGCTGTTATTCAAAACATTATGTCTGTGCAAAGGCAACACAGATATGGACATTGATGTTGAAGCATACAGTGAATCTGTACTCTCGCCGTCTTGACGTGTTTATTTGCCGTTTTGGAGCCAAAACACACAGAATGCACAAACACCGCAGCGCTTTGATTTGCACAGCTAAAGACAGATGAAATTTTACTTCATATTGGAATTAGCATATTGGAATCAACACAAACAGTAGCTTGATTTTCCAAAAGCCTCTCTATGCTCCACAGGAAATCATGCTGCTCATCACACATTTTGCAAATTATATGCTGAGTTAAGGCCAATTCATAGTTTCCACTTCCCTTTGACTGCACCACGGATGTGCTTCTATTCACACACACTCCACAAATGGGCTGTACCCCTGACAGCAAGAAGAGCTCCCCTGCTAGTGGTATAGAGCTGCATGTGTGTTACCTGTTAACAAGAACAGCCAAGGAGGTTGAAATAGTGCAGCTCAGTGCAGACACTAAGTTTGGGCTGCATGCAGTCACCATGTGAGCCCGGGACAGGCAGTACAATACTAATGTCACGTATACTGAGCTTTAAGTAGTCCAAATGATACACAGTGGTCGTCAACAATAACAAAAAGTAATCCAGCCTTTTTCAACATTTTGCCATGTGACTTGTTGGTGTGGTGATGTTGTTTAGCCAACACTTCGGCTTTTGGCGGCTGCACTACAATGGTGCGACTGCCTGTTCTACTGCATTTTTTTAAATGCATTTTTAAAATTAAATCCTTGACTAATCTCCTCAACGTCGTGAAGCGTTTACAGTGAACATCCAACGTCAGACCATGCACACTGAAGCCGTGCATCCTGTGGGTTTCATACACAGTAGTACAGGTTATTGCACTTCATCTTTAAGCAGTGTAGTACAAACAGTACCTTGCTTTTGTTCTGAACAGTAGCTGCAGATAAACACCCCAGGTCTGGTATTTGCTGACAGGTACAATATGTTGGAGCACTGGGGAACTGCCTCTTATTACAGAATAACAGTGACCTTTAAAGCATCCCATCAGACACCCTGGGTGTTCTTGGTAAAACATCTGTTACTGTAGCTCAAAGCCGCATACCGCTACCAGCATCCCAGCTCACATTGTCCCGCTCTGCTCAGTTCAGTTCTGCTCTAAAAACCTCACACAACTTTTCCAGGAAACTGCAGGATTTTGCATAAATACATAGCATGACACAGGCCATATTCTTCTTTACTGTCTGATGTACTCGGATGGTTTGTATGTGTCTGGAGTAAGTTTCTGCTCTAGACCCCAATTTTATTTATTTATGTATTTATTTGTGCACAGCTGATAAGCTTGATATTTCAGTATCGGGAATACATCACAACACAAGGCAGTCAGTTTGTTTACAGTGTAAAATCAGGATTATGGACCATGAGGCTTTCGCCCCAGTGGCCTCGCCGTGACTCTGTCCGCATACAAGCCTGAACAAAAACAGGCTTTGTCCCAGAAACGCAATTTGGAACAGTGCTGTTTGCCCCCCCCCCCACCCCCTTCAGCTTTGGTCACTGTGTAAACTGTCAGCAACTGCACTGAGGCTTAGCATCAAACAGGGCAAGAAGTTTGGGAACATATAAAAAACAGATCAGGGCTGTGGAAGCTTCCAAAAGTAATGTGCCACACACATTCGCACATGTGTCTACATAGCTAATCCAATCTATCCAATCTACATATCTAATATACAGCAAAGAGGACCTTTTAAATAGATCTTCTTTTTATGGGACTATTTCAATTTCTTACTTGTCCTCATTGTATTGATCACTTTTTGGAGTTTTGCTGGACTTGATCCAGTACATCGAAGTAAAAACTCAAGGACTAATAATTATTGCATGTTTGGTTTCAGTCAGCTTTCCAAAATGAACTCTATCAGCAAAAATGCCCACATTCATTTGCACAAACCAAATCGTTTGGACTGGAACTGGAAATTCGAAACACTCACTATTTACGATATGTCAACTATTAAACTGCTGAATACACAGTGTAATTAATATGAATTATTAACTGATTAAAAAAGCTAAACTTTGGCCAAAACAACACCAGTAAAAACCCAAATTCAGTGGATTTCAGCTTGTCCCTTATGGGGTCACCACAGTGGAAGTGTGGTATGTGCTTTTACACCAGATGCGCTTCCTGACGCAAACCTCCCAATTTTATGGCTTGGGACAACCTGTGGCCTGCTTTATCCAAAGGCAATGCTCTGCCACTGAGCCACCAGGCCAACAACAATAAAACTCTATGAGGGGGTTCCCTCCTTGTAATGAGCCAACCCACATGAAGGAGCACCATACTGCCGCTGTTATAGGTAAGGGGTATTTGTTCTGTTTTAGTTTTTCACTGCCAATCTCACCAAAGGGGTTGCAATCCAGTAACTTCTGTGCCGGTCCCAAGCCCGGATAAATAGAGAGGGTTGCGGCAGGAAGGTTATCCGGCATAAAACTTGTCAAGTACAACCATGCGAGTCATCCATACCACTGTCATACCGGATCGGTCGAGGCCCGGGTTAACAACATCCGCCACCGGTGCTGTTAACCTACAGGGTGCCGGTGGAAATTGGACTACTGTTGGTCGAAGAAGGAGAGGAGGCAGGAGCTTAGATCTGAGAGTAGGGACTCTTAATGTTGACACAATGACAGGGAAAGGCAGAGAGCTGGCAGACATGATGGAGAGGAGGAAGGTAGATGTACTGTGTGTGAAGGAGACGAGGTGGAAGGGCAGCAAAGCACGTAGTATTGGAGGAGGATACAAACTGTTCTACCATGGTGTGGATAGGAAGAGAAACAGAGTAGGAGTGATCCTGAAGAGGGAGTTCTTGAACAATGTTCTAGAGGTGAAAAGAGTCTCAGACAGGGTGATGAGCCTAAAGCTAGAAATCGAAGGTGTGATGGTGAATGTAGTCAGTGGGTATGCTCCACAAGTTGGCTGTGAGTTAGAAGAGAAGGAGAGATTCTGGAATGATTTTGATGAGGTTGTAGAGCGTATCCCCAGAGGAGAGAGAGTAGTTGTTGGAGTAGACTTCAATGGGCATGTTGGTGAAGGGAACAGAGGCGATGAGGAGGTGATGGGCAGGTTTGGTGTAAAGGAAAGGAATCCAGAAGGACAAATGGTAGTGGACTTTGCTTAGAGGATGGAAATGGCTGTAGTCAACACTTACTTCCAGAAGAGAGAGGAACACAGAGTGACATACCAGAGTGGAGGTAGGAGTACACAGGCGGACTATATTCTATGTAGACGAGGTCATTTGAGAGAGGTTAGTGACTGCAAAGTGGTGGTAGGAGAGAGTGTAGCCAGACAGAATCGCATGGTGGTGTGTAAGATGACTCTGGTGGTCAGGAAGAAGAAGAGAGGAAAGACAGAAAAGAAGACCAAGTGGTGGAAGCTAAAGAATGAAGAAACTTGTGAGGAATTCAGGCAGAAGTTGAGACAGGCTTTGTGTAGTCAGGAAGAGCTTCCAGATGACTGGGAAACTACAGCAGAGGTAATCAGGTGCGTGAAAAATGTAGGAAGGTATTTGGTGTGTCATCTGGAAAGAGGAAAGTAGATAAAGACACTTGGTGGTGGAATGAGGAAGTACAGGACTGCATCCAGAGGAAGAGGTTAGCTAAAAGGAAGTGGGATGTAGAAAGGACTGAGGAAAGTAGATAGGAGTACAAGGAAGTGCAGCGCAGAGTGAAGAGGGAGGTGGAAAGAGGGAGGACTTGTACAGGCTAGCCAGACAGAGAGATAGGGATGGGAAAGAACAGCACTAAATTGGTTCAAATCGTATCTATCAGATAGATTCCAATTTACTCATGTTAATGATGAATCTTCGACATACACAAAAGTTAGTTATGGAATTCCACAAGGCTCTGTATTAGGACCAATACTCTTTACTCTATATAGGTCTCCCCTTGGGAACATTATTAGAAAACACTCTCACACTTTTACTGCTACGCTGATGACACACAGTTAAAACTCAGATAAAACTGAAGTTATTGTATTTGGGCCTAAAAGTCTAAGACACATGTTTTCTAACCATATTGCTACTTTAGATGACATGATTCTTGCCCCCAGTAGTACTGCAAGGAATCCTGGAGTCATTTTTGACCAGGATTTGTCATTTACCTCACACATAAAGTAAATCTCTAGAACAGCCTTCTTCCACCTACGGAAACATTGCCAAAATTAGGAACATCCTGTCCCAAAGCAATGCTGAAAAATTGGTTCATGCATTTGTTACTTCTAGATTGGACTACTATAATTCTCTACTTTCAGGCTGCCCCAGTAACTCTCTAAAAAGCCTCCAATTAATCCAAAATGCTGCAGCAAGATTACTGACTGGGATTGGTAAGAGAGATCATATTTCACCTTCATTAGCTTCTCTCCATTGGCTTCCAGTTAAATGCAGAATAGAATTTAAAACCCTTCTTCTTACCTATAAAGCTTTAAACGGCCAAGCCCCATCATATTTAAAAGATCTCTTAGTACCATATCCTCCTACTAGACCACTTCTGTCCCAAAATGCAGGCCTACTTGTGGTTCCCAGAATTTCCAAAAATAGAATGGGAGGCAGAGCCTTTAGCTATCAAGCTCCTCTCCTGTGGAACCAGCTCCCAGTCCAGATTCGGGAAGCAGACACCCTCTCTACTTTTAAGACTAGGCTCAAAACCTTCCTTTTTGATAAAGCTTATAGTTGGTTATAGTCATGCTGCTATAGGCTTAGACTGCTGGGGGACTCTGCACTGTGCCACTTCCTCTTCTCTTCATTCTCTCCTCTCACCCCACATCTATAATGTCACCACTGTATGACATTAACTCTGTGTCTTCTTTGTCTCGTAGTCGTCTCTCTCCCTCTCTTTCCCCCTCTCTCCGTCCCTGTCTTCAGGTGTCCCCAGATTTGGCGCTGTGTGTCCTCCAGTGTGCAGCTGCTGGTCCTACCAACCTGCCCAATGTTTTGTTGCTGCTTTTGTTGCTCTGTTCTTTTCTCTCTCCACTTTCCACTCAGCCCAACCGGTCAAGGCAGATGTCCGTCCACCCTAAGCCTGGTTCTGCTGGAGGTTTCTTCCGGTAAAGGGAGTTTTTCCTCTCCACTGTTGCCTATGGCTTGCTCAAGGGGGATTTGTTGGGTTTTCTCTACATGTTTGTATAGTCTTGACTTTATTATGTAAAGTGCCCTGAGATGACCTTGTTGTAAATTGGCGCTATATAAATAAAGTTGAATTGAATTGAATTGAATGTGCAACAGATAAGGGTGATTAAAGACAGAGATGGAAAGGTGCTAACAAGCCAGGAGAGTGTGCAGAGAAGATGGAAGGAGTATTTTGAAGAGCTGATAAATGAGGACAATGTCAGGGAAAGAAGGGAGGAAGATGTGGCTATTGTGGAGCAGGAAATAGCAGAGATTAGAAAGGATGAGGTGAGGAAGGCTCTGAAAAGGATGAAGAGCGGAAAGGCTGTTGGTCCTGATGACGTACCTGTGGAGGTGTGGAAGTGTCTAGGAGAGACAGCAGTGGAGTTTCTAACCAGTCTGTTTAACAGGATTCCAGAGAGTGAGAAGATGCTTGAGGAATGGAGGAGAAGCGTTCTGGTGCCGATCTTTAAGAACAAGGGTGACACGCAGAACTGCAGCAACTATAGAGGGATAAAGCTGATGAGCCACACAATGAAGCTGTGGGAAAGAGTATTGGAAGCCAGGCTTAGGAAGGAGGTGGAGATTTGTGAGCAGCAAGTATTGTTTCATGCCCCGTAAGAGCACCACTGATGCCATTTGAGGTACAGAGATGGTCAGAAGGAGCTGCATTGTGTCTTTGTGGATTTAGAGAAGGCGTATGACAGGGTGCCAAGGGAGGAGCTGTGGTACTGTATGAGGACGTCAGGAGTGGCAGAGAAGTATGTCAGAGCAGTTCAGGACATGTATGAGAGAAGCATGACGGTGGTGAGATGTGCCATAGGTCAGACAGAGGAATTCAAGGTGGAGGTGGGACTACACCAAGGATCAGCTTTGAGTGCCTTGTTGTTTGCTATGCTGATGGACAGGTTGACAGATGAGGTCAGTGTTACGCCCTGGCCTAGGGAAGAACCAGGACGCAACACAATTTGAGACTCCCCTCTTCCCAGCGCCCAGAAACCACCAGAACAGATACATAAGCCCACACGGTTTATTGTATTGTCTGTTTAGACAAAGGTTTACAACGTCAGGGTGGGTCCAGCCAAAAATAACAAACAAAAATAACTAAACCGGCAAACCTGCTCTTTCCTCATCAAACATAAATTAGAACAAATCATACATTGTACTAACTTACACTCCTAGCCAAAAACAGGAGAAAACTGGTATTCAAAGAAATAAAAGGCTAACCACACCCTTAGCACTGAATTCGTGGCACGAGGCACAACAAGGTAGTATGTTGGTCTGGCGGTGGGCGAGAGGAGAGTCCCGGGTCGGACTGGAAGACACTGGATTTAAATCCCTCAGGTGGAGACTGCGACCAATCCTCTCCCGGAACGGCATCCAGCAACCCTGTTCAGCCAATCACACTCTTAGCCGCTCAATCAGTGCCAGACACGTCACACACACTCACACACACACTGGTACAGGCATACATACATATTATAACATATTACGACCAGGTTGTAACAGTCAGACAGAAATTTCGCTTGACAATGATGTTTGCAGATGACATTGTGATTTGCAGTGAGAGTAGAGCGCAGGTGGAGGAACAGCTGGAGAGGTGGAGGTTTGCTCTGGAAAGAAGAGGTATGAAAGTCAGTCGTAGCAAGACAGAATACATGTGTCTAAACGAGAGGGAGCAAGGTAGAAGCATGAGGTTACAGGGGGCTGAGGTGAAGAAGGTGCAGGAGTTTAAGTACTTGGGGTCAACAGTTCAGTGTGATGGGGAGTGTGGAAAAGAGGTGAAGAGGCGAGTGGATGCAGGTTGGAATGGGTGGAGGAAAGTGTCAGGAGTGTTGTGTGACAGAAGAGTGTCAGCAAGACTCAAAGGAAAGGTGTACAGGACAGTGGTGAGACCAGCTCTGCTCTATGGGTTAGCACTGAGAAAGAGACAAGAGGCAGAGATGGAAGCAGCAGAGATGAAGATGTTGAGGTTCTCCTTAGGAGTCACAAGGTTGGATAGAATAAGGAACGAATTCATCAGAGGGACAGCGCACGTTGCCTGTGTTAGTAACAAAGTCAGAGAGGCCAGACTGAGATGGTCTGGACATGTGCAGAGGAGGGATAGTGAATATATTGGTAGAAGGATGTTAGAGACGGAGCTGCCAGGCAAAAGGGCAAGAGGACGACCAAGGAGGAGATATATGGATGTTCTAACAGAGGACATGAGGTTAGCTGGTGTCAGAGAGGAAGATGCCCAGGATAGAGTGAGGTGGAAAAGGATGATTCGCTGTGGCGACCCCTGATGGGAAAAGCCGAAAGAGAAGTTTAGTTTTTCACTGCCCTTGTCTTTTTTTTTCTGTGTGTGTGTCCCTGCACTCGCCCTTTGCCTTTCATGTTCGTCATCATCACCCCTGCGTGTTTTGTATTTAAGTGCTTCAGCTGAGTTTTGTAGTTTCTAGTGTGTGATGGACCGTTCTGGTGCATCTCCCTAATCATTTCATCCATTTCATTCTGATCTTCAGCCTTTGGTACAGTTGTGAATCTGTTCATAGTTCTAGTTGGTTTGTTAGTCTTCTTGTTTAGAGTAAGCTTCTGTTTGTAATATTAATCTCCTCTGTAAGAGTGATTTTCTATTATAGTGTTAGTCTTCTCATTGAGAGTGAATTTTGTTGTTTGTTATAAGTTTCTGCCTTTGAGATAGTATTGTTATCTCAAGGGTCTGAGCCAAGTGTAATAGTCTCAGTAGTTAAGGATTTTGACATGGTCTAAGTTTATGTCTTGGAGTTAATATTGTTATCACCTCAGGAGTCACAGCTGAGTGTGACAGTCTCAGTCATTGAGTTAATATTGCTAAATATTTTCAGTGAATTTAGTTATAGTCTAAGTTTCTGTCTTTTGAGTTCCTATTGTCATCTCAAATGTTGTGCTGAGTATTATAGAATCAGTATTTTCTGTTATAATTACATAACCGTTTTAGAAGTTCATGTGTTAATAAACCTTCTGCACTCTTGGTGTTTCTCAGCTTCTGCTTTTGGGTCCTATAGTTATAGTATCCAGTTACGTTAACGTTGAAGCCACAGTGCCGCCACCTTTAGTGGCCTTATTAAAAAGGTCTGCAGCAACAGACGGTGTTGCGAGCCTTCCTTCCACAGGTAGCTAGAATTGGGCCTTAAGAAGAAATTATACTTCGCCATCAATACACATAAACATCTACACAAAGCTAAACTCACGTTTCTTTTACTTGCACGCTAGATGTACATGTCCACAAGGGGCAGTATGGTGTTTAACGCGCCTCAACTTGCTGAAAATGAAAAAACTAATTATTCGGAATAAAATTTACATTGGAGGTCATTTTGAAACAGCTCATAAGCTAAAACCCAATCTCTATGTTTACATGTTGTAAATGAGTTTCAAAGAATTAATTTTCTCGTCTAGTTTTTTTTACACAGTTTGACAAATGCTGCAAAAATCCTTCTTTATTGGACCTGAACACATCTACGGTATAACAATTTATATAGTGTCTTTGATGTGTCTCTTAAAATAATCTGAAAGCCGTGGTGAGAAGCACTTTGGCAACTGTTTAATAACTGACTTAACCTGAGGCCCCTGTGTTGAGACTGTCAACACTCGTCTGTAAGACACGGCAAAAAACAGCCAATTTCTGTCTTTTTTGTCAAGATAAAGCTGCTGGAACTAAAGCTACTTGAAAAGGTTATACTTGTTTACATTTTACCTCATTAATTTTTCATATTTGTAGTGTCCTTCATAAGAGTCTACATGTTTCGGTCTTTTCTGGCACCTAAACAGTCTACTATTATTCTCCTTCTGTAGCCTAGAAACTATACAGTTTTATTTTTTCCCTGTCTTCCCAGCGCTTGCAATTATCGATTAAATCAAAAAAGGCGAAATGCCAGCAGGGAATACACACTCCAGCAGGCAGATTTATCAAAGGTTGGCTGTTAATGAAGTAACACCAGGCAGACGGAAAGCAAAAATGTCAAAGTGACATGCAGGGATTTCAACTCAAAGACAAGAAATGTGCTAAATTAATCGATGCCCTTGTGATTTGCTTTGATAAACGTTTTTATATGGCCACTGTCCTACTTTAGAGAAATGCTTACTGAACAGTTACACCATGCCTTTTTTTATTATTTACTGTTGTAAGATTTATTTATTTATTTATTTATTTTTTGCACACTGAATGCAAGTGTTCGTGATTCAGTGGGTTTGATAAAAAGACCAAAAGACCTTGTCAGATCAGAACAGCCTCTGGCAGAGTTTCCTGTCTAGCACTGGTAGACTAGTAGAAGTGTTTTCAGGCTCCCAGTCACGGAATTTGGATGACTTCAACTTTCTGCTGCGATCCAGTGATGCCGCACATCCTCTGCACAACAACACAGCAATCAGCACCTATGCACTGCTGCGCCGAGATTTAAGTGTTATTTCTGTGCTTTGCTGTGTGTTTGCTGGTATACATATACAACCTTTGTGTGCGTGAGTGTGTGTGTTTTCATGTGAGTTTGGTGGTAGCGTGAGCAGCAGTGTATGTTTTCAGTGCTTCCGTGACTTACCAGGAAGCCCCCCTGCTGTGCTGCTGAGTGCCTCCCCTTCAGACGCATTAAAATAAGATGAGTGTGTGTCTGTGTGCCAGTGTGTGGCGGTAGGAACGTGTGTGTTTGCGTGTGTCAAGTAGAGAGGGAAGAGGATAGTAACAGAACAGAGAGAGCTAAAAGAGAGATTAAAGGATTCCACACACACACACAAATTATGAGATGGATCTTTTTGTGCACAGTCACAATGCACATATGCAAACATGTCTGTATGGGTGTGCATGTGTGTGTGCAGGAATGTGTATGTTGGAGTCCCTGTGGGCCATTAAACTAAGATGAGCGCCACGTTGGATAGCAGAGTGGGAGAAATAGTTGAGGAAGAGGGGAGAGGAGGAGGAGGAGGAGGAGGAGATGTGTACATGGTGGGTAATTGGCTCTTAAGTGCAGCACGCGTCTTTACCCAAGAGCCTCTCCTCTCCACTCCTCTCATGGCTGCTGTTTGTTGGGCTGCAAACTTATCCACTTATCTCTTCAGCCAGGAATCTCGACAACCCTACACACACACACACACACACACACGTGCGCACACTTTTTTTTATCACTCACATGTTTTCTTTTGCTCCTCTATTCTGTCTGTTTTATTTTATTCATTTTTATGCCTGCTTCTGTCACTCCATGTCACTTCCTTCATCCATGTCTCTTTCTCACATACACACATATATGTCTTTCTATGCTTACGAGGACACTCATGGACATGATACAATCCCTAACCCTAACCAAAACCTAATTCTATCCCTGACCCTAAAAACCAGTGTTGAAAAGCCATTTGAAGTTGTGTGGACCAGCCAAAATGTCTTCACAACAATGGTATTGAAACAAAAATTGTCCACAGAAGGCTATAAAGACCCCCCACACACACACACACACATAAACACACATAAACACACACATACATTTTCACCAGAGACAGCAGCAGATTGCAAGGAAAAAAACACAATGCTGATTAATGTATAAATATGTCAATATTTTGATTTTCACCACTCAGACTCTTCATTATCCCCTTGTGATCCACCAATTATCCATCAATTTCATGGACGTGCATTGCTAAATTGCAGGAGCACCACTTTAAGAACCCATTTAACCCATATATTCCCTTTTTTAGTATAAACATGAACTTGTGGAAGCTGGTATATAACTAGTTGGATAATCACTCAGTCACTCACTCATTTATTCACTTACTCTGGTGTTGACATTTTGCGATTTTGTGCTAGTTGCTGTGGTCAAAACGTATCTATACTTTAATTTTTTTTTGCTTTTTGTTATGCAACCACAGTGACTGATGTTAAAACTTTGTTTAGCTGTGTCTGGGTTACTAAGAACCAGTCCATCCATCTATTGATTTGAAGAGGCACACGAGTAGCTGTAATCATCAGGTCATCCAGCAGTAGTCTACATATTATAAGCAATGACATGGCACCTGAGTGGATACAATCCTCCAGATGATGTCATCTGGAGGCATTATCTTTTTTTTATAGAAGTATTTTTATATCAGGAAAGCAGAAAGCCACTTTATGGGATTCATCTATATCTATTGCCCAAACTAGAGCATAGGAAGCATGTTGAAAATCTGTGAATTTGCCCTTTAGGGTTCACTTGCTCCCCAATTTCAGTGCAAAAAACACCCGAAAACATTCATTGCATTTTAAACTGCTGTAAAATTCAGACATGTTAGGCTGCAACAATCCTAATGCCTGCAAAACTCAACCGTAACAAGAAGGTAAAAAATGAAAAACTCAGATGCATGTTGCAATGTTTAAATTGCATGGTGGATTGGTTGAATTATTGTTGCCATCACAATGTCCCAAATTCCTGGAAGGACTGATTAGATGTAAATCTACCAAAGTAGGTCTGACAGCCTAAACTGACAGGATGACTTGTCTTCCCACAAGCAGCTGATTACATGAGGTGTAGGTGGCACCTAGTGGTTTGGCGACATTCCGTCTGGCTCTGACCCAGACTTGGCCGTTCTGGTGCATTATAGAATTGACTCTGGTCCATGACCTTTTTCTTATGTCATCCACTCTATCCAATTTTTCCTGTCTCTCTCTTATTGTCTAATAAAGCAGTAAATTGCGGCTAGGAGAGGTGTTTAAAGAAAATTTAGTGCCCCCTAGCTCTATTGAAAAACAGAAATAAACTTTTAGCATACTCCCTATTGTCTAGGATTCATATCAGGTGTGTACGGAGCAAAACAGCACAAAGTCATTTATTTATACAGCAGCAAATATCCCTTTCCAAATCTGTGGCTCACCTGAGTACAGTATGTTACAGAGTCTGCTTGAAATCCTGAACTTTACTTACTTATTTTTCTTCAGCAGATGCAATGTAGTGGCAAACGCTTTAAAGTGTGTCCCCTAGGTGCCCTTAAATAACATCTGGTTAGTGCTGTTAGCATTTGTTCTAAAAACCAAGGGACCCAGCAAGCGGCAAACCCACTTCAGCTTTCTCCTCCTGGTGCGACAAACATCTGGTGAAAAACACTAACCAATTAAAATCAGAAATATCAGCCAGTTGCCTTTAAGAATCACGCACCCTTGTGCCAGGATCATCTTTCAGAGCGTGCAGCAATGAATGTGGCAAGATAACATCAGTGCGCGTTTGTGTGTGTGGCTTCCGTATCTTGGGGTTGTCAACCCGCTGCATTACAACATCATGACACATCACAAGCATGAATGATTGAGGAGAGAAGCGAGCGGCACATGCGACGCTAATTCAACCCATCTGAAAGTGCCATCATCTCTCTGTCCCCCCACGTTGGTAATAAGAGCTCCAGACTCCCGACTTAAAGTATTCACAGTGGTGAGATAAGCCCCTCTGCTCTGGGAGGGAAAAAAACTCCCGCAATGATAAACAGCTGCTGGAGAAGAAATTATATTCCTCAACAGAGTGAGAGAAAAGGCTTATGTTTATGATTTCTGAAAACAACTTTATTTCTGACCTCTCCATAATCCCCAGAAAGTCTTTCAATTAGACAATGGCTGAGATTCCCCTTATTACTGTGCGCCCTGCTCCCAGACAGACTGGGGAGAGAGGGAGATAATTGGCCAATAAAAATGTAAATAGGGTGGTGGAGCAAACCAGCATGTGATGTGAACGAGGGGGTTGTGTTGCTGAGGAAGGGTGGGGAGGTTCGGGATAATCCACTGTGACAGGTTGTGTTGGTTTTGTTGGGTTGCTAATTGGATGCTCCAGCCGGAGTTCTTTTCTTTTCCAAATACCATAATACCATACAGGCATGATTATTGATTGGAGCAAAATGAGATGGAGAGGAGGGGGAGGGGACCAGGCACAGAGCGCTTTCCATGACTTGCCACTAACCCCCCCCCCAGGTAAAACTCTATGCAATTTGATTTGATTTGTTTGGTTTAAAGTTTTAAAGGAAGGTCAGATCTGAAACTGGATTGGACAAAAGGAAATGTACGTAGGGCTTCATTAACAATGTGATATGAACTGAATCCATGCAATGTGTACTGTTACTGTCTACAAGCTTTCAGATGTGTTTGATCATAATAAAACTACTGAGGGAACCTGTTTCTTAAGGCTCTATTTTGGGGGACTAGATGTTTATGAAGGGTGTCAAGCATCCCTCTGCCCTCTTTATATTTATATATCTGAAAAGGTTTTCCACATGATGTCACCCACTTTGAGCATCCAGATTACATGCTAAAATGCTGAATACAAAAACTCCTCAAGTACTCAACAAAGTAATTAGTGACACTTCGAGAGTGCCTAAAAGACGGAACAGGTCTGGAAGTCCTGTAGTTTCTTACTTAGTCGGGACTAAAAATCTCAGCAATATGTTATCCGCTCATATATTTGTTTCCCTTACTACTTTTAATGAGATTGAAGAAGCTGCTTGGATGAGCAGGAGTGAAATGTTTCTAACCAAGAAGAAAGAAGTCCAGCTGACAAGAACCAATGGTGGGATATCAGTCAGTACAACTGTGAGGAATCCTGCAGTTTTTTGACCAGGACATATAAAACAATTAAAAATTGTCATTAAGCAGTCCTTTTAATCCAATGAGGAGGAACACATGAAGAGCAACTCTGGGTTTAGTGTCTGGCCAAGGGACATTTTGACATGTGGCCAGAGTCAAATTCCTTGTGGATGACTGCTCTACTCAACCAATTTCTAGAAAGGTCTTTGTCCACCTGCAGAATATTGTAAAAATTATGAGTATTATGTCTCAGTGTGATGCTAATAAACTACTTCACATTTGTCCCAGTAACTCCCTAAAAAGGATCGTCTATTGATCCAAAGCGCTGCGATCACTGGCCCCTTGTTTACATCACTTCCTACCAATGGTGCAGACGCAAACACCAAAGAAGCCATTACAGCTGTGTAGGTTTGGGGAAAACTCCCCAGTGAGGAGTCGCTAGAACTACAGCAAGTCCCCAGAACTGTTTGTTCTGAAATTGGCTCCAGACGGCTGGTGGACATCCCTTGATGCACTGAGGTCCTCACCCCTGTCTGCCTTAATACTGTGACTTGACTTGAGCTTCTCCCTCTGTGTCCCCCTCTCTCTGTACCTTCCCCTGGCCTTGGGGCTGTGCAGTTTCCAGCCCCACCAACCCGTCCACTGTCTTTTTTGTTGCTTATCGCTCCTCTTTCTCCACTTTCCACACCGACCCAGATGGCCACACACTCTGTCAGATGAAGTTTTTCCTCTCCTCTGTCACCCAGTGCTTGCTCGAGGCTAAGCTGTAGCTCACTAATTAATAGAGACTTGACAGCCATATTGGCTCATCAACTGCTTCTCGGGAATGAATTAGTAATGTAAAACATTTTCTTTAAAGTAGCATTTTTAAGTTAGTGGCTTATATGTTTGTATTATTTCTGAACTTTGTCTTTCTCAACTTTTAACTAAAAAAAGTCCAATATCCACCGTCTGTGTGATCACCTGCTAGTTGATAATTTTCTACGTCAGGCATTGGAGCTGTATACGGTTTAGTACGGTGATTACAGTTTGTCCAATCGAAAGTCAGTAGGTAAAAGCTTTTAAAGACAGGAATCTATTGGATAAAGGGGGATCTGTAGCCAATGTGACTGTTAATACAAAAATAGTCATTAGTGCAGCTTTACGTGCTGTTTTAGACAACTTCCCTCTAAACATTAAAATTCTCAATAGTTTTGTTACATGTGTCATCCAATGGTCAGAAATGATATCAGTCCAATTCTCTGCTAATGTCAAAAAGACACATAAAACCAATCAAAACAACAACAACAGAAAACAAAGCACAGGTAAATAAATCAACTCCATATTATATCCTCATTTCACGAAAGTGGAATGGACAAATACAAAATGGAAAAACCTTTCAGAAAGCCTGGGGCAAATTAGGCTTTTTTCCCAATCCTTGTGAAGTGACATCCCTCGGCCATCATGTTGCTGGACAATAACAAGCTCAGGATTTGGGTGTGTGTGTGTGTGTGTGTGTGTGTTAGTCTGCTCCTGTACAAACCTTTTACATGTGTGTGCTAAGGTTAGATGGAAGCATTCTCCATTAAGAAGTGGCAGAGCACATGACTGAACTGACTTTAATCACTGATTGTGTCGCGGTATTTACTCAAACCTTTAGCTTTCCCAGATCTCCCAGCAAGCCGCTTTGATATGTTTCATCGCTCTGGAGGAACGGAGAAGTCGGCACACTTTGAAACTGTGGAGAAAGGGAGAGGATTAGACAGTTCTGTTTCTGAAAAACAGAAACAGGCGTAGGGGATGAAGAGGCACACGAGTAGCTGGTGAGGCTAGTGCAGCTCCTAAATGTTGTAAAGAAACCCTTTTGGAATCGCACAATTTGCTTTGAAAACCACAGCTTTCACCTTTCACATGTTCCACTCACATTTCTCTAGACTCATGTGCTTTTTTACTCTATATCACACAGAAACTACAAAACATTGTTGAGACCGTTGAGTGAAAAAAGTTTTTTCATCTGTTCATGTTATTAACTCTCTGAGCTGAAGAATGAACTGCCAGTGAACTGTTCTTCTCAAGTAAAAAAAAAGAAAACACAGTTCTTGGACACTACAGAAATATTAAACTGAGGACTTCTTGTTGTTCTCTCTTGCTGCCTCGTTTTTGGGCTGCAAATCATGCCCCCGTAGCCCCTGCGTGCCTGTTATGACAACAATTCATTATAAAATAAAGAAAAAATGGGAATACGATGTAATTGGCGCAGCGTAAGGGAGCACACTAAAGTGCAAAAATAAGAGTCGGCCTGGGGATGCTCCTGCACATTTTGGACCATTTGAAAGAAGACTCAGTGCCAGCACCACCCACTCCTATTTGTAATTAAGTTAGCTTTTATTTGGCATTATTTATCATTTTGCTTTCAATTGTTCCTTTTTGAGGGTTTCATGAGAAGGAGGGACAGTGGGTTTCATATACACCTGATTAGCTGGTGAGCGTATCACTAAATTTTATTTTTGTTGATCGCTTTCTTCATGTGTTTTGATCATTATCGATTTAGGTATGACTTTAATTATGTTACTAAATAGATCTTTGGTAGAATAATAAATACTTACATTTTCTTTTGTTCAGTGTTTTGAACAAACATGATCCATCACCTACTTCTTAGCGACTTTTACTTTGTTTTATTTGAAGTCGCTACACATTTGATGTGAGTTATAGCAGCCAGGGGTTCCACTGGGTTTTCAGAGGGCTTAGCTGGAGTTTGGTTCTGGGGGATGATTATGGTTCAGTCATTTTATTTATTTTTGTTTTCCAAAAAATAGATCCAAACCGTGACAGTGGGCGACTATCACGGATTGGCTTCATTTCCCGCTGTAGCCACAGTTACCAACTCACCTCCCATCATCTGCGGCTCTTTTTCCCCCTCTGTTTTTGGTTTGATCTGCAGTTTGGATTTGGCAGAGTCAGGTACTGCCTGTTTAATCTGTCTCTGCCAGACTGATTCATGTTCTACTCACACAGACTTTCTTTCATGAACTACCGGCCTTCCTGACCTGTTTCCCATGATATATTTACCTTCTCTTTCTCCTGTTTCTCTTAAAGAGGCTGAAAACCGCCTGGTTCGGACACTTCAACACTACCCAGATGGGCCTCCGTGATCTTGCCGCTGTCATCAGCATGTGTTATGTTAACTTGTTTCCACACTTCACTGCAAATGGTCTATGTCAAACAGACATTTTACATTTTACCATTTGGTTACTCATCCTGAACCAAAGTGGCTCATACCAGCCAGTTTAGTCATGTTTCCTTGCCTGTCTCTCATCACCTGGAAATTCTGCTCACCGCTCCACCTCCTTACACTAATGTGTCACCTAAATGTCTAACACTTACCTGTGGTGTTCACTCATTCTTTGGTCCAGTGTTGTCTGAGGTAATAAAACTTTAAAGCAGGGGTCTCAAACTCATTTTACTTGGGGGCCGCTGGAGGCAGAGTCGGGGTGAGGCTGGGCCGCATCAGGTTTCCACAAGAAAAACTTTTAAATAATTTTAATCTTCTCAAATGTCTTTATTTTTTATTTTTAACACAAAATAATATGAAAAAATAAATAAACAAATTAGAAGAAAATAAATAAGAAAATTAATCAATCAATCAGTAATAAGTAAATAAAATAATAATAATAATTATAATAATTAGGATTCAAATGTCTGCATTAACAGTTCTTTAAGCTTTCTTTAAGCTGTCGCGTTGAAGTTTCAAACAAGTGTTTAGCCGACGCACAAAGAACGTCATTTCCTCAATATACGTCATTTTTACGTCATTTCCGCCGTGCCGTTCATAACAAACTCGCGGGCCGCACTAACATTAAACTTTAATAATTAATAAGTCTGAGACCCCTGCTTTAAAGCAACACTTATTCTATTTGTAGGCTAAAGTACCATTACACTCTTTGCTCAAAGTGGCCTTGTTCTTGTGGTACACCACCAGCGGTTTTACATATCAGTCTTTGGTGTGCCGGGCCAGTTTTCTGGGTTCTGGTACTTACCGTAAGCTGCTTTTGCAGTTTTATGCCCTCTCTGTAGCCTCGTCAAACTATCAAATAACATTTATGTGCTAAATTGAAACTCATGTTCATGGTGTTGTCTGCAAAATTCTAGGAGGGCTTGTTCTTGGGGCACATTGTAGTTAAACAAATCAGTCTGCCATTCACTTTTTTCTGTTAGTTTTTTCTTATGCTGATAAAAAAGCTTAAATAGCAAAGTTGGCAGTACAGTTGGAATGAGCTGGTCAGAAGGACGGAGATGTGATTGGGTTTCCGGAGTTGTACAGGACAGGTGGTGCGTAAGGGTCGCGAATCCAGCTGTAGCTATGATGCACAATGGAGAAGCAATGTTCTTACAGCTCACGTTGGGTTTCTTCAGTTAAAGTGAAGAAAACAATGATATATTGTTGCTTTTTAGCCACAGTTTGACTTTAAACAGAAAAAACACAAGGATTAAAATCAGCTCCTCACTTTGTATGTAAATGTTTCTTATGGATTAATAGATATTCTCTGCTTTCACAAAGAGCCTCAGAAGAAACAAGCACTATGAGCCAGAGAAGTATTAGACTGCAAATGAACTGGACGCAGGACAAAAACAGTAAAGCAATTTTACAGCTGCATTAGTGTGGGATTGTAATATGTTTTTAATGGAAAGTACACGGATGATACAAACAAGCAGTTAAGCTGAAGTGTACAAATTATGAAGGGCTGTGAACTGATGATGTCATAGACGAGGGAAATTATTTTTTTTTTTTTTCCTTGAAGGCACCATTGTCCATGTTGGTTTTTTTCCTTTCCGATCTCTTTTTTTTTTACATCTTTTCATCTTTAATGGGCAAACTGTGTAGTTAGTAAGTTAGTAAAACAAGAATGTTTCTGGTTGCTGGCACAAGAACACAGACGAATTTAGTTCTTCCAGTCATTCCCAACCAGTTGCTAAGTGTGCTGCCACAGCTCAGTCGTCTGGTGTGTGATAGTGATAGTTGGTGGAAACAACCTTTATGTGTGAATTGTCCCATCTTTGACAGCTTTGCTCATTTGACAAATCTAATAAATGTAAAACTTTTGAATTGAACGTGAAAAGTGAAAGAAATGATGCTGAATGCTGAATAAAAACACACACATTTGTGATCAAAATAAATCATCTGAGTTAAACTTCTTTGTAATTCTGCCAATATGTCCCGAGGTGTAAAACCAGAGCATTCTGCAGCTCCATTTATATTTCTATGCAAATGAAGATCTTACATACAGTACACAAGACAACTGAGTACACCCAGGTGTAACATCACCAAAATGTTAAACGGTTCAAAGTTGTAACAACCCTAAATAATAGTATCACATTTAAGTTTAATATTGATCTTGTGTATACTTAAAAACAAACAGTTATACAGACTACAAGTGGAAACTTGATAAAACTGAAGTGACTGCAGCGGACGTCGCTGTTAATTCAGTTAGCTTCAACCCACTGCTCAGGGTTATTACTGTAGGTGACACAGCCCAGCCACAAGGCAGTGAACCTGGGCTCACAAAGAGGACGCCAACAGTGTCCCCCCTCAGGAGGAAAAGGGTACACACAAATGAAGTCCCAACACCACTCAGTAAGCAACATGTAAAGGATTGTTTTTTTGTGCACATGAGCCAACATGGAAGGAAGGGGCCGAGAGGGGGGCAGGGTGCAGATGTGTGAGGAAGGAGGCCGGCAGAGCTCCTTTAAAGGCTAGTATTTCAGCCCTCCACACCCCCGGAAACAACTCGTTGTGGCTCATTACATGTTGCTGACAGAAAATGTTGTCCTGGCAAAACAACAACTGGTGACCGGTGCCAGCTGAGGAGCGGAACACCAAGAGCCGGTGGAATGGAGTGTTGGAGAGCCTCAGCTGGCGAGGCGAGAACTGCGGGGACACATACAAACACGAGATGAAAAGATAGAGAAAACATAAAACCTAACTACTGACTCAGGTAGAAGAGGCAAATTCCACACAGAAAAGCCACAGCCAGGAGGTGGATTAAACAGGAGACATGTAGCTGTGAGGAAGCAGCACTATCCACTCTACCACCTTACCGCTCCCCAAAGCACATTCATGCCACAAACCATGGAATTTAAATACTTTGTACTATAATGTCAAAGTTCTGAATTAATTTAGAATCAAAGACTCCACTCACACATAGATTTACTTGTAGCTGTTAGTGGTTTAGTTATTCTTCAAAGGCAACTCTAGATGACGCCATCTAAAGGCCTGGTTTTCATACTACACATAGTTTTATTCCACGTTGTCTTATCAGCATTAAAAAGAAATGCTCATACTTGCAACATCACCATGTTAGAAAGCTACATTAATACAGGGCTGTCTGAGAGATATGGAATATCATCCACAAGCAGTTGCCTTTTTTAATAGGAAAGTTATAATACAGATCACCAGTTACAGCTGTCACAAAAACAAAAACTTTAATCAGTAGATGTTCATGAATTTCACATTTAAATGTATTTGTTAAAACATATGAAATTTACTAAAACACTGCTGACAAATCGGTTCACATGAGGAATATACTGATGTGCCGACAGCTCATTCAAGCTCATTCAGATTAGAGGCACTATAGAACACCTTAAACATGAAGGTTCACTAATTCAATGCAATATAATTCAAAGCATTTCTTTTCATCAGGCACCATATTCTAGGATAAATAATCATTTACCACAGCACTTGCATTCATAAGCTGAATCCTTCTGCTTTGTTTTGATATTCAGGTGCCTGAAAATACTGAGTTCATTACCTCATCTGCACTCGGGAGCCATTAAAATGTAGGGAGCGTATAGCTATAGAATAAACCATGAATTCTTGCCTCAAAACTTATTTAGAAAGGGATTTTGATGACATCTGACATTTCAACGACATTTGTGTGTAGAAAGGGTCTGACTGCGCTGTCAGTCATTGAGTATGTATGGAATGATTAAAATGAAATCAAACAGAAACCCCAACATTTATTTACAGGAAGGTTTCCTGGGTTGTTGTTTGATATTTAATGACCGAAGCACTGGATGGCCCTGCGTGAATTCAGCATCACACACACTCTCAGGTGAATGCAGCCATACACACTCAGAGCTGAAAGGAAGGGTTAGTTGGAAGAGTGCCAGAGTGTGGACAGTGTTAATCACATCTTCTTCTCCCATCTTTACCTTTTTTAGATCTCTTGTTCAGCAGGTTCACCAGACCCCTGAGAAAAATCTAACCTCATCATGAACCCGCATCGCACCTGAAATATGACAGCTTACACTTTACTCTCATCTCACTGTTCTGCTCTCACTCTGATGCACACACACACACACACACACACACAGAGACAGACACACACACTCATCTCAGTTTCCCCCTCATCTCAACACTAACACGCACAGAAAAGTTTGCAACTTCTCATATGCTCTGTCTCGCACACACACACTCACACAAGGAAGCTCAACTTTGAGAGGAGACAGTGAGAGGAAAGAGAAGATGGTACAGGGATGAAAGAGCTGGAGAAATGTAAGATGTCACCGTGACCTTTGATGGTGACAAGTGTAAGAGCGCTGCCATACAACTGCTGTCTTTACCTCAGTCTCTGTCTCTTTTCTCTGTCTCTCTCTGAAATATGTGGATGAAGATGTAAGTAGAGTCATGTTTTGAGGTCTTGCCAACTGAAGAAATTCATAGTTTATTACAGATGCTTTTGTAGTTTCAGTTTGGATACTGCAGAGAAGAATTGCATTTACAAAACAAAATGAAAAAAGCAAAACATACATACGTTTTTGTATTCCTCCTTTCAAATTACTTATTATTATGTAAGTATGGTTATATAAAGGTATCCTTACAATTCTTACAGATTTTGATTGATTTAAATTCTATATTTTCTTTTTATCTATAAATCAAACATCAGACCATACAGAGATCTGGCAGGCAGATGTTTAATAACAAATGAACCTGTCCCCTAGCAAGATATGAGGTCTTGCAGTTTTTTCACAAACTCAACATAATGTAAGAAGACAATGACATCTGTTCTCTTTTCTATGTAAAACTGAAAAATGTGTCAGAAAACTAACATCAACATAGTCTAATGCTGAGGTACGTCAGTATGTTAACATGCTCACTGTTAAGCCAGTTTAGTTCTGTGCTGAACCCGTGCAGAGGCAACACCATGGCCCATGCAGGTGTGAGCATCCATACGTTTCTGGTGGGTGGCCTGTCACTCTGCATGTCACACTGCCAAACCACTAGTTGTGCGAGTGTATGTCTTCGGATTTGGAGCTGTGTGTCTTCCAGTGTGCAGCTACTGGTCCTACCAACCTGCCCAATGTTTTCCACTCAGCCCAGCCGGTCAAGGCAGATGGCCGCCCACCCTGAGCCTGGTTCTGCTGGAGGTTTCTTCCGTTAAAGGGAGTTTTTCCTCTTCACTGTTGCCTATAGCTGCTCAAGGGGATTTGTTGGGTTTTCTCTAAATGTTTGTATGGTCTTTACTTTATTATGTAAAGTGCCTTGAGATGACCTTGTTGTGAATTGGCGACATATAAATAAAGTTGAATTGAATTCAATGAGCAAATTGGAATCTATCTTATAGATAAAAATTGCTGTATGACAAGCAATTGATATATATATATATATATATATATATATATATATAATATAATTGATATATATATATATATATATATATATATATATATATATATATATATATATATAGCACAAGAGCTACTTTAACCGAAAGTACTGCAAAACACAAAAAGAGAGAAGACAGGAGATGACAGGAGATTCATGAGAGAACATTCAGTGACTGGATACCCATCAGGGTGCTACATAGGACTGTATGCAGCAGGCAGCTTCTGCCAGTTTTGGGAAAGTCACATATCACATATTACTTAAGCATCATCAAAGCAAGTTAAGCTACAATATTACGTTCCAAGGCAGTAATGTTACTTTTTGGTTTCTTTTCACAAAACGTAACCAAAGGACTTTGACACACATCTGCACATTTCTCCCGTCTTTTCTCACACAGATCACCCAACAGAAGCTGAAGATAAATTAGCTAGCAGCTAATGACTCACCTCTTCCACACTTCCTCTACAAAGTACCCGTCTATAAGCTGCCGAAGCTCCTTAAACTTGCTCTTTTATCTTGTTCAAGTAAAATCGAAGTGTAAATTGTGTCTGGGTAGGTTCTTTGTTCTCTGTTCCTATTTGCTGCTGGATGACAAGAATTTTCCCACTGTGGGATAAATATAGTCATTTCTTCTCTTATCTTAAACACCAAATTTCTACTGATGAAGGGGACCTGACTCTAACTCATACTCCTCTTCAGCATGGTGTCGTATGAAGATGTTAGCATTCCTGCAGTTACCAGAGTAACGCACTACTCTCAACACTGGTTACTCTGATGATGATTTCCATCTAAAGTAAAGTACCACCACCAATGGTAGTGATAGTCTAGTATTACACTTTACACCAACACACACACACAAAAAGGCAGAAATCTTTGGACCTACTCTGACCTCATTAACAAATCAATGTGCCATTTGCAGTCATACAAATACGTAATCATGTATGTGATCTTTTTACCTGGAAAAGAGCTTGTTAACAATTGGTTTTGTTTGAGAGCAATGAAACATCTGCTGTTCAGACGTGACTCAAAGCGTGAACTCTAGATAAACAGCTTATTGTCAGATTTGATGGGAATAACTTTGGACTCGTTCCCTTCACTTTGCAGTTTAAAGGGGTCTTTTCCTTCTTATGTGCCTTGTGTTGGTACGTGTATCCCTGCAGATGGTAATCTCAAAATAGTTGTAACACTAGGCAGTTAATGAGCGGCTTTTCCATCATGCTATTTTAAGAATAATGCCTTTCTAATTGACACACACACTCCCAGACATTGATACTCAGTAAGGGATGCTGCGCCTTGCCACCAATTAGTGTTTCTCCAAGTTATTTTTAATTCCAGCGACTGTGTTTCGCTTAGTCCCTCTCTTTCTTCCGTTCTTTAATCGTCAGTGATGTCTTTGTCCGGTGCGTTCTTCAAAGTCCAAGCGAGACACGTTAAGAGGCATTAAGAGGACACATGCAGAGACTTTGCTCAGCAGAAAACCAACAGTTGGTTATTGTGATTAATATATTTTTAAGTACTTCCAAAAACCACTGTTTCTTTACTGTCAAGAGTCAGCCTTGACAGCAATCATCTTCTGTGATGGATGTCTAAGAAGCTGCTATGATAAAGGATGGGATCAGCAGTGCCACAGGAAATTGTGGCTTAGAACCCCAGCGGCCATCAAACCTGTGGAGGTGATCCAGCTCTTTTAAGAATGTGGCGATACAGGCGAATGAATAAGAGTTTCCACAAACACAGCATTCATGATGGACTGTGCACCGCTTACAGTACGGCACCATAAGCACAAATATACGATCCCTCCTGTATATGCAGTGACATTTCTGTCTGAACAAAGAGATGAGGAAGTATCATGAATATGCTTACCTGTACAGACATTTTTTATTGGCTTTTTTTCTCAAATTCTCTGCTTGCGTAAAACATGTTTGAGGCCAAACAGTCAACACTCATGTATGAAATATATTGCATTTTTTCACCCCAAAATTCGACTTTGAGATTTTGAGATTTTCATTGTGTGGCTGTCCACAAAACATATTTCAGATTGTTGACTTTGACCCTCCCCCAAAAATGTCTAAACATTAAATGCAATTTTAGTTTATAGTTAATTTATAGTGTATTTGCATGTTTTGGTTTGGGTTTTTATTTCCCAGTAATTTCAACTACCACCAACATGAGGATGTAGCATTTGTCCTAAAAAGAGCATGAAATAATTAGTCTATTGATTAGAATGTTCAAACTAACTGCATAGATTTAAGTATAGCAAACTCTAAATCAACTTCTTGTGCTGTGTCCTTTGCCGTTTTCATATTTCAGCTCTGCAGTGAAGCAGAACTTTTCCCATGCAGTATTTTTTTATCCTATTTTTAAATTCGGCACATGCTTCCTTCATCCTTCTCTCTTTTTCTCCTAGTCCTCAACACTCCCCCTGACATTCACATCTCCACCTGCACCTCCCAACACACCTGCACTTTCTTCTCTACCACCCGACATAGACCCTCGGGACACACAAAGCCTGCCAGGGCCCGGCCATAATGCCCCCCTTGTTGCTGGCTCGCCGGGTCCAGACCCTGGGAATAGATCAGATCCCTCCATTCCCACTCTGTGACACTTATCCAGGTGTACCTGCATGCAAGACAATATCCCAAGAATGTCCAGATTAGTCTGAGGGCCTGTTGTTGTTTGCAGCTTTGTCTCATGCCTTTCCCAGACCGCTACGAGGCCCAAGGCCAGACCTAAGGGAGTATTGGCTTGTCATGCACAAAAGCCGAAATACATTTTTCTTTGTTTATGAGGGAATTCTCCTCCTTACCTTACCGCTCTGCTTTTGCATTTTTTCTCTCAGAGTAGCAAAGCAATGTGCAGGAGTGATTTGGCAGGAAAGGGGAGCAGAAACAGAAGGGGAAGCAAATATGATGGATGTTAAATGCTACGGAAAGAGGGGAAGAAGTGGGAGGGAAAAACAAGGGGTAGAGTAAGTGTGAGAAAAGGTAGATGGGGTGGGAAAGCGGGCGAGGACGGAGAGAGGGAGGGATGAGCAGCGGAGAAAAGATGGAGAGCGTAGATTTTGTCTCCCCATCAGGGGGCTGTCAGGTTTATAAATAACAGTAATCAATGGCTCAGCCGGCTCTGTCCGCTGCACTAATTGCTTTAAGTGCTTAAAAACCAGCTCATGCACTTTTTTTCCAGGACAGCATGGTTATAGAGCTGCCACTGTGCTTTTGTCTCATCTACTGCTGTTTCACATTTGGACCGATGTGTTTTTGGACACAGTGGTTATGTGATTAGTTGGTTGCACTTACTGTAGCGTTGTGGCCATGTGCACAGACCAGCCGCTGGAACATGACGCTGTCCTGAGACCCAGCTGAACACACGGATTCGACAGCACAGTGTGATTGTAGATCAGACCAAGTTAGCACAACTTTTAATTTATGAGGAGACTCTCGGTCCAAACTCGCAGTTATTCCAAAAGGGCCATAATGGTGGAAACTGGTTTTGCTTGAGAAATATGTACCACCCGATCTGAAACAGTGTAGCAATATGACTTAGCAATACTGATATTTTAGTGGGCCGCACACATGTAGCAAACATGCACATTATCAATACTTTCTTTATCTTCATCATAGGTGACCAGATCAGTTATAAGAAAAACTGTTTATGATTGATTAACCACAACAAATGTATTATCAGTCACATATCAAACAAAGGCTCTACTCCACAGTTTTTTAAGTCTTCTTTCACCGAAGGAATCACCCAGTATCTGTAAATTATTATGTCTTTAAAGTGTCAACCATGAATTAAAGTGAACTCAATGGTTGAATTTAGAAAATGAACTTGCAGTTGATCTTAGATTTGCCTAATGGAGATTTGAGTGTCTATGAAGGTTTTCCGGACCATAAGCGAGGTAGAGGATGCCCAGACATCTTTAGGGGTCTGCACACTGGATGAGACCTTTGTCACCCAGGCTCATGCTGTGGTTCATGACGAAGATGAGAAGCAATGGTCTGTGTTTTGTTACACCAGCGAGGTGTAGGCAGCGTCCAGCTCCAGCGTCTGGAGCATCTTTTTGCTGGATGTCCAGAAGCTTTTGTTGCTTAAAGAAAGTTAAACTTGGAATAAAACGATAAAAATTTAAGAAATAATTCGTAGAAGCAGAGAGGATATACAGTATACTGTAGAAAAATCACGAGGTAGTATGTTAAGACAACTTTAAGAGTAACAAAGAAAAAAAGAAAATAATAGACAAAATTGATGAAGTGAGTTGAAATTCTGATCAGCCATTATGAAAACACGTACAGGAGCTTGTTATTCAGTTTTTGTATAACTTGTGGCATTAGTTTATACAGAAACTGGACTGGTACCAAAATAAAGCCAATTGAAGTTGATCATGAGTGACGATGTTTCACAGTGTCTCTGGGGTGTGGAGGAGAGTCGGTCATCCAAGTCAGGATCCTGAGTTCAACCTTAGTTAAATCTTGATAAGGAATGTCCGGGTGTCCCCGGATTTGGCGCTGTGTGTCCTCCAGTGTGCAGCTACTGGTCCTATTAACCTGCTCAATGTTTTGTTGTTGCTTTTGTTGTTCTGTTCTTTTCTCTCTCCACTTTCCACTCTGCCCAACCGGTCAAGGCAGATGGCCGTCCACCCTGAGCCTGGTTCTGCTGGAGGTTTCTTCCGTTAAAGGGAGTTTTTCCTCTCCACTGTTGCCTATGGCTTGCTCAAGGGGGATTTGTTGGGTTTTCTCTACCTGTTTGTATAGTCTTGACTTTATTATGTAAAGTGCCCTGAGATGACCTCGTTGTAAATTGGCGCTATATAAATAAAGTTGAATTGAAATTGAATTGAATTGAATTGAATGGAAGTGCAGAAAATCTACACTTAAAAAGTCAGGGGTTCCAGGTCCTGTGTCCATGAACATGTCAGAAAATAAGTCTTTGTTTACCTAGAGAAAGTTAAGCTTTCCAAGAGACATGGTTTAGGAAAGAAGTGGGGCACGCTCTTCCTCCCCTGGGAGATAGGTTAAAGGTCGGTTTGTTGCGATGGTTGGAAACTTATCTCTGCAGCCTGTGTATGCTACAAAGGCTTGTTCATTTCTAACTGACTAAGTCCATCGTATTGGAATCATTATTCTGGAGTCATTAATCAACCCCTTGAGTATCATGAGGTCACATATGGGATATTTATCCATCCGTCATGCTGAGTAAAATCTCCAGGTCCAAAATCCACAACAGACCCATGGAAAACTTCCATCCATCCATCCATCCATTCATCAATCTATCCATCCATCCATCCATCCATCCATCCATCCATTACCTAAACCAATTATTCTGTTAGGGGTCACACAAATGCAGGAGCAGATCGCAGCTGTATCTGGCTGAGAGGCAAGGTAACCTCTGGACAGGTCGCCAGTGCAACCAATGGTCTGGCTACTTTATTTAAAAGGTTAAAACAAATTAGCCCAAGTTAAATAGACCTGAATATATCTAAATTTATTCTGTTCCTGATCAGCAGACTGAGAGAACACACACGCACACTGGCTGCACAGTGAAGACACTCTGAAGACAAACAGTAATTGCCTGAGCGCAGCCTGGGTTTGTGCACATTTGGAGGTGTGCCCAAATCTATAAAAAAAGTTACACTTATTATTTCTATTATTGCTTTTCCAAGACCAAAACACTGACAGCACCATAGATCCCATCTTCCATCCCATCCCTCTTGGCCACATCACATAGCAAAAAATCCCAAGCGAAGCTCTTTAGCTAAGCATTGTGAGCCTTCACAACAGTGGAGCAAACGATCAAACTCTGCATGCTCAGCTGCCTCACTGGCAGTATTGGAGTAGAAGGCAAATCTCTTCTGCAACTTCACACTTATATTATTTTCTTATCTTTAGTATCTGGCAAAGATTTATACTTTCTGCTGGTAAAGGGGTTTAACAGATGTAAAGATAAGAGCTGTCTGAAGTCCAGTACTTCGATGCAAGAAAAAGAAACGTACTGTATCATCATTGGTGGCGAGAAAAAAAAAATACATTACATGTGGAGGTGAACCTAACATGACATGAGGTTTTGGTGGATTTATTTCCCTCCAACTGTCTGGTTTAATCTCTTCAATATATAAACTCTTATGGTGTATCAGCAGCATTAGTGATGTGCTTACCATCAGGACTCTGGACCCCTTGTTTCTCACATTTCTCAAGTTGTTGTGGATGTGAAAGTGGGCTAAATGCCTGAAATGTAAATGAGGGAACATTTGCTCATTAGGTGATATCGAGCTCTGCGGGCGTCTACACGACTCCATGACACAAAGTTTTTGGACCAACGCTTTCCCTACAAGCCTCCTTCCAACTAAGTCTAGTGTGAACTCAGCACATTCTATTCGTCTTCACACATACCTCCCAGCAGCATTTGGGCCAGGGACGTGTCCTATATTCCAACTGTGCTTGGCAGGTATCCACTGTCTTTAGGCTAACGAGCACAGCTCTGCCGGTGAACACAACAGAGGAGCCAAGTCTACTGCAGCACTGCAACTCTGATGTAGTTTTGGGCTTGTGTATGACTTTTCCTGTTAATATCATTTAATACTATGGAAAGGGGCTGAGCTGCTAGTGTATTAATACGAGTGAAATGTTGTACCGGGTAAATCCAGGATGCATTACTGAAGGAGACGAGCAGGCACAGGCCCAGGAGCCTAAATGGTCAAAGGGCAAAAAGGCCAGAGACACAGAGCTGACCAAAATACAACACAAAATAACACAATATTTTTAAACATTTAATCAAAATTGACAGAAAAATAACAGACAATTATCTCCAACTAACAAAAGATCCCAGAAAAGACAGGAAATAATTACCGAAAATGACACAACAGCAAATTCGAGTCTTTTTCAGTTTAGTCTAGTCTAATCACAACTTCAGTTGGCAGTTTAATTAAATTCATATGTATGCACTGTTCCCTCTTTTGTTTTGTTTCTGCTTAAATTTGATTTGACTAGTTTTTTCCAATGTTTGGATCCTATGGCCATCTGTACCACAGTCTACATGATGAGCTTTTCATATTAGAAATAGTTTTTATAAAGTAAATGTTAAAATACTATTACATTTTGTAAGTATGAATTTGTTTAATAATATAAACTATATAACAATATTATAGTATTTTTGATGTTTTTTCTATGTTTGAGTTTAGAAATGCAGTGCATTAATCTGTGAATGACATTGACAACCAAGCCAAATGCTCCTGATTGTTGTTTTTTGTATTTTTATAAGTTGGAACCTTGTCCACAATAATCACAATCTTACAGTAAGTCTATGTCGAATCCATATATGTCAAACTTGCGAAATACTTCAGTACTTGTGAGCTTCGATACAAGACCATAACAGTCAAAAATATAGATCCTATTTTCGACATGGTATAATCTTTTGTATATCCCGAACACATCACACTTTATTTACTGATCTATAAATGACCCTCAGAGTTTATAGTTCAACTTCTAGCTTCAGAATAGCTGTCTCTTACTGCACTTTCCTAAACCTGTAGTTGACCTGTAAACAATCTGGTATTTTAGACTATCCATCAATGTTTTATATGCACCACTCCATTGTTTGTTTCAGCCAGGAGCATTTGGACAAGCCTGAATTCCTCCAGCTACTGTCCGCCTCCCTCACAGCTTCTATGTAAAATATGTCCCCAAGACACCCAACAGCAGTTTATTGTTTAAGGCGCAAAAGTTGAGCTGGGTTCAGCTTTTTATTTTCCTGGACAAGCCTGCCTCCCTTGGCTGATAACCAGCTCCAAACTCGGCAACAGACTTTTTATATTTCTCGGAGCTCAAACGTTCACGCAGACGAGTGTAACCCAGTGTGCGAGTGCTGATCGATTTTTCAGGTGAGCACTTACTTCCACAGTAGACACCCAACAGTGCAATGGCTGCTTTTGTACTGGTCTGTCCTGTTGTCACAGATCAAATCCAAATAAAAAGAACTAAACCCACAGGACGTCCCAGACTCTTACAGAGCTAAACAACATTTCATGTCTCCTTTGTCTCCTGTTCCTCTTCTTTATTTTTTTTTCCTGACCGTTTTTTGCTCTTATTGTTGCTCCTCTTATTTCCCCACCCTCTTGACCTTTCCTAACCCTCCTTTTCGCAGCTCTCTCAATTTCTTTCTTCTCTTTTAACTGTTCTCTCAAAGGGAAACTCCACAGAAACCATTTTTCCCAGAGCTTCTAGCAAATATTTGTCAGTTTTAAACTATAAAAGTTTTTTCTGAATAATAATTAACATTTATGTAATGTAATATTTTGAATTGTGACCCCTAAATCTGCTATTTTCTCTGCCAGACTTTGTGCAGCAAAATTAAAGACAGATGGAGCAAAAGCAGATATTTTAATGTGGGTCCAACTAAAATTGTAACTCTGCTTTGATCAACTTTGTGGATTATGTGGTAGATTTCCTCTCATCAGCTCCATCCTCCTAGGCTCGCAGCCTGGGAGGATGGTCATTCACCAAGTCACATGCTGGAATGCTAAGAAAGTAAGAAACGATGCTTTAGATTTGGAGCAGTGAGAGCTCAGTCATGCCCGAGTGTCCTCAGTTCCATTTTAACATCACAAACCTCCGATGGGGCTTGCCAGTTTGGCTCATTCAAAGGTGTGTCGTGTGCGTGTATGTGTGTGTGTGTTTATGTTAGCCTCGCACTAAAATATAGTAAACCAACTGTGAAGAGATGACTAGACGGTGCCAGCTGTATTTGAGATTGTGTGTAGCTGGCAAGTGGTTTGAAAAGATGCATATTAACTTTTATACAGTATGATGCAGTTTACATGTCCAAAAACATGTGCACACTTGGTATTACCTCCAAAAACCACTGCAAACTGAACTACCAACGGTGCACGTTGTTTGCAGCAGCTTGTGTTAAAATATTGAATTCACTATAATGGGGGAAGACAAAATGAATAAACATTTGGTCTGTCCAGCGACACAATTTTGGAGCTTTGGGGGAGCATCTCTGCATGTTCTTGCGTGGGAGTCACTCCAGAGTCGCCGCTGCTGGTGGTGTCTCCTGATGTAGGTTTTGTCACAGAGAATGGGCCATGAGTCTCAGAATGACACTGATTATGTGTACAAATCATGAGCACACGCATTCTTTTAATGTGCAGATCTTCAGTTTGAGGAACAATGTTCTTTTTTATGAAGATTGTTGGCTTTTAAGTGAGTCAATGTGTCAGTTGTTCATATTTTGTCTTAAAGGTGATGATCCATACCCCTATACCCTCCCCCCGACACCTCTACTCACCCCAGTCACTTCAGGGAAGAACAGATACAATATGGCCTATATTTTTTCACTACACTTCATAGTCAGCGTATCATGTACCGATAATAGAATCTGATTTTTTTTAATGCTTTTTTCTTTTTCGCAGTGTGATTCTCAGTGTGCACCTCTTCTTTCTTTCCAATCACTGGCTGCTGGGGAGTGAATCTACAAGAACAGAGGGCCATCACCCCTTCTTCCAGGCCATTTATGACCTTTGTCAGACCAAATACAACACTGACCAGCTGTCTTGAGCTTGACAACGGCCTGAGTGTCCCGCCTGAGCACTCGTGCCACAGATGTCTCGACACACTGACTTGAAGATTCCTCAAAGATGAGGCCATATTTCTGTCAACTTGTTTTATTATTAATTCTTTTAGTTTTTAAATCGAAAAGGCAGCTGAGCCCATGTTTCAGCAAAAAAAATCGCTTGTTTATTTGGTAAATAAACAAAGTGAATATTGTTGTTGGTGATATTGTTCCCTTGTTCTGAATTAGTCAGTGAGTCCCTGTTATTCCACTTACCTGAGCTGCACCTGCTGCTCAGTATTGGTTGGAGCATTTCCTCCACTGGCCCCCCACTGCTTTTATTGTCCAAGGTGTTATTATAAGCAACATTTTCATTCATTCTTCATCTTTTCTTAATTTAATTGTTGATCACTTTGTCCTGCTTGTATTTACTCTTAAGCAGAAACCTTCCTCCTTTAGTTTCTCACAAAACTGTTGTAAAGCTGATTTAAGTAAAGTAAGTAAATTCCTAACAGACAGATTTCCTGTGAGTAAATGGACAGTTCCTTATTTATTTCAGTAATTGTTGAAAATAAATTAAAAAAAATACTTCTAATTATCCTTAATATAATATATGCCCACATTAGCCCTGATACAATCTTTTGAACCGACTCAGGATTTCTCTAAAACATGCTTGGCTTTTCTCGTACATGTGCACCCAGTGTCAGAGCCACAATTTTTGGGCTGCAAACCTTAATGGTGGAAGGAGAGCGAGTTCATTAGAGAGAAACCTTTAAACCTTTAAAGAAACGAATGCGTTATGGTGAACAGTTGAATGTTAAACAGAAAAATGGATAAATGGCACAATGACAAGCAATATATATCATAGTATATAGACTCATACAGCACATGGGCGAATATTCTTTAAAAAAATGCTCTCCTCTGACTAAAGAAAAGTATGAACATAGTACACTGTGTTGAAATAAACGCTCTAGTGCTACTGAGCAGGATTTATTACCCAGCGGTTATTAACATCCAAAAGGACACTGAACCCATGTGATAATTAAAGTGCAATAGGAGCAGTAAATGAATCCTCACTGAGGAATTACTATCGAGCGATCTTGATCCCAAGCCAAGTTGTTTGATTCAGGCGTCCTTACAGGAACAACCGCCATCCACACCAAAATTGAACGCACGGCCAAAATAACAGATGAATTTTGAGCCAAGACAGATTTTGTTGGGATAAAACAATTATGTGGGAAGATTAGAGAGGACAATTAGCGGTGAAATGGCGCCTTTATTCAATGACATTAGTGATAACAAAGAAATCTTGTGGCTGTTTATTTAGCATCATAAAAGCGGTGCAGAGCGAGCCAAATAATGTGAGCTGGCCGAACAAAAGCAGTCCATCAAAACTCATTAGAGCCAGAAACGAGACACATTAGCAATGTTTAATGCTTGTTTGTGATGTTGAATGAGAAAGTGGCACGCTGAAAGTAAAGGATGTTCTTATTGTTGTAAATTCAAATGTTTACTCTCAAAAAAAAGGATGAAGCAGTTTAACGGCCCACTTTGTATTGTGCCGAGAGCGGCGTAGCAGCTGATCCCAGGCGTTGTTATTTATGGCTTTTACCTCAGCTATAAATGGGAAATTTGCATGACGGTTGCTCAAAATGCTGCCCAAGAAAAGTAATGTCACCACCTGTAGTCAGGTACAAGAGGTCAGGAGGCTCATGTCAGCTTGAGTTGTATAGTTTGACACAGTAAATCTTGTCAAAGGGGATAAACACTATCTCTCGGCTCAGTGACAAGCCCTCTCTGTCTCCGAGAATGTGAAAGTCTCATGAAAACTTTATTATTTATCTCTGCCGCTTGTTCCTAAAATGGAGACGAGGAAAGATTGAGCAACACAGGAAAGGAAGAGGGTTAGGGCCAAACCGCTGCAATAAAAGTGATGTATGAGACGTCACTCTGTGATTGGCTCAATACATCACCCTCAAAACGCGAGCGCCCCTGCGCACACGCACACACTCACTCTGTAGAGCGGGGAAGTGCGTGGCGGAGTCCTGTCTGCCTGTGGGCTAATAGATGCAAGATAAAATAAGAACTTCGCAAATGCAGGATGGAGCAATTCTTTATTGGACTGTATTAGCTCCACAAGAACACACAGACACACTCACCTGCTCCCACACACACACGTGAAGTTTATTTTTTTTTCCTTTGTTTAATAGAACTGTTCTAAAGCTGGAAGTGTGGGAGCATTAAGGTTGAGAATAAGCAGGTGGCAACTAAGTGGGATAACGGAGATGGCAACTGCTCTGATTGATGTGTCCATTGGTGCTCGCTGGTGCTTGATGCTTCCGACAACATTTACAGACCAAATAATGGAGGTTTGAAATCAGGATGTTGAATGGCCTCATCGGTGTGGAATAATAGATTTTCTTCCTTTGTTCCTGTTCCCTCTTCACAGTGAAACCTCTCATTAGATCGGTGATTCAAAACCAAACACGCTGTCAGTGCAAGTGCAGACAATGGTGGATTCTTCTGGGCGCAGGGGCCGTGACATAATTGTTTTGTTCATAGATTATGTGAAGCATTTCATAAACTGTTTATTAGATTCTGATAATAATACGTGTTTTCTTCCAGCTCTCTCACAATTAGCCCAGCCGAGGAAAGGTCACAGCAGCCCGGATGACTGAGATATGTACAGAGTTTAGGTGGAAATATGTCAATAAGGATTGTTTTCCCTTGATTCAAGCCTGCTTTGGCATTTTTCAATGTTTCTTGGTAGACACAGGAAAATGTATGACTGACTGAGCCTTTTGGTCGCTAAAACTTTTCCAGTATAGCTGGATGAACTGACAGAGAAAGGAAATGAAGGCCTAAACATCAGGTTCGTTTGAGGCTAAAATTGAATATGAGAAAGCATTAATTCTAGCAGTTCAACAGCTGCATTATATCCAGTAGTTTGTTTGGCCAAAAATGTGGAGACAGCAGCTGACAAAAAAGTCTGCGGTCAACCTGTTCCAGCCTGTACAGGTAAGTGTTTCTGATGGTGGTTCACGTGTCTGTGGAGACCTGGTGCACTAGCAGTTTGCTGGTTTTGCTTATAATCTTAAGCTACTGTGCGTCCAGAGACATCCTCGCTCTGTCTCCTTAATGGTGCATTTAATTGATGTCAGACCTGATAGAGGATGTTCAGCTGTGAGCATAAATAATCACTGTTTTAGAATGATCTAATCTTTCCTGTTATATGATTCACTTGTTACAATTTCAATGGGAAAATTTTGATAAATGAGCAAAAGTATTTTCTTTTGTTGTTATTTGTATTGTGAAGATGACATGGTAGAAAGCATCAGTCATTTTAATTCATATAACTGCTCCTGCAGTGCTTGGATTGCCTGGAAAAGGTTATAAAACAGCAACTAGTAATATTTACTCAAATTGCATTTTTACTTGTAATTTAAAACAATGTCTTTACAGTAATATTAAACTAAAATAACAGCACTTTTTCCATCTATGGGTACAGATTTGCACTCAAACATACTTCACTACAACAAAATCTCTTTCATTCAAAAATAAAAACAAAGCTGAAGTGTTATCAGCTACATAGAAAAACATCTGGCTTGTCGACAAGATGGTCAACTTTTAACCTCAGCCACATGTAATTGATTATTTCCAGCTCCAGTTTTTAGATTGTTATTGGGATTATTGCCTTAAACTATGACTTTGCCACTCAACCTCACTGTTTAACCCTGACTGTCTTCATCTTAAGGTCTAAGGTCTGCTGAAATTAACACTTTCCTGCTAAAACAGACTGCGTTCCTCTAAGGTCAGTCATCCACCATCTTGGTCTGTAAACAGTTGGCCTGGGCCAGATGCAGCTTGCAGTACAAATATTAGGACTGTTAGTGTTATTGTAGGATATTATTGGTTTAATATATATAAACATGTGAGCGACATTTTCATGCCGCAGCTTGTCAGTCTGAAGCTGAAAATAGGGCTTGTTTCGCTTTAACAGTTATAATATGGTTTTCAGTTGAGTAGCTACATGTAGTAAAATGGAGGCGAGTTAAAGTATAATCCAGCAAAAAGTAGGAGGACAGGTTTGTGCTTCTTTAAATGTGGCGCCTTTATTTTCACATTTTACCACATACCGATGCTCAACTTTTTAGCAAGACTTTTATATGTATTAAGTTTGGCACTAACATGAGCTAAAGGTTACATTAGTTTTAACAATATTTATAAAGAACAATTTCACCTGTAAAATTTCACCCGTAAAAGTTTTACTCGAGTGAAAGTGTTATTAATCTAATCAAATGTTCCAAGTACAAAAAGTTCAAGTCGCAGGTGTCTTGTGTTGTTCATTCCCTGCCATCCAAACTGCTCAGAGAGAACTGCATGTAACGAATCCAAGGCATTAACTGTCTTATTTACTAACCTGTATCTGCCTTGATCAAGTTAATAAGTGTGTTTTAAAATACTCCAATACACAGAGAAATCCTGAATTGTTAGCCACCTAAACAAACTGCTCATTCTCACAAAATATGTAAAAACAAATACTCGCTTTACTTTTCTCGTTTGTCCTTATTAGTTCCACCTGTCTTTCCCATTTATTTAAACCCTGTTCCCCCTTCACTGTTTGTTGGTTCGCCTCTCATTCACTTTCTTTCAGTCTCTCTCTTACACTCAGACACTTGTACACTTTCTCATCGACCATTTGTTTGTTCGTTCATGCACGTTGGTCTACACTTGGTCTGCGGCTTTGTTCCCTTTGTTTGGTCCTTTGTTTCGTTCTTGTTTGGTGTTTTGTTGGTTGGTTTAAGTGCTATCTTTTGTTTTAGTTTCCTGGTTTTGCCTGTTTGCTTGTTTAGCTTTCTTCTGTGTGTCTTTCTGCTTTCTGTTTGTTTTTACTTTACTTTTTTAGTTCAGTTACTGTTAGTCTGTTCTGTTAAATTTTGGAGTTGGTTACTTGTGTTTCCCTTGTTTTAGTTCTTCGTTGTTTAGAGTGTTTGTTAGTGCTTCTTTTTATTGTGTCGTTATTTTCCTAAGTTTTCCCTTTATTTCTTTGTCACTGTTTAGTCTCCACCCCTGGTTAGTTTCGTTTGTTAGATTGTACGTGCTGTTCTGTTTATTGTACGTCCTCCTCTGTTTGATCATCACTTCTTAGTTTTTATTTCGTGATTATTTTTCCCCATAGCTTGCCTAGTTTGTTTAGGGTTTGTTTGTATGTTTCTTGTCCTCCCTTTTGGAGAGAGTTTTAGTTTTTGTTATTTAAATAAATAATTATTTTTCACACCTTGCTGTCGTGACCACCCTGGGTCCTTATTCAATACATTACCCCCATTCTGACAGTAATCAATGAAGTAAATAGAAAGTGAAAAAGTCTCACGGAGAGGAGGACGGGGTGGTGGATGGTACAACAAGCACACAGGACTTCGGCTGTGGTGCGAGATGTTGTGTGCTTTATTAATGATTGTTTCACAATGTGGGACACTTGGTTACCATAGTAGGACGCACATGTGTGCTGTTGTCACTGTTTGTAGCATTAAACTTGACCTTACCCTGAAGTTTTGGTACCTAACCCTAATGTAATGTTACCCGGAAGTTTTGTTGTCCAAATGAAGTCGTTTCTGTGGGATCAAAAGGTGATGCTCTCGGGGCGTCCAATACTGACAACAATGTACACCTGCAGCATCAATACACGACGCATTTCTTCCCATGGCATCAATTAGTAGTACTCCTGGAGTGTCCAGTATTAACGCCAAAGGGTACTTGTGTCGTCAATATGTTACGCTAAGGGAAATACAAAGGGTCACAGTTTGATGCTTTAGGAAGCATCGATATCTGACGCTGTGCGACAAGAACGGCTTCTGGTTGTGTAATTGAATAAACATAGACATGACTTCCTCTCTGCCACGTTCTTGTGTGACCCAACAGTGATCTGAATTAACTGAACTGTTAATATTCTACCTCAGGAAGCAAAACACTGAGAAATAGGTATTAAATCATCTAAATAAAGATTAGCAGGTCCAGTTAAACTCAGAAAGTAAAAGCAAAGCTCTCGTGCTCCATAAGGCCTGCTGGAAGGAGGTGAGTGCGGGCGGGGCTCTGGTACAATAAGTCGGGGTGAAGTGGTGACTCAGGGAGGAAACTTGAAGTCGCCCATCCTGTTGGCCTTGCCCTTGAAGCTGACAGTGCCGTTGCCCTTGCTCTTGAAGATGTCAGATCTGTGTGTGTATATGTGTGTGTGCGAGCAGCATCACTGGGATGGAGACACTTAGATGGCAGTCACCATGACAGGGTCAACAAGGAGGGAGAGCACTGACACTGACATCACTCGACCTCAGATGACTGTTCCATACACACACACATGCACATGTCCAGATGCATTCAGACAAAGTTACTCAGGAACACAGTTAACTGAGTGAAAACAGAAACGAGTTTGGACTAATTTGGAGATTTCTTTTATCAAAAATCACACACTGAACACTGGAAAACATTTAGGCAAAGATCAAATTGTTCTCTTTATTGCTTACTAGTTTCATGAAGTTGCAGGTGTGTAAAATGACAATGTTCAGAGCTAAGGCTGAAAACTCCTTTTCAATCACACTTGTAACTGTATGGAGGTTTAATTCATTCAAGGTAAATACAATGGCTTTTTCCAGTGTTCCTGCCTCAATAATAATTATAAAATCATCTTTTGTTTAGAATGCTGCAGTCATCATAACCTACCCGGTAAGTGGGGTTAGGGTCCTACTTATTTTACATAATTAAATTCCAGATATTTAAATTCTATTTAAGACTATTTGTTCCAGCCTTCTGCTCGATTGCACCAGAGACTCCTGGAGGCTAAGGAGGGTGAAGGGGTTGTCTCGGGTCAGTGAGCTGCAAGCAGTCAGTGTACCTGAAAGGCAGTCAGAGACTTAACTGCCACACTGGACTGTAGTGTCACACTCACATACTGAGGATAGGGAACAAAATCATGGATGAAAGCAGCTAAAGTAGCTGCACACTAAAAGCTGATTTAATGTCCATACTGAACCCTTTGACAAGACCAGGTCAGACTGAATGGGCATGAGTTCAGCAGCACCAGCACATTGTATATGTTTTTAAAGCAGTTATTTAGAATCTGATTTAATTTTATTTCTCAAGGAACACACCATAGATCAAATATGTACAGTAAATCATAGTATAGTACAGTACTCTGGGTCAGGTCTTGAGGAATACTACTGGGTATGATATCATACATTAGTCTAAGGGAGAGGGGCAAAATATTGATATCAAAATCACCTGATATCAAAGGAGGACAACAATGTCAGTGGAAAGGCTCACATGGATATATTTGCTCTTAAGTGGGGCTACCTCACAGTGCGCTTCACTGTTTCCTCTATTGTGAGTGGGAATGTTGCAATCTCAAAAATTTGGTAGTTAAGACAAACACCACTGAAAATCCACAACTCTTGATACCAATTTTGAAAACACAAAATAAAACATAGATGTAGTGAATGACCTTTTTTGTTCTATTTCAGCCGAAGAGGTGTGATCGAGCCTTCAAGTGACAAAACCTTTTGCTGTTATTGAAAATGAAATAAAAGGCTGGATTTTTTTTTAGCATTTTCTCTGCAGTTTTGTCATGTTTTCTATGTGTCCGAAAAGATTGGTTGGCTCAGTGTGTGTGTTTGTTCACTTTATACCCGACTAACCTGCTTATCATCCTCATGCTGATGCTGTGAAAAGACCATTAGCAGATCTCAATTAGAGCAGCAGGGTGGTGAAGTGGTTAAAGAGGCTTTTGACTTAGCAAGTTTAAAGACATTTAGTTACATTTAGCACTGGAAAATAATGATTTTTTGTAAAAAATGTATGGCATAAAATGGCTGCCTCAGCATTTATTAAAAAAGGTCACAAAACTCAACTCAGTGCAATTTAGTTCACATTTATTTACAAGAAAAACATTATTGTAATACATTTACAATCAAGGGGAGTGGAAGAGTTCAAGGAATAACAGGTTGGTGGATGAGGAAAGTCCTGTGTGTGAGCTTGAATCTTCCACCTTTGCTTCTTCCTCTTTGTGCCCTACACAAAACAGACACTGTGAAGTGATTGTGTGACATCATCGGTTGTAGGCGTGTTTGGGCTGTGTGCTGGCAGAGTGTACTTACGTAGTGGACGACTGGACGACCACCCAGGGTTTTGGCTGGCATGTAGCAGCTTCTCCTCCTCAGCTTTCTCATAAAATCTTTGCCTTTCCTGGTCTGACAGTGACGCCCACTGTGGACAGACAATAACAGTGTCAGCACACACACAGCTAAAGGTTCAAACATTAGTGTACAAACACCAGCAGACACACACACATCCACGTCACTGCATGCAGGCCCTGTAATGCACTTTAGTTGCGCCATTAAATACTGGAAATCCTCACTTTACATTTAGACTTTAATGAAAATGAGAGTACAATTTAATAAATGTCTCAAACATACAGAGCTCACACACTCACCCTTTACCCCAGGACGCTGTTTACTGTGGCGTTGTTTCGTTTTTTTTATTTCGGCCACAAACCTTCTGCCTCTGCTCCCTCATAAACAGCATAAACGCATAAAGAGGCTTCTTTACGTATGGCCGGTCAGCGTCCAGTGGCTTGTTTTACTTTCTTTGTATGGGAAAACAGAGTGAGAGCACACATGAACACTGTGCAAATGTGTGTAATTCAAGACATGGCTAAAATTCATCTGTGTCTGTGCTGTGATGCACATTACAGCCCATTCAAAGAATGGCCTTGTAATGACATTCACTTTGACAGAAAAGTTATTATTGAACCAAACTGACCCGAGCTCACTTACTTTGACATGGAGGTGGGCGCCGGAGGTGCAACAGGCCCAGGATGCCGGAACACAAAAGTATAAATCAACTGTCCGTTCCTACGTACATCAAATCAAACAGTGATACAGGAAGAGTGTGTCTGATAAGACTAACAGCAGTTCATTGTTACGTACATGTGTGCGTTCACTCTCATTTAGGGATTTGTTACAACAGTTGAAGGGGTACCAGGTTCGGCACAGGTTCGCAGAAGTTGATCACCGGTGCTTGGTCATTCTGGAGACACAAACACAGAACAGGTGATTAGAGAGCTGCATCGTCTGTGTCACCTGTCAGGGTCAAGGTCTCCCTCCCTTTCAGCAATATTAACTGCTTCAATGAGCTGCAGTGGTGTCTGTGGAATATTAACACATCTGGACAAACACTTCAATGATGCAGCAGTTGTTTGTCCACATGGTCGCCAAAGTCAGGTGTGTCCAAGCCCAAAAAAAATCTGTGATAGATGTCAGTGTATATTGACATACATTGACTCAAACAAATACATGAATCTAAGTTCCACGACAATACAACATCAACAACGTTTGAAACGTGTGATTTTTTTCTACTGGAGTCCTGAATTAAAATTACTAGAATAGACTATTACTGTTAGTCTATTACTAATTAGGTACATTAAACCTTTTATTAACTGTATCACATCCACAGCCAAAGAGTGAAGGTGGATCAGAGTGTGTGGCGGAGCTGCAGCGTATGATGAATTGAATCTTAATCTACTGTTGTAGAACTCATGACATTAATAGCAACACATGATACAATAGAGTGGGCACGGTTAAAATAAGCTGTCCTTCATTTATGTCTTATGATGGAAATTCATAGTGTATCTACTGTTAACAATTAATTAGTATCTTACCTGTCCCTGGCTGTGAACACCTGCCTGCTCATGAGCTTCATGCACATTAACTACCGGCTGAGGGCAGATGTCACGTCCCAGCTCAGTGGGGAGGACAGGAAGAGGTGGAGATGGAGTTGGAGGTGGAGTGTTAGGTGGGGAGCCTAACACATCTTCTATAGCTGCCTGGAGAGTATCAAGAACTTCGCTCCACTCCACCTGCTTTACAGCCCGATCAAACTCAGACCTGATGCCGATCCTCATGACGTATGTTTGTGGAGGACAAAATTTCCTTGTAACATGTATGTGCTCAAAGCTTCTTCTTCTAAAACAGTTAACAGCAAACATAAGACAGTGGACAGGTAGCTGATGTAAAATGATCGAGCTGCTGCGCGAACGTTGGCATTGTAAATGTGAACATTTATATTATATTTCTAATAATATTGACTTTACTTTACAACATTTAAACATATGTTAATTAGCTGTTAGGATATGTCAAATGTAAGTTAAAATTATGAAAACACCACGTTAAAACCAGATTTACTACAGTTAACTGACCTGCCGATTTCACTGCTGTTAGCAAACAGTCGTCTGCGATGTTCCCTCGATGAGGCGCAGCCGTGAAATAAGGCTAAAGATTTACGCTGAGTCTTATAGTTTGTTGTTGTTATGGAAACTCAACTGGAAATCCTCCATTCTATATTCTAGAAATTTCCATTCTAGCCTAGCAACCATAATTGCTTGACAGTCCCCTAAGTGTCATTACCCAAATGTAAAACCATCCCATTACAAACCATCCATTCAAAGTCCTACTTAAGTTAAACTATATTGTTTTCTTTTTTTTTTTGGTCTTTGTCTTTCAAGTAATTGGTCATTATCATTGCTAACAAGCTAGCCAGCTAGCATAGTGGGCTAGGAGCATGGCCCCCGGTGCACTATGGATGGAGGCATGCGTGTAGTTCAGTGTGTTTGTTAAATGTGTACAATTAGTGTTATGTTGATGGACCTGGGTGTGTTCTGAGGTTCTGGCTCCTTTATTATGGGGGACAGTGTTACATACAGCAGGGACTATGACAGTGACGCTCACGCTATATGTTGTATCTGATCTTAGTCTAGTTAGCTTAGCCGTAGCTTCACAGCCTCCCTCAGTTTGCTCCTTTGCACCAGTTGCTCCACTATTTCGGATGGAGTTTCGTATCAGATTAAAATCTGTCTTAAAAAACATGACACTCAAAATGTAAATCTTATCACTGTGAAAAAATAAAAGGAAAAAAATGACATTTAATACTGCTGATGTACAATCAGTGAATTTAGTTGAAGGATCTTGTTTTGTCACATCCAGTCCCTTCATTCATGACCCTTCTGAACCCTCTGTCTCTGTGAGTGTTAGTAAGGCTTGTGAGGAGCTCAAGCATCTCGATATCTGAAAATCAGCTGGCCCTGACAATCGCTGCCCTTCTGGCAGAGCCTTTAGCTATCAAGCTCCTCTCCTGTGGAACAAGCTCCCAGTCCAGATTCAGGAGGCAGACACCCTCTCTACTTTGGCTCAAAACCTTCCTTTTTGATAAAGCTTATAGTTGGTTCTAGTCATGCTGCTGTAGGCTCAGACTGCTGGGGGACCAACCCCTGATGCACTGAAACACTTTCCTCCTCTCAGCCCACATTTATATGTCACCACTGTATGAAATTAAATTCCATGTCTTCTCTCTCTTGTAGTTGTGTTTCTCTCTGTCCCTGTTTTCAGGTGTCCCCGGCTTTGGAGCTGTATGTCTTCCAGTGCACAGCTACTTGTCCTACTAACCTGCACAGTGTTTTCCATTCAGTCCAACCGGTCAAGGCAGATGTCCGCCCACCCTGAGCCTGGTTCTGCTGGAGGTTTCTTCCGGTAAAGGGAGTTTTTCCTCTCCACTGTTGCCTATAGCTGCTCAAGGGGGATTTGTTGGGTTTTCTCTAAATGTTTGTATAGTCTTTTATAGTAAACTGGCACTATATAAATAAAGTTGATTTGAATTGAATTGAATTGAACACTGTTTTAATGTATCAATAAAACAAAACTACATTTCTGATATTTAGAAAATTGTTTTACCTTCATGAAAAGGTGGTAATCCCTCAGTATTAAACAACCCCAGGCCTATTTCAAAACTCTCAAAAGTTCATCAATGAACAGATCAAGAACTACTTCCATACTAATTAGATCCTATCATCTTATTAATCTGATTTTAGAAAACACCACAGTAGAATTGCTGCCCCCTTGAAGTTTCTAAATGATGTTGTTGTAGCCCATGATGCTAAAGATTGCTGTGCTGCCCGTTTATATATATGTCAGAAAGCTTTGGACACAGTTGATCATGATATTTTGTGATCAAGCCACTGGTAGGTTTTTAAATTACTTATCTCGTCGTAAGCAATGTGTGCAGTTGTTACAAATCAGGTTAATGCTAAATGCTAGAATGGTATGTTTTATGTTTTTTATACAATTTTATTTAGGTTAGCAATTTGACAGTTTACATCTGAAGAAATAAAATCAAACACAAGAGTACACAGTGAAAATGACAGTCGGTGTCAATTCAACAGACATGTTCAACTACTGTATGTATGCCAGGGTGATGTGCTTGTTTAAGCCCTTCCAGACTGAGCATGTACATCACTCTAAGTGATGTAGCATCGAGTCGCCACACTGTAAAGACCAGCCACCTCTGAGGTTCCCTGATGATGCTGGGTCCTGATCTGGCCCTTATTTTGTTGCCCTTTTCTGCCACTTTCTGTTCCCACTTTATTCCCTTACCAGTTTTGGTTTTCTCTCATTTTGTCTCTTAGTCATTTCAGTGTGCATCCATTAAATCTGCCGATTATACCGTTCTCAGTCCATTTGGGTTCAGGTACATCTTGATTTGTTGAGTTTATCACCTCTCCTGGCTTTTTCCTTTTGGTTACGTCTTTTGGTTTAGTTAGTATTTGCCCTGGGTAATATTCTGAAGTGTGTATTTCTTCCGACTTCCGTATAGTTCGTTTTTCTTGTGCTTATTCTCGTATCTTCTTTTTATTTGTGTTTTGGTAACTTTTATTTTCAGTGTTTCCCTACAGTTATTTTTAGTTGATATTCAGTCTTCATCCATTGGATCATTGGATTATTTGGATACTATGGCCTCACCTGAATTATTTGAGGAGGTTTCCATTGTTATTTTGACCCATTGCTGCTCCTCTCAGTTTGGTTCTCAATCTTGTATGTTCATCTACAAGATAAGAACTTGTTAGACAAAAGTATTGCAAAATTAACGTTGCACAAATAAACGCATGCAGAAATAAGTAATATGCAATAATTTTTATTTAGCAGCACTGCTGTTGATGAAAACTCCCTCAATGAGCAGAGTTTTACAGTTTGCCTCTGTTTTACAATATCTGTCACTTATTTCATAGCTAGTTCCATGTTAGAGTTGTATTTAGTTTTTTTGTTTTTGATGAGTAAATTGGACCTGTCCTTTTTCCCTGTCTCCTCTCTTGACTCACTCCGAAATCTGAACAGTATGTTTTAAATATAGTACAAAACATCACTGTAGGGGAATTTTAACATATTTACTTTCAGGTCAATGAGGTCAATGTCATTTTTGCAGTCCTTGTTTGTTCTTGTGGGCAGCTGTGTGTATGTGTGTGTGAGTGTAAACTTGTGTCTCTAAAGACCAATGCAAACGTTACTTAATGAATTGTTAAGAATGACACCTGTGCATCATAGAATCAGTTTTCTAAAAAGATGCCTAGCTGGTAATTTATACACCCATTATTAAAACCATTTATTGTATATGGTCTGCACTTTGCACTGCTTCTTATCTACCCATTAACATTCACAATCACACACACATTCACACACCGATTTGGGAGCTGCTATGCAGCTGGCCGATGCTCACTGGGAGAAACTTGCTCAAGGAACATTCAACATGTGACCAGAAGAGCCGGAGATCGAACCAACCTTGTTAGAGGTAAATGGGTAAAGGTGGGCTACATCCAAGACAGAACACAAGCGAAGGTTGACATATAGAGACACAGACAACTATTTACAGTGACAAACATGCATTACAGGACTTATGATGATCATACTGGTGCAACATCTGTGTTTTCATTCTTATTTTAGGGCTCTGCTGAAATAAATTTTGATCATTTACAATTTCAAAAATGTTCATTTTGTTTGGAATTAGCCTCCATGTGGTATTTCTACCACCCATCTCAACAGTTAATTTTAGCTCCTGTCTGCTTAAAACCCCTCAGACCCTCAGCCCACAGTGTTCGGATTGGCCAGCACATGAAAGCCTGTTGATGGAAAAGCTTTCCAGTTAACCTGAGCCACTGACACATGTAATATGACGGCAGGTGAGTGTGAGTGTACCTTGTGGGCTTGAAGACTCAAAAAGGAAATCCATTTATGAATGTCTTTGGACTGTGGGAGGAAACCTGGAGAACACTTTGACAACTCATACAGAACATGAGAACATGAGAACTCCACACAGATGTGCTTTCACCATCTGCCTGTAATTCAGACCAGGGACCCCCTCCATCGTCGTGCAGCCCATAACTGGTGATCCATAAGATGAAAATGTATCCATACAGGTGTAATGCTCACAGTAGTTAGGTTAAGCTAACCAACAATCAACACATACATTAGATATAAAAACATTACATGAGCCCTAAAATCTAATTATTGAACAACTTTATATGTGTTAGAAACTATTTAAACTGGTGAATTAATACACAGTAGATGTGCTACTCCAGCAAGTATTTCCTGCAAGACTCTGTATGTGGAGTTAGGTCAACTGTGTGTGTGTGAGTGTGTGGGTGTGTGTGTGTGTGTATGTTTGTGTGCGTGTGTTTACTGGAATTAAACAGTGTGGCTCATTAGTGTGTTTTTTATAGCTTTTGGAAAACAATGGAGCTCTGCAGCACAGAAGAATAAGATATATGAGGCTTTACATCCAAACACAATAGTTGTTATTAAGATAGATTTAGAGGTAGTTGTGGTCATCCTAAAGATTTATTTAAAATGTGAAAAATATCAGATTGTGACTCTGTAAGAGAATTCACCCATCGGCCCACACGGAGGAGCAGGGACAAGTAGCAATATGGGAGACAGTGTAAACTCATCACCACGGTTATGATACAAGATGTTAATGGACTTTATGTGGAGAAACAGATGGACAGAGAATGCAACGACAATATTGTCCTCCTCTTCATTTTTAACCTTGACCTACCTTTTATGCTCTTGAGGTAACCACAGCCACACCAATGTTCTCACACACACACACACGAAATGATGAATTCTGCAGAAGAGGTCATTTATAATTAGTTACACAGCACGACAGTAGTCCTGCTCCGCCACACACTGCCAAAGACAATTCTCAGCATCCACTACGTGCACAATAGCAATCAGCATTCAAGGCAATAAAGTAATCACATTTTAATAATGCACCTCCCATTGGGGGACAGTGTACAACAGTGCAGGCTGAATATTAGATAATAAGCAGAAAACTGATAAAAAGCGGTCCATTATTCCCACATTTTACTATTGCATCGCACTTTTAACAACACTTTTTTTTCCACCCAGCAGTAGCAGCAGTAGCAGCAGTGTTCGTGTGCTTTCAGCAGTGTGTGGCTGTCAGAGAGTGTGACAGCTCTATACCTGGATGCCAGCGGTGAGACAGGTTGCCACAGAAAGCCTGGAGAGAGCTGCAGGCTAGTGCTTAACAGCAGCAGTCGACACCGGAACTGTGGGCCTCTTAGCTCCTTCAACCAAGTCTGGGAAAAAAAAAAAAACAGTTTCATGCTCTGTGAATGAGATTGAGCTCCTCACTCTCAGGTATTTCTCACAGACAGAGGACTCATAGAAGAAACAGAAGAAGTTTCACATACAGTTCTGGACTCATATTTTTCAGGTTGATAATTCTGAAAAAAACTGTTATTGTCTACTTTATATGTCTGCTTCTTTCTGCTTGCGCTGTGATGGACACACAATACTCACACACACCTGCTTCCCTCGACAGTAAAACTACATGCTCCCGACCTGCACTAACAAACATCACAGCAACTTTGGAAACAGAAGTAAACAGAAGAAAAGCCCCTTTCCTTCTCTGTCAGGCCGTATTGAGAGATTAAAAAATCTGTGTATCTGCTTACAGCTTTAATGACATTGTACATCTTTAATGTGTGAAACAAGCAGCTCAGTTTCTTTTATGTTTTGAGCATAAATTTGGACAATGGCTCTACAGACAGACACAATTTTTAGGCTGTGCAATAGGAGTGACAAAATTCACATCACTGATACTAAATGGATACAAATTGGTCTTTACTCCTTGTTTTCACATAGAAATTAGGTAGGTGCAGGTGTCTTCCAGTTCAGGTCCTTGGAATTATTGGGGTTGTGGTGTTTGGCAAGTCTTCCACTTTGATACCATCCTCCTACATTAAGTATTCTGAGGTCACGTACATATAATGTCCCAAAATTGGCAATTAAAAAAACCTCAGACCCTGTCAAGAAACGATTTCTAAAATATAACTAATCTAGGCCATGGCCAGAACAAGTATGTCAGACCTCTCGGGGACATCGTAGAACTCCTGGGTCTCTGGGCAAATGTGGGTCGATAAAAGTTTGCTAATGTCAAACTCACCACAGAGATCCTGTAGTTTGAGTCATGAAAAAGTAAGAAATAGAATATAATATTGATTAGTTTTCACATTCACTATTTAAACTCCTGTACAATCTAACAGCCACTGGTAAATCTATAACCATTCGGTATTTTAATAAAATCATGCAGTAGAAATGGAAGTTAAATCATCAATGAAAGAATGTCCCAAGTGAAATCATTAAGTGTTGTATTAGTAAACATGTTAGAATATAATAAAGAATGTACAAAAATTCTGACATAACAAAGAGTAGAATTACTTAAAAAGCAAGACCAACCACTGATGTATACTTAATATGTTACTTAACAGAGTGTCAGAGGAGTGAGTTCTAAAACCCAGAAATCACTTAACAATTTTGCACTTGTGCTTCCTTCACCATGAAGTCTGAAGGTTTTTTGAATGGGTTTATGGTTTAAAGCCTGGAATAAGTTCGATAGTTGACACATTTTTAGGTTTTATTCTCCAACGTAAAATTCATCAGTGAATGGACAGTTGCTAACAAGTTGCTAAATTCGACTGCAAAGGTTTTTGGGAACATTAAAAATGCTGAATCTGCGTTAAAATAAAATTACAAATTGGGACTTTAGGTTTGTTTGTAGTTTAACAATAGCTGTTTATTTCAGGCTCCTGTATTCAAGCTTTCATAGTCATGAAGTGGTATTCCGTGTGTGTGGATGTCATAAACTTTTGTTTGTCATAAAGTTTATTTTCCACAAAAATCCAAATGTCAATGGAAAAACTGACATTTCAGAAAAAAAGTGACCCAGGAAGATGCTAACTTCTGGGTTGGCCTCCAAAAGAGGAGCAATTTTAAATAATGATTCCTGAACAACACAAGCCTTTTCAAGCAGTCACAAGAAAATATATGTTTAAAAAATAATTAAACGTTCTTATACAAAACTCCATTGCAATTTTGCTACTTTCTTTAAGCCTGGTTCCTTTTATTTTGAAACATTTAGTAATGAAACAAAGTTTGGCCTCAAACAGTTTCAGAAATTAAACCAAATGAGTTTTGTTTAAAGCAGATAAGCTTCTTTGGTGGAACTGAGCAATAATTTTTAGCATTACATTCCAAGTTGCCAAACCACATGGACAAAGGAAAATAAACTGAAAAGGTCAAAATTTTAGAAACGATTGCACTGTCAAGAGCAACTTTGTACAAATACATTTGAGCCCTATGGCCTCATAGAGACCTTGTCTATTTGATAGATCCGAGCAATCAGTCATGAACAATGGATTTTATTTTATAAGCTTATTGAGTTTTTCATGTAAAACCTCTGGAGAGTAACCAGAAACTATAGCTGTTAGGTCAGAGCAGTTAAGTGCAGTGTTTTGTCCTGATGGTTTTATTTGTTGAGGGATATTCTGGAGCTGCCTGCAGCTGAATGTCACTGAACAAACGTGATGGTCACAGAGAACAACACATTCTTCTGCATCCGGCACCATAAGGGGAAAAAACGTGCTTTTAGTGGAAATTACACATTATTGTTCTTCTGCTGTCTTTTCTGGTATTGTGTGTTACACTTTACAAATAACATTTCTTTATATTATTCCTGTTTTGAATTTTTTCCTTAAAAAATGCGTTACTGATATTCCATTCAATTCCATTCAACTTTATTTATATAGCGATAAATTTACAACAAAGTCATCTCAAGGCACTTTACATAATAAAGTCAAGACTATACAAACATTTAGAGAAAACCCAACAAATCCCCCTTGAGCAGCTATAGGCAACATTGGAGAGGAAAAACTCCCTTCAACGGAAGAAACCTCCAGCAGAACCAGGCTCGGGGTGGCCTTGGTGAGAAAGGAAAGTGGACAGAGAAATGGGCAACGAAGCAAAAGCAGAACATGGGCAGGTTGGTAAATCATAATAAGGATATCTTACTGTGTGTCAGACTAAAAAAGAAGTAGCTCCAAACTCCACAGCTCATTCCCAGATATGTACTGGGTATATTTATTATCAAAGTTTTGAGATGAGAACAAGAATAGCTAGAGGTTTGACACATAGATAATGTATACGTATTTCATTTGAACAGTGTTTGGTAGCTTGTTCCACCATCGTGGGACCACTGAGCTGAAGATCTTTGCATGGGATCTTGTCTTCCTATTTGATGATGGGACCACCAAATGCCATGCATATGCAGAGCAGTGGGTGAGAGGGACTGTGGAATAAGGTGTTCAGGTAGAAAAGTGCTGGGGAGTTTACCACTCTGTAGAAAGAGCCTTGAACTTGATCAGTGCTACTGAATTTTGGTTCAATGTTTTAATTGTGCGTTCTGGTAGCCCTGTCACCAGACACTGCAGTAGTAAAGATGAGATTTGACCTGTGCCTATGATAGAACCCAAGGATTTAGTACAGCTGGAAAAAAAGAAGAGGACCAAAAAACGAGCCTTGTGGCACACCAGTGGAGAGGCTGTGAGAGTTAAAGACTTGCCCTTGTGGAGAAAATATTTCCAGGTGTGAATAAGGTCTACTCTTTCTTTAAAAAAAAGATTTTGTCTAAAAGTCAAATTCTTGATTTCTTTACTGTCTAACCGGGTAGAATCTTACAAGCGCAAGCAAAAAGCAAATGTTTCTATTTGCAAAACAATTTGTTTACTGTGACCTTGACAATTAGATGACGTCTTTTGTGCTGGTTGTGATGGTTCGTTTTAGTTCTGATATGTTTTAAGCATTCTCGAGGAAATCAAAAATGCTGCACATAGTGTGTTTAATTTAGCTTACGATGGCGTTAAAATATATGGTAACCAGTTCTATCAAGTCAGCTGGCAGTTTGAGCTTATTTTCTTGGTCAAATGTGCTAGAGTCCGTTATACAACAGCTCACAGTCCGATCATGTAACGCTGCCACCTTGTGGTAAAAAAAAACACTGCACTAAATAGATGTGGAAATATGACAAAGTGAATATTATACAAGCCTCATCTATGTGCGTGTGAGAGAGACAGAGAGCAGGTCGGTAATGATGACAGTGTGTGCAATGTTAATATAACCTTTGTCACAGGATGAGACAGGGTGAAGTCCTCCATATTGGTTAAAAATTAAACATACATTATTCATGTCTATGTGCTGAGTTGCTGCAGCAGCAACAGCTCAAATCCACAATGCTACTTACTGCAGCATATTTTGAAGAGGGTTTGTATGTGTGTCACAGAGCCACCGTGTCCTCCGTTTCACCCCAAAAAATAACAGAAAAACTCCCTCTTCATCCCACTCTTCCTTTCTCTCTCTCTTCCTCTCTCGCTAGCTCCCCCCCTCCCCTATCTCCCTCCGCCTCCACCCAGCTTTGATCCGCCCCTGCAGCCACACTGGAAAGATGAAAGAGCGAGGAAAGAGAGAGTGGAGAGGGAGGTAGAGAGGAGAGAAAGAGATGACAGCTCCTCAACAAGTATGGAGCATCGGGGAGGAGAGGGAGGAAGAAAAGAGGTGAGCGCTATTCTGATGATGAGCTTCTCGCCATGGGAGGAGGAGGAGGAGGAGGAGGAGGAGGAGGAGACATATGCAGCATCAAGAGGCGCCAGAGCTGGGTTAAGCATGCACATGCTTGCTGCTCTCTTTTTGTTCACACACACACACAAACACTGGGTTAACCGCCTCTGTTTACCCTCAATCTGGATCGTCGGCAGCGTCTGCTGCCTCCTGCCCTGGTTGACACAGATGCTGACTTGTAATACATCCAGTAATGATCAGTCAGAGAAAAACAGAGGCTCTGCACACGCTGATACACCACAGATAACTGTTGCACAAATGTATTAAAAACCACATCAGTGAGCCACATTGTTGCACCGGGTGACAAGTCCTTTTCTTAGCACGAGCACACAAACTGTAGTTTATTTTGACACCGTCCCACATTACACAGTGTTGCTGCTGTAATTACTCACTAGGGCTTCAAACCTGTATTAATCCATGGCTGAAAATAGTCCCAAACAAATGCCTTATTTCCTCCTGTGTAAAAGTGCCCAGCTGTTGTCGGTAAGCACTTAGCATTTTTAAAAATAATCTATACATTAGTGACCCATCTTATAGATTTATGAAGCAGTCAGCTTTGGGCCACAGACAGGGTATGGAAGCATCACAGCTGGGAGAAACAAATTGCTTGTAAAGTGTGGAGACTACTTGCAGGGTTAATTGGCAAGACGTGCTAGAAAGTCGCACTAATGGTATAATGGTTTTTAAAGCTCTATTTTTTCTCTGTACTTTGCCACTTACCCACTCTTCAGTAATATTCTCAGAACTGGACATCATTTTGTTCAATGAAGATTATCTTACCAAATATTGGCAAGTAACTAGGATTTTTCCATTGACAATACGATTTATTCAAAAGCTATAGCCACAAGTACAGAAGCAGCACTCAGTGTCGGTGTTAAACTGTAACCGAAAGGTTGTAATGATATTATTTGATTTCTTTGAAGGCTGATCATTTTTCTTTAAAAAAAAGACGTCATAGCATCCACTCAGTGTCTACCTGAGCACTCCACTATCATCAAACTGTGTTCTTTCCTACACATTTCATTTATTTTAATAATAATATTTCCAATTATTATATTTATTCTTTTTCAATTCAATTCAAGTTTATTTATATAGCGCCAATTTACAACAAAGTCATCTCAAGGCACTTTACATAATAAAGTCAAGACTATACAAACATGTAGAGAAAACCCAACAAATCCCCCTTGAGCAGCCATAGGCAACAGTGGAGAGGAAAAACTCCCTTTAACGGAAGAAACCTCCAGCAGAACCAGGCTCAGGGTGGACGGACATCTGCCTTGACCGGTTGGGCTGAGTTGAAAGTGGAGAGAGAAAAGAACAGAGCAACAAAAGCAACAACAAAACATTGAGCAGGTTAGTAGGACCAGTAGCTGCACACTGGAGGACACACAGCGCCAAATCCTGGGACACCTGAAGACAGGGACAGAGAGACGGGGACAGAGAGGGAGAAAGACTCTTCAGTTGATTGAGTTGCTATGTTTTTTTATATATGTGTTATATAAATATATATGTGTATAGAAATATATATATTTTCTCTAATGTATCTTACTGTGGAGCAGGGCTGCTGAAACCTCAATAAACAGCAGTGCATAGATCTAAGCTTCTAAAGGTTTCTGAGTGAGAATCGGAGAATGTTTGGTTGCCTTGTGCCATTCCCAAGTATAAGTGACCCCACTTCCCCTCTCCCATGCTGGACTGTGGTCACAACGCATCGCTAGAGACATCTGTGCACCGGCATTCTTACAACACCGCTTGATGCTTTGTTTCGTTTAGAGAGTAGCACTCTCCCATGGTGTCGGCGGGGGAGCAAAAAAATGAGCAATAACCCAAGTCTAACTAATCGTTCTCTGGCCTGATGTGGATATACTCTAAGTTTTGTAGCTTTCCCATTTATTTTAATTTCATAATTTCATAACTCCTTTGAGTGCTGGGCCAAGCACGGTAGAGCGCAGCGGAAAACTTTGACATTTACGATAGGGGGACAGAAAGTTAAAGAGTTAAAAACTTAACAGAGCACTGAACAGTCTGTCCGGTGTGATTTAACCACTGGATGACTGTGACTCTGATGAAAACTAAACGTCACAATGGAAACTCGGTAGCAGTGAAAGTTCGTTCCTCAACATATGAAAGAAAGAAAGAAAGTAAAGATAAGCAGTGAGAATGCACGTCCTCACGAAGACAGCACAGTTAGGATGGGAGAACCTAAACGCTATAACGGTGAGATGGTCATGCATCACCTCCTGATTCAAAGCTCAGTAAAATCTAAGACTGCAGTAAGTTAATCATATTTTGTCCATTTGTACATGTGAAACCAGTTGCTTTCCAGCAGGTGCACATGAGGTGGTTGAGTTGATCCAGATGATCACTTGAGCAAAGTGGTGGCTGTGGTGCTTGTTGAGCATGTCGGTGTTTTCGAGTTCCACAAAGGCAATTGTTCATCACCTCTCTAATAATCAAAATTGCAAATGTTTTTCCAACAGATGACACAAAGATGAATATCACAAAACTGAACAAAAGACTTGTAATAGAGTGAAAAGACTAGACCTGTTTCTTACAATCATTTGACTTTATTGCATTAGTTAATCGCTTGGATATACACACATATATTTCTATTGAAGCTTTCATAGTGACATATTTGAGCTGCTGGCGGGACAGTGCCCCTCCTGCTTCCCCACAAACTCTGCATATGCCAAGGGTGGAGCAGGGCGGGTTGATTTGGAGGCCTGTGTGGGTGTTAGCCTCGGTTGCATTTTATTTTTAAGTTAGTAAAGTAACAAATGTTTTGTTCATGAAAAAGAACATTAGTCTTGACTTTATTATGTAAAGTGCCTTGAGATAACTTTGTTGTGAATAGGCGCTACATAAAGACAATAAACTGAATTGAATTGAACATTGTTTATTTGTAATAATAAACAATGTTAATTATGGCAACCCACAGTCAGTGTATTCCACATTTATCAGTCTATGACTTTAGGTGTCTACACTGTGACTATAGATAAGCACAGTCTGGCCTACAAAGCAAAGCAGGAATGTTACAGCTACTTAAACAGTCATCTAATGACTTTTAAATCTTTGTTCTTTGCTCCAGTCACTGCCTTCGTAGGGGAGCACTGACCTCTGTCTAATAAATGTCTATAAGCCATTTTTCTTCGGTGGAGCTGTTCACACTCCAATACAGAGGAGGTGTAATAAACGTGGATCCTGATCACACAGCTAATGAGCTACAGCAGCTTCATCCATCTTGGACTCTATTCCCTCAAAGGTCAGCACTGTCAAAATGCTGTTTTCTGTTGGTCAGAAGTGTATGTCACAGCCAAAAAGGTTTACTCTTCATCTCAAAAGGATCATCCACTGATCACGGCACTTCAATATAAGTGAGTAAATGTCAATGTAAAAAAATGTCAATGTAAAAAGTAGCCAAGGACAGAATAAAACATTTTCAAGTGTGTCCTAAAATAGGAAAAAGTTCTGCTTGCTGTGATTAGTTCTCTTCATAATATATGTATCCTTCACTAAACCAGTTTCTATCAAAGTGAGGAAAACATCCACAGCCTTTGTTCTGTGCAAAATTGTGTTTAAATTGGTCAATAAAATAGGGGCCAGTTGTTTTTTAAGGCCGGGTTATACAGATGTGTGTCTGTTTGATGAATTACGATCAGGTTGGCTCGACACAACATCTATTTTTAGACTTGTAACATGTAACATTAACATGTACACAGATACACTTTACAGATTTGAACACAGGAAACACGAGAATCAAAAATTAAAGATTATTATTAATTATTGAAAATATATAATATATAATAATATAATTATAAAAAATATAACAAAATGTAATTAAAGACATTTATTTGCTGCCCCAAAACACACATTCTGTATGTAGCCTGTAGAGTGTGATAGAGAGAGTGATCAGAGGACACGGCAACATGCTGCACTCAAATGCACGTGACTTAATAATAATGTTCATGGAAAACAACACAGAGAAACTCATAAGCAAATTAAAATGATCCCGACTCTCTTTACATCTTATTAACATGCATCTCGTAACAGGACCAACTGCATGTAATTTACATTTAGCTAATTAACATCCCTCCTGTTACACAGGAATTGAAATTAGATTTCTCTCCACCTCACAAAATACTAATTGCTTCACATCATTTCGTCTCATAATATTTATACGTCTTTCGAGGTCAACAATCAGCATCTCCTCCTGCTTGTTTCTGACACATTACTTTCTACCTGTCTAATAAGCTCTATTTTTCCATCACTTAAGTCAAAAAGGGCTAAGGGCTAAAAGTGATGCACGTTTATCGAGCTTTAAGAGACAAAGAGATACACGGTGAAATGCAGTTGCAGTGATTAAATTATCCCAACATGTAGTAGATAAGGTTTAAAAAAATAGTGAATCCTACATTTTCTATAATGCAGCTTCAGTGCATCTTTCAAAAGACCGTCATGTGGATGGTACAGCCAATATGCAATCTTTATATTAGAAACGTGCCTTTAGTCCTAACACCAGGTTACTTAAAAAAAACATCAGCGAGGTTATTTTCTCAGCTAGGGATCTTTGTTGCATGTCGTTCTCCTCTCGTTCTCCATCCAGATTTTAAATCTTTATCACTATAGCCACGTCAACTGTATTCAAATTTACTAAAACAACTCCAACATAATAGATCTAAAGGCCTCACTGGTAACAATTTTAATCTGGTACAATTTTAAATGTAAATTAATTTATGGTCAAAGTTATGATTAAGACGAAAATGGTTAGTTCAACATTGTTTCATGAGTTTTTGAAGTATAAAGTTGAAATTAAAATAGTAAATAATAGTAGTAGTTAAACATTAAAAGTTAGTTCAGTAAAATATGATGTTGATATTAGGTTTCTTAAGACATGACAGCTGATGGATAGATTTTTTCATTTGAAAACGAATGACATGAAGAATGTTGAGGAGTACAAAAACTTCATTTAAAGTCAAAATTACAAGCCTTTACGTTTACATCAATTTAACAAGAGAACATTAATTAATTTTACTAGAGTTATATGTTATGTTTCTTTTTATGTTGTGTCAACATAGCATATTAAAGCAGATTATTATTATTGTTTTTTTTATTTATTTTTACTTTTGGTTAAGCTTACTACCCTTACCCTTTTTAAACTAAAAATGAGTCAGTCTGCTTTTGGTTTATCTTTATAGTACTTACAAATTATACCTAAGTATATTTGGCTTATACAGACATTTTGATTGAAATACAGCACTGTTGTTTTACCAATACTATATATATACACACACACACACACACACACACACACACACATACACACACATAGTATATTCATTCGCTGGCCACTTTATTAGGTACACCTCTACAATCTAATACAATCCAATATAGCAGCTCTGCCATGAATTCAATGTTTACCTATTATAAGTTTTCAGTTTTTCTGCTATGTGTTTATTATTAAGGTCGAAGTGGTTAGTGGAGATGCTTTTAATGGATTGGCCAGGCTATATAAAATGAATGAGGGGCCAAAACTTTAGAACCACCTCTTCCTATAATGCATTTCAGTACAACGCCACTTACATCAAATATTTGGTGATGGCTTGATGCAGTTATGGCAAACAAGGAATAAGCAAATGAATACTGTTTTATGTACTTTAACTTTATAACTATCTATACATTTGGATGAGATCAAATGTGGGCCATCTGATACAAAATGTGGCATCTTTTATGTAAATACCATCAAATAGAAGCTGACATTCTGAACTTTCATCTCATATCATATTTTTTTATCTTAAACCCAAATATCTTCAGTGTTCAGCAAAACAAATGACCTGGCCTTGCTATTCCCCTACAGTAGGGGGCTATATGTGTTTGTCCCCCCTCCCACCAGGCCCACTGAAAGCACCACGGAACTTGAAAACTTGAGGAAGAAGTGGTTGAATGTTTTAAAACATCTGCACCTTCTATAGACAGGATGAACCTCAATAAAGTTTGATTCCAGAGTTGAGATTTACCTCTCTGTTGGTGTGATTTAAGTTCATCTGAAGAGTTTTAAAGGATTTATAGAGCTTCTACAGATCACATCTGGCCTTGAGTTTAAAAAACTTCCCCCTCCTCCTCCTCCTCCTCCTCCTCCTCGTTCTTCACTCCCTGCCAAACCAACATAAAAGGTGCCAGATTAACACACTGGCACAAATACATTGAAAATGTTGCTGCGCACAAAATACTGTCTTGTGTGTGTGTCTGTGCATGGGTGTGTGTGTGTCGGAATAATTGCCTGGATGCATGGGTGACAGGAACAGTTTACTGTGTCATTTGGATTTTCAGGGACAAGGGTTCACTTACCGGTGAATGTGGCAGACAAAGAGCCCAGAAAGACATGCACACACACACACACACACACACACACTTACACAAGTCTTACTTGGATGCGTAGGAGTTTCTGGGCTTAGTGTTTGCATGTCATACTGATATCTTGTGTATTGAATGTGTGGGATGGAGGAGCGCTACATGTAAGGAGACAGATGCTGGAACTGGCAGTGACATACACACACACACACACACACACACACACACGTATGATTCCCAAAATCTGAAATGCTGCAATGAAGCTGATGTGCTCAGCATTACTGAGTGCCCCGCCGATGAACTCCTGCTATTAAGATTCACACTAAACCGAGGGGAGTCTGATCAAATACTCCAATTCCCTACTGTTACCCCCCCACCCAAAAAAAAAACACACACACATGCACAAACGGGAGTATTGGATGACTGCGGAATACTAATGTGGGACCTATTTACATTTCAAGCTGTACGACTGTCAGCACATCTCTGTTCAAGAAACGAGTGGGGAATTGTCAGGAACACAGTTTTCTTCTCCCTCTTAGTTTCATTTCAACCTTTAAACCCTCGACATAATGTTGGAACAGTCTCGCATCAAGGGCTGGTAATGAAACTTAAGTCAAACAAGGCGACTACTGTCTCATCTTCCATTTTGTTGACAAATCCCATGTTCAAACCAGTTTTTGTCCTCTGAGAAACCTGCACAAGTTTAGACGTCTCCCTCTCCCTCTTTTCACTCCCTTTATTTTGCTGCTGCGCTGCTTCAGAGTGACCCACTAAAAGCAGTCGGCGCAGCTTTTCAGAGTCTAGACCTATTCAGATATCTCATTAGTCAACCTTCCTGTTGTAAGCAAAGTTTAAACTCCTGCTCTGCTGAGAGGCTCCGCTGAAGATGGGGGATGAAATCAGAGGGAAAAGGTGGTTACAGTCGAAGCTCACATCGGCATGTGACAACACAGAGATCACAGCAGCAGCATAGTGAGATTATTAGGGTACATAGCATAGCAGCAAAGGATGATGGGAAATTTGACCATATACGTAAGAAGAAGTCCTGCGTGTCCTGCGTGCTTATGAATACATGTAATATCATAGGGCAGAGTTTTGTTTTACTCCTACATGATCATTTTTGGCTTTTTTTTTTCAACAAAGGTACCATAAGAAAACGGGGTCGGTCTTATTTTGTTAAGTCATCTTTATAAAATGTGTGCAGTCATTCGTTTGCATATATCTACTGTATGTGCATGTGCAAGTGTGTGTTTGAATATGCAAACAGTGGACTCTCAGCACCACTGCAACTTTATGGAGAGAATGAGAATTACATTTTCTGTCTTCATGTTTATTCCTTCAATTTGCTGATGTTTTATGTTTCTTAGTAGATTTTAAAAGAAGTTACACAAAACATTTCACGTTATTTCAGACATGTACACATACATATTTATTTCTCTCCAGTTGTAGATTTGAAATTTGTTCTGCTTAAGCATTGAAAATTGTTTTATTAAATTGAAAAGGTAAAGTCTCTTTTTGCCAAAAATACATTCTTTATTCTGCTTAAATAGTTTCAACAAAAACTATAAATAAAAATTTTAATTATTGCTATTTGAAGGAAATTATTGTTAGAATATTATTTTAAAAATTATTTTTATATAATATAAAATCACTCTATTACAAGTGAAGATGCTTCATTCAAAATTTGACTAAAGAACATAAGTATTGCCAACAAAATGTTTCAAAGAATAAAGTGTATTTGATTTGTGAAATTGCAATATATAATGTACACATTATTTGATTATGCATTTAAAGGTTAAAAGTATTTAATGCTGATAAGGTGGAGCTTAATAACTACATAAAATTGGGTAATTATGCGTCATATTTTTTACATCATTATATGTTTTATATGTAAAGTCTAAATATGTGAAATAACCAGTAACTAGTGTTTCTGCTAAACTGTAATGAAGTATAAGGTGGCCAACGGTGGCACATGGCTCCTGGACTGAAAAAGACCAAGGAGAGGGAAACCAAGGGAGACACAAAATGACTTCACACAGTTGAGGAAAACAGACATATTGCAAACAAAAAGAGGCAACAAAAACATTTTTTAAAAAGAGTCCGAGGGGGAAAAGGACATAAATAGACAAAAGTGAATGTGTGTTTGGTTGGGGGTGCTTTTCTGCTCAGGGGCCTATTTTGTTGTAATTCATCTATGACAGTAGGCAAGTTAATGCAAGAAGGGATAATTCAGCATTTGGTACATCAAATACACATTTGACATAATCCATGTAAATACTACATATATACTGTCTTATATTATACACACATGTTTTTACAGTCATGTTGAGATGTCAGTGATGTAACTTTAAGGCTCCAGTTAGTTATTCTGTTCATACAATTGAATTCATACAATTCAAAACCCAAATGTAAAAAAAAGCGACAAAAAACAAACAAAGATCTGATTAAGTGAATCAACACTTCAGGTGTAAATGAATTTTTTAAGTTCCCATGGAGCATCAGTAGACCTGTACTGTACAAAGGTGTGTTACTCTGCTTAAACTGGCAACGATAAAGGAACGCATGCTTTCTGTTGTCAGCTGGGTTATTAAGATTCCGGTGAGACGAGCGCAGTAAAAAATGGACAAACTTCTGACAGGGAGGAAAACAAAATCAAACGAAGCTCATCAAGCAAGCCCGTCAGTTCACTGTCAGAGCTGGTGCCTCAAAATGTAACACATTTTTCATTCATGCACAATATTAACTACTATAAAAGTTCATCTCAGCTGGGCAGGACTGTTCCCAGGTGCTTGAAACACAATCAAAATAAGCTTTAAAGGGCTTTCAGAGGCACACTGGGACCAAAGGTGTATTCCCAAAGAAAACTACTGACAGTGTGTTCTATGGATTATCCAGTCGATATGTTTATTTGTAATTGGAGTGAACTGATCCTTTAAATCTTGATGGTTGAGGATCGATCCGACAGAAGCAGACTAATAGTTGCCAGGCTGTCTTGTCTACTGCCGCCGAGCTGTTCGGGCGCTTGTGTGTGTGCCACTGTTTTCATGCACACGCTTTACATAAATCAGCGGAGTTAGAAATGAGATTATGGAGCACAGCCTCCTCTCCATCTATCGCTCCTCACACTCCCTTTATTTCTTGCTCCACTTATCCACAGCGTCCCCTGCAGCCACCCATCTGAGAACAGAGCCGAGAAAATGAGGGAATCAACTCTCAAAGTGGAGGAGGATGATGTGTAAGAACAATCGCGGCGCCAGGAGGCACGATAAGCCTTTGAATAGGAGGTTCATTTGTGGAAGTTGTTCATCCTGTTGCTTTTTTCTGTTTCTCTCTCTCTCTCAAAGCGGCGGCACGTTGTTTGCAGACTGTCAAACAATGAGTTCACCAACTGAGGGTGTCACAGCCAGGTCAAGAGACATTTTAATCAGACGTTCACAAACACAAAGGGGTAGTGACTCAAACGTTTGGCCAGCAGGCTTTCACCGCTCGCTAGAAATACCAATGTGCTCTGCTTGGCGAGCTGGAATCAGTTGTACTGCCACTCACACGCAGGCCTGCATTGCCCTCTGCAGGAGGAACCACAAAGGGGACTCACAGAAACGGTTGGATTGTCCCACTATGTGACATGACTCATGTCATGAGTAATGTCCATGTGTGCGCTACATGTTTACTCTAGCCAACATGAGATTAGACAAAATAAAATAAATAGATCAAAGAGCCCCCATCCCTCCCGTACTAGAACCCCAGAATTAAAGAGATTAAATGACCACAAATGAGATTTCTATGTTGTGATGTTATGTCATTTTGTGGTAGTTTTTATGTTGTTTTGCAAATAGTTGTTGTCGTGTATTTTTGTTTATCTTGTCATTTTACATCGCTTTGGCCATTGTTTATGGTTTTAAATAGAATATTGATTAGTACATCCACGTCATCAACAGCATTAAATGAAGTTCTATTTCAAATACATTGTTTTCTTAGTAGTCTTGTATTTTTGAACTTAAAATTTAAAGCAAGTACTTTTATAGTTGAAGTTTAGTTAAGATTTAAGGTGGTACTTGGAGTATGTTTTTCGTCAAAATGCTGCAGTACTTGCAGCACGTTAACTTGAGTATGGCGTTTTTGTACTTCTACCATCTCTGCCTATTGCTCATTTTTGGCCTTATTTTGTCTTTTAACTGGGCTCAATGACTTTTAAGCAAGAAATATTATACATAGGAACTCCCTGATCTGTAGGCAGACCTGGAACCTGTTAATCCATATTTGCCTTTTGGCTATGCAGCAGTACAGATGGAAAGTACGTTTACTCATGCATTGTCGTTGAATGCAAATTTGCGAAATTTATTAGAGAAATGCTTCAGGATGTGTGTTAAGCTGTTCTACACATGTTTACTCCAGTACCTTAATGTGGCAGTTATTATAATCACTTTTCCCGTTTAAAATACTGTAATAAATGTTTAAAATAAAAGTCAGATAGTCAGTTTACAACCCCTCTTTTTTGTGAGTCGTTTGTTTTTACTAAACTTCTCACATGATTTAATTTAATTAACCGGACGGGGCACAAATAGGGGAACAGGCCTGATCCCAAAGAGTTGGAAATGTAGTCAAGTAGTATGTACAAGAACAGTTTAAACTTTTGCTATGTTATTTTATTTCTATTCCATTATAATTGATTTGACACCTTTAGTTTTATAGTTTCAGTTGCAAAAATTATATAGATTATAGATTCTATATATCATTATACATGTTAAGGATTTAAGCCATCAGAGTTTTTTCACTAGCGTATTTTGATGCTAATACATACATACTTTTTAATTAAGTAATGTAAGTACTGAGTTTGTACTTCTATCACCTACGTACTTTGTACGTACTACGTACGTACTTAGGTACTTATTTCGATGCTGTGGTAATGAAATTACTTAAGGAGATAATTCGAGTAAACCACTGCTCAGTAGTGCCAAAAAAAGGGATAAAAATGTTTCCGTTTCCCTTCTTGTCACTTGACAGATGCTGCTTTTGTTAGACAGTTGCTAGGTAAGACAGATCTTTAGTACTGTACTTAGTATTTATTCGTCATTAGAAATGTTTCTTTGACACTTATTACATTTAAAAATTAATTTGTATTTCAGGAGAAAAATATGACATGAATATAAACGTTCTGCTTTTAAAACACTTAAACAGCATTTGATACAATATTGTTAAGGTTAAGTCTCTGAATAGAACAAATAAAATTAAAGCGTTTTTGATTTGATTTTTCAATTAAGATTCGAAGGCGTTTGAAGTGGTTCTCTCCTCTAATTTGTATGTGAATAAAAACAAATGTCTGAACCCTTTTTTCCGATTTTTGCAGAGACCTTTTAAATGAGCACCGAGTTACACTCTGTGCTCCACTACCTTTACAGTGGTAAGACTTTTACTGGGACATCATTATAGGGGTGCCACAGGGGTCCATTTTTGGGCCTACTCTTTATATATTTATATATAAAGGATTTGGGTCATGGCCTCACTATTGCAGCAGTTTACTTTTATGTGGATGATTCAGTTATTTACTGTTTTGATGCCTGCAGTATTCTTTTGACAACATTCAGTCTAAGTCAAGTTCATTCTAAACACTAATAAGGCAAAGGTTATGCTATGTGGGAAGAAGGTGCCAGCAGCTCTACCTATTATTACCACCTTACAGGAGTTACCCATTGACTTTGTTACATCATTTAAATATCTTGGCATAATAATTGATTCAAAAGTAACTTTTAAGACCCATAAATTACATTTATTGAAACTGGTGTTCTTTTATCGGAGCAGATCTTGTTTTTCCTTTAATGCCAGAAAACAGCCGGTCTCTGCCTCCTTTTTGGCTTTTTCAGATGATGGTGACATTGTGTACATGAATGTCCCTGCCAGCTCATTACACATGCTGGACGCTGTCTATCATCTCTGACTCGCCTAGATTACCTGGTATTTTGGCCTAAAACTCTCAAAAATCTGTTACAAATCTGTTACAAATTTATAAACTGGATTCTGTGTTTCATCATTGGACAGAATTAAAACGATCAAACACAAAATGTGCAGGAATAAAAACACATGGTAGAGAATCATTAAATTAAACACTGACAAATAAAATGGAAACACCTGTCTTGTGTGCATATATATCAGAACCAAGATGCTAAGTGATGGATAATGGATGAAAACCCAAAATGCACACAACAAGTAGAAAGAAACATCAATAAATGTACAGTAGGCTCAGGAATGATTGGATGATTAAAGAAAATAATCTGACTCACATTACAGCCTTCACCATTACATTTACAACATCTTAGAGCACCTATGACGTTGGATCAATGTGTGCAGTACTCTTCAGGATCAGTCATAGATTATTATGGTATTTTTTTTAAACTAGATGTTAGGATTCTGGACTCCATACTTCATCACTCTGGTAACCACTGGTTGGTTACTGGTTGACTCACCCTTTGCCTTTCATCGTCATCATCATTACCCCTGCTTGTTTGTATTTAAGGGCTTGTGTTGACTTTTGGTGTTGCTTGTATGTCATGGTTCATTCTGGTGCGTCTCCCTAATCTTATTCAGCGTTTCCTGATCTCCAGCCTTTGATATTATTCGTTTCTACTGTAGCTCAGTTGGTAAGGCAGTCATCCACACACCAAAGGGTCGGTAGCTCAATCCCCAGTTCCCCCCACTGCACACCAAAGCCTCCTTGGGCAAGACACCAAACCCCCAATTACCCCAGTGGGCCAGATGAGCACCCTGTGTGTCATCACCATCATGTATTATTACCAAATTACTTTGTAAGTCACTTTGGATAAAAGCTTCTGGTAGGTTTCTCATTAAAAATGATTTTCTGTTTGCAATATTAACCTCCTTTTTTAAGAGTGATTTTCTGTTATGTTGTGTGATTTTCTGTTTGTAGTGTTGGCCTTCTCTTTGAGTAATTATCCATTCATAGTGTTAGTCTCTCTCTAAGAGTGGTTTTGTTTAAAGCGCTTGTTTCCTCAATAGAGTGATTTTGTTATAGTCCAAGTCTCTGTCTTTGAGTTATTATAGTATCAGTAGAATGTATGGAAATTAATAACTGTACAAGTACTTTGCCTTTAAGTTAATATTGTTATCTCCTCAAGTGTCTGTGCTGAGTTTTATTGTATCAGTAGTTATGTTAATAAACCTTCTAAACTCTCGGCGAGTCTCAGCTTCTGCTTTTTGGTCCTCTAGTTGCAGTATCCAGTTACGATAACCATTACTTTCAAAACTTTCCAAATCTTACAGTTATAAGGTGCTGTCCAAGCTTGTTTTGGTTGGGACCTTTAGGTCATGTTTGGGCTGGGCACTAGGGTGGCTCTTGGTGGCTGAGGGGGGTCTCATCTATTGGGGTGAAATTCAATCCTGTGACCTTCTGTATCCCAACTCAACGTTGTACCTGGTGAGCTCACAGGCCCCCTGCCTCTCTCACATCTGATACTGATGCTAAAGGTACCCGAATGAGATGCATGCAGTCTTCAAATGACTTCTCCTAGCAGCAGTAGGGACTGCTGTACAAATAAGTCCTAAAACTCATAAATAAGTTAACATTTTTGCACGTCTGGGTTCCACATCCTAAAATAAGATCTCAGTAGTAAACACGAGTTTGAGAGATTCTACCATTTTTTTCAGATATCAAGTTCATCAGTAAATGGCCTGCCCACACCACTTTTGAGTTTTTAGGTTTTTAATGAGGTAGTTACTAACATGTGGTTATATAAGACAAGCAAGGTTGTTAAGAGTACACATCATTAATCACGTGTCTTTACAGCCTCGTTGAGCTCTTGATTATTAGCTTATTAGATTATTATTATTATTAGGCGGTGGTGATGGTAAAATTAAGCAATCATGGTGTAGTTCATTTATGGCCTCACAATAGCTTTTTACTTCTGGTGCAGATTATCTTACAGAAGAAACAGTATCAAAAACTTCCACAATAATCCAAAAGCCAATATAAATGTCCCACTGGCCTTTTGTCAAAGGAACCAGGAAGGTGCTAACTTCCAGACTAGCCTACAAAATAACTTTATCCCTACTACATTTGACGTCCAAAGAAATTGCTCCTACCATGTCCATGCGCAGCAATATTGGACACATTGAGCATTGACACTGTCCTTGGGCAGAGGGGGGCTGACTTAGATTTTAAAAATGAAAAATAGCTTATTAATTGTTAGAATGTTACATGTTAAATTGTTAAATGTTAAATTGTAGGAAAACTGAAGGGGAACATGAAAAAACGGAATGTGGATATTACAGTAAGGAAAAAATAACTCTGGACTATGGCTCCTTCCAATAAATCTTATATGTTATTTGTGCAGAAAGTCTGCATAACTGCCAAGTGAAAATATCAGAGCTCAAAGCATCCAATATTGTTGCAGCTGAACATGGCAGGAGTAATGACTCTTGCAAGTAGGTTTGTCTCATATCAACAACAAAGGGTAACTTTAGTGTCAGTATCACACGTCAAAGGCCACGACACACTGGACGAATATGACGCCACTGAGATAAGAACAGGTTGTCCAGACCAAAGAACCAGAATCAGAATTGATCTGGAATAAACTGAATCATGGTTCAGATCATGTCTGATGTGAAAAGACATTTCAGATGGTTCAAACCTTCAGGCCAATAACAGGAAGATGAGAAAGGCTATTTTCCCACTTTAAATAGATGGGAAACAATTGAACAGAAGTAAAACAGAGGAGCACTTGGGCAAGAGGAAGATAAATTTGATTTAAATTTTCCCAGATGGAGAAAAAGGGCTTAAAAATGCAAGTGAGAAATATAGCAATTACAGGTTCTATTGCAGACATTTCTTCTTGCTGCATTGGAGTGTGAAATGTAGGCCACAAGGTGTCAGTGTCTTGCAATTGTGCAGTTGAGCCACTGGTGCGATGTGCTGCCAGCTCAGACATTTCTGGCTGGAGCTCAACATTTGTAAAGTGTAAATCAGATTCTTCACACCTAAACAGTTGGGTATGAGAAAAAGATGGAAAAAAAACACTTAAGTTTGAATGTATTGCATCTATACAAAATTTAGTCTATAGTTTTTAGCTCTTTACATGTCTCTGCCTACTGGTCAGTGATGGTGGACTGAACTCTGATCTAGTCATTAGCTCCAGATGTGTTACATGTCTCACAGATTCAAAGACTTCTCTATAGCTGCAAGCTGACAAACACAGACTGAAGAATAATCCAGAGGCAACTGTAAAGCCACGAAGAAAGAGGCGAGAGTCACTTCCACGGTTGCTACGGCAACACATACCTGCTCCTCACAACAGCATCATCCTTGAACAGAGACAGAAGTCTGTCTGATGTGGATGAGGTGAGAGAGAGAGAGAGAGAGACCAACAGACACTGAGAGAGACAGAGACAAAGGCATGTGTTTGAACATTTTCTCATCACATTACACACAACATGTCCAAAACATGTCTCACATTCTGATCAGGATTCTCCATCCACATTTCCAATACAGAGACAACGACACACACACACAAACACAGAGCATGATGGGAATAACTCACATTCCAAACAAGCCCTAAGCGCAGCCTACAATTTGACAGAAGCTACTCAAACTCACCACATGTGTGGGTGGACCTGAAATTCAAGGTTACTTCAGTCCAGAGCTTCCAAAAACTAAAACTGGAATTCTCTACAAACCATTGTTCCAGTTCCAATTGCATATTTTCAAGCTGTTTTCACATTTACATTGCACAATTAATGAATTTTACAGTTAACAATAAAGTGTGCTGCAGAACACCAGAAAGATGCTTATGTTGTGCTATCATTTAAGTAAAGAATGCCCTGATGAACACCTTTAAACATATGGTCAGTGACCTTTGTGATTGTTTTTCCCCCCCAGATTAAACAAGGTTCAAACTACAGCCTTGCCTGATGTCCTGAAAGGCTCACTAAACACAAGCCAACCCGCAAATATACCATTTGAGGGTCGATTGATGGATGCAGAGTTGCATCCATCATCTACCCTGAACCTAAAGCTTCCTTGTATTATTTTTTTAATGTTACAGGATATTTTTTCATTCCTCCCATAACAACAAAAAATAAGTAAATTATTACAACCAGTGCTGCTAATAATATGCTTAATTATAACTGTTAAGCAGCAGCGTAGCCATAATTTTGAAAGAAGGAAAGGAGGATGCCGATATGAAGGACATGTATTTGCTGCTGACAGAGTATAGGAGCCCATGGTGTGTGGACAAGTTAAGAAAATGTTGAATTTAACATGGGAGGTTACAAATCTGGTGCATACTACCTACTGCCGAAAGGCTGCAATTTCAGGAAGCACTTTCATGGATCTTTAGAGGGTGACAAACCTTTATAGAAAGTAGACTTGGCATCCCACCATACTGAATGTTTCTTTTCTCCATGTTGGCTTTCTGTCATGATTTTGAAAAGCATCGCCATAGTACTTCAGTGCTGCTTTCCCCAACTCTATCAGATGTGAATAATTTCAATCGTAAACAAGACAAAATGAATGTCTCGCAGCAGTTAGCATGCCATAGCGTAACTTCACATTCCCCATACACATATGGTCATTTGGCTTTGGGGGACAAACACTGGTCTACTGATCCCTTTTGTGGCCAATTTGTTGCCAGTTTGGTAGCATTATCAGCAAACTTGTAATTGCCAGTTTAGCATTCTTGTCTGTGTTGAACATAACATATATGAAAAAAACATTGTTGACCATTAGATGTACACAAATAACTTCGTTTTGAATCTGGCTAACCTGGCTACCTTGATTTTGGTGTCTTACTTCCTCCTCAGTAAACAAGATTCACTTTCCTTAGGCTATTGGAGCACATAAGGAACAGCTTGTGCACATGCATGTGCTCTCTAATCACAAAAAATTAAAAAATAAAGTCAGCAGACTTTAGCAATACAGAAGTCCTTCACTACCAGTAGAGCAATTTCAATTCAACTTTATTTATATGTCGCCAATTTAACAAAGTCATCTCAAGGCACTTTACATAATAAAGTCAAGACTATACAGACATTTAGAGAAAACCCAACAAATTCCCCTTGAGCAAGCCATAGGCAACAGTGGAGAGGAAAACTCCCTTTACCGGAAGAAACCTCCAGCAGAACCAGGCTCAGGGTGGACGTCTGCCTTGACCGGTTGGGGTGAGTGGACAGTGGAGAGAGACAAGAGCAACAAGAAGTGGGACACCTGAGGACAGGGACAGAGAGAGGGAGACAGAGAAGGAGAATGACGACTATGGGAGGGGTTGGTCCCCCAGCAGTCTAAGCCTATAGCAGCAGGACTAGAACTAACTATAATCTTTATCAAAGAGGAAGGCTTTGAGCCTAGTCTTAAAAGTAGAGAGGGTGTCTGCTTCCCGAATCTGGACTGGGAGCTGGTTCCACAGGAGAGGAGCCTGATAGCTAAAGGCTCTGTCTCCCAGAGCAACAGCATGTTTATGGCCTGGCCCACTGAATTGAGCCTATACCACACGCTACAAAATGGTAACATCAGAGGAAAGGAGAAAAAACTTGGGTGAAAAATGAAACTAGCTTTTTCCACCTTCACCTAAACAGCCTAAATTCATACAACACATACACATACAAAAAGGTTAAACTAGGTGTCAACCCGATCCACATACATCTAGTAATTTGTGCACATTTGACAATCTGTAGAAAAGTGCAAAAGAGATGCTAATAAATTACTCTAGAACAGGTAGGGAAAGTGTTTTATATTTTGAAGAGAAAAGAAATATTGTGATCCTTATGTACTGTACTTTGCAAATGTTCTCATTCTGAGAGAGTTCTGTTTTAACAAAGTTATTAATTTTAAATATAGCTTAATTCATATATAATCTTCAATCCACTTTATTTTGGTCATTGAAACCAGAACACTTCAAAATAAGCAGAACTTTCTTTTGTCACAAATTATTCCATTTTAAAGACAAGGGTCTGTGGCTGTAAACTGATTTCTGTGCTATTTCCACCGCTGATTCAAAATGTTAACACTTAGCTCCCACAGTGGATTCAACCAAGTGTAGATGAGTTGGTGCACTTTTTATATGTCTACTTTAAAGTATATCCCTTTCATCCAAAGTCTCAAGTTAGGAACGGGATCATAAAGTCAGACTTTAGGATATTTTATCAAGTCTAATCCCTGGCCCTAGAAGTAAATCTTTGAAAAAAAAAAAAAAAAAAAAAAAAAAAAGATTCGACTGCCATTACAATATAATCACAACAGATTCAGATATATCACTGAAAATATTGTAAACCTATAGCTGTAATGTTATAGGCTTTCAGCTGTAGTGCTATAGGTGCATCTCCTTTCTACAGGCATCTCATGCTGCAGCAGTCTGTCAGGTGAAACCTGAGTCTAGACTGGTATCAGAAATACTTCAATCAGATTACCCTACTAAAATATTTTATGTTCTATCATTATATATACATGATGTTTGTGCACGTTGTAACATATAATTGCACTGTGGCTTTATGGTCTTTTGGGACCCACGCTGAATTGAATGTTTGCATCCAACCTGAGGGCCTCTTTTTGTTTTCTTAACAGTGCTATTTCAACCGAGGCTGCTAACGGAGGCGGGTAACTAGATGCTAACAGTGCGCTGATAGGCAGCTAAAGTACCCAATGAAAAAGAAATTCGTCGTTCAAATCAGCCAATGGCAGGCGCGGTGCGTTGCGCTGCTCCTCTGAGGTCCGCGTAGGGCGGTGCTTGTCACAGAGGACCCACCCCTCAAGGCCTCGGGGTTTGGTTGCACACAGGCTGCAGTTTCAGTTTGTTTTATTCACCATTTTGAGTAGCTGAGGGTAAAAAAATTAAGAATATTTGCGTTTGGAGGGCGAGTCGCTGCCGTGTTTTTATTTTCGCGCGCTAGCTCGGACGGTGGAGTTGTACGTCAGCCCCGCTCCCCTCGGTGTTTTGCAGAGCGGGAATCTATATTTCTTTTTTTTTTCCCCTGTGCTTTTTCTTCTCCCCCCTTTCTTACATCCTTAACCTCTACAGTATTCCTGCAAAATGTCAAGACCAGTGAGGTAGGTGTGCTAAATCTGTCCTTTGCTCTCCGTAAATTAATAACGACACCGTGCTGCCAGGGCTTCGCAGATAACATGCACGTCTCGACCATGTTGTGTTTTATGAGCTGGGAATTTGTTTATTTCATGAAAAAATAATGGGAATGTGTGCGTGTGGGTTTCCCCTGCTCGTGTGTGCACCCTCTCTGTCTAACATGGATCCCAGCGGTGTGGACCGTTCGCCATGTCTTGTGGAGAAGACGCGCAGCCCGCCGCTGTGTCGTGTCTATCATGCTGCTACGCGGATCCATGATGTCCATTGTTGGCTTCTATGTAGGCCAAGCGGAAAATTAGTCGGTGTGCTTTAAGCAGCTACGTTTTACGGCTCGCTTAAACCAGGCCCGATAATAATTTCCCTCTTTGCCTGAGACGGAGAATATGGCTACCCCATTCATCCAGAAGAGCCTGTAAAACGCTAATCCCAAAAAAAAAAAAAAAAAAAAACGACCAAGAAAAAGGACCGGAGGAGGTGGTGGTCGGCCTCAGGATTTGAGCTTGTTGCCGCGCAGACTGGGCATGTCGATGCCGTGGTCGCCATTATATCGCATTTAGCTGCATTTTAAACGTTTTTCTACGTTCACTGCCACAGAAGAGAGTGTCTGAACTTCGTCGACCAACATGTCGTTGCTGTGGAGCGGAGCCGTATTTTCATTGCTGGCAGTAAATTAACACTGCTGGCTGATGTCAGAGGAAGGCGGAGAACTACAAAACAGTCACCACACCCCCCCCCACCTCAACGCGAGATCCCCACTGTGAGGCTAACGCGTGAGGTGCCTCCAGGCCCCTCGGATCCAGAGGAAAATGCCCTGGAACGGAATTACAAAGTCGTTCTGTGAAGCCGAATTGTAATAATGTAAAGCTGATCGAAATCTCGCGTTATCTCCAAATTACTGTCCACAGTGAGCGATGATCGTATGTACACGTGATGGACTCCTCGACAGAACAAAAAAAAACTTAGAAGGTGTTAGAAAATTCCAGAGATAAAAGTTGTGTGAATATGTTGACACATCTAATGTATATTAATACTACAACACCACAGGCCAGCCCGGTATTTAGGTCACAGGAACAGTGCGAGAAACTCTGTGCGCTGCTGTGCTGCAGGTTTAGAATAAGATAAGATAAGATAGAACTTTATTAATCCCACAGTGGGGAAATTCTTGCAGTAAATTAGTTGCAGTGTGATCAACTTATTTTCAACACAGAACTTCAGGTGAAACGCCAATTGCAATTTTTTGTTCTTACTCTAATTCCCAGCACAGCATATGTACAGGTATGTGTCGGTGGCAATAAAGACAGTGATTATTGTGGTTAAGTCAACAAAAAGCACAGCAGAATGAACGCATACGTTAGGCATTCACTGAATTTATTTTTGATGACAATATACCAATTTTAGTCTACTTTCAGTGATAAGAGACACATTGGAGCTATGTAAAAATATCTATGACTATATTTATGCTTGTGACTTAGCATAATATTGCAAAAAAATAAAACATTTCTCCGTAATACTACAGTGGTGATAATTAAATCATCACCACTCAAATGAAATTCCAAATCATTTTGAGAAATATATTTAAAAGAATGTCTTGTGTGTGTGATTGAAAAAAAAAAGTCTCCTGGTTGAGCCGTGTGAGTGGCCAATGTGTTTTTAATTGTATTGGGATGACGAACGCAGGTTTACAGCACAGCAGCAAAGACGAACAAGCTGATCCGGGCTGCAGACTAAAACTGAACTTGAGGAGAGGCATTACATTGCTTGTTTTAATTTTTTTCGTGGAGGTTGTTGTTAAGATATGTTTAATTTGGAAGAGAGTATTTTTCAGCCAAAGTAGTCAGTCTCATTGTAGCACTGATGAAAGTTGGCTAATAACACACACAGTTCCACATTATCTGAACATTCCAGATAAACAACAGCAATGCCCCCAACTCCTTGCAAGGTTTAGTCTCAATGTCCAGTCACTTTCCTACATTAAAAGAAGCTCTTCACATTATGTCAGTCATTTTTGATACTTTTGATTACACAGGCTGTTGTAAAGTTCCTACTCCTCCTTTCTGGGCACAAAGACAAAAATATTAATTTCTACAATGCAATTTCCTCTCGTCTCGTCTAGCACTGCTATACAAATAATGATATCAAACAACAATAATGATCAATGATCCAATAGAATAATCAGAGCTATAATTAACACCTATCATTATTAAAAAATGCACACGACACATTAGCAGATGTCTCCATATTGCTTATGTTGTCAGACTAACAAAAGACAAGTACAGTATTCACAGAGAGAAATGGAGTTAAACAATTATCACAAATTTAGTAAGTAACTAGGAAATTCTTTGTTTGAAAAAATACTTGCAGACATTTGGTAAGCTCAAATTAAAGATGTAACTTAGTTTACATTATTACTGTTATTTTTTCAAAAACTGGCATGAGTTGAACAAGGACTTCAACTGCTGTAAAAATGGCATGGAGGTAAAATACAACTATGATGTGTGTTGTGTAAAAATGTATGGACAAGACAGACGTAATTTGAAGCTGGGGCTGTGCAATATGAGTAAAAACTTCCAAATATAGTTAATTTTAAATGCCAATAACAAAACATATTAGGATTGATCTATTTTTCCACACATTCATTTAAATTACCTTAATAGGAAGGCCTATTTTTTATGTTACAATTTGACCGAAAGGTGACACTGAAAGAAAATCTATTTATTTATCGTGTGTAATGAATGGCCTCCTTTTAATATTTTTGTACATTTTCAAGTAGCCGTGTCACAAAATGTGCAGCATACTGCTATGGCATTCATCTCAGTATATGTCAGGGCTCGAAATGAACACTTGACTTGCCCGGGGCAAGTGAACTATATGTTCAAGCAAGTGGATTGCATCATGCAGTTGCCTAATCAAAAACAGCTCTGTTGTTACCATAAACAAGTGTAGAAAATATGCATGGAGTGGCTTCACATTTTGCCGATAGTTTAGCTGTTATCAATGCTATTTCTGGTTAAGACAGAACAGGTGCTTTGACAGACGTACAGACACAGTCTGAAATGGCTGAAAATCTCGTGACTGTTAAAAGTCTGCTGTGAAGTAGGCTATTTTATTATAAATAACTGTACAAAACGCAGGTGCTACCTGCACTGACCATAGCTCCTGTCCGTCAAGTAAGGGACTGTCTGCTATTTGCTCATGTCAGTAACTTTGATATATCAGCAAAAGGTTTTAGTCAAGATGCATTTGCCTAAATTCTGCATTCCTAGAAAAAATTTCTCTAAATTTAAAATGTCACATTTAATTTAATGTAATACAGGGGTAGAATGACACATCTTACTTAAAGGCCCTTCGGTCTCATAGATTTCATTTCAGTGTTAAACACAGTGTTTGTGAATCAGGCCCTTCAGTATTTGAGTCAACTAGCTTGTACAGTCAGGCCACATATGTTGTATTATGTCATATGTCAGATACATATTTAATCAACATGTTTTTTTTTGTTTATTTTTTTTGCTGTTCATCTCATTGTCTGGTTTTTATCCTGACCTAGGATCAGCATTTATGCTTTACTGTAGAAATGTATTATACTATAAATATGTTTCCCTCCTCAATCAACAGAAATGCAGACGCAACATTAAATGCTTTTGTATTTTTAATTCATTAATACTCCAAAAAAGCTCACGTCTGAAGAGAAATTCAGTCATTGATTTAAAACTAAATTACCTTAGTCATGGGAGTAACACTTCACTTTTTTATGACCCTGATGTTAGTAGATGGCCCCGTCTACCAGCTGAGCCACAGCTGCCACAACTTTTGTCTTATTTGTAGCTGAAACAGTTCAGCAGAAGTTGAAGTTTGATTCTTAATTTAAATCTTTGGTTTTTGGGGTTGATTGGACAACCTAAGACATGAAAATATCATGTTGGCCTCTGAAGAATTGTAATTAATAATAATAACAATAATAATAATAATTTTGTGATATGAAAAATATATTGGATAGGACTAATGTAATAATTTAAACAATTATAAGCTGTGAATTAATCAAAAACACTTGTTGTAGTCCCAAGTTCAACCATTCTTTATGAAATTTAGAAGTTCTGCTTCGCCTTAATAGGAATTGAGTGATGTTACAAATATGACAAAGATTGTGGAATGCCCTACATTTAGACCCACTCTAACTTCATCTATTTCTCATCACTGCTTGCATCAGAGTCAATGTTACACAATAGTAGGTGTTAATACTCACTATTTATGCAACAGAAAATGCTGTAAATGTTGTACTTAATGCTATCTGTCCTCTTCATTTCCCTGATTTTAAACTACATCTGTTTTTGTTGCTTTTAGTAGGAGTGATGCATTATAATCAACTGTCTATATCAAACTTATATGCTTTAATATAACTTGTACATTTTGTCAGTTTATTATACAAACCGATAATTGGCTCCTAAATAAAATTCAGTACGGTGTTGTTCATACATGCCTTTCATCTCAGAACGCGGCTTAAAATTCTGTTAAAGAAAGTTCAGAAATCAGACCAAATCGTAACGATAAAGAAAAGTGCACAGTACACACACGTCTTCCTGGAAAGTTGTCTTGACAAATTGTACCGTTCAGTTCATTGCTGTGACTTACTAGGTTGTATATTGATCCCCCACATGATTAAATGTGTTTCTGATATTCCTGAAATGTGAATGGTGATGTGTCGAAACTTGGGTCGACACATGTGTGAGGCTGTGGTGAGTTTGGTTTGTGTGCACGCTTGTTGTTGTAATCCACACACACACACACCCCAAACTGCTCCAACATTGTGTTTAATCTGGGTAGGATCCACCATATCAATCTGGTTACTCCACTTGCAACATTAAATAATATACGTTTTTTATATTTGGCCAAGGAGGACTTTAATTTTCTAAATGTGTTATTCTCACAAAACTGCCATTTAAAAAGGTAAGAGAAGGGATTTTTTTTCTGTCGCTTTAATCTGCACCTTCTTGTGGTGTGTGTTACCTGAACTGTAGTTGAGGTTGCTGTCACCTGAGGCTTCTTTCATACCAAATTAGCCATGGAAACTGTAGAAGGCACACCAGTGTCCAGTTCAGAGGCTGTTTTTTCTTCTCAATCCACATATATTTCAGACATTTATACAGAGTTGTCGCTCTCTGAAGAATAGCATGAAATAAAATACTAAATTCTGGTTGCCTTTGTTGACCCCCACCATTCATTACTCACTGACATGTCCTGTATCGAGCACGGGGCACTGAAGTAACCCTGTCCTTTGTAAATGTAATCTGATGCAATGTGTACTTTTTCACAGGAACAGGAAAGTGGTGAACTACTCACAATTCAACGAGTCTGATGACGCAGGTAGGAGTGGCTTTAGATGTGTTTCAGTTTATATGGCAACAGAAGGGGGCAACATGGATAAAATCCCACTGTCAGTTTATGGGATTTATCTGACATGTATATATGCAATACATTTTCTGGAATAGTAGTAGTAGTAGTAGTAGTAGTAGTAAACTGTAATGTTTGCTTGAAATGAAATATTTAACAAAACAGAGTAATTTGTCACCAAAAGTCCTTCACATTTATTAAGTTGGTCTCCAATTCTTAAACACTATGACATATTTGGGGTATCTCATAGGTAGCTTTCTGGTCTCTGCTGTAGACCACTGATGATGTCCTAAGACAAGTAAAAACACATCAGCCAGGCCCACCACTCTTTATTCCAAATTGCTGAAATGTTGAAATGTATGAGCTGAACAGATCTTGCACGTGCACAGTTCACTGGCTAACCCTCAGACAACTTTAAACCTTAGCTGATGAAAGCATTTGAGGCAATATTTGTCTAAATAATCTTGTGAAGGGAAATTTTAGAATCAAGAAACTTATCACCCAGTAGATCAGTGTTAGCTGGGTGACGTGTTTTAATTGTGTTTGAGCAACAACAAAGGTCTTGGGCACAGAAGAATTATTTCATGACTTCTAAGTAGATGCAGTTCTTTGTTGGTTGTAGTGTCCGTAAGGGCACTGTTGAAACTAAGAAGTTCTAAAACCTACACATTCTGTACATTTTTTTACAAAGATTTAGTTCAGCTGGCAGGACAACAGTGTCTCAGTTGGTCAGTATGTTCATGCAGCCTTGATCCAAGAGTGGCAAACATCTGGAGGGCACTTGCAAGTCCTTTTGAGTTTTTTGTTTTTCAAATATGCCTCACAAAGGACCTCAGACTTTTACAGTTGAAAAGTACACAAATATTTAGAGAGAAAATAAGACTGAAAATTTGTGTATGGATGCATTTGAGCAAGAAGATTAAATTCTCTTTTTCTCTCTCTCTCTCTAGATGAAGAGTATGGTGACGATAAGCCCAAGAAGGTGCGCACAGCCCCTCGTGAGCCCAAGCACAAGCGCTCAGAGAACTCGCAGGATGACAGGTGACTGCTTAGACACTTTCACACCAGAGGAAATTTTGGAAGTTCCTAGACCTATGGCCGGAGTTTGCCCCTTTTTCTGCAGGAACAAAGAACCATAAAACTGCGGTTTTGAAGAACCATTTTACCTCCTCTTTCAGAATAGGTACTTTCTTAGCTGAAAAGAAACTGCATACATGTAAGCTAAGGGAGGAGCCCCAAAACTGTAATTTTCACACTACAATTACTGCTGTATTAAGTTCAGCTTTTTTCATGAAAAAGGTACCCTTTGAGATTAATAATCTGTGGTCAGTTTATCTACACTAAGTTTGTTTAGAAATTTGTTCCGGTGTATTCAGCACCTCAGATCGGCTCTGCTAGTTGAAACAGCGTTGACCCATTCTTAAGAACACCACCAGTGGAGCAGTGATGGTAACACATTGACTGGGGATCCAAAAGCAGCTTATGACTGACAGTAGCTAATGGCTTCCTGTATTGTGCTTAGCTGTTATACTTTTAATACATTGTTTATTATATTAATAAACTATTAAATGCTTCTTAAATTTAAGACACTAAACCTTGCAAAAATATAAATCAATCTGTCACGACAAAAATAGAGCAGCCACTTCAACACATGGATGGCAAGAGACGCTGAGGGTCCAATAGGAGCACAGCAGTTTCTGTAAGAGCAGGAGACAAATGGAACCCACCAGAGGCAGATTGGCACAGTCAGCACTAAGACAACCGAATATAGTAGGGCAGGTGCAGAAAGAGTAACAGTGTTTAGGTAGCCTCAGTCGTTTAGAGGGGAGAATGCAAGGCGTGCTACAGCAGTGTCTCAGGCAGAGCAGGGCTGCTGGGTGAAATTCAGCTGAAGCAGACTGTGGGGGAGGGAAGTAAGCTTTATTGGATTCATCGTGGGATTTGTGTTGTGGTGCCTCTCTGAAATTATTGTCAATGGCAGGAATATTTTTCCAAAGTTAATATTTAAAATATCAATAGTGAAAAATGCATTTATTAGGGAAGCATAAAAAAATCCCCTATTAAACAATTTCATTTATTTCTTAACACTTTATACATTAAAAATTTGATTGCTTAAAACGTTTAAAAAGCCTGAATTATGTAGACCTGCATTGTTAAATTAGACCTGGTCTAACAAGTTGACTGTTAGGCAGTTAGAGAGCATCTGTCATCCCCGTCTTTGCAGTGCATCCCAAACCCTCACCACCTTTTTGGCAACTTCAGCTTTTTGAATGAGTGCTGGTCAGTAAAGGGGCTCAGTGCACTACACCACTACTTGGAAACACAGGGCCCCATTAAAAGTCTTGAGATTTCTAACGCCCAGCCTTACAATGCAGCAAGTGTTTTATATGATTTTCTAGGTATATTAACATAACTACGGTAAGTTTTGAAAAAAAAAAGTACTATAATTTATCCAATATTTTGTTTTGTTGCGGCCTTTAAAGAACACTATTCCCTATTAGTCCGTATAGTATTCACAGGCAAAATGTCACGGCTCGACAGTAGAGGGGACTACAAGAGCGACCAGCCCCGTCAAAGGAGATGCATACAGCGTAATATTGTTAATGTATTAAGACAGCTAGAACACTGGAATACTGACTTTTGGACTGAATGTCATCACACCCCAAGCATACTAAAACCCAACTTTATAAATTTTGTGATTTTTTTTTTTTTTTTTTTTTTTTTTAAGCTGAATTATATTATAACAGATAATATCATCCAGCCAAATGATATTTGGTGATGTGCAGAACTTAATTCTTATTTATTATATGCATTTACGAACTGTAACCAACAAGAGTGTGTTGATGACTGTCGCTCAACAGCAGTCGAATGAGAGTGATAGATGGCCAATGTTTTCTATCATGTTCTGTCTCCTGGACCTACTGACCGAGCACTGACATCAAACTGATTTTCTCAATATTCCGCTGTGCGTTACATGTGTGACACACAACTCTGGGAATTGTTTGAGGCTGATTTCTCTTGACATTGTCCGGAGTTCATAGGTCAAACAGGCTCAGGAGTTTATTAGTACAAATTAAAGACATTCTTTAATTTGAAGACAGTGAAGTATAGCTAAAATCTTTGCCTTGTTTATAGTGTCAGTGGCTGTCTACTGTAGTTGCTAAAACTTTTTTCCTGTTCTTTGTTCCAGTGAGGACTCTGATGACAAGCTCTCTAAATCCAAAAATGATTCAGCAGGTAAGTTGGTCTATTTCTGATATAGATGAGAGCAAACCTGCTGGAATTTGGTCAGTGGAGAGTCAGCTCAATGACTGCTGTATCATTGCTGCAGATGACTTTGGCAGTGATGATGAAGACAATGAATTTGGAGAGGAAGAGGATGAAGATGGAGGTAGTGACTACGAAGAAAAAAGAGGAAAAAAGGGAAAGAAACCCAAGGTGGAGAAACCAGGCAAGAGGGGACCGAAGAGAAAACGAGCTGCAGGTAATGATCAGAGTTTTTTATTTTTCCTTTTGACTTCAATAAGTTTAGACTCTGGTTACATGCTACATAAAATTAAGTGTGTGGGTGTGTGTGTGTAATATAATATAAAAAAAATGAGCTAATATAAAAAGTATATTCTGCTTTTTATTTCCAAGCTTGCGTAAAAAAAATTTTTTGACATTGCTCATACGGGCCTAATTACTGAGGGTTAGGGGTATATGCTGTTAAATGTTCTAAGTATAATATCTTACTGCTCTTCTTGTCACAACTATTTAGATTTTTATAAATAAATATATCAAGTTTGCAAAATGTGTGGGGGGGTGTAGTTAGGAGCTAAGCAGACCACTGTAGCATGTTATTTTGTTTGAGACTAGGGCCCCGAGGTTACCTAAGCTCCTGCTAGTATCTTAGCTGTCGACTTGTATTCTGGGTAATAAAGGCACCAGGTTTTGACAAAGACGACGACTGTGTGAAATGTGAATGATTCTCAGTTCTTTTGACACTTGTGAAGCAATCCTCTACTAACCTGTAAAGCTCACTGTGCAGTTGTAGATCCCTAGCAGCACCATAGAGATGTTTTTGTGTGAATGCAGCAACAGGTGGCAGTAATAGTCAAGATATGGAGATGATTTTGAATGAGGGTGGCAAGTCAAGTTAGTTTTAATGACATAGTTATGTGTTCTTTTCTTGACCTAGGTTTCACTTTAATATAAAGAAAAACGCAGGAACATGCATCACATGAACAAATATGTTGTTGTTGTTGTTTTTTCCTGAAAATGAGTAATGGTAAAGATGAACAAAAAAAAGGGCAAAGGAAATGTAATCTGTATTCAAAATACAAACCTAATTACAGGACATGCCAGGCTCTACTGCAAACTGATAAGTCTCCCTCCTGTCCCTCTGCAGCTGTTTTAGCTGTTCGTTGAGTCATATACAGACTCAAGATGCTGGATCAGTGACTGCTGGGGTCTATTTACACTGACTAGTGTGGCTGAATTGGAAATTTCAATAAATAAAACAGTCCATTTCCTGATATTCTTGATTTTGATATTGTGAATTTTTATGTTTTCCCTATACCTGCTACTACTTCTCCAATATATGCAGCCGAAATTAGTTTCCTTTGTAGTTTGACCTCGACGTCTGGAGAAAACTTGAAGTAAAGCTGTTGTTTCTTCATGCCCATTGATGTGGTTTGGGTATCTTGTAAAATGCCTCCTTGGTGCCTCCAATTGGAAGTTTTCCAAGCATGTCCATCTGGTAGGAGACCCTGTTCCAGACCCAGAACATGCTGGAGAAGTTGTATATCTCATCTGGCCTGGGAAAGCCTTGTAACCCCCCTGGAGGAGCTTGAAATTGTTGCTGAGTCGAGGGATGTCTGGAAAGCCTTACTAAACCTCCTGCCACTGCGACCTGACTATGGATAAGCAGAATATGAGGGATGGATGACATATTTTCCTTATACCTAATTTGAGTTAATCATGTGGGATATGTATGAAGACATGAATGACCAATTATATTTAGCAAAAGCAAAATGTATTGATCTGTTAGTGGAGGTTTATTGTCTGCTGCAAAATTTTACTCAATTGGGATCAATTAATGGATGTTGTAAAAGGCTCAGTGATGCAGTTGTGGCCCTGTTATCATCCTTCGATCCAAAATGACAAGAATTTGTGCCATTAGCAGGGATTTTTTTATGAAAATATACCTAAGCTGCTCTAACTTCAGCTCAGCTGTTGGCGAGACGTGTTCTGGACATGCTCACGTTTCAAGCTGATTTCAATGATCCTCCAATAATCCCAAATACTGAAGTGGAGCTTTGAAATATTGCTGTGAATGGAAGGTACAATAGACCAACCTAATCAGTCAATCACTGCCATCATCTTAGCTGAGTCTGATAGGCCTTGACAGCATCTCATATTTAGGGATTAATCTAGTAACTTGATGGTGGTCTAAACATTTTTCGACGCGCCTCTTCCTCTCAAGTATAAAAATTCATCAAATTTTAACAGGTTTGGATGATAAGCTTAAATGTTTTGTGATTAATTTAAAATGACTAGAACAATTATGATTATATTTCTGACTTATCATTTTCCAAATTATTACCTCATCTCCACAGGCCCGTAGTCAGTAACTACTACAGAACCGGCAAAATGGAACGTGAACTGTCCTGCACAGCATAAAACTACTCGCTTAGAGTGCTCCACTGTGGATTTTTATGACACATCATGGTGTTATATGTTCCACTGCTAAAGGCTTTGTAATCCTGTGTAATGCAGTGGTTATGTTCCCTAGTCTTTTCCTATGCACTGACCTGATGAGCTGAAACCTCTTCAGTGATGGGTTTATGGCTATGGACAAAAATAAGCACATGGACACTCAAATGGTGTGGCACAGCCTTTACTGTCATAACAAAATTGCTGGTGCCATTGTTTTAGTGACAGCTGGGAAATATACATTATTAGATTTAGACACTTTTCACATTTTTAAAAAAACTAAAATTCTGAATAATCTAATTCAGTATTTCTCCAAGCCCTATTATGGACAATGCAAAAATAAATCAAAAGCTTTTACAAAGTCTCATAGAGCCAACACAAAGTCACTCAGTGCAACAGTGCCAAGTATTTACTGATTACAGCTCCTTTATTGGCATCATTAATATCATCATAGATGAATTGTGCTGCTCAAACATGTTAGAACATCACATGAGCCTTTAATGCCTCCCACCGCCCCCAAGTTTTCTTTGTCATAGTGTAAACTTAAAAAAAAACACAAAAACAAACAAATTGTGACCACATTTAGTTTCTTTAATTTAATTTAAGTATGTGTCTTGTCATAGATGACAGCGACGATGACAGGGAAGTGAGTCGGAAGCGTACGGTGCGCCAGGCGGCCTCCAAGGCTGTCTCTAAACAGAGGGAGATCCTGCTGGGTGATGGCGGCAGCGAGGATGAAGAGCACGAAGACCAGGAGGAATCCTACCTGGACCGTATGTACACTTGCAAACAGCTGTCTGACAAGCAATAATCTGATGTCTGCCTGATGTTACATATTTCTGCAAACTTCCAGCGTCCTGTTGTGTAACAGTAAAGTCTATGTCAGGCAAATTATTTCAAGTGCAACAGGAACTTTTAAGTCATCACTTCTAAGGCACCATGTTTCTGTGTGCAGCTGATGAGTCTGGCAGTGATGAGGACTTCATGGTGGAGGACGATGACGACAGTGACTACGGTCACTCCAAGAAGAGAAGCAGCAAGAAGGTGATTCGACGGGGACGGCCGGACAAGAAGGAAAAGAAGAGTCCCAAACCCAGACTAAAGGCCACAGGTCAGACATCCACTTTTTTGCGTAGGACTGGCCTCAGAATACAGGTCTAGATTCCATTTTGTTTATTTTAAAATCTCAGAATATAAATAAATATTTTTTCTACATCGGGTCCTTTTTCCTTGACATGTTTAACAAAGCACATTTTAAAGAAGTGTTACTCTGTGTTAAATGTACAAAAGAAATGAGTAAAATGCGTAAGGGTGCTGTAAGATCGTCTTTCACCTGTGATATTTAAGAAAGTTTGATACCGTATTGGCTGTGAACTCTATGTTGCACTGATTTTCAAAGATTTCAAAAGTGTCATTTCTGAAATTGGAGGTATAACTACAGGATGAGCACGTGATCTTTGTACTGCAAGGCTGTATACAATCAGTACTCTGCGCAGTTTGATGATTGTGCTAGAAATTTCTCACCACGTGTCCGACGTAGTGCATTAAAGCAATAGTTCAGCAATTGCCTATTTCCTTCTTATTTTATTTTAGCATAAAAATCAGATGTAGAGGGAAACAACTGGTTTTGTTCATGTTGTTACAAAAGCCAGCACCAGCAGCTCATTACAATAACACCTTATAAAAACACTGTACAAAGGAACTATAAAAATGGCAGTTTATGGTTTTAGAGGGAATTGCAAACGGTTACTATCTTGACAAACAGCAGTTGTGTATTAACTGTTAAACTTACTGTAGTGACATGCTCCAGGACAGTCATTCTGCCCAGCTAGTATGTTTAACATTTCTGTTTGAGTACAGATGAAACTAACAATGTGCTGATTAATGAACTTTTATAAAAGCACAGACCTAAACGTTAGAAATAGACTGCAGGCTGTTACACCTTGTTTACAGTGTTTGTGCCAAACTGAAGTCACTTGTATTTGTGCTGTCACACGAGTGTCATTCGGTCAGGCTACTGATTGGACAACTGATAGTGCTGCTGCCCCACACACATTGAACAGAGTCAGTGCAGGAAGCACAACCACAGGATTAGTGACTTAAAAACAAGTCAGTGGAAAACGTTTGCTGGTCAAATGATTGAAACTATACATGGCATTAAGTAACCAGTCTTATAACTGAAGTTTGATGTAATGATCATTAACTGTTTGTGTTCCCTGCAGTGACCCCAAGCCCAATGAAAGGAAAGGGGAAGGGGCGCCCCAGCACCAAGGCCCTGGAGAAAAGCTCACCCAAAGAAGAGGAGGAGGAAGAGGAGCCCGAGAGTCCCCTGGAGGAGGAAGAGGAGGAGGCCGAGAAGAAAGAGACCTCCCCCGCCCCCAAGACAACGAAGGAGGCTGCTGGAGGAGAGGAGGAGGAGGAAGATGAAGAGGAAGAGGACGGCTCGGAAGAGGAGGCACCCTCTGGAGAAGACTAGAAGATGGTACCTGTTAAAAGCCCATCCTCGACGTCTCTCTCAGTCTCTTCTCGCTGTTTTTCTTTTGTTTTGTTGCTCTGCATTTAGAGTTTTTTTTGTTTGTTTGTTTTGTTTTTGTTTTGTCCCCCCCCTCCTTCCCCCTCTTTCTGTCTCTCCCTCTCCCTCCCTCCCTCCCTCCCTCCCTCTGGTGGCCTGGCTCAGTGGTTTGGACTCTGTATGCTTTTACTTGTTTTGCTCCCCCCTCCAACTAATATGTTTATACAGCGTAAGGAGCTTTCAGCCTCAGCCGCCTCCTGTCTTCATCATTTTATGTCAGCATTTTAGTTTTAAAAGTCTACTTTTCTAAGAGCTCAGTGCTAGTGAGCATCCGTCCTGAGTGTGAACAAACCACTTCAATTGTGTTTGTGTTTTCCAGTGATCTGACATAACTGGCCAAACAATTTTGTTTCCCCTATCTACTCAACAGATCTCTGCGATCCGTGGGAGCGCTGTTCTTAATCTCCTAGCATTGGTAGCTAAAGCGCTGTATTTAAAAAGCAACATTAGGTCAACATGCACAGGCTGAAGCTTTAACCCTCTCTTTGGTACTTTGTGCTTTTAATCCAGGAGCATTTTTTTAACAGGGCAGTGTTAGTTGTTTTAGAATCCTTTGAAACTTTCCGTTACAGCAACATCTTTGAATTTTATTGGTGCCCTGAACTCTTATGTAGCTGTTTGTGTGGGGATGGGGGAGAACATTATTTTGAAAAATATTCACTTGTAGCTGCTGCTTCATAAATAAAACGGTTAAGGATGTGTTACTGGCAGAGCGGTGGGTAATCCCTTTATGTTTGCTACATGCCAGACTGCCACTACAACACGTCTCAAGCCAGCATGTTTGGTTTTATGTACTTGTTTAAACTTTGTGTGCTCGTGGGCTTTTCCTTTCTCTTGGCCTGTGTGAAATGGTTTCTGCTCTTTGTTGGGCTTTCTAATGTTGTACCAGGCTACATAAAATATACCCCCAGCCACCTGCATGGCTACGGCATCTTTGCGACATTCAAACCCTTGTGCCAGGCACCCCCTTTATTGTTTTTTTGTTTTTTAAAGGCAAGAAGAGATATTTCCCTCTATTTTTTTTTCAGAGTAAAAACAAATGAATGTTGTTTTTTTTTTTTTTTCCTGTTGGTTCATTGTTCTAATTCTCTATTCAGATTTTTTTTGTAATGTTTGTTTTTTAAGAAAAGAAATAAAATGTATCTTGATTTTAAAGAAAAAAGTTGATCCTATCCAATCTGTTCTGCCCGATGGTTGGACCATCCCACCGTTCTTTACTTCTGTTCTTTCATTCATTCTCTTCTACCCCAGTCGCATTTGCTTAATGGTTACGGTTTGTACCCATTTGTTTAAATCTTTCTGTTGCCCATGTTAGATTTCACGTGCAGACACGTTTTTAAATTTGCAATTCTGCATTACTGAGGCTCAGAAAAGAGTGAAACAATGAAGTGAGCAGCTCAGTGTATGTATCTGGCATTCATTTGTCTGTCAATGCCTTAATCTTGAGTTGAGATTCTGTAGTGGCTCTGATATCACTGGGGGCCTGAGAATGTAATCATGTTTAGGTCTTTGCTACAAATTAGGCTTCGAACAAATCAGCAACTTGTATGATCAGCAGATGTTCCAAAGCCATAAATGATCTCAAACTAGTGACTTGGAGATCAGGTGCAGCACTTGTTAGATTGTCCTTTTTTGAGATTAATAACGTTTGATGTCAAAGCAAAAAACAAACAACAAAAAAAAAAATCTACTATTGTCATCTTGGGAACCTTATTAGACGTTAGTCAGGAGAAATTCTGAGTGGTGCCAAGGCTGCAATAGAAATCAGTCCTTAATGTATACGGGACAGACTCGAACCTAGTTCTTGGTTCAGAAGCACATTCAATTGTTTTACAACGTCCTTATTCGCAGGTTATTGTGTTTTTATACGTTCAGGTCCTAAATTGGCACTTAATGTCCTGATTAGGAAATAAAAACACGTAAAAGTCGTTTCTACCAGTGTAAAGCTCTGAGAGCTCTTTCCACAGTAGGATCAGGCAGTGTTGGAGTTGACAGCACTGAGGGCGGGAATGAGGTTCCTTTCAATTATCCCACAGGAGGCACATGGCATAAGGCTATGAATTTCTCCACTTTTCATCCATTCTAGGACTTCTTCTGTTGTACTGTTTTTGATGTTTCTTTTCTATCTACTTTCACTTGTACTGGCAATGTAAATGTAAGCCGAGATGTGATTCCTACAAGAGACCAGGTGGAGAAGCTTTTGTCAATAGGGTTAACAAGGAACGCTGAACTCTTGAATCTTTTTGCATGTTGTGGAAAGTGCGACACGATGGTGATGCTAGTGATGGCAATATTGTGGTCTTTCGAAAAAAAGTATTAACAACAATGTTGATAATGTTTTGGTTTCCCAGCTTCTAATAAAGGCAACCTACTTTTTATACGGATTTAACTACTTGTTTTGTGACGTTCAGCTCTGTGTGGTGGACGGGTGGAAACTGGGAAAGTGATGTGTCATAGGTTTGGATGTTTAATGACAAGCAGTAATCTGTGTCTACCACTCAGTGGCGCTGTCATTTTTCGTGCAGTGCTCTGAATAATCTGCAGACATTCTCGTTTTTGGATCAGTTTAGTAACAGTACTGCTCACACACTGATCACCCTGATTGGTAAGAAAAAATTATATAATTTTTACAGAGCTATGATCATCATCAGCATGTTTAAATCTTGGCTCCTGCAAAATGTTAACGGATAGCTTTAGTACATTTTACACTACCAGAGAAAAGTTTGGACACACCTTTTCATTAATTGATTTCATTTTGTAGTAAAGAAACTGACTATTTGATATTTTCGCCACCCTTTGCTTTGATTACTGCTCCCGATGAGCTTCATGAGGTCGTCACCTGACATGGTTTTCACCTCACAGGTGTGTCTTTTCATAGTTCATTTGTGGGATTTCTTGCCTTGAGAGACAAGGTGTGTCCAAACTTTGACTGGTAGTGTATTTACAATCAAATGGCTCATTAGTCATAGTAGAAGTAGTGAGCTGTCTTTACAAAACGCATACATTTGAGCCAAAAGAAATTAAAACCATAAGTAGTTTGTTTTTATTTATTTACAAATCCCATTTCCAGAAATGTTGCGACACTGTGTAAGAATGGAATGCAGTGATTTCCAAATGTTTCTTTTTTTTCTAAATGATACTAGGATAACCGTGAAATGTTGAAACTGAAATTGATAAAAAAAGATGAAGTATATGTATACATGTTCTTTTTTGAACACTGTTTAACAACACTATGCATTTGGGAACTGGGAATTGAATAGAATTTTGAATGCAAACTGTTTTCACATTCAGTCGATCACGCTTATTTGTATATCACCTCTTTGACAAGCATTGTCTAGTGACTACTCTCTACTGATAAAATCTAATAAGGATGAGAAAACATGAACAGAGCTAGACTGAACGGATGCTCCAAATGTTTTGTAATGGGTGACGGGTCAGAACTGCAGGTTTATCACCGGAATTCTTTTACTACTGAGCTATGCTGCTGTCATGTGCAATGTGGTCCGGTATTGTGTAAATATATAAGGCTTAGAAGCATATGTTGCAGAAGGCAAATTAAAGCAATGTACAGAAGGTATGTTTTCTTACCCTGCTCTTCCTTTGTTGGAGGGTCCGAGCAGGGGCAGGCCACTGGTCATTTCACATTTTCACAAATGACTGTTGGCAGACAGTGTCTCACCAAGTTCATCTCAGCCAATCGTAATACAAACTAATGAAGGATGCTAATTTTAATTTGCTGTATCTTTACTGGCTGAAGCAGGACAAATATACGTTATACAGTGTAAGAACATTGACTAGAAGTTAAATTCATGGCAGAGTTGCTGTTTTGGATTGCATAAGACTCTACAGGTGTTCCTAAAAAAAGTGGCCACAGTGGGAATACAAAACTGCTCACTCTTGAAGCCTAAATGTCTAATTTGAAGTGACTTAAATAGACAGTGAAGGTGTAAGTGAGGCTCATGCCATCATCCTATTCCATCCCGCAGCTCTTTGTTCTTGGTTTCCAAAATGATTTAAAAATGTTAACGTCAATATTTTTTTCTCCTATACCCAGTGTTTATGCTTTGGAAGAACAAAACATTTTGCTGTAGCAAAATCAAAGATGGACTTTGTATAAAACTTTATGCTTTATGAATATAATAAGGAGAACAGATATCGCCTTAACAATCTGCTGCTTACGGCTTTACATTTACAATTACATTTACATTTAGTCATTTGACAGACGCTTTTATCCAAAGCGACTTACAAGTGAGGAACAGGCAAGCAATAAAATCTAATTTAAAGAGAAAAACATCGAAGTAAAGTGCTATCAAAGAAGTATTACGGTTTCATGAGATGCAAGTACAAAGCAGGACGTTTTTTTTTAAAGGAAGATACGGAAGAGTTCTGTTTTCAGCAGTGTTTTAAATGTAGAGTTTGGCAGGTCATTCCACCATCGTGGGATCACTGAGCTAAAGTGTTTTCCTTGGTGTCTTCTGTGTGGTGCTGGGACCACTAGACGTCGTTTGCTGGTCGAGCGCAGCAGACGGGAGGGATTGTAGACCTGAATGATTAATTTTAAGCCAGAGCTGTAGAGTTGACCACTCTGTAGGTAACAGACAGAGTTTTGAACTTAATCCTTGCAGCCACAGGAAGCCAGTGCAGAGATCTGAAGAGCGGAGTGACGTGAGTCGTTTTTGGCTGGTTAAAGATGAGGCGTGCTGCTGCATTTTAGATCGTCTGCAGGCTTCCACTGAAAGTTGCTCTGTGGTCCACACTCCAACTAAAAAGCTAATTACTCTAGACTGAAAAGTATCAAAACTATTTAACTGATCTATTAAAACCTATTACTGGCACACTCAGGTAGGTGAACAGTTGGAGATCATGCCTCTAACGTACAGGTGCAGGCTTCCAGGTTGTGTTTTGTCAGCACACACTGACAAGTCTGGCCAGTAAAACGACTTTCTTCTCTTTACCAATATTGCGTGACACTATGTGGTGTAACTACTCAAACAACAACAAGAAAAAAACGAATGTCAGCTTTAAAAAGAAGATACTTGTTTGAAATAAATGGAACCTGATCATTAGATACATATTTGAAATGGCAGGAACCTTAAGCGAACAAAAGTCGACTGGATGGGTAGATAGAATAACTAATACTACAGAACAAGAGGGAGGATGGAGACAGAGACACAGGGAGAGAACAACGGCAACAAGAAGACAGAAGTTAGTGTCACACAACATGTGTGGCTGCTGCTGCTGGCAATTTTAATCTCTTTTATTAGAAAATGATCAGCCTAAAACAAACAGGTGCTGTTAAAAGATGTTCAAATGTTATATGTAAGGTCAAGATTTTAACTTGCCCAACAAGAGAGGGAAATCTGCTTGACCTCTTGACACCACCATCAGCAGTGCTTATCACGCTGTCCCTCACGCTGCACAGGGGCAGTCTGATCATGTCATGGTGCATCTGATTCCATCATACAGCCAGAAATGGTCAAACTGGGATGTTTTTAGATCTGCCACTAACAGCCTGACACTGTGACGTCCTGCATCAGCTTCTGTGAGGACAACGTCATTCCATCACACACCAGGGTGAGTTATAGCAATGACAAACGCTGGTTCACAGCCAAACTCAGACAGCTGAGGTCAGAGAAAGCGGCTGCATTCAGAAGTGGGGACACAGACAAATACAGAGAGGTTAGGTACAGATTTAGCAAGGAGGTGAGCAATATGCATATTGCAATATGTTGTAAGGAAGTTGTTTCTGGTGAACACGTTATTGTGTGGTCTGGATGTCTCAGTAACAGTCTACATCCCCCTGCTATTGGTGCTTGGTAGGTGTCCATTCACACAAAAGTGTAATGTTTGACTTGTCCTGCTTTGTTCTCCTGCAGCGTGCTCCTGTCTGTCTTGTGGAACTGCCTACAGCGTCAACCACAGAGTGAAAGAGCAGGTATAAAGTGATTGTTTCTGACCATGCACAGGATGGGCTGCTCACCTGCAGGAGAGATATCATGTGACCCTCTGCAGGAAGCATGTTAATTGCTGTGTTGCCTTACATTGCCCTTTCTCTAGGCTGACAAGTGACACTTGAACACACCACAAACAGCCAAAAAGGAAGAAATGTGGAACTCTCTGCACTGCCTTCCAGTGGTCACCTGCATCAGGTTCAGAACCCTCTCATCCACTTCTATGGTTCCGGCACCACAGGAAAAGATTCCAAGCAAACACCTTCCACTAAGTTAACAGGATGGTGAAACGAGCTACCAAGTTCTGTATCCTCAGGAAACTCACTACCGATATTCAACTACAACATTCGGTGCACTTAAGCTAAAAAGACAATCCTCCTGTCCAACTCCTAACTGTCCAATTTGTCCTATTGTGCACATGCACCTCATGGGAAAAAAAAAAATTCTCATTTTCCTTTAATCTTTTCTGCTTGACTTAAATTTTACTTGCTATGTCTGAACAGTGACTTAATGGAAATTTAAAGGTAAATCACAGGAAAAGTACCAAACTATACCAACTGTTACCAAAGAATTTTTACACCACTCTCACCAACCACAGACAGTTTATACCTACTTCTACGGATATGTTGAATAAGAAGCCACAAATTATACTGCCATCGTTATTAAAACCAACAAAGGAGCCAGTTACGGTGGTGTGGGCATGGGTGCCTCCCACTGGAGGTCTTCCAGGCACATTTAGCTGGTAGGAGATCCAGTTGAAGACTTAGAACACATTGGAGAGATTATATAACTCATGCGGCCTGGGAACGCCTCAGAAATCCACCAGAGGATATGGACATGGTGGCTGAGAAGAAGGACATCTGACCTTCTTAAACCTGCTGCCACTGCAACCCAAGTTCTTTCGGACGGATGTGAATACCGCTTGTGGACTGAATCACTAAGGTGAACAGCCAATCAGAGTGGTCTCTCTCACAGATGTGATAGATGCCAATTTCACATGTAGAATGGACTGAAAAGTCTCAAACAGCCAAAAACTAGAGGGATGGACGCTCCATGATAGTGTGACTCTGGCCAGCAGCTGACCGTTCGCTTGGTCTGTCAGTGGAGTAAAGTCTCAGACTGCACATAGAAGTTGACAGCAGACTTCTGAACTGTAGCTGAATACGTTTTAGTAAACAAAATTAGCAAAAAGATACTGGTTTCACAGTAAATTATTCTGGTCTCACTCTTTTCCCCAGTGATAGGTCCAGTTCTGGACATGATTTTTATACACATGATTGGCTCAGCTAGTGATTCACATCCATTTCGGTCGGCAACGTCCTTTTATCTGGATGCTGAGTTTAGGGGTTTTGCTAAGTTCGCTAAGCTGTTGTCCCCACAGCACCATCGCCTGCTGGAAGCTGCCCTACAAGCTGGAGCTGTGTGTCTGTTGGAGTGGTCAGGGATATTGCCTACACACATTTACACCTCATTTAGAGCTCAAGGTAAGTCCCACCATACACCATGGAACATAAGAAATGACTGAACAGTGCAAGAAATGTGCAATTAAAGCTCAAAAAGAAGAATCAAGAACACTGCACTTAACAAATTGTTGTAATAGTTTTATATGGTTTTATAGTGTAAGTAAAACAAGACAAACACTTCAAAAATCAGCAGATCACTAAAGATTTAGCCATTATATAAGTTTAATAGTTGTTAAAGATACAATAGATTTGTTCACTTCCAAAATGTCTGGAAGCAGATGTTTATTCATTTCAGTGAATCATTTGATACAGTCTTGGACAGATTAGGGGAAAATGTGTCCCTGGCCACAGACAGGAAAAGGGGCCTCCCTCCACCCCTTGGCTTGTCCTTGTTTTTTGTAATTTCATATCTGTTTTTAGTTATTCTGTGTTTTGGTTTAATTTTGTGTCAGTGCTACAGTAATTTCACATCTGTTTTGAACACCTTGAGTTCATTGCTCATCCTGGTAAATCATTTTATATGGTTGTTGTGTGTATAAATTATCCTTTTGATCGAACAGATAAGTTACATTTTGACTTACAAAGAAAAAACCAAGCTGCTGATTGAAAGTGCATGATTACTGCGGGTGTGTTGGCTCCTCAGGCCTGTCTCACTTTGCTGGCAGTTCTGACCTGTTCCCCAGGGAGGAGGAGAAGAGCAGAGCATTCTCATTCAGTTTTATGATGATCAGTCTGGGGGGATGCCTGGGATAAGGGTTCTACCTCGTGTATGTGCAGCATGTGTGCAGGTGCCGACAGTCATATGGAGACTGTTTGTGGTGGAGATACGTAGCTGGATGGCTCTGATGAAAGAGAACAGTACGACAAAGGTAGGGTAATTAATTATTTGGCTGCCTGTGAGATCATTTTGTCTTATTCAAACCTTTTATTTCTTTCCAGGTGTGCGCATTGGCAGCCTGGGACTCCTCCTGCAGTTCATGGTGTCTGTGTTGGGTTGCTCTGCTGGGAGCCAGGGCGGTGTATATTAGTGGTGGAACTTTGCTGGCCCTCACCGGTTTGAGAGAGCGTGATTATTGTCAGAGTCGTGGCCAGGACAGGACATTGCATGAGGAGGACTTCTCTGATGGATGTCTCGCATTTTTGTGCTTGAGGATGGAAATTATATCAAAATAGGGTGGGTGATCACTACATGAGTTAAATATTCAGATGAAAGTTTGCTGATAATTTCTGGGGAAACAGTGCTGCCTGAGGGACAGTGAGTCTATATTTATTAATATATGCAAAGCATGTTGCAAGCATTTATATTGCAAATGCAATTAGCAATCAAGTGTTAAATACATGAAATATACCCAGCTGGCTGACAGCTACGCGGCGTCTGAGTGCCGCTTCAGCTTGTGAGCATTTCTCTTTTCCACCCCAATGGTCTACAGCTGCACAGACCTCTGATGCAAAGCGTCTTTCCAGCAAAAATATCTGCTGAGGAAATGCAGTGTAGTTTAACAGAACCTTATATGTGCTGCAGGTATGACGCCTGCTGTGGACATCTTGTGGGGGGGTAAAGGAATCTTTAAGATAAGATCGTTAAGATAACATCGTTTTAAAGGATGTGTATGAATGCAGTTTTTGGTGGGTACAAGCAAAGAGTAAAAAGAACATCGATGATCATGTATAGTCTGTTTTTATATACTCTTGCACAGGGAGGGATGGGGAGCTATACCCTGCTGTGTACTGTTGCTAAGAAACCACACTGGTGTCTTGACATGCTCTGCTTGGCTTCTTCAGGATCAGTTACAGCAAGGAATCAGTAACTACAGGCTGGTGATAAATTAAAGAAAAAAACAACAAAGCGTCTTGGGCCACCCGACCAGCTTCAGTGCTCTTTGACACTGATGCTGCAAAGTAACTCTGCCAGAGGGACAGAACAAGACACTTTCAAAAGATTTTTCATTGTGATGGTGGCAAAGAGCTGACACATAGCTCCAAAATCTCCTGTTGATGTTCAGTTTACTCATTTATTCATTTGTTTTATCTTCGATTGGTCATCAATCCATCCATCCAGGTGCCTCGTGATTACAGCTATACTGGCCATGTGATTCACAATGTAGATCAGTGAGGGACATATTGCTCAAAACTGTCTTTCTATGTCTGTCAGCATCTTATAAACAACTTTAAAATATATCTACTTTACAATGTATCTGTCACATTTTCATACCTACAATGAGTAAATAAGCCCATTCCGTAATAAGAGCGACATTGAAACAGTGGACTAATTCCACTTCTTCTCATAAACGCTGAAACAGATATACCTGTAAAATGTTATTTTTTTTACTCTATAAAGCAGCTGGTGTATTTTTTTCTGGAAGTACAAGACTAATAATAATATGTGGCATAGATTTTACCAACATTTTCACACAACAATAATATGAATATACCTGTAGAATGCACATCCCTCCAAAAGTATTAGAACAATTACATTATTAATTCAACTTTATTTATATGTCGCCAATTCACAACAAAATCATGTCAAGGCACTTAATAATAAAGTCAAGAATATACAGAAATTTATAGAAAACCCAACAACAGTGGAGAGGAAAAACTCCCTTTAACGGAAGAAACGGGTGGGCGGACATCTGCCTTGACCGGTTGGGGTGAGTGGAAAACATTGGGCAGGTTAGTAGGACCAGTAGCTGCGCACTGGAAGACACACAGCTCCAAAGCCAGGGACACCTGAAGACAGGGACAGAGAGGGAGACAGAGAGGGAGAAAGACGACTACAGGAGAATGAAGACACAATGAGGCCAATTCCTTTATTTTTGCTGTAGACTGAAACCATGTAGGTTTGACATCAAAAGATGAATATGAGACAAGATCATCACGCCAGCTTTAATTTCCAGGTATTTACCTCTGGATCTGATACAAAACTTAGAAGCACCTTTTGTTTGAGCCTGCCCATTTTTCATGTGAGTAGAAGTATTGGAACAGACAGACTTAAAATAGAATAAAGTGAATAAGACTTATTATTTGAATCCTACTTAAATACATATTAAAATCCTTTTCTTGTAATAATAACTGCATCAAGCCTGTGACCCACTTTTCCAGGCTTTTACCACAGAGATGTTCTGTCTCCTCTTTAGCAGGTAAAATGCAGCTCTGTTGGGCCTAAAACCGTCCACTTCTTGCCCCTGATGAACTCCTTTGTGTGTTTTGGGTCATTATCTTGCTGCACGATGAAGGATTGGTTTGGTTGCATCTTTCTTTAAATTTGCAGACAAAATTTTTCTATAGACTTTTGAGTTCATGTTGCTGCTGCCGTCATGTGTTACGTCATCAATGACGGTTAGTGAGACCGCCTCAGAAGAAGCCCTGCAAGCCCAAGCCGTGACATTACCTCCACAAGCATAAAGGATGCTGATGCTGATGTACAATATACTCTTGTGTGTTGGTTGCTAAGTAATAGTAGAATTTATAATTAGAGCATAACAGATGACATGATAAAAGTATGTGACATGTGTGTAAATGTCATTTAAAATTGTATCTATCACGTCCATATTATTATTAATGTGATGATTGACTTTTGAAGTCTGGATATTTGTGGCTATGCCAAACCAGCAGAGGGCCTCTTTGCACCACATCAAACAGACATCAGCACATCAACGACAAGATCAAGAACACGACTGATAGTACAGTACAATTGTACTAAGTTCATCATAAAGCCAGTCATGCAAAGGTACACGAGGATTATGTTTGTTCTAAGGGGACATGTACTGATTTATTAATACAAACATGTTTGATGTAGAAAGTCTACTTTGTAAAGAGAAGATTTCCAGTGTGAATAAGCCTGTAATTTTTTCCTACTTGGTTATGATCTTATGCTTTAAAGATTAATTTTCACATCAGACAGCCCATAGAATAAGTTTTACAAATACATGATGATACAATCATCACATTTTCAATGTGAACCACCTACAGTCAGTAAGTTTCACTAGTTGGATGAACCGTAAGTGGAGAATTTTCTGTGGCAACCTGATATGTGCCCAGTGTGTCCATTGTAACAGGAACATTCCTCTTTTCAGATGTTTAGATAAGCTGCAGTTGTGTAAGATTCAGATGTCTGTGAAGAGTTTGCTCCACGTATTCAGACATTTGAAGACATTTGGGTTTTTTTTTTATTTCAGTTTATTACTTAACTGTCATCTTTTTTACATTGAGTTGAGCCATGTTAATTTAACTGACCTGCTGTTAAATTGCCTGCAGAAAGTTTTTTTACACCAATTTAAAGTCTCACCCTAGATGACGGGTGTTTTATAATCTCATAAATGGATGTAAACTTTACTCCTAATAATGAACAATGAAGGAGCACCAACCTGCCAGAACCCGCAGGCAAGTCCGAGGTCCGTCCTCTGCGCCTGGAAGACACCCGGAGAAGATGACACACTGCCTGGGACCACCCTGTGAAAACATGTTCCATTTCAAGCTCTCATCCTGACATCATTTGTCCCAACATCACTTACCACTTCACTTTTTTCCTGTTTTCACTGGCAAGCAGGACTGACGCTGGTCTAACCCGGCAGGTCCCAACAAGCCAGTTAGAGGAGATATTTCTGAAATGTTCCACATAGAGAAATTGTTTATATGGACTAAGAATTCAAGGCTGAGAAGAGTTTCTTCTCCAGAATGGCACCTGTGGGATGGCAGCCAGTTACAGCAGACGTTTTTGTTTCGCCAACCCACATCGCGCACTTTGTCTAAAGTGAAGGGCAGACAAAACTATTGATTTTTCGGATTCCCGGTGCTTGTGTGCAGAGGTTTCGAGACAGGAACACAATGCAACAGTTATAAGACCTGCAAAACAACAGACCCGTTCCCAGGAGAAACAGCTGAAATCCAAAAACAGCTGAGGAGGTGGAGCTGTGGGACTAGTGTGAAGCACTGAGAAAAACCTTTTAAACAATCGTTCCACCACTGAATGTAAGATCTCTCCCCAGTAAAATGGATGAGCCATCTGCGCTAATCAAGGATTTGACTGGGACAAGAGTGACTAAAGTTGGAAGTTTGTGGGAAATGGCAAACAAAAGAGTGTGCCCCTTCAGCAACAGACTGCTCCACCTCAGGTGTGTAGTGGAACGCTCATGCTGGTTCTGATGCCATCAGACCTTTTGTCTCCATCACTCAGCAAACTCAAGTGACCAGGACTGCACAAAAGCAGCTGTCAATTTGGTGTCATTGTTTCCTCTCATGAAGTCACTCACTTTGCTCTATTTCAAATTCCTAAATACACATCATTTTCATCTTTATCATGGTTATTGTTCTATTTTGTATTTTTGTATAGTATTCAGTTGATTCTGTTCTAGTGTTTTTGATTTTTAGTTGCTGCAGTGACATTTGCCGTTCTGTAAAGTACCAGATCAGAATCATTATCACATGTTATTGCTTTGGCAAAACTGTTATGTTATTTAGGATTTATAAACAAATACATAGTTTGTAACACACTGTATTATATATATTTCTTTCATCATCTGTATCTCCTCCTGTGGGCAGCCAGAAGTGGAGGCTGTTGTCTAAACTGTTGTAATAAGATACATCTTCACAGTAGAAGGTAGTAGAATAATACAAAGTAGAATAGTTATTCATAGAAACACTTAAAATGATTTTTATGTTGTATACTTGTATACTTTAATACTTTTAATAACATGAAGGCTTTAGTTCCGCTTTACACACTTTACATAATAGTCAAGTTCTCCTTTTCACTAGTTTTTATAGTTTTTCAGTTCACATTCCAACATGGTGTGTTTCATTGTGCAAAACAACTTTAAAACTGGGAAAGAGTGCAAGGGCCCAACAGCAGGTTAATCTACACTGCATAGATGTGTTGGCAGCAAGCTCAGAGAAACGGCAATAACATCCAGATAATGGAATTTGGCAGACATATTTGAGGCATGTAGCTCTGTGACATAAGTATCAGATGTAACTGAATGAGATGTTTTTTTTTGTTCAGAGGAGAATAAAATACATCAGAAAGACAAATTCCAAAAGCAGAAACGTTCCACAGAAATTCTAGAAAATATGCAGCCTGTCTAAGTAAAATTAATTACACACAGTGTTTTGTGATTTATGTTTTTACTTAATAGAGAAAATAAGAAGAACACCCTGTCGAGCAGGAGTTGTACTTTCTCTTGAATATTTTATCTCTGACTTCATCTGTAGACACTGGTCTTGAACGTCTCGGTCATAAAGAAAGTGGTGTTCTTGAGGTGTTGCCTTCAAAGACACACGTTAAATGTCTGATGTGATCTGTTTTCAGATCGTTTGTATTTTTTTGATGTTCATGATCAAATGATTTCTCTGCCAATTAATCTGAGCGCTATTGCTAATTCATGGTGGAAAACCCAGAGACTGCTGTACACATTGAAAAGTAGTAGGATGTCGTGAAAGTACTGAGTCTGGTGGAAAGGCTCTAACTTCAGTCAGTAGTTAAAATAAATCTGTTACATTAATAGACGCTTACATTTTTAGCCCCCTCTCATCAATGGACCACATTGTGTCCTGTTAAGTCGTGTCATAGTGAAGTCTCCATCAACACATGGCAAGCAGAATTTATCGAACGGCAGCCAATCAGGGCGCTCCTTTTAGGGCGAGCCTCCGCGGAGCTCGGCCAATCGGAGCCGCGGAACAAGACCCGTGCCTCCGAGTTGTGCAGCGATGCCGTCACGTGACGCTGGGAACAGGAATGCCAACATGGACCCGTGGCAAGGACGGGACGTGAGCGTGTTACGACAATAACACGACGAAGCCGAGAGAAAACACGAAAATACAGACACCCGTCGACGGCGCTGCTTCCGTCCACCGAGTCTCCTGCGAACTGCATACGGTAGGTCGAGCCAAATGTCCGGGAATCTCCTGCGCGGTCCATCCGGTGAGACGGAGCTGTAGAAATAGAACACTTTTTTTTTTTTTTGGACCCAGCCGAACTTGAGACCCGTGGATTCCTGTGCGGGCGGATCACCGCCCTACGACAGTGGCCCCTGCACGAATACGGTCGGCGTGCCGTTTAACGGCCGCTTTCACGGCGCGATCGTTCGCTCGGGGGCAGCTTTTCTCCACATATGGTTATGGGCGCGTCTGTGCGGGCCGTGTTTACCCAGCGCCTGGTTCGCGGACTGTGTTCGGTCCGAGGCCCAGCTGCACCATGTGCCCGACGCGCTGACAGCAGCTGCACTCGGTCCTGGCAGAAACAGACGCGGTGTCTCTCACCACCGGCTACCCAGGTCTGCGGGTCTGCTAGGGGTCCCCTAGCTAATACAGATAAACTTTACATGTCAGATTAATGATTAGCCATAATTTTTTTCCATATATATTTTGCAACTGCCCCAGTTTATATACGTTCTAAAAATGTTAAATGACTAAAGACTTTGTAATTAGTGGGGACTGAAAATGAGCAGGGAGACTGCAGGTCAGTCTACAACCTGGATTAGCTCGTTTGGCTGTGTCACAGACACATCTGCAGGGCAAACTGCTCAACCTCTGACATGTTATTTTCATTTCAAAATGCCTGGTAAAGAAGTTCAAAGCAAATGCTTTATGTGGATTGTTGAAAATAGATTTGAAATTAATTATTTAAAAGGGACAGACGTTCTGATTTTGGGGGGACTAGATGGTACATCTAATGTCAAAATGATGGGATCCAGGGATGTCCTGTTACATCTACTTACATTTTATTACTGTGCCAACAAGTATAAGTACAGAAGTGTTTTGCTTCTAGAAAGAGTTGCTGGACAGTCAAATTCTCACTAATCCATTGCAGTTAAGTAAATATGCTAAAACAAATATGGTGGCAACTTGTGTTTAACAAAAGGAGCAACTTTTGCTGAAAATGACAAGTAGAAAAGGAAAAAACACTATAGAGTCTGCACAGAATTATAAAGGTAAAAAAAATTGTAAAGTGAACTTTAGGTAAAGTTCTAGTAACTATATGTCATTGCTGATATCAGTCGCAAAAATTGTAAATTTTAAAAATATTTTAGATAAACAGAAGTATGACTGTTAGTAACAGCACAGCACTCCTTGGATTTGGCTTTACTTTTGTCATCATCAGATATTGTAAATGGATCTAAACCACAAACACTGTCCCACCTCGGCCTACCTGCAGTAGTAGTTTTATGCGTATGAGGGCGGGATCTGACCCAATGCCTGATGCTGGTGTCGCGTGTAACTCAAAGCCGGATTACCACCACGGCCAAACAGATTTGGCCCCAGCAGCCCAGCCTACTGAGGCCTCGCAAGTTTCTGGTTTATTGCATCTTAATCGGTTTTGGTCTTGTGCTTAATTTCTGTGTTTTTTTTTAAGGTGTGCTTACCCCTACAGTAAAGTACTGGGTGTTTTGTCACTTAATTTCGTAGCTGTCTTCATTTGTTTAAGACATAGTTATTTCAGTTTTATTGTGCTAACAATAAATAAATAATTGAATCACATGACCACAAACTAATAAGAAATTATTTGAGTACAGAGGAAGCTGTTACATTAACTAAACAGGTTAATTTGGGCATTGGTCACTTATTTTCATATTGGTAGTGTCTGGTCTTGCTACATCAGGATCTAATCCACTTTTTGAAGAGTCCTTGATGAGTACATTGAATCCAGATGTTCTCCAAATGTGTGCATAATGAGTGTAATGTAAATGATCATATTTGAGGCATTGGCCCATAGTAGAACTGATAACCTATTGTTGTGTCAACTTAGAGCAAACGCATGTGATGATGGTATGAATGTACTGTTTGTTATAAAAACGTATTACAGTGAATGTGTGTTACTCACTTCAGTCGCACTCATTCAGTTTCAAATACAAGAGAATAGAACTTGTCATTCAACAAAATTGGATGAAATTTTGTTGCTTATCTGGCAGAAAATACACCAATATGAAACTTAATAAATTGAGTGACTAAGAATGAAACCAATAATTTGTGCTATAACTAGACTTCATTAGTATGTTAGAGATTTACCTTTTAAGGTTTACAATGTGTTTTATGCCTTTACTTTTTTCTGGAAAATAATGTTAGTTCCCTTTTCAGGTTTTGTGATACCTCTTCTGGATAGAGTTTCTTCAACTTCCTCTCTTCTGTGTTTGGCCTGGATCAATGGTGTCTCTCAGCAGCAGAACGCTGAGTTTGGAGAATGACCTGTTCAGGGACAGTAGTAGCAACACCAGCCTGTTCTCCATCAGGCTGGGAGACGGAGTCGGCAGCGAAGGCGGGAGTTCGGCCTCCTGCGATAGCCCAGATGCTGGGGAACTGGGAGTCCTGCACAGTTCCAGCCCTTGTGATGATGAAGAAGAGGATGAGGAGGAGGAAGATGAAGATGATGAGGCACGACTGCTTATTTTTCTTGAAGGTGCAGGCGAAGAGGAGGAACCTGCGAATCAGGAGCCCAAGCTGCCAGAATTTTCTTTTCAGCCCTCCTCCCCATTCTCCCCAACTCTAGAGGACATAGAGGAGTTCTTGAGGGAAAAAATGGACTCAGTCAAAGAGGGGCTGCTTACTCCAAAAGAGGAGGTATATTCTCTTCCCTGTGGTTCCTCTGCCTCTCCGTCCTCCAGTGCTCCACTGGCCACCTCCTCACAGACTTGCAGTGACCCAGGAACTCCTGTCTCCCATTCCACTTCCAGCACAATCACCTCTCAGAATGAGCAAGGCAGCCCCAGCCCAGCTGACCCTTCCCTTTCAACCCAAGCAACACCATCACCTTCCACCTTAACCCCCCCAGTGGTTCTGGGCGCACCACTGGTTCTCCAGCTCCAGCCCCTTCCTCTGACCCAGCCTCAGACCACAGCAGGCCCTCCTCCAGGGGCCCAGAATGGCATCTGGCTCACTCATCTGATCATGGGGCTTCAGGGTGCTACAGGACATAACCTAACTTTACTGGCCCCCCAGGTACCTTCCACCACCACAACTTTGTTATCACTGAACAGTGGAGATCCCAAGTCAGCTGACCACAAGTATGTGAAGATCGCGCCGCTGCCCATCACAATGAGGACTCTAGAGATTACTGGTGTGACAGGAGTTGGGGGCCAGGGTGCTGGCCTGTTGAAGGCTGTGGCCCCCCGTGTGACCAGAGTTCCGCCTACAGAGAGAGTGCACAAATGCTCCCACCCAGGGTGTGGCAAGATGTACACCAAAAGCAGCCATCTGAAAGCTCACTTCCGCCGGCACACGGGAGAGAAACCCTACACATGCAGCTGGCCTGACTGTGGCTGGAGGTATGTGGCACGATGGGTACTGCACGAGGTTTAAGATCAGAATAAGAAGTGTACTTATGGTTTCGGGGGAATTTGTTGAGTAATGAATCCGCTTTTTGAGTGATGATGTATGGCTTGCTACCACAATCTACAGCTTTCTACTAACTCCCCTCCTGACGTTGGCCTTCATTATACTGCTAAGCAGACTACTTAAATCGAAGGGATCGAGCCCTTTACTCTCTCTCTCGATGCTTGATGTAAAAAGGACATGATGTTGGATGTTACTGCCACACAATGTGGATAGTTTAAGACATCCTTAGAGTTTTTAGAGTTAGCGTTTCTCGTGTTTACGTTGTTGATTCTGCTCATTTACCTGGAGCTTTTAACAACTGAAGGTAGCTGTAATAATAACCGCCTCTCTCCTGACCTACTAGTGCAGCTGCTTCCTCCTTCTCATGAACTCCCTTTTTTATTTTTTCCTCCCTCACCTGCACTGCCTGTTTTCCTGTCTCTTATAGGAGCACACTTACACTTTCTTAACTGCCATTAACATAAAAATTTTTTTTTTCTTTTTAACTTTAAAGGAGACTAGTTTGCCTCCCTCCATGGGCACCACCATGGAGGGACATACTTGTTTTTAGCCAAGTATTTGCATGTGCATAAAGGCAACTTGGCAAACCCTGTGTTGACTGTGCATGTCATGGGTAATTAATGTGTACTAGAGATGTGATCCTACGTAGGAGTGTTAGGGGGAAGTGTCAAACGACCTCAGAAGTACTTGTGAAAAATCTCAACAATACCAAAACATGTTAAAAAAAAGCTAATTGCGCTTGTCTAAAATGCTACAATTTATGTCATCTTTTTTTATGCTGGGACCTCAATAATAGTGTCCCCCTGACTTACTGTTTATTGTGTGCAAAAGTTCACGAGTAAGAAACCTGTTGATGGTCTGGGATGCTTAGGCTCCAGTTCTTCTCCTTAGTGAACAGCATTTTAAGTCTCCCAAACATATACAAAGGACATGAGGAAGTATTTAAACAATGACACCAATAATGCTGCAGTAATGCATTAATAATCATCAGTATATCCACAGTCTGCGTGTAGAAGGTGAAGTAAAAAAGATATTAATAACATTTTAGATTGTTATTGATTTTGTGTACAGGCTAAATAAAATATATTTAGATACTCTAATGATTGGAGAAATGTTGAAACACAGATCTGTATTCATGTTTGCACAAGAAGTGGAAGCACTTGTTTGATCATCAGTCGCTGACACAGTGGGTCTGTGATTCAAATGTAACTATTTGATTTTCAACAAAAATGCAGCCAGCAGCCCAGAATGAATTTCTTTTCGTAGGCCTAGGACTCTGTGCTGTGCCCCTTAAATCCCAGACTAGTGGGATTGCTGCATTCTTTGTGTTCTCTTAACATCTGCGCTTCTTACTTCATCCATCTGTTTTGTGTCTCTAGGTTCTCCCGATCGGACGAACTGTCCCGTCACCGCCGCTCTCACTCTGGCATCAAACCGTACGAGTGCTCGCTGTGCGAGAAGAAGTTTGCTCGCAGCGACCACTTGTCCAAACACACAAAGGTCCACCGCAGCACCAGGCCCAGCAGGATTATCAGAGCCACTGTGTGACAAGCACTTAAGCTCGCCTCAACCGTGCCCTGCGAACACCCGCCCTCCCTCCTTGCCTGTCTGCCTGTCTGGCCTTTGATCAGGAAAAGGGGGGGTGTCCGGGTCTCCCTCCCTCAGGATATTTGGTGCTTCACAAGCAGAACTTTCAGAAGAATCTTGAGAGCTGGCTTCTGTTTCCCCCTTCGTCATTTCCTTCCTTTCTCTCCTCCCCGCTGTTTACCTTTGACTCCTCCTTCTGGGTAGCTGGTCTTATGCCGATCCAACAACCACCTCAAGAAGAAACACAGCTAAAAGTTTCCTGACCTGTCACTCACACACACACGCACACAACACAGAACAGGAGACACTTCTTGCAACCACTTCTTGCACTACTGCTCCTGTTGCCATGCTGCCAGGTGCTGTTGGCAGCATGGTGTGAACCCATAATAGGGGCGTCTGTAATCATACAATCTCCTTCCTACTTTTTGCTTTCAGCCCCTCTTCCTCAAAGCCAAATTTCAGGGTCCAAAAGGATTAAGCTTCCCAACATTTTTGATAAAGTGTAAATTTACTCTTTAGCTTTACATCTACATCGTGTGTCCGCATCTTTCCGGGGACAAGATTCACGTGCCACTGCGTGATATTCAGATTTAAACCTCGTCTAAGTACTTCCAATGTCAGAGTTAAAGTTGACTCTGAACAGTGTGACTCTTAAAGAGCGAACATGGAAACAGCGATTTTGTCGTATTAAGCTTGTGGCTTTGCTCACAATTCAGCTGAGCTGAAAAAGAAATGCCTAAACATCTGATGTTATGCATCCACACCTGGCCTTTATTGGATTTGTCCAATTGTAATCCTCCCTGTATTGACCCGTATGCCTTTTCTCGGCCCCACGATGCCCTAATCTGTGTCGACTGCCTTTGTTCATGTCAAAAAACCTCAGTTGCTTCCACTGTTGTGCTGTTATCATATGACTGCTCATATTTAACTGTGATTCTGAACTTGGGGTTGCCAAACCAGAAATCCTTGTTCTCGCCCTGTGAGGGCATGGAAACGACATCATCGGTGCGTGACAGTTTATAAGCTCTTTTGTTCTCTGATACCCTATTGAAAATCATTCTGCTGCCGACTCTTGCGGCCCAGAAACGGCTCGGCCTTTATATGTTAAACTTTGGCACAGTGGTGCAAATATTGACACCCAACACTGCTCTTTTTTTAATTTACAGTAGCACTTACTGTAAAAATAATTGTTTCTGTTGATTATAGCAGCAAGAAAAGCTAATAGTTACAGCTGTAAGAGGCAGCTAACATCTATTCAATATGTATTAGCAAACTCAATATAATGTATACTGAACATAATGGACAAAGATAATATGTACAGCTTGTAGCCTTTATATTGGTGTTTTTTATCAGAGGATTATCAGTCAGTGAATTAAGCTATACAGTGTTTCTGGAGAGGTTTAACGTCTCTTCTGTAAGTTTGATTGTAGCGTGATCAATCTGTGGAATGTCCAACTGATTATGGTCTGGGATGATCTGGGTCCCAGTGTTCTCACTGACAAACCATTATAGGCTGAGTCTGCTGGTCTCAAGTGCACTTGTATTAATGGTAGGTGAAAAACAGTCATTGTGCTCTTATGGCAGTTCCATAAAATGTATCGGAACCATCAAATGCCAAAAAGAAAAAAAAATCCTTTTTTTAAGGAAGGTTGAGTCACTCTAACCATTTGTTGTTTGATCTCAACACTCGGGTGCTTGTCAACCTATCAGTGCTTCACATAGAGAGACTGTACAAGTAAAAGCTTCATACAACTGGATTGTCTCTGTAGAACCAGCAGACACACAACTAGTACAAAGCTACTGGCAAACTTAACTTGGCTTAAGCAGCATCGGTGCTTTTGGATAAAAACGGTATAGCACTTCTTAATGTCATTTACACAGCAATCATCGTCCTATCTTTGTCTCTTAGCGCTATAGGTAAACCTGGTTTTCATTCATAAAAAAAAATAACTATGCTTAGTAATATAGAAGCCCATTCAAAGCAGACAGACGGACAGACATGTTTATCTGTCTGAACCAGTGCTGTCTTTGTGTCTGAGCCTCCCCAGGCTGCTTCTACTGACCTACATCCAGACCTGTATCCTGTAATCATCATCCAATTTTCTCTCTCTCTCTCTCTCTCTCGCCCGCTCTGTTTCTCTCTCGGTCCTCTCTGTGTATGTGGTCGAACACAAGCTGTACTTTCTTTTTGAATACCAGAAATGCTATTTTCCTAATTGCAAAAATAAACATCAAAACATGAAAACGCTAAATCAATCACTTTTTTGTTGTTTGAAGGAGGCTGAAAAGAATTGTTACGTAGACACAGTGAACTTGTAACAAACTTTATTACAAATTTTAAGTGAGAGATTTTACAGTTACAGAAATGTAGAAAAAATGTCACCTCACATCATACCTGGTGCGTGATCCCATAATGCAATATACTTGTGTCAAATGAGATGATGTAGTTCAATCTTCTTGCAGTAAATTATTAGCACTAATTAGACTTCACATTACAGGTAGAAAATACATTTTTAAATAGTGTACTTAAATCTTTTTTCAAATCGTTTGATGATCTTTAATTCATCCTAGCTGCCTTTTTTGTCTGCATGTTCAAAACAAAACTATGGAGAATTAAGCACGTGTCCTCTTACATTAGCAAATACTATTTGCTGACGCTGCTCACAACTTTCATCTATCCATGTATTATCTTAAGTGCTTATCCTGTTTAGGGACGCAGGGGGGCTTGAACTTCACACATTGGGTGAGAGGCGGAGCACAACAAGGACAGATCTGCAGTTTATCTCAGCAACATACACAGACAGACAACCACTGACATTCATGATTCATTTAGAGTCACCAGTTAACCTATCATACATGTCTTTGGGCTGTAGGTGGAAACCCATACAAGCAAAGGGGGGACATGCAAACATTGCAAAGGAACTAGGGACCTCCTAGCTTTGAGGCAGCAGCACTAACCACTCAACACCATGCTCCCCATCCACAGCTTTATAATTATTCAGTTACAGTTTTTACAAGAATTATGAAATGTCAGGGCAGCGTAGTGGTGGAGGGTTAAGATAGAAGGTAGGCCTGACCAACCGTGGCCTTTCTGTGGGGAGTTCTCCCTGTGCTTGCGTGGGTTCCCTTCTGGTACTCCGGTTCCCTCCCACAGTCCAAAGACATGCATGTTCGGTTAACTGGTGACTCTTAATTGCCCATAGGTGTAAATGTAATTGTCAGTGGTTGTCTGTCTGTGTATGTCTCTCTGTGTTGGTCCTCAGACTGATAACCTGTCCAGAGTCGAACCCACCTTTCGCCCAGTGACAGCTGGGATAGGCTCCAGACCCAAGAATTTTAGCAACAATCACTAGCTAAGCCAACATTTTTCTTTAATAAACCATTTCTATTAGCGTACTCATTTGAAACTGCAAATACTGGATAGCTTGGTTGTCTTTAAAGAGTTACCAGCCTGCCAGGCTTCCATCATTTTCCTAATCACTGCCTCTGCTGCTTTACCCCCAGAGAGTCTCATTGAAATGACACCATTGTGAATTTCCGGCAGTGCTCAATGACAGCTGGGATTACAGCACAGAGTGAGTGGCTGCATAACCACATGGAGGCCACACACGCAGTGAATCTCAAGATAGAAATGTGCTGTAAACAGCTTTCAGTCTTGGAATCACTTTCAGTTGCTGATACTGAACTGTCGGTTCAGTATTCAAGAAAGCAGAAAGGAAGCTGCAGCTCTATCTCCGTGCGTATCAAGGCGGAATTTGTGGCTTTCCAGTTTTATTTGGCAGGGAGGGAGCACCCGGAGGAAACTCGGATCAGCTTCAAAGCAAAAAAAATCAGTGTTGCCTCTTTTCCTGCTGAGCACTTTCACATACTTGCTAATGAGAAAAGGCTGCTCCTCTGATTCGTGTTCAGGTTAAGGCAGGGGTCTTAAGGAGGAAGGACAGAACGTAAGGACAAGGAAAGGGAAGGAGGGAGTTTCCTTTTAGAAAGGAAACATGGCCACAGGGTGTAACATAATAAGAGTAACAGACAGCATTTGTGACTAAAGGTTACTGTAGGCCAGAGCACTGTACTGTCTCTAAAGAGGAACAGTGCTGCCTTTAATAAGCTGTTAATAATCAAGTGTAGCCGATTCCTCCTCAAATCCAAAAGACTGCACATATGTAAATGCTGTAAAGTTCTATATTAATAGATACGTTAAAGCTGTTACTTTGATGGATTTATAAGAAATGTCCTCCTCTTCCTTCTCCTCCTCTTATTATCTCTGGTCTGATTAGAAACTGAATTCATTTAAGACTCAGAAAAGCAGTCTGTGAAAGCTAAATGCTTTACAGTCCAGAATTTTGGTTGTTAATAATGAACCAAACAATTTAACTTCCAGTTTGAAATAAATTGCTTGTATACATGTGATAAACACAGAAAATGCCCAAGCAAGTAGTTCCAGTGTTACCTTGTGAAACATTTGAAACCTACAAATTTACTGTTTTCATGCCAGTATTTTTACAATTAATATTTTGTCTGTAAATTGTGAATATGGCCGATACAATTTCCCAATGTTGTCATAAAGAGTTCAGAACCTAAACATACTCAGATTACTATGATGGTAGGAAGGAGCATATGAGAGTTTGACCAAAGCGCTTTACGGTGTTGCTTCTCATTCACCCATTCACCCATTCACACTCACACCACGATGACAGCAGCTGCCATGGAACGTGCTTACCTTAGCCACTGGGACCAACCTGTGGTTCAGGGTCTTGCCCAGGTACACTTTGATATGTAGCAGGCAGGGACCAAGAGTCAAACCACTCTCTTGCTAATGGCGCTTCAGCCACCCATTTTATTGTAAGGAAATGACAAGTTTACTAACATAATAGCTGCCAATAAATGTTCTGTTTTTCTGATTAATGGACTAATCTTTCAGCAAGATATCTTCTCTCAATTTACAAAAAAGTACGGCAGATATAATATGACCTTGGACAAAACATTTGATTTTAGTAGTGGTGGTTTAGGGCAGGCCACTGGCCCAGACGATAAAAGCTAGAAACCCTCTAAAATTTATGGAAAACATGCAGGAATAACAGCCTCATTGTATTTATTTCTATTTTAATGGAAATGTGTGCATCCTATTATTTTAAATTTCTAAAAAGTGTAACAAGTTTTTCATCGACATAATTTAGTGCACATTCAGCTAGTATAAAATGTTCTTTCATACAAAATTATTTAAAGTCCATTTTAATAGATTTTTCAAGTGAGATTAAAACTTTTTCATCCAGCTGTAATTATTATTATATTAGTATTTTAGATATTTTTTATGCACTCCTTGAACACTTTTGTCAGTTCTGAAGATGAAAAGCATTTGTACTACATATGCATTATGTTAGGTTTAATGTTATGTTTGCAACACCTTAATTCTCATATCAATATATGTAATGTAACTGTAATGTTATTATTATTGCAGATAAAATAATATGTTCGTTTTGCAGCTTCCTTTGCTACCAGTAAGTATCCTTATTAAAAAAAGGTAATGGACATGATAATGTTGCAACATAAACATAGTAACACAGACCGGACATAGTAGATAACGTGACCGGAGCTGACAATCATCCTAGGTAAGTTACAATGGACTTTCTTAGTTTAACATTCTCAATGATTAACACAATCATGTTTTACTTTTGCAAGCAATAACTAGCTGCATGGTGCTTGATTAAAAAATAATAATAAATAAATAAATAAACCTGGAAAAATGAATGAATGCATGCAGCACATTTCTCTTCTGCTGCGGTGAGTCATTCAACCAGTCCATCCAGTACAACCACTCTATAAATAATCACATTCCGGTCTTTGACTGGGCCCTGCGATAGGCTCGCAACCTGTCCAGGATGTACCCTATCTCTTGCCCAGTGACATGTGGCATAGGCTCTGGTGCCCCGTGACCCTGAGTAGGATAAGCAGTTAAAGATAATGGACTGATGGATGGATGGTCTTTGACTGCATCACACTGAAACCTGAATACTACTAATAGTTTTGGCTGAATCATATTAGCATTGAAACTATAGTTGTTATTATTGGCTGCCATTAAGTGTTGCTACTCTTTGCAGCTGCTCATACTGGGATCTACTGAGAGTGAGATGACGAAACATACAGAATACTTGCAAAACTAATATCTGAAGCGTAGAAATGTAGTATTTTTAAATATAATCTCTGCTATTAAAAATATGGTTTTGCAGAGTTTAGCTGCATGTCTAGTCTGTGTTCACGTTAGATAATAACAAATGACCATGGACTTTAAAGTACATTATCATTTTGTGATGTCTTGTTGATGGCAGTGCAACACTGTTGTGATGTGCTGCCACTTGGTGGTTAATCTGAATAGATACAGTTTCTTGTGTGGGTGCCTGTAGTTAAAAATAATCTGACCAAATAAACCATTATTACAGTTAAAGTCAACATGTTGCATAATTGCAAAAGATTGCTTTGTTTAACACAATGAATATTCCAAACTGCTAAAGTAAAAGGGAATAGCCCAGCAAAAAGTGTTTATTTACATGAATACTACTTTGAATTTGCATGTTCTCTCTATGCATACCCAGGTTTTCCCCAGCTACTACAGTTTCCTCAGATTCCAAAAATGTGCAAGTTAGGTTAACTGATGACTCTGATAGGTGTGACTGTGAATGTTAGTGGTCTATGTGGAGTCGTCTGTGTCTTTATGTGTACCCAACCACTCACTCAGTGACAGCTAGGATCAACTCTGGCCCCCCATGAACTTTAAGAGGATTCTTTATAATTTCATCTGGGTTTTAACTTATAGAAACCTGTCTTAGCTAAAGCAACATGGCTTTCATTTAAGTCCAAAGTGGTACTTTCCCAGAGATGGTGAGATTTGTGACTGTAGCCCTGTGATAAACAGGTGAGACCCTACTGTTGTTCCAGTGCATGTTGTGGTGAACTAAAAATCGGAAGAGGACACTTACGAAAATTATTAAGGTTATTTTTTTCATTACTTTACTATAAAGAGGCTCGGTTTCTAAATTAATAAGTCTTTTTATTTACTGCCACTAAATCAAATAATTTCACATTATGTAGCCTTGCATTTTTCAGACCATGCCATTACTACAATCCGTATTTTAATTTCTGAACAAGTTTTAAGTTTGTTGATATCAGTAACACGCTGCAAACTACACGGAAATAATGGAGACATCACACGCTGCAAACTACACGGAAATAATGGAGACATCACTGATCTTTGGGTTTGGAGGAAATTTGTAACGGACTAATTTGCAACACAAACGCGACCGGAGCCGCAGCAGAGGAAGTGATCTCAGCGTGAGCTTAATGACGCCTTTTCGCGCTCTGGTGAGCCTCGGAATTTCGAGCGACAAACACCACAGAGAAAAAACCGTGGGCAAACATTTTAGATTTCGTAACGTGTAAGCAAACAACGACGCAAAACGAAATAAAGAGCAAAGTAGTGAAGTTTGGTTTTATTCTGCAGCCCTTTTATCAGTCAGTAAATCAATATGTTGATGAACATTGTGCTTTCTCTTAGTTTTGGCTGTGCGGATATTGCGCTGCCACCGGTTAGACGCGCGGCTGCAGCCGGCTTGGTTACGGTCTCACTGCACGAAGGCTGCGTAAACGCACTTGCTGCTGCATTACGATACTTTTCCGAGTACGAGGAACTGTGAACGCACCATTATTTCCTGTTCAAAGGATATATCGTCAGTACAAGCCAAAGGCAGTTTAATGTGTGTTTTTTTTTGTTGTTGAGGTTTTTGCCTGACACGCCGCTCAAAACTTGTTTTATGACGTATAACAGTATAAAAGCCCTGTCAGCAATGTTTTGGGAATATTTGGACGCGGCTCGACGACTCGGAAATCCAGCGGGCTGTACGAGCGAGGTACTGTTAGCACGCAAGCTAGCGTGGCGCTAGCTAAGAGCTAACTTACAGTTAGCAAACTAACGATAGTGCTCTGATTTGTTTGTGTCGTCCACTGCGTGGACACACATGCTAAAGTCAGCTGTAGCATTTGAGCTCAGTCGTGCAACTTTGAATACTCGAATGGACTGTGGTGATGCTATAGAAACTAAAATGATCCATCAACAAGTGGTCTTTTATTCTCATCTGTGTGGGTGTCTGGCTATCTGATAGTAGAACCCAGTAACTCCGAACTCCCGAGTTTTTTGTTTTTCTGTTTTATGGCGCATGAATAGCCACTCGTATATGACTGGTTTGATCTAGCTGACTTTATCTCGGTGTTCCGTAGATAACACTTGCTGCCAGTGTCAGTCGTTGCATAACGTCCATTGGTAATCTTTCCCCCCTCTAGCAGCGTTTTGACACTGTCCTATTTTTGCCCCATATCACCAGTTTTAATATGACAGTTTCTGAGACAGATTGTGTGTAGGGGGTGTGTGTCTCAAACCCAGCAGGTCTGGATGAGTCAGGGCAGATTTACTCTTCCCCATAAGAAGCTTACACATACAAACACAGACACACACACTTTGACAGATACTGACAAGCCACACGTTACAAGTCAGAGTGAAACATGGATTGGACAAAACAGACGAAAAGTCATATTACAATCATGCTATGTGTCAAATTTGTGAGGCCGTCTCTGTAGTTTAGCTGTGAATTAAAGGCCTTTTTTTTCCCACAACAGCTGGAATTTAAGAGCTTCTCTTGCAGAAGAAGCTGGCTCTCCCTGCTATTTGTGTGTGTGGAGCTTGATCAGATTATTGAGAGCGAGTTCCAGGCTTGATCTAACAGACTTTCAATAAAAGCATAATCACGGATGACAGAAGGGCTGATTCCCCCCCCCCCCACTTGTCTTGGTTATACATCACCAAGACAAGTGGAGTTGATGGGCATTTCAATAGCGTCAATCTTAAATGCGTTCTATAACTGGATCCGAACACAATCAATCTCATCAGAACATCTGTCATGTGGGTAGTAGTCCTTTATAGAGTTATGGTGATGTCTGTGAGTCTTACATATTTTCTGTATGCTTGATTTTGATGTTAAAACAATTCATTACATCTAAAGATTTTTGAAAATAGTTTTGAGGGCATGTCATGCAGACCGCTCTCCTGAATGGCCACAGGTGTTTGCAGTGGGCTGAGAGGCATCTGCAGCAGTCTGTAATTGACAGGAGAAAGGATACCTGGTCTGATCTTTGAGACTCCTCATTAACTGTACATGCTGATGGCAGAGGTGTAAGACCTGGAGGAAACAATGCAGCAAAAATTGCGTTTGGTTTTCAACAACTTGTCTTAAATTGTGAATATGATTTTATCTTAAGCCTTTACTTAAGGCTTTTTAGCAGTTTTGTAGTAAAAGACAAACATTTTCTTGCGTTCAATTTGTTTAAAAGGTGAAGATTTTTAAAAAATTACTATGCCATATTCAGTATCTCTGAGTTTTGGAGACTTTGGGCATTTTAAAACTTTACAAGAGGAAGTCGCAAATTAGATGAACATCTAAAACAAACGTACAATGATCAACACAGCTATGGACCTACACATCCGAACCACTAGGCAGCTGTAATCTGAACGCCTAAGGTTTTATTTTAACCTTCAAATACATTCAGGTGAATTCAGTCTAAATATGAAGCGAGAGGGCCGCAAGCCTGTTGCAGAAACTCCCAGCAGGTAGTAAAAGATGACTAATACAACAATAGTGTGAAGCCTTAAGTTGTAGTTGTCATTTAAAAAAAAAAAAGAAGAGAATTAAGACATGTAATTGCAGTGTCAGTCTAAAAAAGGACTGAGGACCGGTTTTGTAAATAACATATTTTCCACCTCTTTGTCCCTTGCCTGCTCAGCTGTTATACACACTAATGAGCTTTTGTGGGGAGTAGTCCTCCTTTTTCATCTCTTTGTCAGCTTCAGAGGTTCAGGATTCACAGCACCAGCTGGACATGGAGCACTGAAGCTCCTTGAACAAAAGTGGCCTTCTCACCGTTACACGCAATCGTTGTGCGATGTTTCTGTAACGTCCACCTGCACTGTATACATTTATGCCAACATCGTCCTCACATTTGGGGTCGCTGTCATCATCACTAACCGTATCAGCCTTCTATCATCTGGTTTATCTGCAGACAGCCTGCCCTGGTGTAAATGGCTCTTGAGCATATTAGCCAATAGTTTGGACAGGTGTTTTACCTATTTTGTCAGATTAGATCTCTTTTCAGATTAACACAGGGTGTCGTAATTCTGGGAGTTTGCTGCAGAAAACACCTCTAAAATAGTAATAAAGTGTCCTACTAAGAAAGGTGCAACGAATAGTGAGGGGAAGTGTCAGTCCAACATGTTCTCTACATGCCCACGCAGAGCAGAGAGCCACAGTAAAAACACCTGTGTGGGTGTTCCACTGGTGTTTACAGCCTCTAATCTCAGCACAGGTTGCCACACTGAAAAAAATGCAAAGACTACAGCAGAGCCCTATTAAAGTTAGCACACAGCTGACAAAACAATACATTTCAATATTAGCATAATGATGGGAAGTCAGATTTAAATACTTAATTCATAAAAAATGGTTGCGTCAACAACCTACACTTCACTAGCAACAGGACTCTAACAGTGTTACCCATTATTGAAGTGTTATGAAAGCACAGTCAACATTATTTGGTTGATGGTGTTTTTAAGATAAAAAAACAGACAAAGCCATGCAAGGTAATAGTTCATTTGAATTGTCAATAGTCTGTTTACAATAGTCAGTTTACAATAGTCAGAATTGTAAAATAACTAAGCTGTAATTGCATAGTTTGTTTGGTAATTTATTTTAATGTTGCTGAGTATATTAACTGTGTTTAAGAAGTGCTAAATGTCCAAATGTTTGGTTTTGAGAGTAATCTTACAATTATCATCACTCGCGTAATTGTTTTCTTAGTTGCCTGATACCTTTGCCTTTGGTCAGCAAATTGCAAACATTCTCATCAGTATCCTTGATGAGGGCTTTAAAGGTCTTGTTTTGTCTACCCAAACTTATTACAATCACAGTACATCCTTAGCAAACCAGGAAATGTCTTCTTATGAGGGGGGAAAAAAATACTCAATGATCAATTCTTTCATAACTGACTTTGAATAATTGTTTATGTTCAGTCTAGCTCACTAAGGGATGAACAGGGTGGAAATTCACTTTACACTTTGAGCAGCAGAATGTCCTATAAAGGGAATTACCTGGATGCTGCTTGACTTTGTCCAGCTGTTAATCAGACAGCACTTGGCTTTGTCCAGCAGTGTGCATGGCGGCATTATCATCTTGGAATGTGGAAATCACATGAGGTAGCAATGTGTCTTCCAGATGGTGCATAAGGTGCTGTGAAACAGCATCTTATTGCTTGGCTGCAAAATAACTGTATGCAAGCAGCTACACCAGATCTCTGTTTATACTTTGAGGTATCTAAACGATAGTTTCCTCATTAGGGTCAGATAATCCCTGACACGGCACATCTGATTTTGTGTCTGCTGTTTATGCACATACTGTATTCTTGACCACCAGTTGTTTGATTGACTGATGAAAGGTGGCAAATCAGAGTAAAGAGAAGAATTAAGCAGCTACTCTTTATTATAAGTGTCAGATTCAACAGAACTAATTGACTTGCCTAAGGGTGATATTTTAAAGCGCCATCTTGTGTCTGATGATTTTTTCTTATTTATTTCAGTGAGAGATATGGACAACTCTGTCACCCTGTGGCAGTTCCTTCTTCAGCTCCTGTTGGATTCCAGTAATGAGCAGCTAATCTGCTGGACCAATGAGGAAGGGGAGTTCAAACTTCTGCAGGCAGAGGAGGTGGCCAGACTGTGGGGAGCCCGGAAGAACAAGCCCAATATGAACTATGACAAACTCAGCAGGGCTCTCAGATACTACTATGATAAGGTGAGCATGTCAACTCTTATCTCTTGCAGTAGGTGGAAAGGGAAAGAGGCAATATTTTCGATATCAGTTCATACTGATATTGAACACAGTATAATTCAAGTCATTGTTTACTTAAAAGTGCTGAAAATTTTTTTGAATCAAAGTTTGTTACTGTTGTTTGTGTAGCATCGGCCATTCTCCTGATATTAGGGCTATTTATGTATGAGGTGGTACAACAAATTTGATGTATTTGTTGGTTCAGGTTTTGGACACATCTTGCAAAAACATGGATGCTTGATTTTTCATCTCATTTGTTGCCAAGCTATTTTCAAATGAGAGACACTGACAATATCTAATATTCAATATGGTACAACACAGCCCTAGGTACTACTTAATGGAAAGTAGCTGACTTGTGTTTTATGCTGCAGCTCTATTACTTAAATTTAGTTTCTCTTTGCCAACTGAAACAATAACCATATGTCTTGAGCTGGCAACAGTTTTAAAGGTTTTTAAATATTTTTAGCTAGAGCTTATAGCATCCGTTTGACGTTTTGACAGGTTTTCATGCAATCAGGTCTCCTGGAAATAAAAAAAAAAGTAGTTTCAACGTAGACAACCAGGGCTAGCAACGGCAAAAATTGTTAACCACTGCTGGACACATAACACAGCTCAATTCCATCTCAGAATGGCTGAAGTCCTCAGTGACATGTGGAGAGAGTCCTGTCTGTCTCCCACTCTGCTTGTGGTTTGGCAGAAGCACAGCCTGACCCTGTGGGCGTTCTGGGCAGGGCTGCTCTGGTATGTTTGGCTGCAGCGTAAGTGGTTGCTAGTTTGTTACAGACAGGAAGGACAGGCTGGTCCCACTCGCAGAGCTTTTCTGCGGTTTGACTCTTCTATTTTTTGCTCCTAGTAGAGCAAAAGTCTGCTAGAGAGACTTGCCTCTACCAGAGAGTTACTCCTGCTGTCACTGTGCTTTCTGCCCAGACAATACTGATGCTGTTGTTTAAATTTTTGTTTCTGTTATTCAAAAAAAAAAGCATAAACTAACATGAATTTTTCTGCATTTGCTTTTCTCTTTCTTCCAGAACATTATAAAGAAGGTGAATGGTCAAAAGTTTGTGTACCGTTTTGTGTCCTACCCTGACATCCTTAAAGGAGAGGTTAGTACTCGAACAGAGGCCGGGGATGTTAGTGCGGGGGGCCTCCCTCCTGTAACAAAGAGGGACAGCACCGCACAGGAGAGTGAGTCTGTTGACAGAGCTAAGGTAGGAGGTAGCACAGCAGCTCTGGGCTCTGGCACCAAGCAGTCAAACCGCAACGACTACATCCATTCTGGCCTGTACACCTCCTTCACGCTCAACTCACTGCAAAATGGACGACAGCTCTTCAAGTCCATAAAAATAGAGAACCCAGCAGAAAAGATGGCTGACAAGAGGGGTCCCACTGTCACAGCCCAAATTCAGGAAGCACTGCCACAGGCACAACAGCCAACGTTACCATCTGTCATCAAGTTTGGAAACACCCTTCCAAAGTCAGCACCAGCACCAGCCCCTCAGGTTGCCATGGAGCCATCTCTGATATCGAACCACTTGGATCCTCTCCAAGCTTCGGCCCAGAGGGCAGAAGAAATCAGCACACACTCCTCCCTTCCGCCCCACTCTGTCTACTCATTTGAACACCTCCGCCCATCAGACTCAGCGTTTAGCCATTTAGACCTGACCTCCACCAACCCATCCCCAAGTTTAGTGCCCGAATCCTCCCAGGAGCTTATGATTGACAGTGACATCGAGACATCTCAGCCCGCAGATGCTCGAGCACCTGAGTCCACGGACACCCAGCAACAAGACAAGGTTATTATGCACGCAAGCACTCCCTAAACAGTGCTCATTAATTTTCACAGGCCCAAAGACTAATATTCTTGGTAGACTTCTTATTATGGTCTTATTTGTCCTGCAGGAACTAAAGATGCTGAACAAAAGTTAAAATAGTTATTTTCTTTCAAACAGTACGTTTTTTCAGCATTCCTCAGTGGTATGAGGTCGGTGAGGACTTGTTTAGCAAAGGGCGGTGGCACACGTCTACTTCTGTGCACCAATCACAGTTTGAACCAGAATCTTATGGTAATTGTTGGAGTTCTTAGCCTACCTTTCCAGGCCACTAACAATTAGGATGGTGTGGGTGTAGTTCCATCAGATCTAAGGAAACAAATTAACTTGTTAATAACTTGAAAACTTTAAGCTTGCAATATCAGATTTTTGTCCACTTGAGGGCAGCAAAAACAAGCTGCAAACCTTATGCCCATAACATTATAACATAACCTTATGTCCTGACCATAACCTCTGGTAAAATGAATCATCTATATATCCACCAGGTGGACTGTTGTATTCGCCTGTCTGGAGATGACACCAGTTTGGTGGACACAGAAACCAGTTCATCTTCAGTGAGCAGCTGTACCACAGTCAGCACTCAGGGCTCAGGAAAGACGCGCAAGCCACCGAAAATACTGCAGATCAGTCCTCCAACCCTGCTGGTCACCACGTCTGACTTCTCCCCCATGAACGTGTGCAGCCCCTCTCTACCCACTGCTTCTCTAACACCAGCAATGCTACAGGTGAGTTTGGTCTTATGTTTATGGGGCTGGGACCCTGAAATTATACATCCTGTTACAACACACTGTGCAAAAACGAAATAGTGTTGCTTAAAATAGGTGATTAAATATAAACCAAAAACAGTTGTCGGGCCACTTTGGCAGTGCCGAGTGACAAAATAGTCTTATCAAATATTATTCTGCTTAAAATTCCTATGTAATCAATAATAATCTACAATCAATAATGTAGATGAGTTTTCAGTCAGTAAATGTATTGTTTGGACAATGAACCATGTAGGGCCATAATTAGACAAAAACCCAAACATACACATTGCTAAGCAGCAAAGTTGTTAATCGCGATTCAGAGACCTAGAACCAGGCTTATTAATGTGAGTTGTCTCATAGGTTCAGGGGCTTGACCGGTACTGGATTTTAGAAGGATATAATAATGTTGATGTTTAAGATTTTTTTAAAAAAAACAACAATAGCGGCATAAAGACGATTATCCTTTTTTTTTACATAAATGCGAAACAAAAATATTTTAGTGAACTGTCTAAATTGGTTGTTAAAGAATTTAAAAAAAGTCCTGATGAACAAGTGAGTTCACGGTGGAAACCTGAACATTTCAGTGCTCTCTGGTCGACAAAGCAGGGAGTGATGCACGCTGTTGGATCCATGGGCTGTAATGCAGAAGTACCACCTCTGTCCTTGTTTGTCTTTCTCCTCAGACTCCCACTCTCTTGCTGACTCCCAGTCCACTGCTGTCCAACATCCACTTCTGGAGCACACTCAGTCCGGTTGCTCCACTCAGCCCAGCCACGCGACGGCAGGGAGCCCACCTATTTCAAGTTAGTACATGGGAGTATTTACTTTGTTTGGGCACCTTTGTGAAACACAGCCTAACACTCTCCGTTCTGCTCTTCTCTAGTTTCCAACCGTCCTCACCCCACAGTTCCAGATCCCTGTACACAGTATGGATGGGACCAACACACCCGGTCCCATTTCACCAGATCCGCAGAAGACATAGGATTTACCCCCCATCTCCACATTTGTACACAAGACAGCCAGATCCCCCCCTTTCCAGCTCCATCTGCTGTTCCCACATCCAGGACAATAATGTGGGGGCCACTCATTGCCATTCCCCATCACTCTGGTGCTTTAAAGTTCACTGCCACACCAGTCACGCCACAGTCTGCTGTGTGGAAGTAGGATTTGATAGATGGGGTAACACAATGAGTTTGTTTCATAGTTTTTACACCCTGAGGATGCTGTTGAGTACCTCTACACACTGATGCCATCTCCCCTATGCACGGATTCGTTTTGTTTGGCTTTCTAGGATCCTCAGTCACAACAGTTCGATGGATGGAAGATTTTGCCATTTCCATGGCAACAGCTGGTGGATATGGATTGGACCCTGAGCAGCCACAGTCTGCTTCATACTTTGACAGGCAGACCAGTAGGTTTGCAGATATCTGAATCTTTCCTTTTATAGATTTTCCTTCTTATCTTGTGCTAGTGTTACTGCCAAAAAAGACCCATTTTCTGTTATCATTTTCTATCCTGTCTTCTCCTCTGCTGACAACGATTATGCTTCGTTTTTGCTCTGTCCTTAACGTTTACTCTTCATGAAGGGTAGCGCTTTAACCCATTAAGCATGTTTACCTACAAGTCTTGTATCTTCTATCCAGCTCTCAGCCTAAACTTCAATGTCAAGCCTTGCCTCAGCTGCTCTGAAATGTTGGCTAGTTATAGCCATTTATTTTTTATTGTGATGTGTGGCTATAATGTGAGGTGAACCTTGAATGCCTCTATGTAACTGTTCCAATGTGTGTATTCACAGTATGGGAGCCCTGAAAGCCAGCGTGGCCTGATCTGCCTCCAGCTAGTACACTTTCAGGTGGGAATGAAAGACAGTGAAGCCATTACAACCTTTGCATTAACTCTGCAAGCAACAACACACAAGGCCTGTTTTTGTTACGGCTCAGATGTCGCCTTCTCAAATTAGAGTAACATTTCAAAGAATACTTATTTACTTTTCAGTGTTGTGTGTGTGTGTGTGTGAGTGTTGTGGCCTAAAATTCCATTGCAAGTTATTCATGTTGCAATGTTTTGGACATAATTTGCCTGAAAACATTAGCCTCTATCATAGTGTTTTGTCTCCTCTGTTGTCCGTCACGTCTCAGCCTTTCTCCAGAGTGTTACCGATCTTACCATGTAACGTTTGGTTAGGAAACCAGACAGAATTGTTTGTTCGTGAAGTAAAATAACAGCAAAAATCTGAATTGCCCGGTTGTCATCTCAGGCTTTTTTGGTTGAAAATATGAATGGGCTTTATCTTGTTGCTTGCAGTGTCATGTGCAGTGTTCTTTAAACTCAGAATAAACCTCCAGATTTTATTAGCTATACACCTGAACAGTCTAGCCTTTACCTTGCCTCGCCTTAGCCACCTGAAACACATTAACCTTTAATCCTGGGGACTCGAGACCTTCAGGAACATTCAAGCACCTTCCTTCCCCCTAAAAATCTTCTTACAGCTTATCTACCATGAACATGTTTGTAAATAACTTTGAAGCCATAAGTCTGAAACACAGGCTCCGTAGATAGATCCCACCTTTCTATGCTAATGGCTATATCACACTTGCTACAAGCTAGTCTGTGTTTTTATACAAGTGTCACTTTCTAACCCAGGGATGGATGACCAGCAAATCCCTTCTACTCACCAGACAGACATCCAGCCCCCTCAGCTTGCAGTGCGTCACTGATATATGGTGCCTTACCACAGCCGAGCCCAAGTTTACCTCCCAAACATGGATGGAGTTCTATCGCTTAAAGTTAATGTAGAATATATGACAGCATTTCAGTTTTTTAAGCCATATCTTTGTGTGTAGACCAAACCAGAGCCCCAGAAGTTTAATGTAAGAACTTCACAGGGATGTTTTGTGTGCACGTGCACTGCAGCTTAGTGTGCCACAGCTTACAGTAGGTATTCAATGCTCTGCAGTTTTTTCAGGATGCATTATTGTACATACAGACATCAACATGGGTTAATATGCATAGCATGTAAATCGAGTCATGCCATGTTGTCAGTGGGTTTCTTTCCAGTCTACTTATTATTGTTTATGATAACAAACCTACTCAGAAGGTATATAAGCATATACATATAAATATATATATATATAAATATAACTTGTTTATCTTTTTGTGTAATCGCCCTTTATTTTCCTGTAACACAATAGATTTTTAAGATTAATTTCTATTTTTGTAATGGCCAGATAGTGAGTCGTCTGCGTTTTAGGTTCTCTGATTTCCTGTTCTCTTTGTGCATGTGTTTCTCTGTTGTTCTCCTCTCGTGCATTTGGGAGGCGGCCACCCTCCCCATTATGGCGTTGGGTATTTTTTGGGCTGGGTAATCAAAGCCTTATGGGGAGAATCAAAATCTATGTTTTATATTTAAAGTGTTTTGATATAGTGTTGATATTGTAAATGCAGATGTTGTGATGGAACGTTTGCACTTAAAATTACGGGGTTCCTGTAGTATTGGATTCTGTCGCTTTTATATGACTCTTTGATGACATGTTGTTCATGTTTGCTTACTGAAAAATTTATATTTTCCCATAGGGAGGATACAATTATGCACTTATTTTATACGGCAAAACAGAGAAATGTAATCTTATACAGCATATGTAATGATTAAATATAATTTGTAATTAGGCACTACCACACAATATTTATTTGAATTTATAGTAAAGCCCAGTGGAATTTAATGCTTATATTGCATTTTTGCAGTGCCATGAAAATTAAGCTAGAGAATGAGCCCAAAGCCCATCTAAAACCTTCCTCAACAAGTCTTCGTGGACTTGGTCTTTTACTTACTTTGTTTGTATCCTCTGGTGATGTTTTTTGCTTCAACTTACCCTGAAATGTAAAATCTTGTTTTAAAAAGAAAATGACACAGTTCTCGCTTTGTTCTGTCCAGTTCTCTTTGTTTGACGCTTTTTCAAATGTTTACAAGCTACTTGTCTTAAGTGGCATATTGATGTGTGAGGTGTAGAAGAAGTGTCTGTAATGGGAGACAGGTAAGACCAATAATAAAAGATCTCTATCTAATAAACACCAGCTTGTGTTATTGTTGTGCGACAGCTCCTTTTCTTCAGCGTGAAATCGTAAAACCCACTTCTTACAGTCGTATTTCAAGAGTAGCAAAACAAGGACCTCCAGATTCATACTGACAAGGCGAGATTGATGGTTAACGTTAAATTAAGCCACGGCATGAGATGATTGTGCCAAAAATGCTAAATTAAGTCAAGCACTGGTCATTCGTTGAATCGCTCGTTGATCATTAGGCTTATAAAGTCAAAAATGTTCAGCTCATATCCCAACACTGATCCAAGATGAAGGAGAGTCAGTTTTCCCTGAGATTCTTCCCCCACGCTCCCTTCTCGTTGTCCTCTGTGTGTCCTCTGGTCCCACATAGATCTCCAGGTCAAGAGCTTCCTGTCTTTGGCTTCTCTGTCATGTCTGTGCTTTTTGAAGAATCTAAAAGTGAGAAATGATGCTTGTTAGTATGACGCACATCAGGATCCCGATGGATGCTGACCTACAACATTTACACGCAGATGAAACCACCTGATCTCACACAGTGATGTGCCACTGGGTCCTGACTTTTATCTCAATATAGTGCATTGCCTTTATTCTCAGCAATGTTTCTTAATATGAATGAATGATATTTTTTGGGAAAAAATGCTTTTTTCTTTTGTCTGCCACAGCTCATTTGTTCACGATAGAATGTCATTACTACAAGTGGCCACTGAAAACAACAATTTAGTGAACCAGGGCCTCATCCTGAGTGGCTATTAAGGAGTTACAGATGCTGAAGAAGTTTAAAAGAAAGAAGGCAAAAATGTCTGAGTTATTAAACGTGAATCCATCCAGGCACTGCAATCTGATGATGAATAATTTGTGCATTATATTCAGTACAAACAAGTACAACAAGAGCCTGGGAACAGGTGAAGGCAAAGTAAGCTACAAGAATACGCTGTAATTTCCCATTAATTGTAGACACTTTGCTATAGGGAAATTAGTTTAAAATGATTACCTCACATGTTAACGGTGATGTCCTACTGCAGCATTTGCAGTGCAAGTCAATTAAAACATCAACACGTAAGGTCAGGCTGCCTGTGATCACACTATGTTCTGGCGCTACCACAGTGTTTGCTCTTTTTAATAATTTCCCCAAAGTGCCAACATGGTAATGTTACTTCGCAAACAGAAAAGCCCAGAGCTCACTTTGCACTGCTTTATCTGAGCAAAGCTACATAATCATGTTTGTCAGTTCATGCATGAAAATACACAGTCAAAGCAACTCTCAAGGTCAAGAACGAGTACGAGTGCTGGTTTGTTCTAAGAACATATGGGCACGCACGTCACGTGACGATCAAACACGTTTTTATCTGATAGGTGACCCTCACAAAGGGACCTGCAGACTGCAATCTAATTTTTATCCTCACCACAAACGCCCCGTGGGCCCCCAACCACCCACACATTTGGCGTCTATGGTCTCGCTGATTTTAGCTCAAGCCTTAAACAAGTGAAGGAAGTGAGATGTTCTTTCACGACGAATGGAGAGGGCAAGCTTGAGAAAACAGAAAGACACCAAGAACCCTATGTTCTGGCTGTCACTGTCCACCTTGGACAGATCTCCAGTCTGTCTCAGGAGCAACAGAGAGAGACAATTTCAGACAGAAAGACAATCATTCACACTTCTTGGCAATTTAAAGTCACCAATTAACCCCAAGGCTGCAGCCATGCACCATGTGATTAAGCACAACAGTCTCACAAATGATTATGTTTATTCATTCAATTTCCTACGGAAACGTATGTGAGGAGAAACTGGAGGGGAACAGGAACACACCACTACAGGAGTAGGGAGAGGTGGTGAGACTGGACATGATAACACATGACTGATTGCGTGTGTCACTACATAGCAGGCCAGCTTCTTCTGCTGCCTTCATCCAACCACTTGACCCGAGTCTCCCCATTTGTCGTCCTGTCTCGTTCCTCACTGTGCTGGTTTCTCAATGGAAGAGAGCAGTAACCACAGAGACTTATTCATGTTTGAATTGTTTTCTTAATGACTCATATTAAAGGCTTTTTTATGTCTCTGTGGACATGTTTCTCGCCTCTCCACTGGGATAAATACAGTCCTTGAATTTTAAATGTTGAAACCGTAAACTGTCTCAAAACCACTGGCTGAACTCTGTAGAGATCTCAGTTTTCATAAATAATATTGTGGCTCCAAAGTATTTGGACAATTGGTTGCTTAGCTGTTCTGTAACCAGGTGTTTTACTCCCTTCTTAGTTGACTTTCATACTACTTCTTTATCCTGAACAGTCAAGCACACTAAAACTGTGCAAACACAGTGGATAGGTTGGTGTTAGGCACAAAGACATCAGTGTTAGGTAAAGTCCGGGTGAGGTACTAAATAAACACGACTGGGTGTTTTTTAATTATAATAAAATAATTTACTCACTCGTCACATACATCAACCCCTCAGTTGTTTCATCCTGGACTCAGACACCGAACTCTTACCGTAAAGTTCACAGCTTTGTTGACTCATTCTCCTGCTTTTACAAACACCCTAAAAAGCCAACACTCTGCAACAGCCAAGTCAGTCACCTGACCTGAATCTAACAAAGCAGCCACTTCACTTGCTGTAGGGAAAAACACTCAAAGAACAAGCTGGGAGTCAAGACGCAGCACGGCGATGATTTAAATCACCCATATACCATGAGAAACAACACATGCACTCATATGATCAACATTAACACAAAACCACAAGATCCTTTAAGTATTTGAATTGTGAGACCAAACACTGTTACAATTAGTCATTTAGAAACGGCAACTTTGGGCTTCAGTTTCTTGCCCAGGGACACCCAGGGACGACTGGGAGCCAAACCACTGAGCATGTGGTCTGTGGACACGGGGTCTACCAACTGAGATCCAGGCACCCCAGTTCATCTTTATTTTGCTGGACCCTCAAGGAGTTTGCATTTAAGATCAAAAGATAAATGTGAGATGAAAGTTAAACTTTTATTATTAGGACTTTATGTATCAGATGACCCAAAATATTAATGTTTAAAACAAATGAAATCCTTGTTTGCAGTTATCGCATTAGGCCTGTTACTTATAGATGTCACCAATCTGTTGACGTCTTATATTTCTTTTCTCGTATTGTGTTGTAAATTGATTTGTGATTTTAATCGTGTCTTATCTCACTCTGTATTTGATTTAGTGATTTCAGCTAAAAGGAATCCAAAAAAGATCCACACACCCCTCCTGGTATGGTTTTCTTTAAAATGTGGGATATGAAACCTTCACCTCTGCGTGTTCTTTTGGGGTTTGTCTTCACAGCTCTAACAATGTTTCTGTCATCCACTGTTGGCTGACCAGGTCTGTGTATGATGCTCAGTGCACCAGGGGTTTCCTTCTTATCCAGGACATCCAAAATTGTTGTAATTAGCTGTGTCCAGTGCAATGTCACCTAGTTTCCCCTTGTATTTTTTCAACAACAAATTCAGTATTTACAAGTAAAACCCAAGGCTAGAACCAAGAGCAATCATTTTTGATCCATTTATGATTTGACCAGTCAATCTGTAACGATTGCTCACATAAAATGTGGGTCTTTCATCTCATATCTATATTTAACCAAAATGTCTTTGGTGAACGCCAAAAACAAATGAATTCATCTTTGCATTCTAATTATTTTGACAGGGATTTTGTAAGCACAGCATAACCATATAAAGGCTGCATTTATGCATTTATATATTTATAGAAATAGTCCAACTATTTCTTTAGACACTAACACTCAGTTAAGACTATCAATAATAATGATTGTAATTCCTACATGGTTCATCCAATATTTTTGACAGGGGCTTTAATTAAAGTTAATTAATTTATCTATTGTTTTAACATACAGAGCTAAAATGATTGGTGACTAACTTACACTGCTCAGACAAACACTGACAGCCCAGACGTATCGACAGGATGGAGGCCTCAGGTAATGGTAGAAATGTGCCGCTGTCAATTTAACGAGCTGATCTAGAGGAAGTCTTACTACTGGCCGTGCTGTTAGCTTCGCTGCTCGCTGTTGTCATCGTCGCGTGACATATGCAATAGTCACTCAAATCAGGTCTATTTTGTTATGATTTGGGAGGCACCAGATGATTCAGCTAAACAAAACTTTGACATTTAAACTGACTACACTGCACCTTTAGCAGTATTTTAAGAGAAATAATCCCATGTCTAGTACATCTCACCACCCTGGCACTAATATCTCTATAAGTCCAGAGCGTCAATAAATCTGGGGCTCTTCATGTCCACGCCAATTCAAGTCAAACGTCATATCATTGGACCTGATTGGACCTTGAAATGTGTGATGAGTATTTACCTGAAAAGCTGCTTCGGTGGATGTGTTGGACATAGAGGAGCAGCAGGAACAGGCAGAAGCCAATGAACGATGATACTGTAGAAGATAACAGGAACGCGTAACTGCCGTGACTGTGGATCACCTGCAATGAGACATACACGCATACATTTCTCATCCTACTACCATATTACTACTCTTGACTTTGAATCAAGAGTTTATAATGATGCGATAAATAAAGTAAGAAATATTTTATCCGTCCTTTTTTTTTGCTGATTTGCTTTTCAAAGGTTGTTCTGGTTCTAAAACGCAGCTTTTTCAAATGACTGTTTACCAGAATAGGTAACTACATACTTGCATTTACAGATTTATCCTCACACATAGTAAGTTAGTACTGCGATCCAGCTCTGTGCATTATCATCTTTTACAAACTTTGCTGTCTTTTCCATTGGTAAAGCTTAATTTATCAAACTGAACAGTGTAGTATCACACTCTGAGTCCTTTGCTGCCTCTCCATGTTCCATGTAAAGACGCGGTTATCACTTCTATCATTTGGCTTATGTAAACCTTCCTAGATTTGTTCTGTTATTGTGTGTGTCAGGTTTGTCTTGTAGGAGTTGGTAATTGCTGTTATCCTGGTCAGGCTGTCCTAGGAAAAGAGCCTCTTAACCTCAATGGGATCTGGTTAAATAAAGATTAAATTAAAAAACTCTTTAAAGGGAGTTTTTCCTCTCCACTGTTGCCTATGGCTTGCTCAAGGGGGATTTGTTGGGTTTTTTCTACCTGTTTGTATAGTCTTGACTTTATTATGTAAAGTGCCCTGAGATGACCTTGTTGTAAATTGGCGCTATATAAATAAAGTTGAATTGAATTGAATTTAAAGTTCATCCAGCAGAATCTCACCATTTGCACTTACTATAAATTTATTTCCAACACCACCATTTAACACATGCAACCAGAGGTGAACCCAGGTTTCAAAGACCCATCTGATAATCAGCTTCATTAATCATTATAGGTTCATAATATGTTCATCCAACATGGCGCCGCGGATGGCAGTCATGTTGTCACCCTACTCTGTGTTAACCCCCCGCCCCCAACTCTCAGACAGTCACTTTAACTATCCAAGTTGTACTACCTCACATAGTACATTCACTTATCTTATTTTAATTTTATTGTATTAAACTATTTCTGTACAGATTTCATATTGTATCCCACCTTTGCACCTTAACTTTTCTTTCTGTAGATTTTGTGTTTGTATCCGAGGCCAAGAGTAATTCCTAGAACTGTTAAGTGTTCTTAGCTGTGCCTGAGAATAAACAGATTTCTGATTCTGATTATATCAGTGATAGGCAACTTCAAGCTATCCATTCTCAGCTAGCCACATGGCACAGGAGCCAGAGTTTGTTCAGTGCTGTTAGTTCTTTCATTGTTATGAAACACGCATAACTGTTGGCACACAGTCATTTCTTTCAGACTTCTTACCAATCCCACGAGCAGCTGCAGAATCATCTCTCCTGTGCTGGCACTGGTCACCAGGACAGTTGTGGCACAACCTTCAACACACAGGAGACACAGTGACTAAAATGAGTCAGGCATAATTAAATTCATTGGTAAGAACACAAATAAATGCAGAATTAAATTTTTTTAACTATAAAAGAATAATAATTAATAAGTAAGGAAATTAATAAAAATTAATTGATGCATACATAACTGTAGATATGTTTTGAAGAAAAAAATATTTCTATTGTAGCAAATCCCCCCCCATTATATTTTAACAGTTAGTTATGTATTTTCATATAAGTCATTCGAGCAGGAAGGATTACTTATGTAACTATGGAAATTAAAACCCATTTTTACACTATTAATGCTAAATATATTCCCTGATAATTATTAGTCATTTTTGTCTTCCTGTAATATATGAGGATCAGGGTGTGTATCTGAGCTTGTGTATGTGATTTTGTTTTCTCACCTTTGTAGTCCAGTATGTCCTCTGTATATGCCAGCATGGAGGGAAACACACTGCTGATGCACAGTCCCAACATGCAAGTACCAATGAAGAGAAACACTGTGCTGGTGTAGAAGATCATCAGCAGGCACTGCACCACTATCACTCCCACCTGAGACAGACGCAGAACAAGTAGACGTACAAAAATCATGTACATCATGATCATGTAGGAAACAGGACTAAAAGATTTGATTTCACCAAAAGATGTGTCTTAAAGACTGGAATAAACCAAGCTGAAAACAGCAGAGTAAGCATTGTTTATAGAGACAAAAGGCAAAATCATTTTTTTCCAAAAACAATGGCCAAAAGGGAAAATGTTCTGTAATAAGCAATCATCAGCTAGTTGAAATAGCATGAAAAAAACTGTTGTGATATGAGATGTGTTGTGCATCCGCATTAGCCACCATTAAAATCTCAAAGACTCACTCTGTTCATTTGATCATAAGGAGAATGAACACGGTGGTCAACAGAAACGTGTTGTGAACTCATGTTAAATGTAGTGGAAATAGCACACAGGAAGGGTCCAGCAGAAATGACTGAAATTTGTATGTAACCAGAGCACAGATGATCACGTCAACGAGTCCAAAAGCCAGGAGTGCTACTGTCAAATCCCAGATCTGAGGCACTGAAGCACATGATCCGGAGGAGCATAACAAAGCATCTTAATAATCTAACGTTTCAAAATCTATGAGACCACGAGCACAGGAAACATGCTACTCCAAGAACATGGGAATTTCACGTAACAGCTTCAGCATCATCTGCTGCAGGGACACAGTGCCCAGCTAGACACACAACACTGAAATGGCTGAAATCTGAGCCAGGAACCTCTTCAGTCTACAAGGATTTGAACTGAGATCCTGGATCCTAAAAACGTCTTTATTGCCTGAAGACAGCCCTAAAGTCATTTATCACTAACAACATACTGCTACCGTTAATTTGGGCGTAGCCAGCAATGGGCGTTGGTTCCCGAGCTCTTTTCATTGTTTGCCATTTCTTCATATCCTCTCACTCGTGGATAACAATCAGTTGGGACTGTTGTAGTCTGCAGCCCCTAGCACTGCAAGAGAACACGAACGGTTTCATGTTTGTGCCGTGCAAACAGCTTAAACGTGGCATTTTAAATAAGTACTCCAGGTCCACTGTTCAGTTTTGGTAAACCGTTCGGTCTGTTAAATAATTGTAAATACCACCAGAAAATGATTATCAAACCCACGCATAGTTAATCTGAAGACGCTTTCACAACCCAGGTTAGTTTTGCTTCAGGATCCTGCTGGCTGTATACCTAGACGATAATCCTCCTCACGATGATGCCATCTAATCTTGCTATGTGTTTTTCCACCCATTTCAAATATTTATTTTGAGCCATCATAGCACAGCTGTGCATGAGTTCCACTGCTCACAGTCAGTGTGGGGAAAACACAAAAGCTAATCCCCGATCTTCACCTTGACAGTGAGTTCTTCTCTCCCGGAGACACTCCGGCTTTAGGAAGGATTTGTGCTTTAATTGTGTGCTCTTACCAGACTGAAGGAGAGCAGCCTCGGTGCTGTGTATCTGTAGGACAGATAGATGGACGCCAGTCTTCCTGCTGTAATGGATGCCCAGAATACGCTGTCCAGACACCCAGCGGCCTTATGTCCCATCAGCAGAGGAGGGGAGACGGCGTAAGTATAGACGAATCCAGCATAGGAGCCCTGCAGCAGGAGGGAAGAACGACAGCAGGTTATCAAAGCACGTACAGTAACTGAGACAACTAGACCAACTGGACCTTTACTGAGATCATGTGCTGAATTAGCTACGTCCACCTCGCACTGTATCAATAGATTGAGTGTCAACTATCATAGTGCAGAAAACCTAAAAATGTGATCATTCTTAGGCAAATTCTAAGCAGGTCCAAGAAATTGTGTGTAATGGACATATGAAATAACTATATTCTCAGACAGTCCTGGTTATACGGAATTGTTCTGCCTGGATTTCCCGATTTTTTTGAACAGTTTTGGATGAGAAGGTCATTGGAGTTTTGGAAGATAGAATAAGCAAAGCTCCATGTTTTGTTCTTAACAGCTTTACATCTTCCCCTTCGTAGCTCTGGGACACCGAACAGCTGGTAGCGTTTTACAGTGTGTGTGTAGTATAGCACGAATTCTCACTATTATCCCGTCAGTGATGAAGAGGATGGCCCCGCCCAGAGCGTGCAGGATAAAGAAAGTAGCAGGGCGACCCCGGAGCTTGGCAGGGTTACAGCAGCCAAACATACTCCCATGACCTAATGACACAGAGATACTGAGTTTGATTGGAACTGTTAACACACCAAATACACGCACACACACACACGCACACACGCACACACACACACACACACACACACATTACCTTGTCCACTGTCTGCAGAAGGGCTCATGCTAGACAGAGAGTCCCTGTCCAGCAGGCCTCGACTGTTCCTGCAGCAAGGCAGGAGTCTCTCATAGTACATCAATGCAAGCACTGCAGCTGGCACAGGGAGCTGCCAAAACACACACACACACACACAGTCAGCTGATCTGTGAACGTCCTCTCATAAAAGTAGAATCCACAATGTCTTATCTCACTCTGTACTTGAAATAAATCCAGTTCAAAACAGAAATACAGCAAGTCTATTCCTAAAACGATTCTTTTTTTTTTTTTTTACTTGGGTGGAAGCTCATTTCTTTATGTTAGGGGGTAAAATAAAGATTTATATCAATGTAAAGAATTACAAATATGTCTAACAACAAACAAGAGAAGAAGGGCACAATTGTTGGAAATTTCATTAAATAAATTGAATCCCATTAGTGTCCCTGTGGTCTGCATGGATCATGTAGTCATGGGACATCTAAATAAAATCATTATGAACAACCCCCTACCCAAATGAGAAGAAGGGTGTAAACGTGTTGCAGAGTTTTGTTTTTCCCTTGTTAGACTAAAGTCGCAGACGAAATCAGTGGCACAGTGTTGTTTAAAGGATCAATTTAATCACACACTTTGCCTGTTAATGTTACAATGAAAACAACTGCATTCGTGTGACTCTAATATAAACTTATTACTCTCTAACATCCAGCGCCTGTGTGGCGACTCCACCGCCACTGACAACTGTGTTAGTGCACCACGTGTTCTTCATCTTTAGTTTTTCTTTGTCTTCCTGCTGGGGGGGATCTTTCCCCAGAGCACGGCTAAAACAAGGCAAAGCAATTCGCCCCAGGGAATAATAAAGCTCTGCTCACCCCCTACTCACTTTACAGTGGACCACACAGAAGTGGGGACTTGAGTCACCTGACCTGGAGTCAGGCTTCAGTCATGAATTTGTGACTCAATCTCATAAAAGACTTGCAACTCCACTCGGAAAACATCAGTAACTTTAAACCTCTCCCACCTGAAACACCAAACCTTTCTGCAGTCGGTGGAAGCTGACTGACCTTTCTCCTAAAATTAAGTTGCAAAACTTTTTTGTGTATCTGTGAATCAGGCCTACAGTATTTATATGTTTGTTTGTTTTTTATTTTGGTAAACTGCTCCCATCTGGAAAAAAAGATTCAAGACAAAATTCAAAGCTAGATAAAGACTTCATAAAATACTATTTAAAAAAAAAATTCTACACACCTGATAATATTATTGTATTTATCCTGTAAATTACCTACAATCATTGATCACTTTTTACCCTTTAAAGGGCCAGAGAACCAGTTTTGGACCTAATACCCGATGCTGGTATGAGTATCAAGACATCCTGCAAATCAGTGAATACAAAAACACAAAAATGAAGGTATGAAGAAAAGAGGGGCAGGAAGTGCAGAGTCAACTACATGACACCTTTAGATTTAAAATCACAATCAGAACTCACAGTTTTCACTACAAAGCTAAATCCACAATGATGTGAACGATGAACAGCTTTCGTTGATTCACGCCAGTAAAGTTCATCCTCTTAGTGTGCATACTTGCACTTTTGTATATATATATCTACGTGGAGCTGTGTGGATATGGATGTGTGCAATGTACCATCCATGTCAACGCATCAGTCGATCGCCCCTCAGATCTACTGATCAGCTGGTTCTTGAGGCCCCTAAGACCAGACTGACTATATAATGTAAAGCACTTTGGTCAATTTGGTTGTTTTTGATTGTGCTATACAAATAAAGTGGATTGGATTTAACTGAATTGGAATTAAATATTTGAATATACATGATGAATCTTTTTTTTTGTTCTTTGCAAAATTTGTGTTCATCTGCAAATAAGTGTTTTGCTCTATGACTTGTAAACACAATATCACGTCCTGAAAATTTGTTTGTGTCCTTATTACAACTGCGTTGCCCAATTCCAATACATTACATTAACTTATTGACACATGTTATATGCACTTATATTTTACAGGAGGAGAGTCTCGACCAAAACCCTTTGATATGAAAGGGAAATATTCGGGATGTCTCATTGAGTGGCAGTGAAGGCACCACGGAAGAACGAAGCCTCATTTCTACAGCACACTTTTGGATCAGACTCTGCAGGATGCTTTCAAGTTCACTTGAAATTAAACTTAGATTTACGCTTCTCTAGTCTATTTATTTATACAATACATTTACATTTATTCTATAATGTATTGAAAATACAAAACAAATGTAGAGGAAAAAGAATTCGGTTTGGCCTCATTTGTGAAACAATTATCAGCTAAACAAATGGGACAATGACACGATGGGCACCCTGGAGGAGACGATGAATGCAAACAGAACATTTTCCCAAAGTAAATATTACTCCAGTTTACAGTGTTCGTGTTCATTTCTCCAGGCTCCTGGCTTTGTGTCCTCATAATATTATCTTTAGTCATATTTAAATCACACAGCCACGCCTGGTTTTATATCTAACCTGCAGCTACAGTGCTGTCCTTGTCCCATCTAGAAGCAACACACATTTAAAACAATAAATTTAAGAGAATAAGTGACATTAGCAAACAGTTTGAACATTTCTGTGTTACAAATCCTATGCCACAAGCACTGTAATACTGACGTTTACTCACATTGATAAGAGCCATGATCCAGAAAGCGTACGACACCCTGGTGATGACGATGCCTTCAGTGTGCAGCGGATACTGGGAGATGTTGTGTATGGTCGCTCCTTGACCCACCAGGCTGCTGCGGAGGTGCTCCAGGTCCGAGGAAGAGTTGACCGTCGAGTTGCCGCCGAGGACACAGCTGCCCTCAGCTAGGAAAGGATCAGCCACCAGGGGACTGACCAGTGCTCCCAGGCCTATGAAGAAGTGCAGAGCCTAGAGACAGACATGGATTTACAGGAAAGTCCCTATTAGCTGATCATACATTGCATGTATCCCAATTTCCATCTGTGTATCCAAATTCTATATCGAGTTTATTTCAAGTGACACGAGCAGTATAATAGATAAAATACTTTTTATCTTGTATAAAAAGATAATGTTTTGCTTTAAAAGAGAAGCAATGCGAGTTAAAAGAATAGTCAAATAAAACCCCAAGATACTAATAAGGAACCAGGTATTTCAACCAATTCTCATTTTGTTTTAAGCTGGCAATATTTTTTAAGTTTTCATTTTTGTAAACATCTGTTTATTTTTGACAGCATTTAATAATGACTTAAGCTCACTAAGCTCAGCATGAATACAATTAGAGTTACACGTTTGAGTAATCACTTTAGTCTTACTGTTAAACTATCAATTTCTGTTACTTATTGTCACAATAACAAAATCTGCTGTGAATTTCCTGTTTTTGGCAGCACTGGTGTTACTGGCGTAACACATGCACATGTACTTTAATTGAGGCCTGTAACTTTAATATGGAAGTGATGTATGAGATTTAGACCAACAGGATAAGCCTGTAGTGCCAGAAGTTAAAGCCTGTGTAGGAACATGTACTAGGTTAAAGGTAAGGCTGTATCATAATAATAATAATATTATTATAATAAAGGAGTGTAAATGGGGCAAGGTGTCAGGCCCAGACTTCGCTGTGTTATGAAGGTAGAGGAATTATAAAAGGTCTTGACTAAAACAACATGCTTGAGGAATCACTGAGGAGTTTTCATTTTCTGCAATGGAAACATATTCTAGTACTCTAGTTATTTTTTTATTTTTCTCACATGTGCTGTAATGTTACTTATTATTTTTTACTGACTTTGTAATGTAATTTGTTACTTTTAAAAGTAACGTTCCCCAACACTGGCTGTTTGTAGCTTCCAAAGAGCATCAGCAGCAGTAGGAGCTGATGACACATAGAGTTATGGATATTAATGATAAACAAAGTATAAATCCATATGTGACACTTTCAGCATTTTGGACACTGAGGCATCTATCAGAAAGGTAGTTTGAAAATGAGCTGACAGCCTCATGAGAAAGACTACTTTTCTCCAGCCTTCCTCGCAGCATCAAATGCTCTAAAGATGCTTTTCAGAAATCAATAAACGCAGCTGCACTGCAATGTTTATTACCAGCTAACTCAATTAAATCATGAATCATTTTTTAATGACTGCCGATGTTGTGCTATGAGTCTTTCTAAAGCCAGATTAAAATTCTGCTAAAATATTTGTTGAATTTAGAAACTCATTAAGCTGTTCACTAACCCGGTTTTTGCTAGAACTAGGAGTTTATATCTCAAAAATTTCTAATTTCCAGGAAATATAACTTTTGTCCCTTTTTCAAACACAAGGTGGCTACAGACAATCACTGCTCTCCTCTGACCTGCAGGAAGATGGCCGAGTCCTTCTGGTACAGCTTCACCAGTTGCAGGTTTGCGACGGTGTCGATAACCCCCATGGCTTTGCCAGCAATTGCCATGGCGATGGACAACAGCAACACGTGGTGACATAGCGGTATGATGGCAAAGACGATCGAGATGATGAGAGTGCAGGAAAGGAGGGCCGACAGGGAGGACAGGAGTCTGGAACGGACCAATGCATTAGGCCCTTTACTGAGATTTTGGCCACTGTATAGGCAAAATATTCTTAGTCATTCTCTACAAACCATATTCTGATAGAACCAACCGATACTATAATTCAAGGCAGGCAGCTACAACGGGGGATTTCCAGGCTGGTGTTGCTGCAGTAAAGTCACCTTGATGCTTTGTTGCCTCTCTAACTGGGTAAATAACCCAGTAGGTTTATCACAGCCCTCAAGCCTCAGTACATATCCAACTTATCTCCATGTTGTATTCGGTTATTCCTGCAAGCTTTCCAGTCTCCTTTTAACCTTGTGCTAGATAACGTTTAGCTGTAAAGCAGCTTCTAATAAGAAAGTAGTGCAGCCCTTTAAAAGTCACAATGTCTAATATTTATGTGGTTTGAATTATTCAGCTCGTTCATTCAAAAATCCTGTCTCATGTAGCTAAACCGTCTGATGCAAACTCACACGACTCGATACACGTTCTTATTCGTTTAGCACCGACAGTCACATTTCCACCTTAGGTCCCAGCTGAGCGGCTGCTGAGCCAGCAAGCTTTGGCACAGGCAGCAGCCATTTGCATGCTGCAGATTTGCCATTCAAATGCACAACGCAGTCTGGCAAAGGTGAACGTCTCAGCGTGGCCCGGGAAAACGCTGCATTTAAACAGTCACCCGTTCGCCAGTTCTGCACATTTGAGAGTGACAACTTAGGCTGGAAATGAATGGAAAGCAACATTACCACACAAAACAAGAAAATATACTATGACTTATATGTTATATAAGCCATACATTAATACAAATATGCGCCTTTGCTCGTCTTTTAACACTCCAGTAGCAGGAACCCCAAACAAGCTGAGTGTATTTTGACATTTAGGATGAAAGATGAAACAGCTTGCCTGCATGTTGCAGCTGTGGCCACTGAGACGTCACACCAGACAAAACTTTTTCAATGTCATCCACCTAAAATCACCTTTTTTAACTCACACACCAAGATTTAGCTTAAACTGTTTACAGGCCGTTTACGATGAAAAAAATCGGATATTGTGCAGTCACCCTTCATAACTGCAGCTGATTATGGAGACTTTTACACCAATGATCATTTGAATTATGCCAAGAATGAAAGAAAATCACCTGTTTATGTTCCTTTCCTTCTGATGCAGCTCCCAAACACCATGATTCAGTGAACACTAAACCCTGGACGTCCACACTGCGTGTATGTTCTGACTCTTTATACGAAAACAACTAGATTCTGTCTTCTCTGCATTGTTGAAAGTTATCATTTCTGATGTTTGGCATGTTTCATGCAATTGTTTTTATTCACAGTAGTCAAGGTTTCTTTGCTGGTTGAATAAATAAACTTAAATGACACCTAAAACCAACAGGAATCATTAGTTTTGAGGGTGATCCACGGCAGGTGAAATCCTGCATCATAAAGCTGATAATGCTCAGGGTTTGTTGACTCTTTTGCATTTTAATGCATCAGTGACCACAGCAAAGCTTCCCCGGCTGATCTGCAGCTCTCCGCCACGTTCGTGAAGCTAATGCCCCCCAGTTTTCACCAAACACACTCACGTTTTCCTGAAGAGTCCGCCCACGCTGCTGCCCACCATCAGGAAGAACTGCTGGGAGAAAAACACCATGGTGATCTGCTGCAGGGTGGACTGGGTCTGACACCTCAGGTCCAGGATGGTGGGTCCCAGGAAGGCGATGCACAGGCCGAAGCTGAAGAACACGCTCCAGTAGGTGAGAGTCTGCCGCCAGTGGCGCCTGAACAGCGACCAGAGCCGCTCGTCGAGCAGCTTCATGTCGGTCCCGGGGAGAAGCTGCCAGCTGCTCGGCAAACAGCGGCAAACAGCGGCAAGCAGCAGCCTGTCCGCTGCCCCGCTGACGGACGTGACGCTGATTAGCTGCTGCCGCGCCGAAGTCCCGCCCCCGGATCCGACTTGGACTCACATTTAAAGGCAATTAACAGCTTCTTCATGTGATAATGTAGTAAAAATGTTGGGATAGCATGTGGATATTCAGAGTCTCTAAGTGAAAATCGTTTGTGTCTGATTTTGACTTAGTAACTGTAAAATTTAGGAAAGTATCTCATTAGTTCAAGTTAAGTAAAATAATGTTAAGAAAGTATCTCATTAGTTCAAGTAAGGAAAATGTAAATATCTCATTAGTTAAAGTTAAGTAAAAAAAAAGAAAGTATCTCATTAGTTCAAGTAAAGTAAAAACATATTAAGAAAGTATCTCATTAGTTCAAGTAAAGTAAAAACATATTAAGAAAGTATCTCATTAGTTCAAGTAAGAAAAATGTAAATATTTCATTAGTTTAAGTTAAGTTAAAAAAATTAGGAAAGTATCTCATTAGTTAAAGTTAAGTAAAACATATTAAGAAAGTATCTCATTAGTTCAACTTAAGTAAAATAATGTTAAGAAAGTATTTCATTAGTTCAACTAAGAAAAATGTAAATATCTCATTAGTTAAAGTTAAGTAAAACATATTAAGAAAGTATCTCATTAGTTAAAGTTAAGTAAAACAATGTTAAGAAAGTATCTCATTAGTTCAACTAAGAAAAATGTAAATAGTTTCATTAGTTTTAAGTATCTCATTAGTTAAAGTTAAGTAAAAAAATATTGAAAGTATCTCATTAGTTAAAGTTAAGTAAAAAACCATTATTAAAAAATGTAAAATTTCATTAGTTTAAGTTAAGTTAAAAAAATATTGAAAGTATCTCATTAGTTAAAGTTAAGTAAAACCTATTAAGAAAGTATCTCATTAGTTCAAGTTAAGTAAAACAATGTTAAGAAAGTATCTCATTAGTTCAAGTAAGAAAAATGTAAATATTTCATTAGCTTAAGTTAAGTTAAAAAAAATTAGGAAAGTATCTCATTAATTAAAGTTAAGTAAAAACATATTAAGAAAGTATCTCATTAGTTCAAGTTAAGTAAAACCTATTAAGAAAGTATCTCATTAGTTCAACTAAGAAAAATGTAAATATTTCATTAGTTTAAGTTAAGTTAAAAAAAAATATTGAAAGTATCTCATTAGTTAAAGTTAAGTAAAACCTATTAAGAAAGTATCTCATTAGTTCAAGTTAAGTAAAACAATGTTAAGAAAGTATCTCATTAGTTCAAGTAAGAAAAATGTAAATATTTCATTAGCTTAAGTTAAGTTAAAAAAAATTAGGAAAGTATCTCATTAATCAAAGTTAAGTAAAAACATATTAAGAAAGTATCTCATTAGTTCAAGTTAAGTAAAACAATGTTAAGAAAGTATCTTATTAGTTCAACTATCTCAATATTTTGATTTAGCAATTCAAAATATTAAAACAGTATCCCATTAGCCTGTGTGTTACTAATTTATTATTTTTTGCAAGGTCTCTCATTATTTGAAGTTGGTGAGCTTTTATTTTGACATGCAGGATCTTGATTTCCCCCCAGTGGCAGAAACAGGCTTTCATCGTTTACGACGTGATGCTGCAACAATCAGTGATGAACAACTTTGAAATATGTGTTTTAATATTAATGAAAACAATTCCTCATCGGTGTACAACAACATTTGACTGCATGGCTGGGTGTTGGTACGTAAGGTAACATCGGCGGAGTGGAGTCAGAGTATGTAAGTCTCATTATGGATGATGCTGCAATTTGACTATTAGTGTTTTTGTGTTCCACATTGTGTCACATCACATGCTCACACCACAATGTTGGTGCTTCTTTTGGTCAGCCTTTTGCTTGATCATTCTTTAATTAGTTAGTGTTAGTGAGAAATCTACATTTTAACATTACAATGGTCGTTTTGCACATTCAGTTGTAGGTTCTGGAGGTGTCTATGGGATTATGATGGTTAGACCCCCACATTCCTGTGTCTCTAATGACCCCATGTCTTGGTCCTTACCCAGCCGGCTGTCTGGAGTCTTTACTGTCGTACCTTCCAGACACATTTGAGGAATTTTTTTTTTTCTGCTTGTGTTTATGCTCTTACCTGTTTTCACGGAATGGACCACAACATTTTTCTGTTTCTAAATTATCCACTAAATGATTTTGCTTTGGCCCTGACCAATCTTCTGCCTCATGTTCCTGAGTGATACATATAGATCAGACTGACCCGTGAGCTGAAACTGCTCACTACTTGCCGCTACATCTGCCTCCTACCTGTAGACTATGAACTAGACTATGAATAGACAGGTGTCTGCCACCTACAACCTCTGGTCAATAAAAATCTACTTTTATTGAGCTCCATCTGCTCCTGTGCTGTAATAAAACAATGACTGACTTGTTAGGTGAGGTTAGCTCAGTGACCAACAGTGGAATCTGTCTGCAGGTTTTCAAAAACCATGCACTCCTCAGCAGTAAAGAGTTAGAGGACTTCCTGTTGTTCAACAGCACCATCTTCTGTTATTCTTTGTCATTGTATCTTTACCTTTGTATTCTTTCAGAGCTGCATCTGATTATGTTGGGGAGAAGAGGTGAGGCAGTGATGGCCTGAGATGGAAGGGTGGGAATCCCCTGGACCAGCAGCCTGAATGAGACTGGCCGTCTTTCAGGTGGTGCAGATGTGTGAATGTGATCAGGGCGTAAAATGGCCTCGGTAAATAGAGGTAAAATTTAATTTAAGAAACACATGTTGGTGTAATTAATAATGGAAGCAGCTTTAAAGACAAAACTGAACACGTGCATGTGTTCCACAATTTAAATAGTTTATTTATTTATTCAGTAGTTATTCAGTCAATTCGATGCCTCTTGGCAGTCACAGTACATTCAATTTCTTATTTTTTAACAGTGTAGACAAATCACACAAAATATCACATCTTATACAAAATCTAAACTTATCTTTTATAAAACATTTAGACATCTGCATTTTTTTAACATTGTATTTTAAATACAGAGCTCTGTTGTGTATTCAACACCATAAAACTCACTGAGAGAGATGAAAACATCTGTTAAAATACATATATTATTTCTTTTTTATTACAGTATTTAAAATAGCTTCATTTACCACCACTAAACACAGAGCAATACTTCTGCCACTGGGGGAGGGGAGGGGGAGGTTTGGAAACGTAACATCCACAGTCCTACATCGTTCTGAAGTCCCTGCAGGTTTGCCCTGAATTTCTCTCCTCGCCATCGTCACCTTAGCTTGTGGTCACCGACAGATGAACAGAGGTTTGGGTGGTGACTAAGTTTTTCTTCCATCAGCTTCACTCACTGTGGAATCAAATCCAGCAGCTGTGTTTTTCTTTTTTTTAGCTCTGACTGACTGTTGGGGAGTCCAGGAATTTAATCTTACTAGGACACGCTGAGAGTTTTTTTGTTCACCTGCGGATCATTTGGCAACATGGGAATCATGTGATTTCCTTTGTGGGTATGTCCAGCTCTTCTTAATCCTACTCTGAGTGCTTTCTGTAATTTAGAGATATTGAGTGCTAAAGTCAAAAAACATTATATTAGTGTTACGTAAAGGGAGGCTATGAAAGAACTGGAATAAAAAGCGTGAATCGGATCAGACGATTCATACACATACAATGTTGTTGAATCTGAAAGAGAATTGGGTAACAAGATATTTCTTCTAATTGTTACCATCTAATCCAACAAGGAGCTTTGTGAAAGAAAGAGCAGATGTATTGAACTTTATCCAGCATTGGGAGAGCTTGGTAATAAAACGTTAGTTTGACTTCTGAAGCTATGAACAACCCATCGATCCCAGTTTTTTAATGTGCTTTTTAAAGTTCGTAAGAGTCTCACTAACCCACCAAAAAGACCTGTTGTCTCAGAGAACAACTCATTACTTAACTTTTGTCCTATGATAGTGATCATTACCCGGTAGTACATGTTAAAATACCTGAAGTATTAGGTGTTTAGGTAAGGTAAGAACTTTACATGTGGACAGTCCCTATACTAATATTCCACATTAAAAATCCAAAAATACTCTATATCTTATTTATCTCTGTCTTGTCACTTTCCACGTTTCATTTTTATTAGAACAGGGGTGAAATCATTGGTTAAGCCAGCATTATGGCAAATCTCAACTTGTCTTTCGATGTTTTACCCAAATGCCTTCAGAGCACATTAAACACAAATGAAGCGGCCTTGTGCAGAGGAGATATTTGTTCTAATGTCGTCGTGTGTGGAGCAACTATTACTCTGCAAGACCTGTTACTGTGGCTGCAAGTCACCATTTTTACTTTTTACTCAACACAATAGTTATCCAATTACTGGTGTGTTTTGGAAGAATGTGGCAAAGGAAATGTTTGGGCAAATGATTAACGAAAAGCTACCTCGCTTGGATAGCTCAGCATGAGGAGGCTGAAGCACACATTTAAGTCCCGAACTGATGCCAAAGACCTAAATGAAGACCAACTGCTGCTTCAGTTCAAGTCGCCTTTTGTCTGGGCTGATGTGTGTCACTTAAACACACCACAAGGTCAGCAGCCAATGAGCTTATACTCTTACAAGTTCAGTGCTTGTATGAGAGGAAAAGGAAGTGGAAGACATACAAAGTGTAAACAAATTAGCCTTTATGTACCATTTCCACCCCACTCTTGATCCCCAAAGACAGCTTATACCAACTTGTACTTGGGGACATATCTGACAGTAAGTTACAAATGGCAATGCCAGGTTCACACCATGGTCTCTTCAGATACACGGACTTACTAAGCTCAGCAGCCAATCAGAGTGGTCTCTGTCACTGATGGACCTATGCAGATTAAATGTTGAATCAGCTAAAAAGCCACTGACAGGGGTTCAACTAGTGCCCACAGCGTAGGACACGCCACAATATTAGACGGAAGGACGCTTACTGATGGGCCAGTGGTGACCTGGCTTTGTGGGTAAAGGCCTTAAGGCATTCTTAATGTGAAAGGCGTTCATGTCAAAGTCATTACCCTGTCAGCCTGATTCTTTAGGAGGTTCTACTCAACATCCGTAGTCCTGCTCTTTAGGTTGTTGGGTTTGCATCCAAACCACATCTGTAATTTTATAAATTCAGCATTCACACCTACTTCAGACTGGAGAGCTTTGCTGTGAACAGGGGAAGTCATTTTCTTTCATTTGCACTATTTCTGTCATGTATTCCAGTTTTTCCCCTTTTCATGTGAAAAGCAGAACTATTTGTAGTTTTCCACTCATTTCTTCACATCAATGGCTAAAGAGCAGAGACCGTCTGACAATAAGTTGTAGAAGGTTTTGATAGTGATCATTACCCATTTCTGTGATGGATAGATTTCATCAGGCTTTTGCCTGTGGCTATAAACCGGTTTATGTTCTGGTCTGGCAGCATGGCATAAACCCAATTCCCTTCAGGTCCCATTTTACAATGACATTCATTTTGTGATGATGCCATTAGGTCAAATACCAATCACGTAAGATTTGTTAGAGTCACAAGTAAAATATGTTAGTCACATGTAAATGGCACTTCAACAGAGACAGCACAGTGAGTGTCCTGAGTGCTTCAGGGCTTTTACAAATGTGCGTGTTGCTCATAAACATGTGCATATTAGACACTGCTTTGAGGAGACCAGTGTCCTTTAGATACTGGTAAAGAGAGCACAGTCTTGATTTAGGCGATTTGACCTCTGATAAGGTTTGAATGAACAGACTGATAGTTATCAAACTATTTTTGTTCTTCCCATAACTATAAGTGAAAGTTCATAAATGCCTTTAAGGCATGTGCTCCATATTTTATTATTGCTTTAAGTCAATTTCTGGGACAGCAGGTGTTATCAGCCAGTATTATAAGTGTGGCTATTCCGATGTAAAAGGTTTTGCCTTCAGATGACTCCTAGACTCCCAACGTTAGTCAGAACTGCAGAAGCTTTCAATCAGAACATCCTATGAACTGAATAACTTCCACTTTTCACATATATGATGTGGTTTAAATCATAACCGTAAATAAAGGAAAAGTATCTTGCATCGAATTTTAAAACATGTTTGCTCAACATGTAATTCGGTCATGAGAAACAAGCAAAATAATGACGGCGACGTCATTTTATGCAACTGCTGATGTGAAAGCATAGTGCAGTTTAAGTGATTGGAAGAAGGACTGCAACAGGAAGCCACTATTGTATTCCACAAAGACGTTTAGGGTCTTTTGTATTGCACGGTTAATTCAACAGAATACACTGAGCACACCCCATAGTTATTCACGTGGCTTCAGTCATTTGTGAATGGCTAACAGTAGAATCCCTCCCTTCTGCAAGTCCCTTTCTGTTGGTTTCCATGGAAGAACAGGACAGAGGAGGAGTCCATATATTATAGCACTATCACCTGTCTTCACGTCATTTCTTCACCAGTGGTATGAGTATGACCCAGAAGCCAGCACTGAAGGACACTAAGGCAGATTTGAAATGTTCATGTTTCTATGTATTAACAGATGAGTACACTCATACTGTACTCGAAGTATTTTTACGCTGTACACTGACTTTTGTCAAGCCCAAAGCTCCCTGGCAAAAGGTGCAGCAGAGCTGTGCAAAATATTACAGGTGGCAGTGACAAAAAAGTACTAGCAGAAAATACTCTCTCAGTTAACTGGTCCAAGGGGTTTTGGTATGATACAGGGTCATTTTTATAATCTATGCAAGTATGACACAAAGGGAAGGGAGCAGGCTGCAGAGGACACTTCTGGTTTGTGCAAATAAGAGACTCTGAAATACATACACTCATAGTGAGTTATTTACATACACAAAGCAAATGCCTCGGAATACACTGGCTACACTAGCTCAAATATAGATTCTTCACGAGCCAAAATATCATGCACTGTTTACTAAGGCAACTTCAACAACTGGAGTGAACGTCAGAAGTAACACTGAATGGAACAACACCCCCACAGTGAGCTGAAAGATGGGGGGGCGAGTAGCAAGGCAAGTGTGTCAACATGAATCCATTTAATCCATTTATATTGATGGCGTGGAGTAATATTCTATGGTAAATTAAATGTTTCATATAAGTAGAGGTACTGTAACAGTGTGTTGCTACTCTTAATATCTGAGGTGTCTGTGTAGGTTAGAGTTTCAGATTGCACACCCTTAGCTGCCACCCTGGTGAATCTGGGAACAAACACCGTCAGCCTAGATATATTTGATTCTGTTTAAATTATGCAGTTGTTAGAAAAATAAACTCATCCAAACAGTATCTTCTAGCATGGAGCATTACAGGATGCCTACACTGATAACTTACTTCGTTTCAATCCAGTTTGGGAAGTACATATAAAATAATGCCATTAAACGTCCCGTTATTGAAAGATCTTTCTTCATCTATTTGAAAAATGCCTCTAGGTGACATTACTTGTGGGAATCTTCAGTTCAGATGTCAACTTAGGAGTCAACTCATTGCTCACGCTATAGGGTTTGTAATTATGGTCAATCTGCTTTTCCAGAGCACCTCCAGATGACATCATCTCTACTCCTAATTATGAAAAACTCCTCCAAGTGATGTAATTCTGGAGGTGTGTACCAGCTAGAACCAGAGAAATATTTTATTATAAGGACGCCAGAGGGACATTTAAAAGCATTAATGTACATTTACATCCTAAACTAAATCCACAGAAAGCAGGTTGCACTTTACGTTGTGCCTTAATGGTTGTTTTAGAGGCCAGTGCTGCTTAACTAACCTGTTTGCTCTTAAACAGTTTAAAAAGTTTAATGTACTGAGCTTTCGAAAAGATACACATCTTGAGTTTGTTATTCAGCATGTGTCTAACAGCATCTACAGCTGTAGCTTTCACCAACATGTCGATGAATGTGAAATTTAACACATTTCATGCACATGCAATTCCTGTATTTGAAAATGTGATTTCTAATTTTAACAAAATATTCCTTTTTTTTTATGTTTTTTGTTACAGTGGTGTGTAAAGACCCTGTTCATGCTTTCACAATACCCAGAGACCAAAATACTAATCACATAATTAAGTCTTAATCAGAAAAATTTACTCATGGCAACAGAGAGAATGATTTCAAACACCATATACTGGGAAATAAGGTTGACATAAAGTGGAGCTCAGTCCATAGAACTATTTCTAAAATTGTAGCTACGGCCCTGGAGGTACCCACAAATCCCAGAATGTCACTAGTGAACTGGGAGACTGTTTTGTGACTTTGAGGCACTATCGGATGCTGTAACAAAATCAGAGATTGTATTTTTAGCTACATCTTGGTGTTTTGGTTTAGAGATAAGTCGGGCATTACTAAGACAAAGCAGTGAATTAAAATTTTTAAAAATACTGACCTCATTAAATTTTACTTAAGCAACCTCCCTTCAAAGTTCAACTCGTGTGTTTTTTGTTGAAGTCAAACATAACTTCTGTAGGTCTGTAACTCTATATTCGGTAGCTACCCTAGTGAGACAGAGCACTGGGTTTGCTCTCAAAAAGAATTAGACAAGATTTGTGAAAATGTGTGTGTATATGAAGCCGAATGCAGGAGGATTTTGTACAGGCCGATTTCTCTTGGGTTCAAATGTATGCATGTTTTTTGCAGGTGCTTAAACGTTGCGTGTTGCAACTACAGTAAAGGCAGCATGTTCAGTGTTAACGATCGTGCAAACGGTTTGCAAACGCGTGAGTTTGAATAAGGATGGAGCACAGATCTTGGGTGCAGTTCGTTTGTAGCAGGGAGTAAAGCTGTAAAACCCTGTGTTTTCATGGTCAGCTGCCATGAGAATGAATGGGCATGCGTTTGTGTGTGCACAAGGTGTTTGGATGTGCCGAGCTGAGTTGGTCTGAAACGGCAGCTCCTCTTTTCTGTATGTATTTGCTCCTCCTCTGCGGAATATCTAGAAGATGCTTTGTCTTCGGTTCTTTCCGCGACCTGAGAGAAAAAAAGAAACCCCTTTTCTAAATAAGTGATTTTTCATTGTTACAAAGCACATTGTCCATCTAACATCTAGTTAGAAAAGATGACAGTGATCTCCTTAAATACTTAGACAGACCCTTGTTGTTTTCATTTTTGTTTCAGTTCCTCCGAGACTTCATTTCTTTTTAAAACTAACTCAGCATATTTGCTGCTTGCAAAGTTTTGCTCATTAGCCACATATGTCTGCATATGTCTTTCAGCTTTTGTGGTAAGGCACAAAACAAACTCATTCATCATTCAATTTAATTGCACTGACCTTCAGTGTTTAAGGCTGAATCCTAAAGATTCATTTCCCTATAAAACTATTGTCTATTATAAACTATTGTTTATATACAATATAATTCAGTAGGAGAATAAAAAGGGAAAATAGTGTGCATCAAGTTACAACATAGTGCTATTATAGTTGCACACCATGCGAAGAAATGGGTTGCTTTTCATAATTGTAAATTAACCAAAGGAATAAGTCATGTTATAGGAGTTATGAGTGTGTGATGCATTACTTACTTAAAGGCTGAAACACTGAACTGCGGTGGCCTGGGTCCTTCTGGAGCTGCACCTCTCTGAGGGAAAACACTGAGGCAGCTTTATGAAAAAAAAAAAAAAAGAAGGCATGCTACGTAATACAAATACAGAATGCAGTGATTTGCACAAATCATTTAAAACATTAGATTTAATGAACTAATGTTAACACTAACAAGTTTAATGCTCATTTTATATTTGACGCAAGCAAAAACTAGTTTAACTTTTCACGTCTAATGAGGTCAGCTGAGAACAGTTCAGTATCATCAATGACATTAAAACAGGAGCTGAGTATTTAGAATGGCTCTAAGTTCATCAACACCTTAAGAAAAAGTTTCTTAATGTAAAATAGCAAAAACATTTTGCAAGTTATCATCACTCATAGTATCATTAAAACAGAATTTTGTCTCTGTATCCACAAACATAAAACTACCACAAGAAGAGCCATATATGAACAAGATCCAGAAAGCTGCTTCTCTGAGCCTGAACTCGTTTTAAATTGCAGTGAGGTGAAGTGACAGGCTGCTCTGTGGTCTGATGAGGCAAAGTATGAAAATCATTCTGGAAATCATGGACATTGCATCAGCATCTGTGATAGTGTGGGGGTGGATTATCGCGCACTGCAACCAGATCTGGCATCAGTGGAAAATATTTCATTAATTATGAATGAATATGACAAAAGGACTGATGAACAGCTGCAATCCTGTGTCAAACAAAAAGGGGGAAACATTTTGCTTTTAGAACTGAAGAAACTGGTGTCCTCTTCCCAAACACTCAAGCTGAAGCCTGAAACAACTTAATTTATGGCAAGAGGACTGGATAACCCGCATACCCAGTGAAGTTTTAGCAGCACAGTGTTTTAAAAACACGAGAATTAAAACAAGATTGGAACAGTCAACCCATGATACTCTCATCCTGTCATTCATATACAGATGTTTGCCTCATATGAAGAAAAAAAGAGAACTGTACCAGCTCAACTAAAGGGCCATTGTTAATGTCAATAGCTGGCAATTTTCCATCTACAAAAGGCAAAATGTCTGTGGAAAAAAAGGACATTGTGCTTCCTTCTCCTGCCTTCAAGTTTCTGTTAAGCCCTTTTGGGAGACATGGGATACTTACTGAAAACCTTGCCGACTTCAATTAGACACTGGTCAGTTTTACATTATTGTTCCTTATTTTGTTTAGTCAAAGATAAAAGTTGATAACCAATGTTAAGTGAAAAACAATTTACTGATGATTAAGAGTCAATATTGCAACTGGCAAAGTGTTTTAGAGAGACCGTAAAAGGCAAGACAGGGATTGAATATGTAACCCATTATCAATCACGTGACAACACCAGACCCTGGTGCCTATCCATTACTGTGACTACATGCTGTTCAGACTGGAAGGGACTTGGAAATGTTACTAACCGGGACTTTTTATCCAGACATGAAGCTGACATGTTCCGTTGCTGGACATTTGGAAAGCATTGCATGTGTAAAAGGGGGGTTTGCTTATTTTACAACTGAAACTGCAGGGAGAGCTACTGTTTCCAAAACTAACAGTGGCAGGCAGTTCATGGAGCCAATAACCTCGATGTTAATACTAGAAAAAGTTAAGTCTGCACCAGTGAAACATGTTTTATCGGACTTTGACCATTATCCTGTGCTGCACTCTGGTCAGATTGGCCTACTAGTAACAGCCTGAGCTGCCTTTAACTTCAGACCTCAAATTTACCTGAGAGGCTTTTAAACTTTGCGCATTGTGTGGATGTGCTGTACAGGTCTTACTGTCTGCCAAATTGTGTATGTTGTCTCCCAGGCTCAGGAAATAAGGGTGTCGTAGAGCGGCTTCGGAGGAGATTCTGCTCCTGGTGTCGTACTGTAATTACAACACAAAAGCAGCTGATGAAATCACAGCTCAGTTGTGTCTCACATCCACGTGTGTGAAGGTCATTTTGCTGCTGTCTCATACCAGCAGCAGAGCAGACAGCAGGTCGATCCCTTCTGTGTCCAACCTGATGAAGACAAAAATATGCACTTGTAATTAAAGCAGCATTAATTACGAGTCCGATCGTGTAAAGTGCTTTGAGTACCAACAGGTAGAAAAGCGCTGACCATTCACCATTTATTTCGTAGCTGCTAAGCATCATTGTTACTGTGAAGCATGTAAGCTAAACAGACAGTGAGCAGTGAATGGATGAGAGTTACCTGGGCACATGGTTGATGAGGGCTTGAGGTCTGTACTGAGGAAAGAGGAAGGACCTAAACTCCTCATTACTGCTGATACCAGGCCAGGTCTCTTCTGTTGGAGTGCCTGAAAGACAAAGGTTGATGGAAATGTGTTTTTATTCGTTCTTACAGGACTCTTTGCACATGTACTTACATCATAGACATGTAAATGTACATGTGCAGGTTTGTCCTGCTTTCTTACCAAGGAGCCTAAAAATGAGATGTAGCTCCTCCTTCACAGTGGCACCAGGAAACATGGGACGACCGGTCACCATCTCATGCAGGATACAGCCCACGCCCCTGAAAGAAGAGGGAGGAGATGAAGATACAGAGCGGTGGAGTGAACAACAAAGGGCCAATCCAACAAAGGTGAAACCCTGTTCAGCGCACACACACACACACACACACACACACACACACACACACACACACACACACACACACACACACACTTCAAAGGACACTGATGATAAGACCTAGCATGCATGGTGTGAGTGGGCACAGTGCAGCCTTTTGTTCCATCCTGGATGGAGTGATGAAGAGGCGCCCTGTGGTCTGATGTGAGGATATCTATTTAAGTGAGCTCATAAAAGAATGTTGTGTTGCTAGACAGCCACATTAAAGTGGTTCTCTCACCATGGCAAAGTGTTAATGAGCAAAAATACAAGGAAAGGGAAAGCAGATGAATTATACTCCATTGTACGACCTCTGACTTATCTACTAATGACCTGGGCGATTTTTAATGGAAATACATGATTCATGCAAAGTCTGGGCAATCCACAAGCTCAGACATCCATCCAGTCCACCAAGTAACAGTAGCATTTAGTAGTAAGACTGGCACAAATGTGCAGGGGAGGCCCTGTGCTTTGGGTTAATTGAAGGTGTTTAGCATGTTGAGGCTGAACAAGCTGTCCAGATCAAAATCTAGACTGAGATGAAGTGATCCCGTTTGTGTGTAGAATGGTTAGGGATGGGAAGCTCACGTCAAAACTAATATTAAATGTTTTTTCAGAGGGTCCAACTCTCTGATGCAAAAACTAGAATGACCGACACTCATCGAAAACATCTTAATAACCATCTGCTGTCAGTTGGACATCTCAGTCACTGAGCGGCTCATTTATTTGTTACTGCAAGAATGATGAAAATATACAGATGGCCGTCAGTCGTCTTTATCAAAAGGAAAAACGACATCAAGCAGGTGGAGTAACATGAAAAAAACAAACACGATTTGTTTCAACAAAGAGGTTTCTTCTCTTGCGAACAATATTTGACCTGAACACCTGATGCTGATAAGTCTATTGCCTTCCATCTGCTGGGTTTCAGCTCTGTCTAACAAATTTTATGATGTACTCAAGTGTGAGACATGTTCCAGTTAGGAACACTGCAACACAAAAGCCCGACAGCTAGACGGTGGTCTTCTATTTTATGTACCTAACAGACAGCGTCACATTCGTTGGAGCTTAAGTTACTTAGTAAATGCAATTGCACAAATATAAGAAACCCGTGCAGGATATGCACTTTTATACACCTGCAAACATAACTTTTTTTAGGTCTCTGGCATATTAAAATCACAAAACATAAGTGTGTGCTCCAGCATGCTCCTTTATGTCTTATCGCTATGAGACTGTGGTGTAGTAGGTCCACTGTGCACTGCAAATACACGGGGGACTGATCGTTGTACGTGCACTGCTCACCACATGTCAATGGGTGTGGAGTATTCTGTAGAGCCCAGCAGCACATCAGGGGGCCGATACCACAGAGTTACCACTTCATTGGAGTAGGTCTTAGTGGGGACAGACTTGGCCCGTGCCAGACCTGGACAAAACAAGGTTTAAGACTCATAAAAGCTCAGTAACACAGTGTGTGCAAACATACAGCCTCTTTCACTTTTTCATTTTGACGACAAAACTTTCTTAAAGCAACAATTACTTTGTGTCGCTATAAAAGATTACGAAAGGTAAAGTATGATTGTTACACTAGCTCCTGCACCTAGTGTAGTAAACCAATCTGCAACAAAGACATGAAGTAGAGACAAAAGTACTACACAGAGATGGAAAATGAGTAGTAAGTCAAAATAAGCAAAATCACATTACATGCCGACTACAACTAGTACAAACGTTCTTTCATCAGAAGTAACAAAAATGTTAAGAGTGTATGAAAAAAAGGAATTCTAACAAGAGTTTCAATCCCCCTCCATAAATTAAAATAATTTCTTAATCTGTTGATTAAAAAAAATAATAGTTTTGCGTCCAGATTCTAAATGCATGACATAAAGGCAGAGGATGCTGCTTCCTGAGGTTTTTTCCGTTTTGTGTGTGAGTAAACCGACAGCACAGTGACACACAGCCAGGTATAAGAAGCTCATTTTCACAGCACAACCAATAGAGAAGAAACTTTGCTAGATTCAGTTTTAGTCAAACTTTGGTGAAATTCCCTTTAAATACTAAGGAGGCATTGCTCTGTGTAAGGGTCTCTCCTCTCCTCTATGTTCCTTGTAGACATGGCAGAGAAACTTATCTTGGGGAAGTTTGTTTACACGATCATTAAGAAATCAGCTGGCACAGAGACAAAACTTATGAAATGATATGCACAAAAGGCTGGAAAACTTCAGACAAATCACCACGAAGATACAAACAATGGAAACAGCAGACAGAAAGGATAGCTGCACAGTGATGTGAAAGAGACACAAACTAACTTGTGTTTCTGTAAATCGGTGGTTCTTTGTCTTTTCCATATCTGTGCCTGGTGTCTCAGTGTCTCACACTCCATCCCTGTTTCTAACATCTGACAGCGTCTTAGTCCTCCTCTACTGTGTTCAAGTCCGCGGCAGACTGTGAAAAACTCTAGCAGCTCGTTTGCTGACTTTAAGTCAAACTGTTGAAAAGCAGTCAGCTAATATTAGTTGGTTTATCTACCCATTTCCAGCATAAAATTGAGAAAACTCAGAGAGAGGGGCACAGTTGCTAGGATACAGGAAGTAAAGGTGCTAAAGCAATCAGGACAGAAGATCTCTGAGTGGCAGTAAAATATAATTGGAAAGGCAGGAAGCGTGCTGCCTTTATTCCCAAGTTCCCTGATCGTCACCGCCACATCTGCATTTGCTGATGTCTGTATACATGACCGTATGCGTGAGTGTGTGCGGGTGTTCCTACCGAAGTCGGCCAGTTTGAGCTCGCCCTTGTCGTTGATTAGCAAGTTCTGAGGCTTTAGGTCTCTGTGGAGGATTTTCCTCTTGTGGCAGTAGGACAAACCACGAAGCAGCTGGAACATGAAGATCTTTAGGAAAAGGACGTTAGTTAGGAATAAACAGATGGAATAATAGAAATCTCCGCTCAAAGCACATCTGTTGAAACTTTCTTACTCTTTGACTGGTTTGCCTGCGCATACTACAACTACGCAAACCACTAAACTACTAAAACTAAAACTACTAAAACTAAAACTACTAAAACTAAAACTACTAAAACTACAACTACTACCACTACTAAAACTACAACTACTACTACTAAAACTACAACTACTTTTACTAAAACTATAACTACAACATTTAATCAATCAGCCACAGTGTTGTGGTCAGAGTTCAAGAACTTCAAAACCATAGTTGTATTTACTAGTAGTATTTATGCTGTGGCTGATCAGTCTAGCACTGTTTATTGGTATAACAAATATGATTCATTTACAAACTGCATCATATTGAGAGGTATTTATAATTTGTGTCCATCCCACGTACATACATGACGGAAATGAGAAATATGTGAAAGATGCAACTATAATGTTCAAACTGCAGGAAGGGGTGTCTTTTTAGAAAAGCCCACAACACCAAGTCAGTGATCATAAAAAAAAAAATCATAAGCATGATAAGAAGAGGTGGTCCTATTGTTTTGGCCCCCCAATTTACAATGAGGACTCCACTACCCACCCCGACCTCAATAATAAAAGGTAGAATTATCATCTTTGTGACAGCTTCAATTGAAAATCAAATAAATTTTAACATTGTAACACGTAGAATTCATGGCAGAGCTGCAGTACCGGATTGTATTAAATAACACAGGTGGTCATAATGTTGAGGGCCATAAATGACCAAACTCCTTGCTCAGTTCAATATGACTCAAACACAATTATTATTTTGCATGTTGACCAGAACACTAAGGACAGTTCTATCATCCTGGCTCAGTAGAACTATGTTTGCATAGAGTATCTTGGGGCATCTGGAACCAGTAAATGTTGTCAAAAGACCTTCTGGGTTTTATTTAGTAGATATTTACAGAAATTATGTGTGTACAGTAACCTCTTGTCTGTATATGATGCAGCTGCGAATGAGTTATGATTTTTCGTGCGACTCACCTTGACATTATGCATGCTCATGAGATTCCCACAGTTGTCCAAGTACTGTTTAAGGTCACTGTCCTAGAAGACAAAATAGCAACAGTGTTCACTCTCTCACATCTTGCCATATTCCTCTGTCGGAGCTGAGGCCTTTGCAAAACCTGCAATTTGAATGTACTCACGAGATACTCGAACACCAGTGTGAGGCAGCGGTCGGTGTGGATGATGTCATGCAGTGTGACGATGTTGGCGTGCTTCAGGTTCTTCAGCAGTGACACTGGGAACACAGAGGACATGTGCTTGGACATGTTTTTTCCAGCTCCAACGTGTAATCTCTACATGGTAAATTATTATCATCATTATTAAACTTAATAACTAGATTCAGGTGTTTTAGTCAATGAGAGGCGTGAGGGTCTGGGAGGCCCTGGCTAAGTGAAATCGGGATCTTCACTATTAAAGTCTGATGTTCACAACACAATTTTGTGAAGTGAGCTGTGGCTTGGACACGGGAGATTTCTGAAGAGCTTATAAGAGGAGCTCTAGTTTCTCAACAGGCTGGCAAAGGTTACAGAAGAACCTCAGACTCTGGACTCTACATTCAGCACTGTTACCCTCCACAGTGGTTGACCAAAAAAGAACAAAGATTTTAAGCTTGAATGGAAAGCCTTATGTGATGTGCAGATTCTACAGGGGCAGATAAATATTAGTCTTAATCCTATAGAAAAGTGGCGGAAGGACCTGAAACCAGCTTTTAATGCAGCCAACCAACACGACTGAGTTGAAGCTGTTCTTTAAGTCGACACGGCAGCTTGACACATATACTGAACATCAAGTTAAAGATATTACTGGTCAAAACGGGTGGGACTAGACAAAATCTCCACATTCCACAAGATGTAATTTGTTCCACAATTTATCTAACTGGGATCCTTGTATCTAATGTTAGGACTTTAACAGTCTGATCATGTGTTCTGACGTGCAGCAATAGAGATTATTCTAAAAGGTTCACGAACCTTCAAGCACCATTTTATATCTGAAGCTTTAGTGACTTTGCAGATGTACATTCTTGTATCTTATTATTTTTTTAATAACCTAGTCTAGCTATACTTGACGTAGACCTTTTTATAAACAGTTTTGCACTCAAACTTAAGTTTCCCATTTTTACTTGTAACAAAGTATTTCTGCACTGCATTCTGTCATCCATGGCTCGGCTGTACTTTGAAACAGTAATGGCAAATAAAACGTTTCCCTTCTTGTCACTTGACAGCTGCTGCTTTTGTTATACAGTTGCTAGGTAACACAGATCTTTGTCCATGTTTTTTATTCATTACTAGAAATGTTTCCTTCACCGGTGTGTCCCCCAACATTTGCTTTTTGATTGATCCTCACTAAAGGATATATTTTTGAATAGAAATGAAATGAATGTTGGAGGATGTTTTGAGTGGTTTTTGAAGTGCCTGTCTCTTGAAATTTATACATGAATTAAACTTAACAAGGCTGGTATCTTTTAGTTTCCTTTAGAGTCCCTGTTTATAAAGGGACATGTGGAACAGATCTGGACAATACTTGTAACTTAACGTTATCACCAGTGTCAAGTTTAATTGTGGTTACCGATACTTCCATTTTGGGGATTGGTAAGTCAGTAGGACTGATGTCGAGAAAAAAAAAATTGACTTAGTAATTTCCATAAGTAATTATAGAGCATGTACTTAGCACTTTACTACTTTAAATAATTTACTCGAGCTGGAGTATTTTCACTTTAATATTGAGTTTTTGGACTTGCACCACCTCTGTAGGACGCAGTCATTCAGCCTACAAAAACCAACAAATGCAGTTGCATGTTCCTGCCTTTACATTCTGTCAGACCCAGAGACAAGAGTATGAAATGTTGTATTTCACAGGGACATTCTTATACCTGAGGCGTCACTTTTGCCTCTTACATGCTGATGCTTGGACGGCCCATGTGCATCAGTGATTAACAAAATTGTAAAATTGTGACAAGACACAGAACTTTAGTGTGAGATGTCGAATGATGATCACAGCAAAACATTGTGCGCATGGTTACTATAGTAAGGAAGCATGTGTGTGCCAGTATCACGATTTGTATTATTTTGTTGTTATGCAATTAATCTTGTAATTTAACTTTAGCCTGAAGTTTTTGTGCCTAACCCTAACGCAGCGTTCGCTGGCATATAAAGTCTGGCCTAATACAACGGCGAATTCTACAAGTCCACATCTTTCATTTTGTAAGATCTGTAAGAATTGTCAGTGAGTTACACTGCGTGTTCATCTGGTTTAACCAGCCAGAAGTGCTTGTCAGACGGTTAAATAGTGTTTCAGACATCTGCGTCTGACTACTTCTGTGATCTTCCAAAACTGACAAACACTCACCTCACGCCATGACAGGTTTGGAGCTTTAACTTCTCACTCTAGCTGTTTTATATTTTTTCCTGATGCAAATCCATCGCACTTCATTTGAACATGTGACACTACGAACGCCTTCCAGCAGAAGCTGAACATGTGCCCTTATTCCAATGTTTAAACAAAATCCCGTCTCCACCTTCCACCTTCAGACACAAATTAAACTGAGGAGGTCAGTTTCAAACATCCACATGTGCATTGTTACTCTGTAGATTAAAATCTGACAATTTTAGTAACTGTTGGTCTAAAATAGAATTATCATCTACAAGAGGGCGGCACACTTGTCCTCTGCGTTGACTGAAGAATCAGATGTGCGTGTACCTTCTCTGATGGCAGTACACGGGGCTCCCTCCTCGTGCTCCAGCCGAATCTCCTTCAGTGCCACTAGGTTCTCTGTTAGTTTGCTGCGCCCTTTGAACACTGTTGCATACGTCCCCTACACACACACACACACACACGCTGACAACCTGATAGGACTACAACAAAGATGTCACATGCCAGCAGTTATGCCTTTTTGCTACTAATAGGAACCGAGTAATGAAGTTAATTTAATTGGAATGTGTTTACCTTCACTGCCTCTCTCATCATTTCTGCAGTAGCATATACACAAAGCTCAGCAGATAATTGCAGCTGACTGAAGGAGGCCAGAAGTTTTAACCACCATCGCCCACCAGCAGCATCAAAGCATTACTTCAAAGTAATACACGCATCTTAAACAGGCTTTGATTTTAATCCGTTAATTAAATGCATATTCATTTCATCAGGATATGATGATTGGGCTTTTAAGTACTGACTTTCACACCCCCGTCTCGCTCCTTCATAATCATGTTTCATATAGTGTCGTAGATTTGCAGGCGTTTTAATAAGTTTAGATCAACTACCTGACAGAAAGACCAAGTACACTAAAGAGAATCTAAAGGCATATTCAGCTTTAGATGTGATTTTGCTGTGTCGCTGGGTGCCAGAATGGCTCTAATGTGAAGTTTATTTTAATTGCAGTTTTTATTTTTCCTTTAGTTGACATTATGTAACCTCCCCTTTTTTTAAAAAAAAATACTTTGTATTTTGACATCTTATGATTACAGCCTTTGTGCAGCCCCCCTTGGATAATCCTTTTTACTCTGTCCTCTCACAAAAAGAACACATCGATAATTTAAATATACTGTTGAATAAACTAGCGTTCCTGAGTTCTATGCACAGTTAACTCACGTCATTGACCCAACACTTCTTTGTATTCGCTGTGTAAACTAAAGCAAAACACGTCTATGTAAAATTCTTCACTTATCAGTCCTCATCCTTCTGTAAAACATGCACCTATCTGTTGCCATTTGCCAGTCTTGATCAAAAATGATCTGGGAAAACTGAGTGTTATCTTGATGACAGCCTTTTGCCCAATGGACAGGAGCATAGAAAAAAAATGAAAGCAGGTGATGTGCAAAATAAAATAGTTCCTGATTTCAGGTGAATTTTATTTTCTTCTTTTGAAGCAGTAATACTGCACACCACTCATGCTGGGCCGTATTGAGTGTCTGAATTGGTCCGATCTAGATGCACACTGTAGGTTCTGCATGTCAAAGACAGCTGGATGCAGAAAGAGATGCACACAGGAATAAAGAAAACCATTTTTAAAATTGTAACACAGAAAATGTACATTTTCTGTAGGTTGTGTAGCCTGAAATGATGTGCCTCAAAATGTTCTTTGTGTTGCTTTCGGCTAGAAGTGTGACATAAGGGTCAGATGGAAATCACTGTCTTCACTGTGTGTGAACTACATAAAGCAATACTACGGCTTCATGAAGCACAGGTTGTAATAACTGACGTGAACACAAAAGGACATCTGTCCAGCGTGTACGTCACTTCTCACCCAATGTCAGCTGGTGTGTGGCTCCAGTTCTCCCACTACTTTTCACAGGATAAGAGGTGAAGATAAAAGAACGACAGGCAAAGGCAGTTTTTTGATCTTTCGCTGCTGTTATCTGCTGCTGAGCCTTGTGACTGACCTAACGCAGTCTGCCACTAATCCTTCCCTCCTCAAGGCAGTAAGCGTTCTCAGATAAATGGTGGAATGTAAGTGTAAAGTAGTCTGGGCACATGTTGTGAATGTGGACTTTGGTGCGGTTCTATTCTTGTTAAACTGAGCCAGTCATGTAGAACTAATGTAGGAAAATGGACACACGGGTTTGCTGTAGGCAAAGCTACTGTATGTGTGCTGCACCAGTGTCCACTCAGCATACTGACTACTTGCAGACAACTTGTGGTCAGTGCGGTTGACGTTATACACCAGAGACTTGCTTTACTGTTTGAATAAGTTCACTTTAGCCCCAAGTTATTGCTCAGTGGCTGCAGCCGTGGGCGTAATAGCCGAAGACTAATCCCTCACTGGGCTGTGAGACAGCCGCCCGACCACCATGTGAAAACTGATAAAAAGAAGGTGTTGATGTACCTCGCCCAGTTTGCCAAGCTTCACGTATGTCTCCAGCTTCCCAAAGCCAATGTCAGACTACAGGGGAACAGAAAAAGATTTTAAACATTGTCATCTCGGCTGTTTTCATTCACTTCTTGGACTAGAATGGTAAAAACGTCACATAGGTATTGATTTCTTAAATAATTAGGCACAAATAACTGTTCACTTTTTCATCTGGGCAGGGAATAAAGGCCTCAGGATGAACAGTGGTTGAAATCTAAAGGATAATGACGGACTCGCTACAATGTTAATACAGGAGGAAAAGAAACAATAATATTAGAAGCAGGATGGAGCGATAAGACTGGGCACTTGCAGAGCAGAAATATGCTCTGTTACATTAGCTGATGAGAGTGATCTATCAAACAGACAGTAAACAAGAAGCCAGTGTGTTTGCTGCAGAATGATTCAGCATGACATGAAATACTGAGCACAGTCATCATTTTATACATTTGATATTTGTGAACACACAACAGATATGCACATATGTGTTTAAGAACATGCAGCACAGCACTAACCAGCGAAGCGCGTCGAGACATGCGGCTGGCGGGTTTGCAGAGCGGTGAGTTTTCGCTCTCCTGCTGCAGTTTCTTGAGGAACTCTGGAGGCAGGCGGATGTCCATGGGCAGAGACATGCGCTTACTGACATCCTGCAAGACGTCCAGAGACAGGTTTACATTTTAGACATCTGGCCCACTGTAAAACTTTGACAAACATGGTTGAAGTCGTCTTAGGTTTGTTACCAAGTTCAGCTTCCATTATGGTAAATATCTGAATGCTACTGTAATCAGGCAAAGTCAACTTAAAAAAAAAAAGATTGTAAATAATATTCAGTGACATTTATGAATTTACAAAACTACATTTTAAGAACCAACAGATTTAAACACTGCTGCTCTACACAGGAGAGAATTTAGTCAGGCTTTTCAATCATCCATCTCACAGCTGCCTCACAGAAAAGAGATGCTTCTACTTTCATGAGTCTCTTGCTTTTCACTACTGCAACGACTGTAGTGGGTTTTATTTCATGCTAGACTGCAGTGACTTCCACTCAGCACTGATCCTGAGCACATCCTGTATACACACTGAAGCTGCTACTGATTTTAGCATGTGTCATTGTCACTCCTCATAATCTATATCAGAATGAAACAAAAAATAACTCAGTTATTAAGACTTAAAGATACCGCGATAATGGCTTTGTCTATTGTACATCCCTTATATAAAACTTGTTTTTCCTACCTAGCTGCAGGCAGACAAAGCCATGTAATAAAAAAAGATTATGTTAACATAAACAATTAGGCAAACGACATTTGGCAGTTGAAGTTAACGTCATGAAGGTAAGTGAAGATTACTTTGAGGTCCAGGCTGCAGTGGACAGGAAGCACAGCATGATGATGATGGTTAATTAGCTGTAGGAGCCATTTTATACATCAGCTACGTAGATGAGATGAAGCTGTAAGTGCATGGATTTTATGTGGACAGAGAAAGCTTGTCTCGATAACGGGGAAAGTCAACTATATGGATTGTTTTTCCATAGAGTAACTAGGTTACTTAGAGAAGGGTCTGATAAGGGTCATAGAGTTTACATACTGTTAAAAAATGACGAGTGATATCATTTCTCCTCCACATTAGACTTATTTTGGAAGAATGGCACTCAGAATTTATCTGTACAGTGACAGAAAACGCTACCTTTGGACTTTATTCGTCCTTTATTTTTTCTTAACAAAAGAGGAGAGAGACAGATTAAACAGGGAACAGTCGAAATTTAGAAATAAGTTGAACTTTAGGCAGACTGATTAAAAACTAGGCATTCAGCCTTTCACTTAGCTTCCTGCCTGGCTGCTTTCATCCTAAACACGAGTTGTTGGAGTTAACTGATTAGAAACACAGTCACACATATAAGTTAGAGTTCTGCTGTAGAAATCTACCCAAGGAAATCAGGTTTCTCCATTATCCTAACCCGGGAAACCAGCTTTCCTATTTAAGAAGTCTGCTTTCAGGAGAAAGTCAGCTAACCTGCTCAAGTCCATGGAGACACACTAATGAACCCAGTAAAGTTAGTTGACTGAACTGCCACTGGCAAAAGACAGTATGAAGATGCTACATACATCATGAATAAATGTAATGCTGCAACGAATAAAATGGCTAGAAGTTGGAAACTGAACCGTCAGAGTAAAACGACAGGGCCGTGTTTGCATTAGCACAAGAGATATGTAAAATAATGATGCATGCTTGCACTGCAATAAGACGTTTGGAGAACACATTTTCTGTTATTACAGTATGTATCAAACCCTCTTTGCTTCCTGTCTGCAAAGCTTGTGGAGAATTTGAAGAGCCATATAGCAGCATCCATGTGCATTTTTTGGTCAAGAACCAGAAAAACACCTTTTATTCGGGCTTGTGTTCCCACAGTATTCCAAGGTGGTTAACCTGAGCACTACCCCAAATGTACAGCAGTTAAACAGCCTAAATAAGCTACTTTAGTTGGTTTATGTATATGTACAGTAATGGTTTGTTGTGGGGTGAATGGCTTCTATCAGTCAAACCTAAACCAGATTCTTTCTGCTACACCCATAAGTCAAATCCAGGCTTGTACACATTAAAAAGCCAAGGCACTGATTTATGTCCGAGCTCTCTTCAGATATTCCCCTGTGGGTAAGCGTTGAAAACAAACAGATCTTTCTCACAGCACAGACGTTTCGTCTTGTCATAGAAGGAAAAGCACATGGTAAATGAAGTGTCCCAGGAAATCCTTCCAGTGAACCAGCAGCAAAGGTCTGTAGACTAGCCAGAGGGATTTCTCACATCCTGGCAACATAATCGCCCTCATTATCATCATGGCTTAATGATCTAATCATACAGCTGTTAACCCGGAACCATCTTTAATGCAAAGACGTGCACACAGTGTACCTTATGTTTGCAGGCTGTTTGGCTGCCATTCGTCTCTCTGTCACACCATTATTTTTGTCTTTGCAGAACCAAGCACTTCCCTCTGGCACAGATTCACTTGACTGTCTGCTGTGAGTTGTGTGGAGTATTGCGAAAGACTGAGTGAATCACACTCACTCCGTGGGGACTTTTTCTGAAAAGGTGGAAGTGTGAACTTTTTCACATTTCCAATAAAAACTCTGGTGCTGCAGGGACGGCTAAAGGCTTCTGAGGTGACTCATCTCATTGAGCTGGCAGAGGTGCAAACAGAGAAAATGACTCCTGGGGAAGAGTTTAAACAGGAGAACAAACTGCAGCACTTGTTACTCTAGATGTCTGTATCACTGTCTTTTAATGCTTTTATTGTGCACTTCCCTACGCAGTAATTCATGAAGGAAGGGAAGCTGAGCTTGTGACTTCAGCATGACCACAGGCCAAAGTGAACACTTCACCTGTTAACTCCACACGTTAACCTGTGGCCTCCTGTGACTGACCCTTGAGCCTCTGCTGCTTACCTCCATGGAAAATCGTCTGTGCTGGGCCTTGCTGTGATACTGAAGGTGGGATGGAGACTGAGTCCCAGGTGTGGTTGGTTCAGGGCTCACTGGACTGGCATCGTGAGAAGGAGGACCCAGTCTGTCTGGAGTCAGGCCTAATAGTGAAAGAGACATTGAAGCTGTCACATTTGTACAGAGCAAAGCTGGTACTATTGCCAGTCTTTACGCCGAGTTAACGAACAGCTTCTGGCTCCGGCTTCACGTTCATTTAACTCTTGGGCAGCGCGTGTGTCCTGCATATTACCAACACACGGTTATTCTTCACATACTTCCTTGTGTACTTATGTACAATTTTATCCACAACCATGTTAACCAGACCCACAGAGAGCAACCTGGGGTTCAGTGTCTTGACACAAGGACACTTCGACACTTAGACGGAAGGGATCAAACCACTGACCCTGCAGTCCGTGGACTACTGCTTTATCAACTGAACTCAGTCAAGATTCATATACATGCCTCCACTTTAAATTTGCCAAATGCACACAGGAAGTGGGGTTACCACTGTCACATGCATAAAACCATAGTTGTATTAAGCAACTAGACAACTTCTTAGTGCACTCCACAAGTCCAAAACACTGTGGTGGAAACCTAACACTGCACGTCATCAGTAGCGAAAGGTCAGAGTTACTGTGAAGATGGATGAAGCCACATACAGGGAAAATGTAGAAGAAAACCTTTTAGAGTCTGCGAAAGACTTGAGGCTTTCCCCAGGCAGATGTTCACCTTCCAGCAGGACAATGGCCCCATTTTGAGCCATTTTGTAAAGAAGAATGGGCAAAAATTTCACTGTCTAGCTGCACAAAGCTGGTAGAGACATACCCCAAAAGACCCCAAAAAGTAGCTGTAATTGCAGCAAAAGGTGGTTCTACTAAGTATTAACTCAGAGGGGCTGAATACAAATGCATGCCATACTGTTCAGATATTTGTAACCATTTATCAATTTCCTTCATTCACAATTACGTGCCACTTAACACAAAGTGGCACGTAATTGTGAATGAAGGAATCACTTAAAAATACATTTACATTTGTGGTTGTAACATGAACAAATGTGGGAAATTTAAAGGGGTATGAATACTTAAGGCACTGCATATACAAACAAAACCATATTTCTCTCGCTTTCGGGAAACAAGAATTATTGTTCCCACAGATAAGATCATAGTTATGGCCAAATTATAGACATTGTATGCTATAAACACACCAGCATCATAGCACAATGGCTACCAGCCAGTGTGGTGGGATGGACTTTGATCCTGTCAATACACATGTGTTTGATGCCTGGTCGGCATCTTTTGAACGTTCGCTCCTGTGAGATTTTAGCTGCAGTTTGATCTCCTTCTCAGTGGTAGCAGCGAGCGCGAGGTATGGAAAGTGGATCGGTGTCTTCATTTTATCTCCATGCGTGTGTAGCCTACATGTGTGAGTATCACCACATTCCCTCCTGGGGTGAAACACAAAGGGCTTTAATTCCTGGTTCCCATGGAAACCATGGCCAACAAGATAAGCAGGATTCGATGTTTAGGAGGAAGTCTCCTATAGCTCTTTAAAGCCTTTTATATGGAAGCACACAAATGTTCTTTATTGCAGGACCCTTGTCATACTGCAGGAAATTCAACAGTGCTGCATCAATTAAACACTCATCGCACTCAACAGGCTGCAGGTGTATCAATTACAAAACGTGAAGCTGGCAGACCAACGGACTTGCTATCAAATTTGAAAATACCTGAATGAGTTTACCACAGCATTTTAAGTGGTGCTATTGATATGCCTGTGGCTGGCCACTGTGCGCCAGATTGATCGACAATTTAAACCAACTGGAAGGATGAAATGGCAACCCGTTTGCTTGCCATTTGAATATCACAGCTACATCGCTCCTTTGATCTCCTGATGCTAATTAGGGTCAGTAAAGGCGAGTGTATGAGCACACACACGGACACACTGCGCCTGATTGCTGTGCAATATGGATGGATGCCTGCTAGACATCTTGTTAGGAAAAGGCCAATCCAATATGGTTCACCACGGGATGTTTTTGTAGCATCTCCATCTGAAACTGTGGTTATATTCAGAGGGTGAAAGAGACAGATTGATAATGTGTATGTGTGTGAGGATAGACAAAGTATTGTATAGGCAGGCAAATGCAATGAACTGACTTTAATGAAAAACTATAGCGGACAGGCTTACAAGGCGGTCTGACCAAGCAAATCCAACACGGCAAGGCAGTGACGAACGTGATGAGGAGATGGTGTTTTGGGGCAGCTGACATACCTTCTGGATTAGTTCAAGTAGCACTTGGACAGCAATAGGACACTGGATGAATGGTCACTTTGCTGCACGTCTAGTTTTGTAATTGGAAACCATGCATCTTTATACGGCGGGAAATTATTATTATTATTTTTAAGTAACTAACTTGCATTGCTACATTATTAAATGCAAGCTAGAAAGTCCATTTAGAACTGATATCTGGAACAGTGGCTAATAGTGCTATTGCTGCAAAAACAATTGGTTGTGTGCATTGGACAACAGCCAGTCAACATAAGCAAGATAAGAACATTTCAGGGGGTTATATTAAAGGCCGCTTGTTCCACGGTCTAATCATACGATGAGGAAATGAATCAAATAAAGAGCAAACAACTCACTGTCACTAAACACATTTAAATGACGTGATCAGGGTCATTTATTATTACATTCATTAAACTGAGCTATTTCTTGGTGCAAAGTATCTGCCAAGTGGGGTTTGTGAAGCCCCAGGAAACTGTGTCCATGTAAATTCAGTACATACAACTGTTATGCACATTTATACACTTAGACTGATGTCTGATTTTGGTTCATTTTCATTTTTTTCTCTAACGAGCACACACTAATCCCAACCAATGTGTTGTACTACATACAGTATTCAACTGCTTTATGAGCCAAGAGAATCACAGCCTCACTTGAGCTCTAATATGCAGGTCTGGTTTAAAAAAAAAAGAAAAAAACTGTTAACCAGGCTTACCTTGTACCGCTTGGGCAACAAGTCCACCTTGGCTGACCTTCCATCCTGCATGATCCACTTGTGTTTGTACCATAGTAAAACTACATGATGAAACAGACACGCTTAAACTAATTCTGAATGCTTTCACTTCCTTCACCTTATCTGGCCCTGCTTATCACGCTTATCATCCTTTGGAAGCCTGCCGATCCTGTGCGAGTCAGCGCTGGTGGTAGCACCAGTCGTAGCTGGAATAACCCCAGTTAATCTGTGAGGGCCTGCTACAGACACGGAAGGAAGGAAAGCTTTTGTATTTAGCATTAAAACCCACAATGAGATTGCTGTTTGTGCTTCATTATTGGACCAAAGCTTTTCAACTTTAGAGATTCAAAGACATAAAGGAGTTGAAAATCTTACAATAATATGAGTTCATTAGTTATAATTTTTTTTTGTCACTGTCTGGTTTAAGTCAAATACTTATATTTCCCTTTTAGATTTACTTTGAACCACTGACTTCTGAAGAGTTACTAAGAATGAAACAAAAAAGAATTATAGGCCTGTGAACAAAAACCAAATGCTAAAATGCTCATTAAAGCTGAATTGACAGCGCAGTGAAAATTGTGACTGAGTGAATGATTCACATTCCATGTGCAGTTAATATAAAATATACAATAATGCAGTAAAGCACAGATTTTCTTGGAAAGCTGAATAGGAATTTTTACCCTGAGTGTGATGAATGTTGAGCTGGTTGATCTGCTCCGTGAACTCGTTCTCCTCTATGGTCTCGGTGCGAGGAACAGATAGAGAAAAACGCCTCTTAAAGTTCTTCATCTTGTTCATGGTGCTGAGGAGCAGACTCTGGTGAAAGAAAGGAAAGCAAAACGTCATAAGCAATACTCCGACCCATCGTTGTACAGAACGTGCATGAACAGTGGTTGGAAAAACACTGTTTACCATTTGTTCCAAACTACTACCACTTAAAGACAGGAATTACGTGTTTTTCAAATGAAACACATTTTAAAATGTACATAACAATTAATGCAGCAGAGATCACTAATGTTAACACTATTGTTAACATTAGCTGGTGCACTGCCTGCACGACACAAACTCCAGGCTGTGTTCTGTAGCTGTAATAGATCTTTATGTGCAGCTTGACCAAAGACAGTCTTCCGTGTCATCTGATAATGAGGCAGAAAGCAGCAGGAAAGCAGCTGATCAATATATTCTCTCACTCAGTAGGTTACACAACCACAGCCTTGCTAGTTAGTTCTCACCCTCCTGCTTTTATTTCTTCTCTTCACATCCTGTGGTCTGTGTGCTGCAGAGATGGGTGTCATGGGGTCTTCTACAATTCCTTTACTGTCACAGATTTGTGCATATGTGTGTATGTGTTTCTCTGCTCATTAATGTCAAAGGCGAAGAGAAGTCTGTGGTGGATTCAGCACATCAGGACTTCACATTTCCTCCTGATATTTCCAGGCCTCAACTACCCATCAGGAAATTAATGTTTGTGCAGTGCAGGTCAGATTGCTGCTTGTGCTCCAATATACAGAAATACAGGAACAAAATCCACCTTTGGACGAGTGTCCCAGATTGACTTTGGGACTTCCAGCCCGTACTCGGAACAGATGTTCCTGTACACTATGCCTGCCACTGGGTTATGGCGTTCCATGTGTGCCCTGCCTGCTGGCATCTTGCACCCTGCTGTTATGTGCTCTATTGTTTCAAACGCACCTTTGCTCCGCCTGCACTTGGGGTCCTTCCTGGTGTGGTAGACCTCGGCCTCTATTGATCTTGTACCCAGAGCCTGCTCCTGTGCTGCTAGGATTAGTGCCTCTGTTCTGTCTGTCGGTCCAGCCACTGGCAGAATTTTTCGAAATCAGCCACTTCTTCTATCTGCCGGTGATACATACCGTGCAGGGGTTTGTACTTCCAAGAGGGTTCCTTCTCTTCCTCTCCATGTTCCTCTGGTTTCTGCTGCCTGAGGTATTTGCTAAGCACGTCATCACTTGGGGCCATCTTCCCGACGTATTCATGGATCTTAGTTGTTTCATATAGTCTGGATAGTGGCTCTGACGCTCACTAGTTCTCGGCCTCCTTCCTTCCGCTTAGGGTACAGTCTCAGGATGCTGGATTTGGGGTGAAACTCTCCAAGACAAGGAAGCTCCTTACAATTCATGATGTCAGTGGCTTCTATCTCCTCCTTTGGCCAGCTTATAATAGCAGCAGGGAACCTGATGACTGGGAGGGAGTAGGTGTTCATCGCCCAGACTTTGCTCTTCCCATTCAACTGACTTCTCAGGACTTGCCTTACTCTTTGGACGTACTTAGTGGTTGCTGCTATCCATCTATCTAAATTTAGCCATAATATAGTTTCAATATTAATTCATGCATCCTTGTTGTGAGGGGTACAAACAAGTGGACCAAAAATTTTCTAATTATGTGGCTCATCTGTATTTTTGTGCTACATTACCAGTACAACACCCAGAAATACCCCAATTTTTCTATAAGCCATTGCAATATTTTCAATAATAAGTTTAAATGTAATTGGACAGACTGGGTTGTGAAAGTGTGAGGATTCATTTACATGGTAAATGGGCTGCACTTCTATAGCACTTTTCTATCTGCTGGTACTCAAAGCGCTTTACACTTACACTATGCAGCTGGCAGCCGCTCACCAGGAGCAACTAAGTGGGGGTTCAGGGTCTTGCTTAGGCACACTTCAATGCATGACCAGAGGATCAAACCAACAACTGTAGGATTGGTGGACGACCGCGCCACAGTCACCCCCTATGGCTGGCGGTTTGCAGTACATAAAGATGGCTTTGATTTCAAATGAGTCTTTTTAAAACCATTTATTTTAATCAATTAATGAAAGGTGGTTTTTAATCACAAAATCTTCTTACAGTTAATCAAAAAGAAAAATGGCTTAAGTGAAAAAGTAATACATTAATTGTGAAATTACATTAAGGTGCAAAGCTAATTATGCATTCACACTTTTAGAGGTAAAGGACACATAAATGTGTTATATATGCACAAAGCCCCAGGAGCCAAGAGAAAATAATGAAGGCATTCACACAAGCGGAGAGGTGTGGGTGGCAGCCATAAATTAAACTGCAAATTGTGGGAAGGAAGCAGCTCATAAGGTGATGGAGGCAAATAATCCTACATCAGCGCAGAGAGAGAGAAACTGAGGGTTTACGTTGCATATTTCAAACAGTGTAGAGTGACGTGTGGCACGATTTGGCTAGAAACAAGAACAAAACCCCAACAATCCACATGGACTTACTGTTCACAGACAATAAAAAACATCACAAAGTGGGCACAAGACAAAGCTATTAGAGGTAAAGTAGAGCATGAATATGACTTGAATACAGAATAAAAAGCTCATTGTGCCTAGAGAAATCAATAACTGCTACGCTGCTGGTGCGTGTTCCTGTTGTTTCCAGTGAATCTGGTGGGCAGGTCTTTGTAAAGGCAGACGTCCCTTAGCTCAGCTGTGTACTGTGCAACTTCTGAATTTATACAGGAGTTAAAAAAACAAAGCACATTGGTTCCATGGACAGCACTCTTAGTATCACAAGTATCAGTGTCTTTACTTCTACTTTTTACACCATGTATCTTTCTATAAGAAATACCGGTGTAATCATAGGTCTATGAAATGTGAGCTTTTCCGTGCCCGGCATTTAACTGATGCTCTACTGTACATTTATGCAGGGTTCTTCGTCAAATACTTGCTTAATAAGGGTTCACTTATTACATCTATTTTTAACAATAACATTCATTACGAGAAACAAACTCCATCCATTAACTGAAACCACTTATACTGCTCATGGTTGCAGGGCGTTGGATTTTATCCCAACTGTCATTGGGCGAGAGGCAGGGTACACCATCCATCTTTTTGATTGCTATCAGCGATTAAAATTCCAGAAAATAATATTGGATAGCAACGTTGAAGACACAGCGAGAGTCCTCCAATCTAATGTCCAAATAGATCGTTCATCCTCTAGCAGCTTGTTCATATTGGACTCATAACCCAGTTTCCTGTGCAAAAGTCTTGTGTTTAATAAAGCGCCCCGTCCTCCTGCTGACAAACATTTGAGTGTTGAAAAACCATGTGATGCGTTCAGTTCACTGCAGCCCCTAGCCATTAGTAAATGGCAATACATACATATACTCTGCTGGTCCTTTTTGGCAGGTGGTACAAGTGACCTGCATGGTAATGGTTTACAGGAGGTCAACACTTAAACTGTCTTAAAAATTAAGTGAATTAAATGAAACTTAACGTAATCACTGGGTTATATGTTCAAATGCAATGTATTTTTTAATTGAAGAAAGCACTACCTTTAGTAATTAAAAGAGAGTGGCAATGAGGATGGTGGATGACCCATAGTGATTTAAAAAGTTAAAGATGGTGCATTTGCCTAAAGCAGTGCTTCTCAGTTATTTTCTGTGACGCCCCCCCTAGCAAAAAGAAAATCAATTCACCCCCCCCGATTAGAGTCATGGGGGGCGAAGCGCTACATATGCGTAAAATTCGTCATATTTCCTCGTCTTAGCTTTCGGGTGACTTTCTTTTTCTCATTATCTTTCTTTTCATCCCTGTTAAAATGTCTTCATGTTGTCTTCAGGTTCGTTCACTCACTTCATGTCGCCTGCTCGGTGCAAAATAAACCCGACACCATAGACCTAATCCTCCCTGCGCACACTCTGACAATGAGAGCACCACTGCCAACTACTGGACTGGATCTGCAATTACACTTTATTCTACTACGGCAAAAAAAGCATGTTCCCCAGGGTCACACACACCCTGCTATTTGAGAAGCACTGGCCTAAAGCTTAATAAACCTGTTGTGTTCCATAGCACAATCTTTCTCTGACCTTAACCAACTTTCTCTGCCTTACCACAACTGTAACAAGGTTTACTTTGGTGAAAAAAAAAATCTGTTTTAGTGTAAGACTGAATATTTTGCTGTGGGAAAATGTTCCCGCAAGTTTCAGAAACTAGTCATTTTTGTTAATATAAGGATATGTTAAAAGGAAAATATGTTCCAGTTTTCCCCCCAAAAAATAAAAAATAAAATTAAATGTATGTAGCAGCTCTTGCAGCTTTATTTTATAGGAATTCTATTTTAAGGAAATAGAGGTGCCTGTTTAAAGGACTGGATTGATAAAAAAAAAAAAGAAAATCCTTTAGATGAGACAAATGGAAAGAGCTTTAAAACTTTGTGTGTACTTGAGCAAACACATTATTGTACAGGGTACATTTCTAGACTGACAAACAATTTTCTCAGCTGAGAATAAGAGAGCGGTTTGGAAACCTGTGAGGAGAAAATTAAAACTGTCTAAATAATCCATGTTATATAAAGTTATAATGGAAACCACTTTGTTTTAGTAAGAATTAGGGATGTGATGTTACCAGAAATATGCCAGTTGGTACCAATACTACTGAAAATCTACAATTGTGGATACAACCGTGGCAGAAAATAAACCCATTTAATATATATTTTTTATACATTAGATGATGTGCACTTATATAGCACTTTTCTACATGTTGGTGCTCAAAGCTTTTACACTGCTTCTTATCTTCCCATTCACACTCATGGGGGAGCTGCTATGCAGCTGGCCGACACTCACTGGGAGCAACTAAGGATGGATTCCGTGTCCTGCTCAAGGACACTTCGGCATGTGACCAGAGGAGCCGGGGATCAAACCAGCAACTGTAGGGCTGGTGGACGACCACACTACCAACTGCGCCACAGTCGCCCCTGGCGTTCTATCAGCAACAGCAGTAACATGAAGCCTCCTGTGTCCTGCTCAAAATCCTCTTCCTCATACTTAGCAGTGCATTAACACACACACCACTGTAGTGTACTGTATATGCTGACAGACTTCATGAATGGACTAATGAGCAAAAGAGGCAGTGCTCATGGGAATTGTAGTGACATAATGCAGTTAATTTACTGTTGGAAGTAAATCTTGTGAAATTCAACCTGCAGAAAGCTAACCACATGAGGTTGGTCAGTGGGTGCGCCCGCTCTCGCAGGATAGTAGTTGAGATGAACAGTGGTGTACCACAAGATGCAAAATCCTTGGATCACCAAAGTTAATTCAATATGTCCTGATTCTTCAGATGACTAAAACTGGATGACCGAGAATCTTCACCAACATACACATTAAAATGTAGATTTTAACATTTTTATTTTATTTGCAATCACAAAGTAAGATTTTCATGCTCAGACCCACCCCACTTCTAATACTAAAAATCCGCACAGAAGTAGACAATACCACAGCTTGATTTCTATCACTTTTTGAGTGCAGGTCTTTGTTTAAGAAGAGACAGAACAAGACCTGAACAGTTGTGATCATGAGACAGCGAGCAATAGTAATAGAAGCAAGTCAACAATGGCTGAACACACCAAAGTTCATTGCTAGTAGGATTTTAATTACACCAACAAGCAAGCAGACCAAGGACAAAGACTCCACGTTACAGCCTAGTGGTTTACAAGTGATCGTTATAAACGGCAGCTCTGAAACAACACATCAGCAAGAGCTCAGTACCTGAAATCACACAGAAAATCGAGGGTCGTGCTCATTTTCAAGCTGCTGGCACCTCACTGGCAAATGTCAGAGAGCTTCTGTGAAATGTTTCCAAAGTAAGTATTAACATGAGAGAATAACCAGTAAAGTGTTGCTTGCAACCTTGAATGAGTGCAAGAAAAACTCAGGGCCCACATGCATAATGAAAATAACTTCATTTTGAAATATTTGTCAAATATCACTGAAGAGCAATTCTGGGATTGCACATTCCTTCCTCTTTACAGTTCAGACCAAATTAAATCATCCAAAAATTTTGTCAGTTTACTTAAACAGTTTTTTTTTTTTACACAAATCCATAAATCATGGACGAAATTTCTAAAAGTATATAGACAAAAAAACATTTGGGAGAGCACAAAGTATATTCAGGCTGTTCTGTCGGCAAACTAGGTTGATTTGGGAGAGTCTATAGGATATTTTTGAAGGATGAGAAATTCTATGTGCAAGAAATTATTTTGCTGGTCATAATGTTCAAAGTTAGACTGCAGACCCAGAACAAAGTGTCATCTGTACAGGTTGACCAGGTTCACCCTGTTGGATGCAATTTTCACCTGCTCCTGCAATTCTATTATTTTATTGCGAAGAGGGTCTAAAAAAAAAAAAAAAAGGAAGGAAGACCTTCACAATCATAAAATTCAAGCTGCAACAATCACAACATTCCCCATAGTCCTACAGGTATAGATTCACAGTTTATTATGGCAGCTGGAACATTTATTACTAAATTTATTCATTTAAGTTAAAATACAATTGTTTGAGTGTAGCCTCTAAAAACCATCAAGGAAAATGAGAGATGTCCATTTTAGTCTTACCAAGCTCAGTTTGCACATGCAAATGTTAAACAAATGTTAAGACATCCTGTGATGTGACATTGTACCGCTGTGCCTCTAAGACAGCCTCATAAACAGGATACAGTGCATTTCAAATGCAACATTTATCGTTTTTGTAGAAGGTACAATAGCGAGGACCCAGTAAAAAGCTGATTCAAAGGGCTTAAGCGTGGTGAGGAGAAGAGGAGCCATGCATGTACATAATATCGCCATAATTTGAGGTAAACAGTATTTGGAAGCTCCAGTTACTGGCAGAATGTTGGAATGCTGGCTGTAAGTGCACAATGAAGACCAAAAAATACAATAAAATAAATAAAAAGCACACAAAGCAGCAGTTCAAAAAGGTTATTGAAAAGTCAGCAAGCCAGACGGGCCAATTCAAACAAAAGACACTCAAGGGCCAATTCAAAGCAGGATGAAGTTTTAAACATCACTTACTTGACCCACAATTGCAGGTTACACACTGTAGATTGTCTGGATTTGTCCCACTGCTCATCAAAAATAGTCAACCTGCAATATTTTACGCAAGTAATCAGAAGCTCACGAGAGCTCGTGAACCTGTCTGTAATTGAGCACTCTCAATCACGGACTTGCAGATTGAGTAGCATTCTCTGTAGTTTTTGTGTCATCTGTAGACTTCCACAGACCTTCTCCAAGACAGCATGGAAATGCATCATATTTGCTGTTGCAAGTGTCAAACCCAGGACAGAGACTCAATATCAAGTCCAAAGGCCAAGAGAGTGTATTTTTTTTCTGGATCATTGCACCCAACCAGGAGTATTTAGCATCACTCTCAGACTTACTCCGTTGAGGGAAGAAGCTGGTTGTGTGATACCGTCTACACATGCAGTACAGACACACACACCTAAACATCACACGTGCTCCACTTGAGGGGCCTGTGAACCTCAGTTTGCCGGTAGCTATGATCCTCCCTGGACACAAACACACTTCATGTTGCTATGACCCTCTCTGTCCCTGCTCCTCCTTGTCTTTTTCAGCTGCTCTCATACATTTTTATAAGGGTTTTTATAATTTCTGTTTGTGCTGCCAAAAATTTCATTCAGGGGTATTACCCACTTCTTTCCCAATAGTGACGTCCAATGACAACCCTTTAAAATGCAGCAAGTTAACGTGTTTACTGAAGTTGAATCCAGACTCACTGCACTAAAAATGACATATTTGCCACAGGACCATAGCCAGGACTGCAGGCCTGTTCACAAAAAATGAAAAAACCCCAAAGAACAAACAACAACTGACCGCAGGCCTGGACACAGCCTCTGAATAATTGGGGGAATTTAAGGCTTTTGCAATGTAGAAAGGCCTAAAGTAACCCGTTTTCCAAGTAAGGGAAAAAAGGCTAAAGAAACATGACATTATTTAAACTATAAAGCAATTAAAGCTCAATTGCTTCCTGTGTTCGACCAAATGTCAACACAGTTTAGTTTGAAGGACTTTCTTTTTCTAGAGATTGGAAGGCAGCCATGTGCAGTTTGGCACCTGATTTTGGTTTAGTTTCAGTCCACACTGACAATAGACTTTGTTGGAGTTTGTCTTTTTTTTTTTACATTGAAGAACTGAGGCTACACACAGCTGTTGCTCATGTAGTTCAAATCATTAATTTTTGATTTTTAACCACTCCGTCTCAGTTGTTCTGTTCACACCTACCTGAGCTGTTACTACAGTCATTGCGAATCATTCATAAACTGGATTTTTTCACTTTAAATGCCGTTCACTGTGTTAACCTGCAAGGAGCAACCAGCTGCTTCTTGTTCTAGATTCTTTTCAGTATTTATTTTAACACCCTATATCCTTACTCGAAAGTCCTGAATTATTCAGTGGTTTGATACAGCATTCCAAGATTAAAGCTGTGAAATATTTGTGAAAATATAGGTCAAAAGTTGAGTGAAGTTGTTGTAAATATTTTACCCCCTCTATTACTGCATTTTACTGATTAAGTATTTGTAGGGAGGAGCTCCAAGTGAACGGGTAGGAAGCAAGTTAAACAATAGCTTCATCAGGGTCTAATCTAATTTACATGACTGTGTAAATTATAAAAAAATATTTCAATATTTGTGCCTGTCACATTGCTCTCTTCATGCGTAAAATTCAGTCAGAATATCTGCTGACTTTGACTTTTGACACCATGTAAACTTGACATGTTCCCTTCTTGCATATACAAGCATTAACCTGTTTCTTAAAGATATTTAGGTGAAGAAGATCTGGTTTCTAATAAAACCAATATACTATATAAAGAGGTTCAGACAAACTCAATGACTAACTTGTACAGTTGTTAAATGGAAAGAGATGAATTATAAGCAGGAGCAGCCCAGTCCAAACAAGATATTGTCCTTTTGGCCAGTGACCAAATGCACTGGAGCATTTCAGTGATTGCTGCCTGTGGGGATTTGAGGAGTACTGCGTTTGATTCTGTAAAAAGCCAAATGTCTGTGGTCCAGTGACCCATGTGGGCTACAGCTAAATGAAGATACACAACTCCCATCATGTGTTCTCATTCAGAATGGGGCCATCTGATGGAAGCGAAGGAGGAGGGGTTTAAATGTTCATTGTTTTCTACAGGTCAGTGGTCACCATCATCACGAAATGTGAGTGTAATGCACAATCAATCAATCCATCAACATCTTGTTTAAGCATAGAGTAAAGGATTTGTAACTCTGTGTGATTAGTTTTTTGTTCCTCTGCCCATTTTGTTAAGAATACATTAATGAATGATCCCGCGAAACCCAGATCTGACACGTTATCAGGTCAGACCATTAGTCCACTAACAGTGAGACCACAGCTTCGTCCAGTGAAAAGTGGCACGGCAGCTTCCCGATTCTGATAGCTGCCAACACAAGCTGTGATCTCCGAGAGAGTCGGGAGGGAGGGGGTAGTGGCAGATATACAGAAATAATGTGTTGTTTGGAGATAAAAACAGATGTGGAAGGAGGGAAACAAAAGACACTCAAGCTTTAATTGTATAATTCTGAAATGGTATCTGTAATCTCTTAAGCATGCCGCTGAGGTCTCATTTTTGCAGTCCCATTAAAAATAACCTTTAGCTATTTCTGTTGGTGATAAGAAGGGATTTCTTGACATAACCTTTTTATCAAGCAGAGCAGCCACACTGCTCTAACACTTTCAGTTCAACATGAACCACGGACACTTCCATTTCTTTCACAGGCAAGGCAACATGAAATGAGGAGATTATAATTATTATTTTTACATATGTAAATCTACAGAAAGCCAAAATTATTAGGCAATATACTTCATTCTGTTGCAAAAAACACAGTAATTGAAAGCACAAAGGATAAAACATTTGAGGCAAACTTCATATCTGTGAATATTATTCTATTTAGAATAAGAAAAGGCTCAAGGTTTCTGAGAAGTCTGTGCAACTGTGAACACATCTACTGCTTAGTTTATATTGGCTTCATGCTACACAACTGACATAGAATAGTAGATCAAATTAATTTAAAAACCTGAAAAGAAATAAATTCTTTAATTAATGAGGAATGCTGTAACACCATCACATGAACCCATCTCTGCTCCATTCTTTCACATTCCCTGTGAGTGACAGAGACACAGATGCACATCTGCTCACACATCTGTCTGTGCTCTCTGTATTTCCGTGTGTGGGATTCATTCTATGCTCCAGATTTGACCTTGGGCCTGAGGTTACATCACTGTGTGCTCTACTAGTTTATATCAACGAAAACACACACTCTCACAAAAGGAGATGAATGGTGGTGACAGTGCTGCTTCATAGAAACCAGAGTGGCCGAGAGAGAATTACTGTTAAACAGCTGCTGTGTTTAGTCTGCATGTCAGCTAATCCAATTTTGGCAGCTATTCTCCAGCCACATTTTAACAATAATATACACACAGTTTAGCCAAAACATTAAAACCACCAGGGCTTACAAATGTTGTGACTTATCCATGTGTAACAGGGATAATAAACTATTTGTTCTAGAGAATTAATGCAGTTATTTTCAAATAGTAGATTAACTCATTACCCAGAGCCACTGTTAGGCTGCCCCAGTAACTCTTTAAAAATTGAAAATGCTGCAGCATGATTACTGACTGGGATTGGTAAGAGAGATCATATTTCACCTTCAATAGCTTCTCCATTGGCTTCCCATTAAATGTAGAATAGAATTTAAAACTCATCTTCTTACCTATAAAGCTCTAAACGGTCAAGCTCCATCATACCTAAAAGATCTCCTAGTACCAGATCATCTTAATAGACCACTTCGGTCCCAAAATGCAAGCCTACTTATGGTTCCCAGAATTTCCAAAAATAGAATGGGAGGCAGAGCCTTTAGCTATCAAGCTCCTCTCCTGTGGAACCAGCTCCAAGTCCAGATTCGGGAAGCAGACACCCTCTCTACTTTTAAGACTAGGCTCAAAACCTTCTTCTTTTACTTTATTATGTAAAGTGCCTTGAGATGATTTTGTTGTGAATTTGCACTTTATAAATAAAGGTGAATTAAATAGAACTGTTAACTGTAGGTGAGCTGAAAAAAAGTCCCATGGTCACATCTGGTTTTACATGGTTCATATAACTTCTGTAACTATGCATCACAAATTAGACCTAAAGACTATTTTCATTGGTGTTAACTATCTGTTTTCCTCTGAGCAGACCTCATGATGGGATCTTGATCAAAATATACAGTTGAAAGCAGGAGCAATGTGTAAATATGTAAGGCAGACGTTTTTACCTCTGATGAGTCTGCCCAACTCTTGGTCAGTCAAACCTTTACTCAAATCTAGAGTTGCTGGCTCCAGCTTCACATTTCTCAGTCGTATCAAGCTCCTGATCTCCGACTACATCTGCGTCAAGCCCATTGAAACAAACATACACACCAGGTTTTTTCAGCATTTACCCCCATCCACATTAAAAAAAAGGCAGAAAATGGGCAAGTCTCCTTCTATTGAGCATAGGTGGAGGACTGACAACTAAGACAACCTTGGAAATTAGCAAAAAAGAAGCAGCACACATTTCTATAGCACACATGAACAAACCAACCCAGGTTGATGATTGACTGAGAACTCATTGATCGGGGAGTTAAACAGAATATTAGAGCAGAAAAGTTAACTCAAACTAAAGAACCATGATGACCAAGCATTAGCTAATTCTATGCATAACCCACAATACACAGATAATTTTCTCATTTCCCAGAACAATAGTTAAAAAAAAAAAACAGCACTGTCCAACTTAATTCATTAGCAAGGAGGGACAGACTAGAGCCAGTTTCAAGGTCCTTGTCTTTACTTCCTACAAGTTGCAATGAACAACAGTGTCACCCTGAACACCATTTTTGAAAAGGACATGTTGCAGCAACTTAGTTTAAGCATCGTCTTTAACATGTGAGTGATCTCGGAGATCAATGCAGTCCAGAAGTGCAGACGGAAATCTCTCAGTGCAGTAAAGCCTGGACACAGTCAACCAACATTTATCTTGAGCTTCAGCCCCTCCAGTCAATAGCAAACCAGCATCACTTGCCTCAAACAGCACGATTGTTGGAAGAAATGTGACGTCATGTTTATGTCTCCTCTTTGTCTTCAAGCAGATGCTATAATAAAGATGACCTTTTATTTCCTCCTATCAAATTCTTGGAGTCAGTCCTTCTAGACAACAATCACAGCCTTATTTGCTCAGTTTTATGGTTATACATCACACTGCCTCAGCATAACTGTCTGTATCCTTCACTTTAACATTGTCTTTGACTCATCACTGAACAGTCCTTTTCTCAGAAAAACCCCAATAATGAAGGTGTCAGTATCTGTAAAACTGACAGCAGTATTGGCAGCAACAGTAAAGCCCTCTGTCTTTTTTCCTGTTTCTTTCAACATGTCACTCCCTGTCCCCATGTAAACAGTAGGCCTAGTGTATTCATGGGCTATGAGTGAACAACAGCACCACTAGGGTCAACATCAAGCCGGCCTATTGTAACACAGGCCACCATGGTTTGTGCAACATGCTGCCCACCGTGGACTCATGTCATGGTTGTTGTTTTGTTTGGAGAGTCATGTTACCAGTTTTGCATGTAATAAACCGTGAATCAATTCATGAGAGCTTTTATATTGCACAGCACAAATTTGGTTCAACAATATCCAGACCCACTGCTTAATTGCATTGTCACTGAGTGGGTTTACATGGACTCAGATAAGCAGGTTATAGTCCGCTTTCTATGGAAAAAAGATTTCTTTAAAGTCATGTAAACAGGAAGGCTTGCTTCCAAAATTAGGGATTCGGGAAACCTGGTTTCTCCAGGTAGATTTCCATCAGAGAACGCAGATTTCTTTGTCATGTACGATCACTGGCCACTTTATTACCTCTACAAACTAATACAATCCAATACAGCAGCTCTGAAATGAATTGTACTTGTATAAGATTTCTATTTATTTCTCAGTTTTTAGGTCAAAGCTGTCAGAAAGGTGTTAATTCTATTGTTTTATAAAGAGCTGGTTCCAATGCTTTGGCCTTCAATTCATTCTAAATAGGGTAGGGCCAAAACATTAGAACCTTCTCTTCACTTCAGTACGACTTCACAACTCACTATGACCTTATTAATAAACTGTTAAAGTTACTGTGTCTTCGCTCTCTACATGCTATAAAAAACTAAACCCATCCTATTAAACCTTATTCATAAGAAACATGCAGTATAAACAGCATGGATGAGTTATCAGAGGTAACTGCAGGCTGTGAGAGGTCACCTCACAATGAGATACGATGCAAATTGAAAATGCGTCTGCTGAAGGTTTAGATGCCGAGAAACAGCCAACTGTGCTCTGTGGATACGCAAAGGAGGGTTGGGTGGGTAAAAGGGTCCATGGTTTGAAAAGAGAGGGTTAAAATCAAAGAGGCAGAATTAGGAGAAAATGAGAAAGCAAGTGGGAGGTACAGTAATGGACAACTGTTGTGAGTGAAAGCACTGAAGTCAAGTCAAATTTATTTATAGAGCCAATTTAAAAGCAACAAGCGCTGACCAGTGTGATTTTCACAGGGAAATGGAACTGTCAGACTCAAGTTTAAAAGAAGACAAACAAAGCTTAAGTTGGAGTGGTTGAAAGATCAGGCAAATTAGAACAATTATTTCAATGAATTCAATATAACTCAGATATATGTAATCTGAGGGGTCTGGATGTACAGTGCAGCAGGAAATGGGACGAGGAGATCTACGGTGTAAGCTGTGAGCGAAGCTATTCAGTGTTTAAAAAAAAGACCAGAGAATCTTGAAGTCAGTTCAATGTTTAACAGGGAACATGTGAACATGATTAACTCGTAATCATCAAGACGAACGAGAACAAACGTGAAAAACTGAAATGCTTATAAGACTCCTACTTTAATAGCTGATGGTAAACAAACTCACCTTTGATTATCGGATTTGAAGTTTTTATGACCTCAGATGTGCTGCACTTTTGTGATGCAGCACATTTTAGTGACTCAGTTGTTCCTCTTTTAGCTAAGAAGGATGAATGAAGCCAAGTATTGTTTGATTATGGTTTCTGTAAATGCAGTGTTTTTTTCAACCATACAGGGCTAAATCTGCAGTACGGTTGTGTATTGATTACAGGTGTGGGAGGTGATATCATGCAATTAATAACATGCTTCAGGAACTGGTGCAGTTCAAAATGCATGAACCTCGTCAGTATGTTCTAGCTGTCAGACAGCTTTACATCACTGTGTGTGTGTGTGTGTGTGTTACTAATGTGCCTTGTATTTTCTAACGTTTCCCTCGTGGTTTGGCTCGTGGTCAGGTTTCTGACAGCTTCATCCCTGACTCTCAAACTACCTCACAACACTTTCACACAGCACATGAAATATTTCCCAAGGTGCTTTCTGTCTCCGTCAGCATGTGAGCAAACATCTAATAAGACATCACAGCTGCAGTTCTGGACTAACAACTTGGAAGAACGAGGCCTGCAATTATGCAAAGTGTCCAAAACACACCACTGGGCACAGCGGTAAAAAGTGAACACACTAACCACCCTCCTGCCCGAAAAGCAAATCCTGGACTTTGTCTTATCATCTGTTCAGGGTGCTGAACTAATCCTAAAACAGATTCTCCCCAGGCATCGCCTGTCACAACATTTGCGTTCGTCTTCTGCTCCCTAAAAGCCTCATTTTTCATAAAGCTCTGGTTGCTTCAGATGGGCTGGATAATTTTAAATGAGCTGGGTAGCTGTGAATGGACCGCCCACACACCTGTGAGAAGCTCTTGAAGCATATCAGGCATGAGTGAGGAACACATGCCCAGCAACACTTCAGGTCCTTTAGGGCATCTTTTTATTTGAGTAATTGAAGGCACCCCAGCAGAGGCACATGATGGAATATGTTGCTGCTGCTTTACACAGATACAAAATTTCACCATTTTCCAAGGCTGCAGATGGGAATGTGATGTGCATGGAGGTGCATTTTTCTATTCTGAATAAAGATGGGCTTGAAACCTAGTAAGCGGGCGCGAGGCTTTTGAAGTGTTACGTATTTCAGTCACGCTCCGTCAGAAGAATATGAAGATACCACCAAAAGCACCACGCTGAGAATGTTTCAGACCTTAAATTGAATTTGGTGTGTTGGATAATTCAAATTTTTGAAGAGGTTTCTATTTCTGTCTAAAATCCTGTGTCAGTCCAAACTGTTTAAACTCTGACATTTACAGTAGCAGCCAGGTTGCATCCATCTGAAGGTCTCCACATGACCACCTCCATCCCTCCCTTTCCAAGTGTGAGAGAGCCTATGGTGTCCGTCAGGTGAAAGTCCATTGTTGACCACATCGAGAGGCAATATGTCATGAGGTTACTTACTTTTAGAAACTGAATTTGATTAGGATGTAAATCTGGAGATCACATCTTTAATATAAGATACTTCTTTTTCCATAGAAGATGACAGTTTTTCAAGCTACTTGAAGCTTAATTCATTATTAGGAAAAACACTTATTCTAGGGGTTTAGCCTGATTGCAGGACTAAGTTAGCACGATACCGGTTTTTTAATCCTTTTGATCTAGACTGGCTAGTCCTTGCTGATCTTAGAGAGTTAAGAGGGAGATGGTCTGCAATTTTATAGAACTTTTCTACCCGTTGGTACTGAAAGTGCTTTAAACTGCTTCCTATTTATCCATTCACACACACCTATGGAGGGCGGCCAACACTCACCAGGATTAACCAAGTTGGGGTTCAGTGTCTTGCTCAAGGACACTGACACGTGTTTTTTGTGTCATATCATATGAACTATACCAGTACAACAGAATTAGGCATTGGTATAGTAGCTCTGTGCTTACATGTGTTAGTGTTACTATGTACAGACAACATGGACAAGTTAAAAGTGCAGAGATAATGTAGAACTATTGCAGCAAAACAGGAGGAAAGACCTGCTCCCTATGTAGGTATAAAAGGCTCCTTGTGACAAAGAAAATGCACTAATTTTTAGGTGATAATTATGCACAAATGAAAACATAATTATGAATACTATACCACAATTCTTTGAATAGATCCTTTGAAATCTGCAGCTTTAAAGAGTCAAACCACTCATTTAGAACTAATAAAGGCTTTTAAGCAGGCCCAGTGGCCACTGAACAGCACCTTTGGGAAAACCCTGACGTTTGCCCTTATGTTCTGACTATAATCTTTTCATAGACAAACACGTGAGCTAGCATTCACGTTAGGGATATTTGACATGTTTAGAAACCACCAAAATACACACCGTACAATTTACAAATGCAAGGACTCTCCGATTGTGAAGATCATTGGGTTCATTTTAACGATGCCTGGTAACAGAAGAAGGGTTTCATCACAGCCGCCTGTACACTGGCTGTGTGAAATGCAAACTGTTTTCCATTTGGTGTGTTTGACCAAATGTTTGCATGTGATTGTTCATCTGTGAGGGGTGTTTAATGTTGGTGCCAGCGCTATTGTTGAATATGGTTGGGTCTGTCTTCGCATTATCATGGCTGAGTGGGCCTGGGGCTGAGTGATGAATCAGGAACTTAATAATAAGCAGCTTATGTAAACATTACTATTCTGCCTCAGCAGCCACATGCTGAGGGAAAACAGACCCGTCTGATTCTAACAGAAACAATCGTTCTGAGAGTTTTCACCAATATGACTATATTTACATTTGTAGTGTGAAGCACATGTACATACATACTCTGTTAATGGCTACATTTAGAGAACAGAAGCATTTTACTCCTTTTTGATTGCATTAAGTAATAATGTAGATCCCATGATTTTTTTTTAATTAGTAGAAAAGCAACATAAAGATTGCACATATATTTTTTAGATATTTAAAAACATGTGTTTCACTCAAAAACAAAAAAGACATTTGAACCTCTGTAATGTCAAAACACATCCAGCAAGAGCCAAACACACGCTAAGGTTATTTAAGTCTGATACAGCTGAATCCAGGCTCACATGCAGAGAATATGTTGAGTGGTGTACATAAATATTTAAATTCCAACTTTTAGCCATGCAAAATAATGAAACAGTGTGTGTCAGATGAGATAAAAGACACTTCTTCTGCATTTAGTCTCGTCTTTTGATTCCAGAAAGCAAAATAAAATGCCACCACCTTGAAAACACCACAAATACTTTGGCTTGATAGGAAAGCTAAAGCACGACATGCATGCCAGGCCTAGGTAGGGTGGCTGTGCTGCAATTAGACTGCTTTTCAGAACAGGGCTTTACTCCAAAGTCAGTTTAAGAATGTGTGATCGTCATACCTGCATCCAAAAAAAAAACCCCTCCATGTTAGGACAAGAAAAAGAAAAACACACTAATTTCAGTGCTTTCTAAAACATAATTATAGTATTGCTTTAACATGTATTCAAACTTCTTGGGGTGTTTGGCATCAACACTTTTAATACAAATGTAACTTCTTGCCAACTTCTTAGGGCAATAGCATTTTAAGACGGCTGCAATCTCAGGTCTGCATGATGACATGACACCAATGAATGACAGTGACATGGAACCGGGAAGCAGTTTTTTGTGTATGTAGCCAACACATGTTCACAAACAGCACAACAGACAGCCACATGCAAACCTACAGGCCCTCACGAATAAACCCTGCTGTGCGCAAAGGGATTATGGGCAGACTTGTGTGTATTTGAGTGGCCCTTCTCAAATGACTACTATTCTAGGGTCAGTTTACATGTACGTTCTAATGCACGAGGTACATCAGAGAGGTGGGCGAGTGAGTAGGTTGGTGGATACAGGGGGTCTCAGACACACAGAGGTGATGTTACTGCAAAACATCTAGCTTTTTGAATATAAAGTTTCGAATATTGCTGTCACATATGAGTGGCTGATGTTTGGTGTACGTTATACGTAATAAAAACCTTATGGGAATAAAATGGGAAACCAATCTCCGAGTAAAACTTTGACATTGATGGAGAGAAAAGCAGTAACGTGGACATTTACACCCAAGCAGAAAGACATCCAATATGTCTGAGCTCATGAGAAATTCCAATAAAATATAATGGACACTTTTTAATTGTCAAAGCTAAACATGTACCTCTGCCTCCTTTACCCCATCAATAACCTAATGAACGATGAGAGTGGATGTGGCTGCAGCATAGCTACTTACAGAGGAGCAGAGGTCATCCACACACACAGGAGGGATGAAGGGGAGGTGGGAGGGACAGGCTGGTGCCTCTCTTCAGGTTTCCCTTTGCTTCCCAGGTGTCACTCTCAGAGATAAATCCGCAAGATGCAGGCAGCTTTGTCACCGTGGTGGACTGATGACTTGGCAAGAAGATGGGAAAATGGACTGACCTGTCCGCAAGTCCCTCAGACAGCTTGCCCCTCCGCCCTCCCTCCGTCCTCCACAGTCCTGAAAGCTGCCTCACTGGCCAGATAACAGGAGAGCCTAAATGAAGAGACGGAGATAGAGTGGACACAGCTCAGGAGAGGCGAAACTGCTGCTCACTAGGCTTTTATAACCAGCCGGTGGCTCCTCCCTCACCAGTCTCTAACTTTGGCCCTCCCCTGTTGGTATGGCAACGACCAATTGCCACTCAGCATAGCACAAGCCTCCTCCTCTCTCCTGTCCCCCTCATCCACCTCCCTCTTAGCCAGCCTCTGGTGCTGACAGGGTTGTCACACACCAGCAAGAGCAATGAAAATATGTGTGCATGTTATTCTAAAAAACTAAATAAATAATGCTTCTGTCTTTGTGTACAGATGCAGCGTGTGTGTATGTAAGTGTAGGTGGATGCTGTACATGTCTGTGTGTGAGTGCACATGGGTTTGCATTTTCTTAATTTGTGCAGTGCTCACCTATTGGATCTATATTTATACCTCTTGTGATATAAGTGGCTCGGTTAGTCATTCCATTAGCACAGATTAAAGTACAACATCGTGACAGGTGAAAAAACAAACAAACCGCTTGCTGAGAGCACTGAACACACAGCGATAAGTTGGAGTAACAGTGCTAGACTTTCAGAGCATGTGCCACAAATAGATACAGTATATAGAGCCTCACTACTATTCCACTAAAAGAAGGTCTCAGATATATTTGTGCATTTATTACAGCACTAATAAAGAGACCAGGGTGTCATTTTGTGTTACCTTGTTGTTTAGTCTGAAACCCTCCACGGCTCATTTCTACTTCTAGATATGTGTAGTGTTGTTATCCTGCCCTAACCAAAAGTAAACCATCTGTTTTCCCAATGTTACTTAAGGGTCCCAGGTTTATAGTTAAAATTTAAACTAATCAGTAATTTGTCAAAACCATCTCAGTCCAGATTTTAGATATATTGACTTTTATTAAGTGCAACTGTGGCAGGTCAGTTTCCGTCTGGTTTGTCTTTGAATGGTATTTTCTGATAAAATGGAACATTCTTCACTTTGAACCTAATACTAATGCTAAATTAGTTTGTTAATAAAATACAATAAGTGTGTCCAAGCTTTCACTGGAAGAGAAGCAGTTCCACCCTGAACACGTCTCCTGTCTTTCTCTGAGTCAACACTGACAGACACACACAACAGACAACCTCACACCTCCCGGCAATTGAGAGTCACCAGTCAGCCTAACGTGCACGTCTTTGGGCTGTGGCAGGTGTCGTGAGGCTAGGCCACGTCCTGCAGAGAGCAGGGGCAGACGCACTGCTACGTCCAAACCTATTAGTTGTTCCGTCCAGCTGTCTGAATAGTGCTGTTGTTGTCTAGTTGTGTGGACAGATCCAAAGCACCACAGACTGAGCTAAAACAGAATGAAACCGTAACAGTTGTTTGATAGCACTTAACTTTGATGTTTCTCTCCTAAACTTAGATTTTATTGCTTGTTTGTTCCTCACTTGTAAATCGCTTTGGATAAAAGTGTCTGTCCAATGCCTAAATGTAAATATAAAACTGTGTGATACTTACCAAATGTTCATGTGTGGCAGCAACAAGGCACAGGCCTAAATTTTCAAACAGGAAGGAGGAAGTTTGAAAGCTCTTTATAGCTGGGGTGGATTAGCCTGTACCACCCTGGCTTGAAAATGGGGGGGGGGGATGATTTTGTGAGGAAATAGTCTTAAGAGTGCCCCTAATAACATCCATTGCTAAGCTTCTCCTGTGAGACAAATTAGAATAAAAAATTGAAGGAGTTCATACTGTTTCTAAAGAGAAGGGGTAATAGATTGTCTTAATTGATTCATAATTAATGGTGGTTTGTCTTTGTAGGAGGGGCTTCTGGCTTCAAGTAGCAGCAGTTCAGATGTGAACACTGGGTGAAGAAGGTCCGGCTTGCCCTGCTGGTGCCACAGCCGAACCGGGGACTGTCTAGTTGTTAGACTCGTTGCTACTTGTTGCTGCCCTATATGTAAAAAAAGTGAGCCGGTTTTTGCATTGTAAAAGACTGCAGTCATTTATTGTCCTTGTTGTTTCGCCTATCTACATTAAAGCTTTGCTGGTGGTAAAAAGTCAATTATGTAAAAAAATTTTTTTTGAAGTTTTGTCTGTATGTTGTCCACACACAGGCCTCCTACAGCTTGTCCACCCCGTCCATTCATACTTGGATCAGATGTATGACAAGGGCTATATTTGAATCCTTTGAACGGCCCTCTTATTGTAGACATGAATGTGCTGGAGGGACGGCCTGCATGTCAACAGAGATGGACTCACTTGAAAACAATGAGAAAGAAGACATCTATCACACCAAGACATTTGTTTCTTCTATTTCTTTTCATGTCACTCATGTAGTAGAATTTGCAAGAGAGTAAAGTTTAATATTACGTCCACTTTGATTAAAGCAGCTCTTTGATTCAATTTGTGCTACAATCAAGATGCTTGTCGCACGTACTTGTCTGGCTCTGGCTTGTGCTGCGTCATGGCATGTTTTTTGGACTTCTGGAAAAATCCAGCCTTTTAAAGAATGTATCTCCCATTGACTGATGTGCCAGCAGCCATTCATTTCCACAAATTAACTTACTCAATTTTTGACAAGGAGACTTTGCTTCACATATGAGTAATTTGTGTTCACTAAAATGCATGTGCTCATTGTTGCTGTTTGCTGTGTTCTGTGCACACTGCAGAGGAAATGCTATTGTACGAGAGGAACCTGTAAAACAAAAAAAACACTAAATCCTGAAACTAGTCAAGTCAAGTCAGCCTTATTTACTCACTTGTAAGTCGCTTTGGATAAAATTGTCTACCAAATGACTAGATGTAAATGTAAATGTAAATTTATAAAGCACTCGGTAAACTACACAATACCCATTCCAATGTTTTATCTACAAAACAACTGAAGACTTCACCATATAACTACTTGAGCAATTTTCATTTTCAAATCCGGATCACTTGAATACAAACGGATGTAACAAGACAAGTAACGCGTCACTGAGTTACATACATGTAAAAACGTTGGATTCTGCTGCCATTGCAGGGGACGGTGCTTCCCTAGATGCAAAGCTTTTTTTTTCTTGGTCAAATTTCCACAACACAGAAACTTCTGCTGTTTACATTTAGGCAAATGATTTGTACCTCGTGACCAGAGAAACACCATTCTCATGTGATGACAGTACTTGTTCTGTACAAGACGCACCCATGATAAGACTAGCTTTATAATTCAAAGGCAGGTGGCATGACTTTTAATATCAGCAAATCTCTACGTCAGTGTTTTCATAATGATACACGGTTAAAAAAAAAAACGGCTTTTGGCATAGATCATGCTTCATTTTATTATCCATCCCTCATTTTATTGCCAATCATACTGCTCTGTCTATGTTTTGCATCTTGGCAACTCTGACAGATCTCACCTGCTGTGAAGGTCTGTGACATCATCGGCTTAATTGAGCTGCCTCAGTAATCCGCTGGCAGATGTGGAACTTATCCAGCTGTGATTTCTTCGACATCAATACTTCCTCCCAGAGATGGTTTTGAACTAAAGCCAAAAACTAGGAACTGCCACAAAATCTATCGATTCTACAACTGTTTACATATTTGTACATAAAAAAAATGTTCCTTGCATGTTAGAGGACAAATGACCCGAACAAGGTAAAGCTCAGAGTTGCACTTGTTTTTCACAGTTGCAACATATCTTGACTTACAGAAATTGTTGAAGCTGCAAATAAATATGAAAGTGTTCAGAAATGTACAACTACTGTAATAACTACTAAATTGTATATGCATGTTGGCATTGTATTGCATGGCTGTACTGTGTAAACACATACACTTTCAATATTTGAAAAGAATTGTTTTGTGTATGCGATGCTGCTGACCTTAGAAAGTGCAGCTTTCCAAAAATCCATCCAAAAACAGTTAAACAGCCTGCTCTAATACCAGGTATGGAGAATTTCATACACTGCAGCGAGGAATTATTCAGGGTGGACAGGTGCGCTTTCATTTGAGATGATTAATTGCAAATTAATTGCATGGTTTATCTACACACAAATGGCTGTGCAAGTACATTTCTCATCAGTGTACAACAGATAACTGAGTGAAACTACCTATATTAATTTCTACAGCAAGCCACATATGATACAAGGACAACATAAAAAATAGTAGTGATACTATCACTGAGCTGAGTTTAAAGTGATTATAGCAATCAGTCTCTGATCCCTTTTTCTTCTCCATTTGACGTGGTTCACTGGTGCAGCTGTTAGAAGGAGGGGGGCTGGTTTAGTTTTGAGGCTGCTAATAGCTTCCACCAGAACTTGTACCAGCTGAGGTACTGAGCTGCGTGAAAAATCAGGCTAAATGGTTAACGTAACATAACCGATACACACTCTTAGAAAATCACCCATCTTACATTACGTACTCACAAAAGAATCATTTTGTCATATATGATCATTGCATATACATTGGGTTATACGTAATATACATTATACATTATATAATAGCATTATACATTGCTATTATACATTGTTTTGTGAGAATATGTAATATACATATTCTCACAAAAGAATGATCGTTGTAATGAACTGTGCTGAGGAAAACCCACTCAAACCATCACGTTGTGTCAGTTGGCAGCAGGGTGCACCACTGATGCACATCAGCTGTCTCCTGTTTTCATGTCAAACACGTCAGCATGCACATATGAGTGGAATGTAGGTGATGCTGCCCTGTAGAAAACAGCCATCCATCCATCCATCCATGTATCCAACCAACCAACCAGCCAATCAACCAACAACCATGCGAATTCTTGACAGGCTAATTGCTGAGGTCACGAGTGGCGAAGTGCTCTTGGTGTTTCTTTCCTTGAAACTCCTAGAATGCAGCAGCACATGTGGTGAGTCCTGAAGCAACCTGTGGCAACATCCAGGATCGTCCAGGTGTGGCGTTATACACGGATTCTGGAAGCATCACCATGGAAGGGGATCCACAGCTTTAGAATCAATTCACTGCAAACTGACATCAAACATGTCATTGTCAAAATATGTTTTCTATTATTAATAATGTTTTAGGTGTCTGTAGTCTATTAGACACACGGAGCCTGACATTGTTTATGGCATTATCATTAAAAAAGAAAAAAATAATACTTTCTACAGCCCTTTAACTTACTTTGTGTTTAATTGAATTGAACCATCATTTAAAAACCATTCTGTTCTGCTCTATAATTACCTCTGCACTGTGCCACTATTACACAGTCATTCTTTACACTTTCTGGCAATAACTAGGCGAATAATGAAAAAGCTTTTTTCTGCGACAGTATATCTTTTAGTAACCAATTCAAACACAATTAACTTGCAGATTCACTGTACATTTGAGACTTCTACAGCTTTAACAGCTGCATAACTAACGGGGGAAACGGTTCACTGCATAACAGCAACTGTGAGAAGTGCAAACACAGCGACAACACTACACAAACATGGACACAAATGAAGTATCTGACTGTTTAGTTCTTTTTTTTCAGCTCACTCAATGTAGATAATTGACAATTGAGTTAGTGTCTACTTATTTATATATATGTATCTACCTTACAACCATAGTATTTAATAATAATACAAACCTGTGGATATAAAGTCTACATTTATTTTCAAATATTACCATATAATAGGTAAAGTTATAATGTTGTGGTGTGCACAGGGCATATTGAAGCAAAGCATTAACTACTTGTCTGCAAAGATGAAGATGACACTTAAGAAGGGGTTACTAGGCCATCTGCAGCACGACCCCTATGATGCTACCATGACAATTAAAAATGAACCAATAAATTGAGCCACAGATGTGTCATTGCCAACAGGTTTTTTGTTTTCACCTGATTTGACCTCCTATTGCTATTCTTAATGAAACAGTTTGTCACTGTATGCTGGCCTCCTCTGATGCCTGTGTTCTCTTGGTTTCCCACTTACTGTACATGAGGAAATAATAAATTGGGAAAGATAGTAAGTGCTTTCTTCTTTTTGCATGATTTGAAGCTGCGTTCAAGGACCTACCTTCAATGGTTGATTGACGGATAGCATTGTCAGTATTGTTTCTGTGCTTCAGCTGTGTTGGCTCCAGTTTGGTTTAAACAGCTCCTTGATTTGGCTTCTGTTGGAATCACAATGACTGCGGCAAGTGGAATTGAACTGAGCCCTTTACAACTACCAGTCTTTCTTTGCAAGTAACACAGGCCTCCTTTCAACACGAAAAAAACGGTCAAGAGTTTTGTATTGTACCGTCGTGAAACTGCTGAGCCTTTGCCAAGAGGCCAAGTACAAACAACTTGTACATCGATCTCCAATACATTCGATCAAGAATGGATAAATATAAACTAAAATATGTGCATATAACAGAGTAAAAGTAACGAACACGACAGACAACAACAGGTAACAAGAGTCCACAAACAAGGAATAAACAGATCTAGGAAACTGGTGATTTGACACAGAGAATCAAGGACCGGGCAGGGAACTGTGGGGTGTAAACAGGAACAAGGAAAAGTGACTGAAATAAAGTGACTATCATCTGCAAGTGGGGTGGGCAATTACAACATAAAGATGATGCTATATGGAAACAAAGACTAAATGAAGTCAGGATCATGCAGGGATCTCCTCTGACAGCCCAGTATTTGTCTTACCGGGAAGAAATATATTCAGTCTAGTGTAATTAATTTTAGGCCCTTAGACGAGACATCCCAAGCCCTTTGCTGTAAAGGTACATATCTGAATGGTTCCTACCATTGTTCATGTTTAAACAAGATTTTAAAAAATTTATATGTGAAAAGAATAAATATCAAAACATTCAAGAGTACTAACATTTATTTCTCCCAAGGATTGTTTGCTTAACTTTTAAACACACATCCTGTTGCACACAGACTTCATGAATGCAGGGTTAAAGTAAAATCAGTTAGAAAAGCAGCTGCACGGCCAACAAAGGGAACCAACAGGCAGGCTACAAGCCAGACAGCGGGTCCAAAAACCAGCAGGAAAAGTGAGCCTGTGACCTCACAAGTCAACCGCATTGCAGGCTGGCCAAGAACAATGGCTAAGGGGCAGGGCTACACAGAAATGTGTGTTGTTAATAAAGAACAAATGAGGACTGAACCAAGAACAACCTGATAGCTGTAAGTATTTAACTGTTAATACTGGCTGTTGGTTAATCACGGTTAATAGCACTTTAATATTAACTTTATGTTCAGCTGAACTGAAAACATCTCTGAATGTACCTGAAATATTCCTGTTCATTTGTCAAGGCGTTTCGTTAAAATGTCATAAAAACATCACAAAATGCTTTTTTTTTTTCCCAGAAAAGCTTTTGCAAAATCAGGCATTATAGGCATCAAATCAGAAAAGGCGGGACTGGTGGCAGCGACAAGTTAGGATGAGAGAGGATATGGTGTCATGAGCGGCGCAGGTGAAATCCACCACCATTTATTTGCAGTCCTTAGAATCCCTCTGTATCACTTCCTGCCATGATTATTTCTGTCAACTCCGTCACTCATCACCAGTCCTGATTGTTGTCACCTGCCCCCCTGCTTAATTGAATCGGTTCTTGGATTGTCTTTATTGGATCTTGGATGGTGTAGTTTGGGTTCCAGAACTGTGAATATCTGCTTGCTCACACCTACCTGTGTTTTCCTGCACTGTAAAATGCTCACCTGTACTCTGAGCTCTCCCACAGTAACATCACACCACGAACCTGCAGCCTGCCACCCATCTCTGGTTCCTCCTGAACTGCTCAGCCACCGTCTCACCTCTGTTCTGGTCCCGCCATTTTGTCTGGATCTCGACCACTCACCTGTCCCTCCGACTGAGCTCAGTCTTCCTTCGCTGTTGCCTCCTTTTTGTAGGTAGCCCTTTCTGGTTCCTCTGCATCTTTTTGGCCCTTGCCTCTCTCTGTCCTCAGCGTCCAGCCTCTCCCCCGGCTACTCAGAATACTGCCATCATGAAACTGTACTTGCCAACTTTCAGATTATCGTTCGACATTCAGTTTTTGTTGACAATAAACATTTTTAATTTCCCTGCTGTGTTCTGTGTTTCTGGGTCCAAATACAAAACCACTTAGTGTTACTGTTTTGGTTGTGTAGGATTGAGTCCAGCATGCATCTGTAAATGAAATCATCCTTACCTGGTTTTATTGTGCTTGAAAGACGATGTTACTGCAATATGCTCAATCGCAAACAATTCACAGTCTGTAAAAATGGTGATAAAAACTTTATTTTCAGCTGAGACCAGAAAATCCTTTTTGCCCTAAAAGTGTCTGTAAGTAGCTTTTACTAAATTCACCGTACTCACAGATTCATTTTAATTCCTCATTTGTACATGGTTCAGGAAATGAGGTGAAAGGGGCTTTACGTGAATTTCAATGTTCTCTGTACCAGGTCACACCTCTTATATTTAGGTCCTTTAAGTCACTGACAGCATGACACAAGGCCTCACATTAAACGTTTATTGTGAGTTATTTGTGTACACTATAAAAACACAAATACTTAACTTTGAAGTATTCGCATGACTTGTAATAAACTTTAGTTCATGTGAACTTACACATATCAAACCCCACACAAATAAGCATGAACCCACATACCCACAGCCATCACTTTATACACAACCCTGAGCAGGGCACGGCCGAAACCCTCGGTCTGAAACATTCCCAGTGTAATTACACCGCCCTTGTCCTTCTATACAGGTCCAATCTGTCTCTGTCTGTCTCTCTCTTCCTTGCACACACACAGGCACAGAAGGACATAGCGTACAAGCACACAGCACTGGAGAGGATTAAAATGGATCCTGGGGAGCTGCTGGCATCGAGGAGCCTGTTTATTGTTTGATGAGCAAACATGGATCTCTCTGTCTCTCATTACGTCTCTGATTCCGTTTTCCCTCCTTCTAACCCGACACAGCTGCAGGTATGGAGGTAATGAACAACACATCATTCATGCTATGGTTTTAGGACAACATCTAAAAAAAGTAAATACAACGACTGAGCATTAACGCTGAAGAACTTTGTTGATGAAAGCGAGCATCAGCGTGACATGGAAACGTTGGAAATATTGTCCACAGTCCTTAACTGCATAACGTTGAAGGGTTTTCCTCTTTGCAATTGATTTATTGAATTTGTGTTTCTTCTGAAACACAACTAGTCAAAACTAGTTATGAAAAAAGAAAGATGTTTGGGTGTCAAAAATTTATCACATCATATTCAAAACCATCAGTGGGCAGGAGCATAAATTATCTGTCAAGCTGTAATTTATTACAATCAGGGTGAATGTTGCACAATGATCCACACATCCCCTGTCTTGTCTCTCTAAATTCCTGGATCAAACTGTGTTAAAAATTCCGTGAAATTGTATAAGACTTTGCATTATTTTTTGATTCAAATTAGTGAATTGTCTTTCAACAAGTGCTAAATGTGTTTTATTCAACAATATATTTCAGTTATAGCCTAAAACAATCTGCGATGACACTATCAAACTAGGCTAGTTTGATATGTTAAATTGAGACTTTAGACTCCTCTGTGGTCACTAGGTCCGCACACTTACAAAGTGTTTGTAGTGAACAGCACAGGGACATCGTTTAAATTTAAAAAGTCACTGTCTGATGAACAACCATCGTTTAACATAGCGTGACTAAACCAAAGCTGTTGAATCAGGATAAAGATAATACACCAGCTGTATGATTGGCCCTGAACTACAAACCAGTCTGTTGGTAAAACCGTCTAGTTACTTGGAGCTGCTGGTTTCATGTGTGGACACAGCAGGCTATCCTGGCAATGTAAAATATTTTTGCAGCACCAAGTAGAGCTATTTTAGGTGACTTTTTAATAAACGTGCGTCTTAAAAATGCAGAGGTCCCGACCTCTTAGACCTCAATTGTGGATACGACCATGATGCCATGATTGCCAACTGCTGGGTTCACCGCGGTTGCCTCAGGGAAACGGACTGTGGAGTTTCTCTTGTGATTGAACCATTCAGTGAGATATGAAGCAGGGCTCTCAGAAAAAGATAACTACACCTCCTCCTGCCTCCCAGCTCTGCTGAGACTTCTCTTCTCTCTCAACAGCTGCACCACCTCCACTACAGACAGCAACATTTTCAATAACAGTGGCTTTTCTCAGCATCTGGTATTTGATTTGGCTCAGGGAGAAATTACAGGAGCAAAGGTGTAGGCTACTCTTTGAATAGTTGTCTGTTCATCTTCCCTTTGCTTTAAGATTCACACAAGAATGAAAATAAGTAGAGAAAAAAAACGATGCAGATCATGTTTAACTCAATAAGTAACATCCACTTAATAGCCACAATGCAATTTGTGGGAATCAAATCAATCCCCTCTGCTCCATCCAGCTCTACTGCACATCTCGCTGCTCTGCTACATTCTGCCCTGAGGGTAAAGGTACTAGAAGTTATACATTTACCTTATACACCCAACATAATTTTTTTAATTAATACAAATATTTACTGGCACAAACATCTTTGCTTGACTCCTCACACTCCACACTCTGCACAGCACTTCAGATTATCCCGTTTATTACCGTCAAAAGGAAAGATCCTCTCTGATTGGTCAGAATCTCTGCAATGCTGCCAGTGTTGTTCAGTATGTGTCACCAAATGCTTCGATCACACCTCACAACATAAGAAATATGCTCTACATACAGTAAGTGTTTGGGCATGTTTCTATTAATTAATATGTCATGATTGTTGCATAATTTAGCTTTAGGTTTGAAGATTATGTGGACCAACTTTGAAAATCTAGTTTATAACCTGGAAATGACAACCAGACATTTCCAGTTTTTGATCAGGGGTTCACATACACTCAACACTTGTTATTCAGTGTTTAAACCCATTTCAGTTTATTTTTTGGGGGCAAAATGACACTTAGAAAACTTGGTGTGCCTGGTGATTACTTTTCTTAGCAGAATTGAGTTTCATTTAGTTTATTGGATTCTTGGCAGAGACATGACTGATTTGCATGGTTCATACATTTTTGAACAGGGCTGAGGTCAAGACTCCAGGGAGGTGTTTCCAAAAGCTGGACGTTGACCATGTGATCCATTACACCACCAGCTCTGATGTATGTTTTCAGTCCTGTTGGAATCCCCAAGTGTGTCCAGGTTTTAACCATCTAGCTGATAGTTTGAGGCAATGATGACACATTTTGAGCTAATTCTTCAGAGCACCTGCTTTCTCTCAAACCTGCATCCTGAAAATAGTGACACTGGTGTCCTAGCAGCAGTCCGTTCCTGGCAGCTCTGTCCTCTCAGCTGACTAAAACAATCTGGGTCTATAATCTTAAAACCCACCACTGTAAAGGCTTAAGAGACTTCCCTCACTTGTGTAAATCTTCCATACCCTTCTCACATGTGTACTAAGCTCTTTGGACTTTCCCAGTGTGCTGTGTGCTGCTCAGTCCAATTAGTGCTGCCAAACAAACCCTTTGTACAAAGAAACTAATAGATGTACTTAATCATTTTCACTAACAGAAAGTTTTCAGGCCTTGGGCTTGGTGAATTAAAATTCATTCTTAACCTTAAACTGGAAACCTGTGCAACAAATTCCTAGGGATTTGTTTTATTAAGGTTATTTGTTAGGCAATAATAATAATAAGAAGAACTACAGTAATAGCAGTAATAATAATATTAATAAGAAGAACAGTTGAGTAATGGCATTCATGTCCATGATGACTTTAAGTGACTTTTCCACTGAAACTTTATGTCAGTATTAACAACAAAAATCACAGTGGTTCATTGGAATATTGATAGATTTATTTTGTATTTTATCAGGACTGATGGAAAGACTGTACAAGTTTCAGCACAAGTTGTGTTGCTTGAGGGAAGATTTTGCTTTTGTTGCATGCTTTGAAAGTGTGAGAACATTTTGCAAATGAAATGTGTCATTTTGGGCAGTGAGCTTCTGTTTCAGCGAGTATGAGAGCAACTGTAAAACAACCTGCTGCCTGCTGATGCTAACAGACTGTGAGCAACACAGAAGTCCGATCAGATGTTAAGACATGGTGCATCTTACTGATATTTCAAGCTACATCCAAACCTGCTAAAGATACATTCACACATCTATTAATAACACAACTTTATTAACAACACCTCTACTTCTCTTTCGGCTTTTCCCATCAGGGGTCGCCACAGCGAATCATCCTTTTCCACTTTACTCTATCCTGGGCATCTTCCACTCTGACACCAGCTAACCTCATGTCCTCTATTAGAACATCCATATATCTCCTCCTCGGTCGTCCTCTCGCCCTCTTGCCTGGCAGCTCCATCTCCAACATCCTTCTACCAATATAATCACTATCCCTCCTCTGCACATGTCCAAACCATCTCAATCTGGCCTCTCTGACTTTGTTGCTAACACAGGCAACGTGTGCTGTCCCTCTGATGAACTCGTTCCTAATTCTGTCCAACCTTGTCACTCCTAAGGAGAACCTCAACATCTTCATCTCTGCTGCTTCCATCTCTGCCTCTTGTCTCTTTCTCACTGCTACTGTCTCTAACCCATAGAGCAGAGCTGGTCTCACCACTGTCCTGTACACCTTTCCTTTGAGTCTTGCTGACACTCTTCTGTCACACAACACTCCTGACACTTTCCTCCACCCATTCCAACCCGCCTGCACTCGCCTCTTCACCTCTTTTCCACACTCCCCATCACACTGAACTGTTGACCCCAAGTACTTAAAGCTCCTGCACCTTCTCCTCAGCCCCTGTAACCTCACACTTCTACCTGGATCCCTCTCATTTACACACATGTATTCTGTCTTACTACGAATGACTTTCATACCTCTTCTTTCCAGAGCAAACCTCCAGCTGTTCCTCCACCTGCTCTCTACTCTCACTGCAAATCACAATGTCATCTGCAAACATCATTGTCCAGGGAGATTTCTGTCTGACCTCATCTGTCAACCTGTCCATCAGCATAGCAAACAAGAAGGGACTCAAAGCCGATCCTTGGTGTAGTCCCACCTCCACCTTGAATTCCTCTGTCTGACCTACGGCACATCTCACCACCGTCATGCTTCTCTCATACATGTCCTGAACTACTCTGACGTACTTCTCTGCCACTCCCGACATCCTCATACAGTACCACAGCTCCTCCCTCGGCACCCTGTCATACGCCTTCTCTAAATCCACAAAGACACAATGCAGCTCCTTCTGACCATCTCTGTACTTTTCCATCAACAACCTCAAAGCGAAAATGGCGTCAGTGGTGCTCTTACGGGCATGAAACCATACTGCTGCTCACAAATCTCCACCTCCTTCCTAAGCCTGGCCTCCACTACTCTTTCCCACAGCTTCATTGTGTGGCTCATCAGCTTTATCCCTCTATAGTTGCTACAGTTCTGCGTGTCACCCTTGTTCTTAAAGATCGGCACCAGAACGCTTCTCCTCCATTCCTCAGGCATCTTCTCACTCTCTAAAATCCTGTTAAACAGACCTGTCAGAAACTTCACTGCTGTCTCTCCTAGACACTTCCACACCTCCACAGGTACGTCATCAGGACCTACAGCCTTTCCGCTCTTCATCCTTTTCAGAGCCTTCCTCACCTCATCCTTTCTAATCTCTCCTATTTCCTGCTCCACAACATCCACATCTTCCTCCCTTCTTTCCCTGTCATTTTCCACATTCATCAGCTCCTCAAAATACTCCTTCCATCTTCTCTGCACACTCTCCTGGCTTGTTAGCACCTTTCCATCTCTGTCTTTAATCACCCTTATCTGTTGCACATCTTTCCCATCTCTATCTCTCTGTCTGGCTATCCTGTACAAGTCCTTCTCTCCTTCCTTCATGTCTAACCTGTCATACAGCTCATCGTAAGCTTTCTGTTTGGCCTTTGCCACCTCCCTCTTCACTCTGCGCTGCACTTCCTTGTACTCCTGTCTACTTTCCTCAGTCCTTTCTACATCCCACTTCCTTTTAGCTAACCTCTTCCTCTGGATGCAGTCCTGTACTTCCTCATTCCACCACCAAGTGTCTTTATCATCTTTCCTCTTACCAGATGACACACCAAGCACCTTCCTACCTGTTTCCCTAATTACCTCTGCTGTAGTTTCCCAGTCATCTGGAAGCTCTTCCTGACCACACAAAGCCTGTCTCAACTTCTGCCTGAATTCCTCACAAGTTTCTTCATTCTTTAGCTTCCACCACTTGGTCTTCTTTTCTGTCTTTCCTCTCTTCTTCTTCCTGACCACCAGAGTCATCTTACACACCACCATGCGGTGCTGTCTGGCTACACTCTCTCCTACCACCACTTTACAGTCACTAACCTCTCTCAGATGACCTCATCTACATAGAATGTAGTCCACCTGTGTGCTCCTACCTCCACTCTTGTATGTCACTCTATGTTCCTCTCTCTTCTGGAAGTAAGTGTTAACTGCAGCCATTTCCATCCTCTTAGCAAAGTCCACTACCATCTGTCCTTCTGGATTCCTGTCCTTTACACCAAACCTGCCCATCACCTCCTCATCACCTCTGTTCCCCTCACCAACATGCCCATCTCTCTTTCTCTTCTAACTCACAGCCAACTTGTGGAGCATACCCACTGACTACGTTCACCATCACACTTTCTATTTCTAGCTTTAGGCTCATCACCCTGTCTGAGACTCTTTTCACCTCTAGAACATTGTTCACAAACTCCCCCTTCAGGATCACTCCTACTCCGTTTCTCTTCCTATCCACACCATGGTAGAACAGTTTGTATCCTCCTCCAATACTACGTGCTTTGTTGCCTTTCCACCTCGTCTCTTGCACACACAGTACATCTACCTTCCTTCTCTCCATCATGTCTGCCAGCTCTCTACCTTTCCCTGTCATTGTGCCAACGTTAAGAGTCCCTACTCTCAAATCTAAGCTCCTGCCTTTCCCCTTCTCTCTCTGACCACAAAGCCTTCTGCCTCCTCCGCTTCTTCGACCAACAGTAGTCCAATTTCCACCGGCACCCTGTAGGTTAACAGCACCGGTGGCGGTTGTTGTTAACCCGGGCCTCGACCGATCCGGTATGAAAGTGGTATGGATGACTCGCATGGTTGTACTTGGCAAAATTTTACGCCGGATGCCCTTCCTGACGCAACCCTCTCTATTTATCCGGGCTTGGGACCGGCACAGAAGTTACTGGCTTGCAACCCCTGTGGCTAGATTTACTTTATTAACAACACCAATGTATGTATAATGTATGACTTTTGCGGCTTTTTCTCCCCAATAACACATTCAAATCAAATTGTGCCACTTTTTTCCAACCTTTCCATACCATTTTGACACTACAGGTACCTTTTGGTTCAATTATTGGATGCCACAGATTATCATTTCACTTTATGCACACACAAAAACTGCAGTAGGGTTTGAGAGAGCAACATCAAGGTTACTTTACATCACAATCAAACGCTACATACAGTGACATCACATATGTACTTCCTTATTATAGTAACCACGTGTGTCACGATCTTATTAGAGTGCACAACATCTTGCACTAGGGTCGAACCCGTCTCCTTTTTGGAAAGTCCTTTTGTACCATTTGACCACCCTGTCCACAGCTCCTTTTTTTTAATACCACATCATTACTTTATGAGTCAAATATTGAAGAGTTGGGGTTTCCATCCTACTTCACTGTTTGCCCCGTTAGTCAGCTACCACGCTTTTTCACGCCCCAGGAATGAGAACAGGCTTTGGTTGTACAGTAAAAGGTGTTATCATTGGTAGTGATGCATGTGATCCTGGACTGGTAGTAAAATTGGATTAAGAACAATTTTATGGCATTGATGGACACCATCAATGCCACTGTGTCATGAACGAATCATGACACAGTGTGACCATTTTTTTATTTGATTATTTTATTTACAGTAATTCATTTATGATTTGTACCATCAACATCTTTACTAAAGCAGTTGTTGCAACTGGGTTGTTTCACCATAACAACGGGACTTTTGTTCAGTATGTCAGTCACATCAGCATTTCAGATATTGCTCTTGCTCCTTCGAGGGACTTTAGTTATTAGTTGTGTGTGCACGTTTGTGTGTGTTCATGTGACTACACACATCACTGATACAAAGTCAGTTTTTTGTTTTTGTTTTTTTGAATTATGCAGTCCTGGTTTTGGAGACGGAGAGATAAAAGAAGTCTGAGTGTTGAGAGCTGAGCTGAAGCCAGATGGCTGCAAGGAAAAAAGAAGAGAGATTGGTGAATAAATCGTTAAAAGGCGCCGAGTGGGATGTGGATTTACCACTGTACTGAACGTTATCTGGCATGTTACCTGTTCCACTGCATTGATCCGCTGGTGAATCCCAGACAGGCTGATGGATAGATACGGTAAAGGAAAGAACGCGACACATCCAATCAAGCAGACAGTCAATTGGTAAAAAGAAAGTACACGCAGAAGTGGAAAGTGTGGAAAAATAAACTTAAGACATTAAAAGATGTTTATGAGTTTTTAATTTGACAGAAATGATCATTCAGCTTCACAGTATAGAAAAAAACAGACAGACATGTGGGTAAGAAGACAGGCAGAAAGTTGGACAGACAGACAGACAAGCAGGTGGGTCCTACAGTTGTCAACCTGAGACATGGGTAAAGGAGTTTGACGAGTTTCTCCCTCAGTACTTCTGTAATTAGAGTGAACTGAATTGATTATAGAACTTTTCCCTTTTCTGTCAAACAGAAAATGATGTACAGACAATTTTCTCCGACATTTCTACCCCCTCAAGCACACACACACACAGGTACACACATACTTCTCTCTTTGTGAAGACTTATATTCCCAAGCACTTTACATCCCAGCTAAATGGCCTCTCTCTAAGCAGACTTAAACCTACTTCTATCCTTAAATCTAAGGCTAAATGTGAAGTCTTGAACTGGTCCTCACTCTGCTGGCCACACGACAGCACACACACATTCTCCCGGCATTCACTCACCCCATTTTGACTCTGTTTAGAAGTTTGTCTATAATAAAATGGAACTCAATTAAACCATAATTAATCAGGAATTAAAATAAAAGATTTACAAGGAAAATTACACACAACCTGCATTTGGCCTAGTCCTGGCTTTACTTTGTGTGTGGAAAAACTAAACTTCCCTGTATATTATATTTCTACAGAAAAATTCAATATGAATGATTATGTTATGTATCATTTCTGCTACGTGTGATTCTCTAAACAACAAAAAATAAACAAACAAACAAAAAAACATTGTTGCCTTAAATTTCAGCAGCTCAGCAGCATGCAAAATACATTTTTTACACCCTGTTGGTATTTTTTTTAGTTTGTTTTTTTTGCCTTTGCCCTTTTAAAGCTGTCCACCTTCACACATTTTTTAAGTGCAATGTCTGCTGTGCTGGTTCTCCTTGAATCTCTGCAGCCATGTCTGGACCATCCGTTGTCATTTGAGTGGCTTCTTCTTTTAAGCTGTAGCAGTCTTGCCCTTGTGGGACATGTTGTATTTTTAGAAACGTCCATCCATCCATTATCTGTAACCACTCTTCTTGTTCAGGGCCGCAGGTGGCTGGAGTCTATCTCAGCTGTCATTGGGGGACAGGTGGGCTACAGAGACACATACACAGACAGACAACTATTCACACTCATGTTCACACCTTTGGGATTTTGAAGGTCCATATAATCCTGCATAAAACATAATTCAAAATGCTTTTTACTCTTTTTCAGTTGTTAAAACACTAAAGTACATTATTTGAACCAACTTCTCAGTGGCCTAAATTCATTAGTCGAATCTCACACTCTTTTGTCCAAACCTGAAACAATGTTTAGGCGCTTAGACACAATTTGTAGATCTCCTTCGCTCCTTTTTTGAGTCACCAAACACACTTCACACTTGTGTTGCAAAATTGTAAAGTCTGGCAGCATGATGCGAACCCAACTTGAACACAGCTGTCATCTTTTGCACACAACAACTCAAAATGACCACTGAGGTAGGACGAAAGTCAGCTCATAATGCACAAAGAAACATGCAGAGGAGAACAAGTTGGTGTGAGAGGTGATGGATGAGGAGGAAGGAAGACCAAGAACAATCATTACTTATGAAATTCAGGCAACAACTGTAGACCAGTGTTGTCGTGTTCTTTCAAACATCACTGCCCACTGCAAACATAAGCTGCCTATGTGTTGCTGTTATGTAACTATTTTCCAAGTTCTGTTGATAAGAATGGTCTTAATATTAATTTGCAGCTTATTTTGTGTTTTCTTTTGTCACAGTAGAATATTTATTGTTCACAGCTGCCTATAGAAGGCACATTGGTGCATGCACCGGCTGTCTGGTTCCTTCAGGACTCTACGTCATCCCAGAGATTTGACTTTAATTATGCTACCTGACACTAATTCCCACCATGCACTGGTGGGAATGGGAGTTGGGTGGTGGGCAGGTGTCTGCTGTAGTTGTGGGTTGTAGGGGGCACTAATTGAAAGAACACTGAGGTGAGTGGGTGAGAGGAATGTGGTGAGGGAGGCAGAAGATGACGGAGCTGGGTGTAAGGAAATGAAGATGAAGATATGATCCTGAAAAGAATGCTCCAAAAACACAGCCAGTTCATTTGTTTTCACTGTGCACTGAAGATTATTTCAGCTTTGATTTCCCAGTATTTTCATATATATGTGTGAAATAAAAGAACATAACAGCTTTTGTATCAGCAAAACATATTGGAACAGATACAAATTCAATAAACATCTGGTTGCAAATCTCTTGTTTACAGTAACCACTTCAACCTGTGACTCACCGAATTGTCTGTGTCTTCGTCTGAAGTGCTTTTACTGCAACATCCCTCAGTTGTCGTTTCTGCTCTGAGTCCTCTTTTCAGCAGGTGAAATTCATCTTCAGGTGGTTTATGGTCTGGTGATTAACTTGGCACACTTCCTCACTTAAGAACATGTCTAGGTGTATCCATTAAATCCTAACTTTTGCCTCCATGTTTGGATCTTAAAGCTAGACAGTAATGACCAACCATTATGCTACTTACCATTTACCACAGAAGTTGGAAGGGTGGGAATGAAACAACACCCGATTTGACTCCAGTACAGAGCCTGAAATATAAGATAGATGAACCCAGGGCAACCCATGTTGTTGTTAGACTTTTATAATAAAGTCTTGCCAGACGTACTTAAAATGTTTAGAAATAGAAATAATGCTTACAGTAGATGGTATTATAATAGGTAGTGCAAAGTAGTTCATATCTGATGTCATGCAGAAGATGAACAGGAATGAGTCATGCATGACTACGATTTCAGCTGCCATGAAGACACAGAATATCTGTCGATGAAGCTGCTGCAAAATTGTATAGAAAACAGTCATCAATCCAGTCTGGGTTGCATTGACGGTGCGGGCCTGTGTATACCGGGTCGACTGTGAGACTTGCTGATTTAAAGCGCCTGCGACCAGTGTACCGTAAGACTATGAAAGGTCCAGTGTCCAGCAGGAGAGTCCCTGCTCTCTCTTGTCCCCAAACCCTTTTTGCTTTGGTTTGCTTTTAGTTCACACTTTCTTACATGTGCAGTACACCACCCCATCTACTCACACTTACAACATCAGGGTATCACACATAGGAGAATTTGAGCACCTCCATCTTCTACACATGACAATGGGTGATTGCAGCTTGTTGGAGCACAGTGTATGGCAACTGGCTTTAACATTATAATACTAAACGGGATATCTGTTGCAGATATGAGTTTTAATTCTCCCTAAAGAACATCCAAGATATCCACAATCAGATTTGTCCTGTAGGACAAATGATGTTACCTTTTGCCATTTATGTTTATTGGCATTCAATCTCACATATCCACAACATTTTAGATATTTACCATCAAATTCTGGATATTGGCAATAGAATTCTAGGGAAAAGTCACATTTCAGAAATGCACTGTCCAATGTTATTAGTCTTCATATATGGATTGTCTGTAATCACATCGGTCATCGGACTTTCAGCACAGGCTGCTTGTGGTTTGGGCTGCAGCAGAGTGTGATACATTATAACAAAACTACCTTTGGTAAGCAGTTCTGTAGGAGGGCAAAACTCTAGAGAGACAGAGACACAATCTGTAGGAACCCTTCTACCTTTGGTCAGCGTGAAAAAGTGTCTGAAAGCATACATGTCTTTGAGGAGTTAGAGCTCCGGGTGTGAAGTGGTTGTCCAGCTCTGCTCCAGTTCAACTGACAGGTCTGACAGGAGGTTTCTGCTCTCAGCTGATTGTAGTTTCACACAAATTACCACTTGTCTGTTGCAACCAGAAACTCAGTTAAATTTGCTCCTCAACCAACTTTTAAATTACTGTCCACTACTGCAGAGTCACTCCTTCTGTTGAGTTTGTAGTGGCCAAACATGGCTCGGGGAGAAAGAAACTGCTTTATATGGTATTAAACCAGAGTGACGGCGCGGGCCTGTGTATACCCGGTTGAGAATTGCAGTGGCCATCTCCATGGTTACCTACCCTGAACCCTACTCAGCGCACCTTTGTAGATTTTTGTTTTGTTTCGTCATGATAATAATCATCTGCAATTTGACACAGAACAGAAAGACAAGCAGAAAGACTTAGATTACATGATGCACAAGCTATTATTAAACAGCAGCTCAGGTGCCATCATAAATAAAGCAAGTCAGTGAAATGTGTTCCAGTGTCATACATACTATAATACTGTGGCACACCCAAAATTGTGTGATCACTTTTGTGTTAATTCATTTTTTTATTAAGCTAAATGATTCGTGACGTAGTAGGAGTAGTGATAATTTCGTCACTCAGGGTTTTTGTTTTTGTTTTTGTTGTTTGTGAAAACAATAAGCATAAGCAGCACCTTAGGTAGGAACCTTCGCGAACCGGAGCAGTTGCACCTCGGTTGTTTTTGGGGGACTCTTCTTGCAGGCTGGAGGATGAACTGAGCGCCCCGTGTCGTCATTGCTGCGCCACCTTACCTGTGTTTTCCCGGTTAGTATTTTGTCGAAAACTACCTGTAAAACTTTCATGAGGCAAGTGCAATTAAGCTGTTTAAATGTTACTTTTGGAGATTTACGCCAAGTTTAAGAGTTTGTAAAGTCCGACAGGTGTAGGACTACAATGTATTGCGCACCTGAGCGTTGTCTTGCAGGCAGGTCGCTAATTTTGTTCATCTTTCCTTGTGTAACGATTCGGCTTCTGTGGACTTACTGACACGGAAACAGTCTTATAAACTTACTTTACTCCATTTTTGAAAATGTGTGAAAGTGTATACATTCACAGTTTATTACATTTCAGAGCTTGGTTTCAGAGCTTGGTGTCTGTGAAGGTACTGAGTTTTTATATTTCCATCAGTGATAAATAGAAGTGCTTTAGTCCAGTAAAGTCAAGCAGCTGCAGGGAGCGTGTTTAAGTGCAGTCGACTAACACTGTGAATTAAATTATGTGATGATAGTATGTTCAATTCAATTCAATTCAACTTTATTTATATAGCGCCAATTTACAACAAGGTCATCTCAAGGCACTTTACATAATAAAGTCAAGACTATACGAACATGTAGAGAAAACCCAACAAAACCCCCTTGAGCAGCTATAGGCAACAGTGGAGAGGAAAAACTCCCTTTAACGGAAGAAACCTCCAGTAGAACCAGGCTCAGGGTGGGCGGCCATCTGCTCTGACCAGTTGGGCTGAGTGGAAAGTGAAGGGAGAAAGGAACAGAGCAACAAAAGCAACAACAAAACATTGAGCAGGTTAATAGGACCAGTAGCTGCGCACTGGAAGACACACAGTGCCAAATCCGGGGACACCTGAAGACAGGGACAGAGAGGGAGAAAGACGACTACGGGACAAAGAAGACACAGAGTTAATGTCATACAGTGGTGACATTATAGATGTGGGGTGAGAGGAGAGAATGACGAGAAAAGGAAAGTGGCTCAGTGCAGAGTCCCCCAGCAGTCTAAGCCTATAGCAGCAGGACTAAAACCAACTATAAGCTTTATCAAAGAGGAAGGTTTGGAACCCAGTCATAAAAGTAGAGAGGGTGTCTGCTTCCTGAATCTGGACTGGGAGCTGGTTCCACAGGAGAGGAGCTTGATAGCTAAAGTCTGTGCCTCCCATTCTACTTATGGAAATTCTGGGAACCATAAGTAGGCCTGCATTTTGGGACCAAAGTGGTCTAGTAGGATGATATGGTAGTTCTTAACCAAGTACAGGCGATGGTGAGCACTTTTGTTTTACAGAAGAATATTTCTCAGAATACAATAGTGTTATACAAGCAAATGTGGATGTGAGTTATGGAAAATATCAGGTAATTGGGGTTATGGGTGGTATGTGCACAAATTAGTTATAGACATTGAAAAAGACACTCATATTGTATGCACTATGAAGAATGTAACTGTTTAGTACTATTTGATAAAGATGCAGTCTGGAGGATGAACTGAACGCTCCGGTTTGTCATTGCTGTTACACCTTACCTGTGTTTTCGAGGATTGTGTCTCTGCCATTGTTGCTGTGGTACCATCCCTGGGACCCGTAACAATATTACAACACTACAAGTTCTAAAGTACCTAGAAAAAAACAGCACAACAGGCAGCTTTTTTTGGTGATTTTTTTTATTATTATTGCTACATGATAACATACATGATTTTACATAAGAAACCTCCACTAAAGTTATTGTCAACTAGTTCATGTGAGAGATTGAGAAATTGACAAACTAAAAGGAAAATATTTATTTTTATGAATGTTTCAGTATCAGTCTTTTTACTACAAAATTTGAGGTTTTATTAATTATTGGTGTTAATTTCAGGAAAAATAGAATATGCCAGAGCTTATCTGTTTTTAACCTCTTATACTGTTCTGGGTGAATGGGGCTGCGAAACCGGAGCACCCGGAAAAAACTCATGCAAACACAGGGAAAATGGGCAAACTTTACATGGAGGCCTCAGTGGATTCGAGCCAGGGACCTTCTACTATGAGGGGGCAGCGCTGACCATTCCACCACCATGCTGCCTTAGACTTGAGACACTTAATAGTTTTGTTATATTTATACAATTTCAGTATAATAAATTGTAATAAAAAAACCCCCTCCCATCCACTCCCCAAGCAGGAAAGAAAAACTCCAATCCAAAAAACTGTTTTTGAAAGAAGAAACCTTGGGAAGACCAGACAAAAGGGCTCCCCTTTCTTGGTTGATAGGTACTAGTTATGAGCTGTGGTAGCTGAAAGACCGCTGTGGCCTGGAATTGGTTGTGCCTGCAAGCGGATGCGACTTATGACATGGACAGGTTGTGCTAGATGTGGGCAGGTGTGATACGTGTATGTATACTGAGTCATGTCTAAAGTGTTTGGATCTTGTGATCCATACATTTGTGCACCAAAGGACACACTGTAGCTTTTTCCCTTGTTTACCGCAGGCCTTGCACAAGGTCTGTCAGACCCCTGCCCAGGCATTTTCCACCACAGTACAGGCCTACCAGACCACGGTGCCTTTGATGATCTGGGATGCTCAAAAGTCCATTCAGGTTTGGGTTTGTTAAGGTGTGTACCCGTCTCTGGTTTTGAGACCACACCTTTGTATACTTTAGCCAATGCACTCTCAGGTTTGTCCTTACATCCTGTCTTGGTCTTTGTCTGAGTCTGTGTTCTTGTTACCTCAAGCCCAGTGACCTCACTTGTTGCGGCACACGTGCTGGTCATCGGTGTCCTGTTCAGCTCTGGTTCCTCTTCTTTATTTGGTGGAAGCTGTGTCCTGGTGCTGTCTGGTTTCCTGTCCTTTAGTATTTTAGCCATTGTCTTGATACTGTCTTGTCTTGGGATTCTCGCTGTTATAGACTTTACTTTGGTCTTTTCTGGCTCCTTATCTTTAGAAATTGGAGGCTGTGGAGGAGGTATAGCCCTGTTCTCCTGCAGAATAGATGGTAGAACAGGCGTCTTTGGTAGCACTGGTGCAGTAGGATTTAGCCGTATAGGTGATTTACTGCTCACACTAGATTGTGGTGTTGAAACGCCCTTAGATGTTGATAGCTTCACATGTCCTGCCACGATATGGGAAGGTGATGGAACCGTCTTGTTTGTCGCTGTTATTTTACGGGGAGGTGGTGTTTGCCTTGGATGAGATGGAGATGGACAGGGCTTAGTGTCCATTTTCAGTGTGTCCCCTGTTGCTCCTGCACTCTCCTTCCTATCTTTAGAAGTTGGAGGCTGTGGTCTGGTGTTTTCCGTCTCCTTACGTGGTGTGGGCTTTGATGCAACCCTTTGTACTGGTAAATCTGTTTTAGATTTAGGAGCAGCAGACATATTCTTTTGTGAAATAGGTGGTTTAGTGCTCACACTGGACTGTGGTGGTGGACCGATTTTAGATGTTAATGGCTTCACGTTTCCTGTCACGACACTGGAAGGTGATGGAACCATCTTCTCTGCTGGTCTTGTCTTAAGGGCAGGTGGTGTAGGCCTTGGTTGACATGAAGCTGGGCAGGGCTTATTATCTGTTTTTGCGGTTTTCCCTGTTCCTGCAGTCTCCTGCATGGAATGCACCCTACCCGTCTTCACTTTTGGAGGAGTTGTCTGTTTTAAATCTGTTGGACTCACAGTGGCTACACTTACCTTTGAAACAGAAAGATCTGCTTCAGTCGCAGTAGATTGCTCTTCCACAATTTCTTCGTTACCAGATGTCATCCCAGAAAACAGTGTCTCTAAAGCCTTCTTCACCTCTGCCTTAATCTCTGTGGTGTCATTTCTGTTTGTCCAGTTTCTGAAGAAAATTTTCTCTGGAAAAAACAAAAACAAAGATTCATTAGATAACAAGGAAACTTTTAAAAAGTCTGTATTTGAATAAATTAGCGAACTCCTCTACCATCACTTTGCCAAAGTAGCTTGAAGTAACGAAGTAGTTTCATGTGCTTAATATTTGGCACAGTTAAAAAAAGTATTAATTAAAGCAAGTTACTTATGTCATAAACATTCATACAACAATAGAATATAATTCATAGAATTGCTTTCATAAACAAATTGACCTTTTTCAAGACAGCTTCAACATCTGCTGAACAACATGTGTCTAACGGTTTAACAAATATTAGAAAATACTTTTACTTAATACAATCAAAGTGATGTGACCGGTGAAAACTGAAGCCTAAGAAACAAAACTAGACTAATACTTATAAGAAGGTTTTGAACAAATCATCTTAGGACATTACTAACTATAGTAAATTCTAATACTAAGAAATTATATAATCACATAATTTTTTGTGATTTGCAAATTATGTAAACAGAGACATACCATAAAGCTCTTGGAAGTTGAAAGGAAGCAGTCTGGGATCAGTTTCACGGCAGGAGTCTCTGAAAGTGAGCAGTTCTGACATATAGTCAGACAAAAAAATTGGGATGTCAGCTGGTTGTGACAAGAGTGTTGCTCTAGAAATACACTCTGTCAAACTCTTCAGTCCATATGGATAAAAACGCTGCAAATTAATCTTAATCATTTTTTAAATGGCGTCTGGATCAATTTCTAATAGCAACCTTTCAAATATGTTTTCAAATGTGTTACCCCTGACTAAAACCTGCAGAAAGCCATAAAGACTTTAGCCTAGAATGGCTTTGATGATGTCATAGAACATTTTGGCTTTGCTCTGTTTACTTTGATAAACTGAACGACCTCTTTCATAATTGATAAATGTAATCTAAAAATATATTTGTGGGAGAGCTGTGCAACACAGCTACAGTATGTTACTTTCTTTTTGCTTTATTGTTTTCCCATTTGTCAGATGCCCTCTCATTCTAGAGGATTTTTCATGGAAACATCAGTCAACTATCTAAATGTAAGTCCCTTTTAGGACATGGGTGCTGTTACTTTTCATTTTAGTGACTTTTTTACTTTTCACTTTATTTCACTTTATTTCACTTTATTTCACTTTTTTCTATAGAAAATGAATGAGAAACTTACCTTCAACTTGGTTCTTCTGATCAGCTGTCTGAATAGTCATACTATGACATAAAAAGTTCATTTAAACTTACCTTAAGTTCAAACACTTTCTGTCTGTAAATCACCTTCTTTGTGTCTTATTTTTACTTTTTGAATGAATGTAGTTTTAGTTTTAGATATGTTCTTTACTAGTATATGTTGTGTAATGTTCCACTAGAGTGGGTGACACACTAACTTCTCAGCTTTCACTTTTTCACCTTATTTCAGTCAACTGTCATCTTTTCTCAACAAATTATACATTAAAATGTAGGTATTTTTGTGTTCAATTAGAAACCAAACCTAACCAGAAACTTCTACTGGAGCCTATTATAAGTTACGTCCAGACATTTTCCTAACCACCATGCCTTTATTTTCTTGAGTATCTACAAATAAAGTATATCATGGTGTTTGGTGAAGCCAGGCAAGAGTAGTAGTAGTAGTAGTAGGTGTTTGGTGAAGACTTTTTCACATTTTGCCCATTTTGCGAGGCAAAGTCTGAGCAGTTTACAGCCTGTCTTCAGCAAATGTGATTGAAAGCTGACATTGCCATGGTAACGGACACAACTGAATCAGGTCATGTGATCACCCTTACAGCTGTGTCCAATCACTTTAAAACTTAAAAAAATCACACTTTCGCCCTTATGATACACAGACACACTCACAAAAACAGAAAAACACAACCACAGAAACAATAAAGCAATGTAGGTTTTAAAAGTGCTATTTCTGATGATTAACTCAGGCTGGTTACAGTGAGTGATTCTCAGTATTTCTCTCTGTACTTGTGAAAACTCATCAGTCAAAGCCCAAGAACTGTTCCAGTTCAAAGTTCGCATCTAATCAAGTTCACAAACCAGTTAAACAACTTCAAATCCCAAACTACCAAACATGAAATCATATCCATGATTTTAACCCTTTAAATGCCAGTTTAATTATTTGAATCATTACTTATTTATTACAAAAAACAAAACCCCACACAAAATTATTTTCTATTTAATAAAGAGTAGGGGGATGGGCCTTCAGTTATGTCAAATGTTTTCGCCAGTTGTATTATGAAGGCGTGTGACTACTGGAGGGCCCCAAGAGTGATTAGATTTTCTGTGTGTGTACAGGAATTCATTTTCAAATCAACATCTGCTTCATCATTGTGAATTTTTTTTTGTGATATTTGGCAATTTAACTGTATTTCACCAGATTCAACTGGTTCCTAATTGTGGGCTGAGGCATGCAGCATTTCGAATGAAATGGAGCAGTTTGGCGATGGATGCAGATCAGAGATCATTCTCATTGTTACGCTATCATGACTTCAGCCTCTACAGAAATGTTTAAATCACTGTAGGGAGCATTTTGAATTGAACAGAGCTTTGGATGCAGATTAGCGATCTGCTTTACAGCTTCTATGCTCCGTGGTAAAGGTCAACTAGTGGGTCCATTATTAGCCCAGGTGACACTACTCCATGGTTTGGGATCAGGAGTTGACATTGGTAATTCTAGATGGGACTGTGGATATCTAAAGTGATAAATCTGTGGATTTGAGGTTCAACTGGAGGCTGATCTTAGCATGAAAAATACGTTACGTCTGGTGCTTACTACTTCACAATTTTAGCCAGTGACAGGCCACTAGCACTTTAGAGAATCTGTGGCCTGTCCGCTACTAGCAGTTTTATGTAGAAAAAATGTGGATGAAAGCAAGGCTGAGAAAACTAAATCCGCATGTTTCGTATATTTTGCAGGGCGAGCTGGAGATGAATTAGAGCTAGATGACGCTACTGCAATGTTCAATTCAGCTCGCTCTCATTGGCTGTGGGTGGTTGCGACTCAGTGTTCACTCACTGTTCCATTCACACTACAGGGTTTCAGGGAGAGTTTGGGGCTGCTGGGAACATAAGAACGGCGTCGCTTCACTGTGGTCCTTTCAATTTCCCACTCCTCTAAACACTGCAACACCACCAAAGTCTGACCGCTTGTGTGCCCATGTTGACACCGATTGCGATGCTGTAGTGAAGCCACTGGGTGGCAGGCTGGGTACACCTGTCTGAGTGCGTGCTCACTCTGAGACTGGCCATAACAGTTCCTTCACTGATTTTATATGGATCTACAGCACATCTGCAGGATTTTTGCAGCTCCTTAAAACTGAGAACAAGTGAAGTGAAAACAAATTATAAAAAAACCCTCCTGTTGGCACCTCAATGTCTGTTGAGAAGAGGAGGTTTGAGTATCTCTCCTGGCATTCTGCACGTCTCCAAAGCCAGTCAGTGCTTTTCAGAAGCCAGAGTAAGAAACTAGGGAAAAGCTGTTCAGTGGCAGCAGTGCCATAGATTTTCCTTCATTTGTGTTGGGCTGTGTTCAGACCAATATTAGCACTGTCAAAATAAAAGCAACTTCATTCATGTTGATGAGAACACACGCAGCCACCACAGGGGGCTTTAATGAAAAAAATACAAGTCTTTTAGGATGTGTGTGTTGATTAGGCTTTAGAATTTGAGAAGCCTTTAAACTGCATTACTCCAACTGGTCTTTGTGGATTTATATGTGGTTTTCAGATGCTTTCCTTAATTAAATGTAATATATTTTGAAATACTCTTCTTAAAGTATTATTATCAGACATAAAACTAATAACCAACTAACTACCACTGTTACTACTTTACAGTACATTATAATATTGGGGAATTATTACTGACAAATGTATGTCTAAATAGCTGTTTTAGTATGTCAATCTGTAATGGTGCTTTAATTTTTTTAAAGTTTAGTTACTAGTTGCTTAATTTGCAAAGCAACTAGCAACTAAGTCTTTCAAATAACTGTAGTGGAGTCAAATTAACAATGTTTCCTCTTAAACTGCACTCAAAGGGATAAAGGTAGATTGTGGTTATGGGATTCAAAGCTTGGTTTTAGCTATGCTATGGTTAGGGAAGTTCAGAAATGCTTCACGCTGAGTGTTGTGTTGCCTCACACTGCCTGTGTGTGTGTTCACCAAAAAGGGGAAAGCTACAGCACGGGGCCAGCTAGCAGTCACAATCTGCTTGTCTCCGTCAGAGGAGGAAACTCTTCATTCCAGCAGGTAATAGGATGTGTTTGTCATTCAAAAAGGGGAAGTTGAAGACGTACAGTACTGTAGATGTTGTTGACAAAATGTGCTTACATTGAAACACTCAAATAGTAGGACAACCCTTTTTTTGTGATGACCAGATGTTTGCCTGCGGTCATTTCTCCTGCTCTGCACAAACAGCCAATTAGAGTGGTCTCTCTTACCGATGGTCTTTGTCACCAATTGAGCTAAAACGCTGCTGACTGAGGTCTGATTTGTGCCTATGGAGGGGGACTCCCTGCCACATCTAGGGTGACAAACCCAAACCAACAGCCCAACACTGGCCACGGTTGGCTTGGTGTGTTTTGGCTCTAAGACAAGAAAAGGATCACAGCTACAAAAATAATGAGGGGACGCTTAATTGTGCTATTTCATAATTTCATCAGGTAATAAACAAAGTTGTTTATAGAGCTTTAGTTTGAGTTAGAGCTTTAGTTTCTTTACAGTTAAGTGATAGGTCATTATAGATACAGTATCATTGTATCTTTGTATAGTCAGTGCTCTAATATATGATGATCGATATCCTCTCAAATGAAAGTGAAAGGGAGTAGGCTGTAACCAAAGCTTATTTGTAATCCTACCCCTTTGTAACTGTCATCGCATATAATGTCATTCTAATCTGTAATCTAATCATTATCTATAAACACTTATCCGGTTTAGGGTCGTGGGGGGCTAGAGCCTATCCCAGCTGTCGTTGGTCGAGAGGTGGGGTGCCCCCTGCATCAGTGTTTAGTCTCTCAGGGCCAACAAAGAGAGACATACACAGACGACTATTTACGGGCAGAGCACCTGGAGGAAACCCACGCATACAAGAAGAGAATGTGCAGACTCCACGCAGAAAGGCCACCTCCAACAGGTGAATTTGAACTGGGTTTGAACAGCATTAACCATTCCACTAATGTGCTGCTCCAAATCCTCTTTTTATCTCTGATAAATAAGACAATTACTGAAGATATCCAGGAGTTCTCCAAACAACAAACAAATAGACAAAACTTTACTAGACAATTACCCATAGATGTAGTCCTGTTATAATAAATTCTTGTATTGTAATTATTGTGTGGACCATGTGACCATGGAAAAAGCCAACTGGGACCAATCAGAAGTTTTCACTCCACAAACTGTACATTTCCACTTTTATTCTGTCAATTGTTCCAGTCAGCTCACTTCCTACTGTTGGTCAGGCGTTGAACGAAGTCTGTGCAACAAGCCAGTTTTGCACTTTCGATGGCTACTACAGCAGTTGACACTCTGACCCTCATCAGCCCCAGAATGCAAAGTACTGTTTACTACCTGACATCACTGTGAAATAAGACAACTGCAGATGTGAACTCTGGTCTGCTGCTGCACTCCAGCCTACACTCCTTTACACTCCACTTATTACGCAAAGGGCAGACACTGCTGTTGCCGACACATTTTGGTACAGGAAACACATTTTTTTTGTTGGAGAATTATCGAAGATGTTTTTTTTTAACAGCTAATTGGATGAAAAAGGATTAGATATGTTTAATTTGTTTATCTGGAGGCCCTTTGTGGCTGCAGAACAAGAAGCTGTCTCATAGTTCACTGAAGCTTTGGGCCAGTTCTGAGACACAGCGAGAAAGGATCAAAGAGATGATTGGGCAGACAGAAGCCAAATGTCAGCAGGCGTTCTATTCCAGTCATACCCTGAGTTTGTATTTCGTGACTTTTCAGCATTACAAAATATTACAACATGACTGGACGAAGCAGAGATGATCATTTATGACACTATTTGAAGGAATCATGGTCCAAAGAAGCACTTGGCACTTCACAGGCATGTATGGCTTTTCAAGTCTGATACTAGGCCATTTTTTTCTGGTAGAGACTTTTGTATAATGTCAGCAAACCCAAGGCACCTCAGGTTAATTGACCTTGCTCACTTTGCGCTTAGATTTATAACTGAGCAGATGAAGAGTAAAAGCGAGCATGTTGCAATCTTAGTTCTGTGGGGATCAGACATTCTTTTCAGACTTGCTTCCATATTCAGGCTGACACTTTCAGTCCAAGAGCTCCATGGTTTTCTGAAGGGTAAAGCAACTGGAGAACAGATAAACGCCTTATTAAATATTCCATGAAGAACATCAAATACTGACTCTTTTCTACAGTGTACATGAGGGAATTCATTTCTTTAAAATCCCTCTCGCCCTTCTCTAACCCCAGAATTCGCCCCCCTTACATCTTCCTCTTCAACTTTATCTTAGACAAACAACAAAGAAAAAACTCCCTCTTACCTATTCCCTTTGCTTCTGTTGTAGCTGCACAAAGCATTCCAAGAACTGATGAAAATACTGTATTTTATAGTCCACTATTATAGTAATATAACGCTAATATGACTATCAAGGACACAACCACTACACAGATAAAGGTAGCATTTGCATCACATACAATAGAGTCTTGGCATCAAGCTAACAATTGTGTCTATAGAGAATGGGAAGTTGACATCATGAAGTAGTGAATGTTTTTGGTTGCTCCATGTTGTGGAGATGGGCAGTGTGGTGGTGAAGTTGTTAGTGCTGCTGCCTCACAGTTAGATGGCCTCTGTTTGACATATACCTGTCAGCTGTGGCCATGCTATCCCCATGCTTGCTTGGGTTTCCTCCGGGTAATGCTTGGTACTGTCCAATTGGTAATACTTAATTGCCCATAGATGTGGATGTGAATGTTTGGTCCAGGTTCATGGTCCAGCCCCCCCACAAGCCTGAACAGAATCTGTAGTTAACCTCCAAGGACCTGACGTACACGTGTGTGTACATCACGTTTTGGGTTATAATACCACAGTAGTTCATTCTGCTGTTGTAGGCATATGATGTCTTCCTGAAACTGCAGCATTTGAGTTGAGCCACACTGTGGCTGTCCAAATGGAGCAAAACTGTTTTATTTAGATTATAGCACTGATGTTCAAAACATGTTAAAGAAATTTTGCACGTGTTATTAATACATGTAAAACCTGTTCAAAACAAATTCAGACTGAGTGTCCACATTTATCTACATCACTTTTTTCTAAAACCACATTGTGTGAAAAGATAATGCCTAGTTTTTATAATTATCAGGTTTCAATAGGCCCAAATAGCAAAGATAAATTAAAAAATGCCTATCAAATTAGAGCTCGGGTCTCAAGAGGTTAAAGATAATGCATGGATGGATGTTTTCTGCCTTCCTCTTGGTGGGTTGAAGGCTTTGTTCTCACTTTCTGTGGGCAATTCTGAAAAGGTCTTTTCCCAGTTCTGTCCAATCTGAACCAATTTTTTAGCCAAACAAGTATGCAGCTAACATACTCTAATCGCTGTAGCAGGTAAACAGACTGCATACCTGCATACAAAATGGCATTCCGCATTCCCCAACACATTAGAAGTGCTTTATTAATTAATATTTAAAATGATCCCTCCCTTACAAGGGTTACCAATGAGTAAAACACAGTATCTCTCCATTTGATCTGATTGATCATGAAAATTAGGTTTTAAAAAAGATGAATAAACAAATCACAATAAATATACTGTAGCCTACATTCAGTAGAAGCGCTGCTGTAAGAGGGACTAGGCAGATGTCCGCCCAACCTGAGCCTGGTTCTGCTGGAGGTTTCTTCCATTAAAGGGAGTTTTTCCTCTCCACTGTTGCCTATAGCTGCTCAAGGGGGATTTGTTGGGTTTTCTCTACATGTTTGTATAGTCTTGACTTTATTATGTAGAGTGCCTTGAGATGACCTTGTTGTAAATTGGCGCTTTAATAATTAATAAAATAATGTTGAATTGAATTGAATTGAACTAGATTTTTTTGTTTTAGCTATAGTTACTTAAATGATTTCTCTGTTTTATGCAGAAATACCTTGATCTGGTGGTTTTCTATGGAGCCTTTTATTTAAGTAGAACCCAAAAAATAGACTTAAAGTATAAAAACATGCTCCGAGTTGCTTTTATGTCAAGCATAAAGCAGTGTAGACAGCAAGACTGATTAAAATAGGATTGTCACATTTGTGTGACACAGATATCAAAAAATGCAGCTGAAATGCCTCTGATGTAGACACAGCATTGGACTTATTGATCCAATAGTAATGCTAACATTTTTTAGTTAACATTACTCAGTTTTCAACAGGTGCACTTCTTATTAGATTTCTTCAAGTTACAGGTAATTGCATGGTGAAAAAAAAAAAGGACCCTTTGTTTTTAAATCAAGCTAACTTAAAACAATTAAGTACAGTAGCAACAAACAAGGCAATGACACTACGTAACCAGTGGGAGGCAGCAATTCCCAAGAGGGGCTGATGCTGTCAGGAAAACATTTTAGAAGGGTATTAACAAGGTCGTGATGGTAAGAATTGATAGGCTCAAAGCAGGTTCAAACTTGTTTCAATTCATTGACCTTTTTTTGCTTTTGGAAAATACTCTGCTGACATTTGGTTAGGATGGAGGGAGGATTACATTTTTCAAAAGTGCTTTGCTATAAGTAAGATATATTTCCCACTTAGACAATACAGTGTGAAGAACACCATGGTGGGACTGATCTGAGCACTAGATAATTACAGCTAGAAGAAGCATTGAGCATAGTGTAGTATTGTTACAATAGTAATGCACGTTCAGCAGTTTTTGTGGCAGGGATGTGATTACCAACCATTCAATCTTTGTTTCCAATTCAACTTTATTTATAGATCGCCAATTTACAACATAGTCATCTTAAGGCACTTTACATAATAAAGTCAAGACTATACAGACATTTAGAGAAAACCCAACAAACCCCCCTTGAGCAGCTATAGGAAACAGAAGAGAGGAAAAACTCCCTTTAACAGAAGAAACCTCCAACAGAACCAGGCTCAGGGTGGGAGGACATCTGCCTTGACCGGTTGGGCTGAGTGGAAAGTGGAGACTGAAGATGACCTGACCTAAGCAGAAAGTCATCTATGACAGAAGTATGAAAGTTACACAAGTAACAGTTGCTTTATTCATTTAAGGCAAGATTGCATGGCTTTAGCAAGTGAATCAAGGGACTACAGCTCAGGCATTCAAAGTTGTAAGAAATGTTAGTTTAGTTAGCCCAACTTATAATATGCTAAATAAGTCTGTTGTTTTTCAAGGCAACCGGATGCATGTTTTTTAAGTAAGGTTTTAAGTCATCAGAAATTACAGTGGTCTACACTACACCACCCCCTGTTCTTAGCCATTGATAACCACTTCAGTGGCCTCAGGCTATCAAACAGGTTCACTGACTGTTGATTTCAGTCGATTTCAGGCGACTTTTAACCCCAGACAATAATGTGGCCTTCTGACAAATGTTGTTCTGTTATAAGAATTAAATTTCTCTGTCTAGATATGGAGTAATTTAAATTGCATACTATCTAGCAAGGCAATGTTACATCTGCTTGATGTGTAGAAATGTGCATTTGAATGAAATTTTCATTCTTTTGGAGCACACTTTGGTTCACTTGCTCTCTGCATTCATCAGCCTTGCTTTTATCTTAAACAACAAGTAGAACAACATCTGACTTTCCTGATCATAATTATGACTGCAGTGTCAACACTGAAGTATTCATTGAAATAATTTGTTGTAAATATAATTCAGAAAATGAATTATAAGGTGGGAAATGGTTATTATAGTAATTCCATTAGGATCTAAATGAAGCAGGCAGTGTAATTGAAAACACCTGTGTAAGTGCACTATGAGTGTACAGAGCTTTTGAGAGTCTGCATCTACTGATTTTTTCTGGAAGTCAGTGAAGCTGTCTTGGAGAGAGGATTACAGAGGGATTTTGCGATGCTGCTTTCTCTGAATGAATATGCGGCTTTTGTATAGTTCATACTGAGGGGCTTGTGTTCAAAAAAAAAAAAAGAGTCACATTCTGGTGTAAAACAGGTTTGAAGCAGTAAATGTTACAGCTTTGTGGTCATCACTTCGCAACCGTATAGAGAATAGAAACATGTGTACTTATTTCCATAAAAATAGAACATTTTGTTACTTCCTCTCCACTTTCTACTTCATTGTTTTGGGAACTTAAAAGTTTGATTTTATAACCCGCCCCCTCAGCTCACAGTCTCTGACAAGCAGGCGCACGCACTAACACACACACACGCTTGCACAGAGCCCAGAGGGAAACAACAGGATGCTGGAGACCACTGCATTTGCAACTGGAGCAGACACAGTTCACCCGACAGGATTTTCTCCAAATCCTTCAATTGAATTTCTCCCTCCCGCGAGGGGAAGATGCTCCCTTTCCAGCCCAATATCCCTGAGCAAACACTTGCATCAGCTGTTTGTGTTTGCCAATACATTATGACTATGAATATTTTAAAAGACAAATGGTGTTCGTTTTCTGCAACACTCATCACTTTGAGGAAAAACCTGTTCTAAATCCATTCAAACATGCTTTCTTTAATATGATAGAACCCCACGCTTCATTGTAATAAGCATATGTTACTTCATTGTAATTTATTCAGTTTTACATAGGCAGGTGGGTTATTGATATAGATTTTGTCCTACTTCAAGAGGCATCAAAATATCAGTAACAGCCATTCATAGATAGATGAAACAATCATCTATTGACGGAATAATACCTTCATCCCTCCTCTGAACAGTGACTCATTGAACACTCAACCAATGCAAGGACATTTACTTAAGGATCTTCCAGAAGCCTCATTAAATGTGTGTTTTAAAGCTTTCTTTGGTGAAGTATTTCCAGTCCGTTCGCTGGGCAAAATAAATTCACAGTAACTCAGTTCTCAATTTAAAAAAAACTTTATCCTTACACACATCTATTACATGTAATTCCTCCGGGCCTTTGCTTTGAAATGATGCTGTCGCTGCAGTGAGATTCACTTGTCGGACAGTAGCTGCTGATAGTGGAAGTGATGGTAAATACAGTGTTATGATTTGCAGCGCAGGAGAATGAAGCATGCAGTTATCTCCGATTCAACAGTAATGTTTACCTTCGGTGCCCTTTCACTGTACTTGATGTCTATCTGCTGTGTTATTGATGAGTAGAACATTGTAGCTACCCCCTGCATCCCCCCCCACCACCACCATTTCATTCCACTGTGTTGACTCAAGCTGATGTAAACTGAGTGAATGTAATTGATTTCAGGCATCTGCCTTTCAGCAAAAGGGGAAGTTAGGGAAAAGAGAAAGAGACAGCAGCACCACGGTGCAGAGAAAAGAGGAGGAGAAAGAAATGTGTGTGACAGCGATAGAGACAGACAGATGGTGTTGCTACACAGGAGCCTGCCCTAATGTAGTTTAGTTCAGCTCTTATCACCACTGGCAGCATTTTGGCAAAATGTAAACAGATAGAGGGAACAGTAAACAGCAAAGCTTTAAAAAAGGATTTGTTACTCAACATATTAGTGGCATTAACTTTGGAAAAAATTGTGGCAAACTCTATCTGCTTTTAGCAATACTTATTATGGTTTTTATTATGGGCATGGCTGCAAAACAACATCATTTTTTACATTTTTTAAAAATATATTTCATGCTTGTGGCATGGCTCTAGAGATGCCAGTGTTAGATGGTTGTTCCACCACTTTGGTCTAGACTGAATAATGTTTGCAATTATTTGTTGCATTCCCCCTTAGTGCCATCATTATTCTAAATTTCAGTTTTTCCTAAGCTTTGAATTATGACCAAATACTTAGGACATTGTCATCAGCAAAGCTGTACTTGTGTTTAGTGCTCATTAACAAATGTAAAACTGTTGTTTTTGGATTCAGTTGCTGTGCACAGGTATAGTTTAGTATAGTACAGTAACACTTATCTTAACATCTCAAACGGTCACAGAGCCAAAGTCACATACCAATGAGGTCATAGCTGGGATGTCCCTGATCAGTGACTGCAATCTTGTACTGCTGATGCACACTGACACCGGAGAATTTGAGTGCAACACCTGTCTCAGATGCTATCACTCAATTTATTGACTGTTGCCTAGTAATGCTACAGTTATGGATTAACAGGTACTTTGCAAACTATGTGTCAGTTGGTGCAGACATGAAAACAAGTAAGTTAGGTACAGGGAAAGATTGTGGTTTGGGTTAAAGTACAGAAACAACAATGACTGAAGTAACAGAAGTGGCTTGTCGAGTAAATTATGTCACCAAATGTAACTCTGGCTAGCTCATAATACCTAGGCCAGTACATAGAAGGTGACCTGCCAAATCATACCTATGAGCTGATGAACGTAGTTACCGTTTAGACGCATGATAACACTTAGATTGGCTATGCAATGCAGTCTGATAATAAAAGACTTTCAAAGATCTGCAAATGCATAGTTTATATAGCCACAATTTCTCATTTTGGACAGAAAATGTCATGGGATTGATGGTGTGCATGTGGAGATCCATACCAGCATTGATGCAGGCCCTTGCTTGGCCATATGTTTAGACCTGCTGTTGCTTTAAATTTTGCTGGTATAGTGGCTTTATTTAGAGAACTACATTATCTTACCCCTATTCTCTGGAACAAAGCCTTTTAGCTTCACAACCTATAACAGCCAGCAATGGAACAGCGACAACCAAAAACCCCTACAGTATGTCGTAGTCTATGTTATTCCAGAAAAGAAGAAATACTAAAAATTTTACTCCCCATATGCTTAAATCTTGTCTGTCAATATATGAAAAACCTGTCCTCAAGTGGGAACAGAAGTAGTTGAATAAGAGACAATTACTAAAAAAATGACACATGGCTAACCAAAGAGACCAAGAGTACTTGGAATCTTGAGTAAGTTTTGACCCATTATGACGGATGTAATGGGTCAAAACATAGACAAGATTCCAAGTACTTGCGTTACTCTTCACATAAAACAAGCTTAGTTCAAGATTTTATTGGAAATCTACAAGCAATACAGCACTTAACAAATGAAACTACAATGTAAAAAACTCACCAGGTCAAACTGGTAGGAACAAAAGACAATTGGTAAAACATAGTGCACTGCTTTGAGAACTACTAATGCTTTGTCAGCTGACACCTAAACATGGGAGCATGACTAGGAGAAGACTCTGTACTGTCAACATGACATGTCACTGCCTCATCCCGGATTCACAGTTAACCTCTGCCGCTTATTCTTTTCCTCGTCTGTGTGATTTATACGCGCTCAGCATGCCAACTCAGCCTGCGATAAAAAATGTCAAAACATATTGACCAGAACTCTGATGAAGGAAGGTCATCTTTTATCACACGCATTAAAAGAGATCATTTCCTGGAGAAAAAACAACTGCTGCTGTAGCATCTGTACAGATGGCCCACATATGTGTTTCATGAGGCCTAGTTTGTTAAAAGCACATATTTATAGGTATCCACTAACTCATTTTCCTTGCCTTCAGATTCAGTGGGCAGCAATCCAGCGCAAGTTATTGCTGTGTTCTCAGTTTTAAAAATGGTCAAGTCAAAGAAGAATTCATTAAAAAAAAAAATCATTCTAACATTCTTTCATCCAACCAATCCATTTGTTCAAAAAAGAGGCACAGGAGGATCCCTGGCGTGCATGAAATGACTTCCACACATTTGCAGTTTATCAGTTCTTTACACTAACCGGACTCCAAATCATCAAATGTTTAATGAAAACTGCTGCTGTTCTCTGCAGTGACAACACAATTTTCCAATCACCGTTTTATTGGTCCTATTGGTGATAGATGTGTATCAGTGTTGTGTTACATGGCTTTGAAAAATATTTAATTTCTAACATAAAAACAGTAATTATGAGAGCTCCATGATTAAGTCATGATAAGTTAGTTATTATTACTTTTTATCTTTCAGTTTGTTTCTGCTTCAGTATAAAAATCGTACAGTTTGCCATTTTAGTGAAAGAAAAAAATATGATTGAAACTTATGGTTTATTAGATTTGGTCTGTTTTCACCATAATTCAGTTTCCCTTCACACATGAAAAATTCAAGTGAACCAAAAAAACATCACAAAGTCACATGAGAAATATGTTGCCTTCTAACAAATCCCCAAGATCTGTTCCTGCTTAATTATTAAGTATTTTCATTTATTGTAATTTATAACAAAACTACTTGCAGCGCAAGCTTATAGTTGGTTATAGTCATGCTGCTATAGGCTTAGACTGCTGGGGGACTCTGCACTGTGCCACTTCCTCTTCTCTTCATTCTCTCCTCTCACCCCACATTTATAATGTCACCACTGTATGACATTAACTCTGTGTCTTCCTTGTCCCGTAGTGTCTCTCTCCCTCTCTTTCCCCCTCTCTCTCTCCCTGTCTTCAGGTGTCCCCGGATTTGGCGCTGTGTCCTCCAGTGTGCAGCTACTGGTCCCACTAACCTGCTCAGTGTTTTGTTGCTGCTTTTGTTGCTCTGTTCTTTTCTCTCTCCACTTTCCACTCAGCCCAACCGGTCAAGGCAGATGGCCGTCCACCCTGAGCCTGGTTCTGCTGGAGGTTTCTTCCGGTAAAGGGAGTTTTTCCTCTCCACTGTTGCCTATGGCTTGCTCAAGGGGGATTTGTTGGGTTTTCTCTACATGTTTGTATAGTCTTGACTTTGTTATGTAAAGTTCCCTGAGATGACCTCGTTGAAAATTAGCGCTTTATAAATAAAGTTGAATTGAATTGAATTGAATTGAATTGGTCAGAATATGTCCGCGTGAAGCTCCGTGTACAGCTTGCTTGAATTGCATAATGTAGCTTTAAAGGAAAAAGTAAAGTAAAAGATTAGTTTTTACCATTAGGTTCAAAAGAAACAAGCCTTAAACACTGAAAACAGTAATGGATTGAAGGCTGTGACACCAAAACGATGAGCTGAAAGTTGCTAAAATGCTCCATAGAACAAAGTGGACTTTCATAGCTGCTTAGTTACCCTGTGTGGATTTGGCCACTATGAGTGATACTTCAAACACTATATATTAATCTGAGTGATCATATAAAAATATTAGTTTTACAGCTTTGAAGAACAATTGGTGATTGTGTGACTGAATAGCACTTGTAGCAAATGACAATATTTTTTTCAGCTAGATGTGTAACAACCTAGTTGTGCTACTGTACAGGGAAAAGTGGGTGTAATTTTATCTTTTATACTTAGAAATATGTCAGTCTAGGTGGATGGTTAGATTCCATCAAAAGTTCACAACAACATGTTTGTTTCTTTGCTGCTCATCTGGCAGCTTGGCAGGCTTCACACCTCCTGTTGCCTCTCTATGGGGAGGAACGGACAAACAAAAATTTTATGGCACTGAGTAATTGGTTGTATTCAGTGTCATCTGCTTCAAGTTTCTGAAATTCACTTCATGTAATTTATGTGTTTGATACCTGAAATAAAATGGAACAGTTATTAACTTTACAGGTCATAATTGAAAGGAGCTGTCAGAGCACATGAACATTGGAATTTGAGGGAATAAATAATCCTGATGACAACTCTATAAAATCAATAACCAATTAATATCAAAGACTTAACTTATGAGACAAAACCAACCTCCCATAAAAATGTCACCTTCACTCGTTTCAAAAAATTACACGGCTGTCTTTGCAAGTGTCGTGCGTTCAGTAATAATGGAGGGAGGAGGTTGTGTACAATGGGTGCATCAAAAATGTTTAAGTTTCACCTTTGGCATGAGAGACCTCAGTCACCAACTGAAGCGATTACGTTATTTTACAGTGGTAAAGTTACATTTGTTTGAAAAGAAAATCAGTACCACTCGCACATTAGCGTTTAAAATACGAAGCCTAGCTCAGCACAAGACTGAGAACTGGAGTAAGAAACTAGTTCTATTCGTAAATCAAGATGAGTTGAATACCATGCTCAAATACGATACCCCATTCATTCCCATTAACTTTGCAAAAAAGAAGCCTCCACAGGCTTCCTCATGCTTCTGCAATTTTCAGCCCATTGAACACTAGTGGTTCCCCTAACACATAAATGGAATAAAATAATTTTAATCTTTCAGTTCTTTTAATCTTACTAAGTGCCATTGGACAAAATTGTTCACATACCTAAAGCAAACTAACTTAAATTTTAAAAAAATTGTTTGTCATGTTTTAAATGTTTTAAATAATTTTTTCAAATCCCGTGTGATTGTTTGCCATACTTCATCCAAAGGTTATAAAATCTGGATTTCAGCAACTCTAAAACACTGCCATTAACATAAGTTCTAACACCATTGGCAGTTTTTCGTGATTCCTGAAGTGAGTTGCATAGTTGGTAGTGCTAATCTCTGCTGCTTCATGCACAGTTGCTTACTAATAAACACGGCTGTCAAATTCTGCTGTGTCAAGGCCCAATGGTATCTCATAGGTGCATTCAAGGTATCCTTTAACATTAACATAACACACAGGGTTTTGATTAGAAACAATCTATTTTGTTGTTTTTATTTAAGAAAATGTTCAAATTCTACCCACATACCTCATTATTATCTCAGCAAAATTAAAACTGATGCACATATTTGCAACATTAGATGTAATTCTGCCATCATTTGCATCCACACTGATCACGTCTAGCCTAAATCACATCCACTGGGTACAATAGTATGAGTTGCAGTGTAAGGCTGATCATTTAGCTGAATGTGCTGTACTGGTCTCCAGCGAAGTCCATCAGGGTCACTGTGCCATTTAAAATGTAGCCCAAACAAGATCATGATGTTCACACTGCAACAGGCTAAAGATGATACATTTTCTAATACCAGGCGGACAGACGAGATGCTTAATGGGTTGGAGTAATTGCAAATAAACTACAAAACGTAATTTACATGTGTATTAGACTAGCTGGAGGCAATTAATGTGGGTGATTCACACAAATGGGCTTCATTCAGCCCTTATCATTTTATAGCAGAAAACAATTTCATAATTTTATTCCTGATCACTGCACCTGATAGAGAATGTGTTGTGCCATGCCAAGTAAAAACACTTCAGACACACAACACATCTTCTCTCACCTGAGGCATAAAACCGTAATCATTATCAGGCACCGCTCTCTGACAAGGACACTGTTTGAGTTCAACCCTGTCACGGACAACATGGAGCCTGTCTGATTATGATTAGGAAAGTAATCAGAGGTAATTGCAGTTCTGTCAAACTACTCATGCTGCACATCTCTCTTGGTCTTGACTTTCAGGTAGAAAATTTAATGGAAAGCCTAAACCATTTGTCTTTGTGAGCGTGTCAAGACTTCATTCTGTGTGAGTAAACATCAAAATCAGGCGTTAATGACAGAATCGTGGCAGGGATTCAATTTTATCTCATTTCACCAAATAAATGATCAACCTCAATAATAATCTAAATAATAATGTCATTAAAATTATACTGTTGATGTTTTTAGTTTAGAAATTTGAATAGCTGACAGTGACTGATTTCAAGCACCGTCGATTTCACGCACTTTTAGGCTATTTTGATTTATGAAGTATTTCCATATCACTGGATGAATTTACTGAAAAACCTAAAAGGAAACATTAAGAAAATAGATGATGCACTGTGCTGCTAAGCAAAGGACACACCCAGGGGTCTTTACGGAATACGTTTTATTATCTGTATGATATTACATTGAATCTGGAGAGTACCAATCATCTCTGTTTTTCAGTACAAATGAGGGGAGGGGAGGAGTTAAGGCTGACCACCTCAGCAGGTGTTATTCCCATAAGTTTGGTGGCTAAAGGTTAGTATAAATCTGCAGAGGCTCATTCAGTTTGCCTGGATTTTAAGACTTTAGCGGTGGACTTTGAAACCTCCATGTTGTTTATTGGATTCAAAGTTAAATGCATCAATAAAGTTAACTTTGAGAGTATAATTAGTAGACTAGATCAATGAAAAACTATGTGCTCTTGTACAACTATGCTTGTGGGAGTTATTTAAACCCACTGTATGCTTGCTTTTAATTTAAAGACATTGATATCAATACAGAAAGAAATTATAGGGGGCACAGTTATTAATCCAACCTAAATCCAGAACTAAATGTGTGGATTTATTCTAATTCTATTTAATGTTTGTACCAAACATGCTTAGTATTAAAAAATGTAAAAAAAAAAAAAAAAAAAAAAAAACTTGACTGGCAGATGATGTGGGATCAGACATAATAGCTAATGAAACAGTCTACTGATAATGTAAAGCGAAGTGATGCATCTCTCCTCACAAAGGAACTTGCGTATATGCATAGTGATGTGACTGAAGCCGGTGAGATGGAGCTGATCAGACCTGCTCTCTAACAGTTTACCCGAAAACAACAAAGGTGATCCCAGGCTCAAACAGGGAGCTGCTACCATTAGCTGGGTGTCAGAGCTCACTCGCCAGCTGTACCTCATAACCATAACGCAATATGAATCCAAGTTTTTAATACTATTTGAGCATACTTGAAATTTACACATTAGAGAATCATTGATTTATTAATTAAGGCGAGCCTGTGGCTACACAAATTATAATATGATGGAGCACCACAGCCTAGATTATTAATCTAGTACTAGATTAATGGACTATCAGTTTAATAGATGTTTTTATTTTAGAGAAATTAATTGTATGGTTAGGGTCCTATCTGGATGTGACAGATACTATAAGTCAGAAAGACTGTCCAGTTGGAGGACATGCTAATTTTAAGCTTAGAAAGAAGAACAATGTATGCATCTTTGTATAGGGTCATCCTGTATATATAGGTAAAAGTACAAGTTTAAACTTCAAGACCTATTATTTTTAATATTTTAGTTCACACGTTAGTCAATTTTTTATCTCTCGGATGCAATTTTATAAAAAATGTGTTTCAGATGGTTTACTTACATAGTTTACAGTCAGCTGGGTCAGATGGGTATGCTTAACTACAACAGAGTGCTTAGTGCTGCTGCCCCACAGGTAGAAGGTCCAAGTGCTTTCATGGGTTACCTCTGGGTCGTCCGCTTTTTTCCCACAGCCCATAAACACACATCTTAGGTTATCTCTCGACAAGAAATTGCCCGTAGGTGTGAATGGTTGTCTGCCTGTGTATGTCTCTCTGTAATGGCCCTAAGATAGATTGGAGACCTGTCCAGGGTGAAACCTGCCACTTGCCCAGTAACGGCTTCATTTTAATTTCCTGCATTCTAACCTTAGGAACTTTCTACATTGTAGTATTGCTCATCTGCTTGATGGCCTGTGAAAGGTGCAGGTATGGACAAAGGTGTAACTTTTCATTAGTGACTCGAATGCTTCCCTTACTACTGGTGGTGCTGCTAACAGGGACTCTGGAAACCCAAACACACTTTTTTTGTGAAGAATCTCCGGCTCAGCTTCTCAGGGGTAAAGGCAGAGGTACAGTTGACAGGGAAAACAAAGAGATGGAAACAAGGACGCAACAAAGGTTCCTGACCAGATGTGAAAGGAAGATGTTACAGTGTGCCCAAACCTTTGGATCTCAAGGGTACCGCCATGATATTCAATTCAATTTAATTCAGTTCAATTCAATTCAATTTTGTTTATTCTGTATATATACTATTTACATAGCAACAATTTACAACAAAAACACCTCAGGCACTCAACAAATACTCCTTGAACAAGTCCTAACAACCGTGGAGTGGAAAAACTTCCAGTGGAACCAGGGGTCTGGGTGGGCAGCCATCTGCCTTGACTAGTTGGGGTGAGAAGAGAAAAGAAATCCGAAATAAGCAACGAACAAGCGTCAGACAGGTTGTTAGGACCAGTAGATGCACAGCGGAAATACACAGCTTCAAAGCTGGGGACACCTGCAGAAAACGACAAAGAGAGTGAAACAACTAAGAAGTTATTGTCATGCAGTAGTGAGCTAAAATGCAGGGAGAAAAGAAGAGAAAGAAGAGGAACATCAGGGGTTCCCCCAGCAGTCTCATCCTGGAGCAGCTAGTTCAGTCAGAATGAACCAGCTCTAGATATAGTCTTCATGATAAAGAAAACTTTTAAGCCTGGACTTGAAAATAGAAAGGATGTCTGCCCTGCCGATCTGAACTCTGGAAGCTTGTTCCACAGGAGAGGAGCTTGATAGCTAAAGGCTCTGCCTCCCATTCAACTCTGGCAGCCACAAGTAGGTCTGCATTCTGATCTCTAAGTTGGTAAGATATGGTACTCTGAGGTTTCAATATAACACTTTCCTTGACAGTTGTGTGGTCTCCAGAATACTGCCATATGGAAGCATTTGGCTTTTTGGTCTTAACACAATCGAAATGGTACTAAATGTAGCCAAAAACAAAGAGGTTATCCACTGTTAATTGCTGAAAGGCTTTTTTTTATTCATAAGTGCTAAAAATGATTTCCAGCATTTGAAAAGTTCACTCATTTGGAAGGAAACAAACAAGCAACAAACACAACAGATGCAAGGGTCCAACAGAGCATCAATTGGCTCAACAAATCAAACAAACAAAACTTCCTGTTCAGCAGATTCATTTTATTTAACATCCATTCAGTGAAATGTTTCAGTCACTCTGGCTTCTCACAAAACTCTCTGCTGACTCCTCTGTCTAGCAGATGTAAGTCTTTTCATGAGCCCACTGAAGAACAGCAGGGCTTTTGATTAAACGTTGTACAACAGCCGACAAAATAAAATGTCTCATGGAGAACAATTGAAAGAGAAACAAAAAGAGTTTGAAAAGCTGATTTGCATACAATTACTTTTGAAGTGCGGAATCGTTAAAAAATGACACCGGGCAAAATCAGTCAGGATAAGTAGGACTACTGTATATGCCGCAGAATGATATGAAGATGAAATGAAAGGGAGGAGGTGTGTTTGTTTGTGTGTGGGCGCACTTGTTTAAAGGCTCCCGGTCGAGCAGTGACGTATCGACTGGGGAGAGTAGCCAACTTGGCTCAGTGGTGTTAAACAGCCGCAGTGAAAAAACAAAAAGAGAAATAAAACCCACGGTGGATAATTAAGAATCAGACTAGTAAGCATTCTGCAATTACACATATCTGAAGAACAATTAAAGTTCATATAATGTATGCTAGTGTATTGTGTGAGTTGTCAACAACATCCCTGGCTTTCATACAAGCTTATCTGGCCCTCCTGAAAAAGAAGTGATTGTACTGCCTCGGCAGGGTCTCTGTTTTTTGATAGAAAAAAAAAAACGGAAGATCAATAAGCATAAAGAAAAGAAATATATTTGCAGAATGCAAACAAGATTTCATAGTTGTTTCATAGTCCTGTGCATAACAACTGAGGACTCGATGTTTTAAATTGCATTGTAATATTAGATAAATCACATTCCAGATTAATGGCTAATGATGAATTTAAAATAATATTTTTTTCATGAAACCTTTTCAATGTTGCCTACACATTGACTATACTATGCAAGTGTATCTGGCCACTTGCTTTTTAAATCCGTCCAAGAGAATGATGCCGCCCATGGTCAGTTAACTAAAGGACTATTTACTTTCCCTCTACCAAACCTGTCGACTACCTGTTTGCCACCTGAGGGATGTCTTCACTAATACTTGCTTCTATTGTTTCTAGTTTGGGTAGTGCATGTAAAAGATCGCCATTCAATTTCCTTATACTTCCATACATTCAAACGTGAAAAACGCCTCCAGTTGACAGTCACACGTGGGAACCTTCAGTTCAAACAAGTAGATGTCGGAACATAAAGTGTGTTAGCGTTGATCAGTAAGAGACTTTATCTTTGGCACAAGGCACAAGGTTCAACATACAGCAGTGGATGTCATTTCAATTTTCGAGCTCATATTTCTACAGTTTTTTCATTCATACAAAACATTTAAGTTCATAACTATAGAACCAGCAATTAGGATGTGGATCCTGACACCTCCCTGATCGTCTTGCTCGGTGGTATCCAACCTTTTTTCCTGTTTGTAACATTTATTCTGCTAGCTTATTTCAACCCAAACAAACCGATAAGATGTTTTCTTAAACCTTTACAAAAATGTTGGTGTCCACATTTGCAATTAAACCTATAAAAATATATAAATTTGAATGTATTTTTGTATTGAGTGTGTTCTAGTCTCTTACCGGTTTGTGCTACATTTTAAACGAATACTCGACTCGTATCATCTGCAGTGTGGACGGAGCAGAAGGTTGAACACCTCCTGCTCTGACTGAAGCTGGGAGGGGCTGCCTGTGAGTGTGTCTACGGCAGCACTGGCTGCTTTACGTCAGAGTCCCCAGAAGTTCCCAGTAATGCTTAGAAGGAGATAGACTGGTTACATGTCAGTGTCGCAATCAACGATTACTGCGGCTAAATAATAATCCGATCAGACTCTGTGTCAGCACAGCCCATATAGTAAAGGTTCAGAGTTTGGCTAAGAAAACTCTGACATTCATGCTATAGAGTTGCAAGTGTTCATATTCAACTAATTATCTGTATTAAAAGCTGTTAAGATGTCATTGATTTTGCTTAAAGCCTTGTTATCGTGCACAGGGAAAACACCAACACCAACTACTGCATATTTCTTCTCTCGATTTCCAGAGACGTTTTTTAGTGTTTTTTTTATTTTTTTTATTTTACAGCTCCACTGAATATTATGGTAACTAAAGGGAATCCATCTGTTTCCCCTTGAAATCCTCTTTCAGCACTGTCACACATTTTGGTGGCTTTGCTTCAGAGGAGAGATATGTGTTTAGGTGTCGCAGGTTGTGTCTTACACAATGTGAATTACACAAACACGATCTGGTCATATAAAAACCTTTTTGCTGTTTCTCACTTGATTTTGATTTCACACTTGTGTTCTCCATTCATCATACACACTTACATAAATGTGTTCTCATGGAGATGCTGTGGTACAACCATTAACACGTATGATATAGACCACTGAGTGTTTAAGAGCTGAAGCCTCTTTGTGTCAGCGTGCATGTGCCTGTGGGATGATGATTGATGATTAGCACAGTGATAAAAGTAGTAATCACCCTGCCAGAGAACTGAAGGCACACTGGGTTCTGTTTTTAAAAAGTGGTATGTTCTCGTGTATGTGTGCATGTGGGTTCGCCAACGGATGACATTTGTGTGCATTTCTCATCAACACCCCCTCGCCAAACTGTCTATCCGTCAAGATGTTCTGTGGCATTGTTTGTATGTGTATGTGTGTGGCCTTTGGACCCCTACGTGTCGCCTGCTACTACAGCATAGCGAGTGTGTGAAAAGCTCGCGTACATGAGCTACCAAGCATTTGTGACATCTTAAATTAGACAACGTTCCTGGCCCCAAAACCACTCAACCCTGCCAAACACAACGCAGACAGCACCATTCATGTGTGGCAGACTATGATGACAAGACACGCACGCACGCACGCACGCACACGCGGTGACTCATACATCTTAATTAGAAGCTAAGCAGCAGCGTGTTAGCATTTGCGGGGAGAGGCGAGCCTGTCAGTGCAGGCAGAAGAGAAGGCACACAGATACGTGCATGGACACACGTTAATGCGTATGGAGCCAGCGTTTGGCCTAAAGTCCAATTAGTTCAAAACCCGAAAAGTGCATGTGCCCATTTGCGAATGCTGCGCTAAACTCAGGTAAACAAACAGGACAAACTTTTCGGAAAAAAGCCAAATCAAGGAAGAGTGAACAGAATCTGGGTGCTGTCGGTGTGTGTGTGTGTGTGTGTGGACTGCAGAGCCAGCACTCCTAACACGATGTGAAAACCCTACTAAGACCCAGTTGTTTGGTTTGATGGTGCCACTGGTCGGTGGCATTTGTCGATTTTCAGGATACACACATACACACACGCACACATATACATACACACACAGATGGTGGCATTTGGTTGAAGACGTGGGGGTTTGAGATCGGGGTGGGGTGTTCACTGACGTTCCTGTTGCTACGGGGACAAAGTGACCTTAAACAGTCCGTAGTGAGGGAGGAACAGGGGGAGTTTCCGGTGACTGATCAGCTTACCTTAACGTCAAACACTCCCCACCCACACACACGCACGCCATTGTTGAGTGGGATTCTAACCATGGGAAACTTCAGTCTCTCCGTTGTCAGGTCAATGTCCAGTTCTCCACCATTCCTCCAACCCTCTGCGCTCTTCACTTCCTCTTCTTCAGCACTCCATCTATTTAGTTTTCTCCATTCCCTCATCCAGCTTCCCTCCCTCCATTTGCCTTTCAGCCTTCATCCAGCACAGGCTCAGTCTCTCTTAGTCTCCCCCTTCCCTTGTAGCTTCCTTCTCATCCTTATTCTCTCCCTTCATGTTCACTTCTTCTGCCATTTTTTTTTCTTGTCACAGTCCACCCCTATCCAAACCTTCATCTAATTCTGTTTATATCCGTGCTATTGACGCTTATTTCATGGATACAGCAACAGTTTTCAAATGCAGTCCAGCGTCTTGGTTCTTAGCACAATTTGCAGCTGATGTATTAGACTCCGATCCTATTTGTCAAGAAAGTATTCAGCGTCTTACAATTCGTCTTCCTTCAGCCGAATCACTTTTTAACACTCTCAGATCTTGAGAATGGTGTTGATGGTTTCATTTCCTCGTGCATGGACTTTTAATCCCAGCGTAAGTCGTCAGTGTTACTGTTAGGCTTTAACCAAAATTCTTTTTGCCCATTGCACCCACTCACAATGTGTTTTAGTATAGATTGTGAATATAGTAAATGCATACGATACAGATACGTTTTGGCTGTATTCCTAATTGAGGTCATCCATATGTAAACCTGTTTTTTTTCTGAGGCACATCTACGAAAATTCACCCATATAATTCTATTTTGGTGCCACATTGTAGAACTGTTTCACGTGATGATTACCACGTTTGTTGCTTTACTTTGCAGAGACCGAATGATCTCATTCTTGCTTCCATATCTTCGCTCGCAGTGGTACTATCAATAAATTAGATGGGCAGCCAAATCCATCAAAGCTGATCCAGGTAACTAGAGGCTTTTACTAACAGACTGCTTGTAGTTCTTGGTCATTCAACACCATGGATGTTTTATCTTTAAACTCATAACCCAACAAATAGCTTTTGTGCTGTCCCACTATGGTAAACAGTGGCCATTTATCATGATGACTGTCTCACAGAGTCACTTTTTTGTTACTAAACCAGCTGGTTAGTTTCAAAGAATCAAATCGTCCCATTCATTCAAGGACAAACAGTTAAAGTATCAACCAGTCTTCAAAAGCTTTTTTTGTGTGTTGAAGCACATGTAAAAATAAGGTTCCCATATTTTATTTTCATTGCAAAAATGGAGCTTGGTAACATTTTCATATGTTAACTGAGCCGTTATTCTTATGTATTTAAATTGATATACATGTAAAAGTAAAAAGAAAGGAATTTCAAAGCTAAGATTCGGAAGAGTTCATGTTTGGATTATTCAGTGAAACAGTTACCATGATTCTAGCTAACTCTGGTTGGGTATTTGGCCACACCTCTTGGCAGAACTAGTGGAGGTTAATTTTTGTTTCATGTTTTGTTTCAATTTTTGTATTCACTCAGAATAGAGCATTAAAGCATGATGCTACCACCACAGGTACAGTTTACTTTACCTTTATTCCTCCAAAATACCTCTGATCACTGTGGCTCAATAACTCAATATGTGTCTCATCTGACCATAAAACTAGAAGGTTTTGTCTTTGTGCCTGTGATCAGATAAAAAAATTAATTCAGTTAATTAAAACCTGTGCACTTAAGTGTTTACAGTTGTGTCCATTAAGGAATCTGTGCAAACGTTCTTTTGCATATATTTTTTTGGTGAATAAACCCCATCGTCTTCAGTGGTTATCAAAAATGGAAAAGCAGACTTTCCACTGTGTGTAGTAGTATTAACCCAGGTCACAGCCTAAAAACCTTCAACAAAGAAAATTTACACAAAACTACACTGTCCTTGTCAATTACCAATACAAGCCATCAGTTTCATTTCATTCATTTTAACCAGGCATTACTTTTTCTTCAATGTAGGCATTCACATGCACATCATGCTTCATCATTTATGTCAGATTCAGAAATAAAATATGATATTTTGTATTTTTGTGAGCAGTTATATTACAGCACATGTAATACGTCTTAAAAGCATAAGAAAACAACTCAACACACAAATGTAACTAGTGTAGAAGGTTGGACACAATTTCAAGCATTGGCCACACACAGCTCTGTTATAAATCAATTCAATTTTCAATTCAACTTTATTTATATAGCGCCTATTTACAACAAAGTCATCTCAAGGCACTTTACATAATAAAGTCAAGACTATACAAACATGTAGAGAAAACCCAACAAATCCCCCTTGGGCAGCCATAGGAAACTCCCTTTACCGGAAGAAACCTCCAGTAGAACCAGGCTCAGGGTGGACGGACATCTGCCTTGACCGGTTGGGCTGAGTCACACAGGTATAGTCCAGATAAGGTTCTGAAATAAGCTCATAGTGGTCCCAATGAGATAGGACTGTGTTTAACCGCTGCTGACCCACAGAAAAGCCTGTTTTTTACTTTTGTTAGTTTTACCTTTATTTTTTTAAATATTTTATTCTGGCAACATTTTATTGGCAAAAATTGTTATTCTATGTCCTTTAATTTCTGTCTCAGTGTCTCCTCTTCTTTTAGCTCATTCTTTCAACTTTGACCTCCCATGTCTTCTATGTTATTTTGCAGCTGCTGTTGATCCCTCTTCCCATCGCTCTCTACTCGTTCATTCATTTAGCTGTATCACCCCTGAATTACTATTCTATTTCACCTTCATGAGATAGAATGTCTGTCCTCCCCTACAACTTCTGTCCTTCCTACATCCTTTCTGAATCCATCTTCTTTACCTTCCTCATCTCTGCACTTTAATATTTTCTTCTTTCCCTGTACATTGGCTATTCACCCATGTTATTTCTCCATCCCCCTCTCTCCTCCATCCCTCGCAGCCCGTTCCCCTTTTTCTCCACTGATGAGCTGAGATGCAGCTCCACTCATCAGATTGCCTGTCTCTCCTCCCTGCTTTCTTTAACACTCGTAGAAATGACCTGACACATCCAATCCGAGGTTATTACACAGATGTGCCAACTCTCTCTCCCTCTTTCGCTCTTACACACAAACACACACACACACACGCACACTCACAAACATTTAGACCAAGAAAACGCACATTCCCAGTGGATGCTACACACGCTTACACACACACACACACACACACACACACCCTATTACAGAAGCCCAAATGAAAATGAATTATGCATTCTGTCCTGCCACTCGTAACAAGTATATGATGCATCCCCTGTTTCCACACAATTGGGCACACAGAAACACATGCAAAATGGGAAAAGTGGTTGTGCAAGGGGACACAAACTCTCCTGCAGACACACAGTAAAAAGGTAACAAACAGAAAAGGCTTGAATGTATTATTGATGCTAATCTCAAACAAGCACAAACTTGTCATTCACAAACACGTTGCGTCATTTTGAACTGATGAAACTCTTCACAACCGAATATTTGATGATAGCGGTTCCGCTCTCTCGAACTGAATACACGCGCAAACACAAATACATGCACAACCACACAAGGCCATCATTGTTTTCAGCCCTCATGTTTACCACAATTTTGAATTATCTGCCACCCACAACCATCTCCTCCTGCTCCTCCTCCTCCCTACAAGTCCATACCAAGGTCGTTGGCCTCCCTTCTGGCTTTAGCATTCCCCTCGTATCCCCCATAATCCTCTCTGTTTAAGCCTGAGGTACAAATACATTCTATTCAACCTGCACCAAGGGGTTCGCTAATACCCAGCAGAGAGTGTGTTTGTGTATACATAGGGCGTGCTTATGCGCCGCCGAGTAATGTGTGCTTATATACACCTCTGTGCATGTGTGTGTGTGTTCGCACACCAGCGTCTGTGCAGGGCTTTGTGTTTAACACCCATCGGTGCTTAGTATTCTCTACGCCACGCGTCCTTGCATCCCCATGCTTATTCTTTCCCTCTCAGTTCTCCTCTTTCAGATGAGAATAGCAACAGCTGATGAAGAGAGGAGGGAAAGAGGGTTGAAAAAAAGAAGAGGAAGAGACAGGAGAGAAAAGGAGACTGAGGAGCGAGCAACAGAATGCAGGTGGACAAAGTTTATACAGCGTGACTGATGTAACCTTGGCCCTGTAGTGTGCATTCTTTAATAGACAATTAAACACATGCAGCTGTTGGAGTGCTGAGCAGGACGCTGTTCAGTGGGTGTCAGTACACAGTGAAGCTTGTGTGCATATCTTGACATAGATGTAAGTCAAATAGATGTGGAAGATAAACCAACCCACGCTTTATATTAAAGAACCTTGAGTTTAACACCATCTAGTTTCCACATAAACCGATATGAAGTCTGGTAATTATAACAGTAAACTGAAACAAGCTATACATGCCAGAGTTTCATCACATTCCTCTGCTTTCAGCCTACAGTAAGCTTAGTAATCACAGGTGATTAGTGTTATCCCAGCAGTGAGAAAATGAGAACTTGTAGCAGCACGAACAGCAGTTTACTCCAAACAAAATCTAATTTGGCGAGTTCTCAGGCTGCTGCCGAAATGTGTCCACGCCAGATGGTGAGGCTTGCAAGTCATGGTGGGGAACACACATGCCTTACATCGTCCTCAAAGAAAAAAGTACAGACAAGAGTTTTACTAAACTTGTTAAAGTAAATCAAAACTATGTAGGCGGTAAACCAGGCTGTGACAAATTTGTCAATACAGTATGTTGAAATCAGTTGCAAATGTAATATAATTAAGTCAACTGAAAATAGACTGCGAAATCCATAGAAACAATCAGAATTCATGGCTGTTATTTACACTGGATAATGCTGATATGAGCTGCTGAAGTAACAACAACTGCAACACAACAACACAAAGCTGCAGAAGAATCAGCGTTGAATGTCGCCTTTAAATAAATTTATTCACTGATGTGTGCATGAAGTGCATTGGATTGTGATGCGACTATTTAAGGCAGTAGCGTGTAGCAGAGAGTAGAAGGGCACAGTAGAGACGGATGAGGTAGGGCTGGGTAGAGCGCGTTGATTTCAAGTGCTCATGCTTGAAACACATGTAGGAAAACAGTTATGCTCAGGGATGATAATCACTGACATAAGATTTTCTGAATGAAAATGACTTTGACATCGGCAAAAAGTGACAGAGGAGATGGACAATAGAATCACAAAACCTATTTAGGAAAATTATAAATTTGGCTTTAGATGGGGTAGACATTAATGATTTAAAACTAAGAAAACTCACCAAGTTGCTGTTGATTTGGAGCATAGATTTTGGTGCACGGACAGATTACACCATGGGCTAACTAGGTCCCTGTAATCAAGGTGGACCTTTGACCCTAAGGATATTTTAATTGGATAAAAATATGAGTGAAAGGACTCATTTACATGCGAATAGACTGTTCACTAGTGTAATTATATGTTTGTAAGAGTGTTCTGTAATTAAATTGCTTGCCGTGCAGGGATAATTAACGCTAATGTCAGTGTCAACTGCAATTTCAACACTGAGAAAAAATCTTCTATGATATAAAAAAAAAACTTTAAAAAGAAAAGAAACTAGAAGTAGAAGTTAGAGGCTCTGGTATACATACATAGATTTAGCTGAAAATCACTTTGCCAAACAGGCTGTTCAGTTGCAGCACTTTTTGAAGACGTTTCACCTCTCATCCAAAAAGGTTCAGCTCTGACCAACTGGCTCAGAGAGGCAGGCCTGTAAATGATGTGGCAAAATCAGGTTATTGATACTTTGAGCATCATCTAGAAATGTTTCTCCTACACTTGCTTATGTCTGCTGTTTATGTAACATATGTAGTCCAATCCAGTCAGGAATGTGCAAATTTGTGCAGTGGAGAAACTAAATTACCACTTCACAAACACGTGGGACAACACAGGAGAGATGGCTCCTCAGGACAACACTCAGCAGTCCACCTGCATCTGAAAGACACGGGTTCAGCCAGTGGAAGAGCTCAGTCTGAACATTGGTACAGAGCCCCAATTTAGGTTTGAACAGTGACAATTGTAATTAGGTTTATTTAAACAAAATGGCCGTGTCCCAAGTGTTGATAAAAAGTCAGATATGGCTTAATTTTCATGATTTTACAATGAGAAGAAAACAAGAACAGGACAAATAATGAACTGAAGCTGCAGGGAGCTAAAAGATGCAGACCAATTTATTTATGTCACAGCTTCAACAGATTTAGCCATGAAATGTTAAATAACATCATATAACAAGCTAAGTCAAAGGAAATCTGATTGAAATTCAGCCCCAATGTAAAATCAGTCAGGGCTGAAATCAGGTGCAGTGTCTGCCCTACACCAGGCCGTTTTTATTATAAAGGGGCATAAAAAAGCGCCAATTTGTCTAGTCCCATTAGCGTGATGCTGAAAGCACCTGTTTGTGTTTGTGATCGATGCTCCGAGCTTGCAGTGTAGTAATATTCGATACTCGAAGTGATGACGTAGAATATTAGGTGGTAAAGTTTAATCGTTTTCATAGGGTGGTGGATACAGCACTTTGTAACTTAAAGCTACTGTCTTTTTTAGTGAGTAGTGCATTGTTAGGAGATTGGTAGAGCAGAGCAAAAGTCATAAAACGAATAAAGTGTTAATAGAGGGAACATCTAATTAGGCTTTCAGCGCAAATTGTTAGTTACACCATAAAAGCTGCTGAAAAAAGTGGATTTTCCTTTTGCACTAATGAGTCTATAAATGACTGTAGAAAATCCAAAGCCAGTTCTGCAAAACAGCTTCAAATTAGAGCTAGTCTTTTTAATCCCAATGTTTTAACTTCATTATGTCCAAAAAATAACCTCATCACCATGGTAAAATATTACAACAAGTCAACGCTAATTGTGGTCTTCAGCATCATCAAAGTAAAATTTTTCCACACACGCCTTTACCACACATTCAAAAACAACACACTCACACATCCTGCACTGGCATCGAACACTGACATTCTATGTAAATGATGTACCTCACGAGGAGGAGTCTCAGGTTTTCAAACAAGAATGGGATCTGTTCTACTGGGTCTGTCTGTGCTCACGCTGTTTTGATTTTATATCAACAGATGTGGGTCCATAGCTAAACTACGATGAAATCCATCTGCACATTGTGAACTGTTAGTGATATTTATCTTTATGCAAAACTCATTTTATTACAATGTGTTTTTAAACATTTAGTGGAATGGAATATATATCCTTCCATCATATGACACTGCAAGGAAATCGCTACTTCTGCATCAATATTTTACAAATATAAAACTTGATATGTATATATCCGATCGTATACTATTGATCGTCATTGTAAGTTCATTCAGTGATTCATTCCCTTTTGTGACACCAGGGACAAATAATAAACATACGTTTCAATTTTCTTTCTTGTCGCTTGAGTTTTACACATTCGGCCCCACAAAGTCTGTGTGACACTGAGCTGACCGCCGCTGCCATCAGCCACAGTCAGGTGTTGGCTTGTTTCTTGTCTTGTTGCGCACACAGTTGGCATTAGTCAGACCTGGGCTGTGCCAGAGACCATTCTGATTGGCTGTTCAGCTTGTGAAAATGGTCAGTTAATGTAGCTGTGTTTACTGTTTGTATGTCTGCAGTCCGTGAGTGTGAATATAAACTGCACCTAAACTAATTTTCCTGGGACTCATGAGGTCATTGTCTTGACTGGAAACCACTGACAATTCTTACAAAAAGTACAACCCCACCTTAGTTTTTTACAACTCTGAGTCATATTAACTGTTTTTTGGACAAAAGGGGAAAAAAACTCAGAAGTGACTTAAGTCAGCAGTTTGTAGAAGCCTTTGGCGGCAGTTACGGAGCAGTCCAGGCTGTGTGAAAAGGTCTCAGTCAGATTTGAACATCTGAACACTGCGGTTTTTCCCTCATTCTATTTTGAATAACTCTCTGTCAGTAAAACCAAATTTTTAAGTCCAGACACAAATTTAGATTGAGGTCTGAGCTCTTCACTCTAAAATATTAACCTTGTGGTTATTAAACCCCGGCTGTATGTTTGGAGTGATTGTTTTGCCCCAGTGTCACACTTTTGCCTCCAAATTTGTCTATATTTTTTTCTTGTTGTAAGACTTCTGGGGCTTCTCCAGACAAAAATCTCCACAGAATGGTATGTTAGTGACGACGTGCGGTGCTTGGTTTTTAGTTTGATAATGTTCAAGAAGCCAAGCAACAGTGAGTCAATTTTTTGGGGGGGCCTATGCAATCACCTGTGTTTTTTATATTTAAATTTCTATATGAATTGTTCTAATAATAAAATATTCTATATTCAATTTAGTGGATATCTGTCTTGAACATAAAACAAAGGCCAGGCTTTGACCAAGCCACTCCAAAATGTCTTTTTTTTTCCTTTTATTCATAGTGAGGTTGACTTGATGTATTGCATAACCCACTGACAGCTTTAATTCCCGAACTGATGAGCTGAGGTTCTCCTTCGTGGTTCTCTGGTAGAGATCAAAATTCATGCTTTGTTGTATTATGGCATATCCACCTAGCCCTGACACAACCAAGCATCCCCGCACCACATTACCATCACAGCGTTTGAATGTATTCACTGTATGCTGTGTTTACGCCGGATGTGCCAGGACCCCTGCTCATCCCATAGTTCAACCTTTGACTCATCAGTTCATAGAAGATTATCCTAAAAGGTTTGAAGATCATTTAAATGTGTTGTGGCAGGTTTCAGGTGAACCTTAATGTGCTTCTGAGTTTGCAGTGGTTTTCACCTCGCCACTCTTCCATGATGCTATTTTTACCTCATGTGTCTTAGATAGTAGAGTCATGACAACGGTCCATTTCTGAGGTAAGAGAATCCGGCAGGTCCTTCCTGATCCCCCTGACTTCCTATATGAGTCATCACTGTGCTCTTGAACAAATTTAATGAAGTTGGCAACTTCTGAGAAGGCAGACTATTGTTCTAGGTCTTCTACCTTTGGAAATAGTTTTTTTTTTTTTTTTTGTGGAAAGCCTTAGAAACAGCAACTTTCCCCCAGACTGATGGATTTATCAATTTCAATCTGGTGTTTTTTTTTTTTGGATGGAGTTACGAAGGGGGCGGATACCTTTTCCCACGGGACATGCTTTCTGCTTTCTTTTTGCGTTCCTCAGGTTGCATTGTTTTATGTTAGATTATGTTGAAACATCTGAAACCGTTCAGTATGAATTACCGATAAAAACGGGAGAAATCCAGAGAGGCTGAACATTGGTTCACGTCACTGTACTATATTGCGGTGATAGCTTATGATGATCCCCAGCTGCAGTATTTCCCTCTGTATCAGATTTGAATGTTGCAGTGGATGTTGAGGTGGTTACAGCCTTTATGAAGCATGTTATGAGCCACGTTAAGTAATTGAATGGATGGCTGAGAGCTGATTGATGCTGCCTGGACCGGCTCTAATGCCGTCTGGCTTGTAGCATACAAAATGTGACATTGGTTTGGTCTGGAGAATATTGATCTAGAATGGTTCTTGCAGAGTGTAGATATGGAGGGCTGTATTGATGTTCACCATGGCTCTCATTTCAGGCTCATCTCACCCTGCCTACTTGTGTTTTGTGTGTGTGTGTGAGAGAGAGAGCGAGGTGGCAGCAGTGCCGGAGGCTACTCAGGCGTGAAATCATGCGACGGTCTCTCCATTGCGCTTCATTTAGCCACACATCACCCATCTCTCATTCCTGACAAGTTTCTTAACTGCTCCAAAATGTGAGTGCCTTGGGGTGGGGTGGTAGTGTAGCCCTGCCAGTGTACAATGAGGTGTGGCATGTGTGTGCGTGTTTGTGGGGGCTAAAGTGAAAGTCTAATAAAGCCAGCAGCTGCCATGGAAACCAGGGCAGAGGCTAACTCATCCTCTGCGTCTAGGGACCCATCAGGGTCTCGGCCATAGTACAAACACATGCATGCACACGAACACACACACGATCGCGTACCAAAGGCATGACAAATGACTCTTAGAGGGAGGCCTCTCATACACACTTGCATACAAACAGCAGATGAAAGGCCGTGAAATAAGCTGTGGCACCACGAGAAATAGGGAAGCAAGCTGCTTGTTCAATAGCGACTGACACTGTTTCCTCAAACACACACACATACACTGTGCTGGAACTCCAACAGCATGACATGGGAGTCAGGATGGCTTAAGATGCTCAATATCCAGCTGTAATTCTCTCTCTCCTTCCTTATCAAAAGTGTTTGTGTGTGTGTGTGTGTGTGTGTGTGTGTGTGTGTGTGTGTGTGTGTAAAACAGGTAGATAAGAGTGACAGCACGCTCAGGTTGACGCCATGACAGCGGCATTCACTATGTGACAGGTTTATTGCATTTTTAATCTCTGTTTACATAAACCCTCAACATCTAGCCACTTTCTGTCTCACACACACACACACACTCACTAACTATAAGAATCCACATGCACACGCGCACACACACATTTTTCCCCCCTCTGTCAGTCAGACAATAAAAAGAGCAGAGGAAGCCAATCAAAATGATCTCTAATAAGAAAATTACCCATCAGGCAGTGGGCAGGGGAGGAGTGGGAGACAGTGGGGTCAGATGGCTTGCCAAGCTTCATCTGACATTTATAAAATGAATTGCAGGCCGTACATCGAGGAAATAGCCTGCGTCTGTGCAATAAGTGACGCTCGCTCTCCCCTGGTCTTGCGCTCTCACAAATCTCATATCCCAGCTCCAGACTGACATGCCAGCAGAGAATTAGACGATTGCGAGTGAAAGCGTGATTGAAAGGGAGATGTTGGTTGAGCGCCACTCTGGGTGTCACTAAGGTGTCAGGAGATGAGGAAAGATGACAACAGTTAAGGCAGGCGACGGACTTGTTTCCTTGACTGGACTGCAGATTGGGTTAGGTGAATGAGATGAGACTTCTATGACCCTTTGGGGATATCGTCTTGACGCCACAGCAGAGAATGCAGAGAAGATAAGAATAAGACAGATGGTGAGCACTGAGGACGATAAAAAAATAAAATAAATGCAGCTCGAGGATTACAGCCTAGTAGTGCTTTAGGTTCTTTCATTTCACATTTTTGCTAAACACATGACACACTTTAGAAGTATTTTTAGGAACCTTTTAGGCATCTGTAGCCAGAAAACTGTGAGCTTTAGTCACGTTAGCACTGGAAGAAGTGAAGTACATTTATATAGCTCTTACAAACTGCGATACTCTCAGGGGGCTTGGCAACGCCTACATGATGAAACAGTAAATGAAAATGGCACCCCACAGCCTTAAACCCACAATGGGAACAAGAGAAACCACCCACCGAAACCCTATTAAGAAAAGACAAAGGAGAAAGGTTACCACAGAGAGGGAGTCTACTATCGAACGGCACAAAGTGTAAGTGTGAAACGTTAATAGAAAAGTGGAACAAACAGTGCATAAATGTAAGTGCCATCTTGGTCATCACCATAGACAACTGCCATTACATGCCATATTAACTGCTACCTCTATTAAGTTTTACCTTTCAAAAGGAAAATTGAGCAGCCACGGCATGTTGCAGAACAGGTGGCACTACAGCATAAAGCAATCATAAATGTATTAGAGGAACTGGATATCAGACTCGAAGACAGCATCGATTCACTTGGATGAAAATTGTTCGCTGGTTGCATAAGCCAAAAAAGTTTTTTGCTGTCTGGATTTAGGTCCAGATTAGGAGGGTAAAAAAAGGGGGGGGACTTGATATGATTACATAAAAATAAGAAGAAAGTACTTTACACATGCCGAAAGAAATCTCTGTGCCAGCAGCACACGGTGTCGTACAGCATAGTTTCCGTGCCTGTCATCTTCTCAGAGAGCAGAAGAAGAGGGGTGGGTGTTGTACATGTTCTCAGCCACAAAGGGTCAAGATCTCCTCAACAATTCCCTGGTGCACCTTGGTCTACCAGTCTTTCTCTGAAAGTTCTCCTGAGTAGTGCCAGGAAATCTGGTTCTGTATTTTATTTTAGTTTCCTTCAGTATGTACTGGTACTGGTATGTGCTGGGTCTCTAAAACGTACTAGTATTTTGAGTTTCTTTTGACTTTTTTGTAAGATGAAAGTGTTTATCTAAGTAACTTAATATAATGCTTTATGTCGACGGTTCACGTGTACTTTTGTGGTAAATAAAAGTTTACCCACGCAAATGTATGTTGTAGCGAGTAACTAAAACGACCTCTGAAGCATTTAAATCAAAATGCTGAACACTCAACGTTTTGTACATCAAACAAAACCAGCGAGTCTCTTCAAAACTCTGCAGCCAGCAGCATGGTGCAGGTGTAACGTCCACGGCTCACAGGCTAACAAGTCCTGAGTAATTATTGGCATCACAGGCTGCAGCTCAGTTTGTGCTGGATGTAATAGTCTGCAGCACAGCACATACGGGAAGTACCAAGGGGGAGTAAGTCCATACTAGATCATTTGGTTGCTTTTTGAATGATTTGTACTCGGTGCACTAAACTGAGTCAGCATCCAGCAGAAACAGCAATTGTAAACTTCATACTGTACTCAAGGATTTTTAGCAGAGTTTTTAGCAGCATTCATGCTCAAGGATGCTTTAATTTGGGGGTTGATGGTTTAGTAAGGAGCAGTAAGCAGAAAGGGAAACATTTATCAATGGCTGTTTCCTGTCAGTACGTACATGTGCAAATTCATATTAAACTTGCAAACGAAAAAAGACCACATATTGATACCTACATTTTGTTACAATACTGCTCCTGTGATCATACAGAAAATGTTTGAGCAGTGTCCACCTAAGATCCCACAATGCAACAGGCACAGTTAATAGTTTTTGCAGTCCTTTGACACCACTGCCACCTCAGAATGGTTGAACAGCCACAGCCTGATACTGTAGTTCAATGTTGAATGACTGGCTCCACCTGATCCTTCTTACACAGAGCCTCTGTATTTCTGCCCCAGGGCAGTTGAGGTGGGAACTTGTACCTTTTAGTCCTCAACTACCTCAACATTAGTTCTGCTGACATTGTTAGGGGACATATTGGGGGTAGTCCTTCTCCTGAAATCCCCCACCAGCCCCCTAGCAATGTTGAGGTGGAGGTGGATCAGCCCCCACACTCAGCAAAACTGTCCAGAACATGTGGATAAATGTCTTGGCTGACGTGGCCTGTGATCTTCAGCAGGTGGCTGAGGTGTCTGAGGGGGAACAAGAAAATGAAGGCACGACTGTTTCTTTAGGTTCCCCTCTGCTACTCATTACAGTTTCCGATTTCCGGCATCAGGTCTTCCTTGATAAAGTGGATCATCCTCCAGCATGGTGACAAACTCCCTCTGCAGCTGATCAGGTCTTATGGTATTGAATGCATTGGAGTATTCAAAGGTGGCCTTCACAGCACTGCCTGACTCTTGCAGGTGAGAGTATACCTAGCAGAGCAGGAATTAAATGTCATCCTCCACATGAATATGTGGTGGGTAGGCAGGCTGAAGGTCGTCCGTGGCTCAATAAAAGGTCAGGGATTTGTTAACACCAGTATCCTCATGACACACAGAAGTTGGCTCAACTAGTTTAAACTCGCTGGGACAGACACCAAACAGGATGTCTATAAGCGCATGGAGACCCTCTTCAGGCTGAGGCTGACAATAAGGAAAGATCAAATGGCAGTAGCGCAGTCCACTAGCACCTTCGGGCTAATGCCTTCTGGATTGGCTGCCTCCTCTGTGCATATTCTGATCTGATTTGGACCTGAGTAGCTGAGCGGGAGATGGCTTAGTTTCTGTTTCTGTAGCAGAACTCTGACCTCTGAATACATGAGATGCTTATTTTTAGAGAAAACGAGAACTTTATCTGAGGCGCAGACATGGTAAGTAGTCTACATAAAGTTGGTAGGGGTTGGTGGGGCTTTTCACGAGTGCAGGCACAGCAGCCTTTGTTTCAGTAGCAGGTGACCTCTTGGAAATTGCTGGGGGTAAACTGTCTGCCTGTCCACTTTTTGCTTTACTTGACTTTTAAGTTGAAACCCGAGAGACATTCATGGTTGGATTGTTTCTCCTTTTGATTCCTAAATTACCTCACTGATTCTTATTATTAACATTTTGTCTGTCTTTCTCTTTTGCTCTGTTTTCCTAACAGCTAGTTTGTGTTACCTTAAATCATATTATGTTCCATTTCAAGCTTATTCAAATTATTGTTTATTTTCAGCTAGTATTAATCAAATGATTATTGCCCAATCGTGATATGAGGAATTGGATCCTAATGTTCTTTAATAATAAATGTGCCCTTTATTTTCTTTGATTGATCAGTTGTTACATTGCTGATTTGCTGTTTGTTCTTCAGCTCACTGGCAATGCGTAACATACACAGTCCAATTAACCTAAGCCATGACTACATCACACTGCTGGTGGGGTGTTAGGGGCCTGGAATTGGATGTGTAATGTAATGAGCCATCAGAGTACATCACCAGCAACACAGCTGACATTGGGGGCACTGACACACACGACAGGAAAGGTAAACACCTTAGACTTTCTGCCGCGATGCTTTTATCCGGCACTTTCCTGAGCTCACTTGGCAAACACTGGGAGCAGACAGCACCGTGATGTTGTTTTTCTTGGATTGTCTGTTGATGACCTTTGAGTTTCTGTAGATGCCAGGTACTGTAGCTCACTAAACAACCTTCTATTTATTCTAGACACAGCTACTGTTCCCACAAACATAAATTAGACCACTTCTTATATGTCAGGGTGCTTTTTCTTCTTGAGAAAGTTGTTTGACATTGGAACCATTGCCATTTTTCTTGGCTGAAAGTTCGGCTTTTTGCAGTTGCACCTGTTTGGTAATTGTGTGCCTCCAAACAATCCTGCTTTTACCAAGTTGCTTGGAATGGTGCAGCTGGGCTTGTATTCATCAGAATACGGACATCAGGTGGTGCAGTGCAACATTGCCACTCGCTCTTTGTCCTTGTGTTACAGGTGATTTCTTTTTTCCCTTTTGCCCACAAGTTTTGCCCCTTTTGATTTGATATACATGTAAACATTACACACAAATATGTGCACGCAGTATTGCAATTATAATAAAGTTTTGTAGTTTGTAGTTTGTAGTTCTGGGACTGACTTAGCTCTGGCTTTATCGTTAACTGTTACAGTAACATACCAATCAAACAGAAGTAATTATGTAGAGGAGGAGCCTTAATTCTTAGAAGCAGAAATATTTAGATGCAAATGTTGCTGCGCTGCTCCCAGCGCTGTTCAATGAAGTGTCTAAGCATATTTCTGCTAAAAACTAAATTACAGAAAGATGTAAACTGTATCCTTAATAATGGTTTGGAGTGAAATGTGGTGCTATGCAGACTTTATCTTACTCATGCTGTACAACTTAGAAATAAAGTAGATATGGGCCTGCTGGACTCTCTCTGTCTCTATAAAAATAGGTAGCTCTGCACATCCTGTAGATACTCAATATGCATGTTTATCAAGAAAAGGTGATCTTAGCCATTCAGCCATTCTTATGGCATTTAGTAAGTGCTTAAAATGCTTTTCAAGTGCATTTTGCTACTTGGATTCATTATTTCCACCTAATTGGTGCTTGCTTGCCAGCTGTGTAGTCACTAGTGGAACCAGTCAGCAAAATTGGATAATTTTAGTTTTTACAAATTGTTCCAGTAGCTGCAGACATAGGTGGCGTCAAAACATGTCCAAAGATACTCATTGTAAAAATCAGAATGTGTCTTAGAACCAGACTCTTTAGAACTTTTTTGTCCAGATGTCACTAGCTGGTCCGGTGCATCTGTATGGATGCAGGTCCAGGATTGTATCAGGTCTTTTGTTCACTTAAGTGTGTTTTGTCCATCTCAATCAAAGTCAATGTCGGAGCCCATCTGAATTCGAGTCTATGAAATCATCAAGTAAGTGACAACTAAGTGTGGACAACAAGACTGGCAAAATGTGATAAATCTCAAGTGCTCAAGTGCATTGTTGGACAATACCAGTGCACTGGACATTCAGCCTCTAAATTTCAGCCAGTTCTGAAGGCAGCATTCCCTGCTTAGACTGACTGACGTTGCTCGCAGCGGTTTGTTTCAGCTGTCACTAATGAACATTTATTCTGGGATTACCTTGCTGGTGAAAGTGCTCTCTGTAGAAGAGAGTAGGGCGGTGGATCCACTGTCAGAGGTCACATCCTCCTACTCATTTTTTCGCTAGTATCATACCAATCATTTATTATGTCAGTATTTCTGAACCACGACCTTCAGTGTTTGGATCAATAGCTCTTAGTAGTAAGTGGCATCAGACGAAGTAAAATGTGTCTTATACACATTTGATGACATTTTACTGTGGCTGAACTGAATCCATCCGTCTATATCTGCAACCGCTTTAGCAGCCTATCCCAGTGGTCATAGAGTGAGAGGCGCAAAGTTTTCAGTCTATCACGGGGCTGCGGATGCCATGTTATAATTTAATATTTTAGGGCTCAAACTGGGATCAAAGCCAGGAAAAAAGCTTAATTGGGAAAGTGCTTTGTGGGTTCTATGGCAGAATTGGTCCTGGAATCAGTTTGTGCTGCTTAACCTCATGGTGACAGTTTGATCAACATGTGATCGTCACAGTAGAATCATTATTACATTGACCTTGTGTTGGGACTGTTTAGTAAGCTGCTGTTTCCAGTGTCAAGACGGATTGTTGTTACTTCAAATGACCCGCACACTAAGACAAAAGTAGAGCTTAGCGCTTAAACTCATTAAGGAAAGTCTTACCTAATTGCTGTTTATCAGCTAGCTATGTAATCTTGTTAGAGTTTAATCATGGGGTAGAATTGCACAAGTTAATTGCTCCTGAAGTGATACAGCAGCTACAGACATCAAAGCTTAAAAAAGGTTATTGAAACATGGTTTGTTCACATTTTTGAACTGCTGTTGTTGTATTTCACACCTTTTATTCAGTCATTTTGTGTTGATGTATATGTTAAGGAAGTGATCTGTTCTTTCTTTGTGATCTCTGCTTCTGCCTGATTATAGATAATGTGAAGTTGACGTCCATCGAGTTGAGCGTCGGGGGGACATGGGGACATCTTGTGACGATTCCTCTGCCTTTCTGTTGGTGAGTTTGAGTGTTTTCACTTTCGGTGGTGAATGTGAAAAACGTCACCACCGGCTGTACTCAGTTTGCTGGTTTGGAAATTAGGAGATCTACTGAAAAAGTGTTCATACATTTATTGTTATTAGTTTTTCACTTTTTTCCAGGTAGCGTTTCTTTTCCTCCTCTTTTCCCATCTGCATTAAGTTTAAAGTAAGATTACCTAAATAAAAGATATGCAGGTAATTCATTCTAACCTTAGCAGGCATTGTGAACCGATCACACAATGGCGCTGTGTGACTTTATATTCTCTATCGTACACGTTCCTTTTGTTGTTGTCACAGTTCCAGATTCCTATGAAAATAATAAAGTCAGTGTCGTCAAACTGTATTTTGCAAAGATTCAGTTGAATTTCTTCATCCTAAGGACTGTCTGTATGATCTGACAACATAATGACGCCTGTTCACTTTTCTCGTTTTTGACTTCTGAAGTATCTAGTTTTTACTGAATTTGGGAGAAAACAGATTCGAACTCTCTGTCACGTCTCCCTCTACAGTGTTAGTTATGTACCAGACACTTGCTCAACTTCCTCAGAGGGAAATTCTCAGTGAAACACTGAGTCCTTGTCATATTTTTTCTTTTCAAGTTGAAGAATTCTGGAGAATAGCAGCCTGATTCCTTAAATAGATTTGGAGTTTGTAGCTAAAACAGATGCACGTGTGCATCGATTCTGTTACTTTGCCACACGAAAACGCTCACGTGCTCATAATCGTGCAAAGACACACACACATGCACATAGACACACACTGACAGGGAACAATAGATGTTGAGGAGACACCTGCTCGCTTGGTACACCCTCCTCCTCCTCCTCCGCCTCCCTCCCTCCCTCCCTCTCCTCCATTAGGATTCAGTTCAGGGCTCAGCTTCATCTCCGTGAGTAGGTTAGCCATGCATATCATGGTGAAATCCAGGGAATAATAATGAACTAAGCAAATGTGTGTGTGTGTGTGTGTGTGTGTGTTTGTGAGGAAAGGAGGAGGAGACGAGGTGGCACGCTTGCTGAATCACTCCCTCTATCCATCCCACCATCCACCTATCTGTCTATCCATGCATCTGTTTCTCCTCCTCCTCCTCCTCCTCCACCTCCACCTCGTTGGTGGTGTGTTGGCTAGAAGGACGGCCCCCGTGCTCTGACACACTCACACGCAGACACACACCTCCGCGATGTGTCACTATCCGTTCCACCTGCCTCTTCCCGTCATTCCCCGCTCGCCTTCGTTGCATCTACCTACACTTTTTCTCTTCCCTCCCTCCATCCCTCAAATTCTTTCTCTCTTCTCTCTCTGTTAATATTTTTTCTTTATCTCCACCCCTGCCCATCCTCAACACTCCCCACCCCCCTACGCTGTGTGTCACCGGTGCCGGGAAGAAAGAAAAATGCTCTGTCCAACGAGAGTGAGACGAGAAAGGAGAAAACGGAGAAAAGAGTCAAAGAGGAGAAGAAGATAGTGAAAAGTGGAGAGCGTTTGGAGCGCGGCACTGCCTCCGATCACCATGACTTGATGGAATATCCCGGACGGCAGAGGGCAGAAGGAGGGAGAAGAAGAAGAAAGAAAAGAAATAGAGGAGAAGGAGGACTGATTGAAGAATAAGAGAAGCGAGAAGGCGGGACGGCCAGCGCTTGCCTCAGGAGGGTACGAAAACACAGAAAAAGAACAAACACATATAACATGCTCTTGCCAATCATTTCTCAACTTCAGCTGCTATGTCCCTTTTGGCATTTTTCATTTTGGTCTTTGATCTCCCTCTCTCTAGCACACTCTCTAGCTTGCTCGCCCTCTCCTCTGAGTTGTGTCCACCGGCTCTGTTTGGGACTTTGACTAATTGTGAAACTATTCTCCGGACTCAGACCAGAGAACAGACTTCTCTTCTTTTCCCTCCATTTCTTTTTTCATTCTAATTAATTCCCCCCTGTGCAGACCCTCAAAGAGCCTGCCTCTCACTCTCTCTCTCTTTCTCTCAGACTATCACTCTGTCTCTCTCCACCTCGCTCTCTGTTTTCTCCCCTCTCTCCATCTGTCTGCCTTTGAGAAGCAAATAATTGGATGTGGAGATTGGCTTCTCTGTGGCTGAACCAGAGGATCGAGGCTGCATGGCACACAAACACACAATTACACACTCCCACATTCACCTGGAGCTTAGGTGTGTGTGTGTGTGTGTGTGTGTGTGTGTGTGTGTGTGTGCTAGACAAATCACAAAAACCTCTTTCTTCTTGAGTCATTTTTTGTGTAGAAGACTGGTATTATTCTGTATTTTTTATGCTGGCAAATGATCAGATGAAAGAATATGTGTTGTGCATCTTTAAAGCGTAACTCTCTACAAACATGTTTTTTCATTTTACTGAATAATTTCCTAAAGCAGCTGGGCACTTAAATTTTTAGCAAACCGGCTTTTCAAACAGGAGTAAATTTGTAAATTTACCGGCACTATTTTCAGCAGTGGATGAATACACGCTTCAGTTTTTACAGCAGTTTGTGAGACTCACTCACAACAAATTCTAAAGTTAAAATAGTTTGGGTAAAAAAAACAAAAAACGATTCAGACAAATTGTTGTTTGAATTGAAATTATTTAGATTTTTTGTGCAACTTATTTCCAACAAGCTACTCACAATGGAAATTCAAAAAAGAAGTGAGGGAGAGGCGAAACTGAAAAGACAGCAACAGAGAGAGAATTTGTGGCTGGAGTGGCCGAGAAACCTTTTGAAGAGAGGTTTTTACCCCCCGAAAGCCAGTGAAAGACGAAGAAGACGCAGAGAAACCATAAGAAGATGAGCTGGAGCGAGTGGAGGACGGACACACACACACACAGCATCATTTTCTAAGACGTGTAAGGCTCCTCTCGCTCCGCAACACAAGGCGCCAAATCTCAAGGAATGAAGACGCTTCAGAGCCGACACACATTCAACACTTAACACGTTTTACACACTCAACACATTCACACAAATGGAACAAGAGGGACTCTACTTCACCGGGACCTTTTCTACATTTTTTTTCCCATCCACCCCTTTTTTTTCTAACGCTGGTTTATTATTCACCCACTCTCTTTTGCTCTCTCTCTCCTCTTCACCTTCCCGCCCAACCACACATCTCTCTCCTCCCTCCCTCTCTCTCTTCCTCCTCCTCCTCCTCCTCTTCCTCCTCCTCATCATTCTCCTCCTCCTACTCCCGCTGCTCAGCTCCATCCAGTCCCTTCGTATTGTCCTCACACACACCTCACCGCCGAATGAGTGCGCGCACGTGCGTGCATGTGTCTGCGCAAGGAGCCGGGTGCAGCCGCTCAGTTCTACGCCACAGTGCAGCCGAGCGCCGAGTTCCACTCTGAGGTGAGTGTGTCGCCTCCTCATCCCATAAACACACTTTGTTCTGTAAACTGTGATATCTTTCTTGTAGTTTTAAAAGTGTGTAAGTTTTGTCAGAAACAGTGAGGATGGTGCACAGTGTGTGTATTGTTTGTGGTGACTGGGGTCAAAGGTGCTGGTGGTGACATTTGGATTAGGTTAGAGTCAGAGATGGAGCTGAGACCGAGGCTCTTCTCCAGACTGCTGTGTGATTGTGAGTGAGCGAGTGTGTTGAGCTGTGTGTGTGTAGCCAGAGGGTGAGCTTGGCTCAGTCTGTACGTGCTCTGCTTATGAATTACCGGCCCCGGCTTGAGTCTTACTCCCCACTAGTGCACATTGAGCCTGCAAACACTCTCTCCTTTGGTGTGTTGCTCTTTTCTTTTTCTTCTTTCATCTGCATCGTTTCTCATTCTGTCTGATTTCAGTTCAGTGACTTGTCTGGCATGGCTGCTCGTAGCGAACCACATTGCCAGAGCTGTGTACTAAATGCAAATTCTCAAACAAGCAGCCAGTGGTTTATACTGTGTGTTCAATTTATCTCTTCTTCTTTCGCTCTCTTCCGATCTGCTGCGTTCCCTCCCGCTGTCACACACACACACACATTCCACGGCAGATTTAAATATTTCCCGGTGGGGTTGGAGGGTGAACAGAAATAGATCTAATTCTAAATCAGGACGGAGAGCTCGGCTCAGGCAGCCGCGCCGCCCTCCCTCCCTCCTTCATCCCTCCCGCCCCCCCTTTGCAGCCAGCAGCTACAACACTTGCACTCCAAAAGAAAAAAAGTTCAAAGATTAGTGGCAAATTTATAAATTATATGGAGTGGATATGGTGCGACTTCGTGAAAAAAAGCCACCAAACCTTACGCGCTTTCACCAATGCTGTGAACACAGGAGGCGCAAGGACAAAAGGGCGTCTCTGGCTTTTAGATTTTGAAACAATGAAGCTTTCAAAATCGAGATGTCTTTGGTCGCTTTGCACTGCAGCGCCCACAAAGTAAGATTCCAAATAAACCAAAGCTGTGTTAAATGAACCCTTCTACTTCATAAAAACTCAACTTTTGAAAGATTTCAGAGTTTATGTCGTGTCGATTTGTCGGTTCCGGCTCTTGGCTGCTACAGCTGCAGTGAGGAAAGCAGCCGGATTAAGCCTCTAAGACTGGAGCTGAGATACAGATCTGAAGTTGGTGAGATCCCAGCTGCCTACCTGCCTCGTCGTTCTGCTTGCCTGCCATGTCTGTATGACAGGGCTGACTCCAGAGCCGAGATAGGATAGGTCACGGCCCGCCGGCTGCCTCCAGCAGTCCTGAAAACAGCGTGAAAGATGGAGATGTGGAAGGAGGAAGAAGACAGGGGAGCAGGAGGTTGAAGGAGTGTGTGTGTATGTGTGTGTGTGTTCCTATGTCAGAGTGTTAGTTTGTGGCGGTGGTGTGAGATACAGCAGCATGAGGGTGGTGGTGGAGGGGTGGGGGGCAGGATAAGATGTGCTGAAGGTTGGATAAGCAGCACCTGGCTTGGGAGAGAAAATAGAAGATAAGAGCGCACAAAGAGAATGACGCGGGACCGTGAGGGTGGGGGCTGAAGCAGTGGGTGAAGCCTCCATTATCTACCTACAGTGTGGACGGACGTCACGTCAAGACCTACTCATGCCCTACCTCTATTTCTCCCTCTTCTTCCCTCTCTTCCTCTCTACTCTGCTCTTTTTTGACAATGAGCCGACAGCAAAGAACAAAAGAAGACATAATACATGCAAACCCTCCTCTCTCTGCAGTCAGCGAGGAGAGGAGGAGGAGGAGGAGGAGATGGGAAAGAGAGAGGGATGAGTAAGGCAAAACATGTAAGGCAATTGTGGTAATTATATAAAAAGGTAAACATAAAATAAGCTACACTTGCTCCAGAGGAGTCAAACTGGTTCAGTAAGTGGGTGTTAGTAAGTAAGTTTGGAATGCAACACGTCATAATAATTCCACAGAAATTCTGTCCTGACAGAACGACAATATGTGTTTACACTCTTGTGGTCACTCATAATAGTGTGACGTGAGGAAGAAAATCTCCAAAGTCGTGATTCAAAACTTACTCGAACACAAGAGAAACAGGTTTGGGTGATTTGAACAATGACAAGCATGAATTGCACACAATTATTCATAAGCTAAAACTTTACAAGAAGCTGCGTTTTGTTTTCAATCCAATTGACATTATCTTCTATCTGTTATAATATTATAGATCTTTTTTCATTCTGTGTGGTTTTCCTTATGGTGGCAGCTGTCTTCCGAAATAGCACTTGAAGGCGTCAAACATGCTGGACAATCATAAACATGCGTTCTGATTACTGATGATGGCTTAGTCACATTAAGGCACAAAACCATGTGCTTACATTGGGTAACAGGAGCATGGTTCAGTCCAGAGTAAGTACCTTCCTAATGGTACAGGGCCTTGGTTGGAACAATGATAAACCCAAACGTTGTGTGTTGGTAGGAGACACAACGTTTCACCCTGGAACTGATAGTTGGGCTTGTGTATTAATTTCAAGCTCTTCCCGAAGCTTCCCCACACTGGCTGTCTCGCTCTGTCAACATGCCACCAACCTTTTTCCCGTGTTTGTTTCTTAATTGTTGCGTCCACCGTACTAGCAGTCACCGAAAGGCGGACTGTGGTCTGTGTCCGGACCCTGAGCTGGAACCAACCATTGAGTTTTTATCCCGTTTTGATCAGCTGTGATTACATTTCGACCGGCAACACTTTTCTGAAATTGTTTCTACAACGCTACACAACAACAGGGACGTCCTACCTGTTTCTGGTTTGCCGTTACTCGTTGCCATCGGTTTAGTCATGAAGACTGAGATTGGTCAAGGTGCGAATGTTGGCCAATCACAGGCAGAATATCAGGCTTTGAATCTGGAATGGACCGAAGCGTACATGTTGATCCTTCCTGTGGGAAGCTTGAAACCGCTGTGTCTTATCTGCACTGAGACGACGGCCGTGGTTAAAAGTGGGAATGTGAAACACAGACGAAAACAAAGCACAAAATTACATTCAGATTTAGAAAATAAGTGATTTTAAAGCAAGTTTCACAGAAAATAAATAGTGTTGAAATGACATAGAATTATAGCTTTCTTCGTTTGATTTGAGTCGCTGACTTCACACTGTGCAGATGTTGATATAATGACAATACTACTTTAGTGTATAAACAATTGTAATGTATAGCTAAATGATAACGCAACTTAAACATGATGATGCTACAGACCTGCACATACATTTTCTCTATCCGCACTTCCTTAAATCATAATTGACTACCCCAGTATCAGACCAAGTGCTGTGAATAAATCACTAGGTTGAAGTTATTGGTAAATATAATGGACACAATAACCATGTGTAGATACTGGTTATTCAAAAGTGACCAGCAACAGAAGATAATTCCGCCTTCATTTTTACTTTTAAATAACCTAATCCTACAAAATTATCGCATGTTGTTTGAAAGCTAGATTAAAACGCGCATTAAATGAAAAAGTAATTTCATTGCAATAGTCCTTAGCAAAGGTGGTGCACTTGCATGTTGCTTTGCCTCCGTGCATTCGAATTACTCCTTCGGCTCCTCCTTCACCTCGTGTCAGCATATCGCTGCACACGCCTCTCCTGAAGTCCTGACCTCATCTGCACTAATTACACCGAGCAGGTGACTTCTCAATCCAAGAATTGCCTATGACTCACATTAAATACCATAACTTTGGATAAACAGTATATAAGATGACTTTGGCATTTCTAGGAAACCCATTTCTTCTCTTTAGTCAAGGCTAACCACGTTCCACACTGATGGAATTGATCCCAATAATTAACCAATACAACGTTGTACTTGAAATATGAACTGCAATGTTACTGGTGAAATTCAAATTGCAATATAACCCCCAAGTCCCACAACAGTGAGAAATTCATGTGTGAATTTCTGGAATGTAAGGGTGATGACAATGTGGACTACAAAAGAAAATTAAATTTCCGCTAAAACTGTAGTTACTAGCTTGTACTCAGTTGCTCATCTGTCGCCGATAACATTAATAAATATTCAACATGTTAAAAAAAAAGAATTTGTGACAGCAGCAATGACTGGGCCTTAAGATTAAAGACTGAAATCTTTACACAGCACACACTTAAAGATCGTTTCTGCAGCCCATCAGCACCGACTGGGCCGGACTGGGACTGAACAGGACCAACTAGGTTCGACCAGACACAGACATCAGGTTGAAATATTACATGCGTTCATTTTCTGATGCTGACACATTTTTCTACCTACTACACCACTTTGTCCAATAATACAGTCGTATATATCAAATATTACAAGGGCTACTATAGCTGTAAAGGGGAGTGACTCAAAAGCAGAACGTAATCATATTTATAATCACTTAAAATGGTTCGTTCGTGCTCGCTGCAGGATTGCTTGGTTTGTCCCTTTGCTGGCCTCACTTCTTCAGCCTACTTGATAATTAATGGCTGTTGTTCATTCCTCATTTTCAAGACCCCCGTTCACACACGTGCAGACTTGGAATAGCGACTTCAGCTGCGCTAATTAAAGGAGTGTTAGCCATGACTGAATAAAATATGCATCAGTCCTTCTCCTCTTCATTTTGAACCCCCCCACCCCACCCCCACATTCTCTGCTTGTTTCTTTTATCTCTTTTCCTCCTTTTCTTCTTTAAAATACTTTAATTCTTTTCAATTTTTCCCTTGATCTGCTCTTCCTCTCTCCTATTATTCTTCTTTACCCCTCTCTTTTTCTCTTCATCACTCTCCCCCCGCCACATTTTCACCTTCATCATTGTCTCCATTCTCTTACTCTTCACCTCCTCCCCTCCTCTCCATCATTCCCCAGAGGTGAACCAATGTGTGCAAGCTGTTGCAGCAAGGGCAGTGCTGGCGTAGATAGAGCTAGTTTAGCAGGGATGAGATATAGCGTGTGTGTGTGTGTGTGTGTGTGTGTGTGTGTGTAGACACTGTAGTACACGCACACATTGCACCTCGTAGACACTGCAGGTGTTGCATCAAGATAAATGAGCCGTCATTAGCCAATCAGGTCAGCCAGTGGGAGGGCGATGGAATACCAAGGAGTGAGATCAGCTAGTGGAGGTCAAGCCTCTGACAGGGGAGATGTGTGTATTCGTGCTCGTGTGTGTTTCTGTGAAAGTGCGTGCTGCACAGAGGGATTGAGAAGGAGGATTCCCTGATTAGATGTGAGCTCTCTCCAAAGTTTTCTTCTTCCTCTTCTCCTCCTCCTCCTCCTCCTCACTGCATGAGCTTCCCCTTCCCTTCCTTCCTCCATCGTTGTTTCTTCTATTTTCCCCACTAGTGCTCCTCTGGGAAGCGGAGGAGTGCTGAAGATTGTTGTGCTGCCGTTTGACGGCCTAATTGGTATCTCCGGCCTGTTGTTTATCTCTTCATCGGCAACTCATCACAGGAAGGGAGACAGAGGTTGAGGAGGAATTAGAAATGTTTCAGAAGTCTAGTTTCCACTTTGGAATTTCTGCGGGAGAAAAAGGTAGATGTCACATCTTTTTTCTTTTTTTTTACTGTTCTTTAAGTTTCCTATGGCACTTCTCCAGGGAAAAGGCTATGAAACCAATTAAAAAGAAAGTTTGACTGGATATATTTTCATTACACTGCTATAATCAATCAATGTGTGTGTGTGTGTGCATGAGTGTTTGCCCTCTTAACATTTACAGTGGAGCTAATGCAAATGGATTCATGCATAAAGTGCTTATTCTCACAGGCAAGGTGCTGCTGGATAGAAGGAAGGTAAATGATTAACCCCATGGAAAAATACCCTAATCTCCCTCACGCTCTCTCCCTCTCGATGAGTGTCTGTCTGTGTGTGTGTGTGTTTGTGTGTGTGTGTGTAGGGGCTTTCAGGATGGCCGCTGGCTTACTTTGATCACTAATCCTTTCTCTGGCCTGACTTTCTGTCCCTCTTTCTTTTTTTCCTTTGCCCATCTCCCTGCTCTTCTCTCATCTCCTCTGCCGCTCTCGCCCCGCACGGCTCGTTGCCATGTCTGCATTGTGAGCAGCTTACAGGCGAATATCTAGGGCAGGGCGCCCTCTCTCCCTCTCTTGCTCTCTCTTTCTCGCTCCTTCCTTCTCACTGCCTTTTGCGCCTGCTGTACTATTCCCAACAGAACTTAACTGTAAAGGTGTGTCACAGAGGATAAAAATGGGCGTCAAAATCCTGAAACTGACGTTTCAAGCCAAGAGTGTGGACACGTTTGTTTCTGTGTGTTTTTAAGATGCAAAAACTGTGGAACTCTATATTTTTTTGTGTTTGAATATTGTTTAAACGTGAGTTTAATGAATGTTACTCGTTGCTTCAGGTTGTGCGACTTGTGTTAAGGAGTGAAGTTGGATTGGATTTGAAGGAAACGATAACACTTTATGTCACAGCTCGCAAAACACTGTGTACATATTAGTAACAACAGTGTAGATCCTTATTAAACCTTATTTGCGGATACAGTATTAAATATTATGTGATGGGTTCAAATACCTACAGTGTAATTATGGTGGAACTACTGTATAACAACAGGTAACAAAGGGGTTTAGATATAGCAAGTTTAGAGAAAATGAAAAGCAATAATGCAAAATTAGTTTAACTGGAGTATTCTAATAGAACTTATTGATAAATAATCAAATATCACATGGTAGGTGATATGAGCCTGTGAGTTACTCAGTAGTGACCCTGCACACTAATCGTTATCACATACCAACACCACCAGACACGGCGGGCTCGCTGTAAACATCGTGAGATGACAACATTTGTGCCATTTGTTGGCTCCTCGAAATATATATTTCGAGATCTACGTCCTATGGTATCTGCGTGTGGATTTGTTGGCGGTGAGTTTGTCGTCCATTTCTTGCAGTGTCACTCTCACTTACGTACAGAGTGTCTGGGTCAGACCGTGTACGTTCTAAATACATTTTGCTGAGCCGAACCCCTTATCTCAAATGAAGCTAAGATGTGCAACATAAGCACTAAGATGACATTGACTATGCATCAGTCCACTACATCCTTTGCAGGTTTTCTTTGTGTTCCTACCTTCCACCTGTCTCTCTCTCCCCACTGCTCTGAGATCACTGTGACCTTTCTGCCTCCTCTCTCTCTCTCTCTCTTGCTCTTTCTCACTTGTAAACCATTTTTTTCCTTTTTCTCAGTTTCACATAATCTGTCCAACCAGTTGAGGCAAGGAGTCTCTCAGCTGCAGCACACACACAGACACACAGAGACTCTGTCGCTCTCTCACTTGCAGTTCGCAGCCACTCTGAGTCTCCGGCCAATACCTAACAGCATTATTATTATTCAGCACGTTCAGAACTTCATAGCAGAGCTCAATGGTTGGCCAGACAGTTGTAGTGTTAGTGAGACCTTGTAATCCCCCTGCTCTCTGCCCGGGCTTCGTTAAGCCTTATTCCCCACTGAGAACCTGAAGGTTATAATTAAAGTACATTGTAGGAGACCTTGGGAATCCTCCATTCTCTCTGCTCTCTGTAGTTGTGATGTCGCTTTGCAATAAGGCAGACAACACAAATATTTGTGGACTTTGTAGTGCTCAAACAATTACGTCATTAAATACTTAGTCAACTGACAGAAAACTGAACAAATGAATAAGTCAGTTAATTTATGTAGAATGGAGATTTGACTGAAAAAAACACGCCCTAGTCCCACATTTATTTTTAATTTGTTGACACATAAACGGTTATTCCTAACAGAACACAATAATCAATGACAGACTGCAGCTTCTTATCTATTAGCAGCATGTTTTAAAGATGAGGAAAAGTATCTATATTTCCAGAGCATCAGTTAGTTATGTGTGATTCTAAAAAACTTGCCAAAAAAGTTTAATTTCTTGTAATATCATATTTTTTCATAAACTTTTTAGGGATTGTTTGATGTTAGGGCAAGTTTCCTAAAGCAAAAAAGAAAAATCATTAAAAATGAAAAACTACCTGTTTAAATGAGAACTAACATACAGTATAAGTGAATGCAGATATTTCTCTTTGGCTTGTTGTAAGTGTAAGTTATCTGGGGGTTCTCCGTTTTACCAACAGCTCAGCTGAGCTGTATGAAGTTACAAGAAATTATGTGCTGATTTGAGAAAACTGCAGCTTCGTGGATTGGTTCACAATTACGCAAATTTCTAGAAAGATTATCTTTGATGAAGGGAAATAATCCCTGGAATTTTTCCACTTCAAAATCAACACTATGATTAAACAAAGTGAGTTAAAAGTCGGTATCTTTCTATCCTGTGTGACAAATCTACGGATCGATGTTGAGTATCGAGGCCTCCGGGGGCAAGGGAGGTTGGATCCAGGTGCAGGTGGGAAGGTGGTGGTTGGAGTATATGTGTGTTGGAAGAATTTTCTGATGTGAGTGTGTGTTTTTTGAGGGGGGGTGGAGGGACAAGCACAAAGCACTGGCCTGTGGAGAAAAGAGAAAGCTCCTGTGTGTTGCATCGTCAATAGGCTCTTTGTTCGCTAGGCCTGGGAGACAGTTAGCCATGAGGACAGACCGAGACTCCAATGCACCAAAGTATACCTGAACTCACACACACCATACCTGAGACTGACGGGATGTCATTTAATCTCCAGTGTTCCTGCTCTGACTTCTTTACCAGCTTATCAGTTTCTCCTCTAATTCTTTCTATACATACATCCATCTTTCCCTCCCTCTTCATCCCCTCCTCCGCTTGGCGTCTTTATGTTCCAACAACAGAAACTGTTTCCCTGCTTTTTTCTTCTTTCCTTTTTTGTCCCTCTATGTTATCTTGGCTGTTGGGGTGTGTTGGTGGGGTGGTGGAAGTTTCTACCTGGAAGCTGGACAGAGGGCATTTTGTGTAGACCAAGAGGGACAAGAAGAAAGAGAGAAAAAGGGAGGAGAAGTTAAATGAAGGGGAGACAAGAATTCAGCAGGTGGGATCAGGAATCAGAAAAGAGTGCAGGAATTCCGGGACACACGTCTGTGTTAATATCGATGTGATGGCAACGAAAGGGTGGAACAGGCGCTTGAAGCAAGAAAAGAACATTACGGAGCAGGATGTGATCTATGTGCTCAACTCGATCAGAGACATGGAAGGTGCCCGCACAACAACAGAGTGAAGTGAACACGGAAAAGTGCAGGTTTGCTGCTGATGCGACGCCGTGAGTACGACGACGGTCTGCCGGCATTTCATTTGCCGGTTTGATTTTTATGAGCTTTTTCTGCTTTTAAAAAGTAATCTGTGAATTCTGGGAGCTGTAATGTGCCTCTGAAGTGCACCCGTTTGCATTTAATGACCTAAAAAAAAAAAAAAAAAAGCTGTACATGAAAGCAAGTGCTTTGGGATTCACAATATTGGAGGCACACAGCGGAGCAAAAACCTCGATTTAATACACCAGTTAGAATGTGCTGCTGACTGCTTGATGGGAAATGTGCTGGACGGTAGGTTTCTCAGTGGCTAGTTAGATTCCATGAGAAGACGTCGGGCACATGTCAGCACGAATCACACTCATACGCTGCACTGTGTGTTTTGTGTCCGAAGGCAGGCACAGTATAAATAATGGATAAAGGTCTAATAAGCTTTCTGTGGAACTTCTCTTGGTTGTTGACTATTGGGATCGGCCTTGGGATTCTGTCATTCAAAGGCACAACATTCAGCTTATCTGTTGCTCCACACACACGCACGTGCAAGTTTGACACACACACACACATCTGCATGCTCACACACTCTCGCAAACACCGATTTCCTTATCTCGTCGTCCATATTCGAAGATAACGAAGCGCGTTGTCTGTTTCCACAGAGGATCTCGATAAGACACAAATCAGCTTACACACGCATACACGGACAAAAAAACACTGGCGCACATACAAGGAAGTAGAACTGTGTTGCTTTTTTGGTTTTTGCATGGATGAGGCTGAAAAAGATGGATTAAAACAAGGATGGATGACTTTGACATTAATCCCACCTGCTTTAAAGTCTCTCTCAGTGCCCCCTCTTGCTTTATTCTCAAGCTTGGCTCCTTTATCTCTCATTTATTCTTATCTCGGCATGTCTTTCCAGCTCCCTGACTTTCCTATTCCCATGCTTGTTGCTAGAGCAGTCTCTCAAAATAGAAGGGATTCCCTTTCAGACTGCAAAAGTTGCTCTCAGTTGAATAGAGGGAGGGGAAACATTCAGATATTGTGCATGTGTGTTGGGTTCGACTGTAGCAGTCTCACTGACTTATGTGCTTCTTGCTATTAATGGTAAAATACTATTTGGGGATTTATCTGCTTCCTGCTGACATAAGAATGAAAAGATCAACACTGCTGTCATGCCTTTGTAGCTGCAGAGATACGCATTTATGGAAACAGCCTGATTACACATATACTAATACTTTATTGAGAAGCTCCTATAATGATTGGTACGTTTGGTTTTTGCATGTCTTCACCAAATCAACAAAGTTCCTGCAAGTCATAAAAGGCGGCAAGCTATAATTATGGTCATGGTGACTCTGTGATTGGCCAATGTATTGTGTCACGTAAGTGTGCTTTTAAAGTTACAGTGTGTTTGATTCTGTCCAAATCAATTTGGTTCCGTTCCATTTCACAGAGAAAAACCCAAGGGAGCCAAATGCATCAGTGGCAGTCATACGAGAATGATCTTGCACACTTATTGGTTAAATGCATCTGGGGTGGGAACAGGAAAGTAAAAGCTGGATGAAGATCTTGTTTGTGCCAATGAAGATTTTGGAACCAGTGAGAAATTGCTCTGCAGCATAGAACAACTGCACAATTGGCTTTTGCTCATGATTTTGCATTAAACCCAGCAAAACTGCAGCAGATGCTGAATGCTCATTGAAAAGAGAAAAAGCCTCTTGAAAAAATAACACGGCTTTACACTTACTAAAGAAAATGTGCTGCTGTTAAAAACTGGACCAAATCCAAATCCAGTAAAGGGTTTTTGTGTGTTTGCAAGGTGAAAAACTAACAAAAGTTTAATAGAAGTAATGCAAGTATGCTTGCATGGTTTTCCACTGATAACAAATATAAAAATGCTCCTTTCTGTTATGTGTTAAAAAATGTCCAACAATGTCAGTATTCATGTCTTTTTTTTAATGATGTTTAAGCAGCCTGGCATAAACAGAGTAATGAGCCACTAGATTGTTATAGGATTATTATAATCTCTCAAATATTAACATCAGCCTAAAAATCCATCATCAATATCAGGCTTTACACAAGTCACTTAGAAGCTCTACTGAAGCCCATTGTAATGCATAATTAAAAGGAGTTTGAGCTTGTCAGAGCAGGAAGAGCAACACAGCTAGTCGCTGCCTAGAAACAAATCATTTTTAAGCAAAACTTTTCGATTTTGGATCCCATCATGGTTGGTTCACGCATGGTGCCACACTGTACTCGCGCCTATGGCTGTTCATTTATGTGTGTATTTGTGGAAGCACGTGGGCTGCTTTGCCTCCCTCACTCTGTTAACGTTGACTCATCCATTTTCAGCCAGTTAATAATTCAGATGGTCTGCAGGCTGTGTTTTCATCTGTCTCATCTCTGCACTCGCCTGTGAACGAACCCCTAGTAATTACACACCACCAAAACAAGACACTGACTCCGATGGCTGGCAGCGTGGCTGGGGCTTGAGAGCCAGCGAGTGTGGGGCGGGTTGGGGACAAGAAGAAGAAGAGGAAGCATAAGAAGGGAAGCGCGTAAGAGAGGGAGAGATCGAAAGGACAGGGGGAAAAGGAATTGGAGGATACACGAGAGACAAGAAGGATACACAGTGGAGAGAGGTGTCTCAGCACTGTTGTAAATCCTCTGCAGGGCCTTGTAAGCTGTCAGACAAGCTGAGAGTGTTAAAGGCATGAAGCGAGAGGGCTGCACACACTCGCGGACATGCACACACACAGAACATAGTGTGGAGAGAAAAGTTTACTCCTGCTACCAGCTTGAACGGCTCGCTGCTGTGTTTTATGGCTTTCTATTCCTATGTGATTTTCTCTGGCATGTCACATAGGGTCTAAAGCCATTGGGTACAGAGTGGGAGACCCGCAGACCAGGACTGTAAGGATATATGGAAAGACAGAGGAAGGACCAACTCTGCGCTCTGCATGGAGGTTTAATAGCATTTATTCACAGACACACACACTTGCCCCTATACACGGCATGGCTGGAGGCATTTTTGCCTCCGCTTGCAGGCAGCTCAGATTCTAGCTCAGCTAATTGCCCCCGTATGAGACAGGCTGAAGCGGACGCACACACACACACACTCATGAATGCAGACATTTTATGTTTGGTCTGTGTTTTTTGTCACCTACTCTCTCCCACTTGCATTACACACACACACACACACACACACACACACACACACAAGCACAGTACACACTCCCCAGCCAGGCCTCCTGGTGCTGCTGACTCAGGTTGGTATTTAATGAAGCTCTCAGTTTCACCTCGCGTCTCCTAATCTCAGTGCTGGTTCGTGATTGGCTGGCAGCACGCTGGCGAAAAATGTTAACGCTGGGAGTTTAGTGAGCCTTAAGACTACTTCTGGCTGTGTGTGTGTGATAGTGGAAAAAGGAGATGCAGTGGGAGAAAGAGAACATATCTGAAGCACCATTACAGATGTAAAGAAAAAGGTGAGAAGAGGCGAAATGGTAAAAGAATATTTCTCCTTGCTGAGTGACAGCGCTCAATAGACCTCCATGCCAATCTTTACCGCGGTGCATGTGTGTGTGGACTGACCTATTGACTAAACTTCAGTAACTTTCTTTGCATTGAGTACCTTGCTCTGCAAACACACACACACACACACATTGTCTTAAGGGTTATATTGATGACTGTTGCCCATATATTTCGTTTCCCAGCTGCAGGCGTGTAGTTGATATAAATGATGGTACGTGCATCTCGGAAGATTAAGATTTGAAGTCATGTGGTTGTGTGATCATGAATAAAATTGATTAGACAACGGGCAATGGACACTTTTTAAAGCTTAATAATGCCTTTGGCAATCCGTAGTATATCTGCAAAGCAGTAATTCTAATGTTAACAGAATATTTAGTGCTGCACATTGCCTGTGCTCTGCCATAACTTTGACCATAACTACAGTGGGTAAGATCATGGCGCCTTGAAGGTTTGCTCAGCAGTGGGCATATGAAAGACTTCATTATGTTGTTTTTTCACCATCCCCACTTTCTGTCTTGCTTCTAAAAAGCATCGTCCTTGACAGTGAATGGTGGCGTTAAATGTGGCTTGTGCTGTATGGTAATGTGATATATGGCTAATCTTTCGAGCAATCGCCAAAACCATCGTTTGTCATAAAGTTGAATTTAATTTGATGGCTAACAGAGATCATTACTAACCTAATAAAACTAAATATCTTTGCAGCTTCAAATGGGGACCCTAGAATGTCAGGTTTCTAATTCACTCTGCTATGTCAAAATCGCACCAAAGGTTTCCCGAACGTGAAATTGACTTTGCCTCCCTCTCCTTCTGTGTGTTACACGTCCACTCAGAAGGAGACGGGGACTCCTGCAGAGTGTCCCGTTTGATTTATACATTGATATGATTGACTGACTTGACTTTTTTGTCCACGACTGCTTTACACTGTGGCATCAGGGCGTATGTTAATGCACAGTGAGTTTACAGGCGACCAGCCAGTATTTACCTGAATTAAATCGGGTGCAAATCTTGACCTTATTTCTCCAGCTTTCCTGACATTGCATCAGTGGTCTGTTTTATTCTTGAAATGCCCTATAGTATAAATATAGTTGTAGGATGTTACAGTCACGATGTGTTGATGTGTGTAGAAATAAAGCAGGAAAAGCATCAGATCATATAGTCTAAACAGCCTCAACCAATCATTTAACGTGTCATTATGTTACCCTGCTGACCCCTTATGGCTCTAATAGCAGCTATATTTCTGTATGCTGCTTAAACAAGTAATAAAACATCACTGTATTGATTGCAGATGTTAGATTTTGTGGATCAACTTAAATCAGTTCATCTGCTTGCATTATCAAAGAGAAAGTGCAGTGGTTCTCTTGGACTGTCATGTTGTCACTCCACCTCCTTATAGTCATGAATTTGGTATAATTCACAGTCAAAACACCAACAGAACACACACTATATACGTAAAAATATTTTAAAATTCTTTGGGAGTGGTCATTTTCCTTCATTCAAGCACACCCTGTTTTTTTTCCTTTGTTTTTTATTTCAAATTTTCTAAAGTTGTGAATACTTTTAGCCATGATAATCCTGTATTCAAATACGTTCAGTTAAAAGTTGTAGTCAGAAAATTTGCAGTGCCATAATATGCATAAAAGCACGAATTCCCCTTTGATTGCACAAGTCCATCTCTGTTCAAAAGACATCTTGGCACAAATCTGCTCACAAGAAGTGATATGTTGGCAGATGTTGCCACATGAAGGAGAATGATTTTAACATTTCCCCTCTTCATGTCCTCCCCCTCTCTGCAGGTTTACGTGGATGCTGTGCGTCAGATAGGCCATGCCCTTCACCTGTGCCTGTTTCTGTGGTCTGAACGGCTTCTGCCGCAGACGGAAGAAGAAGAAAAAGGAGCAAGTGGAGGAGGAGGAGGAGGAGGGTGAGGAGGTAGAACAATGGAGGGATCAGGAGACCGAAGTGTGACAGCAGCACTGTCGGCGGTGCTCTCCTCACCTTCGCTGGGAATCTGTCCTTTAATGGAGTGGAATGTGCCGCCGGGGTTACTGCTGCTCAGTACAGACTGTCTGATAATATGTTTGGGCAAGCTGTATTGGGAATGGTATAGGGGCTTCAGCATGCACAGGCTGTTATCCAGAATTCGGAATTAATTAGGCGTTTGTGATCAACTCTGGTTTTTTATTCAGTTGTTGATATCCTTAAATTTACTGTGGTCACTGTGTATTTTTACACAACACTATCCATAACTAAGACTTCAGGTTGTTCTGCTTTTCTACTTTTTAAAGTCCCTAAAATCATCAACAACAAAGCTGCTTTGAGCCATATTGCACAAGATGAATCGGACATAAAAGCCTGTAAGCTAATCCCCATTACCCATTTCTGCAGTAATGTTCCCTCGGCAGCTGACTGAGAACTTTGCTTCTGCTGATGTGGTTCCAAAAAGCGTTTATCTGTTCATTTCTTGCCATAGCTGGTGTACTGTATGAGGCGTGAAGAGGCGACGGGCTCTAGAAATCCATTATTTCTCTCTGTCACACCTCTCAGCGATGCCCCATCTCTCCCTTCTCCTCCTCTCCTTTAATCGCAGCTCCTCCACGGAGGCTGACTTGGAAGTGAGAGCTCAGTGGAGCTCTGCACCTCCTCACCTACCTGCTTATGTCAGATCAACTTAGTGAAAACTTCAGCCAAGTGAGAAAGTGTACATTAATTTCCAAAAGTAAACCACGGAGGGCTGGAACCCATCTCGCTTTTCACGCTGAGCTGGGCCCGATCTAAAGCCAAGCGGCTGTCCAATCAGCGGCTTAGCTGGAGTGTGAAGATCGGAGTCAAGGGTCAGAATGAGCAACAGGGTTGGTGAGAAGTCCCTCCTCTGATGCAGTAGCATCTCTGGCTCATTAAAAGGCAGACAAGTAATTACAAACGCATACACACACACCCGCACACACGCCAATGCAGACCCATCAATTAATGTCCCCCTGGTGGGAGCGGGCGTCTGTCCGTAAATGCCACTGCGGTACGATTCCAGCTGTCACCTGTTTGGGTGGATGACTCGTGTGTGCTTGTGTTTCTCCTTGGCTGCAACAATAGACTTTCCAAATCTGAAACAAGTGGTTAAGATATCTATTCAGCTGCTACACAACTGCCTTTTCAGAATGCACTTTGAAACGCACACACACACACATACATACATACTGGTCTCATTAGTGTGTGTGATTATGCATGGCACGCCCAGTCAGGCAGTGGAGATGTAATTAACCTTTTCCAGCAGGAAACAGATGCCTGGATGTCACACACAAACACAGACAATGACACACACACGGACACACACAGACACACACACACACATCTGCTGTCAGGGAAACAAAGCCAACGTCACGGTGTCACAGAAACAAAGCCCCAAAAGCGCTGCCTGGCACTCTGTGATAATCCCCTCACACATATTTACATTCAGGGTTTAAAAAACGCCTTGGTGCTGCCGTGTCTGCCCCGGAGGTGCTCATGCCCCCAAACGCATACACACTCACACCTATCGCTCCTCATCGTCCACCTTTTGTGTTCCTTCCTCTCCATCATTCTTTCCATCTCTTGCAGAACTCTCTCCCTCTACAGGTTCATCGTTTTTTTTTTTTTTTTTATCAGGGGGACAGTACACGGCCTTGCATGGCAGCTCCCATAGATTAGCCCCCACTGTCTTTTTCTCTCACAGAATATCAGGGATTTCTTCAGGCGGGCAAAAAAGCTGCTTTGGGACAGATTAATGGACGCCCCTGATTGCGTCTGTTGATGTGTGTCTGTGCCTGTGTGGAATAGATTGTCTGTTTACTCATTCTCCTGCTACAAGCGGCGAAATGAGACAAAGCTAAAGCCATTTCACAGTGTAGAGCACCTATTATGATTCACTGTGTTACGACGCAGCCCTAATGAGAAAGGGAGAGAATGAGAGAAGGGGAAGGAGGAAGATCGGAGAGGAAGAGAGAGGAAGACGGCGGTAATGAGAGCAAGAGTTGGATACGGAAGAGGGGGGCTAATGCAAGACAGAGCAGTCATGCTAATTGGCTACAGCGGATAACTTTCTGAGCTGGGGATGAGTGTGTGTGTGTGTGTGTAGTGTGGGGGCAGAGAAAAGAACAGTCTGATCTGTTGGCGTTACACTCGTTTAACACTCCCTCCATTTCACCTCTTTAATGAGAGGAATATTCGCTCCAGTAATGGTGAAAGACTTGAAACTGGTAACAATTTGTTGCTCTCTCTCTCTCACACACACACACACACACACACTTGAGGGTGGTAAGGTGGGTGGAACGAGCTGGAGGGAAATGGTGTTAGCAGGGGTGTGTGTTTTCCCCCCAAGCACCACAATCCAGTCCTTTATGGATCATGGCAATTTTCAGGGATTGTAACTCAAGGACAAACAGCTAAAAATAGAGGGGTGGTGCACGACTCGTGATAGCGGGGAGGAGAGGAGAGAGGTGGGAGGAGGTGTGTGTGTGTCTGTGTTGGTCGGTGGGTGTCGTGTGGGTGGGTGGGGACAGTGAAAACGAGTCCTGTCGCATTAGATTTGGGTCAGAAACGAGGGAACAGTCAACGAAGCAGAGAATGTTACAGGCGACGAGGGACATTCATCACTCGCCGTACCTCTCGCTCGTCTCCTTCAACACCTCATCACCCTTCCCACTCACCCCCACTCACCCCCACCCCACCCCACCCCCGCCTCACACACACACACATGCACATCTGCAGGACACGGACAGGGGAGGGCAATGGAAACAAGGGTGCTGAAAGAAGGGGAGGAATAGATGCGAAAAAATGGTAAATCGCTGTAAAGATAAAGGAGAAGTGGCAGGGCAGAAGAAGAGACAGAGTGTAAATGAAAGAGAGAAAAGGAACCGAACCACAGCTCGGGTAGATGATATGAATATATGCCACTCCATTCAAGGCTCATACATTTATACTATGATCCCAGGAGGGAACAAACTCTAACGATAGAAAGTAACACTGTAAAAGAATAGTTAGTGAAAGTAAGATGAGAAGATCGGTACCTGTCTCCGATATTGTTCGTATGGACCGAGAAGAAGATAACAATCTGTTAGCTTGGCATAAAGGCTGCAAGCAGACTGACCCCTTGAAAAACAAAAGTGAATGTAGCTTTATTCCAACAGGCCTAACTATGCCTGCAGACCTCCCCCCAGAGCCCCTAACCCCTGGACAAACCTGACTAGTGCTAAACCTCATGCAGAAGAAGGTGCTTCGTTTGCCACCCAGTGATACTGCTTCAGTGTTGAGTGTGCAGCTGCATGGGGTAACCCCACCGCACTGCTACTAGCTACATCAGACACGTCCAGCCATTGGATAAATTATAATTTGCAGATACAAGTCCCGCCGAACTCCTGCAAAGCTTAGCAATTTCGCGTCACGATTGTGGAGTCATAGCAAATGGGCATCTGTCGAAATCCTCAAACTAAAAAGACAGTCCAGTTGCCCTGAGGCATCTTCCAGCAAATTATTATTATCGTTTATTAATTGAATAATTATCAAATAATCTATTGACTTATGACGCGCTTGACAATCAATAGTTGAAGTAGAACCTCCAACTCTAGCAATCTAAAATACAATTCAAAGACATGTCCTGATGGCCTAGTAGTAAAAATGCATTCGAATCCCTATTGCATCCACAGTTCTGAACCCTGCTCGATGTGTCCCGGGCTTTTCCCTGTGTGTCTGGCCATACATCTCATTTAAGGATCAAATAAGGCAAAATGCCAGTTATCATCAATACCAACTCAGCTGCAAACGCATGTACTCGAGCAGCAGCTGCCCAGCGTCTCCTTGCCATTACCACTTACCTCGGTAGCCAAAGTTACATCTGAATCAGTGTAAAAACTTTGACTCTGAAAGCAGCTATAGAACTATACAGGCAGTTAGATCCACAGCAGAGTGCCTTGCTTCAGGGAGTGGAACAGCCAACGCACAAAAGACTTTTTTTCCTTTCAGCATCTCCTCTCGGGCTTCAGCCTGTTGTCCCTCCATTGCTTCTCACCCACATCTGTTCTGTTTTACTAATGAAGACGAAGCCGATGGCTCCCACCAAGGCTAATTAGGAGGACTGAGATGCAGAGTACTGATTGACTGGAGATAGAGTCAGGAGGGAAGCACTAACGCAGACCACTTTGAGCTCCCATCAGTCCCACAGCATCAGAGAAGGGAATGGGGAAAATGGATGCTGAGAGAGGAGATAAAAAGTGGAGTGGAGGACGAGGAGAGAGATGTAGTATAGTGTAATTGAGACTGTAATGGCTTTTGTCAGGAGCACCTGTCAGGGTCAAGTTAAAACTGCTTCCATGAGAGAGGAAGAGAAGGATGAGAGGATGGAAGAGGAGAGTAGGGGGCAATTGGAGTCAGGATCCCCGTGAGCAGAGGCCCTCATCCATGCCAACCTCATCTGATTGCCAATTTGTGCCAGTCTACAGACATTAGACGTCAATACGAGCCAGTCCCAGACACACAAGCGGCACTGATTGGAAAGTGCTAACCGGCTAAAAGCACCCATACACATTTAATCACACACATGCATGAACTCACGCTGTCAACCCACCTACGCTGACTGATTGGACACATCGAGGCGCCTAACAAGGTGTCCATGGTGCAGACCTAAGCCATGTGATTGGAAGATAAAACTGCCACCAGTAAATACCTAATTCTCCCCCACGTCTAGATGAAAATAAGGTGGAGGGCTGATTAGATTGCTGCCTGCTGTGCCAACCTCAGGTCTGCGCCATGTTCATTACCAGCCCTCAGCCCCCAAAACCCCCAACCAATCTTGTCCCTGTTCATGTTCTCCTGCCAACTCCAAATGCTCCATTTGTGATGGAAAAGCAATTCTGAAACCCTTGAGAGTTGAGGTTGATGCCTGTAGAGTGATGAAATTAGGTTGAGTAAAATTTATTTAGAAATTGCTGTTAAAGCTGCACCTGGCAATTTGACATGTTGACAACCCCAAATGCCAGCAAGACTAGCTGATTGAAGTTTACGACATTTCTGTAAAAAAAATTGTACAACAAATCTGTTAAGGTGCAGACAGGTAATATCCTGGTCAGTCTGGATAATACGTAGGTGATGAAAAGCTACAACATCCTCCTGGGGATAAAGACCCGACTCTGTGCTGTTTACTTTCTTTAATTTTATAATATACAATAGCTGCTATCGAACCATTTAATGCCAGAATTTATTTTTGCCAAACAATAAGTAAGTAAGTAAGTAAATAAATAAATAAAATAGGCAAAAAATGCATTTTTGGTTCACACCATTATCAAATGCGCTTCTCACAAATTTAAACCCACAACAAGATACAAGAAAAATCAGTTTGATTGGATGAAAAATCACCTGGCCAGAGCATGTTAAATCATAATTCATTCTTAGAGCTCTATGGGGCTGTAGTTACCATTGGGGACAATGAGGACACTATTTTCAGGTTGTAAGAACCTGAGGCAAGGTCACATTCTACATTACTGGCTATAATATAGGCCAAATAAATGTACTCACTTTTGTCTAGCCAGTTAATTAAGAAAAAAGTGTATTTTCCTAAAGTTGATCTTCATCCACGGCAAGCTGCCGACAAAAAGGGCAGCGAAAACTAAGTCACTCCAAGAATTTTTCCAAGCTTTTAGGCTTTTAATAGAGGCCAGGAATTATCCCCCTAATTCGAATCATGCTCCGAGGACACTCAATCTTACACTCCCCATAACACAACAACGTCTTGCACCTCCCCTACTGTTAAACATGACATTTCCAGATGGTCGAGTTATTGAAATCTGTTTTTAAAATGTACATACAGCACATTTATAGTTGTTCTAGGGGACGGAGGACTTGGACTCATGGGCTCAGCTCTTTTAGTCTCGGCCCTGCTAACACAAACCCAACTCCTTACTTCAATATCTATCACTTTTAAAGCCAATTTTAAGTTTGGTGGTTGAAGAAGTGCTTGTTAAACCCTCAAGGTCTATTTAAGATGTTATGCAAGCATGACTACAGCATCAAAGCACCAAAACAAACTCTTTTTATTTAAATCCTACATGTCTCTCCCTGGCCTTCACCACAGCCGGAAAAAAAAGTCAAATAATTAGTGAAATTGTGAGATCTACTGTGTTTACTCCTCGCCGCAAATAAGCAAAGTGTATTACACCACCTCAGTACCTTTTGGGTGACAGTGGGACCCTTTTTTTGTTCATTATTTCATGCACCACTTACAGCACATTTCTGAAAACACTCACCAGGAACATTACTAGAATGTAACCTGCTTCACTGCCATAATTTGGATTTGGAGCAGTTTTGCTTAAAGTGTCATAATTGAATAGGAGTAATGAGCACATTTTTTTTATTTTAAAAACCCAGCAGCAGAGTCAGCAGCAGCTCTGCCAACAAAATACCCAATTTCTGCACAGTTTGACTGCTGGAAGCCTCCTGGGGTCTTCAGATTTGGTGGGCTGAAGGTTAAAGGAGATCCACAGCGAGATGGACGCTATTTTCTTTCTCATCATCTTTAACGGAATCCATAACTCTTAACAACTTCTACAACTGCTTCGGGCTATCGGAGCTCACCCACACCACTTTCAGCCACCGTGTAATGCTATTTTTGCATTATGGGATTTTGAAAGAAATGGGTGTATAGTGTTTTCAAGTGAACAGAGAAAAACTTTTCTAATTGGCCCCGGGCTGTAAACAGGTCAGGTGCTCCACATATCTGTTGTCAAATCACAATCATCAATGGGAGAGTCAGGTCAATTTCTCTCCCCCCTTTTCTCCCTTCATCCTGCCCCACGTTCTGTTCTCTCTCACACCCTTTCTTATCCACACACACACTTGAAGCTGGTCGATACCGGAGCGGGTATTGAGCAGTGGCTGTGGTCTAAATGAGACTTTGATTTCTCGTGAGGGTGTTAGCCTCTGTAACCATGGCGTTGAGTCGCCATCAGAGACCTCTTCGTCAATCGCTCATTGACAAAGTGTGTGTGCGTGAGCACGCCGCGAGCGCACACTTTAAACACCTTTTGATTTAGTTGTGCTCAAGAACAATACTTTTCATTAGACGCTGATAGCATTCATTAAAGGCAGTTCAGTGGGGCTGCTAATGAGCTGATCTGCTCTTGAACACTTCATTCTCCTTGAAAAACAATGAAGCATAGCATCACATAAACACATGCAGACACACAAAACGGTTGCCCAGAATGCATCTGGAGTCAATTCTGGAAACTGTTATTCCATCATAGCTCCAAATGGGAGGGAACTAGCTGGCTGGGCCTTTGTTTCGGAAGCTCTGGCTTTGCTTTCTCTGGCGCTGAGCCTTTCTTCTCAAACAGCAAAATGCACTTTGTGTCGCTTGAGCCTTTTCATAATATTTACTAAGCTTCTGATATTGTCCGAACTAACAAAAAGCCAGTGCCTTCGATCCGACATATGGCCAAAGCCACTAAGCACACTGCAGACTACTCCGTGATTTCTAGTGTATTTCCATCCACAAATGGTGCTTCACTCCAGGACTTTAACTTTATTTGACAGGATTTGTATTTGTTGTGTGTAGCAGCTTGCAAATTCTTTCACCCCTGTTAGCCCTTCACATTCACTGCCACCCAGCAACAACACACTCAACAGCCTCTTCCTTTGGCATTTGAGTCTGTGTAATGCAATCTCCTCTTTTTTATTGAGTTTTTATATTATTCATATCTTTGGCCCTATGTGGTGGGAAACAGGCGAAGAAGAGAGGGAAAGAGAGAAATGGAGAAGGAGGTGGGACCTTTGGCACCGACAAACAGCTCAACGTGGTGAGATACATAAACATGAGGTCAGAGAGTATCGCAGTGGGGGACGTAGAGGAAGGAAGGAGAGAGAGAGCAAGAAAGACAAATATACTGTTTCAGAAAGGTTGTCTCTCATTGACAAGCTCTCACTCTGTTCAGGAAACCCACCACACACACACACACCTGCGAGATATTTTGTGTATGTGTGTGTGTACGTGTGATGGAGGAGAGGATGTGCTAGTGGACTGTGTGGTGCAGCAGAGTGTGAGTTTGAAATGCAGAGCACGTCAGGAGTCCTAGGGAGCTCCTTTTGCAGCAAAGCCTCATTAAAGAGACACTTGCCTTAAAGCAAGGATATACTGGCAGACCACACACACACACACACACATGCGCGTACACAGGCTCAGCACCAACACCAGAGCTTCACTCAGGCTAACAGAAACTGATGCACATGCAGAAGTGGCTTCGGACAAATCGAATAGAAATCTCAGCGAAGAAATAAACGTGGAGCAAGTGGAGGCAATAAATGAGGCGCAGCAAATGTCCTCCACTCCTTCTTTTCCCCTCCATTTCCTCTCCTTGTTCTCCATATGAATAAAGTTTAATTTATCCTCCGGCTGCACCCCCCCTTCCTCCTCCTCATCTCCTACTAATATTATATTCATGTATATTTGATTGTGTCAACTCTGTGGAGATTGCCTATGCTGTATCTTGTGTGCCTTTTAAAAATGCTTCTATGAATAAATAATGTCTGTATCTGCTGATTGAAAAAGCCATATTGCCAGAAAGCCATGATGAAATGATAATGTAATATCTGTCCCCGTGTTGAATAAAGCAAAGCACCCTCCTTTAACACCCCCCCCTTTTTTTTTTAATTCTCTCACTAAATGAAACTTAAAGCTCTGCAACTGCACCTTACACTGCCTGATGTCATTCTCTTGTACGGTTTGCTGCTGCTCTGAGTGTGTTTTAATAAAGAGAAAGGCTCTTTCTATACATCGGAGTCCTGTGTGGTTGTTTGGAGATATTAATAAAGAGAAGCAAGCCGTTTCCCACAGTGGCTCCCCTGCTAATTGACAGTGATAGCAGAGAATCGTCTCCTGGGCTGATGTTGGGAGACTAATAAAGATGCATTACAGCGAGGCTGAGAGAACGATGCAGATCGTGTGTGTCCCCCCACCACCACCCCCACTCCTCCTCCTCCTCCTCGTCTCCCCCACACCGACTGATTAAACTGATAAACTGTGCCAGAACGAGAGAGAAAAGGGGATGTAAATAATGAAATAGCAGAAAGTAAAAGGAAGACTCAGTAGGGGAGGTGAGAGAAGAGGTGGGGAAAGAGACACAGCGTCAAGACAGAAATCCCATTAGGAGCAGCTCCAGACCTAATGAATAAAATACTAAGTTTGATATCGCCTGCTTAATTTCACAAATTTATAACTGGCGTGACATTTCAAGTTAAAAGCTCTGGCCTCTATATGACCCTGTGGTGTAAGACAGTAAATAAAACACACGCACACACACACTTGACAGGCTGCCGCTCGTGGCTTTGATATACTCTCATTAGCATAGCAACAGCGAGCTGACCATCCGCAAGGGATACAGTAACCCAGGCAACCAAAGTTGGCCAGTCCAACTATGGGAACCTCAGGCATAAATGGAGCCTTCCTCCCAGTCTCTGTCCTAATGTATCCTCACTCACGAGTCTGGCCAAACACGTCGCAAACATTTACACCCAAGGGGGAAGGCTGTGATCTGCAATTGTTATCTTAGGTAAGCAGCGTTTTTATGTGGTACTTTTGCTTTCTGGATTACGTTCTAGTTTTATGAATGTTGACTGATATCTCATTTCTGCAAGCTCTCCACAAAAATGTGACCAGCCAATCCAAAACCACTAGATACACTTTATTTATTTTGTTGTGGTTAGGTTTGACCATGGAACCTCAGTGGTCTTTGAGTAATGTCAAAAATGTGTCCAGTGTGAACATTCAAAGCTTTTACTGCTCAATAAAGCCTAAAATAACCAGTGTTTACTGAACCCTATCACAAACTACATCTATTTCTATTCGCACTGTGTCCACTTGTCAACAAAGGTAAGACTTAATGCTGTTAGGATTCTGGACTCTATACGCCTCCATTCTTCGGCTGGTTGCTGGTTGACTCACCCTTTGCCTTTCACCCCTGCGTGTGAAGGCTCGTGTTGAGTTTTGGGGTTGCTTGTGTGTCTTGTGGTTCGCTCTGGTGCATGTTTAGCCTTTTCGGACCAACAGCCTTTGATACTGTTCGTGAGTCTGTTGATAGTTCCAGTAGGTTAGTCAGTGAGTGATTTGTCGTACTGTCGGCCTCCTCACTTTGTGTGATTATCCGTTCGTAGTGTTAGTCTCTCTTTAAGAATGTTTTTGTTTAAAGTGCCTGCCTCCGGACTAGAGTGATTTCCGTTATAGTCCATGTCTCTCTCTACCTTTGAATTATTATTGTCATCTTCTCAAGTATCTGTGCTGACTACTGTAGTATCAGGGCATTTGTTGTAATAAACCTTCTGCACTCCCGGCGCGTCTCAGCTTCTTTGTTCGTGTCCTGGTAACCATTACAAACACAGCTTAAACTGGCACTAGGATAAGTCTGAACTCCAACGCACTCAGCTCCGTACTCACTCTCCGTACTGTGCTCTTCTCTGCACAGCAGTGTAGCTAAAGATAATGCTGCAAAACTTAATAATCAAGAAGAAATGATTGAAACGCTCTGATTGGACAAAAGGGTGAGCCTCACTTACAAACTCTTTAGAAGAGAATGTCTCTGCTCTCCTTCGACAGCAGCTCTTCATAATAAGACTGGGATTAACACACATTTATCTTAAATGTCACCGGCGAATCAAAAGACATCACTACGAAGACTGACTGTCCTACGTATTCTGTTCTTTATTTTGCTTAACAAAATTATGTATTTGTTCAATAAACAGATAATTTACTTGTACATACTGTATATTTGCATTGTGTTTGTAAATTCACTAATTGTGAATCTAGATTAGAATTTGTTTGCAGAAATGCATCATTAGCTCAAATGTTAAGGACAAAAGTATAAACTAAAATGTATAGCTGAAAAACATCACACTCTCTGCGTCTCACTGACAGTAGGTAATAACAGATCCTAGAGTGACAAATATTTCTAGAGCACAAATAAAGTTGTTCGTGGCTCTTTGTCACCGATTTCTGCAGTTTGTCACACAGATCCAGGATTTTAATCAGATGGTGGATCTGAAAACAAATTAAATGAAACTTTGGGTGACTCACTCACTCAGTTGTGGATTTCAGTATAAGACTAAGCTGGTGCTGCTTTGCGGTTTCAGATCAGCCTTATCAGCTGCGGCGTCCAATCACCAACAGGTTTCTAATAAAGGGTTTTGTCGACCTGGTAAAAGACGTGTGTCAAGGATGTCCTCGTTGTTCCTTGCTTATCTCTCCTTAAACATTAGACTAAATCCAACATTAAAAATGGAAGGAACATGGCGCAGGTGTAACTCTTCCTAGAGCAGGCTGTCCTCAAAAGCTAAATGCGGGGACTAGTTTAGGAGGTACAAGGACGTCTATACTTCTCCTCTGATGGAGGATTGAACGTGATTGGCAAAAAAACATGGGGGAAACATTTAAATCCAGTAGGCGTGTGCATTTCTGAAAAAGTGTTTGCGCCTATAACTTGAAAATGATGACAAAGGTGTTTCTACTGTATAGGTATGAGTATAAGTATGTCTAATTATAGTGATCGATAAAACGATGATTTCTGAGGCTGTTGTGCAACTGTGTTGACAATCTCTGAACAGATCCAAAGGAGTAACAAATGGTGAATTCTGCTGATCATAAAGAAATTGGTAGACTTTGTTAGTACCGCATTCAGACAGAATCAGGCTTCCTATACCTCCCTGGTTCTGGGTAGTAGGCTGACTAAGCTGACTTCATTTGACCAAAGTCCAACCGTTTTGCTCCTCTATTCCATTTGTCATGATTCCCACGTAGTCCACTTCCATCCTCTGGTATCTGCTCTCTCTCTTCATGGTCTCTCATTTCCTATTCAGCCACCAGACTTTCTCTCATGTCCAGTGAACGGATTCTTCCCTGGCCACTTGCTCGTCTGCTTCTCTTTCCTAGTTTTTTAAACCCTTTTCTTTTTTCTTCCCAGGGTCCGTCACAGACACAGTGGAGAATGTGAAGCATCGCTATAGTAGATTAGCGGGGTGCAGCCATAGATTTGGCCCCATTAAAGTTGAACAATTTGTATGCCACCATAACCAGCATAGCAGGGTGAGCTCATAAAACTCAACCCCCCGAACACACACAAACACACACACACACACGTGATGGTGTTTTGCATTCTCAAAAAAACATCACCGTCGTCGCTGTCATCTGGGGTGGATTTCCTACAGTCTGTAGCCTGTGGGTGGTTGTGTCCCAGGGCGTAATGCTGGGTCCCCAGTCCCCAGCTCCTCCCATCAAAGTGTCCTTGAGCAAGACAGCCAAGTTCTGGCTATGTCTACCAAATGACTAAATGTGAAAAGGCATCATCACAGTGCTGCTACACACATTTGCCCTTACTTCTCTTTGCACCCATCACATGCTCATGTGGTGACTCACCTAAGGTTACGTGCTTTTGAAAACCAAAGAGGTCACAGTTTGTCTCCCTTTTCTGCTTGTTTTAATCAAGTTTTTGTGTAGTCAGCAGGCGCTGGTTGTGGTGCCAGCGCAGGCTGCATTGGCACCTGCAGCTGCTTTTGCTGATGCACAGTGTTGTTTTTGCATCAACCATACTTTTTGGAAATATGGCTAAAAAGCGAAATCATGATCACGACATACGCTTTCACACAGGCTTTTGCCGAACCTGTTGCTGTATTCCCCTTAAAAGCCTCCCGAACCATTTCTTTTCTTGTTTTTATTATCATCAAATTAAAGTTAAAAAAGATTTCACAGAAGACTCATGTCTACCTTCATGCCAGTACATAAATTCATTTGCCTGCACCAGCCTGTCTTGTGTGGGTCCCCTCTGCCTGTTGCCTCTCAAATGTTTTGTGACACGTTTGCTTTCATTTTGACAAATAAGGTGAACAAGCATATGCTGTAAATTTCCTGACCAACTTTTTCAGTCAGTCCACTTTGAATAAGCTCCTTTCTAATTTTAGAATCTAAATTTTTAACAGAATTTTACACCATTTTTAACTCCAGTGCTATTTTAAATCTTCTTCCCAAGGGACATTTCAGCCAACAGCCGTTCAAAATGGATGGAACATTGTAATAATCTCCCCCCCTTGTTTATTTCCATACACCTCAAATATAGACTCCGCACTGGCAGATGGAACAGTGTCAATCTCTCTCCATCATTTGGCATAGAAACCTAGCAGAGTTTTTGAAATGCATATGGTGGATCCTGCACAGATGGATACCTCACGCTGGCAATTTTATTCCACCTGTCAGTGTCTATCCCACCTGCCTGACACATACAAGTACAGTCACACACACACACACATTGTACAGCAGTGGAGGCGGCAGTTCTGTAGTTAATTAGATTTTAATATAACAAGCTGCATTTTCTCAGTACCTTTATGTGTGGGGAGGTTAATTGTGTGGGCAGAGTGACTAGCTGCATAGCTGTTTGTGTTAACTCAATACAGAAACACAGGCTATGTATGGGAGCTTCTAATAATAGAGACTTGGACAGATTGGAAAATCCTCTGCACAAGCAGAATAAAAGTGCTTTAACTACATCTCTGGGTAGCAACAGAGGCTGTAGGTAAGCGACGGGGAGGAACAAAAGTTAAGAAACAAGGAATAAGTGGAAGAAAAAGAGAGGTTTTGCTCTCCCTTAGCTCTTTGTGATTGTAAAAAGTGGTGCGGTTCTGTTTTGGATGGGGTTCTAGCGATATAGCTGGGATTTTTGTTTTTTTTATCCATTGCATTTTGTCTCTTTGCTTTTTTGTGCAGACCCTCTGCAAGCCTCCCAAAGACACAACTCTTTAATGAGCATATCGATCAGTGTTTCTCACACCTTCATTTCCCCCACAGAGAGAGAGGAGAAAAGGATGGAGGAAAAAAGCGATGAAGAGACGAAGGCTTTAGAAAAGCTTTAGACTCACAAAGTGGGGCTTTTTTTTCCTAAAAACCGCAGGGGAGTCGGCTTTGTGCCTGTAAAATTCAATTTACCTTTTCACAGATGGGCTATACTGCTGCTGGTATTGAGGTGCACAACTCATAAGCTGCTCTGAATGTGCATGTGTTTGTGCGTAAGCATGTGTTTATACTGTACGTGGATACACACCAATGAATATGCATGCCAGGGGTGTGTGTGTGTGTGTGTGTGTGTGTGTGTGTGTGTGTGCAGGTGCTCCCACACTCATGGGACTGTATGTGTATGTGAACAGAGAGCAAAGATGTGGTGTAAGCCACCCTGGTGTGAACCTGGGTTTTCTCTCAGAGCTCTGTCTCGCTCTAGTCGCTTCTCTGCATCACATTAGTTTTCCACCTCCACCCACCCAGCACGACCGACAGAGAGGGAGGAAAAGAAGAGCATCAAAGACAGCCAATGAGACAGTTGTAGCAGCTTAAATCACTGGGGTATGACTCTGTGCTGACTTGGAGGAGAACAGTCAATAGTTGTTTTTAGGAGATGGCTCTGCCGTTAACAATCATTCCTGTGTCTTCCGGGTGCTGTGCTGTATAGAGGCGATCCTAGACACTGGTGGGTCCGGACAAACAACCCCATCAAGGGAATTTGTGCGAAATACCAGGTCGCCATCACATCACTGCTAGTTGGACACACTGATCACCACGTACAAAGCTCAGAGCATCTTGCTGCCAGGGTCGGAGAGCTGAAAGTAGATGGTGATGAAACCATGGTATTCACCAACATCCCCACCACCTATGTCTTAGCAGCCATTAGGAAAAGACAAGAAGAGGACAACACCCTGCACGTCAGAAGCAACCTCAACCCAGATCAGATCTGCTCCCTCCTGGACTCCCTCTGATGTCTGAACACCACTTCTACAGACAGAAACAGAAACATGGCTGACATGGCCATGGCTTCTCCAGTGTCCCCTATTGTTGCTAACTTATACATAGAGGAAGTGGAAAAGAAAGTACTCAGCTCCTTTCTGGCGACAGCACCAACCCACTGGTTCAGAAATGTAGATGACACCCATAGGTCCAGTCTTCACAGACCACATAAATGCAGTTAACATCAACATAAAGTTCACCACACCTGCCTGAATTGTGCAGTTAATGTTGGGGCTTGTGCCAACTTAGAAATAGAAATCTACAGGAACCCCAGGCATGGACTTCTACCTATGGTTTGACTCCCATCACCCACTGCAATCCAAACCAGGGATCATCCAGACCCCGCACCACAGAAACATCCCCAGAAGAGGATAGACATCTTCTAAGTGGATCCAAAAGAAGGACGAGTCAAAGGAAAAACATGATGATTCCCTACATGTCTGGAATGTCAGAGAAGCTCAAAAGTATCTTCGAAAAACACCACATACATGTTCACTTCAAACTCACCAACACACTGAGACAAAGATCAAAACCTGAACATAAGAAGAGCAACATCGTGTTTACAGTCCAGTGCAGTGTTCAGAGAAACAGCCTCTACACAAGGGGATGGCCCAGCACAGGAAGAACAACACCTCAGGGTCTGAACTGGCAGCGTACCTACACCTGAAGGACAAAGGACACCTGTTTGAGGAAGACAGACAGTTTGGACAAAGAAGACAGGTGGTATGAAAGAGGCACATGTGAAGCCACTCAAGTTCACATGGAAAATCTTACACTCAACAGAGGACCTGTCTCGCATTTTCGATGCTGCCCTTTCGTCCATCCCCTGGAAGAGTAGGCCACTTCACAAATCCACCAAGAGAGCCACACCTAACACCCCCATGACAGGGATTTAGGGTCATAATAGTTAAGCTATTAGTTAATAATTTAATATTTAATAAGCTTGGAAATTTTTAATGCTTTGTAAATCTGTTGGATGGGTGTGGAGGGGCTGAAACCTCAAAAATACTTTCCTTTAATATATTTTCAATCTACACGAGGATTACAATTACATGAACATTTTTGTAGCAAACATTTGAAAACATTGCTTAGCAATTTGCGTCTAACAGACAAGAAATTTAAAGGAAACATTTAGGCCATGTTTTTTAACGCGTTGTAAAAGTTCATTTGGCCTTAAAGATGGTGCTTGGACGAAGATTCCAATGCTTGACTGTTAAATTCTCTCTTTCTGTTAATATTTATTTCATTTGGAAATTTTTGATGTTACTGTCAGAAAGAGTAAGGAAATTGCAGGATTTAATTTCAGCATTCAGCCATCCTGATCTGCCTGTAGATGTCGGCTAAAGGAATCTCTGTATATTTGTTATCTGACATTGTCACGTGTCTTCTCTTGTCACACAGATTGTTTTTAAGTGTGTGTGAAAGACAAGGGGCTTATGAAGTGCAACAGAATGTGCTACTGTACAAACATTTGGCTACCAAGACTCTAAATCTTTTATTAACTGCTAAAAGCTAATTTCCCATATTGCTCAGCTGTATTTCACATGTAACATTATGCGCTTCAGTCTGCATTTGATAAGCAGCTTGTAAATATATTGACAAATAATGTTTAGAATAAAATAACTGCAGTTATCCTTAGACAGTGTAATTGTATTTAAATTACACACAACCACTATTAGCAGCCATGCAATCCAGATGTATGGATTAGTAAGAGGATTACAGCTAAATGTAGCAGAAAGCCATAGATTATAACACCCTGAAGAAGTTGACAAGCTGAAAACATTTTATGCATAACCTTTTTAACCTTTTGGGGAGTTATTTTCTAATAAAATGGCATTCCCCCATCCCTGTGTATCTCGTTAACTGACATATATGATAGCTTTTACACTCCATGGTGCGACACACGCCTCTTATGCCGAGGCGTCAAAAAGCGACACTTTGTCCGGTTTGTTTTGCATTACAGGCTGACCCTTAAGGTACTCGTTTGAATCGGTGATTGACGCTTGGAGCTTTTAGCGTATTAGAGTGGAAACCCAGACGCTTCAGTATTTGAGGCCTAAAGCAAAGACGTAGAATAGTGACAAAAGTGAAAAAGTCTCGTGGTAAATTGGTGGATGGTACAACAAGACATGGGACTTCTCGACAGGAGACCAGGGCTGGACTTTAATTTGAGATGCTGTGCGCGTTAATGATGATTATTACACAGTGTGCTGAACGTGATTATTATGGTAAGGAAGCAGGTGTGTGCCATTTTCAGTGTTTGTGGAGATTTGTTTTATGTAGTTTATGTTGTAACGTAACCTTACCCTGAAGTTGTTTTTCCTAAACCTAATGCACGTTTTGTGTGTATAAAAAGTTGTTCCTGTAGTGCCAAAAGGTGATGCTTCTGCAGCTTCCATGACTGATGCCACTGAAGTGCACCTGTAGCGTCAACAGCAGCTGCGTTGTTCTCAGGGCCTTAAATAGTGGTTCTCCTGAAGCGTCCATTAGTATGTAAGGACCACAAGCTGCACCTCAGGAAGTGTCAATATATGACGCTGTGGGATAAGAGCATGTTGGATCCCACGACTTACAATTGAAATTGAAATTAAACAGTAAAGGTGCATATTGTTTTTAATAGTTATAGTTTGTGTCTGTTTTGCTTTGAGAAGAAAAAAATTGAAAAGGCCAAATCAGTAATTAGGCAAAACCAAATGACAAAATGTGAAGAAAATGGGTCACATGAAGCAGTGAGCAGCGAAAAACAAGGACGCAACAGATTAAGAAAAAAGTTGGAAGATGGTTAAGAAAACGTGAGGACAAAGGTGGGAGGGAGATGAAACCGAGAGAGAAAGAAAAAGAAGTGTGTTTGTGGCTGTGATTGCTCTGTCAGGTTGCGTTAGCTTCACCGAACCATCAGCGCAGCAGCGTGTTTATGTTTGTGTGTTCGTGTGTGTATGTGTGAGTCCGTGTCCGTGTTTGTGTGCACCTGCCACACTCCGCTGTGCTTACAGGGTTTTTAATGAGGAGCAAAATTCTCTCCTCAGCATCCCAAAGCCTTTGCAAAACCCAAATATGAAAAGGGAGAGAAACAGAGAGAGAGGTATTAGCGTTGGTACTACAATTACAGTGACACTCCCCCTGTTTCTGTGGTAGTAAAGACACAGTGCAGCGATCAGCGGCAGCTATTTTGGCAGAAAACAGAGAGGAAAAGTAGCTCACTCACGTCGACAGAGCAAACGTCAGAGTTGAAAGAGAGTTACAAGAGCAGTGGGAAATCTATTCCCTGTGTCTGTCAGTCTCCATCTCTCTGTGGGTCTACCTGTCTCTGTTTCTGTCACACATTGTCTCCACACATTTGTGCTGCTATACCTGCAGTAACAACCCGCAGGCTATTTATTCCTTTAATACTTTAACCGTATTAAACACAGTACTGACACACTTGACGTTTGGTTAAAAAACACACACAGTTAAAGAAATATGCAGGTTTCAGTGGCTCAGTTTGGGCACTTGAATGCACAACTACGTATAGAATCTTACATTCACAATTAGTGCATTTCCATTTTTCCACACTTTTTCTGTTTGTCCCACTGTGTGTAGATGTAGCTGGTTTTGAAAATGTGCCCCGCCAGCTGTTTATTTATCACAATCTTAGTATTCACATACTGCAACAGAAATGGAAAGGACGCATAAACAATTGACTTTATTTGGTAGAAAAATTCAGCAAAATTTCTCCTGATTTGACTGTTTTTGTAGTATTAGTTACAGTAGGATTGAGTAGCGCACTTACAGCCCATCAGTGATTTATTATAATCAATATGTGTGGTGATTTGGTAACATCTAGTGGCTGCAATAAATATAATGGAAAAGAGACAAAAGTGTCAGTGATATAACTTGTAAAAAAGAGATAAAGTCTGTTTACAGTAAAGCATGAGACCCTGACGTGAGAGATGCTGATTGTTTCAGAGTTGTAAATAAATGAGTCTCTCTTTATTTGAATCCAAACCATGAACTTTTCCCTAACCCTAACCAAATCATGTCTGTGCCCAGCGCTAAATGTGGAATTGTTGTGCACAATTTTACATTTTGCATTCGTAGTTTTTCTGTAAGTATAGCTTTGGCACATGGTTATCACCTGATAACCACCTACTCTGCCTAATGGCAGGCAGAGAAGGGACATTTTAAGACATCTGCACAGTACGAAAAATAAGATGATAACATGCAAATCTGGCATTAAAACAATGTTACACGTGAATAAAAATAATCTATAGCAATAATAAATGTTACATAATAGCACATAAGCATCATGTTCAGAAAACAAGTACAAACCAGTTATTAACGTAAATAACAGAGGTCATTGCAGTGGACATTGGTTAGGAATACATTGTAACTTTGGAGCATGTTTTGCCTGGACTAAAGGTCAAACATGGTGACACTTTGTTACTTCCACTTCCTCTCCTGGACTTTTATTTTGTTGCCTTCTTTCCCCACGTCCTGTTTTCACTCTGTAGTTAATTCTACCCACTTCACCACCAATCACTGGCCTTGATTGTTTTCACCTGTTTTTACCTGGCCTTCACCTCACTTCTCTGCCAGGAAAATACTGCTGTTGGATTACAGGACCCCTGTCATTTGCAATATGGATTCTGGTTTATTTGGACCCTGTTGCCTGTTTCACCTGTGGTCTGAGGTTTGGTCTTGGTGTTCTTTGTTTAGCCTTCCTGTGTCCTCTCCTCGTTCCTGTCTGTCTTTGTCACCCACTCTCTCAGTTTAGACCCATTCAGATCCACACAGCAATATTCAACCTTTGAGTTGGTCATTAGAATACTTTTCAGACCAGGAGATTTGTGAATTTTGTTTTGCTGCCGGACAATTTCAGTTTTTACCTTGTGTCTTGTTTTTACTTAGCCTTTCACTACCTACTGCCTTGTGTTGGCTGTGTTGCCGACCTTTCATCCCTGAAATTTTCAGCCGCCTTTGGTTCTACTGCCCCCCATATTGCCACATACAGACCATCTAAGCATCTCCACGTTGTTTTAAGACCACGACCCGTTAAGCTCTCAGTTTTAAGAAGCATACAGCATGAGTGCATCAAAAACATGGAAGAAAAACTACCTGATTATGACGGGGTTACGAAATCTTCAGACACTTTTAACACATTTTTTATCTTTAGTTTTGCATCGTTATTGCTCTGTCTTCCCTTTAGCTTCTCCACTTTTCCCAGAAGCAGCTGTTAATTTAATGGCCCTTGTTGATATTTTTGACTGAAACAAACATGAATCTGGCTATGACTTACAAATTTGGATGCTGGAACATACAAAGGGCACATTACAGCAGCAAGACTCCTCCAGTAAATCACCCTTTAGCAATCTGAGGTTTGTAAATGAGAGACATGCAGAGGATAATAAAGAAATTATTGGAGTTATGGACCCACAGTGCAGTCATTTAGCTTCAAGGTGTTGGTACAAGGTATTTCGAGTATTTTTATTCACTCTTTGCTTTGAATGGGGCTTTGAAAATAAAAGACTTGACCACTTCTGCTCTGCCTATCAGTTTCAACAAGAGGATGGTCATTTCAGATTTTTATGTGAGACTGTCATCACCAGTTGTGGAAATTTGTTGAAATGCTGGCAACATTTTTGAGCACAGGAAAACATTTGACTTTACCGCTGGAAACTCAGCTGCAGTCGGCCTCTGTGACCAGCTAACGCTCATTAGGAATTCCCAGGCAGTTGTGGGGGAGCTGCAGATCCAGCTGATATTTCTTTGTTGGTTTATCAGTGTGACTGAGCACTTTCACACAGACCGATTTTCCATTTCATCAGAATCACCATTTATCCAGCAAGTGTACAATGTTACAGCACAAACTGTTATATTTAGGAGAATGACATAAAAAAAGGAAATAAAAAGTCAAGTAAAGAATTTTGCGTTTACAGTAATGGACACACCCGAGAGAGACGTGCATGTGATGTCTGTGTTTTGTGCGTCAATGTCCCTTGAGATGTATGGTACAGGTTCAAAACCCAGACCTCTGGATGTGACTCTTGTTTTGGACGTGTTTGATAAAAGTTGAGCATTTGGATTTCTGGCAAGGACCCCTTTCCTACGGCCTACATCTGCGTGTAAAGTAGGGTAATTGAAGGTTTTGACAAGACGTCTTTTGACATAGATGTTGTACACAATACAATGTTTCTCTAGGACCATTTACGAGGTCTATAGATTTGCATTACTAGCTACAAAATAGGCATCATCTGTGCATGGCTGTAACACTTAATTTGAACTTTATTTAGAAGATGCATTCAGAAGACATAATATGGGCTAAACATCTGGACATCTGTCATATTGGAGGTCATTTGACAATTTGACATACACTTGCAAAGTTTTTGCAAAGTTTTGTGTGTAGTCGCTCGAAACCTGCATTGACCAATGTTTTGATCACTTGGGGACAGTGTATGAAAGCAGTGGACTCATTAAGACAATCCACAAGTACTTATAAAGTTGACATGTTTTAGTAAATAATTCATTATTCACCCATCCAGGAGAAACAGACCGATGTTGGCACTGTCACTGTGTTTCCACTACTTGGTGATTATAAATCAGATATATTAAGTCTCCATTTAACTCTGGTTTATCCTCCAACCTCTGCTACAGGTAAAATATTGTGTCTATGTCATTATCTGCCACTGTAACCAGCTAGTTACTCACTTGATATATTTCCTGCTGGATAATAAAAAAATTCTGTGAGTGAGGGCGATTTAGAGTGGTTAAAAGAGTAAATAGTTCACGAAGTTCGCAAAGGGGGTGATCATTGTCACAGAGTCATGTTTATCAGTCATTCAATTCTAATATAATAATATTCATTATGCTGTAGCAGCGTTCGGCTCAGATCCTGTCCTACCAGCCCATGTCAGTGTGGATCCTAGTGACCTGCTCCGACATTCGGACAGCTTGTTTCCTTAATTGTCGTTCTCATAATGATAGATGTGCAAAAAAATAGGTGCACAAGATAAGAACATAAATCAAAAAGACTGGATTTCACTTGCAATTCATTCACCTGTTCCTCTGCCATACTGGGAGCTGGGCGGGGAAAACTTCATCCACAGAGACCACAGCAATACTGATGATGTTGCTGGTGAAGCAGGGACACCCAATGGCAGCTTGTCGTACTGCAGCTGTCTCCGACATGAGAGCCTCGCTTTGACACTGATGCAGATGGGCTGATTTAAATCATCTCTGGCTCAGGTTGGATAAATTCACCTGCAAACTAAACCTATCCTCTGTCTCGTTGTAATCAAGCTGCTTTTCATCAAATGACTGATCAACTCTGTGTGTGTGAATGGCTGTTGAAGTCTGAGCCTCTTTGACTCTTATCAGCAGTCTGATTCCAGCCTGTGCTGTCTCTGTTCTCTACAGGCTGTGTCAGCCGCTGGGGATTTTTGGGGCAGACAGCGTTCTTACCCAGATATCCAGACATCAGGAGTGAGGGTGTTTCCCTCGGGAGATAAGAGAGCTTGATGGGTGACTGCATCACAGCATGGCAGGGGCCAGTTTCCAGCCGTGGATAAAACGTCTGGCTGCAAATGTTTTTTCATCTGTAAAGTTGAAGGTCAAAAACTAAGGTTGTCTGAAAGGGAGATTTAATCAAAACGTACCTGATGGCCACAGACTTAACGTGTCATGTTTCTCATACCCAGGCTGTTTGGAGCTTGTGCAAATGTACATAATGCATGATTTTACATTTTCTGACAGCATTATTTGATGGCATTGTGCATGCAAACACCATTTCCCATTTACAGAAACTCCAGTGAATTAAGGGTTTTGAAATGAATTGCAACTGGGAGAATATCTGATGAAAAGTACATTGTTTAGACAATTTTGATGCATAGACACCATAGGCTAGCGTTGCTGTAGTTTCCTAAATTCTTCCAGAGACAGCTGTCTAATTGTAGATATGCTCATCTAAAATGTGCAGGAATGTGCCGTAACTTGTATTTATGACTTATAAATTGATCCTGGAAAATATAAAAGGCACATTAGTGCAGCAAGACTCTTTTAGTAAATCACCCTACAGCAATGTGAGGTTTGTAAATGAGAGACACATGGAGGATAATAAAGAAAAATTAGGAGTTATGGAGCCACAGTGCAGTAATTTAGCATCACGGTGTTGGCACAAGGTGGTTGGATATTTTTACTCGCTCTTTGCCTTGAATGGAGCTTCAAAAATAAAGCATCTAACATTCTGCTGAGGCACAAGAGAAGTGAGCTGAAACGGCTTAACCTTGTCTTGTTTTGTCCATGAGAACTGAACACACACGGCCGTGAAGCTTTAATTACATGTCCATGATTGGACTTTGGTGATCCATTAACTTTTCCTCCAGCACAATCTTTAGTAAATGTTCACCTTCATATGTCTAAAATGAACATGCTGAACAAGGTAAAACCCTTTAAATGGACTTACTGTGGGCATGTTAGTGTCCTGATAAAAGCTCAAAGAGACACATCAAAAATCAGCCGCCAGAAATAGGTGACCAGCTTCATGGACACAGAGCAAAGAACACAGTCGACGACCGATTATCATAAAGGATCTGTGCATGTATGAAAGAAAATGACTCTCCGTACCAGCAGGTCGCAATAGTCTGTGTTTAACAGGCAGAAATGTTAAATGTTCGACGACAAATGGAAAGAGCCTTGGTGGTGCTGACTGAGAAGCTAAAGTGTTTGCTGTGTAAATATTCTTGTCCTTATTGTTGGGATCCAGTGGCTGTCAGTCATTCTTGTAAATATTTTCATAAACATGTTTCATTTACAATTGACACTGGGGACGTATGACATCACAAACAACAAAGAAAACCTAAAGCAGCTACGGCTCTACCTGCAGTTAGCTCTCTGTACGCTCCACAGACCGTCCTGTCCTTGCCTCTCCATCCAGAATCTCTCTGCTGCTTTATGTTTTTTTACTTCTCAGTCCAAATTACTGTTCACAAAAAGTGAGAAAAAGTGAGATTTATCAGTTGCCACTTTGTTTTGGTACAAGAACACACATGAATTGCTGTTCTTCAGAGCTTCCAACTGTTTGGCATGTTGCCCACAGTTTTTTACTGTAAGGGTGAGTGTAGGGTTTAAGTCAGAGCTGCTCGTCAGGAGCGTCCACCAGCCTGAATCAGAGAGCTCTGTGTGACTGATGGCGTCTGCCACGCATTCAAGGGGCTGAACTGGCTGAAGGAGCTTCAACAGGTGACTCTCAATGCCATCGGCTGGACTTAGGCTTGCTGCGTCATGGTCTTGAGTCAAATCTCTATAAGTTGATAAGCTTCTGGTCTGATACAGGCAATTAGAAGATGATGCCATATGAAATATAAAATTCCTTTACAGAAACCTCCCTCTACAGAAAAGAAATTAGATTAGTGGGGGCAGAGGTAATGTCATGGCTTGGGCTTGCATGGCTTCTTGTGGGACTCATTAATCCTTATTGATGATGTAACACATGATGGCAGCAGCAAAATGAACTTGGAACTCTACAGAAACATTTCGTCTGCCAATTTAATAAAAGATGCAACCAAACTGATTGGGAGATCCGTCATCGTGCACCAAGATAATGACCCAAAACACACAAAGGAGTTCATTAGGGGCAAGAAGCGGACAGTTTTAACAGAGCTGCATTTTACCTGCTAAAGAGGAGACTGAAGGGAGCACAACAACTGACAGAGGCTGTGGTCAAAGCTTCACAAAAGAAGAATGAAAACGTTTGGTGATGTCAGGGTCACAGGTTTGAGGCAGATATTGCAAGCAAAGAAATTGCAACAAATTATTAGGGCTTATTTACTTAATTCTATTTGTTACAATACTTTTGCTCACATGAAAAAAATGAGTGGGTTCAAGCAAAATGTGCTTCTACATTGTACATCAGGTCATGATACTTTTGGGGGGGAGTGCATTTTTTCATAATGTTGCTTTACTTTTTGAAATCAATTCTGACATGTTGCTATTTTATCATTATATCATTTTATCATGTCGAAATGTTTTAGCTGACACAGCTGACACTGTACACGAACTCTTCTACATGTGCAATATGCTGCAATCGGTCGCTGGATCTTCCTCATTTATTTACAGTTTTTTTATGGTGCTATTCATGAAAAATATCTTAGCGTTTATGTGTACAAGTACACACTGTATGTGCAGACATCCATAACTGTTTGCTTTTTGAAACACCAAATCCTCGGTAAGTCCTCAGCATGAGGGCATAGTTGGATTATATTGTGCTGATTTCCTCAGTGCTGTGCCTGTTAGATTTATTGGAATGTTTCACCACTCGTTACACTGTGGATTCACACTTCCAAGGACATAAAAAGACAGAGTTGGTAATGATACATCCCTCGTCTCTCAGCAAGCAGACAGGAAGGAGATTTCACTGTCTTTCCAATTCTGATGCAATGTCTTATTCATTACAAGCCTATTGCATCCTTTGCAAGGGATGGTCCTCCCCATTTTTCTGCAGACCATCCTGGGACGTGTACATCTGATATGGACAAGAATGCCTTTTTTTCTGGGGCTGATTATCCTGTTTATTGTGGCGTGGCTCTTCTTTACTGCATTAAAGCTGTAAAGCGCTTTATGGAAGTAGGTGTGTGCCGATGGAAACAAATCCCGTGTGTTTCCCTCATGCCGGATGTTTGAATTTCGCTTGTTTTTCACTCTTTCATCCTTTTCTCTTTGGTATACGATGTGTACCCCATTCTTCCACCCTCATCTGTGTTTGTTCTGATAACAAGCATGGAGGCGCACGCGGCCTGCCCAAAGATAGAGCGACAAAGAGGCAGAGTCACAGAGAGCTACAGGAGAGAGTCGAGGAGTGGAGAGAGAGAGAGCACACTGTTTTCATAGGAGACTCCTTGTGTTCCACTTTAACCATAATGGCCTATTTGTGTACGACAATCTTACTCCAGCACCTTGCCTCTGATGCCTGGTTTATTTTAAACAATGTAGCATATGCTTCCCCAGACGTAATTATGCGTGCATGACTGTGTGTGTGTAAGTGCGTTTGTTTTAATGTGTGCACACGCGCCTGCATGTGCGTTTGTGTGTTTTTCCAGCTACGTGGGAGGCCCGACTCCCGCGCCTCTCATCTGTCAGCTCAGCAGGGTTGCTATGGGAACGACAGAGGGCCAACAGAAGTAATGAAGATGCTCTGAATTGTTGTGAGGTGACCTTGAAAAGCCGGAGCAGCCTGATCTGAAGGAAAGATGCTCGAGATGCGACGTTGTTGATCACGTACATGCTCGTAAACTTCTTCAGAAAAGGGTGACGCCACTGCTTCCATACCACAGTACCACAGCAAGTGTTTCTTTTACTTGTCAACTCGCCCCCCTTTTTTTTTTTACTTGAACTTCTTTAAAACGCTCCAGAGACAGGTTGAATTTTCTCCTCATTTGGGAGCTGTTCAACCATCACCAACAGATGCTTTCTTCAAATATTCAAAATTCTCCTTCCACACTGGAGTGCTGCAGATCACCAGAGTGCCTGTATCAACACTCCGTTTTTAATCAGAGGCTGATGGAGTGGCATGGAAGCCAGGTGGAGGCTCTTTCTGGAAATTAGTGCCATTAACTGATCAAGTAAAGCAGCTGAAATGCACGACAACAGCAGCAGCTGTACTCCCTAATGGAGAGAAACTGCTAATAACCCCCCGTTTGTGTGTGTCTACGTGCGTATGTAGGTGTGGGTTTGTGTGTATGTGTGAACATGATGTCATATATACAGTATGTATGAGCATATTCAGGCTTGTGTCTGTGTGTGTGCTTGCAATGCTTGCGGAGGAATTGAGGAATCGAGGTCAAATGGAGTGCAGACCTACTTTGAGAGATTCCTGGTTGTTAATGTCATGCAACAACCATTTAACATTGATCTCACCTCCTCATCGTCGTTTTCAGATTGACCTCTATGACCCTGTGTTTGTGTGGTATGTGTACGTGTGTGTGTGTGCACCCACTAGCTCCACACCAATCAACCACAGTAGCGTTATTGATTGCGCTGCACTCTGCTCACCTTTCCACTTGTTTACTTGTTTTAGTGATTATCCTGGTTCCCAACAAGCTCCAGGCTCATCACAACGGCTTTCAGTGGAAATTGGGCGGAGGGGGTAAGTATACCCCAGGTAGGAAGGTCGGGAGAGATGTGATGAAAAGAGAGGAGGCGAGGGGATGAGGGAATAAGGAGGTGAGGAAATGAGGGAGGGCGGCATGAAATCCCATGATGGGTTCTGCTCAGCATCCTGAGGATTACAGCAGCACCAACATCCACTGGTGCAGCAGAAGGTAACATTCCTGATGTACACACCAGCGCTTTCTAAAATGAAAGATGCAGCACTGGAAAGAAAGCAGATGCCTATTTTTATAAGATGATTGCAGTTTGAATGTAAATAGAGGTTATATTTGTGGGGCTTTTATTTCTTTGCACAAAAGATAAAAGACAGAACACAGAGGGGGATAACTACTATGTGGGACTACAAAAAAGCATAATTATTAAAGGTGTATTGATTTATTTTTATTCATAACTTAGCAACATCTGCAAGCTTTGAAGTTTCTCTATCAGGCTATGGTAAGTGCAAGGATAGTATCCTCTTTCTCCAACATCAAAATGGGTTTTTCTTTGCTTTATTGATGAGCGTTTCACAACAAGGTGCTCGTGGTTACTATAGTACGTGTGTGCCGTCATCACTGTTTGCGGCGTGTTGTTTTTATGAAACGTGTCTTGTAACTTAGCCTCACCCTGGAAATTTTTGTGCCTCACCCTAATGCAGTTTTCTGGTGTATGTCAAGTTGTTCCTGTGGCATCAAATGGTGGTGCTTCTGGAGCGTCCAGTAGTAATGCCAAGGGTATTACTATTGGTTTAGCACCTTGCATTAGCTCAATATTGGTGCGATAGACAAAAAGACCTATTGCAGATTGTAAAAGAAGGGTCCATTCTGCTTTTAACATTATGTCACCCTACGCTCTTCTATTTGGCATTTGCGGCGCAACATTTAGTGTGGAGAGACTCTGCACAGTGTGGACAGTGTTTACAAGGATCTTGGTTTTTGGAATGAAGAAACATGTCACACAGTGGAGCGTTGTGTCTGGCTGATGTGTTTTTTAATAGTTTTTGGACAACAACAAAGATATTTGGCAGAGATGAATATTCTAATTAAGGCTGCAGGCTGACAACTAACCAAACGTGACGAGAGAAAATTCAGTGTTGGTTTTATTGTCTGTATGATGACTGGGGACAATAAAATTAATTTAGAAAAGGCCTGAAAATATTCTTTATCAACAACAGTAAGAAAAACAGCAAAACGTACAATCCAAAAGCTCCTACCTGTTCACTTTCTGTTTTGCTCTTTACTTGTGATTCATCTTTTCTGTGGGCAGACAAGAGACCTGACATCAGATATTTGAAGCGGACCAGCACGTTGATGAATTTATAGCATCTCATTCAGTAGCAGTGAGCTGGTCTGTAAAGCACCGGCTGCATTTTTATAAAAGTAGCACAGAGTTGTGTTATGGAGTTCATGATAAATTACTGTATAGTGAAATAGTACTCCATCTAAACAACGATATAAATAGTAAACTTTGTGCACAGGATACAGGAACCAGAGGTCATGGCAAAGACAATGGATGCCGACAGCAGACGACAGTACATCAGGCTGTTTTAATATGAAGTGCACTGACAGATCAAAACGCGCGCTGCACCATTGGTCACTTCAAGACGCACACGACCACCGCTGCATATGATGAGCTCCGTGCATTTGGCCAGATCACATGACATGACACTCTTTCACCTGCAATAAATTTGAGCGTTACAGGAACATATGTGGCAGGGCGTGTTCAAACAGCCTTTTGACATGTGCAAAGAAGTGGAAACAACCACTTTTCCAGCGACTCAAAGAAAGACTAGAGTGGCAAGAAAACTTCTCATGGTTTATTTGCACATACATAATACAAAGTAGCTGGCAGAACCTGAGCTCTGGCAAATGCGTAGTTGTAAAGGTGTGTTATTTTGCATGCATTTTAGCATGTTATTTTACCTCATGCTCTGCTCTGGCTGAAGGCTTCCTGTCTTACATATTTGCCATTGCCACAAACCAGGAATGGCAGCAATTTGTTTTTGCAAATCCTGATTTTCATCAGCAGGACTGAATTTATAAAACTTAATTTATAAAAACTAAATTACTGGGAACCTGGGATCACAACAATCAGATTTAGTTCTCTTTAAAATACCTTCACGTTCATGAATGGATTACTGAACAGAACCACTGAGCCAATGATCTGCCAGACTTGTCAGGCAACAGGGTCAGAGCCTTCAAAGTGACTGTGACTTCTTGTGGAAAGAGCGGAGTTGATAGGTTAGAAAAGGATTTACAACAACCACAAAAAAAATTTACCTTGATCTGAAACTGTCCAGAAGAGGTGTAAAATTATCGAAAACATACACAACATGTAACAAAAAAGTGTTTGTGAGCTCTTATCTGTCCACATTTATGTTGGGTAGTGAACTGACTCTCTTCGTAAGTTTTTCTTAGAATTAAGGTGATCGTAAATGGCTTTCATCAAGCTGAGCTGCATCGGAACATATCTGCATAAAGTTGAGCCTTTCTCATCTTTCCCATGGAGTGTAGTTGAATCTGTCTCTGCAGTACTCAGCTGCAAAGACGACCCTCCATTGGCAATGAATGACAGCTGTTACTAACCCAGTGGTAAAGTGAAGTAAACTGAAAACGTTTAATTGTTTCAGTTTAAAAGATACCTTAAAAATGTGGTATCTACGTCCCAAAACACTGGATTATTATCAAATAACGTACCATAACCTAGGAACTCTCACCTACCCCAGAATTTCAATTTTTTTCTGCCTCATTAATAAGTTCATAGCATTCATAATTTAATTTTAAATTAATGAGGGGATCACAGAGAGGGACGAGAGAAGGCTGGGTGGATGTTGCTGTTGCCATAAGAAGAACAAGTGTATGAAACGCTGAGACCTTTGCATGCAAAATCAAAGTGGGGTGTAGATTTCCAGTAGGCTGCTGTGTAATGGACGGCATCAGATCCCCGCCTGCCACGTCTTTGAGTCCTCATGGGGAAACGCAGACAGTCTTAACTGTCAAATTACTTTCTCAAGTCGGATTGGAAAAAAGCTGTTTCATTCAAACTTGAAGGTCATAATTGAGGAATCTATTCATTGTTTCATCTCTGCCTGGGACAGGACAATTACTCCTGTATATTCCTAATCTTGCTGTGCATCCATGTACACTTCTGGCAAACTTCAAAGGTTTCCTTTGAAAAACAACCCTCTCATGCCCCCCACCTCCATAACAAATTACCATACAACAGTCCCCCAGCACACAATGCAACACTACACTGAATCTCTTCACAGACAGAGCTCTGCTGGATGATTGAAGTCAAGCTCTCCTGAATTTCCTCAGCTCGCCTCTGTGATCAAAGTGGATGAAGGGAGTCGGTTAGCAAGACGGGCCCAGAAGTGAAGATTTGCCTGGGGCTCGCTCTGTTCTGTGCATGGGGAAAGACGTCTCTGCCTTGTACCCTTCACTCTACTGAATATGCATTGTCTATAGCTCACGCACGGCACGCCTCAACTCCCCCCATCTCCACTTTCACTTGTTGCTCTGCACAGTGTACATGAACTTTTATTAGTGCGTTAATCTTGCCCACGAAGGCAGTATAGAGTATATAATGTAGGTTTCTATAATAAATGTCTGAAGAGAATATATTATTGGAGGGGTGTTTAAAATGCAGAAAACAGCAGTAACGCCCCCTCCTGTCTCATTATGATTCAGGAGTGGTCCCTTCTGAAACATGAAATGTGACTGCTATGTCTTTCAGATTTTTACAGCCTGATATTAACATTCTGCAAGCCTGCAAAACATAGTCCTTATTTACATTTATGTATGAGCTGGAGTAACTACATGTCGGTGCTGTTGTACCTTTACTGTGCTATATATCAAGGTACATTCCATGCCCAAAAATAGGTGAACACCAACATGTGATAGTTGAACTTGTCCTTACAAAATCATGGGTATTAATTGGCTGCAGTAACGTTGTCCTGGTCGATGGTCAGGTTTAGAATGTGTCTGCACAGATTTGCTCCCATGTAGCCACATGAAAATAAGTCAAACACCACTGTGAAGTGACATGGTCTGGCTCACTGTTGGTTTTCAAGGTCATCCCAGGTGCACTGTATGGGGTCTGTGCACACCAGGAATGTTCTTTTGGGAGCATTGCCATTTTAAAACATCAAAGTGTCTTCTCCCAAACTGATGACACAAAAAGATATGAGAGAAAACTGACACCGTTGTCCTGTCTGTGCATTAAAGGTTTTGAAGAATAGCAGGACTGAAGTTACTTTTTTTCCTCTACGGTTGTGTGGACGTTTTGTGGATGCATAGTAAAAATCATCAGATCATAGCGCATCTAAATACACACACACAACTTTAGAGAAACAACATATTCGTTTTTAAATCGTGCAATTACTTATTTAATAAACTTAAAGCCAAAATGAAAAAACTATGAAAATAAAAGCAATAAGGTGGTATATTGCTTTCATAAGAGGACAAGTTGCAGCTAGGTGCTGCTGATCATCAGCCCTCGATTAAGTGCTAATCAGCAGGTCTGCAGACATCTATAAAAGCACAAAGATGCTGCACAAAGATCTGGAAAGGTTTGTGAAACCATTTGCAAACAATTTGGAGTTAAATGTTCAACAGTACGAAAGATTACGTGCAAAGCAAGTAGAAAGCATTCAAGACAGTTGCCAATCTTTCCAGGAATGGATGCCCAAACACATTCACCCCCAGGGTCAGACTGTGCAATGCTTAGAGAAATATGAAAACATCTAAGAGCTGCATCTCGGGGAATACAGGTGTACAATACAGACCCACTACAATATGGGGACACGCTACACAATAGCTAGGCTCATTTTGCACATGATTTTCAACAAAGCTGGTCAGCCTTTCTAACTCGAGACTGCTGGTGGGAAATGTTTATCGGCCCAAATGATGCTGTAGTGTGAGGGGGTCTCTGACATGATTTTGAAGCTCCAAACAGGCAATCAGACACTCTCGGATTTCAAATTGAAAATATCAAACCCATTTACCAAAGAGACTTGGGAGCCTGCAGTGTGAAAGCAGCAGTGATGGACATTGTGCAGAAAGCAGCAACAGCCAATGAAAACGAGCAGAATCGGATCGTTTACCAAACAGATGTTGTTTACTTGTAGCAGCAGCTTCCCTGTTCTCGTTTGAATAAAACTTTATTTCATATTCCTCTACAGCTCATGATGCAAAGTATATACACCAAACTGGTTCTGTTTTCTCAGCTATGACTTTATTCACTGTATTTCTTCCCGACACAGAGCTGCTCCCAGCTGATGTTAGCTGACAACATCAGGGCACCTCCATGTTTGTTTTGCTCTGAAGTCACATTTTATCACACAAGCATATGTGAGTTTCCTGTTTCATGAAATTGTTCAGTATTAATGCAAATTGTGTAGCATAGTGTACTTGACTAAATCTTCTAGTGTTTGCATGAGATTAAAGTATTAGCAATCTGTCTGTATGTCTGTGGTCTCTCACAATTTCAAAATTGGTTACGATGTTAAGATTTTAGGATGTTTATATTGAAAGCATGTTGATAAAAACATAACAAACCTTCAGGAAGTAAAGGTATACGGGTTTCCGAATGTTCAAAAGCACATTTATAAGAATAGTCTTTATTATGTCTTCTGCAATTTGATATGATGTAGTTTATAATTAATCATGTGTATGTATTTTTATCTCCACTGTGGGTATTTGATAATTTTCCTGATGAGTGGTTTTCATGAACTAAATGCAACGCGGGCTAACTCCTGATGCTGCTGAACATCGCTGTCAGGTGTGAAACGAAAGCACATAAGATGAAGTTTGTTTCCGGTTTTGAAGACAACCACTTGTAGTCCAAAGTTTGATGATGTAAGCTGTGAATGTGGAAATTCTGAAAGGTATTTGCACCGTTTACCCACTTTGATGACTTATTTCTAAAAATTGCTTTTCAGCATTTGTCACTGAAACACTCTTTAGCTGAGATGCTGGATCCTATAGCTCATTTTTGCCTTAACCAGAATACACTCCCCTCCAAACATAATGGAACAGTGAGACCAATTCCTTTGTTCTTGCTGATGGTGGAGGTAATGTCATGGTTTGGGCTTGCATGGCTTCTTGTGGGACTCATTAATCCTTATTGATGATGTAATACATGATGGCAGCAGCAAAATGAACTCTACAGAAGTCTACAGAAACATTTTTTCTGCTAGTTTAAAACAGATGCAAGTGATTGGGAGATCCTTCATCGTGCAGCAAGATAATGCCCCAAAACACACAAAGGAGTTCATCAGGGGAAGGAAGTGAAAGGTTTTAGACCTAAACCCTATAGAGCTGCATTTTAGTTAAAGAGGAGACTGAAGGGAGTAACAGCCCAACAAACAACAACTCAAAGAGGTGAACACCTGGAAAAGCATCACAGAAGAAGAATGAAAAAGTTTGGTGATGTCTGTGGGTCACAGGCTTGATGCAGCTATTGCAACTAAATATTGAATCGTATTCACTTTAATCTATTTATAGTCTATCTGTTCCAATACTTTTGCTCACATAAAAAAATTTATGGGTTCAAACAAAATGTGCTTCTAAGCAGTGTGTCAGATCCAGATGCAAATACTTGGAAATAAAAGCATTTGACATTATGACGTTAAACCCAAATGTTTTTAATCTACAGCAAAAATAAAGGAATTGGCCTCACTGTTCCAATACTTTTGGAGGAGATTGTTTGGTTAGCTTTGGGCAGAGCCAGGCTAGCACTTTTCCCTTGTTTTCTGTCTTTGTGCTAAGCTAATTGCAGTTCTAACTGCACGCAGTACTTTGTGCACAGACGGGACGCCGGCAGGACGGTAAGTGTATTCTGCCTCTTGGTAGTGCACAACATAAAGTCACAAGTTGATGCAAATATATGATTTATATAAGACTATTTATTTACTACAAGCAACCAGCACCACATTCAGTCCAACATACCAGCTCTAATTTCAGAGCTGCTTTGATTCAGTATCTATAGGAGGAACTGGAAACACTGGTGTAGGCAGTTTTTCTGCAGCAGTGTCACTCAGTCTGGTGTTTGATAAAGTGTGAGGCCTGGACATCTATCGGGGACAGATGGAACATTTTGCTCCCTGAGTTTGGATCATTTGACAGGTAAGTTGATCAATGGAGCACCTTGCTTTTCCTTCGATTAAGTTTTAGTCACCAGTTTCCACAATCTGAGTGGGGAAAAAAAGAACTTGGCCCAATTACAGCTCCTGTTGACCTGCTATGAAACAAAGGCTGCAGTAACGGTTCCTGGCCAACCTCACACCTGTACTATAAGCTTTAAGTTTTGCCAAGTAAAAACTGCTGGCTGAACACAGTTTGAGTCTCTGTTGAATTATAGATGTAGCAATGGATTCCTTTCCCCGAGACCAGTTTTCTGCTCCAATGGAAACATCAGTGATAGAGAATGACAAGCCAATTATGTGACTGGCCAGCTGTCATCGGCAGCAGTATCTCTACAGTCATCTCTGTCTCCGACTGAGACTTCAGAGAGCCTGAAAATACAGTGACAGGAGACCACACAAACTCAAGGCTCTTCGAAAATAATAATGCAGTTAAAAAGGCATATTCAATGAGCTGCAAAGTACAGATGTGCATCGAGACAGAGCAGTGTCGCAACTGCATATGTTTCTGTGTGTGTGTCCAGAAATAAAAGGGAGAGAATGATGGTGCTGTAATCAGGCTAGGTCCCTGGAGGGCAGACAGCAGTGCTGACAGCAAGTTGGTACCCATCTTCGGAGCTGGATTTCTGGGCCAGTCCCTCTGTCTTTTTAAAAAAATAGCAAGGGGACACAGGATGGGGAAGGCAGACGGTAGGCAAAAAAGAAATAAATAAAAAAACGAGTCAGGCAGAGAGAGAACTGGGAGAGCTTGTTTTCCTGGAGGCACCAACAGCAACACAAAAGCTGTACTGTTTATTAGACGAAATCACACTGATAAAGTGTAGATTTTGGACGTGGACTGATGTGTGTGGATGAGGAAAGTCGCCGTTATTTACAAGGCACCCAGGTCTACGCTTGAAGGAAAACAAACTGACCAGAGTGAACAAACTTCACTATTATTCACTGTCACATATTTAAGATCAGTGGGTGAATTTGCTTCAGAGTAGAGCAGACTAATGGGGTGGGCGTGGTTGTGTTGTCTTTGTGTATATTGCCTTTGAAATGTTGAAAATGAATTCTTGATAAATACTTGCTTTATCATCCTCTAGTCTTTTGCACAAAGCAAGTTTCTCGACTTTAAAATGAAGATACACAATTTAATTTAGAAAAATAAGAAGAAGGTGGAAACGAATAGCGAAAAGTAAATTGCTGCAAGTTAATGACGTTTCTCGAAAAGTTGTTGATATCACTGAAATTATTTATTTTCTGACTACACTAAGAAACAATAAAATTAATGCAAAAATGCAACACATAAGAGTAAATTTGTCACTGTAGCCTGTTGTTTGTGCATGTAAACCTAGGGATTCTGGATAAACTTTACTAATATATTTAAAACACATGCATCTACTTCACACAAGTCCAAAAATTCATGTTATAGTTTAGACGTGATCAATAAAAGAAAAAAAGATTCAACACTGTTTACACAAAGCTGGCTATACATAAAAACTAACCCTATATTTTTCCAATACAATTTACAACTGTGCCACTACTGTTACTTAACCAACAAAACACAATTCTGAAATGAAATTTTGTTTGCAATACATACATCTCGATGAAGTAATTTTGTGACTGACTGGCTAGAATAAACATTGCTGTGGGCTGTAATTGATTTAAAATGCCTTGGTCACTTGTGAATGTCTTTCACACTGGTATTCACCTTCAAATCCCACAGTTTGCTCTGTACCTGATTCTAAGAGGACTGTGCATTGAGGCTGATGCTCACTCTCATATACTTCAGGTATATGACAGTAAGTATATAAAACTGACTAATATACTGTATATGACAATATGCAGGATGCCAGCTGTCACCTTTTCTGCCAGTCCCGGTTGCAAGCCCTCACACAGTTGAGTGTGATTCAGACACTGATGTGAGTAAAAGATGTTTTTTTTTCATCTTATATATTTTTATGAATGTGAATACAATCTGAATAAATCAAACAGGATAACATTATGTCTCTAAAAGTGATAAATAACAGACCTATGTGTGGTTGACCAAATGACAAAAATCCAAAGTTAATTGCAGCTGATCAAACAGAAGTTAAATGAAAAGTCATCACATAATTGTAATTATTAAAAGGATAAGTCCTGTTGGGATCAGTATGGCTCACATACTCAGTAGGTGGACTGAAAACTCCTGACAAATGTTCACCATATCCTGACTCAAATTGCGTAATGTCAAACAAATTGAAAAGGTGAAAGTCAAATCTAATGACTGACCTCAGACGGTAAAAACCACAGAGCTGGTGCCATGGTGAGTTTAGGTTCCCTTCAAAAGAAGTGAAAAGCCTCACAAATAACGAGAGTGTGTGTTCAACTGCAGTACAGACCACAACGTGACTTCTAGCATCAGTGCTGAAATATCCTGCATATCACAACACAGTTGTGATGTTTTTTCAAAACAACTATTGCTTCATCTGACATTCGTGGATCTGGGACCTCATCCTATTTTGAAAGCTGACCACCACGGCATCTATTTTAATAGACCTTACCAAGGCCCATGTGTGGAGAACCCAAATAATTTGCAGGCTGGGTACAAAGCCAGCACAGAGGATTCTCTTAAGGCCACACGGAGCCGGATCTTCTCCGGGCTCCGGTGGTGGACTGGGGGTCATGATGGGGAAACCTCCATACGCAACAGGTGTCAGGGCAGATCAGTGGCCATAGTGACCCCGGTCCCCCACATGGTGGGACCACTGTGGCTGACTGGTGACTTCCCCTGTAGAAATTAAAATGATCCCAACCTAAAAGCAAGTGAACAGCCCAGTGTAGGAGCCAGGCCAGTTCATCCCACAGCTTTCATTTCACAGCCCGTCACCAAATGTAGGTTAGCGCAGCACCGGGGCTCTCCCTCTCTCTCCGGATCGTACCATCGCACGGTGAAAGCCGGAGATGAATACACTTCATCTGTGACCCACATAATGGCGATATATCGAGCTCGCTAAGCCGAGCCCCGTCGTGTTGCAGCCCGCTCCCCGGCTGAGGCTTTTCAGCGGCTTTGGCGTCTCTCTTCCCATCTTCCTCCGCCTGGATCCGACTCACTCACCACCTCCAGCTAAGAGGGGAGTAGGGAGACGGCGACGCGCCTCACGCCGACCGAGGGGAGACAGAAACGGGGAAAAGTAAGTAAAAGACGCGGGGATGTCGCCGTTGTAAACGAGCGCGGCGACGTCCATGCTAGTGCCGAAGCTAACAGCGTCCGGCGCTCGCCACACGCTGCCCAGGAAACCTCCAGAAAGTTAGCAGCGGCTCCGGCTCCGGGTCCAAACTTCGGTCACAGCACCGAGCGGCACCGAGGCTCGTTTTGTGGTTAGTACACGCGAGGGTGACGCTTTGTGTTGCCTGCTCGTTAGCTTTGAGGAGTTAATGATCGAGCCGGAGTCCGGAGTCCGGAGGCTGGATCACTAACCAGGCAAAGGCTCCATTACACGTGTGCTGATGACAAACACCGCGTCTGAATCCGTCTGCCTTTTTCAAAAGCAACTGTTGTAGTGTGAAAGTAGGAAAATATGAGTAAAACAATAACCCCACAACAGAGCCCACCATCACAGGGGAGGCTTCTCTAATCTTCCTGATATACACACACACACACACAAATTGGGAAATAAATAATATTTTTGATCATCACCAATGAAAGACAACAACAAAAAAATGTAACAGAACAAAAAAAGTTTTTTAAAGAGCAACCAATCTCAGATGGAAGCAAGGATGGGGTGTGGATCCCACTTTACAGTGGTGATGGTAATTTGCCATTGATGGTTCATAAAATTGTGAAAACATTTAGAAAATCTCTGTATACAAGGGATGAGGCCAGAAACCAGTGATGATTAAAGAATCCTTTCAGATGAGAGGGGTGAACTATAAGCAAGTTCTTTTGCCAGTGATCAGCACTTCAGGGATAACCATGCCCAGGATGAATCTTCACAGACTAATACTGAACGATCATGATGTTCGGGCTCACAGGCAGCACTGCATTGAGAACAGACACGAGCTCGTAGTCTTAAAACCACTGCCCGTGAACACAGTTCAAACTCTACCATGCAAGGAAACAGCTTTCTGAAGATCATGGATGCCGCGACCTCCATGCTGAAGATTGCGTTGGCCAAAGTTGAACTGGTAGCGGCTGTGATGTGTGTGGGTGCATTAGTGCACAGGCCCAGGTAACTTACACATCTCTGAAGGAACTATTAAGGTACAAGGGTTTGTCCGTTTTGGGACAAAACATGCTGCCATCTAGGGGCCAACCAGTTAAGCAATAACTTAACCACTAAGGTAAATGGATTAGACTTAGGTCAGCTGGCCTTAGGGACAGAGAAGCCCAAGAAAATTAAAACCATTCAAAATGAAATCAGTTGTTCTCATCAGTTCCCAAACCAGTGTTTAAAAAAAGAGATGATGCAACGTGGTGGTAAATGTGACCACTGTTAAAAATGCTTTTAAAATGTGTTGCTGGCATCAAATTTCTAAAAACAATCATAGTTCACTGTTTCCACATTTGATACATTGTCTTTGTACTATTGCAAATATATTTGTAATATATCAAAATCATTGTATTCTCTGTTTATTTCCATTTAACACAAAATCCCAACTTTTCTCCAAACCGGGTCTAAAATGTAAATGTTATAAAATACCACTCACTATAGCAAGACACAATTTAAGCAGCAGTTAAAGTAAAACAAAAGCTATTCTTTATAACTTTCATACAGATAAAACTTATTCCTGCAGTGTATATATAAAATATTTAATGAGTTAAGCCAAGTTTTACTCATATACTGGCTGGTCCTTTTTTTGCACACTTCTGGATTGTTTACATCATTTGTCACAGATGAATAGCTTCTCAACCTCCACAGCCTGTGGAATAATGATTGATGACGATGGATCTATTGTTACAGTCGTCATGACAGTGATGACAGGGAATATAAAGAACATCCAGGCCTTAGCTGAAAGGTCACTTACTCAATATTCACCACGCTTGTCTGTCTTCAGTCTGTCTAGGTTTGCTCTCGGCATAGATGTACAGGAAGAAAAATGACATTTCCTTCTCTCTCTTTCTCCCAGAAGGACATTGTCACTCTTTTCTACTTTTACACTTGGACATCCTCAACTTACATAACAATATAACCCCCCCCCCCAAAAAAAAAGGCGAACCGGTATAGTATAACCTATTGTTTGAATAGCACTGATTATATCAAAGACCAATAATATTTGGGAATTTTAACTATGCAGTTTGAAAAGTCTAGTGCAGGTTATATTTTAAATCTGCGTTAATCTGCAACTGAACTCCAAAACAATATCTAAGACAAAAAGACAAACATTATGGCTACTTTTATTAAACCCACCAGACCAACAGCAACATTTGCATTTATTTGGAGTGTGTTTCTAAGGTGGCTTGATGCTGACGGTGTTATCCAGTGTTGTGCACAGAGAGTGTGCAGTGTCTGTACATATTTGTCAGGATGAACCCGTTGAAATTAGACAATTTGACATGAGATATGTATATGTGATTATTTTCTCTAGTGAAGAGTTTTAGTGTTATCCTCTTGTCTTCACAGGTATCTGGGGTGCTGTGGTGAGAAACTGTTCAGGACTTTCTGCCTCCAACCTGAGGGTGCAGTAGTTTCAATAAGTTTTTTCATCTTCTCTCTCCATGTTTTCCTCTCCACTCCCCCCTTTTCATCTCTACTTCTTGCCCTCATGCTTTCTTGTTTCAGTAAGCACTGATTACTTTCTTCTTCAAACTGTACACTCATAATGTCGTTTGAGTCAATTGCTACGCATGGTGTTAAGCAGTTATGCAAAATCTATAGCCACATTTGTCAAGGATAAAAGGAAATTCAAAACAGATTCTCAGTCTGTCAGTGAGTTCTGTTGGGATGATGGGCCATCTCTTTCTGACAGAGCGACTGTCATTTTAAGACTTTAAACTGATAGTACTGCTCAGTATGACTGACAGTGAGTGACATGTGGTATTTCTTCATCTTAGTAAAAAACATACTTTACATAGATTTCCTATACACTAACTATAGCTTAAATATTTCCATTATTTTAATTGTAAAGCTACCATACGCAATGTTTTGCAGTGCCTGTGGTCTCATGCATGCAATGGCAAGAAAACGTAGAATTTTTTCATTTTTGTACTATTATGGCCCTGAGACCTACCAGCACTGCTTACTGAGAAAAACAAAACACAAGGAAATTGGAAAACACAACTTCATCAATCTGACATGTGGAGCATCACGAAACTAATTAGCATGATAAACTGTATTTTCATCAATAACTGCTTTGACAAATCCTTGGCCTACTACTACTGAACATTTATTACAGAAATTTATTCCAGATTTATTCCAGAAAGTAGGGAATCCCCTAAATTGATTGTGTATGTCCCCCCAGGTGTTGAATGTCTTAAAAGAAGTTCATGTCCAATAAATCAATAATATGAGTTTATATTTGGCTCTTTCTCCATAGTTTGAGCGATCTTTAATTTTTAGCGTAAATTAATACAAAAACAACAATCTATACTTGTCTTGAGGATGGATGGTCATTCTTTACGAGAATATATATCTAAGATATAGTAAATAAATTAAAGATTTCTGTTTAAAAGTGTACACTATAGTCTCCAAACATATGGTACACATGTGCTCACACAAGAAAAGTACTCAGAATTGTCAAGTAAAACAAGAGAGAAACCAGAGTGTGCAGCCAACGTGCATTGAAGACTCTGGTAAGCTATGGTCAGAGTTGACAAGAAAACAATTTAGAATGGCAAATTAGAAGAAAGACTTAAAGTGAGCCAAGATACAAAAACCGTGGACTTCAGATGAATGGAGCAAAGTCTTTTAGGCTATAGTGTGGATCTGAGCAAAAGACACATGTCAGGCACAGAGCTCATGAAAACATAATAAATGCCTGCACACCACCATCACTTAAGCATGGAGGTGGAAACATGATGTTCTGGGGACGCTTTGGTGATGGCAGTGTACAATCTGCATCACGTGCAAGGGACCTTCCATCAGCTTGGATACCACTTTATACTTCAGTGCCATGCCATGCCCTCTGGGCAAAGACTGACTGTTGACCTAATTTTGCATCAAGACAATAACCCCAAGCATTCTTCCTGGTTATGTAAGAATTTTATAGAAAAGAAAGTAGCTTCTGGAATACTCTCAGTAATGGCTCGGCCAGCTCAGTCACCAGATCTGAACCCCACTGGGCTGGTGTGGGAGAAGGTAACCTGAAGAGTCCTTTCATATGAATTATTAATACATTGTGATGCATTTAATACATTTTATTAAATAAAACCATCATACCATAATAGAAATACAAAAGTGTGTAGGTGTTCCAAAACTTTTTCGTGCCAGTGCACATACACAACACCCTTTTGCATCTGTATGTGACACAGAATGAAACCTTCTCTGACTGGCCACGAGGGTGAACCTCACTTTAAAACTTTTAGAACTTAATATCCACACATTGCTTCCAGTGCTGTTCTGTGAGTCTCACAGTGAGTGTCACAGGAGACGTCAGCAGCACCTCTTCAAAAGTTATGAATCATATTTCTACTAAAAAACATATGAGTGGCAGGTAAATAGCAGATTGTGGGCTTGCAACAAAAATCATGTGTGCATCAGTAGTGCTATGTCATGTTTGTCTAGTGGCAAAATAGAAATCCTGAATTGACATGTTGGTCAAATTTAGCATTTGTTTCAGTTTGGTTTTAAATGTTGAGTTTAGCTGAATACACTGCCCCTTCAAATGAATGACAACGTAGTTCTGATAGGCCTGCTTCATAAACTTTAAGGGTGAATGTAAATTAAATAACGTGATTCTTGGTACAGATTGTTTCTAATAAATGTACTTCAGCTTCCACCACAATACCTCAATTAAGTTTTTATTTGTATCATGTTTTACTTAGATTGTTACAAAAAGATCATACATATGTTGACAACGCTGTTTTTCTACCAGGGAGTCTTGTTTGTCTATGTACTGTGAGCTACAGTAGAGAGTGTCCTGCTAAAAATCATTGGGTGGAAAACGATTTTTGGTTGCTCAGCATCTCCAAAAATAAGCCTGGCTTGCTCAGCCATTAGCAATAACAAAACAGTGACTTTAATTTCTTCAGGTCATTCTACTTTATTTGTATGGTTAAAAACAGAGACACAGATGTTTCTGCGTAAGTGTTATTGAATCACACTGGAGCAATTGATCTACAAAAACATGGTGATGGCATTTATCCTCTTGTTGCTTGACAGTATGGATGTTTTTTTTATTTTCATGCCGCACGGAAGTCGAGCAGCCTGGTTACTGAGTATTTGTTGGACAGGTAGATGAAAGCTGCCTGCCTGCTGTGTAAAAAAAGGCCCAGAATAAACTGTCCAGACCTCCTGCTGTCTTATATTCCACACACAGACAAGGGAAATACACAGTGCGAATCCTTCTTTTACCCATGGACACACTTTTTTAAACTAACTCTCTTATAGACATGAAGCCGGAGAGAAAAATGCTCTCACTATGCATAAATGTGCTTACTCTGAAAGTCAACCAGTCAAATCTTAAAAGAGTAGGAGTATAGAAAAAACACACACACACACACACACATAAAAGCACGGTGCACTGAGGGAACCATTAGGGAGTTAATTCCAATTCTGCTGACAGTAGATAGGTCTTACCATTTTCCCGCTCTATCACATAGTAATTACTTATAAGGCCACAGGGATTATGATGTCCCCAGCTCCCCTCTGTAATACAGCTTTTGCTCCATATAAGTCTTTAGTTTTGCTACCCGGTCTCTATCACCCCCCTCATTAAGCTGTCCCACCCTCTCATTATCTTCTACATGTAATATCCTCCATCCATTAAGTCAGCCCACTTCTTCTACTCTTCACCATTACTCCCCCTCCTCTTTCTGCCTCTCCTCCATCTTTCCTGCTTTTCCTCACGCTTCTTCCTCTTCTGCTCTTTTCTCCACTCAAGCCTTCACAGTGCTGCCACAATGGATCAGCTCAGTTTAATTTGCCTCCTACACGGCAGTCAGTGAAAGGGAGCAGACCCACTTTGCCCTCAATATACAAGTGTTTGAGTCGGGGAGGGGGCTGTGCTTCAGGGACACAATGGAGTACAGTGAAAGTTGAAAATACATTGTACTTATGTAACCTGGTATGTTTTATGTCTAGGCACGTCATGCTTGTGCATACATCAAGCCTTGCTTTCTCAGCTCTGCTAATGTTTGCTGTATCTATTTCTGTCTTGCCTCCATGACTCCTGGCACAGAAACATGCAAATTGCAGTCATGGCTTCCTTTTTAGCTTCTCAGCTTTGACTGCTTGTAATGCTCCAATGAAAACCCATTAAGATTTATTAAACATCTGCGTATCAAAGGTCAAGAGTGTGACATGTTATTACATTAAATACTATAGCAATAATGACAAAAAGGAGGTTCAAATTTCACCCTAAGTGGGCGATTATCACAAGACCCTCCTTTAGAAAAAACACTCTACTTATAATTTGTTTTTGAAATGTTGCTCTTATATATTTTCATCATAAAAAAGACAGGTCAAGCAGGGCAATGTGTAAAAGCAAATAAAATGGTGTGAACAGGAACTGCGGGGTTTCATGTTGGAAGCAAATGTATTAACAAATATAGTTATTGTCCCATTATTGGAGTTTTGGATTGCTTTGCATCTTTTTCAGATGATTGTTTAAGCTGTTGTGGAGATGCTTTTACCTGGTCTACATGCCCAGGGTTTGTCATGGACTTTTTGGGACAGGATTATCTAAGGGGGCCTCAGTGCCCTCGTAGAGAAACACCATCGTTCCCCATCAACTTTCAAACGGATGCAGTTGTCTATGGCAGCATTTCCTGCACTGCTGTGATTGTACTTGTACAACACTCTAAACACAAATGCACTGGATTAGATAAGATACGATGCAATGTACAGGTAGAAACATTAGAAAGTGACTGACAATTCAGTGTAGTCATGGGTGGCTCTACCAATCACTGGTCCTTCACTCAGACTGTCATCAAAACCTTGGGGGTAAAGGGCTGCTAGGTAAAGGTCCACATTCCCAGCTTTTGGCCTTTACTGTGCAGAGGTGCTCTTCCTCCGGTTGCTTTGGTTTCCTTTGGTCTAAAGACATGCATGTTTGGTTGCTGGTTTGCACGCCAGAGAGTATGTTTTAGTATGTATCCTACTGTGGTTTTATTGTTCAGCACTTTGTGCAGCTCCTATTGTATTTGGCGCAATATAAATAAAGTTTGATTTGATTTTATGTTTGGTTAACTGGTGACTCTAAATTGCCCATTAGTGTGAATGCTTGTCTCTCTGTGTGGGCCCTGAGATAGACTGGAAATCTGTATGCGGTGTACCCCAACTCTCACCCTGTGACAGCTGAGACAGGCTCCAGCGGCCCCCACGACCCTAAACTGGATAAGCGGTTCCAGATAATTGATGGATGGATTTATGTCAACTTTGAAACTAAGAATTAGGCTTTTTCTTCACACTAAACTGTCAGGTGATCTTAGGTTAGGTGTATTTTCCATCAATCAAATTTTTCACTTTTTGTGCATACCTAAAGGCTGAAATATGATCAGTGTGTTTACTGCATTTATTGCCGTGGCATGAAAACTAGAGCAATGTGTCAAATATTTCCTTCCTCTTTAACATGACAGAATGAATTGCAACAGTGACAGTCTTACTGCATACGTAATCAGAACACAGACACACAAAGACACAAAAAACACACAAGGACAGCCATGCCAAGCTGGCGAGTCGGGTGAGGTTGGGGCAGAGAGAGTTGTTTGCCTTTTAAAGGCAGATAAGAGAAACACCAACTGCTCAACAACCTCAGCCAACAATCAGCCACAACTGATTTAGACTCAGCTCTCTCATTATAGGAGCTGGACCCCGCACTGCCAGATTTAGCACCGCTAATTCACTTCATCAGGACCAATACAGACACAGGAACAGCTGGGCTAGAGCAATTTGCCATTTCAATCTTGTGTAAAATATGTAAATGACAACATGCACAGGGATGTGGCCAGCAGGAACACAGCTAAAAGAAGTTCTAGTGACAGCAGCAGGTAATATGGCTGCCCCCGGGGTTATTATGGTGCATTATTACCTTTCACCATACAGTCTCTTTGTCTATTGAGGATGATTTATTACAGATAGCACACAGTGTGTTTATGTGAACACAGTAGAGATAAAATTACAAGAGAGCGCAGCTATTGGCTCAGTTTTACTCCATGGAGACTGGGGGATGCCTCTCTCTCTCTCTCTGCCCTATTGATTCAGTCAACTCAGCCTCAGAGGTGAGTCTTGGTTGAGTGAATACTTGTAGTCCACTGACTTTTAGATTTTAGCTTTCTGCCTCACTGCGTCATGTGTGCACATTCACCTAATTCTGTCAGTTGAAGCTGGACAGGGAGGTTGCCTAGAGCTTCATATAATCGTGTGCTCATTCTAGAATGTACTGTATGTTTACATGATGGAGAAGAATTCCTGTATCTTGAAATGTAACTGATTTGGAGGCGTTCTAAACTTCATTTACATTGTATTGTGTTGGCCTGAAGTAAAACCAAGAAAACGCATCCTACTGTCCTGTGAAATGTATCCAAGAGCAATCCACAAGTTCCTCCTTTACTTTGTCCGTCGTTACTGTGTTCAGTTATCCACTGTACTTGTCAGTAGTTCTGTGTGGGCAGTACTTTCTTTCAAAGAAATTTGAATTTCTTTGGGTGACTTCAGCCAAAGGAGCATTTTGTTTTTTCAATGCCAAGAGGAGCAAAACACAAACCCATGTTTTTGTACTACAGGACCTGGCACTAAATCACTGGCATAACACTAGCGGCTATCAAGCCTGGCTGTGGTGGTAATGTTGTAGATTGACATGGAATGTGTAACACTGTTGGATTCATCAAACCGCAAAGTGAGGGCTTTTGTCATTCGGAGAAATGTGTCTATTGAATGTCTTCTGTGGCCTTACACAAATGTGACTCAACATTTACAGAAAGACACGGTGGGTGTGACAGTAATTCAGTGAACCTTATTGCACAGGCTGCACCAGTGATTGATTTGAGTAATAGTTGTACTGTAAAAGTGTTAATTAATGAGCATTGTGGGGTCCAGGGACACATAATCAATTTCATTAGGTATTATTTGGCTGTTTACTTTATGTCAAACATGAGTAGACAGTAGATACAATTTAAATGGCAAGATGTTAAGTATAGCTTCTTATTTAATTTGATTTCCTCAGATTCTGCAAATGAATAGTTTTATTGGACATGTAAATATTTATCCATGTAGCTGGATTGATTAAAATTTTTAAATATAAATTGGAGAGATTATTTCTGTTTAGTGATTAGTATTTAGTTTTTAAAGTGATGATATTTTTCCAAAAAAGATAACTGAATGATAGTTCATTTCTTAGAATGATGAACAGAAGGGTTCAAGTACCTTGTGCAGCTGTAGCTTTTGTCTTATATAACAGCTTTCATTTCTTGTTCCATGTATAAAGTGATCCAGACACCTTTAACATAAGATGTCAGCGTGTCAAATTTATTTAATTTATTTATTTAAAATTATCCCACTGTCATTATCTGTTGCTACCAGGATCATAGTGATCAGCCAGTAGGTACAGTACCTGCTTCACATGCATTATTATATACAAGACTAGCTTCGAGAACATTTTGTGATTTGTGATTTTGATTTTTTTCCTTATCTGTACAGTGCACTAAAATTGCATTGATCTGAACAGGCTGAAAACGCACATACATATAGACATGCAAACAAACAAACATATTTGTTTTCATGAAAAGCTCCCAGATTATTTACTGGAATGCCTGATAGTGATAAATGAGATGTACTGATTCTTTACTTTCTTGTGTATGGGTACTTTGCAAAGAGTTTTCTCACACCTAAAGTTAAATAGATCTGTATCAATAGCGGGCTGTTGCCATGAAGCAGCTGGCCTGTGCTGAACCGTAGCAGATAACACTTGTTTGAGCCAAAAAAGAACTGATAATAAAGCTCGGAATTCTTTTTGGGCATTTTTATACACTTCAGCACATTCCCATCCAGATAAGTGCACATATTTGTACGCATGCATGCACGAACTAACAAATTTTGGCAACTTTGGCAGTGTACTGAGGTCAGCTACAGACTGCAGCACAGATGCGCAATTTGAATACTGCAGACTAATTAAATACAAGTCAATAAATGATCCCTCGCTGAACTGCCTGCACCCACAGAGGGATAGAGAAAGAGTACAGGGAGAGTCAGTTGTAGACTTGTACCAGGCATTTTATCTGACCTCTAAATAATGAAAAATTGGGTACTGCACTAAAAACAATGTGTGTGGGAGGTTATTAATGCCTTTTCCCAAAGCAAAGCTCAACCTGTAAAAAAAGACTTGAAAGGAGGATTAAAGGAGAGGAAGAATGTTTTCAAAGAATTTAAAAAGTACGGCAGGTTAAAGATCTGTGGCTGTTTATCAAACTCTCGTTCAACACTGTAGTAAACATAATGATTTTTGCTCACTTTCTGGATTTTCACTTGCAGATAACCCTGCAAAGACAAGCGGAAACACTAAATTAAGCGAAAGCAGGAGTACAACAATTTCGACTCTTAGTTAGTCATCAAATGTAGTCAGACAACCTCTTATCTCTAATAAACGTGCCCACAGCAGTTCTATGGATGTCGCTGGTAGTAGTGCACTCATAAACCTTTCTGAAATTCCAAAAAGAATTTCATATGTATTGTGATGAGTTTTTCCTCATTTCTCTCTGATAAGCATTTTCTATGTATGACGAGTAGTCCATAATAAAGAGGTAATCCGGTTTTAATATGTCACCTCTGAGTGATGGGGCAGCTAAGCATTAAACATAGTGCAGTCAAAATCCAAGCAGCATGGGCCATGGTACCCTGACTTTGCTCATTTTTACATGAGAAAGTCTGTTTAAGTCACGAAGCATGGTTCATGTTAGTGTTAAATTGTATACATTTGTTTTGGTTCATTTTTGTTCCACGTTTCAATTTTGTGAGCACACTAAAGGAATTTCTGTGACATACTGTACCTACCTCCTGTCATCATCGCCTACATGGGCTTCTTCTCATGTTATCCTCTACTTTAATGTACCTTTACAGTGTTTCCCCTAGAAAACTTCTAATCATCGTCTGTATGCAGCCAGTAGCTGCATACTGGAAGACAGACAGCTCCAAAGCCGGGGACACCTGAAGACAGGGACAGAGAGAGGGAGACAGAGAGGGAGAAAGACGACACAGAGTTCATGTCATACAGTGGGGACATATAAATGTGGACTGAGAGGAGAAAAGTGGCTCAGTGCAGAGTCCCCCAGCAGTCTAAACCTATAGCAGCATGACTATAACTATAATCTTTATCAAAGAGGAAGGTTTTGAGCCTAGTCTTAAAAGTAGAGAGGGTGTCTACTTCCCGAATCTGGACTGGGAGCTGTTTCCACAGGAGAGGAGCTTGATAGCTAAAGGCTCTGCCTCCCATTCTGGGAACTGCAAGTAGGCCTGCAGTATGGGACCGAAGTGGTCTGTTAGGATGATATGGTACTAGGAGATGTTTTAGATATGATGGTTGACCGTTTAAAGCTTTATAGGTAAGAAGAAGGGTTTTAAATTCTATTCTACATTTAATGGGAAGCCAATGGAGAGAAACTAATGAAGGCGAAATATGATCTCTCTTACCAATCCCAGTCAGCAATCTTGCTGCAGTATTTTGGATTAATTGGAGGCTTTTTAGAGAGTTACTGGGGCAGTCTGAAAGTAGAGAATTACAGTAGTCCAATCTAGAAGTAACAAATGCATGAACCAGTTTTTCAGCATCGCTTTGAGACAGGAGGCTCCTAATTTTGGCAACGTTCCTTAGGTGGAAGAAGGCTGTTCTAGAGATTTGTTTTATGTGTGAGATAAATGACAAATCCTGGTCGAAAATGACTCCAAGATTCCTTGCAGTACTACTGGGGGCCAGACTTCTGTCATCTAAAGTAACGATATGGTTGGACAATATATTTCTGAGATTTTTAGGCCCTTGCTGAAAGCAAGCTTTAGACTAAAACAAAAACAAAAGGAAAAAAAAACTATGATGTATTATAATTTTTTCCGCTTTTGAATTTTTTTTTATTATATTCAAATATGTCTAGTAATTTTGGTTCAAAGTGCTCTGTATAATCATTGAGACTATATGTAGTAACAGATTGTACAGACGAGTTAAAAGAGTACCTAATCAATTGTTATTATTCATTATGATTATATGAAACGTTTTTCTATGCCTTCAAATTCTGGTGCCCATATTACCAAAAATGAGATTAAGGAATTATATCTTCATATATCTTTTTTTAATATACACTCACTGGAAAACCTTTTAGGCACACCATGCTATTACTGTGTTGGAATCATCTACTTCTTTCTTTAGAACCGTCTTAATTCATTGTGACATAGATTCAACTACACTACTGGTCAAAAGTTCCACAGTGAAGGGGTCAGGGGTCATCCTACAGCAAGATAATGACACAAAAAATAAGTCAAATATATGCCAGAAGGACCTCAGGAAAAAGGAACAAGATGGTAAAGGTTGAAAACATTGAGTGGTCTAGACTTAAACCCCGAGCTGGTCAAAAGAGTGAAAGCAAAGCCTTCTACAACAGGAACTTCTACAGCAGTGTTGGGAAGAACTTTCTGAAGAATATTTAATTTGAAGATATTTGATTGTAGAAAGAATGCCACGAGTGTGTTCAGCTGTTAAATCTGCCACAGGTGGCTACTTTGATGAGTCAAAGTTTCAGAATACATTTTGGTTTATAAATTGATTCCATGATTTCTTTTTAACCTTCAGCTGTTTGTTCTTTTGTTTAATTTCAGTGTACAATGCATAATTTTCAAAAAAAAAAAAAAATTGGGGCGTTCTATAATGTCTGACCTGTAGTGAAGTGCTGGAAACATTTGTTAGACATTTTGATCCTTATTGACATAGTCGCGTAGTTTCAGTAGATTTGTCGACTACAAACCCATAATGCGAATATCCCTTCCACTGATTCTCAAAGGTGCTCTGTTGGTTTGAGATCTGCTCGGTCGAGGGCATTTAAGTACAGGGGACTTTTCTATGTTCAAAAAAATATTCATGATGATTTAAGCTATGTAACATAGTGTGTTAGCCTGCTCAAAGTAGCCATCAGAAGATAGGTACACTGTAGTCATAAAGGGATGGACATGGTCACCAACAATAGTCAGTTAGGCTGTGGCATATAAGTAATGCTCAATGGGTAATAAAGGAGCCCAAAGTGTGCCAAGAAAACATCCTCCACACTGTCAGCAGCCTGAATTGTTGATACAAGCTACGATGGATAAAGCCAAATTCTAGCCCTATGATCCCAGTATCATAGAAAATTGAGAAATTGAGACGTGTTAGAATAGGCAACATTTTTCACTATCACTATCTTCTGTCTAGATCATTCCTACATGTCTAATTGCATTAGGTTGCTGCATGTGTTTTGCTTTAACAAGCAATTAATCGGGTATGCCTAATAAAGTGGCCTGTAGCTGTGTATTCAGTAGGACTTATCAACACTTATAAACAGACCTTGATATATAACCAGTGGAGTTTGATTCAGGTTTGCTCCCATTGCTAAAAGAATGATTGAAATCCTCTGGTGCAAGTTTGCAGCATTTGAAAAGAAATATAAAAACTCCAATTTTTTCAACTAATTCAATTAGAATTTAACCAGAGTACAAGTATTTGCAAAATGGTATTTGTGAGATTTCTAATGACAACATCCTGAAAAAAGAATAATATGAGATAAGAAATGTGAGAGTTAATTCTATCTGATTCCCCGATGTGAGTCTTTCCGGTAGAAGAGTAATGCTTCCAGGCCTGATTAACAAGGGATTAACTCACATGGTGGTGCAGTTGGATCTAGTTTAGTCATCTCAAATATTCCAATTTGTTGTATCAAATGTTATTACAGACTGGATTTATGCTTTGGCTTCAGGTTAGCTTTTGCAATCTCACTATTTGCATATTCATGTGTCTTAGGTCCATGAGCAGAAGAAGCAGCAGACTGAGTTCAGATGTTCCTCCTCCACTACAACCTGTTTATCATAAATGGTGCTGTCATTCAGACTTGCATGGAAGCTTGATAACACGCTAATCAATGACAATGGCCCATGATATGAAATTAGCATGCACTCTGTTACACATTATTTAATGAATGAAGTGTTCTGTGGCTTTACATTTAGAGACAGTTTGTGCACAGAGGGAGAGTAACGATGCAACCTAATTAAAAGTTTCAAGTTGGAGGCCTGCTGATTGTAAATGACTTCAGATGATGCTGGTGGGCTTACTGTTGATCTCAAGCTGTTCATGCAGTTAATTAAAAAAAACGATGTGGCAAACCAAATCGGTTACAGATTGCAGTTAATGTAGTCTGTGAGCCAGGCTCAGAGGAGAACTACGCTGTCTTGTTAGCAAGTTCTCGGCTGCCGGGGTCACCCTATAGGAGAGCAACCGCTTTATTTGTTTTTCATCCTTTTTCATAAGCCATTATTAACTGCAAACCAAGCAATAAGCATTCATGTAAAAAAAAAAAAAAAAAAAAAAAAAAAAAAGAAAAGCTGAATCTCTTGGTAAAAGCCTAATTGTTGCTATGGCAACCAACTTGCATACACTGAAATGGGGCAGATCTTATTTTGAAGGGCAGTCTTCTTTTTATTTTCACCCTCTGTCCTTTGTTCATCTGTGTGTGAGATGATGAAAGGTGTGACAGCGAGACAGGCAGAGGCAGGGAGGAAAAAGGAGAAAGGTGGAGGTTTAGAAGCCGTTTGGGGCACATGTTAAGAAGAAGTGAAGCTTTAAAGGATGAGCTGCTGAGAGACTGTGTTCAATCTCAGTTGGCTAAATTAGCAGCAGTCACAATTTTACTGTGACCTCCAAACACACCTGCGTGGCAGTAATGATGGTGTTATTCCCGTTGGGTGATATGAACTGCATTTAGGTGATGCGTTCAGAATTAGGTTTGCAGTGCATTGTGGGGTTATTCTGGGTGCTTCCTCAGACAAAACCCCCTCCCCCCAGTTCTTCGCTAGAAACCATATGTAGGCAGGAGGAGTGGGTTACATGCAGGAAACTGAAAGCTCCTGAGGGATGACACAGGAAAAAACAGCAGCGCCCGACGTCTCATCGGCAGGAAACTCCAACACGAGAGACAGCGCTGCAGTTCACTTCCACCAGTGTGCAACTGCTAGTCACCTGAGGAAAGCGTGGAGGAGGATGTTAACACACAGGCAAAGTGAAAGTAGTGATGCGGGTAAACTGTGACACGCAGTCAGGGATCAGCACATACGTAACAGCATGATCCTCCTCTACAGGCACTAAGTGATTTGTATGTTTTTATATTCGAGGTCATAAGAACCTGCGCGCTGTAAGGCGTAATGATTCATTAAAATTTTCTTTAAACTACTCATTTATACTGGACAATAATATTGATGACGATGATGGAAGAGATTCTTCCTAATGAAAAATGAAAGCAATAGTCTGGATAATTAGCATGATAGTTCAGGAAGTATGTGTACTGTATTTCTCTAGATAACGACTTCCTTATATTTAACTTACATTAGGTTGCTATTTGCTGGGATTTGAGCTCCAAATGGATTTTGCTAAGCTAGACGGTAACATCTGTTCCACAAATGAAGTTAAGTGTGTTTACACTCATCTGTATTCCTGCCTATGCTATGATTATCTCATGAGGGGCTGTGGGGAGTGTTTCAGGCCTATCAGTCTCCTGTCTTCTGTCAAGAAAAATAAAAAAATATATAAATTCAAAAAGGTCTTAATGTTTAATTAATGTAGAAGTGAAGGAGCATTGAAAACAACAATCAGGCCTCTTACGATGATACATAATCAGGCAATAATTTTACACTGAGAGCTTCAACCAGTCAACTACACAATTAAATCCAACTGGGGGTTTCAATATTACAATAGTATATGTATTTATTAAAAAATATGAAACAGTAAATAGTATCATTAAGGCTAACCATCTGTCAGAGCATAAAGTAGTTAAAATTACCTCTACCTTTATCCACAAATTGTTACCCTCTTTTGTGAATTATCTTTGCCATAATTACCATAGTCTGTATTTTTTTTATGCATATTGTACTTGAAGAATATCTGTTTAGTGCTTCTACTTGTGTAAAACAAAAGAAGTGGTAGCTGTAGTGGAGATGTTCTTTAGCCCAGTGCTTGCACTTACTCACATGGTTTGCCATGTTGAGGACACTGAACGTACACAAACAAGCACAAGATGATTGTGACATTAATCAATATGCAACAATATGGCATGTGGCCAGTAGTCCTTCACCGTTCGTTGATCAGATAATGTTAAGTTATGTGCTTGAAGTTTGCAAATTATAAATTAACTTATGTGAATTTTTTCTAACTTAGTCAACTTAGCTTGATGCAATGTTGGCTATGCAAAGCTGTCAAAGCTGTTACCCATAAAATAAATGCTCACTGCTCCAAAAATACACACTCTCCGGTTGGATTTATTACTTACTAGGCCCTTATATTATTTGCTAAGTTTAGTAGACAACTAATAAATCATTTTATTTAAGATACTGTTCTTTCTTGTTGCTGCCTGATGTATATCTTGGTTATGAAATGCTCTCACCAGCTTCAAAAGAAGCCAGTAAGGGATGCTCAAGTGTGCTGATATGAGAAGCAGAGAGTAAAGAGGACAAGCCAGGACAGGAGTCCCTAAGTAGTGTTCAGCGATCCAATGAGTAAGACTAGCTGGAACCATGGAACCAAAATGATTTGACTAAATAATTGCCAGGCGATCATCAAATAACAATAATTCACTGATACATTGTAATGTAATGTATATTTGCACATCTAAGGGTAGGTACATCAATATGCAATAAAAAGTAGTATCTATTTAATATCAGCAGAAAATTTAAAAATTGTAGTGCAGTACAAGTATTGTAGACTGTACGTCACGTTTGAGTGAATGAACTGCCTATAATCACTACTGCTGATGAGACGTTTCCTATTTACATAATTTTGACTGAACTGTAGATGTTGGCAAAGCAGTCATCAATGTTCGATCTCATACCAAAACCCACAAATGTGCACATGGCTCATGTCTATATCGCCCTACTGAATTCATTTTCTTCCTATACTGTATCTTGTCCAGGGCCCAGCATGTGGTAGCAGACCAACATCGACGGTGGAGAGTTCCGTTTGGTCTTTAACAGATGCGCCTTTCCCACTGCATCTCCGATTCACTGTTCGAACAAGGACCCTCCCCCTCATCCTGAGGACCTGACATCACCATCTCCTTGTTTTCCCACACCTCTGTCTTTTCGCCGTCCCCTGATCAATTCACCACCTAAACTACACAGAGGCTAGGCCTCTTTCTTCCCGGATTCCTCCGTCTCTTCCCTCGGGTGCTGAGCCCATGGCTGTGCCTTCAGCAAATGAGTTTCACTGGCAGAACCTGGCTAAACTTCCCAGCGGCCGCGTCTACCACAGTCTGTCGGAGGTGGGGGGGCAGATGTACATGCTGGGTGGCTGCGATGCTGCGGGGAGGCCTTGCCCTGGTCTGGAGCTCTACTCCCCTGAGGTACATGTAACCTGCACACTGTGTCTAATTATCTATCTAATAATTCTATATTTTTAAAGACTGACAAGACTGACAGAGTGCTGTTAGAAGTGATGCAGGTGCTAAAACATGACTATAAAATTGCAAAATGTTTGGGCAGTATTAATACACTCATAATTGCCTTAGCAAACCAAAAGCACGGATTTATTTGTAGTTTCCTGCTGTATAAAAGTGTTTGTCTCATGTGTGATTTAAATATAATTTTATGCACTTGGAAGGCACAGTCATTTAAATGCATGACAGAGGTATGCTACATAACAGCAAAAAAATACAAAAACCTGACCTGACCTAAAAAAACCTCTAAAAGCTCATTGACTGTACTACACCCGCAGCTCAACTGTATAACAAAGTGTCTTAAATGTTGAGGTAAATGGCCTGTACTGTGATATAACGTGTTGTTTAATTAAGATGTTACTAAGTTGATTCATGGAACAAAAACTGATATCTTGACAGATAATCTTTATGGATTCTTATCTAAAAGCTTTGCCTGAATGAAGATTCTCTTGTCTGTTTTTAGGGGGACAGGTGGATAAGTTTGCCCCTGATGCCCACTCCTCGTGCTGGGGCAGCTGTGGCAGTCCTAGGAAAGCAAATCCTGGTGGTAGGAGGAGTGGGAGAAGACCAGAGCCCACTGAAAGTGGTGGAGATGTACAATACTGAGGAAGGGAGGTGGAGGAAGAGAAGCTCTTTGCGCGAGGCTTTGATGGGTGTATCCATCACTGTGAAAGGTACACTGACAATAAGCATAGTCTCCCAACTGCAAAAGGCTTCTATTTTCATGAATTTGTACTATGAAGTTGGACAAGAACTTGCCAGTAGTGAGCCTGAGAATACAGGATTTATTAGGAATGGATGGTTATGTGGCTAAAATCTATATCACTGTGAAAGAAATAAACTAATATTGTGTTACAGCCTTAGACAAAACCAGTGTCATCAAATGGTAACATAAGCCCGTTTTAGACACGAACTCCAGACAATCTTCTGCCTCGGACATTATCCATAGTTGCCTTTCAGACATGTAACTCGCAGCGGGAGATTGCCAGAGTCACGTGGGAAAATCCACAACAGCCAGCACAGGAGGCACGCATTGATATGAAAGTAAATCAGTGGTAAACTGTGTTTTATTTACAGGACTTTGGATCTAGTAAAAAAATCACTTGACTACAACAGCAGTTGAGTGATGGAAACATCATCAACACGCCCACTTGCTTGCTTTTAATCCTCCCGACGATTCAGCACAGAACAGTGTGCTGCTCGCACATGCTCAGACATTGAATTAGGGGGCTCGAAGGATATAATCCGGATAATGTCGGCAGTGTTTTACTCAGATTTTTGTTAACACATGCGCCTTCTCCTGACAAACGCAGGATAATGTCAGAATTCCAGTGCATGTTTGAAAGGGGCTGTAGAGTGACAAAGTTTTCATGTAAATCACAGAAGTTTAAACACCATCTATCCAAACTTACACATGGGGCATCAATCTAGTAGTAGTCCCCTGCTACTCCACTTCATCCATCCAGTGATTTGCACAGCACTGAAATAAAGGTAAAAATACCCACCTGATGAAAAATGTCAGTAATTTATTTTAAAAGTTCTAAATAATAATAAAAATTTATAAGTAATAAATATCCTGTGAATCAAAACACAGCATTAACTCCTCATCTTTCTGCAGTTGGACCAAAACAGATGTGTCTCACTTACAGAAATAGGTGGTAAATAAACAAAACATTCAAATGTAACATGCCTATACAACACTGCACGACTTCTTATCCATATCATATGCAAGTAGGCGTATGTACACATTTTCAGCGGCATCGTTTAACTAGTGTTAATAATCAGATTAATGTATAAGCAATTATTTTGAGCTTTGTGATCATTGTCGTCACGACTCAGCTGATGTATACACTCACTTTCAACAAAGTTTGCGAACTACAGCTACAACCTGCATCCAAACTGTTTTTTGTCTGCACCAGTGACTCTTGACCCCTGACACGTTTTGGTAAAGCTTAGTAAATTCATTCCAGTAGCAGCTTCTGGCCTTTACAGGACCAAATGTTGCTGATGCCATTAGTTAAAAATGTGAGTATGTGTTGCGAAGTATTATTTATCCCATGAAAGACAAACTAAACCAAAGTTTGTTTATGGCACAAGAAAAATAAGTCTCTGAACTGACTGAAGCAATTTGCTATGGATATTTTCACTATGGAGACTATTTTATCTATTTTTTAATTTGTATCAGTAAGGCTGCCACTCAGTTTGTCTTCTAACCTACATTAAAAAAATAATTCATATAGTCATCCATATTAGTGACTTTCATAGGCTAAACAGTAACAATAAATGGTTCAGCAAGAGAATTAGTAAGACCCATATTCAACAAGCTGATTTTATATGGTATTCGGGTTGGATAAATGTGCCCCAAATTAGAGACACCGGGGCCCCTAAAAATAAACACCAGCTTACAACTCTGCCCTCGATTTACCAGCTTGTCCCCTCAATGCCCACAGCTGCACTACATAACAACTGGCTTTGTGTAAAGCTGTGCTAGGCACGGTATGTCTAACAAGTCTGGGTTTCATGCTCTGGATTCTGTCTGGTTTCAGAAGTGTATGTGTCTGTTTTTATTTTCCAATATATAGCATGTTTTGTTAACATTTCTAATCCTAAATTAAAGGTGTGTTTATCTTTTTGTATTCAATCAGTGACATATTCGGTCAGTTTGGTCCATAGTGTTAATGCGATGTAATATTTATGTTGCCCTCACATACACCAACAGGAGTACTACTAGTGCAAATAATTTTTGTGTAATCCAGGAGGAGGTTTGCAAAGTTAAAAAATATAATATCTTAACAACACCACCTGGGTTGTGTTTTTATCCTGCTTTTGTAAGTGCCCCAGTTTTATAAAAGTCCAATAAATTGATTACCAACATGAACAAGCTTAAATAAATAGAAATACATAATTTCACTTTGATATGTATACACGAAATTTCCATTAAAGTTGGGACAGTGGGTGAAATATAATTTGAAACCCATTTTTTTTTTTTTTGTTTTTTGCTGACATGCCAGCAGTAAAAAGAACAACATCAATGGCAATAGGTCAGATATCCACAAAAGCTGGGTCTTTCAAATTAAAGATGGGGCAAGATTCATCGCTCTGCATAAATGCTGAATAATATAAAGAGGTTTTTGAGGAATATAGGCTTCTATTCAGACATCTTTTTGTACAAAACACAATGCCAACCCACATTTTGCACTTTTTACCCTATGGCTAACAGGATGGCTCAGTAGTAAAAGAGTTCAGGTGCTAAAATGGCCGACCTACAGACCAGCCTTGTCATTTACAATCAAAAAACTATTTCAACTGATTTGTAAATCATTGCTTTCATTTTTTTAATACAATTATCCTAACAAAATATCCTAACATTTCTTGGAATAGGGTTTGCAAAATTATACAATTTTTTTCTTTTTTACCAGAACTCAATTATATTTATGCTTAATCTTGAGTACACAGTTTAGGCATAATATGAACACAGTAAATTTCAAAGCAGTGATTTTTAGTTTCTGACACTCAAGATTCATTTTTGTATTTTGGGGATTCATCCAGCAGCCTATAGAAATAAACAGTCTTTTCATAAAAACATCTCTTCAGCCGAGAACGTTCGGTCCAGCGGTGCATCCGTCAGTGTCTGCTGGAACACAGATAGATGCTGTATACACCCAGACTTATTGGCTTCATCGTGGGCTCTCTCCATCTCCCTGACCAATCTTCGATCTTGGACCCTTTGCGCATAGTTTTATCCCCAAACTCATCCCCAGCAGCTGAGAAAGAGAAAAATAGTGTGACAAAGTGATCGATGTAGTGCCAAATTAAAACAAATATTTTCAGATGGATAGTAAGTCATTGAATTGATTATATGATGCTATGTTTATTGTCATTTGTAGGATCATTATTTCCCAGATTAGATAATGAACTTCAGGTAATGAGTGTTTCTTTACCTCAAAATGAATATAAAGTATTTAGGTAATTTTTCCCTGTTATATTTTATGTAGATAGATTGAGTTTCGAATTGGAAGTAAATGACTGTATATAACAAAACATTAAGACTGAATAAAGTGAAAAACATAATAAAAATGCAGATTGTTTTTTTCTAGCTCTTTTTCTCCCCCGTCTCATGATTAATGCTGCATTTTCTCGTGTTTTAGCACTCTCACCCACTTCCATTCTTATTCTAGAGGTGTCGTACCAAAGTGCCAGACGTGGACTCTTGCATTTTTATTCTGCTGCCGTACTCCCTGTCCTCCACATGTCTGTCACAGTCTCTTGCCTCGTCACAAGCTAACTTTTCATCCAACTTTCCAGCCTGCCAGCCTTTTAGCACTTCATAAAATAAGGTGCCAATGAGAATTGTTGAGCAAAGTTATTATGGTTTTACTAATTTAATAATTAGTTTGGAAAGTTACTGATGAAAAACCAGTTTACTAATTCAGGATGTAATAAAAACATAAAAATGTTATGTGTGTGTGTGTGTGTGTAGATGGCAGGGCTCTGGCTGTGGGGGGGATGGGTGCTGACCTACTCCCTCGTACCATCCTGCAGCAGTATGACCTTCGAAAGGATGTGTGGGCGCTCCTTCCTCCCATGCCGACCCCACGCTATGATGCCAATATACACCTGCTGGCCAACAAGCTGTATGTGGCAGGTACAAACAGGCCAGTATAGGTGTGCCTAACACAGTGGCTTTCTGTGATAAACAACAGTAAATGGTGGACACACTCTGTAAGCACGCATTCAATGATACACCATTCCTTTTAGGTGGCCGACAATGTAAGCGACCAGTGAAGGCCTTTGAAGTGTACGACACAGAGACACGTTCTTGGACTACGCTACCGATGATGCCATGCAAACGTTCCTATGGAGGTGTGATATGGGACACAGCTGGGAGACTGTGTCTACTAGGAGGACTGCGACAAGGAGGCGGACACCAGAGCTCCAAGTTTACCAAGAACGTCAACATTTTTGATACCAACCAAGGTACAGAAACGTATAACACACACACACACACACAGTAAAAACACTTGAATATGTGAGAATTAGTTGTTAGTGAGAACTAGTGAAGTAAACAAGCTAATTGGAACTGCAGATAAGATTGTACCATCTTGAAGTTATAATATACAACTTTAGCCAGTACAAAATGTATTTAATGTGCTCCCCCCCAGCCCTCCCTCTCCCTGCGTGGCTGTGCTCTGTCCAGCAGATTGTCGTTGGGAAATTACAATATATGTAAATATATATATTATAAAACGAATTAAATTGGTACCAAATATTAAAAATATTCTCTGAATGGTTAGATGGTTCTGTTTTGATTCTTGGTCACAGGAGGCGTTAACACCACCTCCGCTTTAAAAAAAAGCTTGGGAACATAAATATTTTGTACAAAATTATTTAAAAAGAGTTACATATGGTAGCTTTAAGGTGGAAATGCCTTTGTATTTTATGCAGAGAGCAAACTTAGCACGTAAATCGATCAAGATTTCTGACCTGTCTGATTTGCACAAGATATTTGCTTAAATCATTCATAAGCAGAAATGTAAACGTTGTGATTTTAGGAGGGCCCGCATGCTCCATCTTTTTCTTGATAAACACCGGTTTCTTCTGTGGCATACTACTAATGTGCAGCACCTGTTATGTTGTTTATGTTATGTTTGGTTTTGGATGATTTCAGGAAGCTCTACACAGTCAATGTGCCTGGCTGTTGTATGCCAAGAAATTTCTGGCAAAACATGAACATTTCTAGTACTTTACCCCCTTTTTGGTGTGACGCTCCTGTTTACTGTTCCATACGTACAGATTAAAACGAGCTACACATCAGGGTACGGTTACCACACTGCATATGTAAAAGTTGTTTATTATCAACATAATACTCTCAGCTCTGCAACCAAACTCTCAATTATTGAGTTACACAGGGATCTACCTTACTGAAACAAAGTGCAGTCTAAATGTGAGCACACATTCCCGGGGTGAAGGCTTTATAGGCATGCCCATAGATGTTTTTACATTTTTCATGACCACTAGCATAGGCACAGCAAGGCACTATGTGAAAGACAGGCAGAACATATTAAGTGGGGGAGGGAGACTGACAAAATTTAATCTCTGAGAACAATGAAAATTTGCAAAATTAAGAAAAACAACACATAAAACTACAGCTACTAAATCTCCATAAATATATTGTCTTGTATACATTTGATTATGGCACAGGAAAATTATTTATTCTCCCCCGCAAGTCCTCATGATAATAGTCATTTGCATTGACTTTTCTTCCTCTAACCACTGTACTTGGAAAATGGAAAATGTACTTTTATAATTCGTTTTTAAATTTCACAAGAAAGCCATAAAAAAAAATTGTTTTTTATTCCAAACATAAAAGTAGTTGCTGTAGAACAGTTTGAATCAATTACCATTGATCAAAAAATTCATTGCCTCCAGTTATTTCTATTGTTATTGATACTTAAATCTACAGTACATACATTTTTTAAGTAGAAATATCTTCCAAACTTACTGGGGGGTGGTGCTGTTTAATGCCTCCTGGGGAGACTCAAAGAGCAGCTGGCTGCAGTTCAGAGATATTTGCTTCTAAATGTTTTGGAGCAATGCTTCCTATTTTAACCAATCAGAGAAATTTACCCATTCCAGTTTTACTACCAAGTTTTTCTAGCAATAATCACTAAAGTTTTAGGTTCACGGTGACTGTGAAACTCCATCCAACCACACGTCCTTCCAATACAAACTGATGAAAATGTAACAAAATTGTTTCCGAAGGCCAAAAACATCATAAAAGCAATTAAAACTCAATGTTCAGTATTTACACAACAAAACTGTAAAGTTTTGAATAAGAATCATACTTTCTGCATTGTTGGCGTGTTGGCGTTAATTCTGCGCACACTCTTTTCCCCACAACACAGTAAGATGACTTATCCCAATATCCTACAAAGACACCCCACAGTAACAGGTGAACAAATTGAGGAGGGACCGGAAGGAAATGGGAGAGGAAAAATAGATAAGTCATTTTAGACAGCTAGATCACATCAGGCTCAGTGGAATCAAAGCCAAATAAAGCGGAACACGGGAGTGATAATGTTAATGTATTATAATGGGAAGAAAGTTTACCTTGTGGGTGAGGGGGATAGGGAAAGAACGATGGAAGGAAAAGGCTTTCCAACACACACAATCTCAAGCATATACTAATGCATATCCACATGCATGTGCGCACACACATAGGGGAAAGGCAGTCTGAGCCCGGTTTCCAATCTAATTTTGGTGGAGATGAGATGTGGTGGAAGGGCTGGGGATGAGGAACACTTTAAATTACAAGATCTAGAAACAGATTGCTTTATTATCCATCGGTAGCAATATCTTTACGCACACACACACACACACACACACACACACACACACACACACACACACACACACACGTTCATGCAGTCCGCTGTCACACTGTGATATCCTATTACAGTTTCATTTCATATCGCCAGAATTAAGACACAAGCCTGTTAGGTGATGTTTCAGCATTGTTGGCAAGCTGCAACAAGTATGGCTGAAAACACTAAGAATGGAGCTGCAAAAAGAACATTGATGCAGAGATTGAACCACTGTGGCTTTAGAAACCCTTTTAGGGGCCAGTTAATCTGTAAATTATTCTGTTACTCGCCTTGGACAAAAGCATCTGCCAAATGAATAAATGCAAATCAATTTTTCACAGCACTTACTCAAGTGGAAGCAGAAGTTCAAACCTGTCTGCAATGCTGAGCTCCTTTTACCATAGCCGGTTTCAGGGTTCGTACGGGTGCCTGAATTCCTTGAAAATGCTTGAATTTTAAAATTGTGTTTTCCAGGCCTGAGATGTGCTTGAATTTTAAATAAAGTGCTTAAAAATGCTTGAAATAGTAGCTTTGTCTCTCACAATAAATATCAGAGTGACAGAGTAGTTAGTTAAGATAAGATTTTATTGATCCCACAGTGGGGAAATTCTTTTGTTTTAGCAGCCATAGACACAGAACAAACATTATACATTATAGTTTAACTTAAACCAGATAAAAAGGAAAAGAAAAAACAAGACAAAACAGCATTATTAACTTTGAAAAAAAGGCATTTCAGTTCATTTAGTAGGTGGAGAAATAAACTAGTCAGAAATAAAAAGTGTTGAACCTGGGTCTGCGTGTGACTGACGGGTTGGTCTGTTTTCATGCATAACTCTGCCCCGCCCCCAACATGTCGAGTCGGATATGAATGCGCCAACATGCCAGGACGTTGTTTTTTTACTTAACGTTGGCTCGAAAATGAAAAATACCAAACCAGGATGAGAAGAGGACAAATCCACACAGAGTGTTCTGCAGAAAAGTCCTGCAGCGTTTCACCATAGGAGAGTCGGTGCTGAAAGGCGTGTTGTAGTTACACAGGCATGCTAATGTGGTCATGCTAACCGCCAGCTGGCGGATTAGCAGGCTAATCCGTTGAGAGACACTGTGTAGCACTGTGGCTGCGCTAGTATTACATGTCAATTATGACACAATCGTTTTTGAAATATTCAGTCAATGTACCAAAATTTACTTAACAGTTGCGGTAACTTTAACTGTAACTTTGTGCAACTGAAAGGTTCAAAAAACATTATAACTAGCCAAATTATGGCTAACTGAGTAACGCTATATGAAAAAAGTTTTCACATGGTTTGTTTTTTCTCAAGCCTTAATTTAGTTTTTATTAGCATGGCCAAAACCTTAGAACCATGTCCTAATATAATACACCAGCTATGACCTTAATAATAAACATATAGTAGAATTATCAGCTTATATGACAATTTCAACACGAAATTGAAATTATAAACTCGTAAAAGTGGAATTCATGGCAGAGCTTTTGTATTGGCTTGTGTTAAATTGCACAGGTGTCCATAATGTTAATGCCTGATTGGTGTAGAATGCAGCATTTTGCTTTACCTGGCACTAGTTGTGTTGTTAGTGTTGTGTTGTTAACACAAATTTACCTACTTTTTATATTTTCAGTAACACATTTATTGAAAATTATTTGTCAAGTTAATGTTTGTTTTCATTTATTTCTATTATAAAATATATTTTGTTTGTTTGTAGGTTAATGCCACCTTAGTAGATAATGCCACCACTATTTTCAGTATTTAATATTTGTGCAAATATCTAATTTCCCATAGCTATAAAGTGCTTGAAAAAACTGACCCTGAAGTGTTTGAAAAGTGCTTAAAATGATGTGGCAAAATGAAAAGCTGGACAAGGGAAACTGCTAGAGATTTTAGTGATGAAAATGAGCCTGTAAAAGCAGAAATCATGCATACCAGAAAAAAACTTGCTGTGCGTCCTATACTTCCCCACCTCTCCATTCTCTTTTGCATCCAGTTATTTTGTAAATCATAACAAGTGTCAAGCAAAAAAAAAAAGCCTCAACAGATTCATTGGCAGAATCTGCTTTATTTTTCTTTGAATTGTTTGCCCACACACGAGGTTGAAAGTCCCAGTAACTGTGCAATCCCCATTACTTGAAATGTAAATGTATTTGCTCATGTTGACTTGTGGAAATATGGACAATAGTGGAAACCACATAGTGATAATCCAAGAAACAGCGCAGCCTCACAGATAAAGTGATGACAGCAGAGATACAGATATTCCATTGTTGCAGTGCATGCTGGGACACCGTCAGAGCCACCGGAGACATGCTTGCGTTGGGTTTTGAATTAGCAGGATCTGATCTAAACTCTACAATATTGTAGCGCATTTGTTATTTGATCTGTTTTCAGACTAATTTGCCTCTTCTTCACGGTTTCTCAGATGCTGTGAAAACACTGTGACTCCTCAGTGCACAGACCTGTTTTGTTTAAAAATGGACATATGTTTTTTTGGGATTTGTGTGAGCTGGCACTTCTAATACAATTTCTAATTCTGTTGCCTTTCCCAAAGTTAAAATTCTCCTTCTGCATCTAACAAAGAAACACTTTGATCAGTCTCTCATGCCCGAGCCTGTAGAACGCAGGCGATACTAACAATAAGCACAAATGATGCAGCCCCCATGGGGCCAACTAGTAACAGAAATATCCCCATGTTGTAGATCTGATTTAGGTCCAAAGTGAGATATTAAAAACTGCCCAAAAGACAAAAATAAAAAGAAAGCTCTTGTTATGTCCGTGGCTATGAGCAAATATGTAATTATTAAGAATACTACTGTACTACATAGAGCTGTAGTAGTGAGGTTCTGTCAGAAGTATTACACTGTCAGACATTTATCCACGACAGGCAGAATCCATCAAAGGCCGAAAAGCAATCACCATGTTTTTGTAGTTTTAATCATGAGGGACAATTACAAAGACCTGTGGACAAAATTACCACCACACAGACTACAAAGCCCGTCTTCAGAGGATCGCCTCTTCTACTTCATCCTATTGTCACTCTGTCTCGCTGTCTGTAGTTTCTCTCTCTCTCTCTCTCTGGCTTTTCTTTCTCTTCATATCTTTATTCTCCTCTGCCATTTCCCTCCAGAGGATAATAATACATGCTGGTGTGTTCCCTGCATCCTACAAAGAGAATTTTGGCATGAAGACTCTTGTAATCCTTTCAAAGCAAAGAGGAATCAGGCCTGCAGTCACAACTCCATCTCAGAGGATTGAACCATAAATCTGCAGCGTGATGTGTTGACACAACTGTAATTTAAGTAAATCTTAGTATAAGTGCAGTTTAAAAAAGAGCTATTAGTGTTTGCATTCTGCATTCACTTTGCACACACATGAAATTTATTTTAATGTGTTGACGAATGTAAATGCTCACAGTGCCAGGGTGATAACAGAATGATATCTGATGTATGATGACCGAATATGTTTACCTTCTTAGCATGTTAGCATGCACTAAGCAGAAACATGGTCTCGAATCGATCACCCCAATACCATTCATTTGATATTGAAAGTCACAGCATTCAGCTCAATCTAGCACTAGGACAAGATGTGAAAGCAATCCATTCTGCCCCACCCAGCCGTCCCTCTCCCTGCTCTGCTACGCTCTGCTACACCTGACTTGACACTTGATTAAATGCTTTTTGCAAATTACTATTTTTAAATGAGACAATGTATCTGAAATATAAATTTTGTAAAGCCTCAGGAAATATGACCCAGTCACGTTGGTCATCGATGTATAAGGTAAACTGGATACTTCTGTAAGTTTACAGATACTGTAGCACCCCATTCAAAGTAAATTTAAGCAGTTAATTGTAAATGTAAAGTAGGGCTGCATATCATTTGAAAATAATTTAACTAGTACATGATAAATGATTTATAATACAGTGCAACATTCAATGACAACGCTTACCTTCATTAACAAAAGAAGTCGAACTTCTCTTAGTAGCAGAACAACAACTAAGCTTAAAATGCACAGCATCCAAAATCTCTCTTAAAAATAGGAACAAATATGCATAAGATTTACAGTTCTTGACCACAGAATAACTGCTGGAATTTTCTAAACCTTAACATGAAAAAACACAACAAAAAAAGAGAAGAAAACCGATACACAAAGAGGATTTTCCTCTGAGAAGAACAGAGTGGACAGCCAGCTGTGTGCTCCTTCAGTGCAGCTTAACCACAGCCCTTCATCACACACTGCTGCAGCATGCAGGAAGGCTCACCATCTGGCTACTTATCTTTGTTTGATTCCCCCTGCCTCTATTTGTTTCTCTTGACCTTGCTGTCTGTGCCTGGTGTTTAAGAAAAAGGCTGAGGGTAAATGAGAAAGAGAGGGAGGGAATGCAAAGGGAATAAGAAAACAATAAGGGAGAAGGGGCATTGGAAGAAAATAGAAAAACAAGTGTAAGAAATAATAAGAGAGAGTATAACAGAGATAGATAGCTCTGCTTGTTCTATCTCTGTTCTTTTCTCTGGTTCTCTCTCCCTTCCTAATGAAGTTATCTTTCTTCCTCTGTCACGATTCTCCCCAGTCTGGGCTTCTTTCAGATAATCAAGACAACAAAACCTAACAGAAAAAGAACATTTCTTCAAAATCTGTCTGAGAAAGAGAAGCCTTATCATCGTGCTTTGAGTGTGAAGGACCACGTGAGGTTTGTAGAAAACAGTGTTTGTTGTCAATCACAAGTGTCATGCAATTAGGGAAATTAAATGAATATTGCTATGTCTTCTACACCTGTAGTTTGACACATTCTTGTGTTGCCAAATATTTTGGGATTAAAGCTGCCAGGAGTTATTTCAGTAGCGGGTTCAGTTTCCAGTAGTGGGGTTTTCATTTTGACAATAGCAATGTTCTGGTTGGGAAGCAGCTTCACCGTACTACAAGCTACTAGTAGTTGGTTGAGATGTCTTTGCAGGAGAATAGGATCTGAGGGACTGCACACGATTGTAGATTCAGACTGGAAACAGCCCTGTGTGAAAACAGTGTGGCGGCTTTCCCGTTGGGGTGTATTGTTTGGACACCACTTACACACTGAAACATAATCCAGGATGTCTGATTGTGACAGAAATAGAGCACTCTTTTTACAATGAGATCCACGGGCAGTATGGATGACAAGTTGGTAGCAAAGATGGAAGAAACTAGTCCGGTTTAGTCAGAGGTTGTTCATGTCGGCAGAAAATTGTTAGGGTAAATTGTTAGGTAATAATAAGTTCAGAGTTTAGGATCAGGAAAGCCAGTCAATTTAATAGCACACAAGAGAAGCCAGAGAAACATTTCTAAAATACTAACTTCCTGACAGGGTTAAATGTTGTTCATGACTTTAATGACTTTAAACCATTTTTCCAACAGCTTCATAGAGTATAGTGAGAAGATATAACCGCCCACTTTGTTGGCAGAAGGCAGAAGCTCATAGACATCAGTGAGACATTACAAAGTGAAAGGAATTAAAATGCAGATGTTAAAATGCAGATACATAAGCACAACCACACCCACAACCCCCTCCCCCCCGATATTTTTACAGCCAGGCTTAAAATTTATTAATCCAAGTATCTAATAAAAAGCAAGCAGAACTTCAATATATTAAAATATATTCTGCTCCAGGCATTGGTGAATTTTGACCAATGGGCTAAAGCCCAGCATCGAGATCCTACCAATCATGAACCACACAGCTTGTAAAACTATTCACAAGGGTGAACATGTTGCTTCACTACGGGCAGGTCCTACCTTGGGGGTGAGTCAATAAAATCAATGAATCAGTACATGCAACAAGGCTGAGTTGATCCTGCTGAGCCCACACTTTTCTTCAGTACATTTCTGACAGTCGCCCAACCTGGTGACCCCATATTAGCCCCTCAAAAACAACCGACAGACACACAGCTATATTTTTGACAACAGAAACCTTAAAATAGAGCTCAGGTCTGTGTGGGTTCATGAGACCAGGCCAACCATGTCCCACTAACTCTGTGCCTTGTTCCACCACGTCACACCTATCCAGGACTGTCACCAGTTTAATGCAAGGTGCCAGACACAGAAAAAACATAACCTCGCAATTTAAAAACATAACGCTTTCACATTGTAGTGTGTACTTCTCATGTCTCTTATAAGAACCTTGATCAAACACACGCCTATATGGGAAACCTGTTGGTGACTGGACAGTGCGTCTGATCAGACTAATGTGAAAGCACATCAAACTGAATTAGACTTGTACATAAATACCATTAAACTTCCCTTTGACTTCCCTATATTAAAATATCTCTCTACTTCTAGCTGAAAAATTCCTCCGGATGACATCACTTGGAGGGACGTTCAGTTCAGATTATACAATCTTGTTGCTTGTATTATGGAGTTTGTAATTATGGTCAACCTGCTTTTCCAGAGCTCCTCCAGATGACATCACCCAGAGGGGTTTCTCAGCGAGAAGCAGAGAAAGATTTCCATATAGTGAGGTCAGAGGGAAACTAAAAAGCATGAATATACATTTACAGTATAAACTACAGCAAGAGAAAGCAAGCTGGAAACTGGGGAAGTTGTCTTTTAACTGATAATTTGATTGACATGAACAACAGTTGAACAACACCATGAACAACAGTTTTCTCCTCAAGAGCTTTTATTTTTTGCTATTAATAATATTGTTGTAGGGAGAAGAAGAGTGTGAGTCATATAGTCTCTGTGTATTATGTGGACATACTAGGTTACTGAATATTTTATAAGCAGATGCATATAATCATCTGTCATATGCTCTGGTGCATCCAGCATCTGATCAGTGAAAAATATTTACTCATCGGAATGCACAAAGTACATTTGATTTTACACATATGAAACAGTGTGAAGCACAGTGTGCACATGTGAAAATCTAAACTCCAAAGAGGGTAATGTTAAATCCAGCTGACAGCTGGTCGTCAAAAACAGAGGAAAGGATGTCTCGTGTCTGAAAACACGTTTTCTGCGTTCCTCTCTCCTTGCGTCTCTTTCAAAGCGTGTGTTGGTCTCCCTTTGTTCATCAGGTCCTTGAGAAAATGCCCCAAAAGGCTGACAACAGCATCCCCACATTATGTTCCTAGTTTTAGTTTGACCCTAAGTCCAACCGTCCCATTCCCTTCCTGTGTTTGCTGTCTGTGTCTGACCTTTGAGTTTCCTTGTCAGATATGGGGGTGAATGTACAGGACATTTCCTGGCTGCAGCTGTGTTGTGTGTGACCTTCTTGTGCAGGTCCCACGCAGCAGCAACCTGTCCAGCTGCAGGTTGGACTACAGTGCCACTTGCGCCCTGTCCCAATCCCCTCTGCACCTCCACCACAACCAGTGAAACTGATCGTAAACAGACGGTTACCCGAGTTTAATGCTGTTTTATGTGTATTGTAAATTTGTTTACCAAAATTACAACAAATTGTATTGTGTTTAATTATTTTGGTATTGCATCAACCCAATCAAAGTGTTGCAGGCTGGTTAATATCTCCAACTGCCTACAGTTTATTGTAATTGCAAGCAGTAATATGTAGATGTGAACAGAGTTACTGAGGTATCTCTGTGCTTATACCGTTGGTTTATGGTTTTAAGAGGAACTCATCTGCAAACAAGACCACTCATTTGGCTTTCGTGACCTAGGAGTGGTCTTATTGACTCTGTTCTGAGCGAGCACTTAAAAACGAAGGGACAGGGGTATAAAATGTGAATTGAGATGGGGCTTTGAGCTCAGAGACTTAATAAACAGAGACACACATTTGCTCAGTACGGCTGTCCTCTCTTCTGTAGGTCTTTGGCTGAAGTCGGAGGAGACGGTGGCCATGAAAACCAAGAGAGCTGACTTTGCTGCTGCTTTCCTGCGTGGCCGGATGGTCGTAGCAGGAGGGCTTGGTAAGAAACACAAATGGTAAACTGAAATTTCTCCTGCACAAACACATTTATGTTAAATCCCTGCGGTGTGATTCATGTGGAAACATCTTGACAGAACAAAACATACTTAAGTGTTTTTATGGTTAGTTTGAGGGTCCAAGACGTTGTAGCTAAAGCTTCTTTTTTATACTTTATACTATTCAGGACAGGGATGGTAATGAGTACTATCACTTCATTGTCACATTACCTGTACAATGTTTGATATTAAATAATGCAATGTCCTCTTTCCTCACAGTAGATAGTTATGTGTATGAAATATATATATAAAACAAGGGTCTTATGGTGCTGAGTTGCGGAGCATTTTGTGCCCTTCAAAACTCCCTGGAGAGCCGTAATAAATCGTGTGGGCTTTGCTACAGTGCTAATGTTGCGGGCAAGCTGTGTTTACAATCTTGCTTGATATAGTTATTAATGTTAATGCTTTTGCTGTTTCGCCACCATTAAGGTAATGCATTTGGGAAAGTCAGAGACATTTTGAGACGTTTGATCAAGCAGACGTCTCTAGCACTCACTGGCTGTGGCCACAAAGGCCATTGCAGCAAAGATACAAGTCAATGCACTTGATGGGACTTTGCTCCTGCTCCCTTCAGCACCCCACAGACGTCTATGAATAGCCAACACACAACCGATGGAACAATGGCAAGGTGCACGTTAATGCCATTTAACCATGACGATGTGAGCACAAAATGTCCCATCTTCAATTATTCACAATTTACTGTTAGTGACTTAGCAGGTGCTTTTTTCTAGTGCGACTTACAAGTAAGTAGCAGAAACTAGGGACATCCTCAAACTTTATTGTCTAGCTGAGGGACACTGGGCATGTAGCCAGGAGGTGTAGGAGTCAAACCACTGACTCCCAGTTTGGGGATGACGGCACTACCAAATAAGCCACAGCCAACCCAATATTAAAACATTAATATACCAGATTTCACCTTGGTAATGACCAAGCCATTCGACGGGTCAGCATCCCGGAAATAAACGGCCTTTACTAATAGCCTGACGATTTTCATTTGTGTATATGATATTAACTTGACATCAGACCAATGTAAAAGGTAAATAAATATATAAAAGACAAAGCAACTAATTAAAGAGCATGTAGGGTCACAAGTTATATGACAGACTTAATTTCAATAACTATATGGATAATTTACTCAGTAAACTCACATTCCTTTACAAGTGTACAGACATTGACAAACCTTGTTCCTGCTTTTGACGGAGACTTAAACAAACAAAAAAATCTTTACTGAGCCTTGTCCGTCCTTCGTCTCTGTGCGCTGCGTCTTTTACCCCTTTCTTACGATGTCCTTCCTGAACTATTTGTAGTAACGTCATCCCTACCGTGTATCCCCTGGATTTTCTCTTCTTTCAAAATGATGTCTAGTTTAACAGGAAATGAAAATAAAACTAATTCCCCAAATGTTCCAAAGAAATATGTTATATGTTGACCACATGACCAAGATGTATTAAGGTATTTTACATTAATGGCCCACAATAATCTAATAACAATAACAATAACAATAACAATAATCTAATCCAAATTTGCGCCAACATTTAACGAGAGAAACAACAGAAAATTATGCTAATAACAAGTGGGCTGTTAATTCAGCTGGATTAAAGCAGTGGGGGCCAGAATATTGAGTGGCACCCTTCTTTTCTCAGACTTATTCTCTCTATTTACATTTACATATATATATTTGTGTGTGTGTGCGTGTGTGTGTGTGTGTGTGTGTGACCTGCTATGTTCTCCAGGCCATGAGCCCTCAGCGCTGGACACTGTGGAGGCCTTCCATCCTAAGAAGAAAAAGTGGGAGAGGCTGGCTCCCATGACCTTCCCTCGATGCTCCGCTTCCTCCATCGTCATCAGAGACCGCCTCCTGGTAGTGGGAGGAGTCAACCAGGTAGACAAGGCCTCAGTTTAAATGCAGATAGTACAAATTATGCTTATGTTCAAGTGAACATAATTAAGTGTAACTGAAAGGAGTTAGTGTAGCTGGAGTGACGGGTTAGTCAGCAGGGACGCATTTGACAAATGCTTTAGTTGTCTCTGTGCCTACTCACTGAATGTGCGTCTATCAGGATCACACATACACAGTTGTGTTTCCTATTGTTATATGTCCTACAACTATATTTAAACAGCTTCAGCAATAACTCAAATCAAATATCTCTTCTACTACGCATTAAAGCCAAATGTGGCTTCTGTTATCATTGTTATTTAACACGAGATTCAACTGCAATTACCTTACGGCTTTACTCTACAACCATCACCACAATTAGTTCTGCTCATAATTAACCCTGATCATTCACAGCAGGATTCATTATTCAAATGTGAGGATTTTATACATAATGCAACACAGTAATGAATCAAATACACATTTAAATTGGATTCACTTTCAAACAGAAAAGAAGCGTCTTTTCTTTTAAGTCTTAAAGTCTGAGATTATACATCATACTTTTCAAACTATAAATCAGTCACAGTCTCAACCAGTTGACTCCCATCATTTATGAAGGACATTTTAAATGATCAATAACAATTTGCACAATTAGGAGGATGAAACAGCTGATATGGGGAAAGCTTTGGAAAGTGTACAGTATGTAACTGGTATGTACAACAAGGTGTCCCAACACTCACACTGTCTCGTTGACCCTGAAAACCTGAAAACCAAACGCACAAAGTTCAGTTTAAAAATACAAACACGGAAACCCCGGGTTGTCCTATCAAGAGGCAAAGCATTCGGAAAACAACTACAAGAAAATAAAGAGTTTAGAATGACGACGCTTTTGTAATAGCTTTCATTTGGAATGAGATGTTTTGCATGTCGCTTTTCCATTTTTCTGCTCTATGCGTTATCGCTCAGGAGAAGTTCCTGGACGAGACGGTGGTACTTCCCGTAATCTCTTCCCTCTCCAAGATTCTCGTGTATCTACACACACGCTTATGACTCTGTGTAATGTATTTGAAACAGCCTCTCACCCTCTTATCAGAGCCACAGCAAGTGCCCATTTACCTGGACACTTTAGGCAGATGTTGAGAGCAATTAATGTCAGTAAAAATGTTTAGAGATGTTTAGTGGTATTTAGTATACCAGATAGGACAGTGACTGAGTGGTTGCCTAGTAACAAATAAAAAAGATAAGGCAAGCTCCTCTATTGTAAGAAACGGCAGTGCCGTGCACCGTACAGTTTGTTAATACATTATTCTAATGGCATCCTAAGAAAACTTATAGAAACACTACGCGCTTCAGTGCAGTGACATTTGACTTAATTTGGTCCCACAGTACTTTGATCTCGTTTCCTCTCAGGTAATTCAGTGCTGATCATTGCATTAAACATCGTTGACCCTGGTCTTTAATAGCACTGTTTTTCTCAGTCAAACAAGATGAAACACACAAATGCAGATATCGGCCATGACATAATTAAAACCTATTTGCAGCAAACACTATAATTACTGTTATTATGCAGGGTCCCATTTGTCATAGTAAGAAACTATGATTTGGGGGCCATAAAGCCTGTGCACTGAGTGTGCATCATTTTCCAGTCTAACCAATAAGCTCCCTGCAAACTTAAATTTCTTATTAGCTCTGGTTTTCTATGGGACATTTCTCTTTGGCTCAGTGTGTAACATGTGCCTAAACAGTGTTTTAGCCACTGCATGAAATATTCAGCCTGCTAAAAGTGAGTGTGTGAGTTTGGATGTGAGTTTTGAGCAGGTCTTTGATATCAATTATTAATTCCATGATTGGGTTAGTTTCTTTGGCGACTTCTCTAAGTTGTGCTTAGTTACACATCAATTAAATGAAATGCCAGTATGGAAATATTTCCTGCCATAACTAATCTTGCCTATTTTCCCTTTCTCCGAGGTTCCCAGCTCAGCTGTGGAGATCCTCTATGTGAAAGAAGAGGAGTATCTGTAGCCACACCAGATTAATGCAGCACATCAGTGATTCTACTTCCTTGTCTCTGTACAAACCTCCTAAACCAGACTTTTGCAAAATCTTGGACGAATTCAAAGAACTGAGAGTGGTGGAGCGTACATGAAAATCTCTTGGCTTTGTCATGTAATGTAACAGCGAACACTGCCCCCTGCTGGGCATGCACGCACAGACATGTGATGGAGGAGCTGGCTCTTTCTTCCTGCTGAGTTCTTGATACTTTTAGTATGTAACACTTCTGGATTGTACGTTGTAGTGCATACTTAAGAAGGAACATTTTGTAGCTATTATGCCTAGAAATGTAGACAGAAAATATACAGAGGACTGATGCTAAATATGCATTTTATGTTTGTTTGTTGTTTTGCTGGTGTGTTTATTTACAGATCTCCCGTATGCAGCTTGTTAACCACTGAGCATTTGTAGACAGGGTCATTACCAGATAAGGTTTCAATTTAGTTTGATTACATAACTGCAATATTTGTATATAATTTAATATCACCTAGCAAAAAAGTAATTATACACGGGGAACATTTGCTAGTGAACTGTACTGTAACAAATTTTGCACTAAAGCAATTAACACTGGGTGAGAGTTGATTTTACCATCAATAATTTCTAGTGTAATGTATGGCTGTAATTACACTGCGAATGCTGTACTATCACTCTTCTGTGCTGTAGCAGTGCACATTTGTGATTATGATCATACATCTGTTTTAATACCATGCCTATATATGATGTTAATGTGGTTAGCAGACTGCTGTTGTAGGCCAAACTAATTGGGCCTCTTTATCTTTTTTGACTGTTTTATTCCTGCAGCAATACGATTTCTCTCTTTTCGCTGTTTCATTTGTGCAACACGTGCCGTAATCACTTAACACTGTTACACTCAGGTTGTGATGTTACCGTTTTGTTTTCAATTACACTTATTCTACTAACCTACAGTATCGTGTTTGCTGTCATTATTGGCAAACTCTGTCTCTTTGGCTTAGATAAGTACAACGTGTAATATTTTCAATATGTGACGAGTTTTATTTTATTTCATCCTACAAGCAGCCAACCTTGGGTCTGTCTTACACCCAATAATGTCATGTAATACTGAGATGTGTAGACATATTCAGTGAAATAAAAGTGACCTGTGGTTTATGTTGCACTTTCTTCCACTAGATGGCAGTGATTACACACAGGACCCACACAGCCAGGGATTCTCCAAGACAGTAGAAAACGACAGTAAGTTTACACAAGCAGGTATGCTGTCATATCATATGGTGATTTACTTAAATGTATTTGAAATGAAATGACACACTTTCTTAAACTATATGTATACTCTTTAGAGACGACATGATAAGCTGCACCAAGATAGGGAAAAAGAAATCCGACTGCTGGCTGTGGCCTTCGTGTGGAGTTCACAAGTTCTCCCCATGTTTTTGTGGGTTTCTTTCCACAGTTCAAAGACATGCTTGTTATGGTGACTGGTGACTCTAAATGTCTTTCTCTTTGTGGCCCTATGGTAGACTGGTGACCTGTCCAGGGTTCACCTCACCTTTTGCCCAGGGACAGGTGGAATCATCTCTGCCAGAACATGTCACACAAAACCGCATACTTTCTGCACTATAAGGCGCATAGAATAGAAGCTACAGTAGTGGTAGGGAATGCCAACAAAATAGTCAGATAAGTCAGTCAAACTTTATTAATAGAACACAAACCAGCGTTCTGACAACTCCATTCACTCCCAAAATTAATAAACAGCTGTTTTATTATTTTTCCCGAGGTAATGTCAGTGACATAGTATTTTCGTGACACAGTTTATCTTTTAACAACAGTAAGGTGTAAAAGTTAGTGCAACATGTTTATCACATAGTGGAGGGGAACTTTTCTTCGTTTCAGTAAATACGTAAAAGAAACAGTCCGATACAGTTACGGCAAATCAACCTAATCAACCTGGTAAATCAACCAAACATATATACATATATATACACGTGTGTGTGTGTGTGTGTATACACATACATACACATATATACATATATATACGTATACATATGTGTGTATTTAATCCGCCAAAGTGGCTAGGGGGACTGACTGTTAACTGCACGTGCTGAAATCCACCCGCAGGTTAACAGGTGATGTCGAGCCCTGAAGACTGATTAGGTACATTTAAAACTTGTACTGCTTAAAGGATGTAACCTGAAAACAAACTGAAACAGATCATATGCCGTTTTAGTTTATAATGTAGAATATGTTGATAACTAAGCTTTCTCCAGTGTAAGCAGAATGGACTTCCGTCCTCAAAATAGCAAAGTCACAAAACAGAAACATACTCAACATACTTTCATGTAGCTTTGTTCAAACTTAAACTTTCAACTTAGTTCTAGGTAAGGATTAGTTTAAAGATTAAGAATTAAAATCCCCTTATATTTAAAATAAAGAAAAAATGTTGCTACAGTACTTGTGTGAAACCATCCCCTCTAATCTGTGAAATACAAATATAGAAACTTTCCAACGATGAGAGGAAGCAGGTTAAGTTATGGAAAGAATTAAAAGTCAGTTTGGTTTATATTTAACCCACAGCTAACATATTACAGTTTACCAAGCACATTGGGCTTTTATTTATTATTCAACATTTATAATGGCCTCTTCCTCAGTAATGAGTGACATTACTTTCAAAAACAATCGCTCAGCGAATAGCGCATTCAGGGCTAATGCCAAACTGTTGGACCATTCCTTTAGCATGCCAGCATCTTAATTTGCCAGGTTTTATCATGTATGCCAAATCATTTGTAGCAGTAACAGCATCATAGTTGATGATCATATCCGTGAAAGAATGGAACAAATGACCCAATGCTGTTCAGTAATATTGAATAATTTGTAATCCCTTGGTCAAAACTGGATATCAGAACACTGCAAATGTGTCATGAAAAGCAAGACCCAAAGCACGTTTAAATCTGTCCACACGTTGATCTACATGTGGTTGAAGTTGGGAAGCAAGGATTTCGATGTTTATGACTTTGGATTTTGCCTGGATGTGAAATTATTTATATGTAAAATCCTTCTGTGTTGTTTATTTAATAATTCACATAACCTGGTGTCAGTCAGTCTTTAAACGGATTTATTATGGAACATATTCATTAAAATAATATCCAGTCTTATAACCATAAGAGTTAAACATAAAGTGAAAAGCTTGTTCATTACTTCCGAGTACACTAAAACACATTATGTTTATTATTAAGAATAAAATTGCACATTGCTCAAACAAATTTGACTACAAACATGTTTGTAGGGGTGCGAGATAAAACCCCCTCACTGAAGACACACTCACGTGCCATAAGAAATATAATCATTTGGATGCACACACCCAAGCCCAGCAGCAGCTAACCGTTAAATATGCCTCCAGTTATTGAAAGGTTAATTTGAATGTTTTTGCATGTTTACATTGCCACCAGTCATTGTAGAAAGACTTTCTTTAGTTGTGTTGTCTTTCAAAATGCCAGACCAAATAAAAGCAGACAGACTGTTTATTCTAAGGGATTAAATCGCTCAAACCGGCAAATTGACGTCCTTCCCCGCCAATAAATGAATCAATAGTTATAGTAAAAAAAAGAGCATTTTTGTAATTGTAAATAACATTCACAAGAGAAGCAGCGAATGGGCAAAGACACAAAACTTGCAACAACACTGGTTTGGCCCTTTAAGATAAGCCTGGTGTGCTGCACACTGCTCTCTGATCTCAAACTATTTTTGTCTTCATCTCTCCATGATGTGATGGGAATGTCTGTTTTGTTTAATGGGTGAACCATGTGCTGCCTGCAGGAGGTTACACTTCACCCACCCATACAAACACACACGTGCACACACACACACGAATATAAGGACAAGACAATCAATCTGCTGCTTATAACTCACTAACACCTCTATTTTATTAGCACATGGGATTTCAGGGTTCAGTATCATGTAACTTGTTAGTGATTTCTTCCATGCGTCTTTGCAAACAACTACTTTGATCCAGCTTGGTAAAAATTAAATTGCATAAAGACCCCGTAATAAGGCAACATCACTGCATCAAATACAGATTATTGGTTTGACAAAAACAATTCAGGGTGTCTGGATACATCATATATTTACAATGGATTAAATCGGTTGATCAATTAATTCGATTGTGTAACTGGGGGTAAAGTCAAAGCGAGTGCACTCAAAGTGCTGCCGATAGTCCTTTTTGCTCAGTGCAGCACAGTAAGAGTAGTAGGGCAAAGTTGAGCTTGGATGTCTGTCAACTGTGGGGAGACTTGTTGGACCCCTGCTACCTGCAGGGTGAGGGTCACGGGGGTAGCCACTCTAGCATTACTGCTAACAAGCTTATCTGTTGGTATGTTCGCCGGATGACGACCATGTGGGCCCATGTGGTTTTGAAGACGGTTTGTTTTCCTTCATGTGACAGATTTAAGAAGGAACTAAACATTAAAAATAAGAAGAAGTGAGCTGTTCCAACTTTTTATGTGATCTTTCTCGCTCTGAACAAAGCTGGAAATTTCCTGCTGGACAACATTAGGAATATGAATGAATATTATTATTATATGAAAAGATCTTTGAAATCATTTTTGTTAAATGTGCTTTGTTCATTCATCCTCTTCTACCTAATCTGGAGTTGGGTCGCAGTGGCAGCAAACATACTGTAGTCCAGACTTCATGCCTGGAAAACCTCCAAATGGAAGGTGGTCGCGAGGTGCCCAAATCACTTCAACTGGCTTCTTTTGACTTCCAGATCTCCAAACTCTGTAACATGACAAAATATGACAGCAATCACTCTCTTTTTGTGGCCATAGATGAGACTTGGAACCTAGACTGACTGATAAACTGTGGGCTTCCTCTTCACCACAGCGATTTGGTTCCATGTCCACCAGCCCTTCTGTCAGTCTCATGGTTCACTTCGTCCTCGCTCTGTGATCTTAAATTCCTTCACTTGGGCAAAATACCTCACTAGTAAATATAAAACTGTTCTGGAATTAAAATTCACGGTAGAAAGCATGACACCTTGTTGGCAGTCGGATGTGTGGGGTTTTTTTCTCACTGCTCCGAGTAGCTAGTAATAAAATTTAACTGACTGAGTGGCAGCACTCGATTTGATTTTTTCATAGAACCATATTCCACTTTTTGGGGTTTTCTAGCGTAGGAAGCTGTGCTATTAGTGATGTCAGAAGTTTTAGGGATATGGTAACACAAAATATTTGTATTTGTAACTCTTTGTTCTGTGTTCTTACAGTTAGTATCCCTGAAGTAAATCCCTCCGAGATTCTTACGGTAGTTTGTGGCTTTAAACTGTCGCAATGCTCGTTGTGATGTTTTTAAGTTTTGTTTTTTGAATTCACAGGGGATTGGTTGAATTAACTGTTGCACTATTCCTGGAGATTCCAGGAGAGACTGGTCTCTAATGCAGAGCTGGTGTGTAACACACATTTCTGTTAACAAATACAAATTTACGTCTTCAAATTGGCTTAAATTTTTACATGTAGATTTCAGGAGGAAAGATGTAGCGGGAATCAGATGAGGAAATACTGGTTTTCAAACCGTGTCCAGTTCAAACCACTGGGTGATGTCTGTGGGTTGTATTTTACAAAAGTGACTTTATGCCCCTAAGCCCCTTAATTTAGCTAGTGTGCTTTGCGTTGGCAAATTAATAAGGTCACATACATCCAGTGCACTTTTTTTATGGTAATTAGTATGTGGAGCTTGTATGAAGCAGTCTCTTGCCTCTTTGTCGCTTACATTTGTCTCTTCTAAACAACCTGGATATGGTTATTGCTCAAATTGTCAACAGGTTCTCATTGTAATTCCAGGACATGATAAAAGCATTACTGTAAAGTGAGATGCCGATTACATTATTTTTACAGGCTAATTTACATTTCTGCACTGAATTATATCGATCCAGTAAATGGTGCTTCTGTAAGCGGAAAACACAGAGTTAAAAATGAATTTAAAAAATTGGATGGAGAAAAATGTGTGTATGATTTTTAGTTAACCTCAAACCTCTAAAGGTAAGTGGGATAATTTGTTTGTACTCTGATATCAGCTAAACTTTGTGGTACTGGTAGTATTGGTTTTGGGTTTGACATTGACTTTTTATATTATAATTTAAACTGTTTTCCACCAAATTCTGACTCAACATTGTCATTTTAAATCATGATAAATCATATATTTACACTTAATGAAGGTCTTACTTATTCATCTCTTTTTTAATATTTGTGGGCTCCCCATTAAAATTCACTGTCCAGCCCATTCGTCATTTTCTGCAGGTGCCCAAGTTCTGCACAGGTTGAAAATATTTCAGAATGGGCTCAACAGTTTGCTTCATAAGACGCAACATGAGACAACGGAGGCAAGTAACAGAACAGGAGTCACTGGTGGGTTCATCTGTACACATGCATTACATCACCTGACACTTCATGTTTCCTGAACTACGTACTTTCTAAATCTTTCTAATGATTTCGTTTTTCTTCAAGTCGCAGTAATCAACTGGAATCATAGTCAAAATGTCATTAAAGCTAATTTATCTGGATAATTAGTGACAGAACTCTCACCGGGGGACAGAACGACTCACAGGAGAATGAGGAGAACGGAACACTTGAACTCAGGCCTGTCGCAGTTTTCTGCTGCTCCTCTGTGTGTGGAGGGGACAGGACAGAGAGAGGGGGAGTGTGTTCGGTGGACAGCCATTCATCCTGAGCTCAGGGAACGTTTCCAAATCTCCCCCCTGACATTCTTCTAGGCTCAAAGAAGCCCCAGGATAGAAGTGGCCCAAAACTGGCACAGACCGCCTCAGCGTTGCCAGGGACAGCCGCTCTGCCGAAGCATTGCAGGGGCCCGGCGCTGTTTTGTCTTCCGTTCTCACCTCACTTCCTGGTTTTGGAAAAGAGGGTTGAAAAATCAACCCCAGAAAGACCCCATACTACACTGTATGTCCACATGTAACCCTGCACATCAATGCTCCGTGTGCGACAGTTGTCTTCGCTGGCAGTCAATGGTAAGACCTGCTCTAAAGCCAAAATCCATCCAGTGTTGTCGACTTCTTAAAGATTACGCAAAGATTTATTACAAATAACTACAGTCCAGGCTGTCTCCCACAGTGCCACCAGCGTGTTGACATAAAGCCACAATATGCAATTTTTGGCACTTAAACTAGCTGCATGAGTTAAACTTGAAATCAATCCGCCCGGAGTGTCAAATACTGAAAGCACGTGGCACTTTATAGACATAAGTGGCCATTTACCATTTACATGTCCCGATTGGTCAGGAAAAGGACAAGCTTCACTACAAAACCATTTAGAAGTGAATATCTGTGCACAAAATATTATGAACCATATCTAAACTAAAAATACCAATTTAAAAAAAATTGCATACTGTGGCTTTAATTCTTCAGATCTACCTTTGTCCTCTAAATCCATCCCTTGTTTAAAAACAAATTTAAGTAAAATTTGCTTTTACTGGTTATTTCAAGCCACACAATATTTTTTAAAGAGGCCAGTTTTGGTTTGCAATACAACAACAACAGCAGTGAATAATTTGAGCATGTGGTTGTATTTCTTATAATATTCTGCAGAATCTAACCAAAGCTGCAATTTCCTGCCACAACAGGGTGACAACATGGAGTGTAATGTGGAAACGTTTATCTTTATCATATACGATCTGAATGAGTGTGGAAAGAAGAACCTGTTGTGTGAAGAGACAGAGTAATGTGAAGCTATTTAGTGGATAGATTTAAACAGCACATGAGGACACGACTACAAATGGGTGAACACACTCTATAGTGAGTAGGGGTGGACACAGCCATGGTGTCTAGCTTAAACCAAGTATGTGCAACTTTCAAAATATATATTTTTTTAATTTGATAATATAGGAATTACCTTTGCATACTTGAGTTTATTGTGGTCAGAAGAATCTTTAAAAGTACTCATACACCTCCCCAACCCAGAGCTGTTCGTGTTGTCACCGGTAAACAGTGAATGGCTTGCACCACAACCGCATGACTAACCCTAACCCGTCCCCAAACCCTAAAACCCAGTCTTGATCCCCACAAAGCCCTTTGAAGTAGTGTGTACAGACCAAAATGTCCTGGTCAAATCTGAACTGCTTTAAAATATGACACATGAAACTAGTGAAGGGCTCTTTTGCCTCTGTTTTATCTTCCTATTTTATATGTCCCAGGTGTGGAGACAATATTAATAAATACAAATAATATCATCAACAACAACTTAGAGTTTGTTCATCTATTACAAAGAATAGGAGTGCGTCATGTGTACTGAATCTCCAAGGGCACCAAGCCTGGAAACACGTATGGAGTTCTGTACATTTTGTACACAACACTGGAATATGCATCAGTCAGTCCCTCCAGGGTTTGAGCACATTTTATTTAAGGGAACTTAAAATGCCTTAAGCACAAGATCTGACATTAACAACTTTTACTGAGAACATGTTTTGCCTCTTCATAATCAGATAAAGCAAATAAAGCTATAATGTGCAAGTTCTGGAAGTCACAATATTACATTAGATATATTCATTTTCTTGCAGTAATTTCAAATAAGAATCTTAGTAATAATGTAAATATTGATGCAGAGTGTTCATAGGGTGTCGGAACCCAAGTTCAGGTTCATGTGGAGTTGGATCAAGGTTATATACAGTATGTATATACGTGTGTGCGTGTGTTTTAAATGTAACCTACAATAAGCACTTTGAGGTGACAGTGTGCAATTTACAGATCCAGTCGAAAATATCCAACATCGACTGCAAATTAGGTTTATTGGCAAAATTTTGAAATTCTCTTTTGTTTGCATCACTACTAATGTTAAATGTGATTCCTCTAGGCTGCTGTTTTCAGTTTATGCTTCATTCTGCTTCCTCCAGACATCCACAGGCCCAAAAATGTAGAATTTAGTTTCATCACTTCGCAGAACAGAATCACAGAACTTTGGTGTTCTGTGATTCATTCTTATATGATTTTGAGCGTGTTACAGCCGACCTGTGCTTTTGGGTCAGTACACGTCTTGGACTTCTGCAGTGGAAACCTTCAGTGTGCAAACTTACTTCCCCTGTGCAAAGTGAACCCTCAGTACCTGTTACTACCAAGTCTGGCTGCAGGTCTTTTGCTGTCATGCTACACTTTTTCTCCACCTGTCTCCTCAGAAACGTCTACTTTTCCTTTAAATTTGAACTTGTGAACTTGTGTCCCGATAAAACATTTAGTGTCTTAACTGTCTTTTTGTAGCATTTTCCTTTTTGACAGTTTTTCTAACTTATTTCTAACAAGCAATTAGACATTTCAGTCAACGATCCCTATTTCAGGTATTTGATGCAGTATATTGTATCTCAGGTACACCTGGTAGAACAAATTAAGTCCTTAATTTGGGTCTAAAAACTGTTGACTACACCTTAAGCTCCTGCAAAAATCCAATGTACAGTACAGCTGTCTTCTGTAAACTGGATTTGTTTGAGTTCGGCCCAAACCTCCTTACAGAACAGGTTCAGCTCAGGAATTCTGGTGCTGCATTAACTCTCAGCTGCAGGTCCTTCCACAGCATTTCTGAGGAATAAATTCAGGTCAGGTATTGCAATACACATACATGTGTATCCAATACACATACATTATTGTGTTTAGGTTCAGGGTTTTGCTGAAGTATCTACTTTCTGTTAAGCTCCAGTTCATGAATTGACATAGCAGCTTCACATTTTCCTGTAGAATTTGGACAGTCCATACTGGTGCAGAGGCAGCAAAGCAGGTCCAAATGATGATACTAATACAACCACATTTCAGAGAGGTTTTATGGCTTTAAATGTCATCCTTTTTACCCGATCTGCTTGATGACTGGTGGCGTCAGGGCCTCCCCTACCCTTACAGGGGCTCTAGGTACATTGTTACGATGGACATGAACATTGGATGGATGCACATGCCATTGCCCAAGCCTTTAAAGGGGCCCCTACAGTAGACCAAATATAATAAATGCCCTCTAGGGTGTCCACACATAGCGCCCTCTAACCCCACAATGTTAGCTGGTGCAGCACTACAACATCGAATCTGCAACACTTTTGTTCAATCCTCTCTACACTTATATGCCACTTTCTTTTTCTTTTGTTTCAGCTTTTACAGTGGCGTGGCTGGGATCTACCTGTTGGCTGTGGCCTTTTCTTTGGGGAGTTTGTGTGTTTCATCAGGTATTCCTACACTCCATGGACCACAGAATCAGGGGTTTCCTTGCCCAAGGACGTACATGTAACCAGGATTACATGTGCGTCCTTGGGCAAGGCACCCAACCTCAAGTTGCCATGCACCCAGTCTGGCAGCCACTGTCATTGGTGTGTAAGTGTGTGTGAATGAGAAGCAACATTGTAAAGTTGTTTTTTTTTTTTTTTTTGGCACCAATGGTGTATGTGGTGTGAATAAAATGCCACGTTATCTTCATCAGCCAATACAGTTGGGAGTAGCAAATGGGTGATGTTGTTTTTGATGCTTTTTAAAAACAGGTGTCTTTCTATTTGATTTATATTTCCATCTGTGTGTTAAAATACATCTATCATTAGACTGGGACCAGCCATTGCTGAATCAATTTAGAGACATGCATGTAAAAAACCTTATGCTCTGTGAGGTCTAAAAATATTCCATGAAGCCAAATATAAGGAGCTTGTTCTTTTTTTCGATCAGGGAGTGAGATGGCATCACGTTGCAGTGTTCAAGACAAAACTGTGTCAGTTAAAACACTTTTATCCCGAAGGAGATAACAGGTTGCACTCTGACAAAGCTGAGGTCCAGTCACCCCCAGCCTAATTTATATCAGGACTGCACTGTCTGTCCCAAGCTGATTGTAAAGGTCTGGTTTTAATAGAAGCCGACACATTCGTCTGAGGTCTTAGGAAATCAACCTTCTTCAAGTCATGGCCCATTGAAAAACTGATGCTCAAAACAAGATTAGATTATGATCATAAAGAACCACATTCTCACACACATTTGCAAGTGTCAAAATAATGCAACAACGAAAGCACGTACCTTTACACTCATGTTTTCTTCCTGTTATGGGATTTCCGTTACTTATTAATTCTGCACGGCCTGACCTCATTTCCAGCTTTCTTGATGTTTCATCACCATTTATTTTATAGTGAAATTTCTGTTGTAGTTATGCCATCTAGAGTTATGTCATCTAAAGTAACGATATGGTTGGAAAATATGTTTCTGAGATTTTTAGGTCTAAACACAATAACTTTTTTATTTTATCTGAGTTTAGAGGAAGGAAATTATACATCATCCAGTCCCTTATGTCTTTTAGACATGCTTGTTGTTTGATTAATTGATTTGTTTCATCAGGTTTCATAGATAGATATAACTGTGTGTCATCAGCGTAGCAATGGAAATTTTGTGTTTTCTAATAATGTTTCCAAGGGAAGACAAATATATGGTAAAAAGGGGTATTGGTCCTAACACAGAGCCTTGTGGAAGATTTAACCCAATTTAGTACAGTTCTTTTAATCCCAATTACATGCTCGAGTCTGTGTAATAATATTTTGTGGTCAAAAGTGTCAAATGCAGCAATAAGATCTAACAGAACCAGTATAGAGACTTGTCCATAATCTGGAAGAGAACAGAATTATGAGAAAATACTATTAAATTATCAGTTTAAGGGTGTGACTAAAACAATTTGTGGGTCCATTTACATTTTGAGAGAAACCAATTGAATCTAATAATGAAGTAAATGTTGTGTTGAGGGAGTTACTGTCAGCATCTACATGATTGTTAAAATCGCCCACTATGACGACTTTATCTGCAAAATAAATCAAATTGATGATCGCTTATCAAGTCATTTACTAACAGAGATTTAGACGAGAGAGATCTGATATTTAATAATCCACATTTGTTTTAGGTTTTTGTTCAGTAAGAGGAGTCGTCGTAACTTTTAAGTTATTATGATTAACTCCTTGTGATCGTTTATTATCAAACGTTTGGTAGACAATCAAGTAAAAACTTTGCCATATTTCAGTGTTGCCCACTCTGGCCCCAGATTACAGCATGTTTCAGGCTGCTGTCCATCAGCACTGTAATCCACTATTTAGTTGGTTCTGGAGCGCTTGGCTGGATGTCATATCAAATATATCATTTCATCAGTTCAGCCTGCTGCGTTTGTTACATCATTAATAAAGTCAATAAAACAAGAGATGAGATGTACCAGTGGTTCACGTATTGTAAACCCACTCTGTTTATTTGATGAAGTCTTGTCTTGACTATTCAAATGGACACAGATAGACCGACCTCCCAACTGTCCATCCATTTTTCCATCACTCGGGAGAGAATTATTCTGTCATCCACCACAGTTGTTCCAGCTGTTTTCTGTGCTCTTCCAGGCCTCGATGCTCCTGAGCTCAACAGAGTGCACGTTCTTGTTAGAATTCTACTAAACAGTTGATCAAGCCCCACACGGTTTGCTATTCAGGTAATGGGTTTGTGTTTTTTTTTGGCTCTCTTTTACCCTTTTACCTGTTTATTTGTAAATGAACTAGTGGGGGACAACACAGCTGACCATGGAGCAGCTGAGCAGCCATTTGTCCACATACTTGTTCTAGATACATTAGAAATTAGTTTGAATTCTTTTGGATAATGCAATATTTTGTCAAGCCTTTTAAATTGGAGCTGGCAGTTCAAACGTTGAACACATCTTCATTTCATTACAAAACCACTGAAATGAAACAACCAAGAACTATATACTATAATAATATAATGCTATAACTATAGAACTATGATAATAACAAATGACAAGGAATGGTTTGGTCTAACAGAATATTGACTGACAGGAATAACACATATATTCATTTCCTGCATTAGTAGCAGGTTATGTATCTAAGTGGCCTTGAATGAAACCCTGCACTCCAACCTGCTCCAACCACACATCTTCTTTCAAATGTTTTGTCTTCCACCCACTATGCATGTTAGATATATGAGAATGTGGAAAATAATTTCAACCTAATTTCTGACTAAGTGCAAGAAAGTCAAATGCACCATTTCACTCACAGTCCGGGTTTAAAAGTACCAAACACATTGACCCACAGACTGCCGTGCATCACGGTGTGACTGACTCATTCCCCTGTCATTACTGCTTGTTTATGCTGTGTGCAAACTGGCACTGGCTGCTTGGGCAAAGGGGGGTGGGGGTGGGGGGGTGGACTCTAGACTCTCTGCTCTCTGGGCGATGCTGGAGCTCCTGATGCTGAGCTGAGAGACTGTTGAGCAGAGCTGTATAGCAACAGGCAAGCAGCACAACAAAACGGCAGGTCCTCTGGGGACATTGTTACTGTAGACGTGTTGCACTTCTAGGATACACATGAAGCGGCTGAGGCAGTGCGCAATTTATTTGTCAGATAGCATAAAACATACTTTCAGTGCAATGCTCAGATAAAACAAACACTGGCATCACACAATGGATGACATTATATTATGTGAATGAGAATTATTACAGGATAGGTGAAGATGTAAACCTAAGGTAGAATTACATTTTTCACCATTTGTTCTTTGCCCTCAAGATAATATTTTCAGGTTTGTCTGTAACTGGAGGATGTTTGGAAACGCTCAGTCAATCATTTGCTCAGTGCACTCGGAGAGATAATCTGTCACACTGTTGCTCGGTGATAGAACAAAGTTAATTTGGGGTGTTGCCGATGTTATTATGATTAACTGTTGTGCATAACTGGCTCCAACTAAAGTGTAACTAAAGTTAAATAAAATATGCCCTAGGATTGAGCCTTGTGGAACTCCAAAGATGGGTCTGTAAACCTACTCAATATCACAATATTTTGTGAAGAAATACAAACATAAAGCAGGAGATATTCTCCAACACAATTACCAGCCTTCAAAACAGCCGAATTGAAGCAAGCGCTTTACATTTAGAACAGTAGGAGGGGAACTATATGCACGTTAACCACTTTTACCAACTTTTTAAAATTCAAAATGCTATTTGTATGGACTTTTCTGTAGAGGATCATTGTTGCTGCTTTTCCACAGATCGTAACCTCTATCCGTTTATGCATTAAGTTTTAGGGTTGCTAGTGTGTCTTGGTTTGTTCTGGCGCAACTCAGTGATTTTGTTTGGCCATTCTGGCCATTCCCGATCTCAGCCCTAGATACTGTTCGTGAGTCTGTTGATAGTTTTGGTAGTTCATGTTTTTGTTATAGCCTAAGTCTCTCTGCCTTTGGTTTTATGCTGTTATGTGAGTTCATATTGTTAAACCTTTTATAGTTTTGTTAGAGCTCAGGTGTCTCTGCTGAGTATTATTGGATCAGTAATACATGTGATAATTAATTAACTGTTTCAGTAGTTCATGTGTAAATAACCCTGTTGCACTCTCGGAGAGTCTCAGCTTCTGGGTCCTCTAGTTACAGTATCTAGTTACAGTAACCTTTACAGAATGAAATGTGTTTGCACCTTTTTTGTAAATTATTGCAAAAAGTAGGAATTTTAAATAAAATTATTCCACCTTTATGGATAGTTTAGTGTGTTTGTGGAGCTGTGCAGTTTGTACACTGCACTGCTTGTAGTACTGTTTACTCAAAATTATGTGATTATGGTGTTAAATCGTGTTCATTGTAATTGTGCGAATAACCTTCATTATTTGAACAATTACAATGAACACGATTTACCCTGCACCCTGGGTCAAACTCTTTTTAATTAAACTTTATTATACTTTTTTTTATTACTGCCTTATTATGAATAATTATGAGTTACCTGTCACTTTGATATAATTATAAAACGTCCACTTGTTCTCTGTGTTGTTGGACCACTAACTAAAACCCGCTCAGCTGACACAGAGCTGAACTGTGTGTTCGGGTAAGTTCATTCAGAAATCTGGGCCTATTGTTACATTAAACTTCTATCTCGACCCCCTGGTAGTAAATTAGTGGCTTGTGGAGGAGACTGGCACCGCACGGGGACACATTTCCACACACATTCTGGTGAGGGGAGGGCGTGTGATTGTGCGCAGCGGAGGAGGGGGGGGGTCAGTATCGTCAGCTCAGAGTGTGGAGGGAGGGCCCGTCTTGTGGCTTCCTGGCCCCCCGCACCGGACGGAGGTATTATAGATGCGCATCCGAGCAGCCGGCAGCGGGATTCACCGGACGGATGAAATGTGACGGGGGTTCGGGAGAGACTGGGACACAGTCTTCAAGGGTTTAACCATTAACCATCATTAACCATTAAACGGCAGCTGTGCAGAGCCGGCACCGCACATAAGGCGTGCGCACCGGCGTCCACGCCTCAGCCTGAGCCGGAGGACACATGCAGCAGCCGCTCGGAGTCCGGTGCTCGCACTGATCGGCTGGTCCGCTGCATCCGTCCGGACACTCAAAGGTAACTACCGCGGCAGAGCTTCTGTGTGTCTGATCCGTGTCTGATCCTGTCGGACGTTTCTAATGTAAAGAGAGGAACAGAGTAAGCGCCAGGCTGACACAGTCACTTTAGCCTCCGTCCGATGGAACGGGTCCCTGTAGGTGCAGCTGACTGACGAGGACGCATAACGGACCGCTACGGGCGCTCGGTCTCACTCGCGGTGACATGGGCGCTGGGACCGAGAGGCTGCTGCCCTGTTTCACTGAGCAGTAGAATAGAACAGGAGGGCTCGTCTATTCAGGCCCGACCAGGGGAGCGCTAATTTACGCCTTTGCCATGTTGAGTTCGGCTGGTGTTGGTCCTGACTACTAAACAGAGGATTGTTCCAGCGTGGGGAAGCCAAAGTCTGTGCGAATGTCGCAACATGCAGGCGCAGGGAAACGCGTAAAGCGCGTGAGAAAAAGACGGGAAGCAACGAGGTCTGCCTTCAAAATAAATGGCTTTTGTGTTGCCAGGTTCGACCTTTGGCCAAAGTGAGTTCACCCGTGATAGTGTAGACCTGTTGAATTGATATTAAAATTATAAATATGAGAAGGTTTTAAAACGTGCCTGAGAATAATTACGTTTCTCGGAAGGCAAAACGGAAATGTCGATATATATAATTGGGTGGTTCCAATCGCAGCATGTATGATTCTTCTATGGCAGGAATTTCAAGCGCTTCACGTCGGAACGTTTTTATGTTTTATTCACTGACACGAGCACGTCAGTGGCTTATCGTTACGTCACATGCTACAAAGCGTTAACTTACATGTTAACACATGGGCCAAGGGGAGACCCACAGTGCAACTTTCTGTATCTGTGGAAACTTCCTGTTTCTCTTCTCACCAGGGAACACTTTTACCATTTCATGTGTAATCATTTTCCAGAATCCGGAGTTCACGATGCGTGGGAAATGGTTTTTAATTATATACAATTATATAAACCACATATTTTAATTATATACATATATGTGTATCGGTTATTCTTTATTTGATTGAGTCGGTTTAACCACTTACTAAATGCGATCATAAATATAAATTTGAGCGTTTCATTTTCGACATAGTATTTTAGAAAATGTAACATTAAACACGTGTGACCAACTTCTACAGGAAACAGGAAGTCTTGCGTTGCCATGGAAACCGGTAGTCACACTCGGCTGCAAGTTGAACCCACTTCATAGCAAGTTTATAGCCTGTTTGTTGACATTTTGGAAAGTTGAGTCCACCGAATTTTTTATTGGCATTTCCCTTAACTTTGGACCTTTAGAAGTATAAAGAAACGTCACTGAACCTACTGTGATACTGAGGAAATTGCAAAAAATCTGATCATTCTAAGGCAGGTTCTGTAACGTTCTTATATTTTTTGAAATCCCCAGTTTATCATTACGAGAGCCATAACTCACATTTACGAAATAAGGTCTCCAACAGTTTTGCGTTTTGGTGAATGCAAATAACAGATCGCACCAGAGATTTTTGTAGTAAATTCCTGTATTTTTTTATACTTAGTTATTTATTTATAACTAAATATAAATAAACACATATTTATTATTGATAAGAAAGAACAATGTTGGAAGTTCGGTTTAATTGTTTTGCACACAGAGGAACTGAACACACAATTCTACAATATTGATTATTATTTTTAAATGAACTTTTTATGTCAGTAATATGATAGTGATATGTCTGATAGGCTGAAACTGACTGGAAATTACAAATGGGGAGTGTTTATTTTGAAAGTTCTGACAGGAAATGTCTCTCACTAAAATTTCAATGGACTCAGGTAATGGCAGAATATTTTTAGCCATGGGAAAATGTATTGCTGAATTAAACTGTATAAACTCACAGTTTCTCTACTATCTCCAGCCATATTTATGTCGATATTGTTATGTAGTATTAAAGGCCTTAGTTTTGGCCTTTAACACTATGAGTCGCAGTGCGTTTGTGGTACTTAAAGTAAACCTTAGTTATAGCAAATATTAGTTGTTAAGACTTTACAATATTTGTTTTTGCTGCTATAAATTAGCACTCTCACCTCAAATTATCTAAGATTGTTTTTTCTGATAAAAAAACGGCTCATGTTATGAATATACTATAATAATTTATCATATGGTGTGTGGAAGTGTAGAAAGGTATAAAGATAACATTTTGCTGTGTTGTACTGACTAAATTCAGGGTTTTTTAAATCATAATCATGTTTTATGTAAACAGCCTAGTTACTAATATTTAGGAATAAGACTGGAATGTGCTGGAAAATGTTTACATTTAAGAATGGTTAATCAGTGAATGTGTGTTTTTCCCCAGGTGTCTCCTCTGCTTGGGGAAGTATTTTTCTGCAGCCGGTAATTCAATCCTTATATGGCAGACCTTTAAATATCTCTCTTGAAAACCTCCCAGCAGCCACGTGGTGTAAGGTGAGACATTTCCAGCCCAGTACACTGACCAGTCTCACACAATCGGTGGACTGACAGCATGACCAATTTGTACTGCAATCTGGACACTTCAGATCTGTGATTTTGTTGCACTTTTAGCTTGTACTGAACTCTGAAGGACTGCTACAAGTGACTGGGGGGCATTTCTGTGGTGAGTCCCAGAGATTTTTGATTTGTCTTCTCTTTTAAACCAGTATGTCTTCTTTTTTTACTGGTCTACCCTGAGCACCTTGCAGTGAATGGAGAACATACTGGTCCTGCTCCCAAAGCACCGACAGGAACACGGGCTCTGCAGACGCAGGCTGCATGTGCCTTGCTGCAGATTTTTTCCTACAAAGCAGGTTTCTCCTGGTCTTTAATAGCGACCATCACTCCCTGTAAGGCTTTTTAATGGGATAAATCAATTGGACTGATCAGGTTGAAACCAGATCAGAGTCCTATTCCGACTTCCCAGAATCTGACAGGCCAAGCCTTTCTGACCATTTCTTGTCGGGCCAGCCGTCCTCCAAAGGCTTCCGCATGGTACTTTGGTCGAAAGAACAAGACAAACTCCCCGACATCGAGATGTCCTCCGGGGCCATTGAGACGAAGAAGGAGGGAGGCCCCCTGACCCCGGGCTTCCTCAACTCCAATTGCTCCGTCCACCCACTGATCCTCACCAAGGGACCTGAGGAGGTTAGCCCTGGGACCGGGGGTGACTTTGAGCTCACAGAAGTCACAGCTCTCACAGAGAGAGCCAATGAGACGGGGGAGAATGAGGAAAGGTCGGAGATTGTGGTGACAGTGGACTGCCGGCCGAATGCCAAAGGTCAACGGGAGGAGGATGCTCTACTAGAGAACGCAAGCCAGAGCAATGAAAGTGACAACACCAGCACTGATCGGAGCCCTGAACCACCAGCACCCCTAAAGGAGACTTCCTTCTCCATTGGCTTGCAGGTAGTGTTCCCCTTCCTGCTGGCCGGGTTCGGGACAGTGGCAGCTGGAATGGTTCTAGACATTGTCCAGGTGAGTGATCCTAACATATTCTATGACATACATTACAAGCGTATTTGTGAAACGTGCTAGGTTCTGTAAGAGCTGAAAATTTGTGAATCTGAACTCCACTTGGGTTAGGTTTGTTTCATTCCTTCTTGAAACAGTTCACCTTTGTTCATGTACAAACCGAAAGAACGTGGAAAAAAGCTAATGAAAGGTATGGTTTAAATATTTGGGTACTGCGATCAGTTAGTGAGGGACATCATCTTACGGACGCCAGTTTCACAAGTTCAAGTTCTCGATCAGACATTCATCTAATTATTTGAACTCTACTTCCTTTTCCTTACAACCACATAACTTTTCAAAACAAATATGAATTGCATATTATGTAAAACCTCAGTGAAGCTAATTAACAATTTTCTAGCTCCTGTCATAACGCGAGTGCTGAGTCAGACTGTGGGCTAGGTTTGCACCTGTAGATTTTGAATGAACTGGTTTAACAAGCCCTGATGCCTTTGGCATTGGTCTCCACTGTGCTGGTGGCTTATCTAGTGGCTTTCATGTAGGGATGGGTGCATGGGTGAGTTCTCACACACCCTTGGGTGTATATACAGTACATAACCTTATTCCAATCTACCGCCTTCCGTCCTGCGACATTGCAGTACTTCTAGATTCTGTTTGATCTACTGAACATCACACAACCATATATTTGAAATCTGACATACTTTTATATATTAGAAACAAAAATAGAAGGTGTTTGTTGTTGTGCACAGTGGAGCCGAAGAGTCGCTGGATTTGTTTTCAAGAAGCAAATTTAACTCACATTTATTCTCCTTTCTTTTCCTGTTGACTCACAGCAGTTGCTCTCTTGATCTGATTATATCTAACTGCAGTATACTAATGCAGGCCTAAGTCATGCTGACAGGTCATATATTCTTTTAAAGTCAGCTTGTGCTGCAGATAAAACTGGAGGGGTCAGGCTGCCAGGAGACCGGTCCAGGCACACTGTGTACACGCATACTGATGCCACCATGGTGGACCCCAGGAACTCGGCACAGCACAGAGGAGGGGGGCAAGCAACAGAATAATTGTATGTTCTTTGAGCACCTGAAATGGCATTGCGCTGCAGCTGAGCTAGAGTCGGCATGAAAACAAAGTACGGCTTGGTGTCAAAGCCTCCATTATCGTGTGGTTAGGTGTCCTCACTAGACCAGGAATGCAGAGGTTTGAGGTCAAAATTGTTTCAAGCTGCCCCAATTTAGACACCATGCTGCTGTGGTTGCTTCAATTTCCAAAACACTCAGTGCACCATTGTTTCAGAGGTGAGTCACTGAACGTACACATGGTACAGGCTCTAAGTTTCTCCATTAGTCAGCCATATTTGTCTTGCCTTGAGGACAAGTGCTTGCAGCGGGATGTGTTCAGTGAGTTTGGCTGAGCATCTAGCAGGCTGTCTCGCTGCCTAATTCCCCCCTCCATGACACCGTGAAACGCTAACTCAGCTAATCCCTCCCTGTCCTTGCAAGAAGGTAATTGTCTAACTCTCTCTCAGTCCGCCCCTCTCTGGTTTGGTCAGCTCCTTTGCTAAATGTTAGCTTGAGAGCTGTAACATGCTAAAGGCTTTATTTAATGTTTCTTCCCGGCCTGGGTTTAGGAGTTGCGGCTCGGACGACCTCTTCTTGAAAGTGTGACCTCCGTTAACTTTGGTCGATTTCATTATCTAAAACACACAGACTGAGAGCTTGTGGCCTCATTCCCACTAAACATTGGCGCAGAATGTCTATCCAGGCTGGTATAGATGAGTGAGACGTCTGCATAGTTCTACTCAGTGACTTGGCAGCAGAATGACCCAAAACTGTCAGTCTCTCAACACCAGGGCCAGAAACGTAAGACTGTGACTGGCTCATTTAGACTAAAGATTACACATGGTTTTTAAAAGTCATGTAGCGCTTGTTATTTGTGGACATGTTTGTGGCAAAGGCCAACAGGGTGATTTTGCAGTGAGTCACAAGACAAAGTGTGTGTTTTTGTCACCTAGAGTTCCACCAAGCTACAAACCGAGAATGCAAAAGAAGGTTACTACAGTATACAGTTATAATCATGGGTGTGCAGGTCTGCCTCAGAGTCTAGCCGTCTGTCCCCCGCTGTGGTCTCCGTAGACTGAAATACCAAAATAAAGCAAAAAAGTGGGACACAGCCTCAGACTCAAAAACACAGTCTAAAAATACAGGCAACAGTAAACAGGAAATCTTAGTCGACACAAAGGTTTAACACTAGCCAAGCCTCCACTGGCCACCAGACACCATTTTGGTCCAACCACATCCACTTGCCTAGTTTTCATACAGCAGCCACTGTGAAACCAGAGCGTGGGCTCAGACATCTTTCCAACTGCTGGCATCTGTCCCCGGCTGTGCTGGATGAGGTTGAATCAACTCACTCCTAAACGTATGCAAAACTGTCTCCTATTTCTTCCAGGGTTTGTCTCACTAATGCCACCAAAATATAAAACAATATAGTCTCAAACATACAGCGTGGAGTCTCATACACTTATTGACTGCCAGTGTACATAAAAAAGTGTGACAAAATAAATGAAAAGCCGATGTAAAGCGTCTTACTACAGTGTTGAGCCACCATGTGCCCCTAGAACAGCTTCAGTGCTTATTGGCACTGATTCTCCAAGTCTCTGGAAGTCCACTGGAGGCATGGATCACTGCACTTCGAAAAGATATCCCTCATTTGGTGTTTTGATGACGGTGTTGAGATGTGATAACTGCATATGTTTGCTGTAGCATATGATTCTCATTTCTATATTCATGAGATCCTTCAGTAATGCTCTGGGTTCTGGACTGATGAAGCCGATAAAAAATTTCAACTAATGTCTTCAAATTTTCTTTTGTTTGTCACCCACCTGTGCTGTAATTATTACATCCAGACAGTCATGAGCAGATCATAGGTATTAACACCCGACAATGTCCCTGACATCTACTTACTTGATATGTGAGCAATAGAGATTGAGGGGATTAGCGTGTTAGAATGCTTGTGTTGTTGCACCAAGCACTGGCCAATTTTTCACCATGTGTGCGATGCACTTCAGTTTGTGGTGTTATTACGTTTGATCTGTCCCAACCACAAATTTGTGAATGCAGAACCTATTTGTTTATCCATTTAAAGTCCAGTAGATCTTACCGCAACATCAATGTAGAATTTTGCAATTCAACTCCAGTAATTGTGGTCACAGCTATGCTAATTTTACTCTGCGTGCCACGTGCGTTTGCACATGAGGCTGGACCCTAACTTGGGCCCTACCATCTGAGCTGTAGCGCAAGGGAAAGGAAACAGACGGCACCTGGTGTAGTCTGTGTGACGCTGCTGGAGTTGCGTTGACATTACATGCCATCAGGTTCAGCTTTCCACTCAGTACAGCAAGTACAGTGATCACAAAGGAAACGAGAGGTCATGTTACTCAACCGGGCAACTTGACCCTTGTGGGGCTTGCATACCAGAACTCCTATAGGTCTGTACAGAGAGGTACTGGGGTTGTGGAGTGGAGTTCCTAGAACCGAGGAGGTTGTCACGAGGAGGGAGGGCTCTTTTGGCTCAGAGCCAGAGTTCCATGGAGACAACAACATATATCACCACAGGGGAGGAAAAGATGGAGATGGGGGGAGCGAGACAGAAGTAGAGAGAGGAAGAAAGCTTGAAAACATGCGACTGTGAAAGAAGAGGAGTGCTCACAGAGGTGCTCACAAGGCTGCTGGGTTGGCACAAGGCAGTGAGCCAAGCTGAGGGGCTGGCAGTTAGAAGGGAGCTGTGCTTGGCCTGATGACAGCAAGGGGTAGACAGAAGTACTTTAACCCACACTGCAGTTTCTGTGCCACACCTACTGATACAACACACATTGAACCATAGACGAGCTGCCTTATCAACCTTCCCTGTACATCTGGATACACAGAGGAAGCCACGCGGTGAATAAGGAATGCAAACTAGTGCGAGAATGTGGCCTACGAGTGTTTGTATGTAGCTTCAGCATCAGCTGGTCCTATTATTTTTCCTCCCCTTGTCTATTTTCTCCCTTCCTTCTCTTTTCTTTTCTGGGTTAGCCTTGGTGAATATTGATTCAGCTCTGGGCAGGCTCGACTGTAAGTGCTACGGGCCTGTGGGACTGGCTCCAAAGATAAGCACTTTTACAGCAGATAGATTGATGGCCTCAGCCTCAGCAGTAGCTTCGTTTGTGGCCACAGTAGGCCACAAACCTGCTATCACTGCATGAACGCTAATGAAGGCGCAGCAGAGAGAGGCACTTCATCACAGTAGCAAGCACCAGGGCTCACAAAAAAACATTTCTCGAGGACTGGCCAACATCCAGGAAGAAGGTTATCGAGGGTCAGGTCTAATAACACTGACAACAGATTTCATTAAAGGCCATCAGCTAGGTTCTAGACGCTGAGTGGACACGTTTTCTTGGGCGTGCTGAACTTTAATTTTGTGATTCTCCAAAGCAAGCATCCCGCCACCTGCCCAAGCTGCCCTTTCGATTTAGCTGGCCTGGCCAGCCTACTGGCTGACTTTGTTCGCCACAAGTCCTGGGCTTCATTTTAGATTTCTTGTTGATGTAGAGCCTGAGCAGTAAGGCCAAGATGGGAGAAATGTTACTGCACTGTATTCATTGTTTTTCCGACATGGGGTATGCTAATATCATTCATTCATTCAATTAGGCAATTTCAGGTTCCAAGGAGGGTCCAGTTGACACAATGGTCAATCCATGTGGAGGACAGAATAGTGATTGCTATTACCATTTAATGTTTTTGGTAACAATCAAGGCAAGTTGTACATCACTTTAGCATCCACCAAATGCACTGTTTTAAGTATTATTATCAGAACTGCTGCAATATGCATACCATGGTGATTACAGTAAGATATGAGGTCATACAGTCTCCCTAAATCATTTCAGCATAAAGTCCCTGTGACCTTGTTCTTGTTAAAGGCAGGGTTTGCTTGATACATAGCGAGACTGACTCTTTGATCCATTGTTCAGGTCTGAATCGATATTTAAAAACAGGTTCAGAGGGGTTAAACCATTCTGTTCTCGCCTCAGAATAAATCCAATGTTCAGCATGCGTGTTACAATGTACTGTGTCTCCATGAATGTCAAGTGTCCACTTGAAATATGATAGTGTGCTGTGTTGATGTTGCGTAAATAATAATACATGACGGTTGTTCCAGCACTGGACGGTGTTTACGGAGGTGTCGGAGGTGTTCATCCTGGTTCCGGCACTGCTGGGGCTCAAAGGCAACCTGGAGATGACGCTAGCATCCAGACTTTCCACTGCGGTAAGAAACTGACTTATGTTTTATTCTATTAATGTCTAAAAACAAGGAATTGTATGTCTCTAGTGTCGATTTTATGATTTATTTCCTTTATAGAAGTAAATCAGTCAGTTGTGCTTCTGCTTCAAAAGGCCCCTAATCTGTGTCATTGTTTTACAACCTCATCTGATTGTTTGTGGAGTCAGAGGTCATATTGCCTAACGTGACCTAGATTTCAACTGATAGTGAAATTCATTAGGTGTCATGCTTTCATCATACTTCATTGTTTATTGTTTTTTTGGGGTTTTTTTGCATTTTCATGGACCCTGCCTAGCCTGTTTGCCTGACCACACACCACTATGTTTAGGCTGAACTAAAATGTGAAAGTATTTTGTCTAAAAATGTTCACATCAAACCCCTGAGTACTGACAAATAATCAAATAATGTATATATATATATACCATATATTTCCTTAAACTAGTAAAAAAATGCTTGTTAATTTAAATCCAAGGAGCATAGTGTTGTTATTTGTTACATTTTAAGTAAATTTTGTTACATTTAAGGCTGGAATAAAAGAAGCTGAAAACGGAAGCAATCAGAGTTCTGAGGAGTCAGGTGGAGGAGGCTGCAGTTGGCACAGAAAGGCGCATACTAAACACTGCAGGTTTTAATGCCACAATTTCAAGCTCTGTACTACTACTGACCCGAAAACACGAGACAATTTGACTCCAATATGCTCAGCCTACTAAAAAGCCACTGAGGTTTTGGGATTCTGTTCTGTAAAGCAAAAATTTGAACTTTTGGGGCCAGTCAGTTCTCGAGTCGGTATACTGTAATGTTGTGCTCAGTAGTTTATATTTGATTTAAAAGTATTTATTATTCTTAGGTTGAAAATTCAGATTTTACTTGAGGTTTGGGAAGTTCCCCTGTGTTTCCCTAACAGTGATTTGCCCCTTTGTAAGTGGTTGGTGTTCATCATGTGTATAAAATATATCAAATAAATATATTTTTTTTGATAAAAGACATCATTGTAACCTTACAATACATTTCGCATTTTATGCTCATTTCACATGGAACTTTTTGAAATATTTTGTTGACAAGTAGAAATATTAATGTTGTTGTTTGGTCCAAACCATTAGATAATCTGCATAGTTTTTACTTCAGCACAGTTAGGATTCTTATATCAAAAAGTAGGTCTGGAGCTTGTCCTGAGTCATTGCTGGCTGGCCCCAGCGGGACCACAGTTCTTTCTACGTCACCACTAATTATGAGAAGATTAAGAGCATTAGGAGAATTTCCTAATGTGCTTATTACTGAAAAAAAATTAATCCGTAGTACTGGCTAGCTGTTTCCTTCTTGATTTTTTTTTCTTTGTCTGATTGATTCTATTATACCTATTTGAATAAACATATTTAGTGGGATTCAGCAAAGACCTGCAAAAATGCTGACTACTAATCATGTACATTCAACAGCTACAAAAGCTTGCTTTGTCCACCTTATATGTGTCATAAACATTTCACCGTATACATTTACCGTACATACTTTTGGATTCCAACCTTGCAAACAACAGATTTGCTCCATAACTAACCAGTTGCAAAACAATCGGGTTATCAGATTTTCAGAACAGCTGAAAAATGTTCTGATGCCTTTGAATCTTTATATTCAGCCTCTAATGCATCTTATCCCATCCATGACTCACAATATTCACCATGCTCCATCTCTGTGATGATCCAAACACCACTAATCCAGCCGCCCACACACTGAAAACTGAGAACTTGGCATCATCGCATAGCATATCACATAACAGCAGGCAACCCTTTTGTCAGTTTCTCAGCTTCATCTATGTAACGACCTTTTTTCACTCAAAGTCATTTCTATAAGTTGCAACAGTTTCTTAATTTATGAACTTAAGTCTCTGGTTTGAGTCATTTACTGCACATATGACTACAGGTCATTCCTCCGCACACATGTTCAGCTTCGTCTTATCTGAGCCTTAAATCGTCTTATCAGTGTGTGCTGCAGTTCACTCCCTTTAAAACGTACAGCGTGGTTTTTTCGCAGGAACCATCTTTGCATACATTTACCGTACATGTTGCCAGTGGGCGAGCAGCACATTTAGCATGGTGGTAACGTTGTGTGGTTGTAATGCCGCACAGTATATCTGACAGGAACACATGTTCCGATGACGTACTGTTACGTCAGTAAGACTTGTGGGCTGTTCCTGACATGGTGCCACGAACATGCGTCAAGTGGAGACGGTGTTAGATGGCAAGTAATCTGAGAGGGAAAGAAAAGCCACAGACACACATTTACAAAACACCTTTGCAGTCATTCAATAAACTTTATATGTTGAATTTAAATATAAAACATATTTGTTCAGTGTATGAAATGCTTTATGTACTCTGACATAATATATCTGGAAAGAAAAACTATAGGTTTTCATTCCAAACAGTCAAAGATTAATTGGCCAGTCAGACTAATAATGAAGTAATTATTCCAGTTTATTACAACGTGGATGTTGTGTCTTTTAAATAGTCATAATGAGCTCATGCTACATGTGTCACTTTATTTCAGCTTCGACTCACTGTATATGTTTTGCTGTGCTCGCTCATATGACGTTGTCCCCATTAGACACTGGGCTCCCTGTAGCGATGTTGTTGTATTCCCACATCTCAGTAATGTTCTCTCAGCAGAAAAACACAGTGACTAGAACTGCAAAAGTAAGACATGGACATGTATTTATACTGTAAGTAAACCGGTGTATGAGGTGGATGTTCTCACACACAGACTTGTACATGTTTTCATGTGTCCAGATGTTTCCCGTCCCGTCTGCATATGTAAATGTTAGGGAACAGTGAGAAAAAGGAGATCCTCTGTTTGTAGCCTCTCACTGTGGATGAGAATTAGGATCATTGCTCTGGACACACAGTAGCCCACTGTAGCGACGGCCACTTGACGCTTGAGACCATCTGTGTGTGTGTGTGTGTGTGTGTGTGTGTGTGTGTGTGTGTGTGTGTGTGCGAAAGACAGAGATGAGATAAGTGGAGTCTGCCGCAGGATGGGGGGAATCAGATCAGAGTGTCTTTGTCCAGAGAACTGACATCTTTTGTTCTGATGGGACCAAGAGGCAACAGCATGTACACACACATAATATGTCCACCTCATGTGTTCTTATGTCTCTTTCAGGCCAATATTGGTCAGATGGACACAGCCAAGGACATGTGGAAGATGATCATGGGCAACTTGGCGCTCATCCAGGTGATTAAGACACAGCTACTGTACGGAGGATGAGGGCTTGAGCTCCAGTGTGACGGAGCATCTCTGACCACATGCACTTAACAAATCAGGTTACTGGAAAAAATCGAGTTAAGAAATCAGATAAAGAGTCGTACGATATAATTCAAAGGTCAGATTGCTGTAAATCTGTTTCCTCGAAGTTAGTCATTAATTGATTAATAGTCATTTATCACGCACATGCACAGAAAACCTAATTCTTTAACCTGATAAAGCTCCTTTCTCAAAAATCATGGAACCTGGGAGTAATCCAGTTTCATAAGCGCACTGTGTGTACAGCAAAACACAGGGCACAACAAGAGCCCCTGTACACTGTGTGATGGCCTGTGAGCTCTGATGACAAAGGGAAACACAATATGGATGAATGTGCATTTTGAAAGTGCTTGCACACTTATCATCAGGTGTTTCTTTTTATTGATGTGATGTCCCTTTGTGACATGTCAGCGTCAACAAATATTGGAACTTGTAACCTGAGGCAAAATGAGGCACATGGTGCAAAGCTTTTTTATTCTTTGTCCTTTTATTCATAGCTATGTGTAAATCCTCTGTGTGAACAATTTTTTGAACAAATATGAACAATTAGAAAATGAGGAGTATTTCTGTTTATCTTGTTTTAGTAGCTGGTGAATGGCTTTGAAATTCTAAGGCGTTTTGTGTGGTACCTGATGTGTACTGTTCATGTACGAGAAATCTACTGTATGTCTGATTTTAAAGGCTGATAACATATAACAAGGTAATTTAACATACTGTATGTCTGATTTTAGTCAGTGAACCCTTTTTATGTACGTGTGTGTGTGTTCAGGTCCAGGCCACAGTGGTGGGGTTCCTGGCCTCCATTGCTGCTGTGATTTTCGGCTGGATCCCTGAGGGACACTTCAGGCTGGGCCACGCGGTGCTGCTGTGTGCCTCCAGTGTGGCCACTGCCTTCATCGCCTCTCTGCTGCTAGGTACGGCCACCATAAAGGAAGTGACAAATACAGGAAGTGTATACAGTGAATGGTCAGAGGGTTGGAGACAAGTAGGTGTGATATGTGTCTAATTATCTATACTTGCTCCTGGTGATATTGTTCAAGTATTTATTTTCCGTGGGTATTCACTTTTTATGACAACGGATCATTAAAGCTTTCACAAGCAGCTTTGAGCAGCTCCAACCCTTTCCTGTGGTATTTTCCCCTTCACTTTATCTGTTGACAGGTGTGAAATATGAGACTTCTTACTAAGCACGTTTAAAGGCACAAACATGATTCTGTTTGTGGTTTTAAGCTTTCAATCTGATATTGGTATTAGTTGAAAAAAGAAATCAACAATTTACCCCTGAAGCAAACATAAGTGTGTGTGTACCATTATTCCAATAGTTACAAACTTCGCCAAAACATTAGGAGCCATCCTGTTAACACTGTGACAGTCTCTATGAAATATCCCACAGTAGCAGTCCATCCAGTAAAAGTGTGAAGTTCAAATTTTGACCTGATCTTAGCATGAAAAATTCTAAATGGTTTTATCGTGATAGATTATTTTAGTAAAAGTGCTTTTTGAACTGTGCTAGCTGGTTGTCAACTGATATGCCCTTTACAAGACAATTGTCTGCCCAATTAAAATTGTCAAAGTTCTGCCCGATTAATCGTTCAAACACTAGTTGTGGCCACGAAAGGAACCTGTTACAGTGACGATATCACAGTGAAAATTTTGGGTTTTTTCTCTGTGAGATATAGACTTTTTAAACACGTGGCTCGCCGAGTTCTCACTTGATGTTTTTAACCCAACCTCCAGGTTTTGTTTTTGCCAGCTGCAACTTTCCTGGTGGAAAACAAATGAATACCAATCCAGTCTTCTGGACAAAAGCTCCACATAACTGTGGTCACGCCCGTAAAGACAACATTTTTACTGCGTTGTTTTGCTCCTCACTTTAGTTTAAAGTGACCCGTCAATAAGACCCCTGATGATATGAGGCTTCGCTGTAGAACATCACATGACTTGTAGTGTGTGTGTGTGCATGTGTGTGTGTGCGAGCGCCCTTGTATGTCTTTATCTTTACACACTGACCCCTGTGACCTGAATATTTCACAGGGATCATCATGATCGGTGTGATTGTGGCGTCCAGAAAAGTTGGAATCAACCCTGACAACGTAGCCACACCTATTGCTGCTAGCCTGGGGGACCTGATCACCCTGTCCCTGCTGGCAGGCATCTCAACAGGACTGTACAAGGAGCTAGGTAAAGCTGACGCACACATGTCTCATTTTGTGTTCACTCGGCCGTGCATAGTGTTCACACAAATGCTGGACTTTTTCTATATTTTACACATAAATTCCATTCATACAAACGAATCTGTGTGAAGATTTTGCCTTATTTCTTCCTGTCAGGAAGAAACAATGTGTCACAGTCTTAAGCATGCCTCTAATGAGTTCCTACTCATTTCCACAGAGCCAATATTTCCGTGATATCATCAGAGTTGCTGTATTTGTGATGCAACTTCAAAAGCCTCCACTTCCTTTGAAGATGTTATCATAAAAGGGAGCAGCATGTGTAGAAATGTGTGGAACTCTATGTCTAGCTGCGCGTGGTAAACACTGATGAAAGCCGCCCCCCCACCTAACGAGAAGCTCCACAGCTGCGTGGCTATATTGTCAGCTCTATGATAAAATGTACACCACCGGGCCGCCCGGCTTCCACAAGCTGCCCATGTTTCCACCGGTTCCACATCGCAGAAACAAATTGCCAGACAGTGACACACACACACAACAGTCTCAGTCGCTTTAAATGCCACAGTCAGATACTATATTGAGCTTATTTGGGTTATTTTGCCTTTAACGTACAAAAACACAGCTGGTGTCTGGGTCTTGACTGTGAGTTGTCTGTCTGCTTCAGTGTTGTGCAACTGATGGCTTGTGGTTTCCTATGGGTCAGTGTAGAGCGAACAGCGCCTCCTAGTGGTTTGAACAGGCAGTTACTGTCACTCTAAAACTGGATTCTTACAGTTAAGTTTGAATTGGTTTTTACTAGGTGGTTTAAGTTTGGACTTAAGTCGCAAGGAGTCACCTATCTATCTTTAAAGTGAAATTAAATGTGTTGTTAATGTTTTGTATTAAATAGTCATGTGACTACAGCAACAGCAAATTAGAATGATTTAAACTGAAATTAGGCTCACACTCAGCTTCAGTCAGTCATTTTGCAGGAGATCTACCACTTTGCATTGATACAGAGAAAAGCCACAGGTGTCATGGTAGAGACAAACAGTTAGTCCTGACTAATATTTTGTTTTGTTGCTGCCGATTCTACTTGGCAGATTTGGCATATGTTGATGAAAAAAATTCCAATTTTAATTCAAAGAGAAAATCCACCAAACAATCTGTATAAAGGTGTGAGGAAGTACTACACTACAATTTTTGACCAAACATTGGCGTAAAGTGAGCTGTGAGCAATGAAGTCTAACAGACACTAAAGCCACTTGAGTTAGTGTCAGTAGATGTCAGCTGTTGACTACAATTTGGAAAATAAAAAACAGCCTCAAACCACTGCCAAACTGCTAAAAGAACACAAGCGGGATGTTGGACTGTCTGAGCTCTAGAAAAATCTCGAGAAATTCGACCTCAAAATCCAAGATGACTGTTCTTTGCATCAACAATGTGGAAAATTTTTTGTATCGTTTCTGTTTAATTTGTGCCTCACTGAAACAGTCTTACACATGGTACTGCCCAACCTCTACATGTGGACATGTTACTGTAATATTTGTATGCACCAAATGCGACGTAGTGTGGTAATGGCTCGTATTAGAATGGTAACCTGGCTGGTATATGGAAATGTGGTCAACTCAGGTGTGAACGCACCACACTGAATCAAAAGTTGTAAACGTTGAGTTATAGGTGTTAATGATGTAGCCAGTGAGGACTAGAAGGAAAAGTTATCCACCTTCTTTTCTTCCCGCACAGAATTCAATGACTATGCCAACCCGCTGGTGTGTGCGGTGTTTGTGGCCATGTGCCCCCTGTGGGTGCTGATAGCCAGGAAGATCCCATCCACCAGAGAAGTCCTCTACTCCGGCTGGGAGCCGGTCATTATTGCCATGGCCATCAGCAGGTAAAGAATGCAGGAATCTTTAACTTTATATTGACTTGTACTTTGCAAAGTGTATGTGCCAATTTCTGATGCACGTGTGTAATGGATGTGACAGTTTTTTCTATGTCATAACAAAATTTTTTCTCTTCCTTCAGTGTTGGTGGTCTGATCCTTGACAAGACTGTCACCAACCCAAACTTTGCTGGCATGGCTGTGTTCACCCCGGTCATTAACGGTGAGGAAGACAATTATAGTTAAATGTAAATTTTTCTCTCTTTGGTTAGTTGCTGGGCGCAGCGGCAGAGAATATGTTATATAGACAAAAGCAAGCTAGTGGCATGAATTGCAATTTTCAATATTCCAGTCTGGAGGAGGTTGATATGGATGTTCCAACCAGTCATCTGTTAAAATGTTATTTAAAGAGTTTGTTGATGGCCCCGCATCAATCTGTTTTCATATCTGTGCAGAGACGGGTGCCAGACTGAGCATTTGTGTGTGCTAAGTGATTATCTTTTTTTAGTGAAAAGCCTCCATATTGCCACATTGAGTTCTAAAAAAGGAAGAAAAACACAAGTGAAAGTCCTGTTTTTATCCAAGGGTCATCACACCAATGCTGAATATGTTACACTCTCTTTCCATGGCTTTACCCTGTGTGTGTGTGTGTGTGCGTGTGTGTGTCAGGTGTGGGAGGTAACCTGGTCGCAGTGCAGGCCAGCCGAATCTCCACCTATCTGCACATGAACGGTCTACCCATGGGGGATCCGAACCCTGCCCCCAGGAAGTGCCCCACACCCTGCACCTCCTTCTTCGGCTCCAGTGAGTCAACAGACGGCTGTGGAATGTTCCACTATTTTTCTACTTGTGTTTCCTCTTAAAGCAGATCTTTCCGTCATTGCTTGTCACTGTGGATATTCCAATTGACACTTTTTTGTAAAAAATATTTAGCTGGTTCAAACTTTGCTCCTCTCTCCCCGTTCCAGCTGTGAATTCTCGTTCGGCCCGCGTGCTCTTCCTCCTGGTCGCCCCGGGTCACCTTGTCTTCCTCTACACCATCAACTCACTTAGGGGTGGGCACACCACTCTGACACCCATATTCATCAGCTTCTACTTGACTGCGGCACTACTCCAGGTACACACACACAAACACACACTTGCTCTCTCCCTCTCTCTTTGCTCTTTTTTGGATCTAGAAGAGAGCAATATTTATTAAAAACTCAACGATGTTGCTAGATCAAAACCAGATGTGCAGTGTGTCACAGTCTGTGAACTGCCAAACTCATAGATACATAATTTCTTTACAATTATTAACGTCATTTGAGCCGCATGAGAAATAGAAGTGAAAGCTGTGATTATTTTTTGGCACTCACATTTAGACATTAACAAATTTACTTCAGTAATTTAATTTACTGAAAGAACTACTATTTTGTAAGTACTTTTAATGTATAGCAATCTTCATACTCATCCAATGAGTAATTTCAAATCCAAAATTTCAAATATCTGCCATATTCACCATCTCACCAACGTCCAGCAGCTTAATCCCTCTGGTTTTTGTTTGCTTGTGGCTGAATTACTAACATACTGAACATAACTATTAAAGCACAATTAAACTGTATATATATGTATATTCTCTTGAACCTATGTCCATGTTTTTTCACAATGCAGTTATGCTCCTGGCTTGTAAAAGTCCAAAGTCAATAAGCAGCAACTGCTACAGTGTTGCAAATAATTAACAAATAATATTCATACAATTAATCCAGGTCATATGCTTTTTACCCCTTGCCTCCGGTACATTTATTCTCTGCGCCTTGTGTTTTCTGTTGAAAGTGATAACAATGAGTCATAAAATAACCATGACCTTTAACAGTAATGTGGTCTTTAGTTTTTGAGCATGGAGGTACACAAAGTTTAACGGATAAAATGTTTTAGCCGTATATATCTTTCATTATTTTAGTTTTTAGTGCCATATTCCTCGTATAATGTAAATAGATTACAAACTATTTATAGAAAACTTGGCACTTTGGGTAAAATGGAAATAACAAAACACTGGAAGCATTTGTACATCATACAAACTTTGTTTTTCATTGTAAATACTACAAAGACAAAATCCAATATTGCTTTTTGCATTACCACGGATACAATTTGATGCCAGGAACATGTTTCAAAAAAGGTTGGAAACTGTTTGAATGGGGGAAAAAGCACTGACCTTCATCCATGGAACATGGAACAACTAATGACGCAGCAGGTCACTATCATGGTTGGGTATAAAAAGTCCATCTCAAAGAAGTTGAGTCTCTCAGTAGGTCAGATTCAACACTCTAAAAAAATGCATGTTTAATGCCTTGAGAATAAAATTTCTTAAAGTACAATTGTGAAGAATTTGGACATTTTATCATATGCTGTTCAGAATATTGACAGTCTGGAGAAGTGCCTAAACTCAATATGAATGGTTGTGATCTGGTTCATAGGCAGCACTGTATTAAAAAATAGGTAATTCTCAATTCAAATTCACTGCATTAACAAATGTAAGTTCAAACTCTAGCATGCAAAGAAACAACAATATATAAATGAGATCCAGAAACACTGCTGCCTTCTCTGAGCATTAGCTTATTTAAAATGGACTGACGTGAAGTGGAAAACTGTATTGTGACCCGACAAGTGAAAATCTGAAAATCTTTTTGGAAACCATGCACCCTGACAGTTTAAAAGTCAGCATCTGTTATGGTGTGGGTGGATTAGTGGACACAGCATGGAACTTTTTTTAAATCAATTCAATTCAACTTTATTTATATGGCGCCAATTCACAACAAAGTCATCTTTACATAATAAAGTCCAGATTATACAGACATTTACAGAAAACCCAACAAATCCCCCTTGAGCAGCTATAGGCAAAAGTGGAGAGGAAAAACTCCCTTTAACAGAAGAAACCTCCAGCAGAACCAGGCCCAGGGTGGGAGGACATCTGCCTTGACCGGTTGGGCTGAGTGGAAAACATTGGGCTGGTTGGTAGGTTGGTAGGACCAGTAGCTGCACACTGGAAGACAGCTCCAAAGCTGGGGACACCTGAAGACAGGGACAGAGAGAGGGAGACAGAGAGGGAGAAAGATGACTACAGGACAAAGAAGACACAGAGTTCATGTCATACAGTGGGGACATATAAATGTGGGCTGAGAGGAGGAAAGTGTATCAGTGGTTGGTCCCCCAGTAGTCCAAACCTATAGCAGCAGGACTAGAACTAACTATAAGCTTTATCAAAGAGGAAGGTTTTGAGCCTAGTCTTAAAAGTAGAGAGGATGTCTGCTTCCCAAATCTGGACTGGGAGCTGGTTCCACAGGAGAGGAGCTTGATAGTTAAAGGCTCTGCCTCCCATTCTGAGAACCGCAAATAGGGCTGGATTTTGAGACCAAAGAGGTCTGTTAAGATGATCTGGTACTAGGAGATCTTTTAGCTATGATGGAGCTCGACCGTTTAGAGCTTTATAGGTAAGAAGAAGAGTTTTAAATTCTATTCTACATTTAATGGGAAGACAATAGAGAGAAGCTAATGAAGGTGAAATATGATCTCTCTTACCAATCCCAGCCAGCAATCTTGCTGCAGCATTTTGGATTAATTGGAGGCTTTTTAGAGAGTTACTGGGGCAGCCTGAAAGTAGAGAATTACAGTAGTCCAATCTAGAAGTAACAAATGCATAATTTTGGCAATGTTACGTAGGTGGAAGAAGGCTGTTCCAGAGATTCGTTTTATGTGTGAGGTAAATGACAAATCCTGGTCAAAAATGATTCCGAGATTCCTTGCAGTACTACTGGGGGCAAGAGTTATGTCATCTAAAGTAACGATATGGTTAGAAAACATGTTTCTGAGGTTTTTAGGCCCAAACACAATAACTTCAGTTTTATCTGAGTTTAGAAGAAGGAAATTATACATCTATTATACGTCTACATCTTTTACAAATCCTTGTACTTTGATTAATTCATAGAGATATATGTAGAGTAAAAAGTATTGGTCCTAGCACAGAGCCTCGTGGAACTCCACAACAAACTTTTGTGTATGGAAGATTCATACTTAACATGAACAAATCACAATCTATCTGACAGATAAGATTTAAACCAATTTAGTGCAGTTCCTTTAATTCCAATTACATGTTCTAGTCTCTGTAATAATATTCTAGTAGTTATCAATGGTGTCAAATGCAGCACTAAGATCTAGCAGAACTAGTATAAAGTCCGTTATCTGAAGCCAGAAGAAGATGGTTGGTGACTTTAATCAGTGCAGTTTCTGTGCTATGATGAACTCTAAATCCTGACTGAAATTCTTCAAACAAGTCGTTTCTGCGCAGGTGGTTTTCAAGTATTTTAGAAATAAAGGGGAGATTGGATATTGGTCTGTAATTGGCTAAGACACCTGGATCCAGACAAGGTTTTTTAAGTAGAGGTTTGATTACAGCTACCTTATAGGCCTTTGGTACATATCCTGTTTGTAAAGATAGATTAATGATATCTAATATGAACATATCTAATAAGGGTAGAGCATCTTTAAGCAGTCTAACTGGAATATGGTCTAGCAAACATTTTGTTGGTTTTGATGACGTAATAGTTGAAGTTGGACATAAGGCTCCATTAAGTGTTTTTCAGAAAGGAAACATGGTCAGAAACACAATACCAAACCACATTCTGCACGTACTTCACCATGGCTCAGTAGTAAAACAATTTTTGTGCTAAGCTGACCTTTCTGCAATCCAGACCTGTCAGCCCCTGGAGACATTTGGTCCATTACGAAGTGAATAATAGAACAAAGGAGACTTTGAATTGTTGAGCAGCTAAAGTCCAGCACCAGTGAAGAATGATAAGGGTAGTTAATAGAAGAGGTAATGGCAAACAAAACAACATGTTCCTCTTCCATCATTTTTTAAAAATGTTTTGCTGCTATCCAGTTCAATATCATCAGCTTTTTCATTGTTCTAATTAAGTATGTGGTATATGGAAGTAAATAAGTATGGTGGTATCTATCTGTCTATTTGTGTTATAGTCAACAAATCCCATAAGCGAACCAAAACCAGCGTGATGAATTGCATCTACTGTCTGTAACATCTGTGGATCCAAAATCCTGTGTAACTTTTTTCTCTGCCATAGAACTCCACTGCTGTTCGAAAACGATTAGATATTCATCAGTGAGCCACAGCGTTACACTGGATGACAAAGTTTCTTTATCAAAACAACTATATGCACTGAACTGCTCCATTGATATATAACCACATCACTTTTACATACAGTTACTAAGTATGCTCAAACAGTAAAGATATTTTATATTGTAAACCATTAATATTTCTGTCTTTACAGTTTCAACTTATATAAAATTACCATTATTAAATGGGGCACTGTCTATCTGGGCCATGAGTGTAGCATCTGCATCAGACTCTGAACAAGACATTGTAAAACTGAATTTTAGTTAAAACTCTGGAGTGTAGTACAACAAGCTAGAGAAGCCATGAACAGAACCGTGTGTCAGAGGCCGAGCAGGCTCAGTGGATTCTACCTGAACTATGTAGACTGAATGTGATGGCCATTGTGAAGCATGTCATCCAGTGCAGCGTATCTAATGTGACAAATGTGTTTCTAATATTTTTTGGACATAAATGGGAATAATGCTTCTTTTAGGTTTTGGATTCATAGAGTTGACACTAGGTAGATGTAGCCTCATTTTTCTAAAATGGTACGTGGTGCTATGAACGTAAGGTTGCTTTAAATTCTGTTTCATCTTTCATTTGCAAGACTGTAAAATTGTCTGTTCTCAACATTGCATGTTCTGCATCTCTTTGTCTTTCTGAAAGACGTAAAGAATCAGGCATCGTAACTTCCCTTCGTCTTTGTTCAGGTGATGATCCTTCTTTACCTGGCAGACTGGATGGTTCACTGGATGTGGGGCCGTGGAATGGATCCCGACAACTTCTCCATCCCCTACCTGACTGCTCTGGGTGACCTGCTCGGGACCGGCTTCCTTGCCCTTTGCTTCCACATGCGATGGTTTATCGGGGACAGAGACACTAACGTGGGCAACTGAACACACGCACAGACACGCTCATTAAAAACCTGAGGGGATAAAAAAATCACTTTATATACTGTAGACTTGCACACACGGACAGTGCCAAACTCCACCTGTATGCTTGTTCATTATCTGAAACCGAACTGCAGCTACAATAAAAGGGCTCATTTTCCCGTAGGGTTCTGATTGATGCTATAGTGAACTTGTAGCATTTCAGCTTCAGGTTGTCAGGACACTGACAGCAGCAGCCTAGAATCCACACAGTATCTGTGTTTCACCTTAGAAACAATGAAATCCCTTGTATCTCCACCTCAACCACCCAACAAAGCTCCACCTGATGGATCCAGCCCCACAGACTCCACTACTCTTCCTTTATTTTACTTCATAACTGAGTCCTACTACTTTTATTATTATTGACAATGATTCCTATTGTTGTTAAATAATGCAATTGTTCTATGTGATTGGCCAGTTCTCATTATTTTCAATGGGGATGTTGGGCCTCCCATTTCGACTTTTAACACTTGAAACTAAGACAACGGCAAAAACTATGAATATACAAACAAGCCCAGGATTCTTAATCACCAAGTGCTTCTGTATGTAAAAACTTCAGTACAGAACAAAGTCTAATATGTCAGTTCTGATTTAGTAGCTTATAGGAATAGTTGTCACTGTTTTAATGTTGGCCTTATGACAGTAGGAAACTGGCTTGTAGGGTTTTACTACAGGGGACTGGAGCACCAATGTAAAAAGCTCTATTTGAGATTTAAGATCAACTCTTAAATGCTGACACCAGCCACCACAGGAAGGGATTTACTTTTGAATCTGTTAGCTGTGGGAAATAACCCGATTAGTGTTCGGAGGAGTCTAGTGCTCTCCCTAATAGAAACTTGAGTAATATTTATACCTCTGACTGAGCCTGTTGATCGCTAAATATTTCCCTCCTTTCCATAGTGTCCCTGAATGCCTCCTACCAGAATGTGACTGCACTGCAAGAAATGAGGGTCACTGTTTACAGCCATTGTTCTGTCCAAAAGAGAGAACAAGACTGAAACTTTTATGAAACTTCAGCCGTCACCTTGGGCTACATCAATTTTAAATTGCATTAAAAAAAGAAGCCGTTCTAAAGTTTTGGCCTCCTTATTCATTTTAAATGGGTGGCCGTAACATTAGAACCACCTCTTCTTACAATACACTCCAGTGCGACATCACCTCCCACTTTGAATTCAATAATAGAGAGTGTAAAATTCTGACGTTTCGGACAGTTTCATCTTGAAAACCACAAAATTATAACATTGGAAAAGTGGAATTTCTTGCAAAGCTGCTGTTTTGGATTGTATTACAGTGTACAGCTGTTCCTTATAAAGTGGCTGGTGAGTGTACATCTCTGAGAGGAATCTGTCGAAAACATTTTACCCATCTCTAGTTTCCTACAGAACAACGTAGATTTAAAAAAAGACTTGGAGCAAATGTTGTCAAATAATTTGTCTGCCAAAGCTCAGAAATACTTAATCGGTTTGCTCCATTCACAATTTCAGAAGGTTGCCGATCACTGCTACAACGCTAAAACAAAGTACTTCAATATCCTTAGGCCAAAGCAGTCCAACAACTGTCAGGGAGAACAAAAGAGGGAAATCCATCTCATAAAGACAGACTCCAAGTAGCTATTGCGACGACTGGAGTATGATACGACGACTGGTGAACTATGAAGCGCATTCATTCCACAGGATGAGGACCGCACAGCCTGGTCTACACATTACTTCTAATGTACTGGTGTTCTGGGTGGAAACAATCGCAGACACAGCTGAAAGCAGGAAGAGATTTAGTGACCAAGAGTTTCAGTCAGATGCACTACCAATACAGTGTCTCTCTCTTAAGACATGTTTGAGAAATCCTGAACTGTACCATTATTTAGGATTGTATGTTGATTCACACACTAATCTGTCTTTTATGCCTCAAACCTCTAGAGTTCACAGAGGGTACACTGCTGGCCAATCCGAATCCTGAACACAGACATTTTCCAATGCCCAGAGTCATAATTCTTTGTTAATAATATTATTATTAACACAGAGAAACAATGGAAAATAGTATGTGGAAAATGGCAGTTAGAAAGGAAACACACACTGTTTGTTGCGACTCACTGCAGGTTTTTTTGTGAATGTCATAGAGGTCTTATTTTGCTGTGGGTTGTTCCAGGCGAGAATAGTCCCCCTGTCGGAAACAATCAGCCACCTCTCGACCGGAGCAGGCTAGTTGTTGTAGTTGTGGTGGTGGTGGCCAAGCCAGGGTTTACAGTAAGTGACAAGAGGCTCAACATGCTGCACTGCACTGGATCAAACCTGCAGAGCTCAGTAAACGGAATGGTATGGAGTTCACACGTGGTGTGGTGCAAAATGTGAAAGTGTGTTAAGTGTGTGCCTTAGCCAGATTCACCTGGCACCACAAGAGACAAAATCTACAAATTGATGACATTTTATATGTATATGGTATCTGAGCTCTTCAGTGATGGAGATTCTTAATCCCATAAACATTGGTACTGGTTGTCACTTTTATTCTGTAGCATAAACTGCATCATTCATTGCATATGTGAGCACACATATTATCAAGCAAAATAATCTTAAAAACGTTAACTGTTGAAGGGCTAGAGAGGAGAGTCCAGCTTTATTATGTGTGCTCACCGAGCCAGTCGCATGTGTCCCCGTATCAGCTGCTCTGCAGAGGAGGAACCGATAGCTAGTTATCAAACACGGGAGTAGCTATGTCTTAGCTTGTACTCCACATATTATTTGGCATATGACCTAATATTGCTCACTGAGACAAAACTATCATGACAGTGCTTACATAGAGCAAAACATGGTTTGCATCCTCTTCATTTAAAATAGCAAAAAGAGTAAAAACAAAGATTTTTTTTAAAACATAATATTTAAGTTGATATTTTAAAGGGAAGTCAAACCTAGCCCCAATCCTAATGTAATAATAATGCATGTTTAGCTTGTACAAATGTTCTTTTATAATCAGAAACAAAAAAAAAGGTCAAGAATATTTTGAAAAACTATAGTAAATAAATAAAAAAAACATTATGCAGCAATGCTGTCAAAAAATTGCATTCCAGATACTGTAAATTGATTAGATAATTGAAAATTAACTTAATAAATGTATGATATTTTCAGTAACATTTGTACTGGCTGAATGGGCATTAAACATTATATTGATGAAAAAATCTTAGTTTTACTCATTTTGCCATTTTTTTTTAATAAAGGCAATTTTTACACAAATGTCTTTGCAGTAGTAAGCTTTCACGGGGCACTGGGGTGGATTCCGTTACAGGATACAGAACAGCTCAGAGAAATTAATCCAAATCAATAACTTGTAATCATCTCTCTGGTCAGGAGGGAACCTCATGTTTCGTCCATGAATACACACACACAAAAAGACGTCTTCCAGCAGCCTCACCTGCTCTGAGCTAACTGTTTTAAAAGGCCTATAGTTGGGGGGGCATAAAACAGGAGGTCCTGAGCCATTTGGAGTGTCTGCGGAAACCTGCATGTGATGCTCGACTTATCAGGCTTTGTCCAGTTGTTTCCAAGGGGCCAGCAGTTTGCATGTGCAGGGCACAAAGTCTGAATGTGGAAAACTTGATTATTTTGCCTGCCGGAAGTACATTTTCATTGTTGTTTTTGTTTTTTCTTTGTTCTTTTTTCTCTGTAATTGTGAATTTTTTCGATTATGTTTGAATATTTTTTTAATATTCCTTTCCCTGATCATTTTAACTCTTGGTGATTGTTGTTTTGTTTCATGATTTTCAATGAGTAAACAATGTCTTTAGAAGACGAAGCAGTTTCTTAGACGCTGGTCAAATGCACAAAGTACTGTAACCTACAAAATGGACACCAGAGGACACCGCAGGGATTCTCTTAACTGTACAAGGTCTCTGTGTCTCTCGGTGTCCTCTGGATTCAAGCCCCCACGTGTTCACCCTGAGGGACTTTTATTTTGTCTTCTGTCTGTAAAAGTTGCATCCTCCTATGTGTTCACTCTCAGTCTCTATGCTCCACTCTCTTACTGACCAGGTGCCGGCATTCTGCCTCTATGTCAATGGAAAGTTGTGAATACTTCTACAAAGGGGGCAAGTAATGCTTTGTCTATTTATTTTTAGAAGCACACAAAGCAAATTGTACATACTATATTTATTCTATATATAAGGTTGTTTATTTTGACATTTAATTTTGGTTCCATGTTGTCATTTTTCTTTTGTCTTATGTGTTTTCCCCAAAAGGCCAGTAGAGCTTTTTGGCGCTTGCTGCAATAGCATCATACTTAATACCAGTCTTCACACTCCTCACACGTATTCACACACACCCTGCCTCACACAGGGAAAACATACTTATAAGTCATGGAATGGCCTTAACCTATCAGAGCCAAGCTCAACTCAGCGTAACCAATCAGGAGCTAAGTTTGCCCCAGAGTAGTGTCTGTATAATTAGCTTTGATTAATAAAAGGTTGTACAGTAATTTGATCATGGTGTTTAATGTAATACTGACTTTATACAATGCAGCAGTGGAGAAGGGGGCTGGTAGCATCAGTGAATCTGCAAAAATGAGGACTTACAAAGTAAAAACAACCTCATCAGGTTGGATCTACACGGCATCTGAAAGTTCTGGAATCAAGTTAAGCACCAGTGGAAGCAAGCTCATCAGAAAACCTGACAAAAAATGATTCCAGATGCTTCTACCCCTGTGTATAACGTGCCCAGCCTTTATGCCACCTGCCTTACTAACGTCAGCGCTTCAATCCCTTGAGGTCCTGAACTCACAGGGAACCGCGCTGACCCTCAGTCTGCCAACAGCCACACCAAGATTGAGCCTTTGAATTAGACTCCACCGTCCACCTGTGCTGATGTATACACATGTACAGTCTTAATGAGGCTGAGGTCTGAGGTGTGTTCTCTGATGTGTGTTCGTCCTGTAAAGGCCCTCCCTCTGTGAGGCTGGAGGAAGGCCTTCTCCCTGCAGGACTTTGTACATTGCTGGAAATAAAGGACAATATTATTTCATACCATTTTTTGTATGTGTCTGTTTCTACCAGCTTTACTCTGAACGTGTCAGTTCAGTCTGCTCAGCTTTGCTAACTGCAGATGCTTTTAGGTCAGATCGCGGTGGAACTGGAATAATTTTTTTAGTTCAATTCAACTTTATTTATATAGCGCCAATTCACAACAAAGTCATCTCAAGCCACTTTACATAATAAAGTCAAGACTATTCAGACATTTAGAGAAAACCAAATAAATCGAGTGGAAGAGTGGAGAGGAAAAACTACCTTTAATGGAGGAAACCTGCAGCAGAACGTCTGCCTTGACTGGTTGGGCTGAGTGGAAAGTGGAGAGAGAAAAGAACAGAGCAACAAAAGCAACGACAAAAAAAAAAAAACATTGAGCAGGTCGGTAACTATTCACACAAACTTAATATCTTAAGTTGATTGAACAAGTAAAAAACTTCTATAATATATCTATACTATACTACACACACATATATATGTATATACAACAATCAGCCACGACAATCAGGACAAAGTCATGGAGGACAACGGTCAGCATGGCCACTCTGAGCAGCCCCATACACTGCAGCATGTTTGAGACCCTGCAGAGGTGGTAGAAGTACACAAACCAATAAAAGTGCAAGTATTGGCTTTAAAAATTAATGGGCTTTAATTTGGAGCCTTCCTGGCTCTATTTCCAGTGGGATTAAAGGAAAATATCCGACAAAAACAGGAAAAACTCAATAAACTTACAGGACAATAACAAAAGCTAAACTCTAGTGGAGAAATCATGGCATCTCTTGAGTTAAATGGGGACTTGTCATTAAAATTATGCTACAGAGGTGTGTGATTTAATAATTAGAAGTGCTACTTTAGGAAATTTGTACAATGTTTATGTTGTATATGTAATGGCAGTGGAAGGTCCCCAGGTCAAACCTCAAGCCAGCTGTGGCCTGTCTATGTGTACATCCTCTCTCCGTGCTTTATGAGTTTCCTCCCGCAGTCAAAAGACAAGCATGTTAGGTTAACTGGTGACTCTAAATTACCTGTAGGAGTGAATGCTGATCTCTCTGTGTTGGCGCTTTTCCACCTGTTGGTGCTCAAAGCGCTTTACACTGCTTCTTATCTACCCGTTCACACTCACAAACACACACACACACACATTAATACGCTGATTGGGAGCTGCTATGCAGCTGGCCGACGCTCACCGGGCGCAACTAAGCGGGGTTCAGTGTCTTGCTCAAGGACACTTCGACATGTGACCAGAGGAGCCAGGGATCCAACCAACAACTATAGGATTAATGGACAACCGCACCACCTACTGCGCCACAGTCGTCCCCCCAGGATGTACCCCATCTTTTGCCCAATGATGGCTGAGAGATCCTGAGCATAATCATATGATAATGGATGGATGAATGTGTTTTATAACAGTATTTCCATTATTCTGAGTTTCTAATCACAACTATGTGTGTGTGTCTTCGACAAATTACTAGAAAAAGAAACCAATGAAGCATTTATGTAATTATAGTTGAGGAAATTGTCTTTGTTTGGCAAGTATTTACCCTGTGCTTTCATTTTTCCCAACATCTGATATCTGTTTCCTACTTGCATTTTTGCATTGTGGGAGTGTGTTTATCTTATCAAAAGTTTTCCCATGACCTTATCAATAATGTGACTAATAGTCCACTTGCCACGTTTTAAGAATAGTAACAATGTGACTCTTGGCCATTTATGACTCATAGCTTTATCAGATTTGTTTATGTGACAGTGTTTGGGTTTGTGTGAAGCTGCAGATAAAATATGTTTGAACTGACGTGGAGGATGTGGAAGTTTCCACATCTTTGAGTGTCATAATACTGCAATTACTGCAAATTACCCAATTGCAAAATAGAATCATGCATTGAAAATGCCACTTAAGTCAAGGTATTATTAGCAGAAAGTACATATTAAAAAAAAAAGGTAAGAATAAAATATTGCCATTATATTGACTTTGCCACCATCCCTCTGTCCTATACTGCATGAACTTTGATCTTATAACCAAGTGTTTTTTACAACAGATTGAAAACCATGGTGCTTCCTCTCCCGTTCTGAAAATTTGAAACATGTAAAAAACAATAATGCTCAGCTCCAAGTGTTTTACATAATTTACCCCTTTCCATAAGGTTAAAGTGTGGGAATGATAAAATCACTACCTTGCTGTGGATTGTCCATGGTGCGACACGGTATCTTGCCTTATGAGACAATGGCAAATATGAGACAATGTTTAGTTCTGTCAGACAAAAAGACCGGAAAACATGACACTGAAATATAACTTTGACCTCTTTCAGTGATGCTGGGCACTGATTGAGCAATAAAAAAAAACTCGATCAACTTTTACGACAGGTTAGAATATAATTATTTAATTATTACATATAAATAGATACAAAATACAGCATTTGTAAAGGAAAAAAATTATTCTTTAAAGACTTTGATGCAATTTTAAGTCATGGAATGCACGACTTCTGTGGGTGCAATAAAAAAAAGCCAAATAAAAAGAAGGGAAAGCCAACATTAAAGCAGCACACTGTTCTGTCATTTAACAGGAGATGAGCAGAGGGTTGACATTGCTGCTCTGGGGTCCTGAGGACGGAACCAGGGATTTATCTCTGCTCTCTCCTGCTCCATCCTCCTCACTGTTTCCAAGGAGATCACTGGACAACAACCTGAGGCGGAGGGCGTCAGTCACCTGCACGGCCTGAGACGGACCTGGGTTGGGAAATTAAAAGACAAAGAATGAAGAAGCCAGTGATGTTAAAAGATTAATATTTGCAGAATTTGGAATATGCAGAACAGACGCACCATCCTCAGTCCTACTGCACAAATCCAGAGTGTCCATGACAATCTTTCCTAGAGCCCGGCAAGAAACGTTCTAGAAACAACAACGGAAGGACATAACAAAATTTGTAATGTAATTTGTAATAAATATATTCTATGTTAAAACCACCAGGTGGTGAATGTGATCTGAAAATGGACTCGTGAAATAAACACTAGATGTCAGTGAGGTTCATGTGTATGCCTCAGTGTGTGTGTGTGTGTGTGTGTACCTTGTTGCGCAGCTGCAGCAGCAGTGTGAGTGCGTCTGCGAGCTTCTCTTCCAGCAAAGATATATGTGTCTTGTCTTCCTCCTCCACCTTTCTCCTTCTCCTCTCCTCCTCTTCCTCAGGCCTCTGGCAGATAGCCGGAGCAATGGAAAAACTCCTCGCATTAATCAAATTCATATATTTCGTATATGTGACATGTTTAATTACTAGTTACGTTGTCGATCCAACATTATATTATCAACAAATAAATGTGATTTATGCATTAGTCACCTCACAGTACGTCAAGACCCATTCATGTAATATAGTATAGGCAATACAGTAGACAAAGTATACTTGTCTAAGTAAAATTAAAGTATACATACTAATTTTTGTTTTTGTTTTTGGTTATACTAATTTTCTTGAATTTACCGTTTCACAATAAATCCTGCTATAGTAAACTTCCCTTTCAGTGATAGTAATTAGCTTTAAATATTAGCTTTTTTATTTATAGGGATCAAAAGCCTGAACATTTCAGATTTCTGCAGGAAACAAATCTGGATTAGACGTGTACATTCATGTTACCAGCAGCTTCACCTTCGACCTGTGCCCACCTTTTCTTTTTCACAGCCTCTGCTTCCGTCTGGTTGCTCTTGGTTTGGGCCCCTCCAGTAGCAGCATCCTCTGCTGTCCTTAGAGGTGCTGTTTAGGTTTTCATCATTTAGATGATTCTGTGAGAGATGATAACGAACCACATGGTTCGGACATCTACGAGACGGCAGAGAGGGAGAGACGTGACTATCCGTGTTTGTGCTGGATTTCATCACTTTTCATGACTATTTCATGATTGTGAGCTCTTGGTTTAAAGGTTAGACGTTTGTTACTTTGAAATTGGTTAAAGATAATGTGTGTTTCTAGGGAATGAATTAGGTCATGTTACGGTTATGCTAATTAATTTACAGCTATGTGTGACTATCCTAAGCCAAACCTGGCGGAGAGACATGAAAGGTAAGATAAAGGGTACAGGTGTGTGTGTGTGTGTGTGTGTGTATGTGTGTGGTAGATGTTAACTGACCCCTTGCCACAGCTGTGCAGTTGGCTGATGCGCTTTTTCACCTCCAACAGACAGCACTGCCCTTCCTCCCTCGCCCCGCTGTCTTCCTCCTCCTCATCAGACGCAGCTCTTCCCTCCACTGCCCTTTGCAGACAGTCTGCATCTACAAACAGTAGAAACTGTTATTTTACTGCCCAAAAACCTAATGACTTACACAGAACAATATTCAGCCAATGCAAATTTGTAAAAGTCCTAAGGCTAATCAGTAACTCACCTGTCTTGGTACAAACACCTTCTGCTCCATTTGGGTGAATTTGTTGATGGGCTGACTCAGAGATGCAGGTGCAGCGGGATCTGAAGGTAGACAGCAAAACTCAAGCTAAGTTTCTAATACTGATCCGTTAATGAAAACACTACAGACCACCGTGACTGTTCCAGATTAGAGTGCGGCAGCAGTCAGACTACGTGACGCTATGATTTGTTTGTTCCGGCCTTGAGACTTGTCCATAAGAGACAAACTGCTTGACCTCATTGTCTAATCATCTTTACATCGAGGTTCATCTTGTGCTGAAATTACCAGCTTCCAGCTAATATCTAGTACTTCCTGCCGTGGTTGTTGGTCCACCATCTTTGTCTGCAACCTGATACTCCTGCTTGTGGCACCAAAATGGCAGCTGGTGTAACACATTTTGTTAGGTTAGATATAAGGACATTATAGTTATGTTCAGGCACAGTAATGGTCAGTGTCTTAAAATCCCCACTTTCTTTATGGTATATGAACTGGCAAGAAAAGCTAACATATTTTTTTTCTTTTATCTTTTTCTTGATTTATTCAATAAAATGTTTGTAAAATAACAAAACTACGTGAGTACTGAATAATAAACAAATCTAATCTAATGCTAGACTATACTCAGAAATAACTACAAATCTACTAATTTTTCCAGAAATTGTAGGCGGGATTCTCTTAAATGGGTCATGCACTGTATGTCCTTCCCAGGCATTACAACAAGGTGTTAAAAAAAGGTGAATGTCCGGTGAACCAGGGTGGTTAGCACAGCCGTCTCACAGCTACTAGGTTTTGGGTTCGTGTCCCCGGCCAAGCGGGGCCTTTCTGTGTGGAGTTTGCATTAAGTGCTTACATATAATGGATGGATCGAAGGATTTGCCTCATCCTCCAAAGTTAGAGTGATGATGTCATTTTTAGTGTAAATTAGAAACAAAAAAAAAAAAAAACAAACAAAACAACTTTCATGAAAAAGAACGTCCCCCATCAGCACAGATACATACAAAAAAACTATGCCATTCCCACTGGGCAAAGAGGACTGGGATTAAATTAATTTTGCAGCAAGACAATGAATAGAGGCAGCCTTTCTGGTTATGTAAGAATTATCTGGAGAAGAAATATTTGGATTAGAAATTAGCTGCTGGAATACTCTTGGTGATGGCTTAGCCACTCCAATTACCAGATCTGAGCCCCATCAAGCAGGTGTGGGAGAAACTGGACTAAAGAGTTCAGGAACACTGCCCAACCAGCACAGCAAGCCTTTTGGCAAGTATTGCAGAAGGCCTGAGAGGAAACCTCATCTGAATATCTGCAAAAACTGACAGAATGCCTCAATATATAATAGAATGCCTCAGCTCTGTCAGGCAGTTGTTTATGCAAAGGAAAGTTTTCCAGTGAAAGTTAAGTTTAACATGCAAATTTAGTACAATTTTGATTCGTGATCTCATTACAACCATTTGATTGAGTAAAACCAACAAAAGTCAATAGAAATCGTGTACAGGTAGCATTTCTTTATTGTTCTAAATATTTATTTGGCAGCCAGACCAGGTTCCAATGTATTGTAAATAAAAATGAAACTGCAGTCTGATGAAACATTTACCCGATCCTCTTACTCACATTGTGTGTAACTTTACGTGTAGCAAATTGAACTTCAAATCAGCTGAGCACAAAGGCAGATGTTGTGTAATTGGATGCACAAACGCACCCCTGCACTGGATTCACTCACAAAGCGGGTTTGTACCTGTATCGGTGCAGTTCGGTTTCCAGCTGCCCGATCCTGGACTGGAGCTGAGGTACAGACCCAGCCTCGTCCTGGATCTGCCGTACTCTCTGCAGACCCAAGCTCAGAGCCTCTCTGGCCTCCTCTGCCCGCCTCCTGATGGAGATAATAAGCGTAATAAGCATATTACATAATAATGTAATAAGCATATTACAAAAGCTGTAGTGACAAATCCTGATTCCAACCTGATCTGAACGTTCTCCTTCCTCAGTGCAGCCTCCACCCCCTGCAGCCTGCGCACTTCCTGGTACGCCCATTGCAGTTCTTCCTCCAGACATTGATTGAATCTAATTGCTTCCTCCAGCTGCCCATCGCGAGAGGAGCGGATCAGCCTCAACTCCCTCAGAAGTGGGTCCCTTATATCCTGTCTCCTCAGCACCCTCCTCACACTGTCTCCTCCAGCACTGCTGGACTGTCCTTTAATCCTTTGTGTTGGTACCAGTTTTCCCTCTCTGAGGATGATGGACGTTTTAGGAGTTGAAACAGTGGAAGCACAGCTGGAGGGAGATGTTGTGGAGTGGGTCTGCTCCCGCCTGAGTGCCACCTCCAGTGCCAGACAGCGAGCATCGCTCCCCTGCAGGGCTGAGCGGAGGTCCTCCACCAGCTCCCTTAGAGCCAACACTTCATCTAAAGGCAAAGGAGAGAAGTCAGGAGGACAGATCTGTTAGGCTTGTAGAGAATGTGAAACCAAATCACTGCAAACACATTCTCTCTGCTCTTTGTTGAAGGGTCTATTACGTGTCCGTCCTGTCTGTGAAGACACCGTTAATGCTGAATGACATAAACAGGTTTTTGAGCAACTCATGCAGTCTTCAGCAACACAATACGACCCACACTCACACATATTACAACAGCACGGCTCTATTAAACCAAGAGGCTTCCCTTCATAACAGCTGGAACATTGTGACATGAAAATAAAGAGTCAAATGTCACAAGCAAAGAAAGTTTCCCTCTTCCTCCCTTATATGTACAGGAATACACGCACTTGAATCAATAATCACTGCTCCATATCTTCGTTGACTAAATTAGACATCAAGCTTTGTTTGATGACAACGACACAGTCATTGTTAAGGAATAGACTAATAAGGATTATTACGTTTTAATATTGAAGTGACGTATTTAAACAAATTCTCTGCACAAGTGGCCAGAGATAACATATCGACACCTGGGGCAGTACCTGTTCCTCTGTCTCCGGTGGTTCGACCTTTAACAGATCTGTAAAGGGGTCCACCCTGGTCCTTCGTCAGATCAAAACTCACACACTTTCTCCGCCGGACTCTTGGCCACCGAAGCCGGATCTGCCTCTCCAGCAGCTCCGTGTCTTCAGAAACGGGCAGTCTCCAGGTACACTCACCGGTGCCTTTACGCGCGCTGCGCACACGGAAATACCCACAAAGCCGCGAGTGGAAGTCTTTAAAGGACAACTGGCGGGGCAACCCAGAACACACGTCCCTAAACTCTTCATCGTCTTCACATTTGTCTCCAGCTCCAGGACCTTCCGTACTTTTAACGGCCCCCTTTTCCGCTTCGCCGAGACCCAGCACGGCGCAAAGGCCGGTAAAATCCTCAGCGGACACCGTATCGTCCCGGTTGGAGAATGCCAGGTGGTGGAAGACCTCCTGCAGATATTGGTCCACTCCCGTAGCCAGAACGACTATTTCGTTCTCCGCACCGGGATCGGGCCGGTGGTGATGGGCGAGCGCGCTCCGGAGCCACTCGCTTTTACGCGCTGCTCGCGGTGAGGGCTGGACGCGCGGGGTGCACTCCATGACTGCGCATAAAATAAATCTTTTTTCTAGAAGTTGTTCAATCAAAATCAGCCTACTGCAGGTAAGTGTGATATGATCATAAACCCGAAACCTTTTCCCGGTGTTGTTTGGTGATGCGAGAATTCCCAAGAAAAGCTCACCTTGGATTCCTTCAAGTCTGGAACTGATCCCCTCGGGTAGGAAAAAATCCCATGGCACCGACTCCACCCTCCTGTGTGCACACTGACCGCATGTGTGTGTGTCTGTGTGTTGCTTTTCACTCTTACAGTCAAGTGAGGTGATTTTTTTCCTTTGTAGTCGTGTGATCTCTATTACAGCAGTGGATCAGATATCCGCTCTGCACAGGGAGCACTGAACAATTCCTTTTGTTTGATAAATTATCTGAGGTAGAACCACTGAGTCATTGGTTGGTTACATCCCCCAAATATTGTGTTCATACATGTTAGTTACAGAGTTTTTTTAAAGAAAATGAGATCCTACGCAAGGACTTTGTCAGCCTGTCACCCTTGGAGAAAACCAACCCTCAACAATCCAAAGTGAGTCATGCTTGATTTCACATACAGGGTTGTGAGCCACTGTTCTCACCAACACCAGGTTCACTGCAAATGTGATTTTTTTTCCAGGAAACTGAACAACACCTTGCAATAGTAATCCTCCCACCCTAACCTCCCCATCTATACACCCATATCACACACCTGACAGTCATGACAATGGGGAGCAACTAAATTACACTCACCTGGACGAGGTTAGACCACACACTTTACACATGATTTGTAATCCACTGCTCAGTGACAAAATATATGAAAACACCTTAAATGTACATAATAATGAAACTTTAAAATTTTATTTACTTGAATTTATAACTTATTTCAGCCTCAGAACTGGCAAATTCTCCAGATTTGGGGTGTGGCCAGTGCCACTGAGAAATTATTGTCCTGTATGGCAGAGCTGCTGTAGTGGATTGTAATACACAGGCTTACAGGTACAGGTTTACCTAATCGATTTCTAGTGAGTGTATTTGCTTTTAAATGTTTTTTAGCTTGAGCTTGATTTATTGTTTTAAAAATTAATTAATTTAAAAATTACTAATACCTGAAAGGTTGTGCAGAGCAGAGAGAGTGTAGCAGATGAGCACAGCAGAGCTGGGTGGAGCAGATGGATTGACTCTCATGCCAGTGCATGTTGTATCCTTTATGTACCACAGTATACTACAAATAAGTGTAGAGTTTATTCAAGTATTCTTAATTTTATTCATAAAAGCAAAAAATAAACAAGTAACAAACTAGCTATTTGTCCTCCAGGTATATATATATTTCTGGTAATGTAGAAGGGGATTTAAAACTAATTTCACTACTGAAAATTCGAAGATGAAAATGTTTTTTACTAACAAAGAAACATTTAAAGGAGTTAAAAACGAATCACCAACACTGCTAAACATAAGACTGTCTAAAGCGAAAGTTCATAGTTTACTGTCCAGTAGATGATTCATCTGAACAACATAACATGTGCTCACAGAGGGAAACCTCAGATATGTTTTAGTCTTTGTTTCGGCTTCCAGGACCAATATTGGTTGAACTGCAGTGACTCATCTGGAGCTTTTACCTTTGGAAAGGTGTGCCACTGCGCTGTGTCAGTGTGTGCCAGTTAAGGCTATAAATGGTGTACCTGCCTAAGACAAACAAATGTATTCTCTCAAAGACATGGAAATGGTCCTGGGGATGTAAGACAACATTTAACACCTGCGGCATGTTTCACAGACATGTGGAGGCAGGCAGAGCTTAATGGCTGTAATCAGCTCAGGTCCTGTGGAAACTGTGATACTGGGAGAGAGTCAAGGTCAGAGTATTGTTAAACCAGAGAACACACTTGGTTTTTTATTTAATGGATCTAAATACAAACTAGTACAACAAGCTCGATTTGAGTTAACCATGCAGCAAAGAATGTCAATTTTTACACCATGTACAGGCTTGAAAAAACTTCTCAAGTATCTATAAAGTTGGGACACTGTATTCAAAAACATATCATCAAGCATTAATAGAGTCCTCATAGATATGCAAATGACCCATGCTGTGTGCACTAATGCACCCACACACAATAACAGCTGCTGGCTTTTGAAATTACGTATGGATAATAAATTACATGGTCCCTCTGCTCTTTATCATGCCGCTTCTATGATTTCCAAAAAGAATTTCAAGTTTGGGCTTGTCAGAACACTGGACACTTTCCTACTTCACCTCCATCCATTTTAAATAAGTTTAGGTCCTTGTTTATATATGGTTGGTTCGTTGTAAAGTTTGAACATACGATGCAGTAACAAACTGTTTTTGCTGACAGTGGTTTTCAGAAACCAGGCATTTTTTCTGCAGTGTTGCCTGAGAGCCTGAAGATCCCGGCAATTCAATGCTAGTGTTTTTTTAGCTTAGCACCACACTTTCAGTCCTTTCTAGTCACTTTCCCAACTTCTCTGAGACATGTCGCTGCAAACAAATTCAAAATGGGCAAATATTTTTTGAAACAATACGTTTCAATAACAGTTTCAATATTTTATATGTTTGTACTATCCAAGGTCAAAAATAGGTTTCAAATGATGAACAAATCAATACATTCTCTTTCTTTTTGCAGTTTACACAACATCCCTACTTTTCTAGAAATAGAATTTATCTAAAAAGTAAAAGTTCTGTAATAGATACTATTGTTATTATTCTTGGTTAATTAATTTCATTATGGATTAATCTGCTTATTAAGTTGTTAATTATTTCCATCCCTTAAAAGAAAATATAGAAATTAAACATCAATAAATTGCTGTCACATTTATCTGTAGAGCCCAACCTGACACGGTCAAAACCTCAACATCACTGATATCAGGAAGCAAGTACAGCAAATGAATGCACTGTTGTCCTGTTATTACAGTTAATTGTTAGCTGTCAGAGAGATGCTCCAACCCGCAGTCACACATCCATTTCTAGTGGCGGCAAAACACAAAAGAGCGTTGTGCGAGCTATGAGTTTTCATAAAAATACTTCAAGTTGCAATGAACGAAATCCTCCTTCTCTGGCATTTGTTGGAAATCTTAATTCCCCCATAGAGTCTAAAAAGAGCATAGGCTTTCAAACACAACATATTGTAATAGCTGTTTTGGTAATGATTAATGTTGACTTTATCTGCACTTCCTATTTATATGTGTGTGTTTGTGGGTGGTTAGTGGTTCATTTACAGCTCAGAACGGTCCTGCTGTCATCCCTGCCTCCCTCTGAGAGCCAGTCCTCCAGCTGCTGCCAGATCTGGGTGAAAGGCCCTGATCTGAAAATGAAAGGACTGAAAGCAAGAAGAAAAAGGGGCCGTAAACGAATGGAGGGAGGGGTTGGGGGTCTGGCTCCGTGTGTGTGTATGTGTGCTCATGTGTGCACGCTCGGGTGTCCTGTTGTTCACCTTTGAGAGGAGGAGTGAGGGCAGTATCAGCATTGATAGGAGTTGGGTTAGGGCTTTGTGTTGGCCGCCATATGCTCCTCTGAGAGTAAACAAAAAGACAAATACAGTGACAAATACTCCAACACACACACACACACACACACACACACACACGCACGCACACTAACCATCCTTTGAAGTGGTGACACCAAGTCATATGCTGTGTCCAGTTCTCTCAGGGCTCATAATATTTGAGCCCTGCAGGGACATGAAGGTCTTTAGACATGAGGTCGCACACATCAATCTAATTGCCAGCTCTTAGTCTTAGTCCAGTCACTTCGTCACTGATGCAAAATCATTTCCTGTCAAGGCCACTGTGTTTCAAGACTGATCCACAGATGCTATAATATACAAAGCATCTACCTGCCTTTTGGTGTCCAGCTGGCGTCGGGTTTGGGAATAACCATATAACACCTTCATCTGTCCTACTGTAACTTTCTTTGTGGAAAAATGTGGTGGAATTGTAGTAAGGTTTAAGGAGATGGACAGTGAGCTGAAGAAGGGATCCAAAAAAATACAAAGCAGTGACAGTGAGTCTTATTCGTTATGCATTTGGTCAGTATAAGTTACCCGGATCACAACCACATATATTGTAACCACCATGGTGACATTTAACTGACGACGGTTGGGGAGATGTTCTTGGGAAAACCTCCAGGTGTCAGCTATGAGAAGTTCAACCCCCAGCTGCTCTACCAGGCCGCCAATATAATATTTGTAGCATTAATGTGTAAACATCACTGAAACTTAATCGACAGATTTATCCAGGTTTCTGTAACTGCCAGTAGCTCAACAGCTGACTGGGTAGTGAAATATGGGATGAAACTTTCCCTGTTGACTGCAGACTGGCAGTTCCATAGCGGAAGAGAGAAGGAGCCGGGGGTGGAAGTGTTCTGTGTGAGGGCGGGCAGGTGGGAAGATCTTCACACGTGCCCCGTGTTTGCGGAGAAGAACTGTGATCTGCTGAAAGGTGGAATAGGTCATCTGTCCCTGATTGTATGAAGCTCTAAAGACTCCTTTACAAACAGATTCTCCCCAGGAAACTGAGCAGATGGTCAGACATCTCTGAAAGGCCTTTGGTCACTTTTTGTGGTGTACAGTACATCATAAAGTGTGCACATCTGTCACGTTTAAAACCTATCTGCATCATCTGGGTGAGTGTGTGTAAAAGTTATAAGAGCTGTGTGTCAAAGTAAACACTCCACAAATGGAACGTTCCCTCGACCCAAACAGCCAGATTCATTCTAATCTGTGATAAATGAGGAGTGTGTCAACATGAGGCTCGACATGAGAAATTAGGTGAGTCAGTGGAGGTGTGTGTGTGTGTGTGTGTGAGTGTGAGTGTGTGTGTTACACTGTAAACAGCATTCCACTGTGTGACAATGTAAACATTTTCTCACTCCTGAGATATGCAAGGAGCACTGGTCTACCTTTGAGCTCTTCCACCTGTGTACAAGGTTATTATACCTGAGACATGCACGCACACATTCCGTCTCACACAAGTATACACACACAAACACGCACACGCACGGACACATGACTTACCAAATGCATTCCTGAGAGCCACTGAAGAGTTGGGATGAAGTTTAGACACAGCGTATGAGGCATGTGTCTACAGGTAGAGAGCTGAAGATCGACACACACACAAACAAACACACACTTTCAGGGTGTGACTGCACACACACCAACACACCCCACTCCCACTGTGTCATGCAAAATTTTAAATAGCTGTTAGTCATTTGTGAACATTTGTAAAACATGGTTGTTCACTGTTTGGGGTGCTAACAAATTTCGGCATTCTTGACTGCACAGCTTCACTGTACACATCCACAATTCATCAACAACCTCCCCCTTTGTCTCTCTCTCTGTCACAGACACACACATTGACACAAACACAGAGCATACAGAGGATCTAATCCCAAGTGTCTTATACCTCTACAGGTATTCCAAGCGGAGCTGTAAGCTATAAATAGGATAAACATTATGCTGAGTGAAGTTGTACATATAAACCAAACAGGGCATGACCTCAATATAGCTGTTTATTCCTTTGCAGAAAAGTAATGTCTTCTCACTGTCCACATGACACACACTCTGCAAACAGCAGACTTACTATAAAGTTGTTTCACCACGTGGGGACGGCAGCACAATTTAGGCAACTTCAAGTGACCAAAAAATGCACATTAAGAATTTTAGGAGCTGGGTGCTCAAGTCTAACAGCTGGTGGCACCACTTCTCTTCTCAGGTGGCATTAAATTACTGCAGAAAAGGCGGTGCATCAAGGTGGGCCAGTTAAAAGGACATAGGAAAATAACAGGATATGGAAAAAATGATGGCAAAAGGATATTTATGTCTGTTTCATGTGTGGATAGTCACGTGACGAAGAGCGACTGCACACACACAGGTAAGTAGGTTAGTAATGTAGTGTGGCTTTAGCTCAGTTGGTAAGGCAGTCCACAGGGTCAGCAGCTCGATCCCCAGTCCCTCCCCGCCACACGCTGAAGACACCAAACCCCAGTTGCTCCCAGTGGGCCAGATGAGCACCCTGCAAGGCAACCATCACCATTGTGTGTGTGTGTGTGTGTGTTCCTGTAGATACTACTTAGTGAGGACCAGATTTCATTTTTTAACAACAGAGTGAGGACATTTTTGTCAGCTTGCATTTCTTTTCTGAGCTGTACAGCTTTCAAACTGTAAGACTCTTGTGTCATACAGAGGCTTAAGTGCCAGCTGTCCTGTCAGGACCCTGTGTCTGGGCCCAGGAAGCTGTTTGGTAATTCAATAATAATTTCATGAATGAATGTCACCCCGTCATATTGATTATAGTCACTATAATAATGAATTGTATTATAGTATGACTCTATTTTCTACAGTACGGATTCTAAAACCCACAATAAAGTCTCTCCGCTGTTTCAGTGTGTGTGGTGTGTCAGACTTCAGCCTGGATTAACTGTTCGTCATAACTCTATTGTTGTTCAAAACAATTAAAAACACATCAGGCAGACACGCGGTCCACTATGTGACATATTTCTTCATTCAAAAATGCATAGAGAAAGTTTAAGCAAATGCTGGCACAAATGCTCTGCACTGGCATAACCTTACTGAGAGATCTTGTGAATATGCAGTTGACTGTGTTACTTTAGACCTCTGTACATTGCTGGGCAATGCTTGTCCACTTAATCTGAAATGAGGCTTGAATTGATGACATTGCACTGATGACAAGCTCACTTCTCTAACCTTTAGGCCAATACTGCCAATGTTGATGTAACTATTTGCATGTTTTCAGGCCAAATTGCTCTAAACAGCTTGAAATAAAATATACATGCCCTCTGCCACCAAAACACCACAGCAATTCATGGAAATAAATAGAAATAATCCATAAATTACATTATATGTAACATACTGTAATCCATGTTGTATCATAAAATCCATCCTGAATGCATAAAGCCTCTGGCTGCGGCTTCAAAAAGTGGCCAAATCAGGCACCCTCCTTTTTCCCAGAGTAAACAGCAAGACAAAAATCCCCAAACTTCCTGTGGATTTGTTTGTGTATTCTGTTTGAGGAGATTTGAAGTGACTGTAAATGCGTGGTTGTTTATCTTATTGTTCACTGGCTCTTCGGCTCTTAAGAAGACTTCAGTGACAGACAGCAAAGTCACAGAGGCCATGGTGGGCTAGAGGTGCCATGGCACTGGTAAGTAATGCATGAGCTTAAGTATATCTGCATGGAGCTAAGCTCTAAAACTGAAAATTAAAGGTCTGAAGAAGTAGCAGAAACGTTTCTGTCACTTAAGATGTTTATATAATTTTAGATAAAAAGGTTATGCAGGTCTCTAATTTAAATAATATTTTCAGAAGTTTTGCTTGGAGGTTTTCTAAAAATTGTTTAATTATATTAAGTATTTACAGTATCTGAGCATATTGGAAAGCAAAAAAGTGGTATTTCTGACTAGAACTTGCTCTATGTCTGCCAGTGTTCAACACAACGGAACCTGGAAAGTAATCTGTCACAAATACAACTGGAAATAGTGATATAGAAATGTCTTTGAAGGGTTTGAAAATGCTCATCAAGCAATATTTAGAGTAATTCATGGTCAGAGTGATGAGTGAACGCCACACACCTGACAGATGCTGATTCCCCCTTGTGACTTTTTTTTACTTTACTGCCATCATTTGGCTGTAGTGTGGCACTGCCATTGTTGGTGTTGCTCATGTTTAGGATCTTTAGTGTTGGCTGGTTTTATGCTCATTTGTAGGCTATTCAGCTTCCTGCACAGTGACTGGATAGAGATGTTTTCATGTGCTTGAACCAGTTATGTTCATATAACCAAATGTGTCTGTAATCTCGTGCTGGACTCACTGTTATTTGTTGAAATTAATTTTCATTTACATTACCAAAGTCCTTATGAAACATATTTATTTGTACTCTGAATATAATAAGTAGTTAATTTCATTACTTCTTTGTATAGCTTTACTTTTTACTTGTGTAAACTGTCTACTGTGTATTGTATTTCCTTTGATTTGTTTTATTGAAATCTGAATTTTTTTCCCTCGCCATTCATTTGTGTGGCTGTGCTTTGTGTATAGGGCTTCTGTAAAGAGATTTTGTCCTTTTGAGGTGACTTTTTTCTGATGTAAAACTACATACTAAAACTAACACTTTATTATTGAAATATCCTTACTTATAATGCAACATTTCTGTGAGTTATAAAATAAATAGACATATCCCAACATTTGGGCAACTATGAGTTATGAGCTGATTAGACGTAATTGCATTTTCTTTAGAATAACTGTATTAGATCTATTGCTTTATTTTTTATTTACTTCAGTTAAAACATTTCTTCAGTAACACCCTAATTTACATGGCAGCCATTAGTTTTATATTTAAGTTTTATACCTATGTTTTTTATTACAAATCTTACATTTACGTAATTTCAAAACTATTAGTTTAGCTCTAATTTATGATTTACTGCAGATCTGTAGACCTGTGCAATAAAACAATATTAAATTAAATTTAAAGCCACTGTTACTATGTGTAAAAGATTTTTTTCATTTTTCATTGATTATTCTGGCAAATAATTTTTTGCATTCTCATTCTCTAACCCGCGTTTTCCCTGAACAGCCGCCACCATTCAGGTTCGGCTGAACCCGGGACCGATCGCACACACTCGGAAATATGGGCGTGCTCGTTTGTGGTGATGCGTCTCAACTGGCGGTACAATCGGATGATTCTGGGCGGGCGGAGCTAAGTAGGAGGAAATGGTATAGTTGGCTGACAGCTCTCAAGAAAACCGGCGACGAGCATCCATACCCGGCAGTTTCAGGGCACGTCTTCAACGCCTTTCAATTCATCGCAACATCCAACTGAGGCTCCGTTATTCGTAGGAACATAAACATTTAGCTTCTTGCAGACCAAGGTGCACTCGTATGCTGCAGCTTCTAAAAATATCCGTGTAGGTGCTCGGAGATTAAGGTTTCAGAAATACGGTTGCAGAATGGAGACGCAAATCCATGTTCCCGTGGGCTCTCCGCTGATTCGAAAAATCCCAATATTCGTGGACGAACACAACGTGACCGAGGGGGCGATGAAGCTGATCAAAGAGCTGAGACCGGCGTGGGACGCCAGACACGTCAAGACCAAGGTAACGTGAGCTCCATGCTAGCAGCGCAGAGCAGGGAATGCTAACGCAGGCTAGCTGAGGATGACAGCGCGCAGCATCCGCCGGCACAGGGGCCGAGGGTTGCTGCCATGTATTCATTACCCAGGTCAATTTATGGGGAGGCACGGCCGTCTGAAGGACACAAGGCCATGTTCTCTATAAAGCCCAAATGATTCTGTTTAGACCTTCAGGACCAAAACCACATATGTGACAGTGCCCAGCTGGAGGTGACGTGATGCCGGTTTGGCTCAGGACCACGGTGATTGTTATTTGATAAGGGAAGTGGACACGTCATCATGGCTGTTTTATGAGAGGTCCAACTCAGACTGTTTTATTAATATTCAGCCATGGTTTCTGTCGTGTTGCTTGGATTTTTTTTATATTCAGTGTGACTGCATAACACACTGAAACATAACAGAAACATAAGTTGCTGAGGTGGGGTCCTAGTTACTGATTAAACCTCCACTCCCAGTGTAATATAACTTAATTCAAATCTGGTGCCTGTTACCTGTTACGCTGAAATTGCTAAAGTTTACAATTCTGTGCTATTATAAAAAAAAACTTTTAGTTTTTTCCTGTAATTTAAGTTTTTATTTGTTTTTTTCTACATTATATTTGACAAAGACCTTAAACAAACAATAAAAAATTGAACACAGAACATTTATGACAGACGTATCTGGGCGCCTTGACACACAGTAAAAATCAAATATCACATTAAAGACACCAGGGCTCAATATATACATATGGAAAGACCATGTATATAAAGTAAAAATGAGAATTTCAGTTATGTTCAGTCCTTTATATGCATTAAGAATTGAGACTTTCTTAAACTGCAGCCCATTTTTGATATTAGTTTGTGCAATTAAGCCACATCAGGTCACATTTGTCATTCATTTTAACTACTCAGTCAAAGCAGATTTTGCCTGAGTCTTCCACTCTTCCGCTTTGATAAAACCAAGTCCACATTTGTGTTTTAGGAGAGACTTGTGTCCTTATCAAGCTGGTCGGGATGTTTGCAACCAATCTCCAGTGCATTTTCTTGCTTTAGTAATTAGTTGAAGAAAAGTGCCTTTCTCCCTTCTACATCTGTTTTGTTCTAATAATGTTTCCTTTACACAAAATAAATGCTAATTATACACGACCTTAAATTAATGCATCTTGTTTTAGGTAGATTCCAACAAAAGGTTGAAAGGAAAGAGAAGTAATTCTAACAGGCACCAGTTGACAAGCTATAACTTCTGTTTTTCACTGAAAAATATTGTGGATGGTACAGAGCAGTTGTACTTTACAAAGCACAATGGCATAAAGAGGCATTCTTGCCCTGCATAAAGTCAATGGAACAAAACAAGCAGAGAGATGAAGTGACACGAAGATAGATACAGGTTGGTCCTTGCTGTAGATGTTAGATAGATACAGATTGGTACTTGCTGTAGATGTTAAAAATAAAGGTGTGACACCAAAATGTAAAAGTCAACCCTTCGTAATGAATTTACTAGGACGGGAGCAGAACTTAACTCAGGGCCTAAAGGAAAAGAAGAGAAACTGTAGGTCTTGGTAGATCTGCACTGCTACAGACACACGCAGTCAATGCTTGTTGTCTCAGGACACATCTCCCAAAGGTCATCTAAGGATTAATGTTGTAGTTGTTTTAAGAAAAAAGATGAACCAAAAGTTTAACAAATTTAACAAACTCTGCTTCTGGACGGAAAACCTTTAGGAAACAGGCCTACATACAGACTTGGGGATTTATGTAGGGCTGGGCAGTAGTAGCAAAGTTGTGATTTCAAGAAAATTGTTTAAAACTGGATTGGGGGTATTATGTAGAATTTTGTTCAGTGTCTACTAAAGTTGTGGGTGACAGAGATTGGGATGTGAAAAACTTTATAATGGCCACGAAATACAGGTGTTGGAAAACCAGTCAGCGTGCCCATAATGACCTGCACAACAGGAAGCACTGTGGCTGATCAGTGTACTTCATCTCATCTTTGTTTTGGCTTTAAACATACAACATATCAGACTTTGTCAGGGATAGAAATGACACATTCCATCCTAAACCAATGTAAAATACTGTCAACTTTACTTAGATTAATGAGCCAAAAACTGTGAGATCTCTTTGTATGCAAGAGATTAGGATGTTTTTGCAATGTGTCAATTTTTATTTAAGATTTAGTAATTTTCTCTTTTGTTGATTTTTAGTTAAATGTCTTTTATATATTTTATTTCTATTTTAACAGGTATGTCAGATAATAAGGTTTTTAGATACAGTTTTAATCAGTATAATTAATTTGTTCTGCTATTTTCTTTTTTATTAGCAGTTAACCCATTAGAGCTTAGCGATTGGTTTAAATTTAAGTTAGTTATAGCCTTCTATCATTATATGTGAATCACATACTTCTACATAGTTTTTTTCCGGGATTTAAATACATAAATAAATACATAAATACATTTTAACTTTCAGCTGGTGAATAACAGGGCTGATATAAATTGTTATAAAATTAATAAAATCAATAAAAATAATTCTTTATTGTCAGAATAAGGGAATGCAGACCTTTGCACACAACTGTATGAAACCTTTGATGAGTGCTGTATAAATTAGGCTTCTGAAGTTTAGAATTTGTGGACCCAATAGTGAGTGGAATAGTGAGTGTTTTCTCCAGCATTTCTTACCTTTTCAACAATGAGCCATAGAGCATCTTGGGCAAGGTTGTTTTCTTTGGTCAAATCTTCAAAGCAAATCTGCAGCTCCTCCCATAAACTCCTCACTTTTTATCTTCATTTTTCTGTCTATGAAACGTGTCCACAACTTAATCCAACTGCAGTGCCAGGTGTGTTGCAATTCTGCACAGCATGTGGATGGTCCTCTCTCAAGTTTTCTTGGTTCAGTTGCTTGTGTTCTTTCGTTGGCATCATAAAATTTCTTAGCATCAGCAAAGTGATGAGGTAACCAAAACATTAGAGCCACTTCTTCTTATAATCCACTAGAGTACATCTCTACTACCCACTATGACCTCAGTAATAGACACAAAATATACCTTTCTGAGAGCCTAAAAACTAATAAATTATAACCTTGTAAAAGTAAACCTTACTGCAGAGCCATAAATTGCACAGGTGTGCTTAATGTTTTTACTGATATGTGTATGGTTGGAGTGTGTTCTTGCCAGGTCAACATCTGCAGAGCGACCCCATTTATGTTACTACTCTTGTGGTCTGTGGTTTAAACTCAGCTTTGGTAACCATATGTTTTGATCCTAGTGGGTAATCTCTGATACCCCACCCACTGACACCTGCAGCTCAGAACTCGACAGTGTTTACCTCACTCACTAAAGGCCAGACTAACAGCACTTTTCTCAATGACTATCACTCAAACAGGCTTTGTTCCACTGGAAACTTTTGTCCTCATAACGAGTGGTACAGCTGCACGACTGGCAGCTTTATTCATGAATCAGGTCGCAGCTGATAATGGGGAGAGGAAAAAGTGAGATTAAAATAAAGAGATAAAACAATATTTTGTTTAATTTGGGAAGGATGTTCCTGAGCAGTGGGGCCATTGTTTTTATGAGAGCGGGAAGCACCAAATGTGGTAAAGAGCAGCAGGGTAGCACTGTTGACAGAAACACCTGATTAGTCTCAGCACCTGGAAAGGAAGACTTTTACCATAAATACACAGTCCACTTCCAAACACACACACACACACACACACACACACACACAGTTCCTAAAAACAGCAGTGCCAAATGCAACAAAGCAAAAGTCTCTTCTTACGATGAAAAGTGAATGATTGACCTCTGCTTGTTTCAGCCTGCTTAATCAGACAACAGAAAACCATTGTAGACTCACTGATTTAACAAAAAAGTGCCACCATCATTGTCCCATCAGGCAGTATATTGCTGAATGTTTACCTCTGTCTGGGTCCAAGCTTATCGTTGTCTGTCAATGTATTGATTGCCGGTCTTAGCGGCGTATTGTGTGGCACGTAGAAGGGATCAGTCATGTGGTAGTAAAGGCTTGTATGCTTGCGTATGTACGGTCATAACAGGGATGCCTGCGCGCCCAATTTTGTGGCCAGCAACGCGTGGAATGCCAGATATGTATGAGTGAGCGTCTGGGCTAGGGACGCTATGTGTATGTTGTCATTGTGTTTGCAGCAGTGGAATAGACTGGCCCACTGGGTTCCACGGAAGTGTTGCTGGTATTCATATTTAAGAAAGGTCTTCAGACAAACAAGGCCTTTTGCTTACTCTTCATGTTGGAACATTGGACATAACCTTTTGATTAACTGATGTGTCACTAATGCAATCCAATTATCAGATCTCCGGCTTCTTGCGAAGTTCATTCCTGTGTGTCTACAGTCCCCTCTAAAGGTATTGGAATTGCAAGGCCAATTCATGGTAAAACATTGATGTACAGTTAAACCTGGCGGTGGGAGCATAATGCTGTGTGGCTCTTTGGGTGCTTGGTGCTTTAAAGTGCTACCGTGTCCTCTAGCAAGACAATGATCCAAAGCATACACCCAAGTTGGTTCAAAGCTTGACATCAAAATCAGCTTCTTGGAGTCGCCCTCTCAGAGCCCAGATCTCAATCCTTTTAGGAATCTGTGAGAGCTCCTTGTTCATGTCGGTGTCCTAGAAAAACATCCAGTTTGGATGATCTGGAACAATTTGCCATGAAAGAAGGGGCTAGGATCCCTCAAATGACAACCGCATTAGGAACTATCGTAAGAAGTGTTGTGTTAGAAAGGCTGAACTGTCGAATATAATTTATCCGAGGGCTAATATTTTGGTCTTGTAATTTTTTTCTATTTTTATTTCATCAAATCAGTTAATTATCTTAATCATGCTTAGTGCAATTTTTGTCTCTGTTCTTTTAGAAGCAGTTAAACTATAAATACATTCATTTTCATAAAAAATGGTTTGTTTGATTTAATAAGGTAGGATTTTAGTTTTGACCCAATCTCTAGGTGTCAATATCATCAACTAAGAGCTGAATTTTTGAACAATCAATCTTCTTCAGAAATGTCTTCAGCAAACACAAATAAATTGAACTTGCTATAGTAGCAGTTTTTAGACTCACAGATTCTTTTACAAAAGTCATCGAATATTCTTCACAGGAGAAAAAAAACTCTTGTATGACTAAGAGTTTAACACTATAAATGTATAATATTTTAATCTTAATGAATTTGACTAATGAATATAACATGTATACTGTTTATATGTGTCCATAAATTTATATGTAGTGTATAGAAATTGCATCCCTGAATCCTGGATTACACTTAAAAGTAAGAAAAAAAGTTCCTGTATCCTACGGTCTGAATAACTGCCTGCACTGATGCAACACTGTGGGCTGTGATCCAAGTCTGTTAATGATACTGGTGTCATGTAATATCATGCAGCTCAGATCTCCATGATGTCTGCTCTGTTGAATAAAATACAAGATTTTATTTGGTAAAAACTGGGTTTGTGAGACTAAAGTGAAGGGTTTGTATCTGTGTAAGACATTAAATTAAGTCTTCTGTTCCTTTTGCAGCTCTTTACCGATGGAACCACCAACAAGCTCGTGGGCTGTTACATAGAGGACAGTCCAGAAGACGTGGTCCTGGTCAGAGTGTACGGGAACAGGACGGAGCTGATTGTAGACAGAGACAATGAGCTCAAAAGCTTTCAGGTAGTCTTAATAAGTGTGCACTCTGTCCTTGAGTGCCACTGCAGCGTTTAGCGTGTCTAATTTTTGTGTCTCCTCTAGGTGCTACATGCTAATGGCTGTGCTCCTCGCCTCTACTGCACCTTTCAGAATGGCATTTGCTATGAGTTCATGCAGGGGGATGCTCTTGGGACTCAGGATGTCCGGGATCCCTCCCTGATCAGGTCGGGACATTTTAAGGACGTAATGTTTCTGCACACGAGAGGCAAATGAAAAACGAGTGATATGCAAATGGTAGTCGGTGTTCTGCAAAAACAAATGCTCTATAAGCACAACTACAGCTTTTCACTTTTGCTTCTGGTAGATACTGTGTGTCGGCTCAGTGTGTCTTCCATGATATTTTCAGTTGTTTTCATTAGACCTTTTCCAGGAACTCGGCAGTAGAGAGGTCGTTATCTGAACTTGTAGATAAACATTTCTTAACTCTGTAGCAGTGCTGCCTGTCATGAGAAACACTTCTTTAATTATGGAAACATTATAGATAATATTGTCTTAATTAAATGGTATAACAGTAATCGTGATCTTGTTTATTTTTTGTGCATGTATGTCCGGCTCATCTTAGACTGATAGCCCGGGAAATGGCTCGTATCCATGCCATCCATGCACACAATGGCTGCATCCCCAAGCCCAACCTGTGGATCAAGATGAGAAAATACTTCTCCCTTGTGGCGACAGAGTTCACTGACCAAGCGTCCAACATCAGGTAAGGATGTGGCTTTTCAGCTCTGGTTATTGTTCTGTAAACTTGAATGATGCAAATAGCTTATAAAACACAGCCTAAATTTGCCTGTAATATTAATTGTGAGAACAAAGGTTCTGCTGGGAAGAAGTGACCAGAGAGAACCACTGTGATGTAGAGTTATAAATTTTTAGGCACTAGAGCAGGTCTAACTGCATCAGCATGATATATAGATGGCAAAGAATAACTGTAGAGATATTAGAGAGAACAGTTTTTACATGGGTGGGGGCAGTGTCACGTTTACTAGGACAGACCAGGCCCTTTACATGCACTCTATGTAGCTAGTAAACATGAATAACTAAATGGATGCCTTAACTGAACCGCGCAGTTGCATGATCCTAGCATGTTCCTGTCCAGCGCCTTAAATATAACATCAATACCACCGGTCCCCATCTCACTTTAACTGGTCTGCAGCTATGCAGTTTCATGCACAGCAAACTGTGATACTGTATATTATGTTTTTTGACACTATCCTATGTTGACCTCAATCATCCACAATATTAAAACCACCAGATGGCATTAATGTTGTGGCAGATCAGGGAACACTAAAAAGGAGTATTTTGCATAGGTTTTAGGCACAAAAAAAGTTATTAACCTTTCAGAAATAATGCTATGAGGGGTGTTTAATTTAATAACTTTACACGGTGTTGGTATGATTTAAAGACTTGTTATCTCAATGTGTAACCTTATCTGATATATCGGAATTAAGTCACTGATTATATACTTGAAAAGACACATTCATTATTCCATAAGAGTGAATTCAGATACCAACGCAAAATCATATATGCCATTTTCCGTGGCATCAAGCAGAGTATTGAAAAGTGCATATATTTTTATTTAGAATAATATGATTTATTGTTAATCATTGAGTACATACACATTTTAAAGTGAAACCTGTGCTCTATATTTATCCTGTCCCCTGGAGGGGGCAGTGGGCAGCCAGAGGTGGGTGCCCACGGAGCTAGCGCTGAGTATTTTGCCCACCTGATGCATGGACTGGGATTTCAACTGCCAGACTTCTGTTTCTTATACTGTTTATGTACCTATGGTATCAATGTGATCAATGTGCCCTGACCAGCAATGCTGAAACAAAGGTAATAACTCCCACTGGACCATAGAGCCTGTCATAACCTGGCCAGCTCCCCAGTCACAGCTGAAATCTATGTTCTGATGGCTGTTAGTCCAGCATATGGCTTATGCAACTGTAACAATAATAGCTGGCTGGATTCGAGAGTCTGAGGCATGCAGTGGGCCATCAGATGTTTGCTTAGTTCAGTGTATCAGGTTCACTTTACTTGCTTCCTTGGTAACACATGCAGCTAAAGTGTCCTGGTGATAGATGGCTGACATTTGTGGCCATATAGTCTGAAGCAGACTGTGTGAAAGCCCACATGTTGATGGGCTTTTGCAGATGGCTGTGTGATGTCTAACATGGCTGTGTATATATAATATAGCACTCACGTCCTGTACAGTGGATCAATAGTGTAATAATGTATGTGCTGTACATGAGGCAGAAATTGAACATTTGAGACTCTGGTAGAGGCCACAGGTTAACAAGAGGAAGCAAGGCAAATAAAAATCTCAGAGGAGAACACATACTTATGTGTGTCATATCCTGCTATCAGGCCGACTGTGGATTAGGCCTCATAAGCCCATTACTGTTAGCACAAGGGTCTCTGCTCAGCACACCACTCTGCTTGGCTAAGACTGGTATTCTTGGCTAGTCTTTCTAAATTGGCGAAGAAAACCACTTAAAGCCTGACGTCTGCCGTTGACCTGAGTGGGTTTGTCTGAGTCATGTGACCTTGGATGGATGTTCAGAAGACCTGTCACACGCACAAGCATTTCTGCAGTTGGAGGAGATGCACTATGCCTTTTTCAAGCATTAGTGCGGATAAATGAAAAAGCAAACATTTGTAACCAGATCTCAAAAGGAAGGAGGCATTGTACCATTTCCATAGTGACTTAGGAGCACTTAGCAGCATCATGAGTGTCCACTGAGAGCAGGGTTTTTTGCAGCTGTGTGCTCAGGAGCACGCAGGCCATGTCCCTCTGTGCCTGTGTGTGCTGTTGGTGCATGTGGATTTCAGTTGTTTTTACTTCACATATGTTTCCACCTAATAATGATAACCCAACACCAGATGGTTTATTTTGTACCATGATAGTATTGCTATTTCTGTCACTTTTCTTTCATTTCTTTACCATAATCATCAGACAAGTGTTTTGTACGTATGTCAATATAGTTGCATTTAGTTCTTGGTGGACAAATTGTTTATCCAACTTCTTGTCATCTAGATCTAGTCATGTCAGTGACAAAAAGAGGAAACCTAAGTGTCCCTGTTTGACCCAGCTGAACCTTCATTGTTCTTTTTCCTTGTGCTTGTTTTCCAGGATCCAGCAGGAGGTTCCCAGTAAGGAGTTGTTGGAGCAAGAGATGGTGTGGATGAAGGAGCATCTGTCCACACTAGGATCCCCTGTGGTGCTCTGCCACAATGACCTGCTCTGCAAGAACATCATCCACAACAGTAAAGAGGGTGTGTAACCTGTTCTTAAACTACAGGGCTGTAGGTAATACATCACTTATTGACTGTCATCCTCACGACAGAATCATCAGTCACTCTGTCCTCATTCCCCACTTTCATTATTTTAGATTTTTTGACCATTTGATGTAAGAACTGACAACATAAAATAAAAGGCTAAAATGCAGTTTCTTAAAGCCATCCAACATTTGCAAATATGGACTTTTATATGACTAGAAGGAACCGTTGTTCATCACAAGTACTAAAGTTTAATGCATATTAGAATGGTTTCCTTTTCATTTTGTGCTAATAGGCTGAAATTTTTTTGCTATCTTTTCAACCCCATTCACACGAGATCCCTATTCCTCCTACGTTTAACCAAAGCGACATTGACCACTGTGTCAAACAGATCCACAGTGTCTCTCGGTTTTTTGGGATTTACGTGAAACGATAAGGAAACTCGCTGACCAGGGTTTCAAGTGCTGATACATATTAGTTAATCCAGGGGTTCCTAAAGTTTAAGATGCCAAGACTCATTCAATAGCAAAAGCTTGATGTTGGGGCTTCACTTTTGCAAGATGTCTAAAAAAAAAAAATCCTGTTGACATTTCAGCACGTGGAAAAGGTAAAAAAACAAACATTTCTGTGAGCAACTCCTGAAGAAGCTAAAGACTTACATTTAGCATTCACGCTACATGAGTTTTGCTTAATATATTGCCCAGATAAACACCATGGTTATGAGCTAATGCCAAGTATGCAGTTGTTTCAGTTTGCAATATTCCCCGGTACTGAACAGGGTCTTCTTCCTGTGTTTGCAAGCTTGTTCCATCAATTTAACAATGAGCAGATAAGAGTATTCTCACCAAGAGGAAAAATCTAGAAACTGGTCGACTCATAAACGACATTTTTTAATTAAACAAGTGTAATAGCGTACTCGAAGCAACATCCTTTACCGTTACAGGATGCCCCACAGAATGGCCATTACACTTTGGCTAACTAGTGCTTAAGCAGTAGCAGGCTACATGCTGCTAAGACCTTCCTTCACAGTGGCTGGCTACAGGTGGAGATAGCAGCTACTCCTTTTAATAACTTCCCGTGATTTGTTTTTCAGGTCACGTTCGATTCATAGATTATGAATACTCCAGCTACAACTACCAGGCATTTGACATAGGCAACCACTTCAACGAGTTTGCAGGTTTGTGAAGATGCTGTGACTGGAATAAAATAAATAAAACATGCAGTATGCCTTATTCCTCAACTGAGTTCACATGTGATCAGGCATGAGTGAGCTGGACTACGGGCTGTACCCCAGTCGGGAGATGCAGATGGATTGGCTCACAGAATACCTGCAGGCATACAAACTCTTCACCAAGAAAACCGAGGAGGTCAGCCCGCGAGAGCTGGAGACACTCTACGTACAAGTCAATAAGTTTGCTCTGGTGCGGACAAATATGTTGGCATCTCTTACACACTCACACCTACTGCGTCTCACAGTTCTTTTCATCTAATATGTTATGTTTCTCTCTCAAGGCCTCTCACTTCTTTTGGGGCTTCTGGGCACTCATCCAGGCCAAATACTCCACCATTGACTTTGACTTCCTCGGGTAAGTTGTTTTAATGTGTGTTGGAAAGGAATAGCTCTGTGTGTAGTGACCCCCTGTGTAGAATATTGCATAAGAAGTAGATTGGACTGTGTGTGAACGTGTCAGTGGGGGTTAAACTGTGTTATGAAAGGCTAAAACCTGAAATCCTAAAGCCAACACTTCTTTTTTAACTCCCACTTTGGAGTACAGTGAAAAGCTCTCCTACTTTGCATGTGTGACTGTTTACAAAAATGCCTGTAAAGTAGTAGGGGGAAAACTAATGTCTAAAGCATTCCCACATTTTAAAGCAAAGGAGAAACATATGATGTTAAGATATCTGATCTACTGAAAGAATGAGGGGGAAAAGTAAACACTGACCTAGAATAGTAAAAGCATTACATTTCTTCCATGTCATCACCACTATCTCACTTTTGTTTTCTGCAGGTACGCTGTGCTGCGTTTCAATCAGTACTTCAAGACCAAACCTGCAGTCATGGCCCTGCAGATTCCAAACTGAGTTAGAGAAGATGAGGGAGGTTAGAAAAGCTTATTATGCTTACTGCTGGGAACCTCCAGTAGGTTGTGGACTCTATTCCATGAGCCAGCTCTTCTTGGACCACTGCTCTGTCTACCTGGCATCCTTTTTTTTCTAACAAGCGCAATTAACACTTCAATTCCTCCAGTCCTAGCCCAAGAAACTTCCAAGAGGGGTGTGCGTGTGTGTGTGTGTGTGCGTGTGTGTGCGTGTGTGTGTGTGTGTGTGTGCGTGTGTGTGTGCGTGTGTGTGCGTGCGTGCGTGTGCGTGTGTGTGTGTGTGTGTGAGAGAGAGGTGGAGTGAGCACAGCATTTTAGTTACCCAACTTAAAACCTATTCTACTGCCAGTCACTCTGGCACCATAATGTTCTAAACCTCTGGTAATTAGGGTCTAAAGTCACGTGAGATGTTTAAGGAGGTTTGGATGCTGAAATTAACAGTTTGTCCTGTATCTGTTGCTCTATGCCATGGCCTCAGAGGCATTGTATCTTGGATTCCTCACATTTTGCCTAATGTGTGCATCGTCCTCATGTCTGCAGATTTCTTGATACTTTAAATTCTAAATCTGTGTGATCCTTCTTCTCTTTGTTCCCCCACATCTTTGGTGCTAAGTGCTCATAGATCACTTGTGCATCGAACACTGTGCAGTACTGTGTCACTTTTCCTGAGTCAGTTCTTCTTCTGGTTGTTGCTGCTGTGAAAACTATGAATCATTGTCTGCTGTGTGCCAGTGGATTTGTGCTCTGGAAGGACCAACCAGACACTGAGTTTGTAGACGAGCAGTTGGAGAAGCTTTTTATGGCTTTTGTGGGTGGGATCACTATTGTGTTGTAGCAATCAGTGATGGGAAGTAGCTAAATGTGCATTTATTTATTTATGTGAAGACATTGTGAATTTGGTAACATCTCAGGTGAACAGCTCCTCAGTTTGGCTTGCTTTGGGTTGAGTTGAGAAGTGGAACTGAAGGATGGTATCTAGGTGTTGTTTAAAGTGGGGATCTGTGTAAACTGTGCACTTCTTGACTGTTATGGTGACTTAATCACTTTGTTAAACTCTTCAAACCTCACGACCTTTGTCATCACGTTGATTGCCCTCCTCCTCCCCCTTAAAACATTCTTGCCTCTGCCCCCTCCTTACATTACTTCTTTGATCTCCTGCCCCATTGTCTCGCTTCATCAGTTAAGATTGGAGCCGGAACACTTGTCCCACAGGCCGTCTTAACATCAGATGGCCTGTAGAACTGATGTGAGCCCTCGCGCCGTAATCTATTCTCATTTACGTCTGATTTACAACAGACGCTTGTTTCATAATCAGACATTGCATAAGTTCTTCTTGGATCCCGTCAAATGTAGCTAACAAGAAGAGGCAGGGTTATGAGTGGGTTTGTGTCATTATGTCACCTTTGACTTGGGTGGAAAAACACATCACCTGACCTCCTAATCATCAGAAACTTCAACATTTCCAGAAGCTCCATTAATTTTACACATCAGAGTTAGTTCACAGCTCTTCTGCAGAAGTTCTTTTGACAAGAGTATATGAAAATAAATATTAAATACCTCATCTTTGCCTGAGGTGAGTGGCTGCAGACTGTAGGAGCCAGTTCCAGCATATGAGATGCAACCTGAACTATAAGTGACAAAGTTGCATTGTGAGCAATGTTTGTGCCAGGTTTTACAAGGCACAGGTATGCTTGGAATTTTTTTTTTGTTGAAAGTCATAAAAGGGTACAGTGTTGCATTGTTTGACAGTTTTTTCACAATGGTGTAATTGTAGCTCTCCTCCAAACGGAGTCCATGCGTCCTGAAATTTCAAACGTGGCACTTTGCAGTCATGCCCACTCTGCATGGCTTCTATCTGGTGATTAGCCCACGAGTTTGAAGTAAGTCCAACCCTTCTTCAACTTTTCCTGTCATTCTCTCCATACAAAACACACTGTTAATAAGACAACTAATTTATGAAACCTGAACGTACACTAAGGATCCAGTACGGTTGTTTAACAATGTTGACTTTTGACATTATCACATTGTCTGCCTTCGCCTCTTTCTTCTTTTAATACAGCCTCCTTTGTGCTGCCGTAGACTGGCCCCACAGCCCACTGCAGTTTTAGAGATCAACAATGCGGATGAGTGTCTGCCTCCTGTGGAGAATGAACACTGTAATTGCTGCAGTAAATGCAGTAAATATGGAGCAAATCCTGTCTGTCCTAAACAGACACTCCAGCAGTTTAGTATTGCACATAAATAAAGTAAAGACGTGCCAGAGACAGTTTAAAGATGAACTCCAAATGTGACACCATGGCATCTTCAAGTTCAGTGCTGCAACTAATATTTTTAGATTATTGCTAAATGAGTGATTTATGAAGATTTTTTTTCCTGTCAGTTCTCACTCTTATGTTAAGCACTTTATCCTGCCTTTAGTCATTTTCTCCGACTTGACAAAATAGAGGACATGATGCAACTGTTGCAGTAAACTGATCTTGATGTGTAAAATTAGCGGACACCTTTCAGAAGAGTTTGTCTACAACCCTTGTCTGATTAGACTAGACTGATGAATGCAGTCATAAAGGGTCTAAAGTTCATTAATGCCAAACTCCAGGAAAAGATCTGTCTCTCTCTCTTTCTGTTTCGTTCTCTCTTTCTCTCTCTTTCTCTCTCTCTCGCTCACTTTCACATGCACTCTCTTTTTGGATTATTTAGCCCACCTTTGTTGACCCAGCAGAGGGAGACACTGAGCTGTGACTTTTGTTTAGCACTGTGGGTCTCATGTAGCCGACAGGTGTAATCATTGGTCAGGTGAGCAGCAGCCCGCCACGTCATGTGACGTGACGTGCAGTAACTGATGCTGACAGTAGCCAGTGAGGACAGTGAGTGGTCAGTGTTTTAGGGGGATTACGTTTGTATCCAAAATGTCTTACTGGATCTTTTCTTTAGACGTAATGGTCAGAGCCTTTTTTTTTTTTTGTGAATTGCTCTCAAGTCTAAATGTGACATACTTGGGAAAAGCTGTAATAATATGAAGGCACATACTGTATTTGCGAGCCGCCACATTCTCTTGAAAATTAATCTGCCACAGTTGCAGTATGCAAGGTGAGAATAATGCAGAGGCCCTTTACTTAGGAACCTAATAGTGAAGTATTTTGCTGAGTAGAGCTGCAGACAAGGTCCAAATTAGTTAAAAGGTTCAATGGGCTTCACTTGTTTTGCTCTGAATTGGCAGAGCAGAGAGTAAGATAAATACTTGAACTTAAATGTTGCATTAAAGAAAATGAAAAAACACATTCCGCATAAAACTGAGGTTGCCCTAAAAACATTTAGAGAAGTGTCTTAGTTGGTTGCCTTACCCTCTGTGTTTGTGGTCACCAAAAAACTCAATTTATTTACTTCACTGTGTTTTGTAATGTTTCATGTTACAGTGGTAATACTTTACAAAATATTAGGCACAATGTGTCACTGCATCATTTAACATGAAATTGAAAAGTCAGAAACGTGCTTCTTAACTCTCACTTTCAGGGTTGTACATACAGTATACTAAAAAATATAAATGGTTGAAAAAAATGTGCAGTCTGTATCCAAAAGAGAGGTTTTGCACTGTTTACTACACTGAATTAGTATCTCTTTTACACTTTTTTTATTCGATGTGAATTTTTTCAATGCATTACACACTGGGTAAGGTGACAATAAACCAAATAACAAATTAGTGTTAAAATTCTATCAAGTTACTGGAATTGTTCTACATTTCAAGGCCGATACAACTATCTGCTTGTGTGGTGACCGCGAGGACCTGAATTTCCTGTTTCCACGAATGTTTTAAGTAGTTTTAAGTGGGGTTTATTTATTGAGTCTAATTTTGCATTTCCTTTCTTGTTTTCTAATCGTACAAAAATGGTTAGTTTGAGAATTTGCATTGCAGTTCGAGAGTCACTGTTTTTGTGTGTGAATGTACTAACTTAATTTTAAGAAACACTGTACAGATGACTTTTTTTTTCTTTATATGCCATTAATAACTTCTTGTCAATTTTGCTTTGTGAGCTGAAGCGTAGAGCGACACAGTGTTTTTGACTTGCAGATGTACTTTGTAAATGTGCTCATCCACTGCTAAAGATGATGCTGCGTCTGTGTGTGCTGCCAGTGGAGATGGGGGATGTAAATACTGTAAGAAAAAAACTGTGAAAAGCGTTCTGTACAGTGATCCTTCAGGCTGCTGTTGGAGTGGCATGAAGAATTATTTAACAGTTCTCCCTAAATATTTCCATTAAAATATATAAAATGTAAAAAAAAAAAAAAAAAAAAAAGACGTGTTTGAGCTTTTGTATGTCTTTGGGAATCTGTAACTCCCACAGTGTACGATGTCTTTTCTGCTGACACTGTCAGTTTCCGCCCATGTTTGTTTGGGTCTGTCACCTGACCCTGTGCCTTGGCCCCGATGGTTCGAGGAAGGAAAGCGAACACGTCACTTGTGGGACTTCCTGCCAAAACGCACGCAGGCTGATAACATCAGGCATCCTAGGCATGAAGAATTTCATGTTTCTGACGAACCCACACTCACGCTATCACCTTATCGTACTGACTCCACATGATAATGCTTACTTCCCTCTTCAATCTTCACTGCAGATGACAATAGTTTTTGGAAAGTGACACTTATCAGAATGTATGTCATTCAGCAGATTAATACTATTAACAGAAATGACCCACAAGGTGCTGCAGTGACAAGATCAGAGCTTTGACTTGCAAATTTTCTTTTACTTTTCTACTGCAATTCAGATATTGTTTTGCATTTATTGTATGCTTAGGGCCCAGCAAACTGCTCACTTTCCTTTTTAAAAAAGAGTGAGGTCATACATGAAACCTGTTATCAGCTAAAGTTAGAGGCATTTTGGTTTAAAATGTCAATAGTCTGTTTATTATTTCAGTGAAATATTTTAAATGGAGAAGTTTTCTGGGCCAACATTTACACTTAAATATATTTCTTAAGTAGTTTATATACTTCTACCACCTCTGGACATCACATTTTGCAGTGTTGCTGCTTGTGACCATGCTGACCCTTGACCTCCATGACATTATTAAGGCCACCATAAGGTTGTGGTTGACTGGGGTAGTTTGCTTTTCTACCTTATCACACAAACTCACACTCTTGTCTTGGACAGTAGCAGCTGGGAGTTGAACTGCTAATCCAGTTATTAGTAGATGACCACTATTCTTCCAACAGACATGTCGCCTGTCTTTTTAGACTGCTCTTTATTTAATTACACTGACCCCTAGGACAGTTCCAGGGTCTTAAAAAGGCAGTTAGAATGCCTGGACTGAAATGCACTTTTGAGAAAAATAGCTGCAATAACTCTGGTCTTGATAAATTGTATTATTTAAATGCAGGTGACTGACTAATTTTATGTTTCTCTGTCAAAACAACATTTATAGTCACACCCCTAATGACTTAATAGAAAATCTTAAACCACTTCTTAGGGATTACCTATGATAATAATGACATATTTGCTTAGTCTTTAGCCAAACAACAGAATGGGAGCCTCTTAAAGTCTAAATGTAATAAGTATTTAACAAGCAGTTTATAAATGGAAAAGGTCCAGATTTTCTGCTGGCTTTGAAACTGTTTACTTTATGCAGATAAATAAAGCACAACCTGGCAACCCAAAAATGATTAATGGCCTTTAATTGATCTACAAAGCATTAGTAACAAGTTATTAGCTTTTAACAAACTCTTTAAAAACCCTTGATGGTACACTTGACTTCAGCAGACCAGAAATTACATGTTACAGTTTGTCCATCTTCAGGTTTAGAAGTGTTGATTCAGCTTTTAATATTATTATGATTAGGTTTGTTCCTCACTACTGAAATTATTACAAAATGTCTTTAAAGGACTAAGCATTACAGTCCCATGAACCAATTTTGAAACAGGTTCTCCCTTTTGATAACAGACAGTTGTTGAGTTTGTCACAACAAGAGAAGTGCAGGTGTTACTGTTAACACAAATGGCACATGTGATCATTTAGGTGTGTCAGCTCCAGTGAGACTAAAACAGGGATGTGGAACATGTGACTGGAGTGCAGCTGTACAGTAATTATAGTTACAGCTGTTTGACAAATAAAAATTTCCACCTCTCAAGTTTCCCCTGTTGTTATCTGCTGAGTGAAAAATACATAATGGAAGAATATTCTGTCCTACTGATATATTGTGTTGGCGTGTCCCAACCAGGGTGTGTGAGAAGTGGCTCTGTGACTCAAACACACAGGCACATCCTTCTTAAAAAAAATAAAAAAATCAGCACAAACACAATTTACACAACCAATTTATTGTCTTTCAAGAAAAGAAAAAAAACTGCACAAAACTCTGAAAACATAGAAATGTACACCTTTAAATTACACAAGCTCTTATAAACAAAATAAAGTCTCTTTCTATATTTACATCAGCAGGGTTAACGACAGGTGACTCCTCAGAACATCTCCACTAAGATCGGATCGACATTTCCCTCCAAACCATCCATCTCTGTACACAAAGCCAGCATTGTTCCGCCACACAGCTCTGACCGTGCATGGATAGGATGAGCCACAACCCTGAGGACTGAAACGTGTCTTTTTGATTTGTCAACCTTGCAGTTCGCTAAAGGTGGATTGACCCCAGTTTTTTAAGGTACACTGCGGTTTCTTTCTGTTAAATAGTCCTAATGGTCAGCAGGCTTCTTGAGAGATGAGAACAAAGACACAAAAGGCATCAACCTGTTCTATTTGTGCCACTGTTTTATATTATGGAACCATGTACAGTCACTGGCCACTTTACTAGGTACATCTGTAAAATACAGCAGCTCTGCTGTGAATTCTACTTTTAACATGTTATAATTTCTCAGGTTTCACATTTTAAAGTGTCAGAAAGGTGATAGTTCTTCTATGTGTTTATTACTGAGGTCACAGTGGGTAGTGGAGTCGTACTCGAGTGCAATATAAGAGGTGGCTCTAATGTTTTGGCCACCTCGTTCATTTTAAATATGGTGGGAAAAAACATGAAAGACAGGCTTTTCCCATCAGTGGACTTTTTTCTTCCTGATGGCATGGGCATATTTTAAGATGACAATAGCAGTATTTATTGTGCTGTAAATGATTGGTCACCAAAGAGAACAGACCTGGAGAAGTCCTGGAGAGGACATTAATGTAGTATGACACATAAATAAGATCTTGGTGAAATATTAATGTAACTCTTGATGGAAATTAATATTGTGATGCTGCAAAAGCTCAGCGAAAATAATGCCTTGGAGAATACGCAGAAAACTAAAAGTGCTCCAAAATTATTATAGTGTGTGACGTGTGTTTTTTTTGTCTGGGCAGTTTATATAAATGGTATTAAATGTCTCTCTGTAGCCAGTACATATTAAAGTATCTATTTCCTAGCTAGCCTCCGGATGATGTCATCTGGAGGAACTTTCAGCTTGTTGCAGAGATATGTTAATAAACTGAAGACAAATACTGTTCAAAAAGCATCTACTTCCCAAGATAAAAGCATTGAAAGCAAGTTCATACTTGGTGAATTTGCCCTTTAGCACATATTACATATAAGTGAACAGATTTGTACAAATTGATTTACAGTTATTTAGCTTTTAGCTTAACTCATTCACTCAGTTTTAAACTTTTTAAAACACAGAACGACTAGCATCATTTGATTGGAGTTTTCTGTGTTTTAGTATTAGAATTAACAAATAAACAGTTCTACTGTTACAAGTCTGCATGGCTTTAAACACCTCCTGCTGCATCAGTCATATATGTCGAAACTGACTAACAGCGGTAATTACGAACATCAGTGAATGCAGCATTAAGTGCTAACATGGATCATAATATTATGAGCTAAATTCTTCACATGAAGTGCTGTAGCCAATGAAGTGAACATCTGATGGATATTTCAGGTTCTTTGTTCTCATCATTTGAGCAGTAAATCCTTTCCACTCTTGCTGAAATGCTGTCACATCTTTTCTCTATCCACCACAAACGGTGGGGCTTTCAGGTGCATCCTACCAGTCATCAGTCAACAGCTCCCTCATCATCGGGAAACACAGATTTGTGGATTCATTTGTTAAACGAAAGCTGAAATGAGAAATTAGTTTAACCAACTTCACCTCAGGTATAAAATGAGGCTCATTGCTCTGTGTCAGCAAAAACATCAATAATTTCACTTTCAATGTCTATTTCTTACCATGAAGTTTTAAGAAACGATGTAAGTATGTGAGGCCCCATGCACTAGTACCAGGAACGTGATGACTGCTGACAGAATTCTAAAAGTAATTTTAGATTTAATTTAAAAAAACACGTTTGTGCATATGCTCTGGAATTCGGTGTGAGGCCGCCTGTATGTGAGACAAAACAGCAGATAATTTTGTGGATACATACATGCGAGGTTCTCAACGTGACAATCAAACACTGGAAGAAGCCAACACAGAGGTATAAAAACAAAACGGGCAAAGCTGAGGTCAACCCACCGTGCCGTGGAGAGGGAAGTCACCGGCACATGGATACAGCGTAACACAGCACAGCTCGACTGAGCAGTGTGATGTTGGAGGACGAGGGAGGAGATGAGGGTTCGATTGTTTGATTTACTGGATACCGGCTGGGTCACAACGAGGTGGTCATTTTATGGGCAGTCTGATATAAAACACATGCAACCCAGGCAATCTGAATCTCAATTATGGGAGTCCAGCAACATCCTATGTTATAACAGACGTTATGTTTGCATAAGCATCTTATGTGAAAAGTAGCAGTCAGGAGCTGCTGGTGTCCTCATGCAGTAATGACCGGGTTTTACCAGCAGGGGGCAATGCAGACATACTGAGAGGAGCTGAGCTCCAACAGGTACAAACAGGAATCGTACTAAACTGTTTCTTTGACACTTTCCTCTGTTGAATCGAATCCCTGTGGGACGTTACGTTTGTTAAAACTCAACGCTGGGAGGAAAGCGTGAAGCAAAAGGAATTAAACAAGAAACTTTCTACACTATAACTTCAATAAAACATCTGCGCTCCAACGCAGAGCAGCCGATGATGTGATGTCTATGAAGGGAAATGAGTCAGATAAGAGCTTGGCTTTGTGTGTGTGTGTGTTGTGTTTGAGAGCAGGGTTTCATGGGAGACTGTGCTAATTTACAGGAGAGTACGTGCGACATTTCCTTTCAGAGGAGCGAATTGTCTCGTCCGGTGAACACTCAGTCTCTCCCGTCCAGTCTTCTTCTGTTACTGACAGTCAACACAGAGCCTCCCTTGCCTCTCCTCACCTCTGTTTTCCTTTCGTTGTATTTTCCCATCCACCCCCCCCCCCAACCTTTTCAGTCTGTCAGGAGCACCAGTTCCCCCTCACTCCTCTCTCCCCCGTCGCTTTCGTCTCCTTCGCTGTACGGAGGCCGGTCCCTCTCTCTCTCCCTGGGCAGGGAGGTGGATGTTATGTGGCTCTCCGCTCGACGTGCAGCCGGTGCCACCTGCGGCAGGTAATGCTCCAGCAATGCGGGGTGGAAGGGAACAGTTGCCACAGAGACTGAGCCAGCGCTGCCCTGGTACTGGCTATCACTGTGGGAGTAGTGGATCTGCTGAGGCTCCGTTTGACTAAGGGGACAAGAATGAAACGATAACTTCAGTCGACTTCAGTTTGCTTATGTTCGGAGATATAAAGCTTTCATATGATCGAGGCGGTGAGGCTCTGTCTATATGTCTTTCCTGTCCTATTAACATACAGTGTCATCAATGTTTAAACAAATATTTATGAATTAGTTTGAGTCTACCATTGCGTTTTAGTTAATTTTTTAAACTTGCTTTCTATCACTTTATTTTAGGATGTAAATATACATTAATGCTTTTAAACTTCCCTGTAATGAAATATTTCTCTGCTTCTAGCTAATAAGTTCCTCCAGATGACAAGGTCCCTCCAAGGGATGTCATCTGGAGGCGTTTTTCTAAAACCAAAAGGAACTCAAGTTATGATTAAAGGCGTCCTTTAAGATGCCAGGACAGTTCAAGACAAATTATGTGGCAAAAAGTCAACCAAATGCTTTAAATGTCCTCCACTAAGCAGCTTCCCCACAGCAACTGTGACCCGAAGCTCACACAGTAAGTACAGTGTTGTAGAAATTCGAGTCATTTGCAATTTCAGAAATTAAACTGAAACAGTTAAAACAGTTGGTCACAACAAGGCCTATTGCATTATCGGGGAGAGTTAAGAGTGAAGAAATCTTGCAATTAATGTTGGATTTCACTCATAAAGTGAAAAATAATTAAGAATTAGATTTGGCCAAGGTCAATATGACATTCTGATTAACGTTTTATTTCATAACATGCAGTATGTCTGCGAGTCAAAATCGTCCACCATTAACAGTTCCAACCTCCAAATCCTCCAACTTAACTAGCTAGAGAAGTCAGAGGGAACAATGGCGAGGGATGCTATTCATCGTCGAGGACAGACTGAAAAACCACCTCGCTGCAGTATCGATACTCCACTTTTGTTTGTGTCTTCAAGAATAAAAACCAGAGCTTTGGTAGCTGCAGATATTGTCTCTGGTGTGTGGAGGTGCAGAGCAACCTTTTGTCAATAGAGTGAATTGTTGCTGTTGTCTGCCAGGGACAAATTCTGCCGCGTTATCTCAAACTGCGTTAACCACGGCGGCCCCTGTGCATGCAGCAGCTTCTACCTGTGCGAGTACGTCGCTCTCTGCTCCTGTCTGCGGCTCTTCATCATGGCTTTGTACTCGCCCACCCTCAGCCTCCGTCCCTCCACGATGCAGGTCCGCTTGGGCCGGGGTTTGTATTTGTAGTCAGGGTAGCGCTCCAGGTGTTGCCGGCTCAGCCTCGCCTGCTCCTCGTAGTAAGGCTGCTTCTCCTGGTTGGACATGGATTTCCACCTGGAGCCTGGAGCCAGAGACACACAGGTGGATAGGGAATCAGTGAAAGAACAGTAACAGTAACTGTTTAGATTTGTGTGGTTGCTTTGCAATTTCACAGATTTTGCCAATCAAGTCTGACGCTATTTAGATGATTAATATGTGCTTCTCAGAGTTTTCTTTTGGTTATTTTTTCCAATTTGTGTCCTGATGGCCACATGGTAATTAGAATTATTCAATATAAACCTTAAAAATCTTGTGTTTCTCATGAACCGTAACCGTAAAAAAAAAAATATAAATTTAAAGAGGCCTTATTATGCACTGCAGTTTGCACTGTAGGGTTATATATTTTTATTCTGGGGCTTTACTCGGTTACTAATAATCGGCTTTTGCGCAATAGTTCTTCAGCTCTGGGTGAAGCAGCTGTTTTAACTCCCGTTTCTTTAAGGCCCCCTCACCTCATGTCCACGCAGCCTGCCAGTGGGCTGAGCAGAGCAGTGAACCATGGATGTAATATGAGAGCGGGTGAGTGCGACTGTGTACTTAAGGACCCAAAATGGCAGCGTGGCTACAATGTTTGTATGTCTGGGATTTCCTCTACATTCATTCAGCTCATATCTTGAATCTTTGGATAAAACTAAAGATTTAAATAGCAAAATATGACCCATTTAGTTGCATGGATTTACCGTGATATTTTGGAATTATAATTTTTACTTTCTACTAGCTAACTCGCGTTGCCAGTAAGCATTTGCTTTTTTTTTATGTTGCTGTATTAATGTCCCACTGTTATGAAAAAAAAACTTGCACTGTAGTGTTAATGGTGTGGGAAAAGTTGTGGCCAACGCGTCTTTACACATACTTGTCCGATGTGATCATACCACTTTGGAGTGTATTTGAAAAAGACAATGCTTTTTACTTTGAGAAAGAAAGTAATTAGTAAGAGTGTGTTTAAGTTGATTCTATTATGACGTGCAGAATTGGCATCCACCTGTCATTTCACGTCTTTGTGTCTCTGTGTGTATCCGTGAGAAGGATGGTTGCACAGACATACACAAGCTCTTCACAATAGAAAGTAATGTAAATGTTTGGTCCAAGGAAAGGAGATTTGAGCCTGTGTGTGTGTGTGTGTGTGTGTGTGGCTGGAGAAGCAGGTGGTTGTCGGTGCCCTCGTGTGCCAGACAGCGTCTCAGAATAGAGACACAGAGTGAAACCCACCCCTACCCAGAGCTGGGCTCACCCAGGATCTTGCTGATGGAGGAGTTGTGCATGTCGGGGAAGGCCTGCAGGATCCTCCTGCGCTCGTCCTTGGCCCACACCATGAAAGCATTCATGGGTCTCTTGATGTGGCCCGAGGAGGGAGGGGGCCGGGCCTCAGGGTAGCTGCCTGAGACCGAGACGGGCAGGGCACCTACAGGAAAGAGGGCTACAGTCAGAGGACCACACCAAACTGAGCTGGAATATGTTACTCATGACTACAGTACAGCACTTAAACATATCGTTCTCCTTTCCAAGGAGTGGTATCCTTGCTGTAATTAAGCTTTTCTGTTACGCCCATAAAAGTGGTGAATATCTCCCAGCTCACCTGCTTATTAACCTTTACTCAATGAACGAACGCGTTTCCTTCACTCACAAACACCCTATTGCACATGCACTTATGATTCACTTTCCCCACGCACATCCTTCGAGCTGAGGTTTGTACCACAAACTTTTATTCCAATTCTCATTACAGCTCTCAAACTTAACAGGAACATAATGATTTATTCTGACAGAGTCGGACGTGGCAGACTTTCATATAGGGTATTTGAATGTCAGTATGATATTCTGGGGGAACAATAAAACAGTACAACATTTTTGATGGCTAATTTAGAGAACTGCTTTGAAATGGTAAACGTATTACTTGAAGGTGTTCAATATTTATTCAGCACTACAATGGCCCCTTCCTGGGACACCCACCCTCAGAGTCACTGCTGAGGTGGTCCTCAGTGGATGCCAGCCCATGTCTGTCTTCACCCCGCTCAGAGTGAGAAACTCTCTCACTGCGAGGAGACTCTTTATACTCCTGAATACAAAAAAAAAAATACAAAGACAGGTGAAGTCAGACATGCAGTAACGTATGCACACAAATATTCACACTTGAGCACAAAGAGATGATTTGAATTCAGGCTGCAGTAAAAGGATGACCCTGTGTGCAAGGGCTGTGTTCAAGGCTTGCATGTGTTACACAGAGTGCTATTTAAGGTAAAGGAAAGGCACGCTGGCCATATCAGCTGCTGTTGAAATGCAGAACTGTAAATGCAAAGAAAGGAAATTACAACACTATGGAGGAGGAAGAATGGTGTTTATTGTTTGAGGGAGGAGAGGTGAAGGAGAAAAGGCATAGATGGGAATGCAGCAACTCTGAATTTGCAAAACTATCATGCCATCATCGTATTATCTGTCATCCAAGTAGCGTGCTGTAAAACATTATTTATCCCCATGTGGCGGAGTGTAATACCAAAATAGGTCAGTCAACAGTATTGGTGTTAAAGCAGCAGCTGAGGCGAGATGGAGCCGAATAATGGAGGAGAACCACAGAGTACAGTGTTACTGTGGACAAAAAGAGAGGGCAGGTGGCTCAGTCAATGCCACTCTGAGGTCTTTGTGGTATTGTGAGGCTGCAACAGCTGTTCCTCCAGGACGAGGCTGAGACCAAAGCTTCAGGCACCTCAAAGAATGAAAACCAAGACCAGACTAGGAGACTATTTTTTTGACACAAATCTCTCATTTTCAGATGCTTTAATGCACGGCGGCAAATACGATTTACTAGTGCAAAGTTTCAGTTTTGCTTCTAAAGCCACTTGTGTTCAAATCTAACACTTTGTACTGATTAGTGCATTAACCGTAGTTGCAAAAAAGTAACAAACAGCAGTTGTCTTTCCCAGGGGACAGACACTAAGGATGTGCCTCCTTTCTTTTACTAATAATGGAAACAGAGTCAGAAGTCCAACACTGAGCTGAGATTCTGTGTGCGGCTGCACTACAGCTGGTCTTCAATCAGTAAAATCACTGTAACCCTAAACCCTGCTCTGAAGTTTAGTGGTGAGGCTAAGTGTCCGATTTATTCTGTGCGCGGTTCAGATTTTCAGACGCAGAACTCACAATAGTATTGTAATATCTATCTGTGGAAGTAGTTGTTTTCAGACAAAGATTGTAAAAATTATGCAAAAACATTGTGGATACATGATACTTATTTTAAAGTTGTAAACCGGCGAGCCTGCGGACGTTGTTATTGTGTGTTACCTCTGGAGCCGGAGCGCTCCTTCTCACTCACCCAGAGTCCAAAAACAAAGTTAAAAAAGTCCAAATGGAACTTACATTTACCCAGTTACAACTCCAGCTGTCTCAGGCTGTAAATTTGTCAGTGCTGTGTTTGGAGCTTGTTTCTGCTTTTGCCAAGTGGAGAAAAAAGCAAAGGTTGAGCTACATGGCGAGTGTAACCGGAGAATTCGATCAATGTCTTAGCCGTTCCAAAATAATGCGCTGAGCCTGAAAAGCCTGGCTCAAAGCTTGAGTTAGGGATATTTGGAAAAAAAACACCAATGCAAATTTACTTTCAATTGAAAGGAAATTGTGTTGCACTTGTTTCTATGTCAGCTTATGCCAGCAGGGGAAATGAGAAGACCTAAAACGCAGCTACTTCCGTGCAGGTGGAGAGTAAAACATGCAATGCTAAGAGGCCAGCAGCAAGAAAAGGAGAGAGAATATGGCTAAAATCATAAGAACAAGGTGTGAAGATGCCTAGGGCAGCGTGTTGGAGGGGACAAAAAACAGCAAAAAGTGACAAACCAATATTCATTCATGTTTTATGTTGGGTAACTGTAGTAGGGATGTCCTGATAGTGCTTTGTCCCAAGTATCAATACAAGTGCTAAACTTCTTTGGTTACTGGACAGTGAAATCCTCATCAATTCATAAATGTTAAGCAAATCCTGCAAGAAGATAAATTATTGTGCGTTCTTCTGTCAAAACAAATATGGCGCCCAGTGTTTTACAAACAGAGCAACTACCCTGAAAAGAACCAAACTTGCATTTGGTTCTACTTTTGTCATCATCAGTTATCTTAAAAAGCTCTGAACCACAGACATTTGTCTGCCTTCACCTACCTGCAGAGGTCCACGTGGTACCGGTGCAGTATCAGAGTGGTTTTACGAGTAAAAGAACACAACGGCAGGATCTAACACGATGCCTGATCATCAGGACATCCCCATACTGTCGCCTGTAAGCTCATCCAGTCCATGTCTCAAAAGGACTGTAATTCTGCGTGAAGTGAAAACCAGCTCACCATCTTGGAGGTGCTGTCTCTCTCTCTGTCCCTGTCTCTGTCCCTCTCCCGCCCTCCGCTGCCGTGGCTCCTCAGGAGCTGCTGGGCATCATTGATGGCCTGAGTGACTACACCCCCGTCTCCCAGGAAACCTGAAGACAGCAACGCAAGAAGGGAAGGATTAAAAAATGAGCAACAAGAGGATAATGAAAATTAAAAGCTCTTTATTTGTGGAAGCCAGTGCTGTAACAAAAACATATATCATATGTCTTGAAAAATAGTTGTATCCACTTGCTGATAATTTAATCTCAAATGTCCAAACAGCTTCATTGTGTTTTGGAAGCTTGTCTAACGTGATAATCCACAGTTCCTTAATGTTTGTTGCCAAGTCATTGTTACTCTGGTGTGTTTGCACAGTGATCATCTGTCAATCAAACACTGCGTGGGGTAGAATGTGGAGTTTTTGCTGTACTTTTATTTGTCTATTAGGTCACATTGGCTATTGGTACTAGCATTATTTTCTTCTTTCTTCACTTGCCTAGAGAAACATATATGCCATAGAAATGAAAACCTGCAGGTTCCTCCTTAAAGGGGGATTTCACCAATTTTCCACATGCTCTCTATGGCTTTACTTTAGGGTTTAAATTTCCAAATATGATTTTAAACTTCCCTGTATTTAAATATTTCTCTGCTTCTAGCTGAAAACTCCTCCGGATGACATCACCTGGAGGAGTGTTTAATCATTCAGGAGCTCAGATGATGTCACCTGGGGCAGCTCTGGGAAAGCAGGTTGACCATGATTACAAACTCCACAGTGTGAGCAACAAGAACTGAAGGTTTCTCCAAGTCATCTGGAGGTATATTTCAGCTAGAAGTAGAGAGATTTTTTTGAATTTTTGGAATTAGAATTAAAAATCAGACCTTCTTCAGTTTTTTTTTTTTTTTGACAGGTGACAAGTTTGCACCTCAATATTTGTTGATTTAGCACAGATCCAAGCTTGATAAAGTTGAGGGAGACTTATTTTGAGCCAAAAGGCGGCAGTTTAAACACCGTCACGAACAACAAGCCTTGGAGACGCTGTGACGACTCAGCAGCAATCATGCATTTCTCAGCAGTGTGACTCACTGAGGGCGGATCGTGGCGGACTGTGGGACACTTCTGTCTGGAGATCCCTGGGTCTGTAGGCCCCCTGCAATGCCAGTGATCCCAGCTCCAGGCTCTGCGGACTGGGCGTCTTCCCCAGCTCCAGACCCTTTGGCTTGGATGTCAGGTTCAAGGGCTGACTGGCTTCCTAAACAAACAGGAAGGGCAGATGAGCAGGGGTGGGGCCACTTACACACATTCAGGCGTGACTGCAAAGGGCGAGGGTGTGCATTTATTCCGGTTAGGCACGGCAAATTTGGCATGTCGGAGCGCATCTGTCACACCTTTGTAGTGTTTCTGTTCTTTTGTCTCCACAATCACCTCATCCTCTCTTTCCTTTTGTTTATTTAAGCTGTGTTGGTGTATCCTGCTTTAAAACCAGCCGTGCAAATACAGGCTGTGCGGCACACACACACACACACACACACACACACACACACCTATACCACACATATTAAACGTTTAAACAGAGGGTGTGGTGTATTCCAAAAGCTTTCCAGCCTCCAAAATAACACAAAGTGCATTATTTGTTTGAACTGGAGGGCTTCACTTTCTTTAACATCCCTTAAACCACACACACACACACACACACACACACACACACGATGCAGTAGACAAAGACCGTAATTCCGTGTTCTCTCAGTAACGTACAGGTGTGTCCATGACTGTACTTCACAACATTAGAAAATAACTTTGTTACAGTGGAAAACCTCCAACACACACTGTAAACTGTAGCCGCCCCAGTACCTGTCGGAAGGAAGCACTGCTCCTCTTCACAGGGGTGGGGTGAGGGTTTGGAAGCAGCTGCATGGTATAGTCCATAGCTGCGGAGGACAAAAACATCATCATCAGACAGAGAAAAGAAACGTTTGGGGATTATTTTCTAGCTATGTAAAGCATCCACCCCACTGACTGAAAGGCTGGTGACCACACTTTAAACACTGCATGCTTATTTCTAGCTGATCTAGTCTTTGGGTGCTAAAATGCTTTTTGTGCTCTCAGAGTGAGTATCAAAGTATTAAGTGACACATATAGTAAATTATAAAACACAGATATGTAACAGGTTCTGAGGTTCTGTTCATTTTGTTAGACTGTTTAATGAGTTTTGGTACTTTGTTTGGGCAGACTAATACTCCCTAAGATAATAACCATATCAGGGTTAACTTTACCACCTGTGGTAACCCGACCATTTTGCCAAGTGGCAACATCTCTATAAAATATATATAAAAGATATAGTACGGTTGATTATTATAATACCCAAATGCAATCCATGTCACAACAGACTAGACTATACAGAAACCAAATCTACTGTTCATCTATCTTTCATTATATTGAAAGAGAAAGTTTTTTTAATATTTGATACCACAGATTACTGCCACCCTGCAAAGGTGCACAGCAAAGTTTAGTGTGCGGACAGACCATGTGCACAATTTAGGGCTGAATGCGAATGTTTATCGAATGTTTGTCCTCACAGACTTGAGTGCTGATAGAGAAAGTATGAATATACCTTTTACATAATTGTCAGCACGTTGAGACAAACATTTGAACGTGAGGGGACCACTTCAAAATACAATGTCCGACGTTATATGCAAAACAACACACTATCAAAATTGACATTAAAGCGAATAGCCGCTCTCTGTGTCCATTACTGTCAAAGAAAAGACAACTTTAACTTCCACATAACTCTACAGTCCCATTATGTTTTACATCCTGTTCTGAAGCACTCACACACACAGACATGTCTTTAAATACAGAAAAACTAAATGAATGGATTTCCTTAAATTCTACCTATTGAGTGTTTTAAAGAGCAGCCTTGTCTCTTTTATGCTGGAATTGATGGAGAAGACAAGGTCAGGCACTAGCACAGCTTTTAAGCCTTGTGAATACAAGACCGCACAAAGCTGTGCCCTCGTATAGCCTGCTAACTGTACAAGCAAAAGTGTGTGAAAAGTGCTATCAGCCATATTGTTGGACTAAAGCCTGCATTTGTTTCTCTCCAAAGCCTTCCCGTGTTTTGTACAAAAGTCCCTGAGTTGAAGTATGTAAATATGCTTGAGTTTCTCTTTTCAAAGCACTTGAGCTGGATGATGTTCCTGCATTGATTGGACCTCGTGGAGCTCGACTGATGGCCTCAGCTGCTCTGCATAAAGTTTCTGGCCTTCAATGCAAACACTCAAGCAGAGCGTTCATTCTTCCTTCACAGCAAGGGAATGTAGCTAAGAGAGAACAGACAAAGCCCAGTGTTTCCAGCACGGATATTATGGAGAGAACCTTAGGACGATTGTCAAAGGATCACAATGCTGACTAAAGATGGGCTGAACTGAGCCTAGATCCCATAAGAGTTACTAAAGGTACATTCAGATGAACAGAAGAGAAGTGAATGAATCTAAACTGGACCTTCTGATGTGTTTTTTATCATGCCATCAGCTTTTGAAAAAAAAAATCACCCTCATTTTGAAAGAATCTGCTCAGTAGCTAATGGAAAAGCAAATTAATTAACATTTTCAATTGCAGATTTTGGACCTTGGCAAAAAAGTGCAAGCTGCTTTTGTTCTAACGCTGTGCGACCTTCAGTAAGAGCACTACTAACACAGAGGATCAAAAAAACACATTGTTTTGCTTAATGGTTCCAAATGAGATGTCTCTGTGCTAGACTGATGACTAACCTGGTTTGCAGGGGATTGGTTGCAGAGGCAGGGTCATCTGGGGGTCAGAGGTGACTGGAAGGGGCTGGGTGTTGGGGTGGAAAGCAGGGATCATGACGTATGGCATGTTCACCTGCTGGGACAAGCCAAGACAAATACATCTTAAACAACGGTTCCTGCATCATTTATCTGATCACAGTTTTTTAGACAATGTCAAAAGAATGAGACTTGAGAAAATATGCGAAGGACTTGAGAGGAGCAGACCTGGATCTGCTGCTGAAGCAAGTTGATCTTGTGCTGCTGTTGGATCAGCTGCTGCTGCTGCTTGGCAATCTGAGACACAGGACAATTGTCACATGCGCACACATAGTTATGTATGTCGATGGTAGCAGTCACAATTAGCAGAGTCTGTTAATTTTTCCAATTAAAGTGAAAGGTTTGAAACAGAGCTTGAAACATTAACATATCTGGCTGCATGATGTGTGTGAACGCTGTTTTTTATAACGTGAACAGACTGGTCTGTCCCAGGAGCTGCTGCAATGTTAGGCAGGAGTCGTTTAGTGACCGTGACATGACGTGAACACGTGGGACAGTCCCAAACCTGACGTGTGTAGATTAATTTTCAGCCATCACACTTGGCTTTTAAACACGCTGTATTTGTGGCAGAGCTGGGATCAGACCCCACTCAGGTCATCTAGTTCAGATGAGGTCAAAGGAAACGTGGATGCCAGCCCCTAGATCTGCCCCTGACAACAAGAAAACTAACAGCACACGTTTTCCTGAGTGCAGACGTAACTTTGCGTGAGTGACTGAATGTGAACAAATGAATGTCTTAGTGGCTTTTTAAACTGTAATTGTGACTCAACGGCGCCGCTGCTGAGAGCTGGAATCAATCATCAGATCTGTTGTAGTTGAGAACCTGATGGAGTTCACATAATTTCTTTGCTGGATCATGGGTCCATTTCTGAAGACATCTATGGAGCTCTATTTTAAACCCCATGGACAGTACAGGACCCAATCCTTCTTCACATTGAGCCATGCGGTTGAGACAGACCAGTTTCTTCACATTCTCCGAAGACAGAGCAGCTCATACATACACATTACAACCACCATTCTTATGCTCTCCAGTACGTCCACCACCCCCTAGAAGAATTATTCCCTTTTCGACGGTTTCAACTTGTAAAAGTGGAAGACTGCTGTATGGGTTCGCATTAGACTTCACAGGTGTACCTAATAAATTGGCCAGTGAGTGAACATAGCATGCCACTACTTTTTGCTGACAATCCCACAATGCTCTTCCCCTTTCAGCCCTGCACTTTTCTAATATTCATTCAAATATCACAAGCAACAGTGAATGACAAAGAACAACACAGTGACTGTTGTCTCCTCCTGTGGAAATTTGACATCTGGAACAAAGTTTCCTTTTAAATTTGATCTGTCTCATTTGCCTAGTCATTATACTTCTTCGTATACAGTCAAATTATACACACAAATGCACAGACGGGACTTTTGGTTCCTGGGATTCCTCGGCTTACAGGTTCATTTGGTCAGAGGCCCATTATTGTTTTCATCAAGATAACAGCCAGTGACGGCGCAGAAATTTGTTTTTAAGTTACATAGTGTTTGTATGTTTGGATGGAAGTGGCGCTGGATGCGTGTATTCTTATTTCTACCTGCTCCTGCTGTTGCCGAGCCAGCTCCATCTGCTGCTGCTGTTTCTCCAGCAGCAGCGCGGCCATGTTCCTCTGCTCCGAGTGGGCTCCCAGGAGCTGCTCCCTCAGCCCGCTTAGCTGGTTGATCATCATCAACAACTGCAACTCCTTCTCTGCCAGGGACTCGGGGGTACCTGGGGGAGGTCATGGCATCGGTTGTCTTTCACAATAGCTTGGGCATGTGTTTCCATGGCAGAGTGGCCAGTGTTACATTTTACAGTATTAAAGGTTTTGCTTTAGTTATGAGTCATTCTGATTATTCTATAATTCCCAATCAAAGTGTAATCATTTCTCTCTTATCATTTATTCCTCCAAGGTGACATGCTATTCAATAGTCAGTTATTTGTTGTTATCATTCTCTTAGTTATGGTTCAATAGGCCACCCACTACCTCCAAGTAGACCCGTAGGCCACAACCTTTTCCCAAACTCTCACATTTTAGTTTTTATGCTTAAATATAAAAAGTTTTATCTTGTAAGCAAGACTACTGTGTATGGATCGGGCTGCTATCTGAACCCAACCTGAGCGCGAGGGTTTGGTCATCAACCCAGCTTGAACCTGACAAGCACACTGCATTTTGTCTCCGATACCAACCTGAAACTGTTGAGTTGATATGAAGTTGTCCTACTTTGTGGGCTGAAATGACGTCTGTCTGTTTAGCTGTTTCACTCAGTCATATTGTTCGACAAGTTACAATACGCAGCCCCACTCCAAAAACACCATCTATTTCTGAACACTCGGGTACCTACTGGTCCCGTCAGATTTGGCTCTGGTGTGCTAGTGTGTTAACTGGCAAAGAAAACTGGGCTGTTGCGCTAACATGCAACAGCCATTAAATAGCTTGATAACATCCAAATGAGGTGATGTATTATACTGATACACTGTATATACTGTAGTTCAGATAAGACACGGTAGCCAAGGTTTAAATTATTTCACCTTAATTGTATCCAATTAAAGAACAAGGGCAGTTGAAATTTAGATTTGTTTCTCATTCTGATACACTTTTACGTATTGTCTTGTTTTGTGTAGCTGTGCACAGCACTTTGTTCAGCCAAAACTGTTTTAAAGGGCTTTATAAATAAAGTTGAGTTGAGTTGAGATTCTTGAAAGATGAAGCTATCTTTACAATATTATTCATGCATTATATCAATTGCCACAAATGCAAAGCAAGATAAACAATCAGAGTGAGCAGAAATAGAGACACAAAAAAAAATCCCATAAAATACATTAGCGTGAACAGTGAGACAATGGCAACCAAGGTTGGGTCAGGAATTCGAAATAAGAACCCTTATTCTCCTCTTAAGGTGCATCTATATTTTTGTCCCATATTACGCTGATTTTTAAGGAACAAAACATGCAATGAAGAATTTCTCCAACTAACTGGCCTAAAAATCAGTTCACCAAATGACTGCATGCAAGCACTTGTTGTGTTTTGTAATGTTATAGAACAGTTTTGAAGTAATAAAGCACACGATGAATGGGGAAAATGTAAAGATTAAGCTTTTTTTTTGCACTATTAAGCGGGTTGGAAAATAGCAGTATATATTGTAAAAAGCATAAAGGTGTTTGTAGTGTCTGAAAGCTGACCTTTCAGTTGTCCTGCCCCCACTGTGCTTTTATCCAGAAGTTTCTCCTTCCAGTCAGCATTCAGCAGATTCTCAATGGTAGGCATTACTGTTAACAGAACACAACAGGTACTCAACAAGAGCACACTGGGCTGCACTAGATGGCATGAAAAATAATATTCTGTCAAATAAAATCTGTCTGACACCAAACTACTTTCTCAGCCTCTCGTCTGCCTTCCTAATGGCATTGATTGAAGAAGACATTTGAGGTGCCGAAGGGCAGAGGTTGTTTATGCGTCTGCGAGAAGTTTTGAGTGTTTGAGTGGATCAATATTTGGACAGAGAACAATTCAAGGTCAGCGAGTAAAGAGAATTTGAGAAAAATTTAAGGCGAGGAGTGCAGGCTGGTGAAAGACTTGAAGGCAGGGAGAGCCTCGGGAGCAGCAGCACTTGTAACTCCACGTGTGCGGGATTGAACAAAATTAAACCAAAAAAAAAAAAAAAAACAGCTAGATGCCCCTAAACCCATTCAGGAACCAAAACAACACCCTCGCTTCGCTACACAAACCGTCGCTTCAATGCATCGATTTTCAGCAGACTGCATTGTTTAAAGTTGAATAGCAATAGAATGTAGTGCGCTTAAACGCGTAAGATATGGAGTTGATAAAGTGTGGCCCGTTAGACAGTTGTGTATACGTGTGAGCCAGAGAAAAAGGCTCGGACAGAAGGGAACAAAAGTGTGGTGCAGAAAGGCCGGAGGTGCTTTGACCACGAACACTTCAAACGGTGCGTGCTTGTTGAGGTGGATTTCGTGCAGATCCAAATACGAGTCACTCAATTTAGTCTCTCATGATAAAACACCAACAAGGGCATCAGCTTCAACTTCAGCTTTTAACGGCTGGATCAAGTGTTTGCACGAAAATCAATCAAGAACTTTGGGGAAAAAAAATATGGTTTCAAAAATGTAGATTTCAGTATCACAACAATTGATTTGCTTATTGATTCTATTATGTTTTTACTCGTGTTTATCGCCATGTGTGAACCTGCAGCAGAGGTTTACACATTTACAGCCACACTGTTTTCAGAAGTATTTGTTAGATGTTGGACTTTCCTTTTTCCGCATTGACATGCCGATCTAAAAATTCAACTAAATAGCACTTAACAAAAAGTCTCTGTAGAAATTTGCGGGTATGTGGTCATAAAGCAAAGTATTCATCAAACTCTAAAGAGTCAGTCAATCAGAGTTATTGCCGTTTATCCTCTACTGGTCCTAAATAACTGCAGCAATTTTCACAGCAATCGGTCCAGTGGGTATTGAACCGTAAATGTTGATTCCAAGGTGGCACTAATCAAACGAAAGTGTTGCCTGCTGCTAACATGGCTAAAATAAAACCCAACATAATGTATAATAAACCTCTGAATGTTGTGTGTGTGTAAGGATTAACGTGTTCAAAACAGGAAAAAAGCTTAAACAATGTCGACAGTGTGGCAGCTGGTTGCCGAAAGGAACAGAGTAAACACTCCTCCTAAACAAAAAGAGCAGTTTCACATGTGTTCATGCAGCCAAAGCCAGTATTTGTAGGATTACTCGTCAGCTCCATCAACACTCGTCCCGTCACACTGAACAGCAAAGAGAGTTTACACAGACCTTCCTTGAATTTGGATTGTCCCTCTGGTCGATCCGGCATTCTGGCCTCCATGGGGCTTTGCCTGTGAGGGAGCTCCTTGCCTGGGGAACCCTCCTGTCGGGACACAGAGAAAACAGCACAGATCATATTTACCTGTCTCTACTTGACAAGCTTTGCTGCTCTGTCATGCCTTTAGCGACATCCTTACCGACGGCGAGCGGGAGAGCGGTGGGGTCAGCTGGCGAGCCTCGAGGGGCTGATTTCCTGGCCAATCACGTGAGGGAGAAGTCTTAGAAGGCTCAGGATTGGTAATAACTCTGCTACCTCCGCTAGACTCCTCCTGTTCTACTTTGACACCAACACCTGCCATGCTGACATCTCCACTGGAGAGAAGGTGCAGTGCTGGAGGGCTGGGCTCAACCATTCTGTTGAAAGACAAGAACAAAACACAATAATAATTAATATACGGGTGTGGTGAGGTTTGGGCACTTGCCATTCCAAATTTGAATTTGGTAGTTGATATCGCTACAACAAAGAACAGAGAACACAGAGAGCAAACTAGGATCATTTTAAAGAATCTTTTTATTAATGGTTGAACTCGATGACCCACTGAAATAATATCTGTATTTCTTACTTATCTCTATTTTTGATGTGGAGCTGAAAGGAGGCAGTTCAAACAGGTTTTGGGAATCAGCTGTTGGCCTAAAGCAATGGTACTGTGTGTAAAACGGTAACAAGACAACCGCACTATTGCAAGTCAGATCACAATTATGATATACTAATATGACTTTTACAGTTATTTTATATCACCTTTTTTTTTTTTTTTTTTTTTTTTTTTTTTTTTTTAATCTAGCCTCAGGGGTTGCAAGCCAGTAACTTCTGTGCCGGTCCCAAGCCCGGATAAATAGAGAGGGTTGCGTCAGGAAGGGCATCCGGCGTAAAATTCTGCCAAGTGCAACCATGCGAGTCATCCATACCACTTTTATACCGGATCGGTCGAGGCCCGGGTTAACAACGACCGCCACCGGTGCTGTTAACCTACAGGGTGCCGGTGGAAATTGGACTACTGTTGGTCGAAGAAGGAGAGGAGGCAGAAGGGTTCGTGGTCAGAGAGAGAAGGGGAAAGGCAGGAGCTTAGATTTGAGAGTAGGGACTCTTAACGTGGCACAATGACAGGGAAAGGTAGGGAGCTGGCAGACATGATGGAGAGAAGGAAGGTAGATGTACTGTGTGTGCAAGAGACGAGGTGGAAAGGCAGCAAAGCACGTAGTATTGGAGGAGGATACAAACTATTCTACCATGGTGTGGATAGGAAGAGAAACGGAGTAGGAGTGATCCTGAAGGGGGAGTTTGTGAACAATGTTCTAGAGGTGAAAAGAGTCTCAGACAGGGTGATGAGCCTAAAGCTACAAATCGAAGGGGTGATGGTGAATGTAGTCAGTGGGTATGCTCCACAAGTTGGCTGTGAGTTAGAAGAGAAAGAGAGATTCTGGAGTGAGTTTGATGAGGTTGTAGAGAGTATCCCAGAGAGAGAGAGAGTAGTTGTTGGAGCAGACTTCAATGGGCATGTTGGTGAGGGGAACAGAGGTGATGAGGAGGTGATGGGTAGGTTTGGTGTAAAGGACAGGAATCCAGAAGGACAGATGGTAGTGGACTTTGCTAAGAGGATGGAAATGGCTGTAGTTAACACTTACTTCCAGAAGAGACAGGAACATAGAGTGACATACAAAAGTGGAGGTAGGAGCACACAGGTGGACTACATCCGTCATTTGAGAGAGGTTAGTGACTGTAAAGTGGTGGTAAGAGAGAGTGTAGCCAGACAGCACCGCATGGTGGTGTGTAAGATGACTCTGGTGGTCAGGAAGAAGAAGAGAGGAAAGTCAGAAAAGAAGACCAAGTGGTGGAAGCTAAAGAATGAAGAAACTTGTGAGGAATTCAGGCAGAAGTTGAGACAGGCTTTGGGTGGCCAGGAAGAGCTTCCAGATGACTGGGAAACTACAGCAGAGGTAATTAGGGAAACAGGTAGGAAGGTGCTTGGTGTGTCATCTGGAAAGAGGAAAGATGATAAAGACACTTGGTGGTGGAATGATGAAGTACAGGACTGCATCCAGAGGAAGAGGTTAGCTAAAAGGAAGTGGGATGTAGAAAGGACTGAGGAAAGTAGACAGGAGTACAAGGAAGTGCAGCGCAGAGTGAAGAGGGGGGTGGCAAAGGCCAAACAGAAAGCTTACGATGAGCTGTATGACAGGTTAGACATGAAGGAAGGAGAGAAGGACTTGTACAGGATAGCCAGACAGAGAGATAGGGATGGGAAAGATGTGCAACAGATAAGGGTGATTAAAGACAAAGATGGAAAGTTGCTAACAAGCCAGGAGAGTGTGCAGAGAAGATGGAAGGAGTATTTTGAGGAGCTGATGAATGTGGAAAATGACAGGGAAAGAAGGGAGGAAGATGTGGATCTTGTGGAGCAGGAAATAGGAGAGATTAGAAAGGATGAGGTGAGGAAGGCTCTGAAAAGGATGAAGAGCGGAAAGGCTGTTGGCCCTGATGACATACCTGTGGAGGTGTGGAAGTGTCTAGGAGAGACAGCAGTGACGTTTCTGACAGGTCTGTTTAACAGGATTTTAGAGAGTGAGAAGATGCCTGAGGAATGGAGGAGAAATGTTCTGGTGCCGATCTTTAAGAACAAGGGTGACACGCAGAACTGTAGCAACTACAGAGGGATAAAGCTGATGAGCCACACAATGAAGCTGTGGGAAAGAGTAGTGGAGGCCAGGCTTAGGAAGGAGGTGGAGATTTGTGAGCAGCAGTATGGTTTCATGCCCGTAAGAGCACCACTGATGCCATTTTCGCTTTGAGGTTGATGATGGAAAAGTACAGAGATGGTCAGAAGGAGCTGCATTGTGTCTTTGTGGATTTAGAGAAGGCGTATGACAGGGTGCCGAGGGAGGAGCTGTGGTACTGTATGAGGATGTCGGGAGTGGCAGAAAAGTACGTCAGAGTAGTTCAGGACATGTATGAGAGAAGCATGACGGTGGTGAGATGTGCCGAGGTCAGACAGAGGAGTTCAAGGTGGAGGTGGGACTACACCAAGGATCGGCTTTGAGTCCCTTCTTGTTTGCTATGCTGATGGACAGGTTGACAGATGAGGTCAGACAGGAATCTCCCTGGACAATGATGTTTGCAGATGACATTGTGATTTGCAGTGAGAGTAGAGAGCAGGTGGAGGAAACAGCTGGAAAGGAAAGAGGTAAGACAGAGGTTTAAACAAGAGGGCAGGTAGAAGTGTGAGGTTACAGGGGCTGAGGTGAAGAAGGTGCAAGTTGGACAGAATAAGGAAAGAGGTGAAGAGGCGAGTGCAGGCAGGTTGGAATGGGTGGAGGAAAGTGTCAGGAGTGTTGTGTGACAGAAGAGTGTCAGCAAGACTCAAAGGAAAGGTGTACAGGACAGTGGTGAGACCAGCTCTGCTCTATGGGTTCATCAGAGAAAGGACAAGAGGCAGAGATGGAACAGCGTTCTCCTTTGCCTGTTGTTCATCAGAGGGACAGCACACGTTGCCTGTGTTAGCAACAAAGTCAGAGAGGCCAGATTGAGATGGTTTGGACATGTGCAGAGGAGGGATAGTGATTATATTGGTAGAAGGATGTTGGAGATGGAGCTGCCAGGCAAGAGGGCGATAGGACGACCGAGGAGGAGGTATATGGATGTTCTAACAGAGGACATGAGGTTAGCTGGTGTCAGAGTAGATAGAGGATAGAGTAAAGTGGAAAAGGATGATTCGCTGTGGCGACCCCTAATGGGAAAAGCCGAAAGAGTAGTAGTAGTATCATCACCTTTTTTGTTTTCTTCTTTTAGTGGTTCGTCTATAGTTTTCAATGGTACCTCACGTCAGTCTAGTCTGTCCTCCCTGTAAATCGGTTTTTAGTAGAGCTTAGTAGAGCTTATCAAATAAGGGACAAGAGTTTAGGGTGTTTAACTGTTTTCCTAAATGAAATGACAGCAAACCTGAAAAAAAAGTATCATTTGTAGGCAGTGGGAGTTCATAGTGTGGACAAAAACTGCAGTGAACAATTATGTAAGTTGTTCACCTTATAAAAGGATGATCATGGAGGTGCCCAAGGGGTCTACAGCGCATGACGAAGTTATTCAAGATACTAATGTACCTCAAAAACAAGAATAAAAGTTGCACCAGTTGTTTGCTTCTCCAGCTTTTCCACAGGACTGATGGAGTTCTATCACACACGTGCCAAATTTGTCACTGCCTTCAATTAGTTTTACTTTTACTACATTTCAATTTTTATTAATATTATTCTATTGTCAGTTAAAACACTTGCTGCAGAGTTTTCACATTAAACCATAACTTCAACAGGATATAGTTGGACTTGAGATCAAATAAGGCTTCTAGTGTGAAACATCTGTGCAGGATTTACTCGTGGCAGCTTATCAGGGGTCAAATGAATGACAAAGTAAAGTAGTGAAGTACTTATGTACAAAATGGTGAATTCATTAGCACATAAAGTAAACATATGGGGGGTTACGTCTGCAATATTAACACATTAAAACGGGAGAAAAACTGGATAAAATGGTAAAAAAATAATAAAGCACTAACAGGCTGCATTCACTGTTGTTACAATTACCTTTCTCTGTCCAAGTCAAAGTTCAGTTTAAGGGTCAGGTGGTGGTATCACTACCACCCAGACTCACAGAGAGGCTTTTGTATGAGTGTGTATGTATATGTGTGCGTGTACAGTATGTGAAAGTGGATAATAGGAGGTTATAGGGGAGGGAGGCAGACCCAGGGAGAAAGGGAGAGACAGGAGGAGAGGACAGGTTGAGGGAGAGAGGTTTGAACCACAATGAACTTGAACAAATCAACTCAGCCCTGTGTGTGTGTGTGAGAGTGTGTGTGTGTGTGTGTGTGTGTGTGCGCGCATACGTGTGTTATTTCCCAGCTCTGCAGCAGGAGGAAAGAAAAACACAGCAGACAGCAGAACAAAACAAACACAACACACAAGGGCAAAAAGTGCACATATATATAAAAAGGCAGAAAAAAGCCATTGTTGGAGCCGGGGAACAAAGGAAGCCAGGACAATGGGGGAGAGGCTGACAAAAGCCACCGGCCGCAGGAAACAGGCCGGATAACAATGCCAGCGGAATGTGCCGACCAACTCGGGAACACGGCAAAAAAAAAAAAAAAAAAGCGGAGCGCCACCATTCTACGGAAAGCATAATAATGTTTAGAGCCCCCCCCCTCACTTAACCCCGCTCTCTCAGCCTGCACACTGTGTTTCCGAACAAAGCCACCTGTCTGCCAGGGTCCACGGCTCCAAACCTCGGCGCTGTACATGCATGTGTGTGTAAGACCGCACCATAGAACGCAGCTATACGCCTAAAGGGCAACGTGAGGCAAGGCCGGACCAGCTTTTTACTACATATGGAGATGCAATGAATACAACCACCTTTGTGGTCGCCACTGCCAATCTTCTCCGTACAGGAAGTGATGAGTCAGAACCCATGTGGTGCAACACAAGTCGTACAAATTAATACACTGATTGCATTTTTGGATGGGAGCTCAGCATAACCAATTCATTGATCTTCTGTTCAGAAAACCTATAAATAAAGTTACACAATTATATTTAGTCTTTGTTTTCCAGCAAAACACGCTTCAAAAATGCACACGTTCAATTTCCTACACACAGTTTGAAATCTGCATTATTTACATCAGCTAGCATTGGTTTTGTTGCCTAAAGATGGCACCATGCTACAAATAGCCAAATAACCATTGCCTCTGAGCAGTGAAATTACATGACGCCACAGGCAGAAATATGGATCCCAGCACCTGCATGACCATGCATGTAATATTATCTTTGTGTGCTTGCTAGTGGCGCACAACATGCAAAAAAAAACTCATCCAAATATTGCTCCACAGCACTACCTGTGGACAAACCTGCACCGGGTCTCTTTCTGTTGGTTAAACTGTCACAACTACTTTAGCTGCTAAAACATGTTGCTACAGTTGGGTTCGAAAGTTTGTGTCATCATTTTGACATGTTGAAAACAGTAAAACCAAGATTTTTTTTAATTCCCATAATTAATTTTAATTTAATGTAATTTTCATTATATTACTGTCCAGTACGTTTCTGTTCATTCTGATGATGAAACAACATTTGTACTAGATAAATGTGCATTTTTATTATCTTAGATTTGGGGTTAATTTACATTCCCCTATATTCCATTTACATATGCAAAATTAACCCTAGCCATAAATTAACAATAATAACGTACTTTCAGTTTGTACAAATGTTCTTTTATAATCAGAAGTGACAGAAAAAGTGTATTTAAAAAAATTTAAAAGTTAAATAAAAATTAAATATGTGCAAAAGCTTGATAAAATAATCAACAAGTAACCTAAGTAACGTGTACGTACTAAAACAGAGGTAAAAAATACATATGTTTAGTTAAAAAAAAGAGTCACATTGTTTTGCACCCAACTGCATGTTTGTTATTTTTTGAAAAATAAAGGTCAAATCGTTCAAAGTACAGTATAGTATTTTAGAATCTTTTTTCCATCAGAAGCTCTACTAACATGGACCTACGTATGTATGTTTAATACCGATGTCAGAGCATCTAGATGAAGTGAAAAACCATAATGATTTCAAAAAGTTTCACAAAGTTTAATATACTTGGTGTGCTCTTCATTTCTGCAGTAACTTAGATTATTTTAAGGTTTAGCTAGAGGAAGAGGTGTGGGCAATGCTCAAACTTTTTTTAAATAGCTTTCATTGTGATTGACATTGAAAACCGAATCTGACAATTTGAGAAAAAACAGGTGTGCACTTTTATCACAAAGGAGCGCCGCGTTCACTTAACATCTTCGTGAAGGCTGGTATGACAGTTTCCTCCAACCAGGCAACGTGAAAAAAAAAATCCAGTTCACTGCCAGTGAAAATAATGTTGCTAATGTAACACAACCCAAGGCCACGTGTCTGTCAAGGCTCCAAACCTACGTGAAGTGTGTGTGAAAGCGCATGTATTTACAGTATAACTGCGTGTGTGTGTTTATTCAAACTCGGAATCATAAAAAAAAAAAAAAAAGCTGTGAAGCACATGAAATACAGCTGCAAGTCAGAGGGGGAGGCCAGTTCTACTCTGCCTCATTTAATGCCACCTGCTTGACTACTGCTGACTTTGAAAATGATATCACACTTATTTGTGTGTGTGTGTGTGTGTGTGTGCGTGTGTGCATACGCTCTGCTTTGACCAGACTTCAAAACGGAAATATACATTTTCTTACAATGTTACTCTTGAGTTTTAGTGTTTGATGATCTAAAACTTGTTTCCGTCAAACTAATACTTGTCACCAGTTTGACCACTGGAATAAAACATGAGCTATCAGCCGCTTTAAACCCACAAGGATCTGTATCAGTCTAATCTTGCCTGATTGCTGCTTTTTGTGCTGTGTGGTTTTGTGGTGTGTGAGGAGGGAATGAAGAGGTGGGAAACTGTTTAGCCAACACGCCAGCAGCCGCCATCAGTATCGGCGAGGGGTTGATTGTGTGATGGCAGGGGGTCGGACTGGGAGCGGCAGCCCACTGAGTTTTGTCCCACGCTGGAAGTTATTCCTGGGTCTCCCCTCTACGTTCCACAGAGGCTGGACTGCCGAGCTGCCACAGGTGGCTTTCACACGCTTCTGCACAGGCTGTGATTGTGTGTCACCCAATGCAGAGAGGTATGCACAGAATCCCGGTGACCCACAGAGCTGTTGACAGCAAGGAATGCACCAAGGTGTGTGTATGTTTTACAATCAGGGTTTTTTTAACAATGCCTTCAGCACTGAGCTAGAACAATGCACGCCAGCCAAAGCTTTCGCTTCCCTATATATCACTCACATTTACAGTACTTAAACACTCGCAGCTCTTTTGCAGATGGCTGCACCCATGTGGAACCTGACCTTGGGAATGGATGCGTGTAATGTGTTGCGTGATTCGAATAGCACAGCGAGGTTATCCTATTGAGGCCTGTTTTCCGACCACCTAAATTTGTTCTTTAGCTCTGATAGTCACTCAGCACATGACGCAAACAAAAAAAAAGGAACAAAAAGACATCAACAACGTAGCAACAAAGTGACCAAAGACTACTGTGAAACATCTGCAACTATGTCCCAAATAGAATAAAACTGTGTGTACGCCATGTAGCTGAACAAATGGCCGGCCAGTGATGGTGAGTTCAGCTGAAACCGAATAAACCAACTGAACAGGTGAGAGTGTGTTTTCCCTCCAATGCAAATCTATTTGTTTAAGGAAGTAAGGAGCGTTTGTTTTTCAAGGAAGGCATCAGTCAACTGTGCCACACTCACCTGGTTCTAGTATGAAGTCAGTTGCCAAACTGAACCTAAAGCTGCATTTATTAGTATCATTTATATTAACAGTGTCGGCTGGGAAACGCTCTTCTTACCAACGTGGACGTGCAGTTGACAGCAGCGTCATTCTTCACATAGTTTGTTTACGTCTGCAGCGTTTGTCCACTAGAGGGCAGACTCTGGTCTGGTCATCTGACTAAAAATCTATTTATTTGTTTCATCTTTGCAGACTTCTGCTTTTCTAGAACATAAACACATGTCACGGCGCCACTTTGGTAGCAACAACATAACAGTGAAGGCTTGTATACAAGGTTAGCTGTGCCGAGTGTTAGTGACTAGCTCGGTGATAAGAAGCAAGCAAAAAACTAAACCGTGAATAATTTGATATAAGATTTAATAATTATGATAATAATTATTTGTGTAATTGCCCAACATGACTAAATTATTCAGCTCATTTTGTACATGTTACTTCTGATAGTTTTACTTGATATTAAAAGTTTCTGGGTAATTGCTGATGGACTAGAAATAAATACACTAGACAACAACAACATCAAAGCAAAGACTACGAGATACTGAATAGGAATTTTTATGTATCTAAATGAACATTGATTTTAGCTCCTACTGTTAGTGAACAGCGGATTGCAGAGTTGTCAGATGAGTTTTTGATCCTGTGTGTGTGCTGATAAGTGTGCTGACAGTCTGATGAAGCAGTTATTGTAATAATTGTAATGCTATTGTAACTGACAGGAAATCTTGTGGAAAACACCCCACAAATGACTTTTAAATTTGGAAAATAAAAGTGAAACTAAGGACTCAGAGGTAAAGGGTTTTGTTTGTAACTCTATAAAAGCAGCTCGCTGTAGCCGTGCTATTGCAGAACTGCACTTGTCCTGCACCCCCAGCCACCCCCCCACCCACCTTGAACTGAATGCTCCTGTTTGCAGTGGAGGAGGAGGCGATGGAGGATGACAGTGGACAGAGGGAACATGCCTCTGCCCTCAGATAAAAATCAGCTCCTCTCTTTTGAGGGCCGACAACAGTGAAACATTACACTTCCCATGACACAAGAGTCACTTAACACAAAACCTTCAGTTACCCAACAAGTTGTAACATGTAAAACCCAACACCCCCCCACCCCCCGGGGAGATTGGCACCGCAAATCCTTTCTGTTGTTCTCCCTTTCTTTTATTTTCTTTCTTTGTTTCCTTATTCTTTTACTAGGTGATGTTTTTTTCTTCCCTCCTGACTGGAGCAGCTTTTCGGTTTTATATCATCTTTGTCGCCCTTCCAACTAGTGCCTGAGGCAGAATAGCAGACAGTGCACAATAGACTTCAAGAAAGAAGGCCGGGAGCCAGTGTCAGCAGTTGAGAGCAGCAGGATAAAGTGTTAGACATCTAAACAGCTTTACTTGGTGATAAACAAATAAAGACGTTTCCATTGTCAACACAGAGACTGACAGCTGTAATGGCAGAAGGTTCCCTGCAGGAACGTATCAAGCCACCAGCATGTCTCAGTCAGCTGGCTCCAACGCGCCAGTCAATCAAACAAACAAACAAAACAAACAAAAAAAAAAAAGATAATGTAAAACATCTCACACCTAGATCTTTGCATATTTCCACAGCCGGTTTCCATCACACTTTGTCCCTTAACAAGAAACACTTGCAGTAAATTTTCTCACACATTGTTCAGTTGTCGACAGCGTGTCGTGACAGTGCTCTGAGTGAGTTTCCAACCTGCTGTGCAGTCGTGTTAAGACAAGTGCGAACCGATGTATAAACAAATGTTTGGGGAAATGTTTCACAGTTAGCAGTATTTGCTTAGGGATGATAAAACAATCCAGCGTTCCACGCCAGCTACTGCCTGTCTGCCCACAGGGCCTGGCACGGGCTGATCGCGGCAGAATCTCATCTCTAAATCCGCTTTTTCAAGAAAATCCGCTCGTGAATCACCGAAGTAACCTGAACATTTGATTGAAATCCAGTGAGGGGTGTCAATTTGCTTGGATTCAGCTCACTGAAGACTCACTAATGTTACACAGAAGTCGAAGCAGAAATTTAAATTGCGTGGAACTATAGGGCAATTATTTCTGAAAAGAAAATACATTTCAAAGATGTTACGGAAAACTCCATTCACGCCCCGGTTTGCTGTACTGACCTGGTAGAGCTGAGTGGAGGCGAGGAGATCCAACATCTCTCCCTGACTGGAACAGTGCTGCTGACACAAGTCATAGTGACTGACTGTCCCTCGCCAGTAAAACGTCTGTCTTTTCAACTCTTCTGCTACCTCTGACCCAGCTAACCCCCCCCTCCCTTTTCCTACCCTCATCTCTCCTCTCAAGAGGGGAAGTACAAAGAGGCTCTTCAAATCCCACCATACTGGGGCTTCATTTGCATAATTAGCATGCTGTTGCAGGTAGGCTAACCCCTCGCTGCAGCAGCAAGGTGCGCAATACCCATCGAGCATTAACCCAGCAACAGGTGTGATTGCGGTGAGATAAGAGCTTTCATTAGCCTCCGAAACTTTGTAACAAAGTCGGCTTTATCCCCAGTTATGATTTCCTGGACATGTGAGCAACTTTGCTGAAAGCGAGGTAATAAAAAAAGTGCAGGAGAGGAATAAATGAACGAGTGACATAGAATCAGACTCCGTTTACAGTCAAATTCTCAATATTTCTTAAGACAAGCGATGATTAAATCAGCAATGCAAAAAAAATTATTAACATTTTAGATTTTTAATAAATCAGATTTGGGTGGGTGTAAATCGTTGGTGGCCAACTTTTCTAGCAGTTGACAACAAAGTGCAATATTTCTTATAATACACTTCAAGAGACACATTTGTTTGAATTTCTTTTTGTTGGATGCAGTTGCATCAGCTACTTCTGCTGCAATGTAACTATGAGTGAGGGCCAGAAATGCCTCACATCAAGTTACTAAATATCCTTTCTGACACACTTTGTCTTCTGTATCACATTACTTTAAGACGTCTTGCATGACTTGAGTGCATAAGGTTGTTGTTTTTTTCAGTATGCGTAAAGTGCAAACACTGCATGAAGCAAAGGGGCTGTGCAAACCGTTAGTGAGGTTTGGGTCTGGTTCTTCAACAGGTTTGGTGGCTCCACTGACTCCAAGACTGGAAACACTGTATGTAAAAATTCTGTTCAATGAGAGCTACAGGAGGATTCCACAATCAAATATTTCTAGTCATACCTACAACACGTATGCACGGGTAATTATTGATCCTACTGGGACCATGCTAAAAGGTCAAAACATGGCAGGAAACATCCTGGGGACACAATGTCTGAATATCATGTTCCGCATTCTTGTGCTGTACAGCAAAACCATGTTTCTTAGTCTGCAAAGGCAAAAGTGTGAGCACGGTGCAAATGTCAACAGCATGTGTCTGTGAGGATACTGTACACAAGAACACACATCGGCACACTTCAGCCTGTTGGAATCAAGAGCCCCACTGTTGGTATCTCTGTCAACTTGTGGCTTAACAAATGCAGATTATTGATCTGGTGAGATCAGGAGCACACAATCAGAATTTTCAAACTCTGGTGTTGAACGTTTCGAAAGACGTGTGGCACAAATCAGGAGGCTGAGCAACCCGGAGCATTCACTAAATGCTTCATATGCAAACATCAGCCACCTGTGTGATGTGTTTCTAGTCTGCAGTAAACGAGATGGCAAAAAGCATATTTCCTGTGCCCTGTTTTGCTGCCTGTCTCAAAAAAAAGGAAAAAGAAATCACCAAAATTGAAAAAAAATGAAACTCTACAGCAAAAACAAGTGACCTCCAAAACAAAAAACCCACACACTTCAATCTCCCGCATTTCAAACATACACACATTTTTACTTGGTTTCCATAGCCTTTCATGCCACATTTGTTTGCTTTTCAATCAGTTTACCTCGCTTTTATTTACCACTACCTGACTGACTTAAAGAAAAGTTCAAACACAGCTTTTCAGTGAAATTTCAAGGCCATCCAAGAGAACACTTCTACTGAATGCTCTCCACATCACACCGAAAGATGATGAAGTCTCAAAGAACTGTACGTGTGTGTTTTGTGTCTTGATATTCTCTTTATTGGCCAGTTGGGCTAGACGCACACACACGCGCGGACGCACATACACACACACGCACAAACAGCAACAGATGCACATAGTTCTTGAACAAAGCTTCCTTGCGTTGCTGACGGATCCTCATTAGAGAATGAGCTCTCAGGACTGGAGACAAAAAAGCCTCGCTCTCTTCACCGTTCCTTCCCCTCTCTTCCTCTGTTCTCTTGGCCTTTTGATGTCAAGGGTACTGAACCACAGTGCACAGTCCAAAGAATAAGCTCATCAGGAATACATGCTCACTTTTCTTTTCTTTTCTTTTTTTAAATCTTGGGTTGAGTGTGTGTTTGTGTGCGCTGGGAAGCGAGCACAGAGAGCCAGAAGCCCTGATAAGGTGCTGTTGTTCTGTGGTTGTTGCTCAGTTCATCACACAAAGAGCAGTGTTGGGAACTCCAGCACTGTGACTGAGTGATAGACACATCACAAAGACTACATTTTACTCTGCTTTTCCTCTTGGAGTTTAGGGGCAGCCCCATAGAGGCCGGTCTGACACACTTTATCTCGAATACACAAATTTCCCTCATTCCTGATGATGCAACAATTATTACATTAATACCTCATGTAGTTACCATAAAAAGAAGAAATACAATTACCTGATACAGAATAACACATACACAAATTAGCTGATGCTGACGTGGAACATATTTCCAGAGTGACACAGTTTCTAATGAATAGACCATTTGTGTTGGAAAATTTGCTGCTGTTTTAAATTTGAGTGAGATATTAGGGATGAAAAAGAGCATGTGCGCCCATCAGCGTACTCAGTGGCCAGTGGTTAAACAAGTACAAGTCCATTTGATGAGCTAATGCCATTCATCAGCACAATGTGGACAAAACAAACACAAGATGATTACAGCCTGTCACTATTAGCACTAATTAGCCTAATATGGAGCCAAAATTCTTTAATAATTCTTTCTTATTTAACTCACATAATCACACGCATCTGTAACGACACACCATTATTGGAAACTAGTGTTACGTCATATTTCTTGTTATAGCTGCATTCAAAAAACACCATTTCCCACAGGCCCCAGACATTTCCAGGCTAACGCCAAGAAGCTCAAGAGAAGAGGTCATGGCCTCCGTTGGAGACGTGGCCGCGAAGGTCTTCCACCAAAAATGATTGACGTCAGAACCTTGGAGCTGCCTGCAGCACACCACAAACAACGCTCTACGCTACCTGCTCAGCAGATATCGAAAACATCACTAAACACAACTCTGTCACATTACCTCTGTCACAAAGGTGATGATATCTTATCTAAATGTTGTCTCACAAGTTGAAAAAAAATCTATAACTTTAAGTTTATGAAAATGACCACATTGCTAATCAGTTTATCCAAAAGTCTAAGTAGATGTTTTTCCTAGGTGCATAAAAATCTTCCTAAGATATTGACTTGTTGAGAATGGAACAGACATGACATAATAGTGACCTTGACCTTTGACCACCGATGACTAATCAGTTCGTGCTTGATTCCAAGTGAATGTTTATTTTTTAAGAAATTTCTTTAAGGCATTTGTAAAAGGGATTCCATTCACAAGAAGAGAAACGAATTTTAGAGAACATTGTTGGGCGCCACTCAGATGGAAGGACTCAGATATGATGTGACTCTTTTGTAAGATATTCGTCCTGCCTTGTGACTAAGATTTTAACAAATAAGACGATTTAATACACACGCAATGTAAAATCGAAAATCAACTGTAGCAAATAAGTAAAAGAGTAAAAAATTAAATGAATAAAATAAAAAGATATTAGACATGCAGAATTATTGTAGCTAATAATAATGACATCGGCGCTAGCCTGGAGGAACAATGGCTACACATAGACTTTAAAGAGAACCGTGTACCAACTACATAGTATATGGGGGGATGTGTTATTGATCCATCACGGTGCTGTAACTGAAACTAAATCAGTTGATTGATTGATCACAAACTTATTAATAATCTAAGTGCAAAGATGGAATTACAGTGTTTGTTCTAAGTTTTTTGTCATCCGTCAACAGGTGTGTTTGATTGGCGGATGTCCATGACCAACAGACCGATCAGCGACCATTATTCAGACGAGCTCACCCAAACTGAGCTCACATGCACCTTTTAGCCGTGGAAGTTTTTTTTTTCTTTTTTATAGTCGCCAAACAGATCTGCTAAAGATTTTACAAGGTCTCACGCTGAACAGACGGCACACAGATACGCTCATTTTCTACATAAAAAGGGAGATCAGGGCCGACTATTTTATTTAGATAAAGTTCTTTGTAGACTGAAGCTCTTTTCATTCAAGAATGAGTCAAGCTTTCTTTTAAGCTCTCTGCATGGTTTTGTCAAATCACTTCAGTTTGAACACCCCTTGGAACGCAAGCACAAATTATGATGGAAAAGTAGCACATTTTAAGGACAGAATGATCATAAACATTACTTACGGTCAAAGAAATCCTATTAATTGTGGGCCCCGATCAGAGCAAAGGTTTGTGGGTGTCGGTAGGGGCCATGTGACTCACTAAGTCACTAATTTCAGCCAAACTCGCAATAAACATGTGCCTGCGCTTTCCTCTGTGTTCTACTGACTGTCAGAGTTGACGGTTGTGGTTTCTGTTTTATTCATCTTTGTGCTGTGGTTGGGTTTCTGTAGAATTGATTAATGCAGGAAACAACAAAGCTTCATGTAGTGTCAACTCCGGTTTCACTTTTAACATTAACATACAACACTTCAGCCCACGCCACTGAGCATGTGCCTCCAGTACCAAGGAGGACATACTCAGCTCCAAATGCTGTAAAGGAAGAGCTATTTTTAGCCGTTTGTTATGGCTCACTGCTTATGAAGCTTATATAGACATGTTCATTAAAGTAGTGCGCATCACTTTTATTTGCTTACTTTTACATAATGTATGTATTTGTGGTGGTTTTACAAATGCTGTAATGCCATTGCACTTCCAGTCATATACCAGTTAACAGGTATCGTATGGGAGTGGGTGTTAATACCAGTGTTGACATAAATTCATCTGTGTTCGTAATGGATGCATGAGCAAACATCACATCTGAAAAACAACTTAATCACACAGCTGATTTGTTGTTATTTAATCAAGACGTGAAGTCCTCTGCAGCTGCATATACTGCATATTTCATTTTGCTTTGCATGCTGAGAATCTTTGGCACAGACATTCTTTGACGATGATTTACGTTCAGGCTGATTTCATTGTCAGGTTGTAGCTGCAGGTTATGCTGCCACTCAAAGCAATCTGTCTTCTCCACCTACATTTTTTAGATTTCTTTTATAGTATCTCAACAATAAGAGGACTGAGAAGAAGAATAAATAAGCAGAAGAACAAATAAACTAATTCAAAATTGGATTCATGTTTGATATATCAACGTGTGTCCATTTTTTTTTCTTTGAGGACATAAATGCCATTCGAAATATTTGTTAGGATTCGTATCTGCACTAATCTCTTTTAAATCCAAAATCATATTCTCTCTTTACAGAACTTTTATGATGAACTTGTATACATCTCAACGTACTGGTGTTGGAGCTTAATTTTGCAGCATAAAAAAAAGACACTGTTGCACTGATTATAAAAACATTTCACGTGTTCATCAGCCAAAGATTGTTTATGAGAGGAGATGCTTCACTTCACTTCACATGTGTGGACCCACCTCCAAACAGACCAGCGAAAAACAGATCTCGACCAGATATGTACAGAAATGTAAGAAAGAGAGACTTGGTCTAAACAAGCCTGAGGATAATTAAACCCAAACACAAATGACAGAATCATAATGCATCCATATCCAATCATATTAACTAATAACAATAATAACTCAATAACTAAATAAACAATAAATAAGGAAAACTAAAACTCCTGTGATTTGTTGTCGTTCCCTCTCACATTTAAACACACCTGATATCGGGAACACTCTGGTCCATTTGGACTTTTTGGATGTACTATTTTATTTTGTACACATTCTCAACTTTAGCTTGAACTGTTTATAAACACTGTTTTCTTGGTATTTGGATCAAGAAAAGATGGAAAAAAGCTAAAGGACATAGTTGTTTTTTAAATATACATATTCAAGGGTTTTGTTAAAATGCCATTCTGTGTTTTACTTAGGACACATTCAGTCGTTTATGATCACTTTACTTCAATGAGAAACCCAAACCTCAGACCAAGCTACTGGTCGTGAGGCTGGGATAAGGCTCCTGTTAGGAAGCAGAAAAGCTGGTTCCAGTTCCACGATAAATCTGAGTGAGAGGTTTGTTCCAGTTCCTGTATGTGGGTCTGGGGTGGGGCGCGGTGATCAAAGAGAGATTTGACGATGCTGTTCACTGAATTATACGTTAGACTGTACAGTCACCAAGTGTGCCATGATTCCATCCTGCACCAGTACACTCCATAAGCCTCCCTCTCTTCCGCTGTCTCTCTCTGTCAAAGGCTTTCTAAATAAGATGTATAAATAGGCTGATGACACAACTGCACCCTTCACAAAGACACCGAGAAGAGAGAAAAGAGAAGCGAACAGGACTCTGGCTTTAGTCACGGCCCCTTTATTCTTCTGCTTTTCAGAAGCACAGGTTAAAAAGCAGCCATTTTTCTTTTCAAGGATGGATGCCCGCCTCCCCCCCTCCCTCCCTCTCATCCCTTTTTGTTAGTTTGGGTTTTGTTCATTTCCTGTTGTGGCATTTTATTTTGTAGTATTGTCCCCGTTTGTCCAAATTAGTTTCACCTGTTTTCTAAGCCCTGTTCCCTCTTCACTCGTCTCCTCTCTCATTCACTCTCGTTGGTCCGCTTGGTCTGAGGTTTGGTCCCCTTTGTTTGTTCCTTATTTGGTTCTTGTTTGTTTGTTGGTTTAAGTGTAAACTTTGTTTTTGTCATTGTTTGTCTAGGTTGTTTAGGGTTTTTTGTATGTTCTTGTCCTCCCTTTTTCGGGAGAGTTTTAGTTTGCTAAATAAATTATTTTTTGGCATTTATCAGTTTCCACAAATCTGACACTCTGGTCCAGGAGGACTAATGGCACACATTCTCAACTTAGTGAACTGTATAAACTTTGGTATTTGGATCAAGAAAAGATGGAAAAAAGCTAAAGGACATAGTTGTTTTTTAAATATACATATTCAAGGGTTTTGTTAAAATGCCATTCTGTGACACAAGTCGTTTATGATCAAAAACACTCCAAAATAAAGAGATAGAACAAGAGTATAAATAGGCTGAACTGCACCCTTCACAAAGACACCGAGAAGAGAGAAAAGAGAAGAAAGGGATGTGAAGCACAGGTTAAAAAGGCCACTTTCATGCCCCCTCCCTCCCTCTCATCCCTGTCCCCCCTGATCTCTCTCGCTCTCCCTCTCCCTCTCTCACTCTCTCTTTCCCTCGCGTTCTCTGAAACAGGTCGTCTATTGTGGCGGCTAGCGAAAGGCTACTGTGGCATTTATCAGAGAGGAGGAGGAGGGGGAGCAGGGGGGCTGCAAAGACAAAACACACTCCAAATAAAGAGATAGAGAAAGAGAAGAAAGGATGTGTATGAAGGCCACTTTTTTCTCCCCCCCACACACACCCACATCCCCACACCCTTTCCACCCCATGCTCCTTCAGGCTAGCTCAGACAAAAGAGGCCCGACTCTCACAATGTGCTCTCTCCTTTAGCTCGACACACTTTATATCCTCACTCTATTCACTGCTGCTTCTTGAGAGCACCCACATGTGCACAACCTGTGTGTGTGTGTGTGTGTGTGTGTGTGTGTGTGTGTGTTATGCACTAGGTAATGGTAGTGGTAGTGGGGGTCTATGTTTGCTGAGGGTCTTATAGACCAAGGGGCCAGGGCTCTGAAGTGTTACCATGGAAACGCCTTTGAGCAGTAAGGAGCACAACAGGTGATTCTGCCGAGGGCCTGTTCGTCTCCGCACTGAGAAACTACAGGAGGTCTTCGCTGTGTGTGTGTGTATGTGTCTGCATGTGTCTTTCACAAGCATAGCTGCGTATGCTACAAACAACTTGTGCCATAGGTCTTAACCAGCTCCAATAAGCTAAAGATCATGTCTGACGTTGCTGGCTGACCACCATAATAACACGGTGCCAGGCCCGGCCACAGACCTGACTACACGGCACACACATTTGAAGAGTGTGTGAAAATAGGAGAACGCAAACAGGTAGAGGATACATTTCACATTCAAATTAAAATATGGTTCATTAACCCATACGTGCTTATTGGAAAATCCCTTCAAATGTCAAGTCAAGAAGCTTAAAATGATGACAACAGGAAAGAGCAGGAAAGAGCGAAAGTAATGGAGCATCACTATTGTTGCGTGAGTGAGGGAAAATATACCGAAAACAGCCATGATCAATAGAACATGTCAAAACACTGTTCAGATGTTAAACAGGGAGAGTAATTAGCTCAAACTGCAGCTCACCTCATTGTACATTGTACAGAGCACAACTTTACTGTTTTTATTCACTCTCGCTCGCTGCCCCTGTTGTGTCACTTTCAGCTGTTTTCAGGGGAAAACCTACAAAAGGCTGCAGTTGGCAACCTGATTGGCAGCAAACAGGAAACAGACGCAGCTAAAGACTTGCTTGTGGACAAAGTAGAGCATTTCACAGCTAAACAGCCAGATAGGTCTGTAAATGAAATGACGCTTTGGCTGAAGTTTGGTTAGGTACAGAAGAACTCGGTTAGGTTTAGGAAAAGATCTTGGTTCGAGTTCAAAGTTGGGGGAGTGTTGTTTTTATTGTTACTATGATAACTATGATTAGAGAACAATCGCAGTAAAAAAAAAAACTGTTATAATAACGATTAAATTATAGAACAATTGTCATAAGGCTTTGAAAAGAAAAGTTGACTGGAAACAGGAAACAAACAGCAGTTCCATGTTGGTCAGATGTGTTATTATCACCTTCCTGCGTTGCTCCTATTCTGTACAGGTACAATTTTAAAACGCTTTTTCCTGTGGAAAAGGTTTCAGAACGTATACATATGTGTGCGTGTGTGTGTGTGTGTGTGTGTGTGCGTGTGTGTAAAGAGGTGCTGTTGAAGCCTCGTGTGACTAAGATTCATGGAACAACACTGGCAGCAGTGCAGAGATATTTACTATTAAAAGGGCTTTGAGTGAGGCTCGTCCTTCTAACCAATCGGAGAACTTAAACCAGAACAGCTTGAAACAGTCTTAGTTATTGTAATTTTACAACTTATAAAACATATAAGAGAATCTGGAGCATCTGGCAGAGTATTTTATATTTTACAGTATTTTATTCTTGCAACTAGAGCGTAGCAGAATGTAGCAGAGCGGGCAGGGGAAGAGTTGGGCAGAGCAGAGAGGATTTCAAGTCTTACATTTGCTTATGTTGAAAATACGTTTTCTTGAAATTAACAAGGGGGAAAAAAAGTTTTTCTCCCGCTATTTTAGAATCCTTGTTGTGGGAGTTGTTTCCTTGCTACGATAGTAAGTTTTAACCAGGTTAAAGCGCTCAAAGGTTAAAGCAGTCAAGAAGAGCGCACTCGTGTCTGTTTGCCCAGCGTTAAAGGATAAGACTGGTGATTTTCTACATGCAACCAAAACCAACAATGCACTGATGTAACTCCCAAGTATTATGTAATAGATCTTATTCCTCTGTGCCATAGCGCTCCATTGTTTAAGAACTGTTAAAAAAAACACACATCAGTGAGCCACAAGGGTGATATATTTCCAGCCCTGCAAGCACCGAGTTGTGAATAAAGCAGATTTGATGCTGTAGAGGGGATTCTTAAGAGCATGATGGTGCGTGAGAACTGAAGGGAAATAAACGGCAGCAAATGGACCATTTAAAGTCATCCTGAACTAGAACTATATTTTGAAACTTATTACCTTCTACTTTTTTAATCCAGTGCCTCCTTTGCGAAATACGACAAAATGTAAGTAGCTACATGCACAACCTAAATATATGCATATATATGTATATATTAAGCAAGGACAAAGTTAATTTCTTACAATCTTTGTCCCACTTTTGTTTTTAGAGGTGACACGCTGATAAAGTGGTGAAATGCCATTTACTGAAATTTATCTGGGTGGGTTCTCCTTCAATTGTGTTAGACTTCAGCAAAATGATAAAAGCAGGACACATGGAAAAGAATTTAGACAGAGAAAGAAAGCCTTATCTGCCTGCAGAGGAACGACGGCGAGCTGCCTACGAACATGCAGCAGCAAATAGAGGAAGTGTAGTAAGTGTAGGCTTTGTAACTGACATTGGGAAGCAGGACAGCATGTGTGCTTATGACCTCCTCACCTTTGCTTTTCCTCTTTCAGGTGACTTTCCAGGTTTAAAAGCGGAGGTTTTGAGAATACATGACAGGGCAAGACATACATCACTGCAGACGGGGTGGGAGACGTCCCCATGCTCAGACGAACAAGCAGAACATGCTCATCAGAGATGAGCTTTACTAGACTCTTTAATGAGGTGTCACTGTAAAATTCATATCTGAAACTTTTTTTCAAATTTCCTGGACACTGAAAAATGTATCAAACGGCTCAACACACCATGAATGATAAGTTATAATCATCTCATAATTCAAATAAGTGTTACAGACACCATAAACAAAAAACAGCTTATACAAAGCGGGCACATAATGGCTTACTGTCATTTTAGATTTCACTGATTTCAAAAGGAAATGCAAATTATGAGACTGGACTGCTGCAGCGCAAACAAACGGCCATTTGCAAATGACCACACACACACACACACATACACATACACATGGACACACAAACACCCATAACAAACAGGTATACAGCTAGAGTTGTTTTTTTTGGGGAAAAAAAAAATCTACTTAAGGTTTCCTATACAACAGAGCAGTGTTGTTGAGCCTAGGGGAAAGTCATGTAAATGAACCAGGAAACTGGTAGCTTTTTATTTGTGCGCGTAGGGCTCGTGTATCAATAGACTGTTTGTGAATTCTCTCCGATCGGCGCAGAAATAAACAAATCGGCTGGGAAGAAGGATGGCAACAAACTGATTCTACCTTTATGTTCAGTCACGGCAAACAAAAAACATCTGTTGTGCGCGCTACTCTGATGGCAATGCAAATGGGCTGGTTTGTAAAAGGAGCTGAAACATACTGTACTAAAAGGCAAACAGAGCCTTTTTGTCATCGAGTAAAATCTCAAACTGTCTAGAAGCTGGTCATTGATGCGCAAGTCCTGTCTATTTGTGTTATAAACCCCCATTTTTGTCTTTTAAACTCTCCATTTATTATAACCACATCAGCATAAAATCCACAACAAAATAACATCCGACTCACATTTTTATTCCTCTCTCTCTCTCTTAATCAAGAGGCAGATTCTACAGTATTTCATTGTTGCACATAAACCTGCTCATTCATGCCCCGTACGCCGAACAATGCAGGGCCGTTATGTGACGAGCACTATGGGAACAGAGAGACAAAAGAAAGCTGGAGTTACGGCCCTTTTCACACAAGATCAGAACTTAAAGCACACCACATACTTGCTAACAAAAGCTTCCCTCCCAAGTCAGTGCGTTTAGTGAAACACACCTTAGTCCTGTACGAGCATGCAGTCTGACATCGCGTGCTGAGGGAACCCACGCGGGCATGCACACACGGAGGAAAAGTTCTGAAAACTCATGCGCTGCTTTGCTTGTTGCCCCCCTCTTTTATTAACATTATTGTTTTTACAGATGAAAAAGTTCATGAGAAATGTGAGGCAGCAATTCAGGATCACTTCCGTTCTTTCTTCTTCAAAACTGATTTACAGCTGCTGTCACGGCTGAAAGCGCGGGCTTTACTCCTGCACTATTAGCGCCCCATTATGAGCTTATGACAGCATTTGCGGACGAGTGGGTGCACATTCAAAGCACAGCTGGCACAATGTAAATGCACTTTGCATGTATCTATTAAACCCCCGGTTAATCATCAGCTTTGGAAAACGGAAACTTAAACATGTGAACATTTCATTACAGCTTTCACACACAAACACAGACTTGATGAGATGCTTTAACACAAACACATGAAAAGCCTTGCAAGAGCCAACTCACTCATTCCGCTGAGGTGTATTGTTGCTGCATGAAAAGCAGGACTCCTACCTTGAAGGTGTGTGTAGATGCGCACAGGGCTGCGTGTGCCTGTGTGAGTGTACGCAGCTTCTGTTGTCTCTAGGTGTCTTACAGAGTGGTCCCTCACCACTGAAAGACATGCACTTTATCACCCGCCCAGTCGCTGTGTATCTTTTGTGCATGTGTTTCACATGAAGTTCCTGCACTCGTTGTTTTTTTCCGTCCTCCACCAGGTCAACAGGTAGAAAGTGTCTTAAGAAAGACTCGTGAAGCAAGACAACTGACGATGTTTAAACGAGGCGTTCCACATTTTTCTCCTTCCACACTTATAATTATGGCTGCTTTTGCCTTTAAAGACACAAAACCAAACGGAAGATGAGATTTGACTGAAAGGTTCCCCACCTCAGGTACTTCGGATTAAAAGCGCTAAATGTACTGCGTGTTACCTCTGTGATACTGATGTACAGCATCATCAAAGAGTGCATTTTTACAGGTCATAAAGAAGAACTCCATTTGAACAGGCTCTTACATAATGCAAAAGAGGACGCTGTGCGGCAAAGAAAGCGGCTGTGATAGTACACTCTTATCAGGGATGTAGTGAAGAATTAACCTGAATATCACTCTATCCCCTTTTTAAGGCACGACATCGAAGCAAAGCACCTTTATCACCTACTGAGCCTTGAAAGAACATGAATTAGGAAAGAGCGACACCAAAGCACCACATCCGCAGCGTATGTAAGCCATAGATGTTCACAGCTTAAACTACCACTTACTGCCTTGATTCATTTATCATTTTGTCTGTACTCTGCATACTGCATAGCACCTTTTTGTCTGACCAACAGTTTAAAATTTACAGACAATCAATTTTTTTATCCTAAAAGATAAGAGAACTAAAGAGTCTGCACATTAACAAAGCTGGAACTGGTTTTCTGTGAAATGCGACTCAAAACTGTTTATCTAAATAGCTGATTCAGTTTTTGTTGATGATTTTTTAACTAACCTAATAACTAATTGCAATAATCCAATCTTTTTTGTAATAGCTTAATAACACACCCCATTGAAAAGTCTAAAAGCAACAAATAATTTCATCTACTCAGTGCAGTGTCTGTGAAACCAGAGTCTGATTGTATCTAATTATTCTGCGCCACAGACACGCGTTGTTGTTGAAGAGTAGCTAAGATTGGCCGTCACTTTTAACTTGACAGACTGTAAGAAGTTATGGTCAGTCTCGGTCAGAGCTCGAGCCACACAATGGAGCTCTGTGGAATAAGGAAGGGAAAGATTGCATGCGGATTTGTTCACAATAACAACAATATATAAAATCCCAAGACCTGTGCTTTAAAATATTGTGTAAAAGGTCAAAGTCAAGTGTAAAAAGCATCACTGTGCCCACAGTTTCAGGTTGGCATCATTATCAAATTACAGTAAATGAGACTGCTGCAAAATTTACTAATCAAGATCCAATCATTCAAATTCTCTGAGTGGTTAAAAGGGCGGGTCTTGCTTTTTTTTTTTTTAACAAAGTAATATCTGTAATAATGCTCTGCTGTTCAACGACTCTGGGTCATAGAAGGCAACCTGACCTCACCTGACCACATCAAAATTACATATAAAACATGAGATGCATTTACATTTAGCAGACGCTTTTATCCAAAGCGACTTACAGAGTAATTTGGTACATGCATACACAGTAGGACACTTCGACATGTAGCAGGCAGGGACTGGGGATCGAACCACTGGCCCCTTCTGATTTCTCAGAAAAGTGTTTGCTTCTAACTTTTGCTGTAGCGTTTGACAGCTAACTAATACATCAGCCTTGTATAAAAATACGGAATATTGTTGCTGCCATCTTGGCCAGGTCTCTCTTAAAACAATGATTTTAATCTAAGTCGGACTGTTTATGTGATTAAGTACAGGAAAGTCAATACATAAGAATAAATTTGCCAAAAAAATTCATAGAACACCAGAAAAATGCCACTTTGTACCAAATAATTTACAAAGTAAAGTACGATTGCTATTAAAAATCCTTTTTGTTATTAATGAACTTTCCAATTGGAGAAAGAACGAGCAAATGTTTGGACATTTCGCATGAACAATAAACTGATTAGCAGATGTTCTGTTGATTATCAATGATTTCAGCTCGGAAAATAATCAATCTTATGTTCACCAAGCATGTGTACAAGTAGAGCTAATGTCCATTTTTATCTGTTGACAGTATATCACACTATCATGATATATGAGTCAGCTGATAAACAAGATTTGGAATTACCAGTCAAGCTGTCACTCAATCACCGGGTTTTTGTGGGCAATTAAACATGTGAGAAAAAGAAATGCCAGATCCAGGAAATAATGCTAACTGGTGATGAAGTCTAGTCCAAAGTTTGAGATGCACATGCAATAAAACTGGCAGCTGTCAGTCAGTCGTCCAGCTCAGGGGTTTAACGCAGTTCTTCCAAAGGAACAATGCAGCAAGTGTTTTTTTTTTTTTTTAAAGAGATCACAAGAGTTCCCTGAACTCAGCATTGTCCTCTATGATTGTCTAGGCATCACACTGCGCTAAAAGAGAGACACACACACACACACACACACACACATGCACACCATTATTTTCCATTGTGGTGTTTCTCTGTGGACTCGTGGTTCAATAAGATTCAGAGAACAATGTCCAGAGGATACAGGAGGTCAGGAGGATAGACAGAGAAAACCTTTGTCTGCTCTGTTACTCTTATGGAGACATCTGATGTATACGCACGCACACACACACACAGGCACAAGCCACTTAAAATGCAATGCAACAATCTGTAAGACAACAATGGAAAACATGTTACAAATAAGGCACCAGAAAGTGCCAAACACCTAAATCTATCTAAAAAATAAGTTATGAAAGAGTCTATTTGGAAATGTTTTTATGCCCTACAAAAACATTTGCTTGTCACGATCCTGGGTCAGGCCTCTCATTCCAGTCACAAACCCGACTATTTCGTTTGTAACACTTGGGCCCTACTGCTATTTTGAAGCTATTCCAAAAATTCTAAAAACCCTTCTAACCATAAAAATGATTCTTTGTGTGCTGCAAACAGAAAAAGCAGTTTTGCAAAAATCTCCATTTCTTTTGTTAAACATAAACTCAATGAACACTAACATTGATATACATCAGCATATGTGATTATTCCTGGAACTTCAATGTTCTTCAAATTAAACTATCCTGGCTTAGAAAAACACACACAAGATTTAAAAAGCAGGTTAGAAACATCCAGATGGGCTGGACAGTCTTTGAAAATACCCTCAGAAGTGCAGTACACAACCTGCTGGGTTTTTCAAATATCACCAGGTACTTATTTTACGAAAATCCCAGGCTGTCATGAATTCACCTGACCACATATTAACAAAAAAAAAATTTAGTTTTTTCTCTTGCCCTGTGGAGCCAGCGTAGCAAATAAAATAGATTTAGAAAAGAACCTTACTTCGTGTGTTAGGGTGTTCCAGTTTAATATATGTAATAACTTCATTCCGATTTCAGCAGCGGCTAAAACCTTGTTTCAGGTGTGCCGCTATACGGACACCTGCCAGCCTATCAGAAAGTGGCATTTCCTGCGGCTAAAGATTTACGACGTGAGACCCGACAGCACTCACGCCGACCGGGGACGCGTGGGTCACACTTTGTCCTACGTGAACCCGTTCACCTGAAAAGACAAAGCTCAGAAAGAGAGAGACGGAGAAAGACTAGAAGGGGGGATGGGAGGTAGAGGTGAAAGGTGAAATGCCAAACCACTCCTTGACAGGCGTGTGTGTGTCAGAAAGCCAGAGCAGCGATGGTATATGGTGCACAATATACAGTGGTGTCGACAGACACTTCTCACATCTGCGCTGCTCCATCCTGCGCTCAACGGTGGAGATAAGAGAGCATGATGGGATCGTGTGCAGGACATAGAGATCCAACATTACTGCTCTTGTAACTAGAGTGAAAGACAAGAAAAGGAAAAAAGGGGAAAAGAGCGACAAGGAGTGATGGCCGCAGTAGGGGGTGTGAAGATGGAAGTGAAGTGCGCAGAGGAAAGAAAGGAGATTGACGGAAAGAAAGGTCAGGGACTCCCCACCGAAGGACAGCTTTGTACACAGCCAGCCACTGTAAAGGCAAGCACACACACAAACACACACACACACACAGCGGCGCTCACACACACACATTACACAAACCTACAACTTCACTGTTCAGTACAACCCCCGCTGTTGCAGAATTCCCACAAGCTTTGACATACTTTGTACTCTAAGCCCGAGACGTCATCTCTGAACTAATCCCAGACCTAGAGTTCACAGTGAGGGTCTCCTCGTCTGATTTACACCAGCACGACCTCACCGCTGACAGATGCTTATTTCAAAGCCTTTGTGCATCCGGGCTGATTCATCTACTAAATGACCAGTCCGGCAACTACCACTTTTTCCCCCTCTGTTTTCACATAAACATCTTTTCTGGAATAATCCCAGGTGACAAAATGTTACTGAAACACTTCTGCAATCGTTCTGAAAACTTGACAAAGTTCTCGTTGTTCTTCTGCACCCTCAAACTTTAGCAAATCAACAGGGGAAAGAAGGGTGTTGAAGCCTTGACGTCTGTACCTATTCTAAGATGAACCTGCTGATATCCGCTCATTTGCATTTGCCAACAGAACTGACATCATCATCATCATCTTCCTCATCACCATCATCACACCCCCCCACCCCCCAACCCCAAATGGATAGTTGTGTAAGCTGCCAGCCACAGTACAGAGCCGAGCAGAACCGGGTCCGTCTGCCTCTCATTTCCAGCACAAACTGACAGAGTTTGTGAGGATACGACCTGGTTAAAGTCAGAGTGAACTGCATGATTTGCTGAAACTCTGGCAAACTAAAGCAAAAGCAGATATTCATACAAGAGCCTCCAACTCTTTAAAAGCTGCCGGATGATAAGCAGGACGATCCGGACATTTAGAGTTTTGGAAGTTTCCAAAGACACGGTCCTGCCCGAAAGCCACGGACGTGCCGTCGGACGTACAGTGGCTCCACTCACCAGTCCCCGGTGCGTCCTGAGCTCTCCACGACAGAGACAAACTTCCGTCCTCCTCCTCTTCCTCTCCCGCTTTAATTGCTCACCGCATGCAAAGCGCGGCGGTTTAGGACGGAGGCTGCCGCCGTCGGCGCTGCGCTGCGGGGCTTGTCTGGATGCGTCTAACGCGACACGGATGGTGCAGATCCACGGAGTGCGTAAAGGTTTTGGAGACCGGGAGCGCAGCCCTGCTCTCCCTGCCCCTCTCTCTCTCTCAGTCCCTCCCGGTGACTTTCCGTCTGCTGCTCTGGGTTTCCAACACTCACCGTCCGCAGCGCCCCGCCGCTCACCTCCCACTTAAAGAGAGAGGGACCGATTTCCAGGTGGCGGCCGTGGGACAGACGCAGTGGACTTTGGGAATCCGCTCTGCTTGAGACACGTGGATAATGTCACACAAGTTTGCACTTATGATAATTCCCAACGTTACCTGCCAAACCGAAAGTCAATAACGTGACTGGCCAATAAACAAACATGACGTGTAGACTGACTTTCATAGTATCATCTCAGACTGTGTGTGATACGTTTTAAAAGGCACAATCTCTAAAACCGAGAGTCACATGAACTTATCTCAACTTTATTTTGCTGCTTCAGCGTCACACAAATGCAAATTGTTCTAACTTATGTTCCTCACTCCATCCCTGCAGGGACATCAGGTGTCCCGGCTTCGCCTACACTGGGACCTGTCTCCTGGGACAGGCTTCTCTGCCTTTTCCAGGTGCTGTCCGTATAAAAGCAGTCTTGGGGATAAAGCCAGTGAATATGAATATGAATGTTCTCTTACTGTTTTTGTGGTAAACTTTTTCATTAGAGAGACTAAAATTTGACTTTTGCTCTGTCCCCCTGCGACTCTGCAGCAGCATGAACAGAGCAGAAAACAGAACTATGTTTCTTTCATGATACAGGTAAAACTGAGCTATGTCCGTCGGACGACAAGAAGAAGTGAGATTCTTTTGCTGCTGAATGAATTAATATCAGGATTTCCAGTAACCAGGTGTCAGTTAGAATTAACCTGCCAGATGTGGACTTCTTTTTGTGTCATGTTTGCATGTTCACCTTGTGCTTGTGTGGGTTTCCTCCGGATTCATCATCCATGTGGGGTCAACTGGTGGATCTAAATCGCCCATAGATGTGACTGTGAGTGTGAATGGTTGTCTGTCTGTGTATAGCCCCTTTCAGACATAAACTGAACACAGGAGGTGATAGTGCGGAGAACTCATCATGAGTGAGTGGACGTGTCCGTTCCCGGCGACTGCTGCGAAACCAGGAAAATTCAGCCACAGGTGAAGAACTCCTACTAATACTGCAGATGCATCTAAATGCCCAAGAACCACAGCTTGCCCAGTTATACGGAGTATTTCTTCACAAGTGAGAACACATGTCACCCGATGTTGGCTGCATGTCTGAATGAGAAACTCCTGACAATGTCAGAGCCTGATCCTCCTGACCTTCTCTAGAGTTCATGTCTGAAACAGGCTTATGGCTGGTAGATAAATATCAAACTATCACCATCATTGATTGATGACCAGTGTCAGTGACAGGGGAAATGGGACGACACCAAGCAAACTCTGGAGAATCACAAATTCTGCTATTATAGCATCTTGAAGCCTGGATCCAAAACGGAAACCGCTGCAGGAATGCTTATCCATCCCGGATGGATTGAACCCACGTACAATTGTTCTTCCACGGTTAAGACACTGCCCCTAAAGTTTACCTGTTTATGTTGTTTATCTAAGAAAAAGAGAAAACATCTAGCTTCTTTCATTTGTTTTAAGTTATTATTTAATTATTATTAAAAGGCTTTTAACATTTTTTTAACTCAGGTAAGAATTCCATTGAAGATGATTTATGAAACACTTTTGAAAATAAAGTTACAAAGTTTTTAAAGGGTCAAAGGACATGTTTTGTATTTTCAATTGACTTGTAATTATCAATAAACTGACCAACCCCCCAAACATGACTCTAATTTACCCATAGCACCTTCTGTTTCCTGTTGGCTTCATTTGTCAAGGTTTTGAGATGCTCACCACTAAAACATCTGCCACCACCTTAATACTACAGAGATGAAAAGCACTCCACGTGTGCGAGTTAGAGCAGCATAATAAACAAGATTCAATAAGCTCAAAAGAAATGTGTCTTTCCACGAAAAAAATGTTAGATAATCCACAAACATCAAATTGTTTATATGACCTTGAGAACAAAAAATAGAGATTCTCTTTTCTTGATGAAAACATCAAGAATAATCACTTTTTCCAATAAAACTTGATGGTTTTGAGTCAAATATAATTCAATACCTTGAACATTTCGGTTCACCTCCATTGCATTGATACTGCAACAAAAATTTCAGGGACAAATATCTCAAAACCTCAGTAAATAAAACTACTAGCGTGGGTAGAACTAGCGTTTTGTATAACTTGGGCACCATTACGCTTTAATCTTTTGTTTATGCCGCTTAAATTCTTTATAAGTTAAAGAAAAACCTTTACACAGTGTTTGACAGCTCTGTATGGTGTACACTAGTTATTCTGACACAATAAGGCCCCAAACCATGTTTTCATAGCTGCACTACTCCTTTACATGGAATTATTCTGGGTGTCTTGCACAGTTTCACATTTCTTTCCGTTCATACTTCATATATTTTTAGGAATTTTAATGTCTTTCAGCAAATGTCCTGTTATGCGGCTGTGTTCAGTGTACGTGGAGAAGGGCAGCAGTATGTGGGAATGTCATTATTTTTACAAGTATGTGTTGGACGAGTGGCACTGAAATTCACGCTGAATTTGAATGACAACCCATGCAATAACCACAAATTTAAAAAGAAGTCAATGGTCTTTAGGATTTATCCTTAGAGAACTATAAATGTTTGTGCCCACTAGTAGTCAATCTTTTACTCTTGACCGAGTGGCGGACTGAGCCCTGTTACAAATTATGTAATTCTATTCTAGAAAAGCACATTGATGGAGTGTTTGCCACTGTTGCCTCACAGCTAGAAGGACCCTGGCTTTACTCCACCCGCTGGCTTCAGCCTTTTAATGTGGAGTTAGCATTTTCTTTCTGTGTTTGCGTGGTTTTCATCCCACAGTTCAAAAGCATACAGTTGGATTAATTGGGGATTGCCTGCGGACAGTGATCGAGTGGCGACCTGAGTACCAGGCCTCTTGTTGCCTCTTACCAATGACAGCAATGAACGTCCAACTGACCAACTACTGCTCGAAAAAAAGTTTAATGCCCCAAATGTCATTATTAATGAATAGAAGACTAAATATTTGCAAGATGTAAATGTAATAGGATGCACACACAGCTACAAGTGGCCCCACTGAAGATGCACCATTTTTCAGGAAAGCGTTGTTCTCCAAAAAGTGCTTCCTTTCATCTTTAAATTGCATCTTTCCCCTCCTCTTTTAATGGAGCTTAAAGGAACCGACTAAATACTAAACCCTGTCTCACCAGACACTGATGGACCAGTTACCCGACTGTCACCACCTGTTTTGTATCTTTATACACCAGATCGAACGGGTGCTGTTGTCACCGATGTCCTTATGTTTCTGCTGTGAACGGACTTGACAAGTAGAGAATTGTGATTTGATCAAAGTTTAATGAGCTGTTCATCAGATTTCTTTACGTTTATGTTTAGATAACTGCAGTCACTCGGCTGACACGTTTACCCAAAGCATCTTACAATGACGGACACAAACAACAGGAAAGACTTTGGGGTTCAGTGTCTCGCACAAGAAAATCTTGACACAACGCAACATATCAAGGAAAAAGAAAGGAAAAGAGAGAAAGAAAACAAGCAAAAAAGAATCGGTGAGGTCATGGGAGTGTACATGGTGAGGAGAAGATAAAAGGAGGCGCGGCTCTAAGGGGACAGGGAGAGATAGAGAAAGAAAGCGAGAGAGAGCGAGAGCGAGAGGAGGAGAGGGAATGAAAGAGAAAGAGAGAGAGAGAGTGAGGTGGAGAGACCTTGGCTGTGTATTGGGGGTAGCTGATGTGCCATTTCTAATCCCTCCTGTTCGTGGCTTTGTGCCGTGGCCCAGCAGGAAGTGGGAGCTGGGCAGACAACAATTAACAAAAGAGCTGTGAAGAATACAATTAGCCATCAATGGCCAACCACAGGCCTTTGTGCCTGTCACCATGGAGACGGCACAACACCACTATACTGAGATTACAAAACCCTTTTCTACACTTCTCCTTTTTTCTCTCCATCTCCCCTTTTCTCTTTTACCCTTTCATTCAACTCTTTTCCTCCGCTTTCAAACTAATGTCCTTTTATTTTCTTTTGTTCATCTTTGCTTTTTTTCTTCTTTCTTTTTTGGTCTGACACACTCGTGTGCCGGTGTACTGTACATGGGAAGACTCGGCTCATGCTACATGCTGCCTCTGTGTTATGATGTTCAGTTTCTCAGGATGACTGACAGATTTGCTCACTTACTAATTCTCTGCACCCTCTAATAGGAGGAACGGAGTCGTGGCTAATTTTGTTTAGTCACTTCCAGATTGTGAGGTTACATTGGATTCTATGAATAAAGAATGAAGCAGGTTTTAATGCAGATTTTCCTTTTGGCTACATTTCGCCGACACATGAAGCTCCACATCCAAAGTAGATGGTTTTGCTTTTCATTGAGCTGCTTTCAGTACATTTTAACATCTGCTAAATAAAAGCTATTCTTAGAGGAGAATTCTAATGATTTTACATCTCAAAGTATGTTTACAGTGTTACGGGCCATTGCTGCATGTGTGAAAAAAGTTGTATGAAGCCTTTTGTGACCCCAGATGTAGTTGCTTCTAGCGTAAAAATGAAGATGTCAAAGTTAAGTTGCGTTGTGGCCAGTGTTCTGGTGCGGTGCTTTTGATCCTACTTTCTACAAACCTTATCAAATATACATGTGTGAACACTTACAACTCAACTCTGGTTCTGTTAGATTCTGGACTCTATACTACCACACCGCCCCACTTCTGTCTGCCACGGTTCCCCTCCTAGCTTCCACTCTGCGGCTGGTTACCGGCTGGCTCACCCTTTGCCTTTCATTGTAATCATCATAACCCCTCCATGTTTGTATTGAAGGGCTTGTGTTGAGGTTTGTGTGTTAATTAATAACTGTATCAGTAGTTCATGTGTTATAGTCCAAGTCTCTGCCTTTGAGTTAATATTGTTATCTCCTCAAGTATCTGTGCTGAGTATTAGAGTATCAGGAGTATGTGTGTTAATTAATAACTGTATCAGTGGTTCACATGTTAATAAACCTTCTGCACGTTTCAGCTTCTGCTTTTGGGCCCACTGGTTACAGTTTCCAGTTACAGTAACGTTACAGGTTGTGTAGATGCTACAGATGTGCATGCTACAGATGTGAGAGCATTTTTATACAGTACATCTATCAGCTCTGTATACCCTAAAAAATATTTTCCATAGACTGCAGGCATTGTATTTTAGAGTGACTGCAAGAACATCACATTTCCAAATAACTTAAGTAGGACGTGTTGGTAATTAACACATATGACAAGTTGCAAACGTGTTGACACTGAACATATCTACAAAACGTTCCCAGGCAACATATTTTTGTCCACCAACTGATCTTCCAGCACAACATGCAGTTTTTTAATTGGTCTACAGTCATAGAGCACCTTTCTACCTTACTGGTACTTCCTGTCATTCCCCCACCCACACTCACAACCACAACTGGGCTGCACTTAGGGGAGCGAATAAGTTGAGGTTTAGTGTCTTGCTCAAAGACACTTTAGCGTGTGATGATAGAAGTATTGGCTGACGACCGTTCTATCTCCTGAGCCGCAGTTGCATATTGTTGTATGGTTTTGTTAAGGCACTCACAGCAATTAGTTAGGGTTAGAGAAATATTGTGGTCTGGTTGAATTGACTGAAACCCAACAGTTACTCCAGACACACGGTGTTTATCAAGCTTTGAACACAACCACATTATTAACTAAGAAGGGTTTCCTGCCTCTTTCTTGGCCTCTGGGTTCAAACTTAGTTCTGTGGTGCTACAGTCCTGCACTTGAATGTCAATCATCCACGCAAGGGGACAAGGCTGCCTATATACAAAATGTCTTTATTTACCTTTAACGAAAACCATGATCTTTCCCTAACCCAAACCAATGTGTTTGGGCTGCCTAAACCTAACCACACATGGGAGGTCTTTGGTGTTCCACCTATGGCCTTTGTATTCTTTCTCTCCAGCATGACCATTGTCTGGCAACTTTACTATTGTTGTTAATAAATGCAGGGATTCACTTATATATATATAAAAATATCTGAGCTTGATCCTGCTATATGGGAAAAAGCTGTAGTAATTATTCTAAATATTACGTATCCCATGACTGTCTGAAGCTGGTGATATGGCAAAGTATCTAGCAAGAAACACAAATCAGAGCATTTCACACTCAAAAAGCATCATAGGAATAAAACACTGCTCTGTGGTTGTGGAAGTCATTCAAACGGAAACAAAGCCGTAATTTACTGACTGTCTCTGTTGTTCATATTCACTGTTGGACTCCAGGGCCTAAACACATCAGCATCTCTAACTATTAACGCTCAACGCAAGCAAGTGCATTAACCCCCTATGAGCTGGATTTCCAACCCTAATTTGCAAAACCAATAAATGAACAATCAGGTCTGTAACCTGGCCAAAAGACGTGATTGTATGACACAGGTTCAGCCACTGAGTACAGATTACACCTAGTTTATGTCGTATAATATAAAAGCAGACAAAGCAGTGCAGATGTTAGATGTAGAAATGTAAAAGAATGAGGACAGCCTCTGTTTAGCAGAGTCAAACTGGACAATGTGAAGCTCCAGAACATCAGATCACATCAAATTACATGATACGCTGTCATGACGTTGACATATGCACATGGCTAAGTTCCCCTAATCACATACAGCGTATTTTGACAGAAAAAGCTTTACTTGAACAGACAGTTTTATTTTTGCAGGTGTGAAATGATTGCATGAGAAGTTTTGACACAACTTGTTTTTTTCTTTTTCTTTTTGTCTTCTTGTGTCTTCCAAACGGAGCCCTTTGTTTCCAACAATGCATCAGCACAATGGGGACAAACTGTAGTATGTCAAAAACTGGAAGCGGAGGGAGTCGGAAATGCAGCTGCGAGACACAGGGGTGCTCCGGAGGAGGCCTTCAAAGAAAAGATCAGATGAAATCAGCGCAGCGTTTGTGGATACAAAACTTGACACGCAATCAAGCACAGGCAGGATACGAAGCGTCTTTAAGCTGTCCTACTATTCACTTTCTTAACCACTTTGTGACGTTCAAGGTGAGTATTTTCTTTTCAGACGCCTTAGTGTGTGATTTGGTTAATGGTATGAAGTGTTTGAGAACACAATACCATTCACTGTTTTGCAAACTGAAACATGCTTGTGTTGTTTGTGTCACCTATCCTAAAAAGCCTGCGCATTGTTTCTGACAATGCATGTGAACAATGGAGAGAAACTGTATTTTGCTGAATGACTACCTTCAGCAACACAGTGTTTGGATTATTATTATTTTATCATGTTTTTAAATCACATAAGATTATCAACTGTCATTTTTGTGTAAACAATATTGTGTTATGTTGCGCAGTAGCTCCAAAGCCTTTTGCCTGTTTCAAATCTCGTTACGTTGAATTTTGTGTACAGTTTATTAGGCTCTAATCTAATGCTAAATTAGTCAAATACAGTATATTTTTTATCAAGAGGTTTTTTTTTTGTGATTGCTCCAAATCTACAAATACAGATGTTTCCACCAATGTTTGGAGTCAAAAGACACTAGTAATATACACTAGAAAACATACTTAAGCACTTCTCACTAACAAATGCAGTCCTGGATGTAGTTAACCCTGCAAATTTTGCAGGAACACCGGCTGTCGTGTGTTCTGCTACCCAAACAAAATTCAGCCAGCTGCTTCCACTGTTTATATGCAGTGACATTTGTGCTGAAATGCTAAAAAAAAAAAAGAATGAGGAATGAAAGTAAGAAAGAAGAGGATGCAGAGTTGTTTGAAATCCTGGATGGAGAGGCGTAAACATGGACTGTGTGGCATTGGAGCCTGTTTAAGTTGAGCTGATGCCCTTAGTGTATCTGTATGCATAGGCAGACTCAGTAGGCGGGAGCAATTCTTCTCACCACTCCACGACTGCTCAGTGCCCAGAACAAACAGACATCCCATAAAAGGTCCCATAAGGTGCTCTTACAATGAAAAAAAAAAAAAAAAACTCAATAAATTCTTTTCCTACCCAATTTATATTAATGTACCTTGTTCACACATGTTAAGACAATCAAAAGCTAAAGCATATTATATATTATATAAGTTGGTATCCACCAGCTTCTGATTGACTGAACACATCTAATCCAGAAAATGAAGGCACTTAATTTCAACTTTCCCTAACAAACCCTATAGCAGGAAGTGAAGGGATCGTTGGGAAACATGCAGGGCAGTGGGCCATGATTGAGGACCACTGTTCAAAGGGATCCTCACAATGATAAGCTGCATTGTGATGCCATATTTGTAATGCTATCTTTGTTGTGTACAGTTACCATGGTTACAAGTACTTGAACGTTTATATATTCTATGGGAAGCCATAAACGCAAGAATATATTTTCTATTTAAAGTCATCCCAGTTCTGCTTCATCAGCTGTTGCCTATTTTAAAAAATAACTATAAATGGATGTAAAAAAAAAACCCAAAACAATAAAAAGCCTTAACACATAGTGTGAACTGTTCCTTATTTTCGAAGTGGCCTTATATTTTAACCAGGCTGTATGTTTGGGACAGGAAATATTTGGGACAGTAGTTGAAGGCAAAGAAATACAAAACATTTAACATAGAAATCATAACACAGTAGATCATTTTTACCTGCTGACTATAAACAAAATGACATACATTAAATGTAAATAAGAAGAGACTCATTGCACATTTTTCTAATCAAGCAAATTTGGAATTTGATGACAGCAACACGTTACAAAAGAAATACAGAGATCACAAACGACTGAAAAGCTGTGTAAAGCAAAAAATAAATAAAAACAACACACACACACAGTACTAAGACTGTGTACGAAAAGAAGCGCCCCAGACAGTCTGAATGTTTCAGAAATAAGAGCGGGGTAAAGCTCATCACTGTGCTAAAAACTTGCCTGTTTAATGCCTTGAGAATAATGTTTGTCAATGTAAAATCGCAAAGAATTTCATTTACTTCTATCATTTTCATTACCAAGCAAAAAATTTGGAAAACTTTGCCAATATATAAAAAAAATACATTTTTCAGTTTTTACATATACTGTATATGTTAGCTATGTCTACACAATCACTGTAGGCATGTGGCCTTTGCAGACTTTAGGCAACACACAAAGTGATCTGGCCACCGGGGGTGGGGTCAGCCAATCGTCTAAACGCAGCTTAGCTAACATCATTTAAATTAACAAATTATTACAAAATTATTTTTTATGGACATTTGTATTATCGTTCTCCTTGGGGCCCTAAGAGCGCTGTATTTTCTTTTGATTGGCAGCGTGAAAACAATCTTTGGATTGGTTGGACCAGAAAGGATCCACCCATTAGAGCCTTTGTTTCCCGGCAGTTGCCAGAAAAATAAAGGCTGCATTTGTCAGTGACACGTGAAGGCGCCGTGTCTGGACACTGTGATGCAGTTGCTCTTCAAATCAGTCCTCAAAGGAGGCAGCGCCTGTTCACACAGCTGTTGTCTCTGTATTTTTTACACTCAAATATAAAATCATGATTAGCGAAAAAATTGCGTTCTACTTTTTACGCTGCAACCCAACCTGCTTTAATGTTTAGCTCACAAAAGATTGTCCTACTTTATACCTGCCAATAAACACACTGTATGATTATTATTCTCTTTGCCAGCTGGCCAGCATAGAACAGCTGTCTGATTCCAGTTGCTCCAGATGTTTAACTCTTTACAAAGTAATTTGTAAAGGCTGCAGTCCACCATGCTCTACACATTGTTAGTATACTATTTAATTCGTATTTCCTTTGTAATATAATAAGCCTGTTTGTAGGCTAACATTGCTAGTATTTGTTGTATTTATATTAAAAATGTTTGGAACAGTGCAGCTGCCTTTATTAGAAAGGCACAGGTGTGGTGGGAAAAAACAAAGGCAATAATAAAGTTGTACACGCCGCACAATAGCATATTAATATTTGCAAAACAATCAAGATTCAGAGAACTGCGGCCGTCCCTCTGTTTAGCACACGCTGGTAGAGATGTCAGCAGCGTTTCAAATCAGCTTCACCTTCTTGTCATAATCAGGATTTGACCTTTTGCAAAAGTGATGAAAACAAGCATTTACTTTATCCATTCACAGCAAATTTTTATAGGCGTCCACATGCTGGACAGATGGAAACATTGCAGGCTCCACAGCATTTCCATAGCACCTCGTTGCATGTGGTGGTGGCAGGGAGTGGCAATTTTCATAACCAGGTTTATTATTCACTTGCATCTGTTTGGTGTTTTGGTGACAGACAGTGAAGATAACTTTGCCAGTGTGGGGGCAGAGGTGCAGTTCTAGTAACAATCAAGCTGTGAAATGCCATTTCCACGTCAATTATTACCAAGATTTGCATTTGCTCTCATCAGGACAAGCTCTAGGTGCAAAGCAAGCATGTGGCTTTGCTGTCACATGTGCATGATCAGTTACTATTCAGAAACTGAACTTTTTGTAGATAAGCTGACCAACTGGAGTCAAAAAAAAAACCCAACATCAGATAATTTTTGATTTGATCGGCGCACATGTGGCTGCGGTGTGAATGATTGTAATCCAACACAGAGCTGTCAGTTTTTGCACCATGATGTAGTGACAACTGTGGAGGTGGATGTCTGTTTTCTACATATTCTACCTTTATTATTTGGCGTTGTTCATTAAAATGCCCATGTGCAGTTCAGGCAGGTAATGATTGTACACCCAAAGCATCCAGTTTCTGTTTGGAAGGTTTTTCCAGTTAATGTGTTTTGCACTGTTCTCCTCTACAGTGAAGATATGGCACACGGCACAGTGGGAAAGAGGGAATTTCATTAGTCACAAATTAAGCCAAGCTCACCACATCTACTGACAACGTGTTCCTTCTCTTTGCTAGCTCCATAGAAGGTGCGCCATGTGTCTGTCTTCAAAATGACACCAAGCACAGCCTTGCATGCAGTCCTTTCTGCTGCTCTCGGCTCCTAACAGCCAACTATCAAAGTTTATTCAGCTCTAGATGAAGCACCTTGCATTTTTGTCTGTTCATTTCACCCCTGATTAACAGAAAAAATATATATTCATCTTTACGAAGAAAAGTTTTATTTGTCATCGTTCAGACAAACTGGGTGTTGGGCCTACGACACATAATCCATTTGTCCTCAATCAATAGTCAGAGCTTTGACACAGGTAGTGGTGCAACATGCATGAATGATAACAGACAGGAAACAGATTTGGTTCTGTAAATCTTTTCCGCTATTGGTTTATGAAACAAAATTCCACTTGAATATTTTGAGTTATTCTATAATACAGTTACATTAAAAAGGTAATTATGTTAATGTTTGAGCATACACTAGAGGTGTTTCGGTCTTAGTCCGCTTAATGGTGCAGTTTTTTGTTTGCTTGAACGATGCTTTTTCAACCTACTTTATGTCTTGCTCAAATTACTGATTATGCTCATTCTTGGAGTCACATATGGAGTCAAATATAAATCCCTTTAACAATAATCTATATCGATGTAATTCACTGATGTATCACACACACTGCAAACAGCAACTAAGAGCTCATTCGTTATAACTTGCTCTTATTCAACTACACATAAAAACAAAAAATGTGTTGCTAATGTTGCAGCCAATAAAGTGTAAATAAAGATACTATGTCAATGATCAAATGGCGACGGGAATTTGACTCCTTTTGTTCAGTCTTAAAACATTTTCACACTGCAGAAACTAAAATCATTGGAGTTTGTGTATCTGCACAAATGTTTCGGCCATCTAAACCACGCGGGTTTTGTTTTAGTAGGAAGTGCCAGCTTTACAGTCTCGTAGCTTTTTTCTCTCTCTGGCCTTTTAGGTCGAGTACCTTTGTCTGTGTGCTGATGAAGCTGGCTGAGCTTTGCTGAGCAGTGCCAGGCTGCGCTGTTTGTTCTGCCAGGCTGGACCACGCCACATCACCTTCAGCCACTGTTAGCTGCTGTTTCCAGTATATCCCTGCATTACCACGCTCTTCATTGGAAAGCCTCAACCTGTTTGTTCTCTTGGAAGCAGCAGAGTTTCTATAGTAGTGTGCCAAGTTGTTAAGAATATTAATATTAATATTAATGATTCCCAAAGGGATACTGAGACATTGCAAATAATAGGAGATGGTAAATATATAAGGAGTCAGGTAACTGGACATAGGGCAACCTGTAAGAACTGCGTGCGATGACCACAGATGTCAAAGTAGATATCACATAACAGTTCCATCATTGTCATAGCGTAGTAATTTATCTCTAGCCACCCAACAACTCATTAATGTCACTTTGGGGCACGATTACAAGAGTGCAGCCATTAAAGCTGCACTAATCAATATTTTTAAAATAACAATCCAAACACGGTGTGTGATGTAGTATGCTCTGCCCATCACAAATTCATTTTCTAAATTAACCTCTTATTGTGTATATTTTTACAAATAGGTCACACTAAGAGCCTTGTTAACTTATTGCTCTGCAAAAGAGTTATTTACCTCAACAAAACCTTGTTAATTTATTTGTGCAACTCAGATACATGACACATGTTACAGTTCTGACAAACATATTCTTGAGTCTGTGCACTAGCTTGTGGACCACTGTCAATAGTCCAGGTGTAGAACGGTTTCTGGAACATTTCAAACGTGCCTAAGTTTTTAATCAGTGTGGGGTAAGAAAAGCAACAAGGTCCACATCATCTAATGTCCATCTGGTACCTATCAGGTGTAAGTGAAAACTAATCAAATTTAACGTGCATTGAGGGAACTATAGTTTGAGTCTGAGACAAAAGGCTCATTCTAAGCCGCAGTGAGTCTGTGTTTGCTAATTTATATTCTACTCAGTGTGTTTTGACTGTAGTTTTTCCAAGAAAAGAAGAATGGCAGACAAATGTGCTCAATGTACTTAATGTACTCAATATTATTTATTAAATACTACTTCATAACAGACTTAGTTTTTACAGTGTAGGGCTTGAATCATGGCATTTGTCTTTTATTGCATGCCATTAAATCTTGAAATTATAGCTCCAAATAGCTAAGAAATAGGTAGTTTTGAAAATGTTGGGAAATGTTTTCAGCTACAAATTCATAATCATTTGGGACTGAGTTCATTTAAATTAATTAATTAATTAAGTGTCTATTAGTGGCTTTATAAAGCAATAATGGTTGAACAACAGAGCGGGTCTGTGCAACAAGCCAATTGGGCAACTCACTGCAGCTTCACACTAGCAAATAAAATGCAAATGTAAGACGGAGTTGTGCTGCAGAATTCAAGAATGGTTTAAAAGTTTAGAGAATTATTTTTATTTTTTTATAACAATATGTACAGTTAAGTGCATTTAAGTAAGTACTGTACTGTAGTAAAACTTTGAGGTAGTTTTATTTAAATTCACTATTTCTATTTTCTGCCACATCATACTTTTACCCCGACAATATTAACTTGACAACAAGAGTAACGAGTTATTGTTCAGAACCTGATTATTGAAAAAAATGCAATTTAATCATTACACAACTTGATTGATTGCTGGTGTAAAATTAGAAAAATATATAATAATTAAAGTACATAAAATAATTAGAAAATAGAAACCATTCATCAGAAGTAAAACAATAATTAACAGAAACATCTGATAATCAAAGCAGCGTTATTAAAATAAATACAATAAAGTGATGAACGTTATGATCAGAATGCAACGCAGACTTTGGTACAAGTAATGAAGGACTTCTACTTGTAACAGAGAATCTCTGCACTATGGTAATGCTACTTCCACCACAAATAAATTCTTCCACCACAGAATTTATTAATGTGGCTGGGTCAACCCACTGAGTATTTACACTTTTCTTTGGTGAGGGTAGGAGTCAGGTCAGTTTAAAGGTACGCTAGGTTAGAGCCAGAGAACTGTGTTGCCCGTCACAGGGCCCAGCAGATTAATGGCAACCCAGCTAGATCTTCACTGACCCCAGACACAGATCAAAACGTCTTTTAACACCAGGCATTCAGACGAATGCTCATGAAACTTTTGGCGCATTTGACAGATATGAACATGAAATACATCATTTGCTACGACCTTCACAGTCACCAGAGCACCACCTATCAGCACGAGTGCAAGATTTCATATGATATGTTAGTCAGCTCCATCAACATCATACCATTACCATCATCGATATGTAGTAAAACACAGAAAATGTCCTCTACAATTTTACACTACAAAAAAAGGAGAGTATCTGATTAGTTTTAGGTCCCAAATAATGCATGCTGGGAAGCTGAATCATACGCTCGTTTAGTTTCTTCAAAAAAATAACGCGTGATTTAAACCCACAGAATTTTATCACCTCAATTGAATATTTCATGTTCAAAGACTTCCAGGTACAACAACTACTGTTACAACAACACTAAAAAAACAGTAATGCCAAATTGAATACACTTTAAAAAAGTAAAATCCAATATTGCTCATTATGCGTATAAAGTGTAAAAAATTTGAAAACAGGATAACAGTAAAATGAATGCATTCATGTAGTAATGGACATGGTGTTTCTTGCTTTCTCGAATGAACAGTTTATTTTGTGGGGAAACTTTATAATCTGTTTCAGTGTTTGACAATTCATCAGAAATGTACCTGTGGTGTGCCACAAATAACAGAAAATATGTTATTAGAGCATATATGTGTTTTTAAATGCGCAGCAACACAAACCCCTCTGGCCACAGTGGCAGTTGCTGGAGGCTTGTTGTGTATGAGCTGCATAAAGTAATCTACATGCAAAATGTCATAACAACCTCGACCTCAACTGAAGTCAATTACCCACACTGTCTTCCTGTGTCCCAGTTTGCTCCTCTTTTCTGGGGTTGTCAGACCCTGATGGTAGAGATTGGAATCAGGTCACACGGCTGCTGTATCTCCACTCTGCTATTAGATAGATATCTGCTTTATCTGAGGGCTGCTGACTGCACCGCGTACCTGCCGCTTCCCTCACACACACACACACACACACACACACACACACACACACACACACACACACACAGGCACCGAACAGCACAAACCAAGCATCCAGGATGATATCCAGCAGATAGTGAAGAATTAGGCACATGCTGAGTTGATGGACGGTGTCACCAATTGGGACCAAAACCAAAGATGAGACACAATTCGTCATGACACTTTGAGTCTATATTGCCTAATTTTGAAAACGTATCTTAATATCTGTCAAAACTCTTAAACTTTCAAATCTGCTGCCTTTCAAATATGTTGTCTGTGTGACCTTCAGAATGTCAGACGTTACACCGTACACATCCACACACTGAATAACCTCAGTTCCCTTATCTGACAGACCACTGGTGATCATGGCCGACTGCTGCTGCGCCATTTGGAGTAAAATCCTGCACACTCCTCAGTGACCATCGCAAAGACACACTTGAGCTTGTTGGGTCACAGAACTGGTTCAGAGCACAGAAATAGAAAAACTGGACGAAAGAGAGAAGTAGGCCTATGGCCATTGCTAGGGGGCCATTTTGGGTCACAATCAGACAGAGCTCATCATAATACCTAATAATTAGAAGTTTTGTCAGATCAACTTGAAAATCTTCCAGCCAAAGTAGACGATGTTAGTGAAAGACACGTATAATGATGGTTTCTCATTGGTATGTTAGGGTTTGACTTAGTCTTCTTTTTTTTTATAGCTTGGTGAACAGGGTGATCTTTGATAACTGAAATCATATTTGTGTTAGGTTTTCCTATTATAAAGCAGTCTTAGCTGAATCTTAACTTTGTAATGCTGCAAATTAACATTGACAAAAGGCTGATTCTAAGCTGGGAAACCAAATTCCGTTTCTGCCAAATCCCTGTAAATTGTACATACTGTGCCTTTAAATCAAAGTTCCATTAAAGAGAGAAGACCAATAATTCTAACACTACGATTATTATAAGCAGTTTTTCAAAATGTATAAAATATGTAAATATTTGAGTTCGCATCTCTCGTTTGTATTAGGATTTAGAGTGTTTAAAAGGCTTTGTGTAAAAAAAATGTGCCTGTTTAACATGTTTATCCTGTCAGATTTCACACCTGATTCCACACTGAATGCTGAACTGAAAAGGTCATTTTAAATCTTTCCATTTTCACATGTACTGATAGAAAGATTTTCTTGAAAATGTTTCACAGTCATGACAAGTTTAAATACAGTGTTAAGAAGCTAAATATTTATCTAAAATTTCCACTAAGAGCCATTCTGAATTTTAAGTCCCTGCAGTAATTTAATACAAATTTAACATGTGCATTGGAGCACAGACTGTAAAAAGACTTAACAATAGAAAGTCTTCAACATGGAACGTATGTAAAAATACAAAAGTATGATCAGCCATTCGTTATGAACAATGACTCATTTTCAGGATAAAACACATGATATTGTTGGATTTTAATTGCTGATGCTGATGGTCGAATCCACCTTCCAGCTGTGGCCTTTCTGTGTGGAGCTTGCATGTTCCTCCTCGTACTTGCGTGGGTTTCCTCCCACATTCCAAAGACATGCAGTTAGGTTAATTGGTGATACGAAATTGCCCGTCGGAGTTGAATGTGAGTGTTACTGGTTGTCCGTTGCTACGCATCAGCTCTGTGATAGACCTGCAACCTGTCGAGGGTGTTTTCCCCCCTCATCTCACTCAGTGACACCTTGGATCAGCTCCAGCGGCCCTTCACAGGATACGTGGTTTGGATAATGAACGAATAGATCCGCAAAGTAAGTTTAAAAAAGTGCATAACATTCCATTTAAAACGTGCACTTCTTGAATGAATATACTTTGTTACTTTCAGCAACTGCAGCCTGAGGTTAAACAAGGTTAAGAGTCCTCTGAGTGCACAAGACATGTGTGTGTCAGTGAGAATAAACCTTACATAGTTTTATAGAAACCCTCATCACCTGCAGAAGTGTGACCCATGACATCCAGCCTGAAAGAGGTACGATGCACACCAGGGGGAAAGGAGGGCCCCTGACTGACTGACAACCCCGTGAGATAAACACCAACAGTGGAAAAACCTCATAAGGTTATTCTGCTTAGCTGACACAATATCACAGTGATAGCACTGATCTGCTTATCCGTGCATTTAAACAGAACAAGGTGCCTTTACCAAAGAAAAACCCCACACATACCAACACAGAGCAAACTGCACGGGGTGGCTGAATGAGACTTGTCGAAACAACTGTTTTTGTGAGCGTGTCAACGTGCTAGAGATGCTGCCCATCCGATAAGCAAAGTTCGCATTATTTCTGAGAAGCAAGCACACCGCAACACCCTCTTTTCCGACCCCTCATCCGCTGAATGCAGCAAAACAACGCTGCGGAAGCACATCGAAGGCGAGAGCAGCTTTTTTGCAAACATTAGCCTATAGAGATACAGAGACCACAATGACCTGATTGATGCGATACCGATGTGCACAATATTCTACAGAAAGTCTCCGGAGGACAGGAGATACTCGGATTGGTGTCGGCAAACACGACTCAGACGCCGAGCCTGAACATCACAGGTCGGCTGGATGGAGAGTCAGGTGTCCCCACCAACTGACATCCGCCACCTTCCTGCCTCGTGTTTTCTTTTTCTTTTTCGCTCTCCGTCCATCTCTCGGCAGCTCAGGCCCATGTAGCCGGCTACACTTTGCCCTCCGCTGAGGAAAAGCAAATAACAAGCCACATAAAAGGCCTGCGCTCAATCCGTGGACGCACACATGCATACACATGCGTGGACAAACACACACGACCGTGCACAAGATAACAGGGCCTCTGCGGGGGCGAGGTGCGAGCCGGGGAGGGGTGGATTCACGGAGCTGAGGATCAAGGAGGGGTGGGGGAGTATGGCACTGCCCCACACAAAGGCAGCCCTGAAATAGCCCCCTCGCACAATGAGACCTGCCACTCTGTCTATGAGATAATGTCTAATTGAAAACACTGCAGCCATTGTGCTCCTGTCACCGGCTCTATTGTCCAGATAGCCCTCTCTCCCCCCGCCTCTCTTTTTCCATTGACGCGGCGCGATTGTTCCTCGCCATTGTGGCAACCCTACTCTCTCGCTCTCTTTCTCTGTCTCTCTATCTCCCCCTCTCACTGTATTGTTATGATTTCATTACTTATTTGTTTTTTGTTCCGCTTCTCCTTTCACTCCCCTGCAGACCTTTTGTTCACCATATTTAGGCACTTCATTGGGATCTGCTGCCAATGTGTGTGTACATCAGTCTGTCGTGTGTGTGTTTGTGTGTGTGTGTGTGTGCGTGTGCGTGTGCAGGTGTCAGTTTCATGAGGAGATAAAAACAGGAAGCAAGATAAAATAGTTCTCGGAGATGAAATAAAGCTCTTGTGGGCATCACAGAGGGGGAGATTGGTTTTATCCATGTCCAGCACTCGATTCTGGTAATATGAAACATGGCCCTCGTGTTTCATTGTCCTCACAGACGAGAGGTTATGAGGACAACAGGCATTGTCCTGAATGACCTACAGTCTGTGCAGGAGCAGCCTTTCGCTGACATGGTAGCAGCTTGCCTATGTCCAGAAACTATGGGCAACCTATCACCTAATGACACAGATATCTGGCAGGGATGCGACAAACATAGATCAGGAACCTTGGGACTGACAAGGCCGGTCTCACTGAGGAAAGGCACAGTAATGCACCAGAGGGCTGTGGGATTAGTGCTTGGACACGGCAAACCTGTTGCTGTTTGCTAAGGAAGTTCCTGCTCCTCGTCTTTCAGCTGCTTTTTATTTTTCTACTGTTTCTCTCAACAGTAGATTTTTACTGATCACACATTCACAACAACTGCAAAAAAGGTTAAAAAAAGGTTATTTCTTCACTACTTCACAAATTAAAAAATAACTACATTAGTATATAAAGATGGAAGCTGTTCATCCGTTTGTCTTTAAACGTTTGTTGATTTTATATTGTTTAAGTTCCAATACTGAAAACTGTAAAACATTTGGTAAGTAGTTTTTATGAAAGCCTTCATTTTTTCCCCAACTACATGCAACACATGTCTTGCTGTAAACATCTTCTCTATTGAGGAAGTTGCTTGTAACACATCATATATTAGTGTTCAAAGTAAAGCATTAAGGGGCCGTGTGGCTCAGTGGGTAGAGCACTGGCATCCACCCAGTCATCGAGGATACCTTGGTGCCTTTCCCGAGCTCAGATAAAATAGGAGGCTTGTGGCAGAAAGGGCAACCATGCCAAATTACATTCTGCTGTGGGGACACCTGAAGGCACAAGCTGAAAGCTGCTGATCTTTAAACTATTGAAAATTAATATATTGAGTTGCCATATTATTTTTCAGGGCAGTAAAATGTTACTGTTTCAGTTACATTTGCATTACTTAAAAACATGTCCACACAAACTATAATCGACTTAATACTGTAAAGCCAAATATTATAATGTTCTACTCACACACTACTATGTACCCCTCTATAAAGTGCCTTAAAACACAAAGTTTTTACCGACGGCAGGGACAGCTGCTTCAACGTTTACTGCTGATGGTTTGTGATCCTCTGGAAATGCATTCAGCATCTTATAATTGCTCCTGTAGCAATGATTTTTTACAATAAAAAAGGTTTTGGGTCAGTGTGCATCATGGGATGAACAGGAACGTACTGTATGTTGCAGTTCCAGTGGTTTAGCCATTTTGCCACAAATTGATTCACAGCTCTGTCCCAATGCTGGGATCTGGCTTTTCCATAGTTTCAGGCTCTTTTATAATAATAGAACAATAAACATACTCCAAAGTTCTCTGGTTACTTTTCTCAAAAAGTAACACAGTAAAGTAACTGATTACATATTTCAGTTGAGACTAGTATTCCCTCAACGCTATGTAGCAATGACTTCATGACCTTCTTCACAAACAAAATCGTAGCTGTTAGAAATAAAATTCACCAGACCCTCCCCACAAATACAACAGCATTAGAATCATCGGTAAGTCCTCAGTCCCTTTTAGACTGCTTGGTGCCCATAGATCTTGCTGAGTTAACTTCAACTATTATGGCATCTAAACCAACAACATGTCTGCTAGACCCTATTCCAGGTAGACTGCTCAAAGATGCTCTACCCTTATTAGACACGTTCATATTAGATATCATTAATCTATCTCTAGAAACAGGATATGTACCAAAGGCCTATAAGGTAGCTGTAATCAAACCTCTACTTAAAAAACCTAGTCTGGATCCAGATGTCTTAGCCAATTACAGACCAATATCCAATCTCCCCTTTATTTCTAAAATACTTGAAAAAGTAGTTGTAAAGCAATTATGTGACCACCTGCGCAGAACCGACTTGTTTGAAGAATTTCAGTCAGGATTTAGAGTTCATCATAGCACAGAAACCGCACTGATTAAAGTCACCAACCATCTTCTTCTGGCTTCAGATAACGGACTTGTCTCTATACTAGTTCTGCCAGATCTTAGTGCTGCATTTGACACCATTGATCACAGAATGTTATTACAGAGACTAGAACATGTTATTGGAATTAAAGGAACTGCACTAAATTGGTTTAGATCTTATCTATCAGATAGATTCCGATTTGTTCATGTTAATGATGAATCTTGCACATACACAAAAGTTAGTTATGGAATTCCACAAGGTCTGTGTTAGGACCAATACTCTTTCCTCTATATATGTCTCCCCTTGGCAACATTATTAGAAAACACTCTAAATTTTCACTGCTACGCTGATGACACACAGTTATATCTATCTATGAAACCTGATGAAACAAATCAATTACGGTAATCAAACTACAAGCATGTCTAAAAGACATAAGGGACTGGATGACGTATAATTTCCTTCTTCTAAACACAGATAAAACTGAAGTTATTGTATTTGGGCCTAAAAGTCTAAGAAACATGTTTTCTAACCATATTGCTACTTTAGATGACATAACTCTTGCCCCCAGTAGTACTACAAGGAATTTCTAAGTCATTTTTGACCAGGATTTGCCATTAACCTCACACATAAAACAAATCTCTAGAACAGCCTTCTTCCACCTAAGAAACATTGCCAAAATTAGGAGCATCCTGTCCCAAAGCGATGCTGAAAAACTGGTCCATGCATTTGTTACTTTTAGATTGGACGACTGTAATTCTCTACTTTCAGGCTGCCCCAGTAACTCTCTAAAAAGCCTCCAATTAATCCAGAATGCTGCAGCAAGATTGCTGACTGGGATTGGTAAGAGAGATCATATTTCACCTTCATTAGCTTCTCTCCATTGGCTTCCAATTAAATGCAGAATAGAATTTAAAACCCTTCTTCTTACCTATAAAGCTTTAAACGGTCAAGCCCCATCATATCTAAAAGATCTCCTAGTACCATATCATCCTACTAGACCACTTTGGTCCCAAAATGCAGGTCTACTTATGGTTCCCAGAATTTCCAAAAGTAGAATGGGAGGCAGAGCCTTTAGCTATCAAGCTCCTCTCTTGTGGAACCAGCTCCCAGTCCAGATTCAGGAAGCAGACACCCTCTCTACTTTTAAGACTAGGCTCAAAACCTTCCTTTTCAATAAAGCTTATAGTTGGTTATAGTCATGCTGCTATAGGCTTAGACTGCTGGGGGACTCTGCACGGTGCCACTTTCCTTTTTTCTTCATTCTCTTCTCACCCCACATCTATAATGACACCACTGTATTACATTAACTCTGTATCTTCTTTGTCCCTTAGTCGTCTTTCTCCCTCTCTGTCCCTGTCCGCCCACCCTGAGCCTGGTTCTGCTGGAGGTTTCTTCCGTTAAAGGGAGTTTTTCCTCTCCACTGTTGCCTATAGCTCCAGAGGGATTTGTTGGGTTTTCTTTAAATGTTTGTATAGTCTTGACTTTATTATGTAAAGTGCCTTGAGATGACCTTGTTGTAAATTGGCGCTATATAAATAAAGTTGAAATGAAATGAATTGAATTACTTTTTGGGGTCATTGTAATGTCATTAGTTACCTTTAAAAGTGGCGTTCGCCAACACTGTTTAGGATCAGGGTTAAATTTGTATCCCCATACACTGAAATGCTATAGGGCATGCAAACACGACCCTAAACCTAACATAACGGCATCAGTAACGGAAGTGCAATTACAATATAAACGATCAAGGAGTGTATAAAAGTAAAGTTATGCTTGTATTTGTATTACATAAAATTATTTCACAGCAATGCTTTACCTGCCCCTTGATAAATGAATTGATGAAATAATTTTTGGTAAATAAACATTTGTACTGTGCTCAACTGTAGTAAATATTATGCCATTTCAAAACAAGGGGATGCAGACTTTGCACATAACTGTACCTCGACCATGTCCCCTATGCATAAAGTGAATATGGTCTATGTGTTTGCCTACAGAGCATACTATCATGTAGCTTTGGCTAACCTGACCTCTGAAATCATACATACAGACGAATAGTTTGTTTTACTCAGTGCAAGAAAGAAGATGGAGCACAAAGTAAATTACATGTAAAAGTGATTCAATCTATGACCAAACCCATATACATACAAAAAATGTTGCTTTTTAGTGGAAGTTTAGGTTAAAGGTTAGGTACAGTGATCTACCCACTTTCTATGTAGCACGTTAGGCTGCTTTTCAGCCTGTCGTTTGATTTCATTCTCTAGTCGTAAGAGGTGCTGCTCCTAAAAAGACGAGCTTCTTTGGAAGCTCACACACATTTCCACGAACTTAGCAGTCAGCAGCACAAGAGTTATTGTGCCTGTGTCTCTCTTGCAGGTGGAATGCATGTGGCAACTTATTCAGGCGCTGTTGTTCGCTAACAAGTCTTTCCACAAATGTCACATTGATTGAAAGAATAGCTCGGAACAATGATAATTATCCCCTCTGTTGAACTTCCTTATTGTCGGCAAATCAAGCAGCACACGCATGAAAGGCTCGCTGGATGTGTGAGCATTTCACCCTGTTGAGGTACTAAAAGATGCTTACTATGACTTTAGCATTGACCCTGACATCACAGTACTGAACAAAGCTGAATTATCTTTTGGCTCACAGTGCATTTTTTAAGGACTCAACCATGGTAAGTAATTGTGGAAGAATTTTCGGATACATAAATGTTCTCTTTTTCTTTCTCTCGAACTGAACTTTTTTGAAATACTTGGTTCAAACTGAATTATTGTTGATTGATTACAAGCCCACCATTACTTTATTTTTAGAAAATTTGACACTGACATGTATTAAAATATATATTTTAAATAATCACAGGGTAACAAGGCAAGGCCACTGGGGTAAATTATTGATGCTCTTTTCCAAAACTGTAGGCTTTAAAAGGCTAAGACCATGTCTGTACCTAACTCCAGGGGATTCAGGACTGTAACCAAATATTATAGTCTTCAATAGTTTTTTAGTTTAATTTTATTCTTGGTACAATCACAAATTTAATCACAATCAACACAAATCAACAAAAATTTGATACTCTTAATTTATACACTGTACCTATTTACAGTAAAGTCTTCAAGGTCAGTACGTTTTTCCTATTTTTTAGTTACTACTGCAGGTAATAGCATCCAAAATTTCCCGAAATAGCTCACAGTTTATTTGACTGCTCGGTTTGTAATCTTTAAACCCATCTTTTGACTTCCTCAAATGTATTACATTTTAAAAAATGGACATACCCCAGTGCAATATCACAAAAATAATAAGGAACTACAAATTGTATTCATTAAATACATCAATATCACATTTTAGCCAAAGCAGAGAAGAAGAATGACTCTAATTCCTTCAAACAAAGGAAATGTGGACCTCCTTTATTAATGAGATATCATTCTTTTATTATTCTGGTTCTTCACAGATGGTCCTCTTCAGCTGCTTTTGGCTGGATTTTCTTTTTATTTCTGCTCTGAGCTGCTAAACACACAAACGGTGGGATACGATGTTACTGGACACAGTTAATTGTTGTGTGTGATGTTTGTACTTTGTTTGGGGATCGTTATCATGTTGCAAAAATTCTTTCCTTGTGAGATTCTTGACTTTGGAAGTTCTCTCCTGCAACAGTAGCACTGATGCAGCTACATATTAGCAACCCCCTCACCCTACGGTCGGCACTGTGGAGAAGCTTTGGTGGTCCTGACTATAATCCCTTATTTAGGGATTTCCTTCAATCGCGGAGTCTTGATGCCTTAACTTTGTGATTTACTCAATGTTCATGTAGTTTTTAAATTCTTTTATTTTCAATGCTGGAGGCTCTCGGGTTGTCTGCGTTGAAGGTTACGCTTATCTTATCTTATTCTAATCAGATTTTAGTCGCCAAAGGTCACTGTCACTATGACCTCATGTATGTCTGATTCAGGAACGCCTAAAGAGAACTTCAACAACATCTACTTGGACTCATGGAACTGATTACAATAGCAATGAGTCTGAACATACATGTGTATAAACTGCAACTTGACTAGTTGGTGGAGATCAGTAATTCTAGTACAAATGCTTTTGTTCTAACATGATATAAATTGGAATCGTTTAATAATGTCAGTGATATCTCACACAGATGTACAAGTTTATTTATTATAGGGGAAAGGTCATCCCATTACAGCTGTGGTGTTTGGATTCTGTAAAAAAACTTGAGGACCCAGTCACTCTGGTTGCAGTTGTCATGAACTCCCTAATGTGCTGCGTGAACCCGTTTTGACCTGGCCCGCAGCACTATCTACCTTCATTCCTCCTCACTTCACATGAATACCTACATGAAGCTGCACTGATGTCACCGGCTGCTTAAACGAAACAGGTTTTCTTTGGTAAATTAAATTTAACACAAGTCAAAACAGTGCACCTCAATACAGCTGCATGGCATGTACAACTGCAGAATAATGGAGCTGGTGGATGCAGTGGCATAAAATTGTTGACTCTAACAATCGCACCTCTGCAAGCTGGAACTGTAGGCATCTATAACTGATCTTTAGGCGATGGATCAGATGGTCATAATATGTTCACAGGGAAAACATTTATAATGGTCGAAATTAGTATACAGACGAAGCAGGTAAAATGAAAGTTTCATCAGACAGACAATGATTGAGAATCACAATTCAAACGGGAGTAAACAAAAACACAAACGATTGAAGGACTTGAATGTTACGTGGTAGCCAGATCTGCCTAAGTAGAAGGGTTAGCAGGTATAAACATATAGCAGGGGGTTGATTGGATGATGAGACACGTGCGGAGGCAGGACGGAATCAAATGACAAGGGAAAGATGAATGGTTTACCATTTACCATTTACATTTTTACCAATTGAATAACATGAGCTTGAATGAGAAAAGAGTTAATCCTGGGAAAAAAACACGAGTGGGATTTCCAATATGTAGAGCTTGAGTTGAGTGGAGGCTGAACATTTGACAAGAACTGTATACTTCAGTGTTAAAACTCTGGACATTAGTTGGTTCCTTTTTTGTTTACTTCCTGTCTTGGACTTTTATTTTGTAGTATTGCTTTGCTTACCTGTTAGTTCCTTTTGGGTTCCTTTATTTATCTCATTAGTGCTTATTCATTTCACCTGATTTCCCGTCATTTAAAGCCAGTGATTCCCTCAGTGTTCAGTCCTCATCAGTGCAGTTTGAGTTAGTTCACCTTTCTGTCTTTGTCAGTGTAGTTCTTTTCTTTGTTCCTTTCGGCCCTCCTTTGTTTTTATTTTAGTTATTTGTCAGTTCCTGTTAATCAGGTTGCGTATCTGCGTCTGAGTGTTGGGTTTATGGTAATTATTAGGTAATTATTCCTGTGCGTTCCTTAGCTGGCTTCTAGTCATGCGTTTGCACCTGTTGGTGTGTTTTCTGTGGTAGCTTTCAGGTTTAGTCACTTGTTTTCTCTTGTTTTAGTTTAATTCTGATGGATTTGGTTCATTATTTGCCCCTGTCTGTTAATTTCTGTGCAGTCACTTTCTTTGCTTTATTATTTGTGTGTTTGAATGTGTGCACCCCGTTTTGCTTTATTACTCGCACAGTTACCGTAGGTCACTTGTTCTTGCAGCAATGTTGTTTCCCTCAGTGTTTGTTGCTATTTAGTTCTTTTTCGTAGTTAGTCTACTTCATTCGTACGTTTCCTGTCCTCCCTTTTGGAGTGAGTTTGTGTTCTTTTAATAAATTCTTATTATTTCACACACTTCTGTCATCACACCTTCAGGGTCCTTATTTATAATACCACCCCCCTTACAGTCAAAGCTAAACTAATACTAAATGCTATAATCGTACTGAACATGCCCCATTTCCATCTCATAATTACAGTCATAACAAAACTTCTTCAGTCTTTAAAGGCTATGAAGGAAATAATTTGTTTGCACTTGGATCACAACATAAAAATTAATTTGTTGTTTAATTATAAAGTTATGTTTATGTAATTGTAGGCAGCATACAAGCTTAAAACTTCACACCATACATGAGGGTTCAGGGCACCTAAATGTTCAGATTTGTGTGAAAAACAAGATAATCATAATGATAAAGTCTATATAAATATGTACTCAGATACTTAGGCCAACCCTACTTGGTACAGCAAATACACTAAGGGATGACTATTACCTTCAATACAAAGATTTTATTAAAATGAGATACAATCATTTTAGGGCAAGATAACTGCACATTTTACAGGACTTTAGTGTTTATTAAAATTTAAAAACAACTATATGGTCAAAGAATTGGTGGGGAAAATAAAACCTACAATAATAGGTGACTTTCTATGTTTTTATTATTGTCACCAAATCCCATAAGACATTGAATTCCATCTATTCCGTGTCAGTATCTGTATCATACTGTTGTTAAACATTTATTAAAAAAACAGAATGAATGAGCTCAAATCAATTCCTGGGTTCACCAAATTACAGTGAAAAAAAAAATCAATTTTATTTTTAGTTTTTTTGGGGGCACTGGCTTACTTGGAGAAAACCTTTACCGCGTTTATGTCACATCTTGTCAAAACTTTTGAGCTGTAAATAACAAGTTATAATGAAATTAAATGAATTAACTTATTGCTTATTATGAGTCAATGAGCTATGAGTAGTGCTAATTTTAGTTGCCAAATGAAATTCTCCTGACAGCTGCTATACTGGGCATATCAGGCAACCAAATACTGAAGACTTCGGAGAACAAAATGTATGTGTGTGTGTGTATATATATACATACATATACATACAAAGCCCGAGAACACTATATATATATATATATATATATAGTGTTCTCGGGCTTTGTGTGGAGAATGAAGTGCATGAATTTTTAGATCTGAGGACACCCAGAAATATATTACAGAGCTCAGCTTTATATGAATATGAAGCAGTCTCTTCTGAAGCTGAGATGTGCAGTGACAAAATGTAGTGATGGCATCATCATGAGACAAATCCTGTTGCGCTGTGCTCACAGTGAATAATGAAGCAAATGGTTGCACACTACGACTCCTGCCATGGTGATTTGACTACAGTATCCTGACTCACAGCTGGAATATTATCATTCAAACATCTTTATCTGAAACTAAACTGCTCTGCTAATTTCTTATAATTCTGTCAAAAGCCTCTTTCACAAATATACTGGAATCCAAAAATTCTCCTGACTTAAGTCTGGAGGTGGCGTGTGTGAGAATGCAAATGTCCAAGTGAGGAATGACTGACTCGAACCGTCTCCCGCTGTGTGTTACACGTGTGAAAAGCAACTAGAGAAATTGTCCAGCATTCAAATGTGACGGAAGCTAAAGTTAAAACTGCATTATTGCTTCATTAGGCCGTTGGGGGCCAGTAGATCAAGTTGGAAACACAGCACCCACGAACGTTCAGATGGCTGACATTCTAGCAAACAGCTGCTAGTAGAAGACTGGCTCTTTGGGACTTATGCTTGCATCCACCTGATAAACCTAAGCACAAAGTTGACTCTCTTTATAGCTTTGTGTCTGAGCCCCACCTCTCCAAAGGAAAATGTCTGGCTCTGTAGATGCTAAATGCTCCATTCGGTTAACTGTTTGTTCTAAATTGTTCCTGCTGCTTCTGAAGGGCTGTGAGAGCGTTGACAACAAAAAGCAAGCATTTGAAAGATGCTGAGGCAAACTATACATTTACATAAATGTCATAATTCACAGTTAGCATATAGTGCATAGTTAACAGAGCAATAATTCACTTAAATAAAATGACAAAATGTATTTATTACTTTTCAAAATTGTTGGAACTTTTTCTGAACAGATTGAAAATGTAAAATTTTGCATTAGTTCACTCACACACACACACACACACACAGATAATATCTTAGTATTTGAGATGGTGCAGTAGTTTTCTTCCTCCTCTGCTACCCCTCACCCCCCTCGCCTCTGCTCACTGACCCCTGCCACTTCTGGAGCAGTTTTGGCCGACATGTTCATCAGATCCCCAGTGTTACAGCCAAACAACATCACAATGAAAAATGCCTCCACATTTCCTCGGTTTCACAAACACTGATTGAAACAAAAAGCCCTTATCGGACCTGCATATTATTCACCGTGTTAATTGGAGGGAAAATAAATGTATTGTGCATCTCGACTGTGCTGTTAAAACAAGATAAGAACCACATGAGCAAGTACGAGGCTGTGGCCATTGAATGAATTGTTTAATAGAGAAAGTGTGAACCAGTTGGAAACAGTTTTTTCCCTCTTTCTGCTGTGTTGAGGCCTGGCACGGCTTGTGTGACCAATCTGGTAATCCCCCCGTAGATGTCATATGTTGATTGTCACTGATTCTGGCATTACACACACCGGCAAGAAAAGGTCAGAAGTCAACATGGACAGACTCGTTGAGGCTGCAAAGTTGCGTAATCACAACAACTTTACAGTGTGAAAGCGAGTCTGGACAGTCAACTTCTGTAGACATTGAGATGAGCTTACAGTTATTTTTCTTTTGGCACATTCTAATTAGCTTTCTGCACCACAGGTTAGGCAGGACCTCAGACCTCCATTTACAACTTTATATCAATGCATGTAGCTTTACTTGCTTTTTTGGCTTCATGTGTTCAGGGTCTGATTTTAATAAAAGCTTAAATGCATTCTTTATGCATAATATCAAAATAAATCATAAAAACATTTCAATTATTTGGTTTTGGGGTTAACGGATAAAAACATATGGCTGGATTCTTAAAGTAAACAAACTAAATGTAGTACATGCAAATATGGGCGTATGCTGTGAGGTGCAACGCCACAAACCACAACCTGGTTTTGCAGCTTCTACTGAGAGAAAACTGAGTGAAAATTTAAGTAGTACAGTGAGATAATTATATAATGACTCTGATTATTAAACTCCATATTTGGTAAAGATTGGGCACAGAAAATGCAAACATGATTTCACTTGTTTTGGTAATTGCTTTGTGTCCTGCATCATAGGCTCGTGCAATAACAAGCTTCTCCACCCTGTCCAGAAGCAAACAGATTGTCTACTTTTAAAAAAACCCCACCAGAAACACTGACCTGTGGGTCACACTGAGCATCAATAGGTAAAGGGGTCATCCACAGGTTACAGTGGTCTGCCATCACTCATCACTCATACTCAAACCCCTTTGACTGTAACTATTTATTCATATCAGTCCATCTTACAATTGAAGGCTGAAATGAATGCCTTTTTGTAGTTATTTTGTGCAAATACACACCTTTAAGCTGAGGCACTTTGTTTTCAAAGCTTGTACATGTACAGTCATCCTCGGTTTACTCTACAGTGAAGACAATGTGGACCCTTTGACTGCAGCACACACACACACACAACACAGAAGAAGTGGTGATGTAAGGGTGTGTTAATCTAGCAGAGTACTGATGCTGAGAAAAAGGACAGGGGTGTATCCTGATGAGTTGATGTGTGTCACTTGGGGCTGCTGCCACTGTGCCAAAATTAGAAGGAGTGTAGGAATTTTTAACCAGCAATGTGTCATCGCCATTTGCACCAACGTTAATATAAGTTCATCTGCGATCACCGAAGGTTTGAAAGTTAAAGAAATTCACAGACAAGCCACTTTGAACAACAGAATGTGTGGTGAGTGTTTGTGTGTGGGCGGTGTTTGCAATATGAGACTTATGTATGACCAATATGTTCATAATATTAAAGCAGTCCTTTAACCTGCAGCACTGGCTCTTTACTTCAGGTGCTGTGCTTGACTGTATCAACACTTTTCGTTGCCAGTCTGTGTACGGAGAGTAGCACTTTTTTTGGGCTACTACTTAATGCAATACTGTAGTACTTATTTATACTAGGATATCAGCCTCTCTCACAGTGCAATATCGATGTCTTTCCTTCTTTCTATATCATTACTACTTTTTCTGAAGTTATGTTGCCTCATTCTGAGACATTGGTACATTGGTACTACATGTGGCGAAGAATTTCCTGATATGATTTGAGAACCTCTTACACCCTTCGCCCTGCAGTACTACAGAGTAACGTCAGTGATATTTGAGAAACTGTAAATTAGCCCTTTTCCGTCAGATGAGCTCTGATTACACCACAAGGCTCTGTTCACTTTATAGACCCTGAATCTCAGTTTAGGGCTGTGTCAAAAATCATCCCCTGTAATGTATTAGTGTCCAAATGTTGTGTGTAAATATGTACACTATATAGTGTGTAGATGGCATGTACACTACTTTTTGCTGACAATCCCACAATGCAATGTACCCCAGTATAGTGAGGTTAGAACACGGACGTGAAGACCAATACGGCAAAGCAGGTTATGCAACTCTTGCACAGGTTGCCACGTTCCCTATGTTACATTCAAACCTGTCCCTCAAGAAACCAGGTCATGTAGGAACTAAATTACTCCTAAACAAGGAAACATGCCAGGCAACTCAAATGTTAAAAGTGAAAACATTTAATTTAAATAAAAAGTGATTGATAATTAAATAATTACTGTAAATATAGTAACACAACTCCTGGTCCAAAGTAATGTTGTAAAATTAAAACACACAAATGTACCCCTTGGCACAATACATCACATAAATCAGTACAGAACATCTAAATCAATATATATTTTTCAAAAGAATGTGTTGACTACTTTTTGTTGTTGGTCTCTGTGAGGTGCCACACAGAAAAATGATGACATGCAGGACTCGGATTTAAGAAAAAACTAACTATTGGTTCATAATCAAATCTAGGACCACACAAATGTGGCCCAGATCTGATTTGATTTTTATTTTTTCACACCTCTGCTAAAAAGTCTTACGTGAGTCACTTGTGGGTGAAAAGGTCATATGTAGTCTAAGTTGATGGAAAGAACAACGTAGAAGATAGAGTGATCACAATAACGATGTAAGAGGAAAAAAGGAAAAGGTTTTGTGTCTTTCTCTTCCCTACAATACATAAAAGATAAACGATACATATTTTGTCTAAAGAGAAAGAATTGCCCACTGCAGCTTAAAAATTAAGTAATTCTACATTTTTTAAAAATTTATTTAAATAATCAGTTACATAAAAGCCCAGTATCAGTTCAGTCAAACTCTGTGTTCCGAGCACACTGTCAGTCACAGAGAACAGGAAACAGGCAGCCAGCGGGTTGTCTGGCTTGCTCTACTGCGTCTGCAGGGTTCAAGTCTGTCAGGTGGGGGTCAGGCAGGTGAGGCAGACAGGGTAACAAAGAACAACCAACAATCCCTCGCCCCCTTCTCAAGCCCCCTCCTCTTCTCCCATCCCGTCTGCCTTCCCTTTCCCTCAGAACAATCACCACCAACAGGAACAGGAAGTGATGTCGAAGGGAGGTTGTTGTAACCAGGGCAATTCCTCTGGCCGGGTCAGATGAGGAAAAGAGAAGGTAAAGACAGGCTTGGAAAATGAGAAAAGATAGAAAACACACATGGCAAGTGGTGGCAGGGTATCCTGTTTGGGTATGTGTATAACATTCCTATTTATAGGATCTACCCGTGGAGTTTTTGTGGTGTTCAGGAATGACTTACACTGTTGTGCATTAGAAGACTGATTTTCACTTGTGGTATTAAATGGCAACTGCACTGATTTTCAACATACAACTTCTATTTTTCTAGTTTAAGGAGTACATCCATGTATGGGAATAAAAACAAACCTCCCTCTGGCATCCCTATTTTAAAATATATCCTCCAGGTGACATCAGCTGGAGGAGATGTTCTCCAGATTACATCATCTAAGCCAAGAAATACATATAGACAGTGTCATCTAGAGCAGATGTTTAACATAGATTTATCTCCAAACAACATCCAAAGAAATAAAGTTTAAAATCTTTTAATTATTTATAATAGAATCTTCATTTTTTTTATCAAGTTATCAAGCAAGTTAGTTAGTTAGTTAGGTGAATGTATTTAAAAGACCTTTAAAAAAACAATTTTGAACAAACTACAGCAATAAGGACCAAAATTTAATAAAGGGTACACTAGTATTAGATAAGGTAAGGTAAGTAGTATCAGAATCAGAAATATGTTTTATGGGAAGTAGGTTGTCACAAAGAAAGATTTTGTCTTGGTGGGTTGCTGCACGTAGGAAAATACACAGATTAAAAAGAAAAAGATACAAAAAAAATGCACATACACGTAAACAGACAGAGGCTATTTCTTATGAATGAACACAGGCAGGTATCAGAAGATAGCTATATGATTTTTGGCTGCAAATAAATCCATGACAGCAGTTTGTGGCACTACACTGTGTGCATGTTAACACCAGCTTCCTCGCTGTTATTTTGACTCTGGGGGGCCTCTGCAGTGGGGCTGCCAGTGTCTGCAGTGTCTCCCTTCGCTCAGTCTTCCTTGAGAATGTGAGCAGGCGTGTGGCATTGAGAGTCACCAGCCCATTCCAGCTCTCATAGCACAAAGACAAGCATGTGGCACTTGACAGCGATGCCCGATGAGCAACGCAGGCCACCACAGGCCGCAGCAGTCCTGCCTTTTAAGACGCGGCCGAGGGGTCCCTACCCTGAAAGGCGACACCTCGGCCTGCGCCATCGAGGCTCCTTGCGTCTTTTCTCTCCCCCCCACTTGCGAACTCTTGTCTGTCCTCGGCTGCTAATTTCTGTCACACTTTCTCTTCTGAGCAAAGGGACGAGCCTGTGTCGTATGTTATTAATACTATTGTTAACTGCACACTCAAGGCCTCCCTGACTCAGCTCATCATGTTACAGGTATATTGTATGCAACAGAGAAATTGCCAGTCCTGCTTTATATAATACTCTGACATCTATAAATATCAGAGGGAATACCTTGGCCAATTATGGTGAGACGCAGACTGATTGTCACTGTGTATCTGGATACAGACCCCAAGGCTTTCTTCTTGGCCTTAAAGTTGGAGGTGAGTTTTGACTCTGGTGTGTTCTGAGACCAAAGATTAAAGAATAGATTCTGAAGAGTGAATTCCAGCTATCAATCAGAAACGGATGTTAACTACCCAACAGTCACATCTGTCAACCTGCTGCTGCAGCGTTTCTTGTTACATTTGATATGCTACAGCACCCTCTAGAGTCTGTCGTATGGGAGTTAGTTTGAGCCTGTTCTTAGCAGAGTGGCATTTTGGACTGCAACTTAAAAGTAAGCTTTTCGAACAAGAAATAAAAGCCACTAAGGAAGGTTAACATGTATCTTGAACTGATATTAATTAATCCATAAAGCTCCAATTTACAACCAAGTCATCTCAAGGCACTTTACATAATAAAGTCCAGACTATACAAAAATTTAGAGAAAACCCAACAAATCCCCCTTTAGCAGCCATGGGCAACATTGGAGAGGAAAAACCCCCTTTAATGGAAGAAACCTCCACAGAACCAGGCTCAGGGTGGGCAGACATCTGCCTTGACCAGTTGGGTTGGACTGAGTTGAAAACACTGGGCAGGTTGGTAGGACCAGTAGCTGTGCACCGAAAGACACACAGCTCCAAAGCCGGGGACACCTGAAGACATACACAGAGAGAGGGAGACAGAGAGGGATACAGATGACTATGGGACAAAGAAGACACAGAGTTAATTTCCTAAAGTAGTGACATATAAATTGGGTTAGAGTCTCATCAGGGGTTGGTCCCCCAGCAGTCTAAGCCTATAGACGCAGGACTATAAAGCTTTATCAAAGAGGAAGGTTTTGAGCCTAGTCTTAAAAGTAGAGAGGGTGTCTGCTTCCTGAATCTGGACTGGGAGCTGGTTCCACAGGAGAGGAGCTTGATAGCTAAAGGCTCTGCCTCCCATTCTGGGAACCACAAGTAGGACTAAATTTTGAGACCAAAGTGGTCTAGTAGGATGATCTGGTACTAGGAGATCTTTGAGGTACGATGGAGCTTGACCGTTTAGAGCTGTATAGGTAAGAAGAAGGGTTTTAAATTCTTTTCTACATTTAATGGAAGGCCAATGTAGAGAAGCTAATGATGATAATGATTAAATATAATCTCTCTTACCAATCTTTCCAATCCCAGTCAGCCATCTTGCTGCAGCATTTTGGATTAATTGAAGGCTTTTTAGAGAGTTAGTGGGGCAGCCTGAAAGTAGAGAATTACAGTAGTCCAATCTAGAAGTAACAAATGCATGAACCAGTTTTTCAGCTTCGCTTTGGGACAGGATGCTCCTAATTTTGGCAATGTTTCGTAAGTGGAAGAAGGCTGTTCTAGAGATTTGTTTTATGTGTGAGGTAAATGACAAATCCTGGTCAAAAATGACTTCGAGATTCCTTGCAGTCATACTGGGGGCCAGAGTAACTTCAGTTTTATCTGAGCAAGTGAACACAACTTATGATACAGGTTTTAGGGTAATAAAAAGCAGCATTTTAAAATCAGTCCTGTATACCATGCTTTGTAAAAACCTGCACCTATAACATAGATGCTGATCTATTTGTTAATTTCGCTATTATTCAGTTTCAAGTGTTCAGATGTTAAGTTCTTTTTTGCATCCTGTAGACAGACAGGTAGGGGACGTTCAAATGAAATGTTCAGTGGCGTGTAATATGGGATATGGCTGGCAAAATAAAGTGTGATTACAGTTATTCATTATAAAGTTAAATAACAAACAAGCTCTGCAATGTTATTAGGTCATAAATTAAAGTCAAATAAACTGTTTTGGGTTGATCTGATAATGTGCCAGGATCTGCATTTAATAACATTATTTAAAGTATTATTTTTTCTGGGTAAATCAAGAAATTAAAACTAAAATAAATGTCCATGGTGATTACAAAGAATATTTAAAGCAAAGCCAATGTGAATGATTCATGCAAATGATTTCAACCCTCCAACACTTGTTGCACGTGTGCTACAAAATTCCCCAACATATTTACCCAACAGGTGTATATTCTAAATGCTGTGAAGGTTGATATCTTTAAGCATCGTAAAACAAGTAAAATATCGCACGCAATAATTAATTTTTTAGGCAAAACACAACGTGATTCTGTAGCACAACAATAGGTGGCGATAATGCGCCACCTGCCTGGAAAACACCAACGAAGAAGAAGGAGAAGCGGAAGAAAACCCGCCATTGAAACAAATTCACAACGTGAGTGTTTCGTTGAACCGCATTCTGTTAAAGAGGTGCAATTTTTCTTTTTCATACCTATCTCTGGTATATTGTCGGAGACATGGCGTACAGGGGACAAGGACAGAAGGTCCAGAAGGTTATGGTGCAACCCATTGTATCCTTTTTGTTTCCGTGAAAGACAGATGCGACTAAATTGGATGCTACCACGGTTAGCAGCTAAGCTAACCTCGTTAGCTAGCTGCACAATTAATTTCCATTGAAGTGAACAAGGATGGACGATGGACATTGGACAAAGTATAGGAAAGTCATGTGTTAAGCAGGAGGTTCCGTGTTGGTTTTAAATATTGTTGTAAAAAGGACTGATATAGTGTGATGCATTGAAAGATCTAACTAGTTTGCTAGCCATGGGCCTTGACGTTAGCATGTCATACACTAATTCTGTCATTTTGTGGAGTTTCTTGTGGAAAGTTACTAAAATCATAAACTCGGGCCGTATTAGAGGCTAGACAAAAATAGATATAGTATATCTCACAATTTAGTTATTTAGTTTATAATCTACACAGTACCATTTACAACGGCAATTGCTCGGTAAAAGTCGATGGGAGAATAATCTGCACGTACAATCAGTTTTCTTAGCATAAATAAGGACGTAAAATTGGTGTAGTTGCAATGTAGGAATGTGCATTGGAATTTTGAATGGAATGTGGAATTTTCTTGGTGATGCTGTTGTATATTTAAGATGTCTTTTCACTAGCTTTAAATTGATTGTATGAAACAATCCATTTGCAGTATGAAACAGCTTCCTCCTATTACATATGCTCGCAAGAGTGAAGAGAAGTAAAATGTGATCAGGCAGTATACTCAGTAACTATTTGTGTGTCTGTAAACATATTTGTCTTTGCATGCATACCTTGTATGTTATGTGCATTGGATTTCCTTAATTTCATGCTTCAGAACCTAATTTTTAGGTATCTACAAAATGTAAGTATATAGTAATAGTTTTAAAAATTGTATATTTTGTGTTGTTTTGGCAGAACATGGAATTCTTATTTCTTGATCTTATTCTCAGCGCTCAAGGATCCAGGTGTGGTTGTATGAGCAGGTGAACATGCGGATAGAGGGCTGCATTATTGTAAGTTACAATTTTCCTTTTTTTTTTTTGTTGTTGTTTTGTTTATTTTAACACATTTGCAACTGGGACATAACCATAATCATAAATTATAGTTTTGTGCGCACTGAAATGTTAACGTACAACCACTTTTGATAGAACATGTGTACGACTTTGTGAATAGTAGCTGCTGTGTTGAGATTAAATCCTTGTTTTATGGTTGTAGGGGTTTTAGACTCCAGAGATCACTAATATGTAAACTGGTGTATATTGTAGTTGGATCTATTAACTTTTTTGTTTATATTTGCATTATTATGATGTTGGCACCCCATATGCTTTGAAAAGTAATAAAACCAATTAGTTATTTCTCTTTTTTTGAGAAAATCAACAATGCATCTCCTTACAGCAAGACAGATTGAAGAAACATAAATGGACAAACAATCACTTGAGACATTTTGGTATTGTGATGTAATAGGCCTATTCACAAAATATTTTTTTAATGGTTTGTGCACAACATATTATTTTGAAGGCTCAAATTAAGTAGTTTATTGAAGATGCTCAGCATTAGAACTGTCCCAGTAATCTTTTTTTGGTACCTGTGCTTTAGTACTTATAATCAGATCACTTCTACAACTGCTTCTCTCCATATTAAAAGAACACAATGCTTATACCCTTTTCACTGGTTATGTGTACAGAACAAATGAGCAAGCTAGCCACAACAACTAACAAATAATAGTATAGAGTTTCTGTTCCCCCCTTCACATGTGTATAACAGGGAGACTACACGTACAGTTGCATTTAGGAATGTAAAAGGAATTGACACAGATGACCTGTGAACATTTTTAAAAAATGTCATCATCTCAGAACAAGCAGAAAACAGTAATAGTGAAAAGGTAAATTGGCCTTTGTGGTCAAAGTGCTTTTGTTTCTCATTTATTTGTTCATAAATAGAACAGATTCAAAGCTCTATTTTTCCCCATAAACACCAGTGCACCAGGTTGGTGGTGTCAGATACGCTCTACTGAGACCAATCTTAAAAATGTCTTTCACATGGTATTCTTGAAAGAGACCCACAACAGAGTTCTAACAACTTTTTATTTGAGATCTCAACCAGTTAATATCCCAAACAGCTGTGACAGGGTCTTTCTGCATGATATTGTGTAGGCTAGCGTCCTCTGCGTCTAACATTGTAACATTATATAATAATCGCTTGTCTTATGAAGCAAGCGATAAGAAACTTTATAAAAAATAAAGTGATTTAGAAATAAAACTGCATGATGCTCATGAAAGTAATCTTGACTCAATGTTCCTTCTGCCATAGGGTTTTGATGAGTACATGAACCTGGTTCTAGATGATGCTGAGGAAGTCCACATGAAGACTAAGAACAGAAAGCCACTGGGTAAGACTGCATGCTAGATTGTTAAATGTTTGTGTGGCTTTCTCTGTGTAGCTCTACTTAGCATTGATACAAAGCTCATGGACCTCTTTCCCAGACATTTTTCCTCATAGCAGCAGGTGCCGACAATACTTTCAAAAAACCTGTATCCCGTTTAGATGACCCAGTCTCACTGTCTTGGTATAGAAGTGTTTCCAATGCTCATGCATCAATATAGCAGAAAATGTAGTGAACTTTCACACACAAAACCCTTCTGCCTTAAACCTTAAAAGTGCAAATTAAATTGTTCAATTGGTGGTTTACCTGCTATGCTGGCTGAAATTCTTAACTAATAAGCTCATGTTTAAAAGCTTGTGGGTGTCCTTTAAGATTCACAGTGCAGTTCACATGTGTATGATCATTTCCTGTTCAAATACATGTTAATACATGCTAAAACATGCTAAATTATTTCAGTGGGTATTTGCACTAAGAAAGTTCAGGTGACTCAAAGAATACCTTGTCTCCCAGTTTTCTGTATCTGATAGTTATCCAGTAGTGAACTGAGCTTTGTGTCTCTCCATCATCTTGCAATTTCCCTTTACTTGGGTTTCACTCTCTTTCTTACTCTCTCATGTCTCCCAGGGAGGATCATGTTGAAAGGAGACAACATTACCTTGCTGCAGAGTGTGTCCAACTAGGACAATGGAGAATATCTGCAAATCTCATTTGTCTTTGTTTGTATAACATGAGTATTGTAATTTTCTTTCTACTGCAAAGATCCATTTTGGAATAAAGTTGTTTTTTTTTCTTACTGCTGTTGTCCATATTTTTAACTCTGCTGTGATGTAACGACCAAGTTGTTTCCATAGATATTTAGGTCATTACGATAAACCGCCCTCTTGTGGCAGACATCAGTATTGTAGTAAACGTATGTAGGTCAAACGGTACACTAAACTTATGTTTTGTTATTTGGCATTTGATATAAGTTTCACAAGAGTCTAGTAATGCATTTGTGGAGCTGTATAATACAAGTTACAAAGGGAAATGCGTATAAAGGCATAATAAAATGTCAGAACTGTATTTTGTATGGAGCAGAAAACAAGCATGTCGGATACAGCTCATTTCCTTAACAGGCTGCTTTATGATATTACATAGGCTAATTCGATATAACTTTTTACCTGAATGAATACACATACTGACACATTTTCAATGTAAATTTTGGTTCGCAGTGGTGGAACAATCATAGACGTTAATGCCAAATCCTGTGTATACACTTGATGGCACAGTTGATAATTTTCAGATTTTGAAATACAGTTTCTTGTAGGTAGTTATCACCTGCATTCTACAATCACGTACTACTTTTAACATCTGAAAAACTTACGCTGCCCATTTTATTTATTTCTAAATTTGCAGCCCTTAAAAGAAAAATTAGTTCGGCCGTTAAAATTGATTAACGTAATTACGTAGTATTTCACGACGTAACGCAGCGTGTCCCTGTTCTGTTGACTGGGAAGCCCCTAGTGCGGAGCTGCCAACGCCCGGCGTAGAGACACAAATAGAGGATACGGTATGGGAAAATATATATGTTTTTGTCTCATTTAGATGTAATTCTAGTTGAACTTTGGGTTGAATTTTGTCAACATAATCTGTTCTGTGTGTCAGTGATATATTGGTTTTAATTGGCAGTTTATAAATGCTATTCATTCAGCATCCGCTAACGTTAGCGTTGCCAGTTAGCAAGCAAGCTAATAGGAGAGGAGGAGAGGGCTGTAGGTTTAGTTAGCAAAGCCAGCAAAAAGCCTGTTACATTGAACCGGCTTGGAAATACAACTCTTGGGTGTGTGTAGCGGCGCATTGGGCTCCGCGGATTTTAGTGTGTTTAGAGTCACTTCATTTCTTGACCTTTTAGTAGCGACAAGGACGTTACATTAGAAAGGATGCAACTAGTTAGCGATTAGCTTTTTTAACGGATTGAATTAAAAAAAACCGTAGAGTTAGCTAACAAACGCTAGCGTTAGATTTGTGTTTTTGAATTCTAAGCAGGGTTTTAATTATTTGCGTATAACCAAATATCATGAATGACCCAAAATCATATCACTAGCTGAGTAGAAAGAGGGCAAGTTTGTAAGTTTATTGTTGGGTCCAACAGCCGGCAGGAAATTAGGCCAGAATGAGGCCGAGGATGTGGCTGAAATTCAGAAGCTAATAAGACTAACGCATCCTAACTAATTTTAGCTTTTTTCCTGGTGGCAGCCATCTAAATTCCATGGATCAAATGTTTTTGTTTTTTAGTTGGCAGTAATTACACGAAAGGCAAATTATTAGCAAATATTTAGACGATATAAATTGGGAGCATGCTAATGTAACTGTCAATTTGTGGACGACTGATGAAAATATTCACGTCGATCCCAAAAGAAAATGCTTGTCTCTAAATTAATAAAGTTTCACAGTCACACACTTTGTGAGATGAACTAATGCTAAAGCTGTAACTAATTGTAGAGGAAAACTTACAAATCTCAAATTTGCAGTGGTGAAGTTTGGATGCTTGACTGATTGGCAGTGTTTATTTTTCCAGTAGAAAATGCACACGGCTCAAATTGGCTGACATCTGAGTCTTGCACGAATTGTCTTGCTCGAATTATGAATACCATGCAGTGTTGATTTCAAATTAGGAGCTGCATGTTTTAGGGAAACTGCAATATCAAACTCTGTCTCTGCTGCTTTCGCTACCAGCCTGTAAGCTGGCCTGCCCTTAAATTGCTTGCTGCCCTACAAACACAAATGCTTGGATTAAGTCTGGGAGCATTATTGCATTTGCAGCCCTCCTCTGTTGTTTATGGGCATTGTCATAGCAAAGTGCTCAAGTTTGTTTGTTAATGTAGAATTACTTTAGTCAGGATGTTTTTACACTTCTGTTACATATAGATCCATGAAAAACAATGTTGAATTGATGTAAATTTGATTGGAAAAGTGATTAAGTTTGATCTGAAAAATGACACATACTGTAGACATTTTGGGATTATCCACATTACAATGATGTTTGTAACAACAATTGGAATGTCTGACTTTGTAACATCACAGGTTAACCACAGTTATAGGGAAGAAACACGTAGTGTAACTTTGTTATGACAAGCAACATTGTAAATTGTGCATTTCCCAAAGTTATAAATCAGTGATTTTCTCTTGCACCACTGTTACTGGATTACATGATTACAGTTTACTCAGTCAAAGTGTTGGTTGATCGTTATGACCCCCTTCTAGACACAAATGCTTCTACAAAAATATACTCTATATATCATCCACTCGCCCTGCAAATGTCTTATGGCAGCAACAATTTATATGGAGCTAAAGTATGTTGAAGCTTGGACTAACAGATAAACCTGGCAACAAACAAACCGTATGAGAGACACATTATTTTCATTGGCACATGTTCATATTGTTTTTTTTACTAAACACAGCAAGTTTGTCTTGGTGTTTTAGGTTGCTGTGAATTTATTTTGTCTGGTGATGTGCTGGAACCTTCTCGCTTGCACTGTTGTCTGTAGTCAGGGTAACATTTCTTGAGTCTTAAAGAAACAGGCCTTTTGTCAAGGTTTCGAAAGGTGTTGTCTATTCCTTAATGTGGGCTGTTCTAATGAGTGTTATCGGTTAGCTGGCCAATACTAGATACGGTTCTACTTTTTCATTATGTTGTGGTGTAGTGTTTTAACACAACAACTTCATGGGTGAGAAACCAGTGTACTTTTGAAAAAGTGTTTCTGATATATCATAATTTAACTTGTGGTTATGTGAAAAATATATTTTATGTAACTTGTGTTACAGGAAAATTGTTTTGATGTCAGAACTAGGACTAGCGGTATGGTTCTACAGCTAGCTCTAGTTTAATTAGGTTCAAATAGAACCTTGAATAGTTACATGAAGGGAAGGTAGTCATGTGAGACTCGCTTTGGATAAAAAAATGAATAAATGTAAATCAACTTTTAGCAGGATGTCAATCACAGGACTATTAGGATGTAACCTGAAATTTCACCTGGTGGCAATTGCTTCAGGCGTTCATTGATCCGGCATTTCTATTAAACTAACTAGTGTCAGCGCAGGTTCCAAAGGGATTCAAAAATCATAACTGCTGCATGCACAGTGTCGTTGCAGGATGTCCACCTGTGCTCTCTTCCCTTTTTAAATCGTGTTCATGCTGGAAGATTTGGTCCCTGCATTTCTGTCCCTCCTTTTTCTCCCAATGACGCCCCCACCCCCACACAGTGGTGCAGAGCTCCGCAGTGGCTTAGCGCTGACATACCGTAATTTGTAGTGGAGAAAAAGGGGTACTGTGGTCCTCATGCTACATATAGTGTACACTGCTTCAAGATGCACTGCATTGTTCATTGAAGGTCAGCTTGTCTGATTTTGCTCATCTTTAAAGGCCTTTTTTTCCTTTTTTTACTTATAGCATGCCATGGTGTAAACCGCACACGTTTAAATAAGTGACAACAACAAATTATCAGTTTCATTATAGATAAATTTATTGTATGGTCCACAGTTTTCCTTAGGTGGTGGAAGTTGTTTAAAAAATGACTCACATGATTGATAAACAGTCACAGATTAATTTTCTGTCACTCGACTAATCCTTTTATAGATAGAGAACACTGGTGTGCTGAGTGTGCAGTTTCACAGTAACACTATCACTGGTTCCTGGGGTGAATGTATAAAAAAGGGCCAGCAGTTATTAGTAGCACCTGTACTTGTCCTGCTACTACTAATGCCTACAGCTGTGTGCAGCTATAGGACATACACTGGCACTTTTACCTAGATTCCTGTTTAGAAATAAAAATACAGTTTATACGAGTGTCAGTTGGATTGTTCTGCTTGTCCCAACGTCACGCAGGCAATAGATAGACAAGTGAGTGTGTTCATTTCTGCAAGCTTGATCACCTTAAATAAAATTTCCCCCATTAACCTTGCCTGTCATGGGGCAGCCCTTAACATGTGAACATGTAATGTGTTTAATAATATTTACATAAACACCTGATAAAGATCAGCTGTGTAGCTTTGCAGTGTCAGATTAATACCAGTGTTGAAGTGATTCACAACTTTTTTCCTTGGAAGCTGGATAGAAGAGGACAGCACCATCAAGTGTTTCTTATTTTTTCTAACATTTCTAATCATGTGCTAACACCACCACTTTTTACACTGTGCTTTTATGTGAAGCACAGTGAAGTGTGGAATTTGTTCCCCAAATGGGTCCCAGGCTTTGCATAATAATTAAAGAAGAAAAATTATTTAGACACTTGGTTGATTGGGGAGGTCTACCTATTAATCAGTGACTGGACAGGGTTATCTCTGCTCAGTGTCAAGTAGTAATGCAGGGCTTAATATATATTGACTTTCAGATTTGGTCAGGCTTCAGTTTTATAGTTATGTTTAAAAGTGACTCTGTTTTCTCTCTGTATGTCTCTCTGTTCCAGATCTTGAATGAGTAGTGAAGACTGTAAAACACAGCTATGCAGACCATTAAGTGTGTTGTAGTTGGAGATGGTGCTGTGGGTAAAACCTGCCTGCTCATCTCCTACACCACAAACAAGTTTCCTTCTGAATATGTACCTACGGTAAGTGTGTGAATGACTGACTGCGTTTACTTGCACCTAAGAAACCAGGTACGAACTCAGTTAGAAAATAAACTTGGAAAGTGACTTGTTTATTCTGTGAGGCTTTTTGTGTTAGTAAAAGTTTATGTCTGACTTTGCTTTTAAAATGAGGTGGCATTGCTCTGTTAATGAGCTCTCCTTTCATTCAGTTGCGTGTTTCTTTCTCCAGCCTTTTGTTACACAGTTTGAGGATGATAATTAGAAACCTGGTTACCTGTGTACATGGCAAAGAAATCAGCATTTTCTGACAGAAACCCTCCTGGGAAATTGTGTTTCCCTAATCCCCAACCCTGATTTTGGAAATGGGAACAGTCATTTAAATGCTTTCAGAGGAGGCACACTGTAAACTGCTTACTTGGGTCCATGTAAATGCACTGACTGATAAACAGGACCTAAACACTGGGAAATGTACATGTGGTCCAAAGTTTCTTAGCTGGATTTCTAATACATAAAAGTATAATGTGTCCTGTTGTTTTACCCTGATACATTTGAGATGTGATACTTGTGATTGAATATACATTAAATTGTGATTCTTGTGATTGAATATACATTAAATTGTGATTCTTGTGATTTAATATACATTAAATAACACTGATTCACAAGAGTTATTATCCCTTTTACGTAAAATTAATGATTGTCTCTGTGTATTGTAGGTGTTTGATAACTATGCTGTAACTGTGATGATTGGAGGTGAGCCCTACACTCTGGGCTTGTTTGATACTGCAGGTATGTATTTATTTTTCCATCCTGCACTCACTTATTGTAGTGAAGTTATATGCTTTGAGTAAAAGTATGGGGTGTCTTCCCTTCACGCTCCATCCACCGGGTAACTTTTTTAATGATGAATGTGTGATAATGACGGTTTCATTTTAGACAGGGCTGGACCCTGTGCTTTTGTTTCTCTGCATTGTCCCGCTGACAGAGACATCCTGCTTTGTCCAGTGCATCAGTGCATAATGGTCAGGCTGAGTTTGTTGAATGTGTTTGTGTGTGGTTTCCTCAGGTCAGGAAGACTACGACAGATTACGACCTCTGAGTTATCCTCAGACAGATGTCTTCCTCGTCTGTTTCTCCGTCGTGTCCCCCTCCTCCTTTGAAAATGTCAAAGAAAAGGCAAGTCTGCCCATTCCCTTTTCTGCTTGCTTTTAAAAGATTTTCAGTACTAAACTAGGCATGGATATGGTGGCTTTTATATTAAAGAAACGAGCATATCCAAAATGAATAATGTTTTGTTTTGCCACATCAAACCTAGAAGAAGACATAGTACATTCAACCCTACATCTCTCTGTCAGGGTCATTTGTCTTGATTCTTAGTAGAAACAAATATAAAACTATTAAATGAGCAGTTTTTTTATCGTTCAAAAGCTAAAAACCTTTTGAACGCTAATACTTTTGTAAGATAAGATTAATCGTTATTGATCCCACATTTATATTTACTTGTTACACAGCTCACAAATATACAAGGCAATAAAAGAATACAACAAGAGTAAGTGCACTGTAATGCACTTACTAATCAAATGAAATGTGCAATGTTATGTGCAAAACTTGTATGAATAATAAGATGCTCAGTTGGTACTGAGCAGCACAGTACCACACATGTATTTATTATCCAGTTGCCTGGCTAAATAAATGGTTTAGGTTTTGTATCACAATATGCTGATCACTGCAATGGCCTTTGTTTGGGTATCCAGTGGGTTCCAGAGATCACCCACCACTGTCCAAAGACCCCCTTCCTGCTAGTTGGGACTCAGATTGACTTGCGGGATGACCCTTCCACTATAGAGAAGCTGGCCAAGAATAAGCAAAAGCCCATCACTCCAGAAACAGCCGAGAAGCTGGCAAGAGACCTGAAGGCTGTGAAATATGTGGAATGCTCAGCCCTCACACAGGTAATACACAAGATCTGCATCCACAAATACACTCCATGACAGCAGAGTTGGTGTTGGCAAGAATCAAGAAAGTGGAGGGAAGAGAAACATATCTGCATTCACCCAGATCTGTGCATGCTATGGTTGATGAGTTTTGTTCTGCATGCTGGTTTTGGTTTTGGTAATTATTTTAGCCCATGAGCTTAGTGGTGTTGTGATTTCAGATGGTTTCATGTGAATTTAAGACCTTGCTTCAGGTCACAGCTAACAGTTTGCATTTAGTTGTGTTGGTGCTGTTGAAGAAACCAGTCAAAGTTAACCCCTCATATTGTACTGGCTCAACATGACTTTACTGTACACTTTTGGTACCGGGTACCGTTCTGTGCAAGTACCCTCTTGATGTAACTGGTTGCCTTAGTGATGCTGCGTCAAACTGCGGTGATGTGCTGGTTAAACACATAGTTGCTTTTATCCAACAAGAACAGAACAGAAATGTCAAAAATCAAGGAGAAAACATTAAAGCATAACCTACAAAAGAATTCTAGGCTCCAACTTGAGACACAATTGGTTTTGGAACATTTTATCCACACTTTATCCAGCCCTGCTCTCCCCAACCACATGTCAAAGTGTCCCTCGAAAAGACACTAAACCTCCATCCCCAGCGGTGCCAAATACTGGTCCCAAGCTGGGTAGAAATTAGGTTGCATCATGAAGGGCATCTGGCAGGAAAAAATGTGCCAAATCAACATGCGGACCAAAGTTATTTGTTTTTTGTTTTTTGTTCAGCCCTACAGCTAAAGTTAAAGGTGTGCTCGTTTCCTTTTTCGATTAGCATGTAAACCTCTGTGACAACTTTAGGACATAAATCCTGGTCATATAGTTAATGGGTAGTTGGATGCAGGTAAAATTCCATGTAAAGATTTAAGTAGGCTGGTGCAATGTAACAGCACCACAGCATGCGGTAAAATCCACACGCTCTTATCTGTACTCGGTATTAGCTTAAATATGCCCATTATTTGTGTTTCATTTTATGAATAATAAATCAGTCAGTTGTGCTATGAGTTAACTGCCTGAGTACTTGTGTTGGCATTAGCACCACATTGTTTGAAATGTGAGCGGGGAAGCAAACAGAGGGAACAAAACGCATGACTTTAGCTGCACTCAGGCAGAGAACAATAGTGTTGATGGAGCTGAGGTGTACCCCCCCACCCCAATCTCCTTGCTAAACTCCCTCCTTCCTCTTCCTCCTCTCTCCCTGGCACAGCTGTTTCATAGCAGTTGATGTCATTTCCTGTTTCCTGTTGGGATGTGAGCACTAGGTCCACACCTTTCTTTAAGCCTGCTCTGCCTTTTTTCTTTTTCAGTATAGAGCATCACAACACTTCACTCTTCTTCTTCCTTGTACCACGCATCTCCTTCACACACTTGTTTTGTGACTCTGACACCTTCTGTCTGTATTTTACACAGATACTTTCCTCCATGTTCTGCCATGTTCCTCTTCATCTCTTTCTCTCTATGTTTGCTGTTTTAATTGTGCTCTTCTCTCCCCTCTCCTGTCTTTGTAGCGAGGGCTGAAGAATGTATTTGACGAAGCTATCCTAGCTGCGCTTGAACCACCTGAGACGCAGAGAAAGAGGAAATGCTGTATATTTTAAATTGCCACAGCTCTCATCTCTCTCTCCTCTAATTTTTCATTCTTTCTCAGCACCTTTCATTCCTTTTAACCCATTTCTTATTCTTCCTTCACTATTTATATGCATTGCTTGTGTGATCTCTCTCATCTTACGAACCAAACCAACCTGAGCTAAAGTATTTCTAAAGTACTGATCACTAACCTTTGAGTGTCTACATTCACTCACTTGAGGTCTTTATGGTCTTCAATGATTTGCTGACTATTATTATCTCTAACAGACATTTGCTTTTTTCAATGTGCCAACATACTTTATGTTTTACTTCTGGAGTGCTTAGTTTCACCATCGTATCCTTCGAGGTCGAGGCCAACAGTAGAGGCACATCTTACAGGGGTTGTAGGATGTGCTTTGGGATTTAGCCTTGTTTTTGTTAGTCTCTCCTCTCTGTCCTGTGGTGGTGGCTAATGGAAAGATGAGTTGGACATAGGTGAGGGTGGCGGCTTTACATAGTTCTACAAAATCCCAACAATAAACAGAGCTTCCATTTCTAATGCTAATGTATATTTTGTACTGCTTTTGATGCCTGATTAAACACAACTTTGAGTCTATGGTTATGATATACAGGGCTTCAAAATACTAAAATCATATACAGGGAATGTTTGGGCATTTTTTGATTACTACTGGGCTGGGCAATATATCATATTAATTGCATTTGTTACAATTTTTGTTATGGGATGATGATAAAAAAAGTTCTCAAATCAAAAAATTGAGATTGATTCTTCTAGATTCCTCCACCATCACTTGAGCACCAGTAGTTTTTTTTAAGTTGCAACAGTAATGTCAGCGGTTAGTGTTTCCTTGGAGACACTTCTGAGTGTGTTTACTTTGCTATCAACAAGTGTTTTTTTTTTAATAATGATGGCCGCAGCAGGTGAGGACAACAAATTAATATCAGAGAAGCTAAGATGTTAGCATCCTTTTAGCAGTCGTTACTGTGTGGTGGTGTGCTGTGGACGCGTCCAGGTACAGGACAGAGTGTAGCTCCTCTGTGCTTTTGAAAGTATTCAGAACATAGTGTGCAATTATGGACAGGTTATTTTTTTGTGTAAAAGCAGAACTGTTCTGTTTTCTAGCAATGTGGCACGCATGACCTTAAGGGAAAAGAACATAGTTTTAAAATAGATTTTTTAATCATGTCGTGCCGTAGGTTAATTTTGCTTTGAAAAGAAGATGTTAATTGTCCAGTGCTCTGAAGAAAAAAAAAAGAATAAATAATAAACATAATTTTGGGGGGCTATATTGCCCAGCCCTACTACATGTATTCCAGATATAATTAAAAAAAATAATATTGTTTATTAATTCAGTTCATGTAAAGTTCAGCAGCACTTCATCTTTTTTAAAGCTAAGGTTATTTAAAAATTCCTTTCTGAGTTAGTTGGGCCCAACATTCTCTTTACATGACACTAATGTGCCGTTAACCATGGTGCATATTCTGCTGTATTGGAGCTCAAACTAATAAAAAAACTAAGCATAATTGTGTGAAATGACCTGTGAAATGAATTAATAAAGAACAGATGAACTTGCTGTCTTCTCTCTGGCTTACTTCTTTTCCTGTACTTTGTATGAAAAGAACGTAGTGGGGCTAGTTGATTGAGTTAAGCAGCACAGAGGGTCTCACTAGTATCCTCAAAATCTACAGCTCTGTGTCGGAGCAGCTATTTGATTCACATGATGGAGCTCATGGTGTAAGCCGCTTTGCTTGGGGGCAAGTACAAAAACAAAAACAATTCAATAGGGCTACTTTGTGATGGTTATTATTTTAAAATGTCTTTTTCTTCCTATGTTGAATCTGTCACTTGAATAAAGACAATAATCAGAGGTGTGGAATGAGCATCAGATGTAGAGTTTGTGGTGTGTTACAGCATCCCTTTTCCCTCCACTTTCTTGTTTGACTTACCTTTGATTTCAGCTGCACATTGCATCAAACACGCATGATTTTTGTGTTGTTGACCCCTTCTGCCTCAGCTGATTGAAACAACCAGAATTAATGGAGTATTGAATATTCTGTTGAGTTGTTTTCAGATTATTTGAGCCCCTAGAAATGATTTCTAGTTCATTTTTTTCCCCAACAGTTCTTTCACCATCCCTCCCTTTCAATAACTCACTAAATGATGTTAAATGCTTGTTTTTTTTTATTATTTCACTTGTTTTCCACCCTATTATTTGACCTGTGTGTGTGTTTTCTGTTTGTGTTGCCCCTTATTGAGCCTGTGTTTCTGTGTGTTTGTGTTCACAGAAAGGACTAAAGAATGTGTTTGATGAGGCGATATTGGCTGCATTGGAGCCCCCAGAGCCCAAGAAGAAACGCAAATGTGTTCTGCTATGAGATGCTCCTACTTTTTTAAAGCGCACACACATAACACATCTCTAAATACATACACACACGCCCATCTCCCCTTCCCCCACCCCCCCTTTCCCTTGCTCTGCTAAGGCTGGTTGAAAGGATTGTCTTCCACAGGAAGGACTAGAAAGAACACAGCCTACCAAGTTTCAAATAAAACTGCAATAATAAGAAGCTTCTCCCCCAAGTCTGAGATGAATCTGACCTGGCTAATAGGCTGCTTTGGGCTTGGGGCAGGGCAACACAGCCTCTTGTGATTCAGATACCAAGCTTACATAGAAGTAGAATTCTTTCTGTTAAGCATTTTGGTAGATTGACTTAAACTCGCTCAGTGTTGTGGCCTGATTGACCTTTAGATGCCCAGACATGTAGTTGTCCTCAGCCAGTGTAAAAGATTCGTGGTTATAAGCCCTGCCCTAGCAGCTGCCGGCTGCCTAATTGGCAGCTCCTCATGCTGCTGGTCCTGCACCCTCTGTTGACTAGCACAGACGCTTTGTCCAATTCTTCATTTCTTACTCAGCACTACTAGAGGAGTTGCTAACTGTAGTGTTGTTTCATTTGCCAACATCCCTTTTGTCCCCAACCACTGTCTGAGATATTTATTCCCTGTTACAGACAGACATGCTTTCAACCACTAAAGGCACTGTGTACATCTGACAGGACTATGTAATGAAGGCAATATGGTTAAAAAAAACAACAAAAAAACCCCCCCAAAAAAACCCACTGCTCTCTCTTTTTTTGAGGAAGTTGGTCAATATTGCCATCCAGTGTCCAGTCCTCTCATTGCAGTTATTCAGTGCACAGTCGCAGTCCATTTGGAGTGTGGTTAATCACTTAAAGAGCGGAAGGCAGCCAGTACTAACGCGTCTGCAGCGGACCGCAGGAATTGGCCTTTTAGATGCAGGGAACTTAAAACAGTGTTAGCAGAACAAGCGGTGTGTTGTCATGCGTTTCCGGGGACCAAGGAAGTGTGCAGCAGGAGAGAGGGCGCTAACAATGTCATCACCTTACACTTCGAATGGGTACAACTGAGACGCTCTTTGACTGAAGTTCCACTTTTAGATGACTGATCAATGAACATGCATTTCCACCAGATTTCTGTGCCAGGTCAGAGTTTGGTGCCTTGCCGTACTGTGTTGGACCCAGGCTGTGCGTCTGAGGCACGAAGGGCCGCCCAGCCTGTTGTACCCATTCAAAATGTACCACGCTGCATGTCACTGAGCCTTGGCCTCTGTTCTAAATGATAGGTTTAACAGATGTAATTATAATGTAAGCTGGCACACAATGTTGATGTAGGCTCCAGGTGTTTTTACCAAAATCTTTTTTCTTCATTATTGCTCTCTGTTTTTTTATTTTATTTTATTTTATATATATATATATATATAAATATATATGAAAAAAAAGGTTACTTTCACTTGTTTCCATTTAGGGGTCAGAATTCATCTAAACTCTTAACCTGCCAGTTTATACCAAGTAAACCTACCTTGGAATAAAAACCTCCAATAGCAGAGAGACTGTTTGCTAAAGAATATTTGTGATTGGTTGGTTCTTTTTCTTTTACTGGTGGCTTAGAGTTGGGTTGACGTCGAGCCCAAGTCAGTATAATTATTATAACCTGTTGTTGTTTTGGTGCAAAACCAAATGCTTTGTCTAAAGTCTTTGTTCTTTGTATATGCATTCTTTTCAAAAATATTAAACTTATACCTTGCCTTTACCCCTTCTCCTGTCAACTGTTTTTTTTTTTTCTGACTGATGGCAAGTAATGTGCAGTAAGGTTTGTTTTCTACTGTTCCCGGTCCACTCCAGGGCATGTCTCAGCTGCATACGCCTGTCGTGGCACATTAAGCCAGCAGGAGGGGCTGTCCACCCAAATATTACCGCTCCTGTATGACACGTTGCACTGTTGGTGGTCTTAAGAAGGTGATGCTGATGTTCACAACACACACAGTTCATGTTATGAAGCTGGCCCCCACATACACTATAATCCACTCAACCAACAATATGAATATTCAATGTTCTTCCTGGTGTCAACTCTCTTCTTTGTCTTCATTTAAAAAGCAGGGCGCACTGTTAAAGCAGCACATTAAATAAGATATAATGCGATGAAATGAGCTAACAATGCGATTGCTAAAATCTATGTTGGGTTAGTTAAACCAGGTTTTGAAGAACCTTAAATTAAGCTGCTTTTTAAAAGTGTGTTTACAAATGCTGGAATTGCCTCACATCCAGTTTTGAATTTCAATGTAGATGTGATTCTGACCCAGTTCTAATAGAACACACCATTACTGAATGTAGAGCTTCAAGTTTCATCATGAGTCTTCCAGCTGTCTGAAATTGTATGTTAAATATTAAATCACTGAACTGCCCCTTCAAGAGTTAACAGCTTGTGTTCTTATAACCATCATCAAGACCTATGCTGTACGAGTTAGGCACTCATTCATTTGGCAATTATTAAATTTGAGCAATTAGAAATGCTCAAAACACTAAGTTACATCATCTTTGTTCTTATATTCATGCTTTAACTCCGTGTCATGTTGGTGAACCAGGGCATAGTCAAGTTTTCCATGTTTCTGTGATTGACATGAAGAGTGCTCCTTGTGTCAAATGGCAAAATGTTTGTTTTTGCTTGTAGACTTATGCCAACCATAACTATAACTTTCCTAACCTTACCTTAACCTGAATCTAACCATCCCCTAACCTTAAACCAGGTCATTGCACTTTGAATTCACACTAGCCGTGGTCGCCCTGTACCTATGTTCACCTTTTGCGTTATGCCTGAGCACGCTTACATCACAACCATGGGACTTTTTGTCTGGAAAGAAATTGTCACAGCATTGGACTGCTATGCTTGGGCCAGGCCATGGCATTAAAACACGGTGCGCACACACACATACACACACACTGCTGGTGTATTGTTGTGATGTAGGTGTTAAGAGATCAGTATCACTATCACACAGCTCACACAGATGTCCAGGAATTCCTCAAATGGCAGAAAATGAGGGTGATATCCCAGGTTTAGTGACCTGGATCCTCTGCCACAGATGGTTGGGAGGGATGGTGGATTGAAACCCCACCCCGTCCTTGGATCATTCCTCATCCACCCCCGTGAGATGTTCACACATTCCCTGCGTTTCTAGAGTGCTGTCTGTCAACACCTTCTTCCGCTAAAGAGATGCTGACAGCCATTAATTATCACAGAGGCTGAACGCAGGGCATTCCTCTCTGCTGAAATATTAGCATGCGAGCGCACACACACACACACACATACACACACACACACACACACACACACACACACACACACAGATGCTCCTCAGCTGACTGCATCCAAACACACACAAAGACACCACCTGGCCTCCATTGGTCTTCATCATGTTTGACAAATGAGTGTAAATCTGGGGTTGTCCAATCTCTGGTGAGCCTGGCTGAGTGTCTTTCCTGGGTGGGGTGAGCAGCCAGAATAGGGAAAAAAAAAATGTAAAGACCAGGCAACATACTGAACAGTAAAGAAACTTGAAACGCACACACACATACACACACAATACCAGTGTAGATCTGCCCATGTGGACTGCTGCACCCACTTTTATGAGATGGTTTTATGATGATCTGCACAGATACTGACTTGTGATGAAAAGCACGCTGAGGATTTTAGCAGTTTATCAGAGCTCAGCAGTAAATCAGTGTGCAGACAGCTCAGAGGGCATGCCTGCGATGTGTGTGTGTGCATGAGAATAAAGTATTGCTGGCTGAAGCTAGGCTTAGCCATGCTCAACCTAGGTACTGAACGTTTAACAGTCCCTGCTGTTCCAGTGTCCAAAGCCGCTGCCATGACGTGGAACACAATGTGGTTTTATGTCCATGTTGCCTGTGGTGTTGAGGTGAAGCTCTGCCCAGTTGTAACTGCTCAAACTGCAGGTAGGATTAAAATAAAGGGGGGGCCATCTTTATTTTTAACTTTTAACCATATTGTAAATCAGGTGGGAGCTGTCTTTTAAGTTCTGCCTTCACTCCCGCATCAGAACCTTCATTTGCTTGTATTTCCGACAACAGGGCAGACTGTAAAACTTTCAAAGAGTTGGTTCTGGCTTTTTAAGTTGTACGTAGCTAAGCAAATAGATGTGGAGGATGTGACTACACTCTGTCAATAAATAGTTTAGCACAGAATCATTTCTACAAGGAAACAGCTTTGAATCTTTTGGAGTGAATCTGTATTAAGCTCTCTTCTCACACCCACATTTATGATTTATAATGGTTTATGCCATTCTTCCTGGCAGATCTGATCAAGTTCCATCAAACAGGACAAAAAGTCACTGTGGTTTCTTCTTCTATAGGATTTATGTCTGAGTTTTTGTTGGACCAGTCAAGGATACTCCGAGACACCAAAGGGCAGAGTTGTTACAATCACTTCCCTGCACTCGGGAGCTGCTTTTCTTTAAGGACTTCTCTGTGTTTGACTGAGAAGAAGCTACAGCATGATGCTGCCATCAGCATGCTTCACTGTAGGGATGGTATTAACCAGGTGATGAGCAGTGTCCAGTGCTTGCTGGAGTTAAATTTGGTCTCATCAGGCCTCATGCCTTTAAATGTTGTTTGACAAGCTTCCAACAGTCAAGTCAGTTTTGAGCATGTTTGCAGAGTAGTGCTGCACAAAATACCTCCACTGCAAATGTTTCACAGCACACAGGAGTTCCAAAAGGAGTCTTAACCTGGGTCGATGTGTAAAAGCAAGGCAGTGTGTGTGATCACACCCTGTGATCTGCAGCGGTCATGCTGAACAAGAAACAAGGCTACATTTTATGTTCTTTTTGTACACAGCTTGTAGACAAAGCAGATGAATGAAGCAAAAATATATATATATTGTTCCACGCATGAAGCTGACAGTCAGGAATCATCTGTAGATGTGTTTCAAACTTGCCCAAACCAAAGGAGCCAACACATCCATCTTGGAAAATCACCTCAAACAGACATGATGACTTTAAAAAGAAACTGGTTAGAGAATAATTCCCCGTATTGGAGCGCCTGAGTTTCATTTGTAACTAGCAAACCAATGTGGTTAACATCTCTATATGCAAACCTCCAGACTGGGAACATTAACTTTACCATAACATCCAAGGTGACATAAATCAGTTGACACAAACATGCAAAAGAACAGCAGACAGTAATAAATGGTCATCAGTGCTGCAGTGCCTGTACATTTCTTGTAACTTACAAACTTTGCCAAGGAGGTGCTCTGAGTCTTAAATGATATTTAATAAGTGAGACTGTGTGGTTGCAAATTAAAGAAAAACATGATTAAAATGTGACATGAAGCCGAGTACAGTGTAAATCCAATTACTGCAAACTATATAAGATGTAATCATTTTTAAAACACACCTACATGCATGATAAAAACGGGAACATGACAGCAGGAATAAATGAATCTGAAATGACAAGTTTAGCTCTTCATGATGGCAAAGGTCAAACTGAGGATTAACCTGCAACCTACAGTAGTGCACCAAAGTCTAATGATCATAAGTGAGTCATTTCCTTGGCAGACGTCTGCAGTCTACTGAGCATATTTTCTAGTTTTCTACTAGGACCTTGTCTAAATTCCTTTTTTAAAGGTTTTTTTTTGTTTTTTGGATCCAGTTTTATCATCTCCTGTTTTCGGTTGTGCTGTGACATCGGTTCAGGTTCAGTATCAAGATATTTTGGCAGAAAGCAGTACTGAAGTCACCATTTTGGTAGCGTGACAACATTAGTGAAGAGGATGTCTAAAGTCCTTTTGCAGCGACCATTTGGTTCACCGCGCTCCTGCTAAGACTCAAGCTTTAAAAATGGTTGTATATACTTGTCCTGGTCTTTGTCTAACCATGCAATGTTATTGTGGAGGTCTACAGAGAGCTCCTTGGACTTCACGCCTGTGCCTTTCTTGACTATGTGCAGTGAATTCGATATATCCGAGGAATCTAATCAAGCTCTGGACACATCCAGAGAAAAATAAAAGCAAACAGAATCCCTTAAAGGGTTTGAGTAGTTTTGTAAAGCTGAAATTTCAGCTTTTGAATTCTGATTAATTTGCAGAGCATTATTTCAAATTCAGTTTACAACACGTGAAATGCATGTGTGTTCTGTGGCCATGACACTTTCTCTGGTCACTGCAAGGATTGTTTTGACATGGCAGATTGCTGATACATGTTACACTCACACTCCACTCCCTTTTACCCACACACACATACACACATCTTCAGGTGTGTGTGTGTGCTCGATTTAGTGTCCAGGTGTGAAGAGAAAGTTCTTTGCAGTTCAACTCAAATCTTCTTGATGACAGATACACGACTCTAACCATCAGTGTGGAGTGACTGTGTGTGTGTGTGTGTGTGTGTGTGTGTGTGTGTGTGTGTGTGTGTGTTTAGCAGTGAGCTGATGAGGATCCTCTGTACCAGCATCCAGAGATGAAGCTGTGGCAGTTAAAGCCCCCATCAACAGTCTGATCCACCATCTGTGTGTCTGTGTGTGTGTGTGTGTGTGGGGGTTGTGTGTTGTCACGTTCTCTCCCCTGTCCTGAATAAAGTGCAGCCTGAAACACGTGGACACTTACACTTCACTACAGGTCAAGTCTCACGTCCTTCTGAGCGTTCATGTCTCTCTGGACAATAACTAAGCTAATTAAAGCTCATCATGTTGTTTCCTCCTCAGCTTACGGCTTGAAATCAATTGAGATCCATCGTTAAGAATTCTCCATGTCTTTGTCCCTGTCTTTTTGTAGTGGATAAATACTTAAGGAATCTGAGGGAAAATCAATTAGAAGCACTCAACAAACATTGGGCATAGCCAGTGTGACAATTTGAAATATATATATGTATAAAAGCTAAACCATCAGAAAACCTGACTGGTATTGGCAAAGAAGTACTGAGCTGAATCGCAAACATCCAAGTTTAAAAATGGATGATCCGATTCAAAACATACAGTACTGTGCAAAAGTTCCAGGCAGGTGTGAAAAAATGCTTTTTGAAGTCAAAAGGTAGTAACACCAAATATTGATTTAATTTGAAATGTATCTTTTGTTCATTAACGGCATTTTATTAATTTATTAAAATAAATGTTTAACACTTCCATTTCTGAAAGCATTCTTTGTTTACAGCACTTTTTCACACCTGCCTAAAACCTTTGCACCGTACTGTACGTTTTTAATGTGTAAATACCATAAAATAAACCTAAAATGTGGAACTTTTGTTGCTTATTCAACTCTTGATCTTAAACCCAAACGCCTTCAGTGAAAAGGCATCCTGCCCCCCCGTGCCCGCTCTATTTTGTCTAAATGAGTGACTGCAATCGGTTTTATTGATACTAATAGAAGCCAAGGCACTTTTTTACATGCTCATATTTGTATTTATTTCAACTCAATTGTGTATCATTATTATTAGCTCTCAGTCAGAGACAATGGACAGAGCAGGCACATTTGCATTATTTTATTTTGTCCAATAAAGACTAGTTTGAAACATTTTTTGGAGCAATTCTACATAAATTTGGAGATTTTGGAGTTAAATTTGACAAATCTAATTTAACTTACCAACTGAGTGGGGAATATTAAACTGTACAAGCTGAGAAACACACCAGCACTTAGAAGCAGTTTTTATCAAACTTGGACTATATCGAGCGTAATATTATCGTGTAATATGCAGTAATCAGTAAATCTAGTCTTTACTGCAGGTAAATGTTGACAAACCTAAATGTTTTCGACAATGTCATGAAAATCAAAAACCTGTATTCATGATGCTTCATTTGTTCAGCTAAAACACATGAACTGGCCTTGCCTTTCCAATACTTTTAAAGGGGACTGTTTACGAGGTGAGTTCTAAGTCATACGACAGCCACAATTTTTTCTCCTTTAAATCATGTTCATGTGTTGCTAATCAGTTTTAGTGAGGTGTCTTTGAAGCTGCATGTGGGAAATTGTGTGTTGCAAAACAGAAGTTATGGGTGTGGAAGTTCGTGGTTCATGTCCTCTCTGGTACTTGTTATTGGTCCTGACAACATATTTGGAAAAATGCAAAATAGCAGCATAAGAATTCAACTGATAGAAAATACGTATGTTAATGAAAAGATGGGAAAAAGCATAAAACGTGTTTCACCACACGCTGATAGATTTGTATTTGTGGGAAGCACGTCACACATACAGGCAGTGTAATGACAAAACAAATCAAGGTGACAGAAGATTTGCATCACTGCGTGGCCATGTCAGGCGTGTATCTTGATGCCCACCAGCTCCACTCTCACGCCCGCTCGACTTGTGTTGCGCAACGTGGCCGTTTCAGGGCAAGCGAAAGCCGGCAGAGACACCAGAGGAAAGCTGAGAGGGAAGCAGAGGGGGAGAGGGCTGCAAGAGAAAGTATTGCAACTGTCATCACAAACAAGAACCATCTGTCTCATTTGTGTAACTTGTTTTCTTTTAATATGAGAAGTATGCTGAAGAGATCTGGGAGTTTGAGAGAGGCCTGGGAGGGCCGGGCCCTGGGCTAAAGCCAGCATTCTCCTGGTTCTCAGAGCGAGTGGCATTAATACACAGCCAGCTTGCCCTCTTAACCCTTCACACTCACAACACACACTGGAGGACAAAGGGAGACGGCATCAGAAAAGCTGCAACCTAATGTATGCAGAGCTACTTCAGGTGTAGTTTGAACACATACATCAAATCTGTCGGTACCTCAGCATGTACGTGTAAATAACACGTACATGCATTCATTCTTTCAATATTTTGTCTTTATGGTAAAGCTTATGGGATTTATGTTTAGCCAGCAGTCAGATATTACCTGCACTGCTGTTATTCCATGTCAGTGTACTGAGTAGAAGTTGATTCAACTTTTCTTAATGAAAAAAAAAAAAATCTAGTTTTGGATTATCGCCTAAGTAAAAAAGAACCTATCAGTAAATTTGTGTTAGTTGTCATGGCTTTAATTTGTTGGTTAAATAACAAAAAAAAAAAAGTGTTATCATTAATCTAGTCAAGGTGGAGGCAAATATATAAAGCACAATTTAGCAATAGCAATGAAAGAAATGAGGCCCAGATTTGACGTTTTCTGCTCTTCTTTCCCGGCCATGTCACTATAGTTAGCATTAAATCCCAATCCTAATCCTCAAATTTTCGGGGAAGTGAACTGTGTTAGGCCACATGTGTTTCCCATGGTCTTAATCTGAAGCAAACCTTCACTCTAACGTGAACCAGTCGTCTTTTGGGATGCTTAACCTTCCTCTAACCCCAGCTAGTTACCTCCGCTCACTCCCAAGCCTTTTACCATGTCACGGTGGTAATGCTGTCAAGACTGGTCAGTCACTGAAGTACTTTAATACTTTAATTAATGCAATGCGGGGATGTATTAGAGCATTTCTGCTATCATGATGTCTGAAGTTGTGCCAAGGTATTGACTCAATTTAGATACATTTATTAGATTGGGTCCCCTATTGAATTATGCATCATTTAGTTGTATCTGCACTGATAAGTAGAAACATTTTTAAATTTCCTGTAATATTATGTAGCCGTATCTTTCTATAATGTGAATAAGCTTTATGGTTGGAGGACTGACACACAGCAGCAGCCCATACACCTCAGCTTGGAGGAAGCAGCAGGGTAGTAATGTGACAATAACTCCGCAACTCCATCAGGGGCAGCTGCAGATTAGGATGTAGAGCACTTGTTTACCAGTCTTAGGGCCGGTGGGTTGATCCCTAGCATATGTTGAAATGTCCTTGGTCAAGTCACTTACCCCCAGTTGGCCCTGATGGGTCAGGTGTGCAACTGTGTGGGGTCGCACACAGGACAGTTTTTACACTGCTCACAAAAAGTTAGGGAAAGTTGACTTTTCACAACGCACCTAATATTCACTTTACAGGTGAAAGTCATTGGACCTTCTCTAAACCTTTGAATGGACTGTTCAGTGTTTCAGTACAACAAGGTGATGAACTGCAGAAATCAAATAGATTTGTAAACCGTCCTCTCCATCGTGCTGTTCACATTTTGACATCATGAGACCAAGACGACCCCTAATAACTGAAAACCCACCATCAAGTTATTGATGCTTTAACCTTTTTTTTGGTATACTCTCTGTTCTTAATTTTACATAAACAAATTACCATTGCATGATTCTACTTAACTGTCCTGCTTTTACGATGTAGTATCACTGTAACCTGAGCTTGTTACATCTTCTATAAATTTCAACCCAAAAGGCTAATTTTGTAAGTATTATATAAGTGCAGACCATTTACTTTACATGCGCAATATGACAAATTATAGCACAAAAGACAAAATAGGGTAATTGCTAGTATTTAATATCTTGTTGGGAAAAAAGCGCTAATCCAGCTAAAGCTAAGGTAACTGTCTATTTTTAAAAAGACGTGGTAGTTGACTGACATGGGGCGATTGTGGTGCAGTTTGTAGCGCAGTCGCCCACCAATCCTACAGTTGTAGGTTCAATCCCTGGCTCCTCTGGTCACATGTCAAAGTGTCCTTGAGCAAGACACTGAACCCCACTTAGTTGCTCCCGGTGAGTATCGGCAGCTCCCCCATTGGTGTATGAATGGGTAGATAAGAAGCTGTGTAAAGTGCAGAACATTTTCCATTTAGTCAATCAGTTACTACAGTTACTTAAATACAGTTTCAGATTTGTCTGTATTCATTTACTTTCAAAAGTTATAGATGGTTGTTATTAGCAGAAAATATCAGCTATGAGTTGTTTCATTCCACAAATATTTGTATCATCTTTCAAAAACCCATATTTGTTGCATCTTAATTTTCTCCCACACTATTTGGTAAAAAGCTACTGTCAGCCTCTCGTCTCTCGCCGCAACCGCAGCAAACCACGAGAGGCATTAGAGTCGTCTGACTGAGTGTACATTTGGCTGTCTGACAGACTGAACACACACACACACACACAAAACCACACATGTCCACAGCACATTCCCAATCAGTGTGGTCGCCGCCACCCACCTTATCCAGGCCATCACGGTGGCTTAATGAAGGACAGATCCCCACGGTCGTAGACCAAGAATTGTTAGAGTTAGAGTTTCTGTGGAGAGGGAGCCGACTGGAACCAATGTAAATCAAAGATACTGCAGGATGGGGGGGGAGGCATCTCCCTGCCTCTGTTGCCTCCTCAGCGCAAACCCGATCAGACGGCTGCTGAAACCTGAGCGACTCCTCTGATTCTTACTAAAACCAGACTGCCAGGTTCCCAGCGCAGGTTGAGATACTGTTTGTGGACATACAGCATGTAAGTTGAATTCGTAGGTGTTCAACATGAATTAAAGGACCCTGAAGTGTCACACACACAGCGCGCATATACACAAAAGAAATGCTGCTTGGTGAACACTGTGGCCACACTGCAGAAAGACACGGGAATGGATTTTGACTGGGGCGGACTGTGAGAATTTTTATAGTCTTCTGTGGACAATTTAGTTTCAGTACCGTTGTTGTGAGGACAATTTTAGCTGGTCCACACAACTTTAAAAGGCTTTTTGAGGGTCAGGACCAGGTTCTAGGGTCAGTGTTAGAACTAGGTTTTGGTTAGGGTTAGGGTGGGGGCTATGGATTTTACTATGTACAAGTATAGAAAAATAAATATGTGTGTGTGTGTGTGTGTGTGTGTGTGTGTGTGTGTGTGTGTTTGTGTTTCGGGGCTCGTCTTCACTTTCCACCTTCTGTTCTTCTCTTCTTTCTTTCCTTCTGGGCAACCTTTGTTTTTGTGGTGTTCTTTCTGTCTGTGACACAAAGACACACACACACACAAGTGCACACACAGTGTGTGGTTGCATTTGAAATAAGCGACAACAGTCATTTTGGACACAGCATATATTCCATATTAACATACATTCATAGGCAGTATAGTCTTCTTCAGTGTATAAGTCTTTACAGATCTACAGTATGTCTCTATGATGATAGCACATTATTATGAAGAAGCTTGGCTTTATGGTGGTGGTACAAGACAACGAGACAGTGGCATGTGAAACAGTGTGTGAATGTGTGTGTGACAGAGGGAGAGAGATAGAGTAACAGGGAAAAGGTAATATGTCGTTGCATGTTTGTTGGCATAGGGTGAGGGCTCTATGTGCGCTTGGAGAGAAAGTGCTTCAGTCATGCATGGTGAACATGCTCGGCAACCCTCTGGCAGACTCCTTTCTGTGTGTGTGTTTGTGCGTGTGTGTGTGTGTTTAGGCTGTATGCATTTGCTGGGACATGCACGTCTCTCTATGTTCACTTATGTTTGCATTGAGCCAGCTGGCATTTGGCAGACGGTGACATGCAGAAGGAGGTGGATCCAAAATGAGCACGCAAGATTTTCACAACGTTGTGTTCTGAAATACTCATCAAGCTCTCTGGTCTCCCATTGCTGGTAGCAGCTGTGGATGAGTACAGGTGTGAATTGTTTGTCCACGTGATGCCTATCACCTGCCGGTGCTGCAGGCCGATAGAACAGACAAGAGGAAGCTGGCGGTGGCTTTCACCTTGGCCGTCATCATCCTCTGACAGACAGACAGAGAGTGTGTGTGAGTAGAGCAGCATCTGGGCATTGCAGGGGGCAAAATAAATGACCCAGCCAGGCACAAACATGTACACTTGAAAAGCAAGTCACAGAAAGTTGATCGGCAATGCATTCCTCTTTGTGGTTTGCGTCCATCCTCTGACAGACTTGGTATCTCTCTTTTTGACATCCAGCATTCCAAGTGAGTCCCGAAAGCAGCAGCAGCAGCAGCAAGGACAGAGGGCTAGCTACCCTCCTCTTGAACCCACCCTAACCCCTTTATTCCACCCACCCATGGTTCCAAGTTGTCCTTTATCTCCACTCGTCTGTCCCCTCCCTCAAGGTCCACGTCGCCGTTGCTCTTTTCAGTCTCCACAAATAAGTTAAATATTACAAAAATAAGAAGCATCAATGACAAACTAAATATGAGAGTGAGGGAGGGAGACAGAAAGCGAAAGATGCTCTCTACTTGAGAAGAAACAAACTGCCTCTGTAGCTTTGGAGGAAATCCCATGCATAATCTACTGATAGCCATAATGGTGGCATACAATGAATAGGATGACCTTTAACCTCTAAGCCACTCAGTCTGTTTCCACTGACCACTAGTAGGAAGATGGGGCGATTTCAAGCCAAAGAGGGAGCTTCACAAGTCCCCTTTGCTCCCTTTTGCCTTGGTAATCGAGTAGGAGAATGGGGTGTTTTTCATTTTGTTCATCAGCAGCGCCCTCCGAGACCCGCCCTCCTATCACCGGCAAGTGTGCATCTCCACCATTTTGCGGCACTGTTTGCATTTGACGTAACAGCACCAGTGGAACTTGCAGCTGCACCTGTCCACCACCTCCACCTCCTGCGTCTGGAAGCCACGGCCACAGCACATCAACTCACAACCGTCAATGGCCTTCGACGTTCTGTTACACTGGCGGCCCACCGTGCCCAGCATACCCGGCGTGCGTGGGTCGAAGTCGCAGAAATCTGGACTGGGTTCCAGGTAGACTAGATCTTCATCTGTGTGAGGTTTGAACTGGGAGTTACGAGGTACCAGGACTTTGGTGGTGCCCACCTTGCGCTGCTCCACCTCAGTGGCACCGTCAAACTTCTCTTTGATGATGTTGCCCACCTTGCGGAAGGGTGGCATGGCTTTCCAACAGGTCTTTACCTCACAGGAACCTGACACACCATGACATTTGCACTCGACGCGCATGTGGGACAGAATGGCCTGAGGAGATAGAACCTTTGATTAGCTGACAGACATTGGAATTAAGTGATGACATTTTAAAGGACTGCTTGATGTGGGTATAGACAAGAATTAACCACTTTCAAAATATTCACATTTTGCTTTTTCGAAGCCTGAAATACAAACACACAAAATGTGTTTTTCCAGCTGGATTTACTCAATGCTGGATGCAACATACATGGGAAGGAAAAAAAGTCTCTGAAATGAATAAGAAGCTGCCATGCAACGTGCTGGCCCGACCCACTTCGAGCAACTTGGGGTGCAGTGTTTTGCCCAATGACACTTATAAATCCCTTCTTGGATGCCTCAAAAAAAAACCTTGCAGAGAACTTTTGATATTGTTGTCACATGCACACAATGACTGCTTCATAGTTGTCACTGGCGTCTTCGAATCGTCTCTTACCAGTTTCCTCCTTGCTCTGCCATCCAGTTTACAGGGATAGCCTGACCCAGGCATAGTCGTGGTAGAACCGAATACCTTCCATTTCTTAATTATAGACTTAACTGTGTTCCTAGGGATAGACAGATCCTTTAAAAACCCTTTTGTGCCCATAGTTTCAATTCTGCTTTTCCACCACATTGTCCCTGACATCTTTTGAAAGTGCTTTTCCACCCAATGTAGACTGTTTGCTTTCAGTTTCACTAACAAGCACTGGAATGCTCTGGGACTAGCTTCTTTTTTTCAGAACTAATTGAAAGCATTACAACAGATCACAGGTGATCCAGGAGGTGTTTAGTTACACCTGACCGAGTTTATGTTAGGTGGAAGCTTGACAGACTCAACATGAACGTCTGTCATAATCCCTTAAAGAGCTTTGAAAAAAGGTCTAATCTATATTTTACTTTAAGAATTGTAGCTTACCTTCCTGCCAGCCTCGTTGTTGTGCAGGTTCATGAGAGCCCGACTGGACGACTGGCCTTTACTTCTTTCTCTCACATCCACAAAGGACTGAGAAAAGGCCACTCCATATGCAATGTTATCGCTGCAGCCCGACCACTGGAAGCCTACGACGAGATATTAAGACATGCTTATTTGTATGACTGTGTCAAGAATACACTTTTTTGGCAGCTATTTTGCAAGTTTTGTATATTAAGGATAAGAGAAAATAAACCTAAATTCATTCAGAGAACTGGAATAACTTACAAAACGTACAAAGTGCAAAAAATGAATTACGTCTACCTGGTCTGGCATTTAAAGCGACCTTTTACCTTTTAAATTCATGCATTACAATGTACTGGATCAGCTGGTCCTTTGGTTTGCACGTGTGTGTGTGAGTGTGTGAGAGAGAGAGAGAGAGACAGAGAGACCTACCCTCTGGACTGACTCCATGTACGTTATGGTCACAGCCACATTTTTCCAGCTCTCCGCTGCTGCAGGCCCTTGTGACCGCAAACGCCACACTGGCTGCTGAGATGGCATACACAAAGGCTGCCTCACGGGTGCCTAGCGCATACACATACACACAAAAATACTATTTCATTTTGTAGCTGAAATCCCGTTCTGAATTGTGAAAAGCAGTTTGTATCCAGATGAAGGAGGGAAGGAAGCCAGATGTTAACATGCAAGAGGTTAAGCCAACAACAATGGAAACTAGCTCAAACATGTCAGAGTGTTTTAAAATCACCATCACATTCAGCTTTGCAAACAGTTTTGAAGTGATATGAAAGATAATTCTTGCTCAAATGCTGTGATTCAGTTTTATTGCTTCCCATCACACCAGCATATCATTGTCTTTTCGCTGTGCTGATGCGGTGCATATTCTTACCCTGGGTGACCACTTTGCCAAACACAGGCATGGTCTCCAGAGTGGAGCAGTTCCATCGGCGGTTGCGAAATTGAAACTGACACTCGTCTATGGCCAGCTGGGCACCGCGACGCACTGCATCCATCACCTCCACACTGCGCTTGCAGATCTGAACCTGGAGCAGAGACACACAAGAGTGCAGGAGTCAGCAACACACACATACACACACACACACACACACACACACAATGGGCCTCTGTTCACGCACATGAACCTGCTATAGAAAGGACTCAACGAGACAAACCCTATTTGGCATATTTGCTCTCTCTCCGAGGACACATTGCATCTCTTAATAGATGTGTTGTGTTAATTTTGTGATTTGCTTGAGTCAATTTGGTTTTGAGATAATTTTCACATGATGTCTGTGTTTAGGTTGACCAACTTGCTGAGTTGACAGTATTAAGATTCTAAGGATTTATTGAGGTAAAAATGTGCACTTTTTTACACTTTTAAATCTAATTTCATTTTACACCTACCTGTCTACTGAAAATGATTTCAATCTCTGCTGTGAGTGAACAGTAGAGTAAACTTGTTTAGGTAAAGTCCCCACAGACACTTCAAGGGTGTTTCAAGAAGCCACGTACATGGAGCTATGATTGAAGAATCATGTGTACCTGTCTCTGGATGAGCCCTCGTAACCTCTCACACGTCTCTTCATCCCTGATGCTTCCCACTGATGACAACTTGGCAAGGTACCTACCAAGAAATAAAAAAAAAATACACAACAGCAAATCTTCAGTGTGCAGCAGCAGTAGCAGGAATATTAAATTAAATTTACTGACGTCCTGATGAAAGATGGGACATGTTAGGTGAGTGAATGTGAAATCCAAGGCTGAAGAGATACAACTTATAACAGAGGCTTGACCTTCACTACAGTCTCACTGGGGTTTAGCTATTGTCACTGTTTAATGGTTGAATTTGATGACACCGTTCGGAGGAAGCAGGTGGAGGAGGACTGGTTCCCATGATGGTGTGGGAATGTTTTGGATAAATGTCTGACTGTGAGGACACTGAGAGGAGGGAAAGTGGCTTATCATATGCACCACCTCCAGGCCAGACAGGTCAGGGAGATATCCTGCAACACACACACACACACACACACACACACACACACACACAAAATGTAAGCCGTGTGAGGGAATGGCATTAATCTGGATGCCCTGACCCTCACACATCCACCCCACCTCACTTCACTTCCATATCTCATCACCCAGCTGCACCTTACAGAAATAGGCTTTCTCATAAGCTGGCAGTGAGTCTCCCACAGAGGTAGCAGCCCTGATTATGTACCGTCTGCACAACTCAACGTGTCCTAAGACGTCATTTAGATCCATGTTATGTCTTAAAAAAATTGTTTTTCTATAACAAAATGTGTGATTATTATAATAAAAAAGCCACAGTTTTCTGCTTGTGTGCACTGCAAAAAATAAAAAGTAGTTTGCCCTTTACTATGTTTTCTGTTATAAGACATTTTAAGTAAAACACTTGATACTAATAAAAAAATTGGTGACATGACATTAAAGTTTGTTTTCCTTTATAGTATCCTACATACTTTTCTTTTATGAGGTCCGTTCTAAACTTTGCACAAATTAATTTAGAGAAATGAATTATGTGTGATCGCAATCAAACAAAACACATTCTGTGAAAGATTGGGATTCAATCCCCTTCATTCCACAGTTTTTACAAAGATTTTGAGATTCACTAATGTTTTCCAACTCGCTAGATCTCGTGTGCACACCAATATCAATTCTACAGTGTTATAATATTTGAGGCTTTGCATCACAGTAATAAATCCCTCAGTTACCACCACAACAAGAGGATGTGCACCCCGACCACTGCTGGCCCTGGGCAGCAGACTCGCTCACCTAAGATAACTCTTGGCAAGCCTGTCCTCTAGATGTCAAGTGTCTCTCTTATGTGCTTGGATAAAGAGATGCTTCTGTTCTTCTTTTTTATATGAATGTTTATACACAATTGTGACCACTGAATAATAAATAACATTAGCTCATTACAGTGGCACTTGAATGTCGGTGGGATGTGTTATGGAGGAAAGTTAACCGTAACCGTAACTTGTGCTGTACAGGTTAAAACTAAAACTACATCATATAAAAGAAGGTAATCAGAAATAAGTAAAAACAGCACAATGACCGAGAATGGAAATGCAGGATTTCAGAAAGGTATAGTGGGGCAGCACCATTTAAACATTTAAGAATAAATAAGAGAAGTTTTAAATGGATCCTAAAATGCACAGGCCTTTTAGGTGTAATATGCATTCATCTAGTCACTCATAAAGAGGGAGGGAGGGATCAAGGAAAGGGAAACCAGTTTGGGGGGCTGGGTAGCCTGTAAGCCGGTCAGGGTGCCAAAGCTCATTCTGACACGTGTCCACCACCAAAAGTGCTCACAATGGGGCACATCAGAGCTGCACCACAGAGCACTGGAAGGAGGTGGCCCGGTCTGGTGAATCACATTTATTTTACCCCATGTGGATGGCCAGGTGCACCTGGGGACGACATGGACCTTAAGGACACTATGTGAATGTGCACTGTTGAAGCAGTGTGATACTTTTGACAACGATCTGCCGAGTTGTAAATGTTACTTTGACGTGGATCAGCCACCTAAACAGTGTTGCTGAACAAAAAGAAACGGCATACATTAACAGATGCGACAGGGTGGTAATAGTGGACTTCATTAGTTGTGTGCCGTTCTCCACAAGCAGGATTTACCTGCCAATGTGTATTTGCACTCAATGCATCAGTTTTGGGTTATTTTTCCATTTCTGATACTACTTCATGTGACAGTTTGCTTTCTGTTGAGGTTCGGCTATACATTTTCATGAATCTGACGTGGGTTTTTTGCAGGACTTTTCTCCAGAAAATATTTAAGATAAAACATAGGAAGATATTGGTGAATGAGGCCCATTGATATCACAGCCATGTCTTTGTGAAAGGAAGCAGGTGAAGTCAAGGGGACAATTGGAAAAAGGCAAAACAGATAATCTGGCTTTGCTCAAAGAGAAAAATACCTACTACTGCTATCGTTAAAACTTTGTCATTCACATATCTTTGTTATTTAATTTGTACTAAAATAACATTTAAAAACAAAAAACAGATTTAGGATACATCATTCCCTGTTCACTGATGTCCAGGGTGCAGACGCTGTGATCACATTTATATGAACTATTTTTCCAGCACATTCCTCACACCCAGATTGTCCCGTTGTACATTTTACAGCTTAAACAGATGTTATTCAGGAGAGGCCTGCATGCAAATCAATAGTGTTCTTGTCATCTTGTTCTCAGAAATGAAGCAAGCTGCTAATTGCTTCCTTTGAAGGATGATGGAAACATATATCCACACATTTCCACACATTTCCACGTATTTTTTAAAAAACGTATTACATTATAAAGCAAATTTACAGTGCATTTTACATCGTTGCAGTAAATTTTACACTGCATTAAGCTGAAATGTACAGTATACACCCAACTAATACCAACCACAGTGTCCAGTGTTCTATAGTATGTAGCAGTGCAATTCTAAATGCTCAAAGACAAATGTAAAAACATAATAACTATACTACTACCATATAATAACTACCTACACTAACAGGATTTGCTCACACACACAATGCACACAGTGTGAGTATCAAATGGACCTTTAATAAAGGCAAAGTGATCCAAAATGAACTTTTTAGGCCATTATTCTGTGTAAGGAGACATGTTTTTCCTTAAGGGTTTTCAATCTTGTTTTATGAGTCTCGCGTTATGAGTTTCCAAGACCACACATACCTCTGTAAAGCCCTGTTTGCCTGTCTCAATCAGGCTGTGGCACACGTCCAGTGTGCAGAGAATTCTGCTGTTAGCTCGTAGACAAAGTAATAATGCAAAACATGAAGTGCTATAACCAAAGTTTTATACCAGCACACTGGTCGGGCAGGTTTAACAATGGCATTATATGTAACACTATTGGTAATTGGTATAGAAGCCTTCCAGACGTTAAACAGCTCAGACTTTCTATTCTCCCTCTCGTCCGCTCCTCTCAACAGTCTTGATAATCTCTCTTTCTTTTCTCTCTGTCTCTTTGATAGCCCTCTTCTTCACTTTCCATCCAGACAATGTCAGTGTTTAGCACTCATCGCTGTGATAACCGCGCTCTCTGCCACTCCACCACACCTCAGGCACATCCACCACTGAGGGTGACCTCACTCCCTCGTGAAGTTGGCGCACCATTAAGGTCCCATCCGTCCTTAGAGTGGATGAGGACAGACGGGATCACATTTCATCAACTTCCATCATAAAGCTGCAGTGAACTAGTTTTTCTACCTGTTTTTTTACCCTCCAACTCTATGGAGTGTTAAGTATAAAATATATGAAAAGTTATGATAAACTGCCTCTGTTAATGCAGTGTTTAATTTGTCCTGCTGCTCTCATGTCATCAGAATGACCAGTCGCAAAATATTTTTATTCAGACAATAAAAAAAAAGCTAAATCATTAACTATATAATTCAGCTCTATTCAAATGAACTTTATTTATTTAGCACCAATTCACAACAGCACACCTGACATAATAAAGTCAAGACTAGTAGTAAAACCTTTGAGTTAAATTGTTGACGTGCATATGAACACATGCTGATTAAATTTTCAAAATGTACGTTGCATTAGTATAGACATATTTAGTGAATTGAGTTGTAGTAAATGTGAAGTGTGTGTGTGACCCTGGACCTCACGGCATGTCCCTCCGCTCTCTGTGGGATTATTTCTTTTCTCAGATCAACCGGTCCTGCACCCCTTCACCCTCCATAATAGGTCAATCGAATCCAACCCGGCTTTCCTCTGCTCCACTGCAGTTGCGAGGCTTTCATCAAAGCCATGTGCAGCTTTTGATCCCCCTTTGTTGTTTAGCCCAGCCTTGGGCCGGGTGCTACATTTTAGGTCGAGGTATTCAACTGGGAGAGCACTGGACAGCGATAAAACCGACCCACAGACAAAACACAAGATGACAACAGATGGGCAGCACCACACAAACAGCTGGATGGTGTCCTGCTGGCCTGACATTTACCCTGCAAACATTTAATAAATATCGGATAAGCTTTTATTCAGGTGAATATTTTTACTTTAAAATTTCTGGATGATTTCTGTTTTGTGTGTGTGTGCATATTAGCATGGGAAAAGTTCGTTGCAGGCCTTGGGCGAGTGTGTGTGGACATTTTCGGCCCTGTCTCATTTTATCTGTTCATTCTGCTCAGTATACCCTTCGCTTCCCAGACACGAGGTTAACAAAACACCTCAACAAGGAGACAGGGGAGTCCAGCCGTAGAAGGACAGATCAGTACAACACACGCATACACACACCATCATCCCACATCTCATTCTCATTCCTCTCCATGTCTCTTGTGCCTCTGGTGGTTGTGTGCTTAAATCCCAGGGGCCTAAGCCCAGTGGAGCCAGTGGTGTTGGGAAGGCTGCAGTGTGTAATGCAACACAAACATGCAGCCGCCCTGTGAACACACCACAATCAAGGGGGAATGCTCTGTACCTCCAACCCAGAGCCGCCCTCCGCCCGTGGCCCTACGAGAGGGTGAAACTGAAAATAGCAGATAATTCTAAACTAATGACGCAAGTTGCTATCTGTGGACAGGAAATAACGAATAACATTGAAATGTTTTTATTATCAACGACAAAAAAATATATTAGTTTCACAAAAAAAATCTGAATAATGCAGAAAAGATAAGTCAATTTCATTAGTTGACAAACAGCTCAAAAGTCAACTTACTTCATTGTAATGAAGACCATAAGATTTTAGAATATTTCTGTTACTTTTAAAGACTAAATGTTGTTTCCCCAAAGGTTAAAAGAACGCTGACATTCACACCAATATAACTTAATGCTAACTTCGCTTTAAATCATTTGGCTCGGTCTACCTGTGAGCACCTGGAAACCTCACTAATTACCAACAAACTAGTCCTTGTGTAGAGCCGTGACTTCTTCCAGTGTCACATAGAGCAGACTGTAACAAGACATAAAATTTTAAAATAACTGCAGAAAAAATGTAAAATTCTGTGACTGATTAGAAAGGCCTTGCTCATAAAGGGGTTAGTACCTCTGTTGCTGTTTGATGATTCTACCACATGAGGCCCATACAGCACATCAACTATTCTAAATTTCTCTTCTAAATTCTAAACCTCCGTACTTGCTGATAACCCTGAAAACGATAGTGACCTTTTCAAAATACAATTTCACCTAACGTGAGACAGAAATGCAGGTGAAGGAGAGGATGTACAATATGTGCATCATTACTGAACAACTCCAAATGTGCTACACAAAACGCTTGAACAAAAATACTCGCAAACAGCAGCTTCCTCTGCACCTCCATCATCTGTGTATTCAAATAAAAATATCCCATGTTTGCCTTTCCAGCACTGAGCATACAGCAGGGGCACACAGTGAAAGGTAAATTTAGCACGGACGGCAAATGCATGGGGAGACAAGCTGCAAGAAAGCGTCTAAGAAATGTCTTCCCAGCTGGGGCACTGTGCACGGAACCTCTTCAACTCCACCTCAGTGACAGTGAATGGCAAAGATAGGAACAGAACTGCTGGGCAGGTGTACAAACGCACAAAAACAAGATCCCATTCCATTAGTGTTAGTGGAGCACCAGCAGAGCTCTCCAATCACCTCAGCCATCACTCCGTGTCCCCTCTGTGGTGGACACTCACTCTGTGGCGGACACATGGTAACCTGTAGAGGGCGCTGTTCTCTCAGTTTACTAATGGACACCTGAATAGACTCAACATTTGTGGATCCTTTGGATGTTCACTCTCCTGGCAGAGGAAGAAATAACATTATTTAACCAGAGGGTCTCTGTTTTTAAGTCTGTGTCTCCTCAGTGTGTTCCCACAGAGGCCGGCTGCTCATTGCATGCTAATCTGAATAAAGCACAAGTCCTTACAGATGGATAGGAAATTAAAGGAAATAATAATACAATAACATAAAATTTAAAGGAACTTTTAAGGGCTGAAATAAAGGAACACATCTCAAGATTCTCAGAATCCTTGCTGTTTGAAATGTGAATACTTTAAGACATTAAAGACTTTACTTAAAAAAGTAAAGCCGTCCTTCAGTGTACGAAAAATAGTTGTATCAGGACCAACTGCTGCAACAGTTTTACTAACACGTCGGCAGAAAATATTCTGATTGATGTGCGTTAACACTTAAATGAGCAACATGCATAAACCAGATAGTATCCAGCAAAATGTTACATTTCTGCTTTTACTCTTAAAAGACTTAAAGCTAAACTTAAATGAATAATATTAAATTATGTGTATCTCACTCAGTAATATAACTAAAACAACACTGCTGCCATGGAGTCATTGTTAAGGAACCATAGGGCGGTGGTAGTAGTGTGTAGATGTGTGGGTTTGTATTGTATTGTTAGACTAGGTGGATCCAATTTGGAGTCATAACACTCGAAATAGCCTCACTCGTGTATAGTCAGTGAGAGAAAATAAAAATGCAGGAGGGAGACAGTGCCTTCACTGGAAAGAATAAACGATAAGAAAGAGGGAGGATGTGAGTGGAAAGAAACTTGGACGAGGTCAGAGGGAATGAATTCAAGTCAAAAGTCGGGGAAAGAAAAGTGCGAGCAAAGCAGGGAGCTGCTAAAATGATGAGGAGAAAGAGTTAAGGGAGAGAGGTGAAAATGTAAAGTACCTGAAGAGTTCAATTAACACATTTACTGAGGGGTGCTGTGTGTGTGTGTGTGTGTGTGTTTGTGTGCCCACGCGTGTGTCTGGGTGTATTTATAAGCTGCTGGCTCCACTAAAGCTCATTTCCACCTAAAAATAACATGCTCTGCCAACACCGCAGTCCTCACACACACACACACACACACACACACACACTTTCACACATATTTTGGAAAAGAGGCAGTAAAAGCTGTGAAATTAACCTCCTGCCTGGTGTTAGTGCTGTGGCCCCCCAGAAGTAAAACAATTAATGTGTGTGTGTGTGTGTGTGTGTGTGTGTGTGTGTGTGTGGGTGTCTCATCCCGCTGTCTTCAGCTTGCTTTAATACCACTGTCCTCTGATTCAGTGTCCTGCATTCTGTCATCTTTCAGGTGATGTAACAGACACTCAGACGGCCATGTTGGAGGCCTGCAGCTCTTGGGAAACAATAGCTGTGAACAGCTGATTGTGTCTAAATGCAGGACTTGGCTGTAGCTGACTCCTGTGCTGCGTACCTGTGATCATTTCTGTGTTTAGGTGAAGTCAGCTTGTTGTCTTGCTAACCATGGAGATAGTGCTGGTACAAAATGTGTTGGTCCAACAAGGGGTGATGGCTTTGTGCCTCTAGGTTTGCTTGGACTTTGATGCTCGATCATTCAGTATCAGCTTCTGAAGATCTGAAGATGCATCTCTGTCAGTCTATTCTATTCACAGATATCTTGTATTGGATGGAGAGGTGAGAGTGGAATGGGTTAAAATCTGTGGACAGTTAAATGTATCTGGTTGTAGAACATGCAACATGCTTATGTCAGGTCTTTTTTAGTAAAGTTTATTTCATGATTCTTTGGAAATCGAAAACATGTTCCTGTTTGTTTCTGCCTGTTTCACTAATGGTTCGCTGAAAGTAAAATTCAAGCGTCTTTTTTATGTCGGTAATTTCATTTTTAAAGAGGATTCTACGGCCATGCTACTGACGCTTTAAAAATTTAATTAGGGATAGTGGTGCTTTGAGATCCCTGGAGATTTTCAACTAAAGAGATGCTTGCAGTTAAACATTTTTCAGTGAGGCCTCCCCTTTCAACTGATCAGAGAAGTTTGATTATATATCTTTGCTTATGAAGCATGTGAAGTTATGTCACGTTGTGTTAACTGTGTCTAACTGTGGGAAAGTTGTGAAGCAAGAGTTTATCAAATATAGCAGTTTACCTGGGCCTGTATGAATCAAATTTGCCTAAGATGGTAAGAGGTGAACAGGGCAAAAAACTGAACCATCTGGAGAAATAGCTAGCAAAAACTATAAATATATAAATATTTTTACTAATACTAATAAACTAGCAGCACTGACCTAAAACCCATCAACACAAAGGCAGGAGGATCCTGTCCCCAAACAGTTAATATGAATTCAACTTTACTTTCTCTATCAGGTTTTGGAGCATTTTTGTTTATTTTTTGCTTACATTTGTTGGCATATTTACTATGTTGGTCATCACAAAGCAGATTTACTTTAAGAAGAGAACGGAACAAATGTGTCAGTTGACGCTGACTCCAAGACACGTGGCATGCATCAGCCTGGGACCCCTCTGTGATGTGTTTCACGAGTGCCAGGCTTGTGGTGGCACTGGAATTAAGGATGAGCGATTATAAAAGGCATCAGGATTCAGCCTCTTCTGATCATGAGGATGAACATAAGCTTGTGTAAGTAGGAACGACCTTTGACCTTAACAAGAGTCATAGGTGTCTTGGTGTCCTTGACTTCACGAGAAGGGACTGCTGTAAACTGATTCACACCATAAACAATTATAAAGCTGCATAACTGACATTGAATAAAAACACTAATGATTAGAATGCTCATGTTATGTGGTGACAGTTCATAAAAGCATAAACTGGATTTTAGTGACGAGTTCTGCTACAGTTTCATGTGTGTATTTTTATTTTCACATTCAGTTTGATAGGAAGATAAGCTTGCTTGTACAGCTGAAATCATTCATCCACAGTGGGCAGGTTCGGACTAGAACCATTTGCTGCTCCTGCTTACTGTTTATACAGCTAACACACGTGTGTAAAGTGTGTGTGGTTCACGGGTTTGTATGTGCAAAGAGGTCTGTGTGTACAAGATTAGGACGAGTCGGGTATCTTGCCATCACTGCTGACAGAATCCTTTAAGTTTACAGCTTTGGTTTTTGTTCACTGATAAAAGTCAAGGATTAAATTTTACGGTGAATATTTTTCACTTTCACTTTTTTAAAATGAATTTACTCCTGAACAGGGACTTGAAATGAGGGACCCGTAGTTTACAGCAGGGGTTTTTAAAATCAGCCACTGTGGGCCACACACAGACAAATGAGGGGATAATGTTGCCTTGGATACAGCTGGTTGGCTACCGCTTGTCCACTGATCTGTTCACAATTACTTGGTGCAAAACATTTGCCTCTTTACCTCTTAGCACTTCCTGTTTGCAGTGTATCCATGGGTACTACAGATTTTGATGGTAAAGAAACAAGACGAACAAAATCAACAAGGGGCTGATTTGATCCACTGGTGATTTTCATCTGAGATAAGATGATATCTGGGATAGTGTAAGTCACACTGGACTTGCAGAGTTGTGCATTGCATTTTTTTTTTGCAAATTGTGGCAATTTAGAAGGCATGGCCACACGAAGGTGTGCTCTGTCTCCTAAAAGCCCCATGTCCCAGTTCTCTCTCTCTTTATCGACGTTCAACAACCCCTGTGCTTCCTGATCAACCGCAAGCTGTCCTGGGTGCACTGTCATGTGGTCATCCTGAGTGCCTCCCCACGGCTCCAAGCGTGGTACGATAATGGTACACACTCTGGTGACACAAGGGCTCGAAATAACATGCCACGGCTTTACCACATTCATATGTGTGCGAGTGTGTAAGGGATGTGTGAGGCGCCAGCGTGTACCGCAATGCCAAGGTCCCTGCTTTCTCTGGTTACCCATCAGCTGCCATCTCTTTAGCACCTCACCATGGTCGTCCACGACATACGTCCACACACGTACACATAAAGACAAGCATGTGTGAGGTTTTCCTACTTATCTGTCTTATTCAGTGCATACAGTGGTAGCTGAGTTAGGCAGGAGTAGGATTTTAACATCCAACACATTCAGCCTGATCCAGAACGTGTAGTGGGCAATTTACGGCTATGTTACTTTTCTTTTTCTGGTTGCTTTGGTGTCATATCTTCTGCTTCATGTTGACAGTAGCACCTGGCATAAAAACCTGAACCCCCGTTCCCAACTGAAAGTGAACTGTTTGAAAAGCAAACACTGAACTCTTTCTAGGTTTTAAAGGGGACGTGCTTTCCTAAGCAAATAAATGAGGATTATAACCCTTTCTCCAGGGCAGATTCACGACAGTTTAACTAAACAAATAAATGGATCTGAACAGGGCTGCTCTCATGTTTTTGTCCTTTCTTTAGATGCGTGCCAGACGTAATACTTTGTTTGCCTCAGAAGTGCTGAGAGTAATCACTCACAACCACTGTTTTTTCTCAGGTCATAGTTTGAGGGTTTTTTTACATGTCAATATTTAAACTGTATTTTATTCAAGTCTGTCCAGACTCATATTCTAATCATTTTATCAATGACTCCAAAGAGGACATTTGTGTCAGTAAAATTCCCTCCATTTGACGTTGGAGACATTGTATTGTTGAGAATAGGACAGATGTAAGGTCACTTTGATCTCAATCTAAGCAGTTCATCCCTGAATCTAAGTGTTCATTTTTACCTCAAGATATTCCTGAGTGGAATGAAAGTGAGGTCACAGTGACCTTGGCCTTTGACGACCTGTCTATCTTTTAGTCCAAGCAGACATGTGTGGTAATTTGGGAAGAACATCAGAAACATTAAAATGGAATGAACAGACAAACATGCATTTTCTTTCTCTATCAACTGTCCAGAAAAAATATATTTTTCAGCAGTTTCTCTGCTGCAACCTTTATTATCATCTCGGCATGTTTGGTGTTTGTTGTCAAACAGCTGTCCACACTTGTAAATGGTTGCCATGTATTATTTTTCTGTAACTCAAATGTTTGTAATACCTGATACACTGGCACAAGCTCGGGCTAAACATCAGAAGGCTAAAATGTATGATAATATGTTGATGTTTAGCAGATGATGATGGCCTGTGTTTGCTGATTAGCATGAAACAAAAGCTCAGGATTTCATTCCAAGCAAAGTATAAATGTGAATCTTTGACCAGAACAATGAGTTGGACCTAAACCTCCTCTCAAAACACACGAACATGGACACACAACTTTCCTGCTTCCTGTTTAACACTGTGTTCAGCTGTGCCGGCATGTCCTCCAGTCAGTGCGGTAATTACTTAGTGAGTGCCGCTGTTGAAGGAGATGCCAGCTTGCATACTCAATCATAAAAAATAATCAGCCCACACAAACAGACACACACACACACACACACACAGACCTCGAGCAGCGTGCAGGTGCAGCAGAACCAGTTAGTGTAGGGCAAGAGCCAAGAGGAGGAAGAGAAGGAGGAGGAAGAGGGTGATGACGGACTAACTAATGAAAAGTATCATTGAAATCTGTGTTTGGCAGTGGGACACTAGATGTGACTCAGCAGCCACAGAGAACTGGCAATGCGATCACATCCTGGCTCAAAGGTGAAAGGTGATGGGTAGAGGTGGAGCTACGGTGAGGTAAACGAACGCTCCAGTTCAGGCTGTGGTTTAATGGGATGTGAGCATCAGAAACTGTGAATCACAGTCAGTGAGGGAAGACTGAAGACATGTTTCACACAAAACACAATTTAGGAATATTATTGTTTTTGATGTATGGAAATGTTCACATTTAAGAGACTTAAATTGTTGCTAATAAACCTGTTTGAAGTTTAAGGTTAGACTTAGGTTAAGGGCTGGTGTTGATGTAATGGCTAATATTAGGGTAAATGCCATTGAAAGCAAGTGAACACCCTCAATATAGATGGTGTTTTGAGGGTTTTTTGTTTGGAAATATGACTCATCAAGGCAAATGGAACCCTGCAAATGGATTGTAAACTCACAATATTTACAAGTGTTGGAATTTTTTTTTTTGCATAAGCCATTCTGTTTTTTCAATAAATATATCATGGTAATAAATAGAGTAAATATGAAAAAAACATCAAGAAAACATTCCCTGCTTGTCTTTTGAACCCAAAACATCCACTGCAGGTATCAGATTAAAACTATCTTTGGTGCAAAGATGTGTTTGGTGTTAACCAGCTTACTTTGTGTTGTATCAACAGCTTGATGGTGCAGGTGGAAAATCTTAAGAGATCAATGCAGGTTATGGATACTTTTTGAATTCTTCTGTAGCTTCATCATCGTGTAACCTTGATTTATTAACTTAAATAAACATATTTTTCACAACTGTCTGGCTAATATATATTTGTGCCATCAACTCGTTGTCCAACTTTAATGCTCCTTTGTCCCGACCTTCTCCTATGACCCACAGAGGCCTTTGTTTAAATTGCACCCCGTTTTGGTGCCAGGCAACAAAATAGTGAATACCAGTGTTTCAAATGGTGCCAGAATAAATGTTTTTTATTCTAAACAGTAAAGCTGTGCAAAAATAGCCAATATTTTGGTTTGGACATCAAGGTCAAGACATCTGGGCTGGGTTTAGGTCATAAATAACAATGATTAGGTTCAGTTAAAATGTCATGTTTTTTTCAGTTCACTGATTTGTCACATGATGTCCCTCACATGACACAAGTCACTTGACTTGCTACAAGAAGCAGGGGTGGATCTAAAAATGTTTTATTGGAGTAGTTAGAAATTTTGAAAATGATTTGAAAGGGTTTATAAATATAACAAACCGTAAAGTGTTTAAAGTGTTCTTCTGCTTGGTTGTAACAGCTAGGAAAACATCCCATATGTAGATAAAATTATTTTATCCCAGAGCTGTGTGCAAGAACTGATCTAGGCAACCAGTGTATATGCTTGTCAGATTGTAGATTATAAAATCTAAATCTAAATGTATATATCTATGTATATATAATGTATATATAATATATCCACCAAATAATATATCTAAATATAGTGAATAAGACATTCATGGTTACAAATCTTCATTACATTAAAGATAAGCTGTAGGGCACACTATGAATATATTTTTTTCATGACAACTGGTCAGATTGAGTTGGTCTTGGTCAGCGCCAGTCCGGCTTAGTCGGTCTTGAACCCTTTAGGAGACGAAGTCGGCAGACTAAGTGTGTGCCGTGTAAAGATCCTAGGGGCTTGTAGTCTTACAACCCAGTCTCTGCCGAACACTGGCCGTCACCAACGGAGGGAAACCTTCAGTAACCACAGCTTTACCTGAACTTAGCTTCAGTGCTTTTCACCTATATGTTTATATGTCTCCATACAGAGTCTCACTCCACTTATTTTGTTTTTTTTCCTTTTCAGCGCTAATCTTTGTTTATAAGAGGTGAAAGTTGCTGGTTTCTGCTATGTTTACTTTGGTACAAGAACACTCAAGAATTTCTATTTGCTTGGGATTTGCATGTTTGTCTGCCTAGATAACCTCCACTTGTTACTGATCAGTCAGTGTGTTTGTCGCCAGGTTGTCGCCTTCCAGACTGTTAAAGACTAAAATTCTGTGGCAGGTAGTGGTGAACTGTGCAGTCTTTAAAAATCGTAGCCTTAAGGTGTGTCCTCAGTTTTATGTAAAGCTGAAACGTTTAGTATGCACGAAACTCCAAGGTTAGAGTTCGGCATAAGACAGTCTTGTTAGGGTGAGGGAAGAGATCTTGGTTTGGCTAAAATTAAAGTTACAGTGTCAACTGAAATGGTAAACCGGCATTTCAAAGTCATGTGCTTTGTTAGCCCCCATCCACCTAAACGCACCTTAAAAGCTTTTTCACTTAAGCTACGGCACTAAAAGTCGGCATGTCTTTTCTGTTAGATGTTAACAAAATTACCACACGCACAGTATGGAACACCCCTACCGACCTACTGGCACAGTATGTGGTAGGCGACCTACTGAGCCATATGAAATTAAAACAACTGAAAACAATAAAAGCGTCAAAGCGTCTGTTTCAAGCTGACAGTTTCAATATGACATGCGTGATAGGCGAAAGTAAATGAACAGCGGTTATAATGAACAGCCCAGAGGCATTATCCACTAGAGGGTTGTTGTGGTGAACTGCTCTGCATACGCAGCAGATTAATTGTTGCATAACTCATGGTCCGAGGTGCATCACGTTAACAGCAATATTTCAGCTCCTCTCGCTGCTTCCCATCCTCTGAACCTGGGCTGAACTGAAGCTTGCCTCTTTGTTGAGGTGTTGAGGGCTGACATACAGTCCGTACAGCCCCACACAGGTTTTCCTCAACAGTGTAATCCCGTGGAACAGACTGGCAGCTCGGCAGCCTGCCCGTACATGCCTGCTCTGTGCTGCTGTCACCACGCCTTCTGCCCCAAAACAGCACAATTACCCTGCACTCAGTGACAGAGTTCAAGGTAGGCAGAGCTGTTTGGCAAGGCTTTAATTTGACTTCAGTTAGGCTGTGTGAAATGCTTTTCTGATGTAAACATGCCGGGCTGTAGTAAATCGTACTTAGGTATTCATACAGGAAAGAGGGAAAAATCATAATGTGAAAGTCAACACACAATTTCCATTTGACTCCACAGCCACACTCTGAGCTCCTGCAGGCTGATTAGAAGAGCAGGGAATTGTGTCAGATAATAGCACCTATCAATGTCAGGTATCATTCACATGACCCGAGCCTCGATTCTGTGACAGTGGAAAGGAAAGTTCTCCCTCAACGATGAGCACCGCTTGTAAATTCTTCTGGTGGAATGAGTGGCAGCAGAAAATGGAGCGGAGGAATGCACAAACCCACCTAACCACCTCCCACGGGCTGCCGCAAGAGCAGGCACACACATGCGACCTAACCGACCAGCCCCAGGAAGAGGTGGCACTGTGCAGACTGACGCTTGACAGGGATTTAACTGGACCTCAGACCTCCTCCCAACTTAAATGAATATTTTAGTAATGTAATATTCCTTCGCTGGCTGGTATTTGTCTGTGACCGTGTTAAACTTTTTAATACTTTTAATCTCTGAAGACATCCCTTTAATATCACTGTTATGTTCCTATATGTCAATCAGCCTGACATTAATACCAAAGGTGTTCGGTGCCAGCTGCGAAATGTAATGTTAAGAAAACAGTTATTCTACTTCATTTAACAATGTATTTTTAATACTGCAGTAATAGAATGCACAGGCCCTGATCTCACATATAAAATCTGAGTGAATCATGTGGTTTAATTTTAAACGGCTTCTCATACTGCAGCTAAACTGTCCAACAACTGCCTAATATTAAATTTGTGGACGTATTTCTTCCTCGTGTCAGTGCAGAGGAAAACACGTGAAGCATGAAAAATGTTTGAATGTTTGATGCAGCTCAGAGGTTTGTCATTTGTTTTGCTTTGTCTTCTGAACTACATCAAACTTTAAGTTTTAGAACTGCATTATAAAGTTAAACATCTCTTCTCAATTCACATCAAAAGAGTTTTCTCTTAAAATGGGCTGAGGGACAAGCTGCATATTAACCTGCCTTTAATATTAGTTTCATGCATAAAACAAAAGCTTTTCATGTGCAAAGTGTGTGTGAAGTTACATGGAAACCTGCGCCTCTACATAAAGTACATGTGCTTTTCCACTTGTGGGTGACTGTTTCGTGAAGGTCTTTGGGGGGGTGAGGGGTGGGGGGGGGGTGCAGCTGTGTTATATGGTAAGTTATTAAGTCTGGGGGAGAGAGAGTGTGTGTATGTCAGCGGTTAACAGTTAACCTGAGGGGCGGCCGAGGGGGAGCGGGACCGGGGAGGATGATGCGGAGATGAGGAGGGAGAGCAGCATGACAGGTGACAAAGAGCAAGAGATGAAGGATCTGCGTTCAAAAGCAGTTCGACTTACAGCCAGTTGCTCGCGTTGGCCGAGAGCAGCACACAGCAGAGCATCAGGACGCAGCGCAAAACATAGTCCTCGGTCATCTTGAGGGGTGAGGAGGGAGGTCGGCGAGAGCTGGAATAATCCCGAGCAGCACGGGTGAGGGGGTCGGCGCAGAGCAAAGGCAGCGGCAGGGTCCCGGGAAGCCTGTTAATCCATCGTCCCGCATCCAGAGGCTCATCCACCGGGGCAGGCGCGCACTTTCACCGTCCGTCCACTCGGTTCTCCCGTCCCTCCCTCTGCCACTCCGCGCTCAGAAGGGACGGGGAGAGCGCTGAAAGAGGGATGCTGAGAAGCAAGCGAAGGAAAAACGCGTGGGAAACGTGTCTGAAGGGCTGTTTGCGTTTTCCAACGGCAGCCGGCAGAGCGCGTGGAGAGGCAGTCCAATGAACGCCGGAGGATCGAGCTCTGAAGCGGGTCTTCCTCCTAGTCCTCCTCCTCCTCCTCCTCCTCTCCGAGGGCTTATCAATCGATGCCGGGTCCTGCTCTCAGATAAGCGGGTCCGTCCTGTCAGCGCGCAGCGGGCTCTCCCAACTTTCTCCCGACACACGCACACACACACATGCACACACACACAACACACACACTCTGAGCGTAAATACGCACGGCTCCTCCTCACACGGCACCTTCTCTCGGTGAGTCTGGCACAGGACAGGGTGTGTGAGCTGACTTTAGTTGAGGGGCGGTGCGAGGATATAGAGGTATGGCAGAGGGATGGGAGTTTTTTGGGGGATGAAAGAGGCGGGTTTACTAAAGGTGCCGTGTGTGTGTGTGTGTGTGTTTAGAGGTCTCCTGGGAGGATGCAATAGCGCAGCCATTCACTAATGCCCTCCCCAGTCACCCCCCGCTCCTCTCCAACACACACACAAACACACTTTTCTTTCACACACACACACCCCTCAAACCGCACACACTCCTTGGCAGCACCTCACTCTCCCTGTCACACACTCAACCAAATATTCTGCGGTCAACAGGCTATTTAAAGCTTGGCTGCAAAATGTCTGCATTTGAAACCAGCAAATCCCAATAATACGACGAACGTCGGCTACACACCATTGATCGATGAAAGCGGTGTAGGAGGATAATAAGGTGAGGAACTCCTGGTTGGTTTCACGAAGACTCTGTGACTCACCTGGTCCTGGCGAGGAAGAAGAGCGAAGAGGAGGATGAAGAGCGTAAGATGATATCATTCAATTATTTCCATAACACAAACATCAGGAGTCAACGCTACCTGCGCCTTTCACTATAAATGATGCTTGTTTCAAAGCCAAAGAGCTTTATTTTTAACAGCAGCGAGGATCCCAAAGTTTCCAAATATGTCAGACTGAATTATGGGCAAAACATGCGCAAACATATAGAGAGTTTCTATTTAAGAAACATGGAGCTGGATGTGGTCAAAATGTGCACTCAGTAGAATAAGTAACAGAATAAAATAATACATCAAACAGAACTTTTTAAAATTTAAAATTAAAGCTGTCTGATATTTTTATAAACATTGTGTACATTGTTTAGTGTGATAAATGGTTACTTATGAGATATTATTTCTAGTATAACAATCTAGCACTCTACGCATAGTGATAATTTGACGTTAATTATACTAATAAAATATTTGTATTTACATAAAGATAATACATTAATATAATAATATAGATAATATACATAAGATGTAGAAAAATACTATTGATTTACGTCGTAGTAAATAATAAGTACACTGTTTTATGTTTTGTGGAAAATAAAATAATAGAAGTTTAATAGAAGTTTAGTATCATAATATAATAAAAATATAAAAACAAAAAGCACTACTGTCTGGAAGAGAGCTTGCTGAGGATGTTGTGTGTTTCACAATTTTTATAATTTTTTAAAAACTTTAACACATCTAGAGAGCAAAAACAGACATATTAACACGTCTGTTTTGTTAACCCCACGGAGCTGCTGCTGCTGCTGCTGCTGATGAGTGAGTCACCGCAGACCCCAACTCCACCCACACAGTGTTACTTTAACGTTTCCAAACATACAAACATGAATATTTTTATTCGATCAAATTTTGCAATCATAAAAAAAGGCATTAAATAGTGTTAACACCAACAAAAAGCTGGTTCAAGTCCATAATATACAATATGTGCAACAAAGAGATTTTTACAACTTTAAGAGAATAAAAAGAGTAATCAGATCAACATGTTAGTTCCATCAGAGCTGCTATTCAGTCACAACACACAGATGTGGTGAAGACTCAGGAAGGAGACTTCATCAGCAGCCACTCTTTACACATGGGCTTAGGTTTGTGTGTGTGTGTGGGTGGTGCTGGTGGTGGTAGTTGAGGTTTAGGTTATGTGTAGATGTGTGTGTGTCATCTAATCGCATTTCACTTATTGGGTTTTAGGGAGCTAAGAATACACCCTGCTGGGACGAGACGCTGCAGCCGCCCCACCAGCTGAGCGCAGTGTGGCTCCTGCAGGCTGCACACACACACACACACACACGCCCTTATTGTAGCATTGAGTAAGACAAGTCATCTGTCTGAGTTTGGATCCTTAAAGATAAGACTAATGTGGATTGATCCCTGTGGGGAGATTCTGCAGCAGCTGCCAAATTAAACAAATGCAGCAGTGGGGAAAAAAAAGCAGAGCATCAACTAAACACTGAAAACAACCTGTGACAGGTGGGCTCTAATGTTTCCTCCTCATCTGAGAGGAAAGTCTGCAGGTTCTTCACAGAAAGCCACAGAGTCGAAGCTCCTGGACGGAAGAACGGGGAGGGTGTGGGAACCTGCTGACCTATATTCTGGTTTGTCAGTTTCTTCCAAACTTGTGTTCCCCATGAACCTGTTTCTGCTCTACAGTGAGACAGACGGTCCTGCACCGAGCTCTCACTGCTCACTACGGGGTGAGAGCTGCTTCTTTCAAGGCTTCCGTGTCTGCCGTCGGTCGCCTCCCTGAGGTCACCTGCCTCAGCTCTGCTGCTGATTGGCCAATAGAGGGAGGAAGTGAGTAAAGGAGCTTCTTGATGATAGGCAGGAAATCACAAACTCTCTGACACAGCTGTTTCTGAGTGCTCTCTATATGTCTATTCCAAACAAATTTAAAGATTAATTTCTAAATAAAATGTTCGGTTTGTTGACTCACATCAATATTAGTAAAATGACATAATGTGTTCCATTTATTTAACTAAATATGATGCCACAAAAACAGGATTATGACCATTATATATATATATATATATATATATATAAATCTGAGTTTATTAATTAAAAAAATTCCTTTCTTTTGTAGAAATTGATCGGTTGGTTTTAGAGTTTTTATGCTGACTTCCTTTCCTAGTGAGATTTATCAATGCCAGCAACTGTTACTGTAATTAAAATCAATTTAGCCTTTGAGTCGTTAATAATAACATTATCAGTATCATCTCGAGTTTTCTCGGCTGACATTACTGAGGTTATTTCTTTGAAAACAGTCCAAACAGTCACACTGGTACACTGAATTAAAAAAATGCTCAATACAATAAGTTCAACAAATATGCAATGAATACTGACAAATGTCTCTTTTAATGAGACACAGTGTCGTGAATGCACTGTTTCCCTCCCAAATATGAGTCAACTCAGAACAAATGTAGAAAAAAAATGTTATTAAAGGAAATCCCTGCCATAAATTCAGCTTCAAAGCAGACCTGATGTGTTCAAGTAGTTGACCCAAACTTTGTCTGTAGTTGCTACGACTAAACTTTTAATCGACACAACATGAGGAACAGCAACACAATGAAATTTTCAACAGTGATTTTGCGTGGGTGTGTGGACAATAATCAATAATGTGTATGCAATGAAAACTGTTACTGCTGCTCTCATGAAATAGGTCAAAAGTCAAGTCACTGTGGACAGAATTGGACACACATTTCTTTATGTCCTGTGTTTAATTTGTTGGGGGCTAGAACTGCCTAAAAACCTTTAAATTCCCACGTTTAGAAGAGAACAAGGCCTGACATCAAATATTAATTGTCTGTAGTGACACTCACACAGATCTTACTCTGATAATGGCATTAATGAAAATCTTCTAAGAGTTATTATCATTATAGCCACATCAACCAGAGCTGAAATCAAGGCATTTTCAGCTTTAAATACGTGCATGTTATAAACTTGTAAGAACCTGTTTCTCCTGCCCCAGTTTGCAGCAGTGAACTGAACTCCTGCTGTGTCCTGAAGTGTCCTGTGCTGCTCACAATCATGATCAAATCTAATTTGCACACACCACTTCCTCTATGTATGTGTGTGTTTGAGTGTGTTGATCACTGCAGCTGAGGGTGCACACACTGGTAGATTTGGTTTATCTCTCTTTCTCTCTCTCTTTTACACACACACACACACACACACACTGTGAAAGAAACCATTATGCACCGCGGAGCTGCAGACATCTGGGCTTGCTACCCACAGCATGCAGGCAGCCCACACACACACACACACACACACACACACATCTGCACATGACCGTGGATGACAGTGAAAAAGAGAGACAGGCGTGGATGGTGTGTGTTCTCAGTGGACTCATGAGAGAAAAGATCTGAGGCCGAACATGGTACCCTAAAGCCTCCTCACACACACCCTCCCCATGGCAACAGAAATGGGCACACACACCCCACCCAGCACAAAGGCATTTTGAGATAGCACAGGTTTATATGTATATTGCCTCTGGCTTTACACTCCTGTGCCATCACCCCGGTAACGCTAATGCTGCTCAGCGCTCTCGGGCGACACACAAAGTCACGCACAAATGAACTGACAGTGTGTGACCTCTGGAAGAGTTACGACAAGTCTGACAAGTCTTCCTCTCGCTCTCTGTATCCTACTGTGTCCTAATCTGTCTCTGTCTGCTCTGTAGATGAGCCTCACATATCCCACACAGAGATGTTTGAAGATGAAAACAGGAGGGGAAAGCTGAACTGGGCCTGGAAACAAAGTAGACACAGTGCGGTCCAAAGGGTGGCTTCATGTAGTCCTGCGTGAACGCTGTCAGTCCAAATTTGGATCCAGATCAAGAAAACATTAAAGGGTGGGCGGATGCAGGGGGAGGTCAACCACCACACCTGGAGACACAGGAAACATCTTGGCTTGAGCTGTATTCGTGTGCCAATCTTTTATTTTATATTTAACCTTAAATTTGTAGTGTGACACAAACACCTATTATAGAGAGCACTGATTCACACATTAGCACTAGTTAACATGGAGAGTGCTGGAATAGTCCACACTTCTTGAACAACAAAGGCAGCAGCATCCTTCTATTCAGCCCATTTTCATTCTTTCTGCTTGATTAGGAAGTTTTGCTGCTTTCTCCTTTGTTCAATGTTAAAGCTCTTCAGGTGTTCAGTAGTTTAGTGGGTCAAGACACATGGTCAAGACCTGTTTTCTCCCTTCAATCACAAGTTAGATTAGTGCTGTTCAGGGCTGACTACACACATCTGTGATGGTATCTCACTGTCTTTCTCTGCACATCATTTATTGCACAGATGAGGGTTAAATTGATGATTTTAGGTTATTCCCAGTGCACCATTGTTTTGATAATCAAAGTGCTATTCTATTTGTATTTTCTCATGTCGACTTATATTTGAACACTTCATCTGCATAATTTGTGTTTTCCCCTTGACAATCACCACAACTTACAGCCATAGTGACTAGAAGGCCCCAGAGGGAATTTGTTAAATTTATGTTTAATTGCTGCGCTCACAATAAAACCCAATTGCTATGTTCCTGTCAAACAGATGAATTCGATTTCAACTAGGCTGGAATATTGTGCTTCTCTTTCTCTTTCAGTCTATTTGTATGCTGTATCTAAAGAATAGTTACTGATTAGCCTGGGTTGTTGTGTCCTTTGACCCTCCAGTGGCCCAGCCACAACACAAAGGTCAGAGGTCAAATGCCCTTTGGCCTCCCCCTCCCCTTTCTTGCTTTGTTATCCTTCCTCCTTAACCTCCTTTTCGTTTCAGTTTCTTTTCTTACTCTTACTGCTTAGAAGAGAGATTTTCACAGGCTGGATGTTGATGTGTTTTCTGGTAAAAGAGGCGGAGGAGTGCAGTGATGTAGAAGAGGATGATGCTGGAGATGAATGCGTGTGTGTGTATTAGGTGTCACGAGGGCTGTCAGGGGTTAGGCCAGTAAATGAACAGCTGATAGCTGTGATTTAGTCTGTATAAAAGCAGCCCAACTGTCATAACAAAGACACTCTGACAGCAGGCCAACCGGAGACAAAGAGGAGTCACCGGCCCCCAGGAGGCCCCCAAAGACCCCTTTATATGAACACACACATGTATACCGAGCAAACACACACACTTACACAAACAAAGGGGCGTTGGCAGTGGGCTCTCAGAGGCCTTGTGAGGGTCCAGGGTCCAGACTGGTTTGGTTGAAAGGACCTGGAGGCGTCCATTACAAAGCTTGGCAGGCGTCACAGGAGAACAGCAGTCAATGGGTCATCCACGGGCGCCATCACTGTCACCCTCAGTTACCCAACGAAGATGATGCCTCATCAGCAATTATTGTGTCCCTACTAAGCTACGGCAGTTGTCTCCTCAACCTCGTCAAATCAGTTTTCTTACCTTCTTACATCAAAACATCTTATACATCTGTTGCTATAAAACTTTTTTGATCAATGTTTTTTTTCTGCTTCCAGTCAGCTGGCGTCCCGCAGACCAACTCAAACTCAGTAAAAGGATGAAGATGGCCTCTCCGTCCTCTTAGACTCTGATTAATCAGCCTTTTCTTCGGAGTCGAGGAGCGTGATAAGAAGAGCCACTGAGCCCTCTATAACCCCGTGCCTCCCCTCCCTCCTCTCCTCCACACTGTTACCCATCCACCTGCTGTGGCTTTGTCTGTGGCTTTGGAAGAGCTTTGGCTTTCAGCAAAAAAAAAAAAAAAAAAAAAAAAAAAAAAAAAAAAAAAAGGCCAACACTGACCACACACTTCAAAATGACGTGCACACACACCCGAGCTGGCATAAAGTCTGGAAAAATCAACTGCCACAGAGTGCTCCTCTTGTCCGGGTGGAAATGCCATTGGAACTGGGTTTTAACCATGAAGGGACACTAAAACTCGCCTCTGAAACTCATACTGTTGAAATTTCGAAGTTATGATTGCAGGCAGGGCGAGGCAAGTTTCACTGCACGTTTTATAGATTCAGAGAGAAATTCTCCCACGCCACAGTGGAATTATGTCTCTGCTCAGACATCTGATATAAAAATAATCAAAAAGCAGTCCTGCATTGTTTGGGGTGCTGAATTGTGATCAAATTATAATTAGATATTGAAATAACTTTGTAAAATAAACAACTTTGAGAGACAACTTTGTTAGGAAATTAGATTTCATGAGAGCTTTACTGGCTCTGAGCACTGACACAGGACTCACCTACACACGTCTGTAAACTTTACAACCTTTGATAATCATACAACATGTGTTCACAGTCTGCATTTCCAGTTTTCCACAGAAACGACATCAGAAAAGACTTGCTTGACACAATGGACACAAGGAAGTCCACATGGTCTCCATAGGGTTCCATTCTGTCCTCATCTGTGCTGAGAGGATTTCATAGCGCAGATAAAAGCAGATGTCACGGCAACAGTGCTGGATGGTCCGACCAAGATAGTGTTCTTCAAAAGTAGTTTCCATCACATTTTGTTTTGTGTCCTAAATTATGACAAAGGACTCTATCTGTTTTCGAAAGAGTCTGTACACACTTGAGACTATAGACTATAAACACTATAGACACTCGACAAAGGTAGAATTTCTTAAAAACTTACGGTATTTGTACTTTATATAAGCATTTCCATTTCAGTCAACGTCTGCTTCACTACATTTCAGATGCAAGTATTGTAATTTTTACTGCATTTGTCTGACAGATAAAGTTCCCAGATACCCAGTGTTCTGCCCAGTGAAAACAACATCTCTGTATTTCAATAATGTTCTCACATTGACACTACAAATATGCAGTATGATGTGGTGATATGCAGGTTTGTGATCAATAAGTATGATTCCTTGTTGTAGACTAAGCTACCTACCTAACAGTATACTATATACAGTAGTTGAAATGACAACAAAGTACTTGTACAATCCAACACGTTCTCATCCCACAGCATAAGATAATGATGGTTCCTAATGCATCAAAGTGCACCACATGTTAAGTTACAAAATAAATTAATTAAAAAGAAAGCTGTACAATCAGTGCGGACATCACACACGTACTTCCTTATTATTGTGTTAGTAATTGGAAAATTTGTGAAAAAACAAATTCACAAATTGATACCAAAGAATGGTTAAAGAAGAAATGTCATGTCTTAAAATGGCCCCTTTTAAGTCCTGACCCCACAGACCCTATAGGGCCCTATAGATATACTTAGAAGCAGTTCGTGCAAGAAAGCCAACCAACATCCTTGACTTGAAGCTGTTCTGCTAAAAGGAACAAGTTCAAATTCCTCTAGCTGATGTGCAGGGGTGATAAACAGTTACCAGAAAAGTTCAGTTGAAGTTGTCACCAGATCACATGCACACACCTGTGTTCAACATTGAGGAAAAAGACGCCCTGAGATACACAGGTGACCTGTCCTTGGAGTATCCTGCTGTTTGCCCAAAGACAGCTGGCAATGGTTCCAGCTCCCCTGCGAACCCTAGCAGGACAAGCAGTAAAGATAATTTGTAGATGGATGGATGGAAAATATAGGCATAAGTCAGGTGATGACTACATTCTGTTGGTGCTGTGTTTGTTGAACCCCCCCCTTATTTACTGGCTGTGACTTCCTCTTTTTTTAGTGACCAAGAAGAAGAACCTTTATTCGTCACTTGAACACATCTACTTCTGCACATACGTGTTGTAGTGAATTTGTCCTCTGAGTTTGAGCCATCCCTCTGGTAGGAACGGTGGGCAACCAACACCATCACCAAATCTGGGGACTTCAAAGAAGGCTGGAATTTGATCGTATACCGTTGAGCTGCTTTACCCATTGAGCTACCAGGCCACCGAAAGTGTCACTCAGCAATCTGTGTGTGTGTGACAGGCCCGTGTGTTAGATAGAGCACACCATGTGCTTCTCAAGGCAGTAAAGTGTATATATGAGAGGTCCATGACGTGATGCTCACCTACCACATTAGATAGTTTTCAGATAGTTGCGATCAGCTTTGTCCAAGTGTCCCAGACATTAACCAAGTACCAGTGGGAAAACAACAGCAGCTTACTTAGCCTCGCTCTCCGCTGTGGGTTTCCCTTCCCTGTTCAGCCCAATGTCAATCTGGCTCACGCATAAACACACACTCACAGCTGAGTTTAATTTGTTTCATTCCTCTGTTTTCTCGGGGCACTGAACCGTGTCGCCTCTCACTGTCAGGAATCTTTTTCGTTGAGCGTTTCCTATTCCTTTTCACATACACCTGTTTATTCCAACATGTAAAACACGTATCACCTAAAACAGTTCCAGACACCCACAAACCTTTAAAAGTTTATAACCATTCATCAAGGGGCATTATTTTATTGATTTATCTTTTTTCTCTGTTTTTGGAACATGCTACATTTATTACTGTAATCATGGTGATGAAGGTTCAGTGCATGATAACCTTCTGATATGATTGTAGTAGGGTGGAATATGGCCCCAGTAACCCACCTCATCGGCATTGAATGGCAAAGCCTATGAATGTGCCCCTACATCCACAACCTACAGCTGGTCCCTGTGGTTTTCCTCCCTACACCTCTCTGTGTGCCTTTGTTGGACTATCAGATGGCAGACAGGGATTTAGGGTTGGGAATGTTTGCCATGTGAGGTCAAAGCTCTGGTATTTTCAGTCGGAACCAGAGTTCCACGGAAAAATTGCAGCGTCAAACCCACGATCCCCAATTACAAGTGCACACGCAGAGACACAAAGACGTAAACAGACGCATACACAAAGCAATGGGGGAACGTGACAACACATGCAGCTAAATTGGAAATCTCCATTATCTGAAGTTTCACGAATTACACAACAGCCATGTGGTCAAAGGTGCTCTTGATGTCATCATCTAAGCACTTTTACCATCTTGTTGCTGCTCGCGATTCAAATCATGCCCATTCATTAATGTAGACTGAATATAGTTTAGATATATTAAATGTTGCTGCATTTTTTTAAAATTCTGAAATCTTATATGCAAAAGCCCGTTCACAGGCCCTAAAATGTACTTCTGAGAAAAAGAGTGTTGTAATACCCTTTGTGGCTTTACAAGTATGAAAAAAGTGATGTCACATTACTATGTTACCTCCCTCAGATGTTATGACACCTTTAAATGGCAACTATCAAATCCAAAGATACAGGCTTATGGCTCCCTATTTCACCTGCCAGTAGGCTTAGTAAACAGTAAAACCGTAGATGGCAGATAGGTTATTACCTTGCTATGTCACATGCCTGTCTGTCATTCTCATAGTCAGAGTTCTGTAGGGTGACGACTTAATTTAATTTAGGAACAAAAACAAAACTAATTGGTTATATTTGGCCACAAATAAAATAAATGAGTCTAGTTTCTGCTGGGTTTAGACTACATGATTAGAGCCCTATCATAACCTGACCGCACTGATAAATAGGCATTGGACATGATCAGTCATAATCTACTGTAAATGGTGACAGTAAACTGTGTTTGGCTCACAATGCAGAGATTCCATATTGCAGATAATTTAAATGTTAAAGAATGCCTGCACTGATTTTGAACGTGTACTTGTTGCCAACAGTTTTCCCTTTGACTTCCCTGTATTAAAATATCTCTCTACTTGTATCTGAAAAACACCTCCAGATGACTCCACTTGACAGAAACCTTCATTTACTATGAGGTTTTTAATCGTGGTCAACCTGCTTTTCCAGAGCTCCTCCAAATGACATCATTTGAAGTCCTAATGATGAAAAAGCCCATTAAGTGATGTCAGCTGGAGGGGTTTTCCAGCTAGAAGCAGAGAAATATTTCGATTAATGTATTAGTGTAGTATTAATGTACATTTACACCCAAAACTAAAGTCATGGAAAGCAAGTAGAAATTTCTTGAGGTTGCCCTCCAAGGGTTCATGTTTTTGTAGACCTGGTGGTCTACCAAATGTTAACTTGCCTAAGGTTTAGGCTTTAAATTATAGCCAACAAAACACCTCACAGCTAATGCTATACATCACTTCTGTGAATCCTTCTTACCTGCGGTGGGTGAGAAACATAATCGTTCTTCTGATGCATCGGTGGCAGCTTCAACTCACCGGAGAAAGAGGAGATCGTTTCGAGATAGATTCTTCTGTTTTTAGATTCTGATTGTTTCTGTGTAATGACTCACAACGGAAGTCAACGGAAGCATTACACAGTTGAGAAATGCGGAAGTGTGAAAAAGGTCTGTTATTAGACATACTGATGATAATGCACCTGGCCAGCTGGTAGGTAGTAGGTGCAATAGTAAGCTGCAACTAAGGGTGGGATAACGACCCATAACACACTTTTAATAGAGAGATAATTCTCAAATCAGTGTGGAAACTAAAGAATGAAAAAAACTCCATCAGATTAGAGAAAAGTGAACTTATGAAAATTCCAGTACAATACTGATTTCTGCTCGGGGTCTATGTTCTTCAACCAATATTAGAAGAACAGACATAAAATCTTCAACCAAACTGATGTCAGCAGACTTGTATTGTAGGTACTGTAGGCGATACTGCTGGTTCATTAAGTCCCACAGTGTTAAGTTGTCTAAGGAACATCACTGGTTGTTAATAAAGCTCATGACGAACTGTTGTTGGTAACGGTGGTTTGTCCCAACAACTGCTGCTGTGACACTCCTTCCTTCAGTCTTTGGAAAGCTTCCCTCAGCCACACACACATGCACATTCGCACAGTAACAAACCTGCCTTCAAACCACATCCCTCTTTCCCTTTCTGTTAACCCATCTCTACACTGATGATTAACAAATTAAAGCCTGGGACTAGAAATAACAAATTACTTTTCTGGTACATAGCTTCAAACACTCTTACACAACAGAACACATACACACACCTAACACACACACAAGAACGTGCTCAGCCATAAAACCACTGGGCTCCAGAGACAAAAGTCTTGTCATGCTCTGGTGGGGTCCTGTCACTAATCCATAAAGCTTTAGGGGTTGCAGACAGCAGACATTCACTCACACACACACACACACACACACACACACACACACACACACACACACACACACACACACACACACACACACACACACACACACAGTGCAGACCTATATGAAAGAGAAATTTGACACACATCGCCTGGCTTTGTGGACACATCCTTGTGGACACACTCACTCTATCACATGCATATGCACAGTGGTGTTGTGCAAGCCGGCTGGCTGGGTGTTAAGGCCAAGCAGAGCTACTGGCGACAGGTTGGAGAGAGGAGATGTCTCACTAAGCCTAATCACACAGGAGAATGCTGTCTGGGGCACCTGACCATCAGACCTCTGACTGTGTGTGTGTCTGTTTCTGCATATTCTTGCTTACTTACATGTAGCTCTGTATGTGTTAGAGTGTGTATGAACTCTGAACGAGGGCAGTCATAATTGGGGCTTATCACTCTGAACGGAGCAGAAGTGGAGGTGCCAGAGGAGGATTGGTGGTGTCTGACTGGAGCTGGAATTGAAGGGGACATGAGAGAGCGGAGCGGGTGGGGGCGGGTGGGGGTTGGAGGCTTGTAATGAGTCATCCAGATTCTTACGGGCAAAGCCTCACACAGCCGGAGAACATATTCCATATAACACAGTCCATCCCATAAAACTCAGCATCAATTACTTTAATCCGCAGATCAAAGATAGCACAAAATGTTTGATCTGTTCTGTTCATCTGGTCATATTCTGGGGACCCTACAGGGTAGAGACAGACATGTCCGGTTTGCTCTCAGTAAATCTAATTGCCAACATGTTGGAATGACAGTGGGCTTTATCAACAAGTGAGATATTAGCCGGCACCTGAAAGCTTGTCTCTGACCTCTGCTAGTCCAAAAGTCAACTCAACTAAGTGGTCAGTCCCTCCAGCCTTCAGGGAATTTGTTTCACATAGTGATCCACACAAACAAAAGAAACCTGACTAGTTAACTGCAATATCAACTAAAGTACAATAAATATATCTCAATAAGTCACCCCTGTCACAGTTAGTCCTTGTTTCAATGAATCTCTTTAACAAGACCAGCTGAGTCGGAGTTAGCCTGAACCCTAGGGCCACTATGGCTACATTTATGGGAAATATGGCAGCTTAAAATCAACTGGAAATATGACTATGTCCTTTGTAATGCAGAAATTCATGTGCAATTTCACAATTTCAATGTACATAAAAAAAAAACTGAAGTGGAAATGTTGGGGACAGGTTCAAGTGAACATTTCGTTCCTCAAATAAATGCATAAAACAAACGTAAAGAAATATATAATTTTTATCAGATTTTTTGCACATTGTTTGAGGTTTGAGATGTTATCTCATTGTGCCCTCTTCTTCTCTAGTGTTTTAAAGCTATGTTCACAGTAACTCAGCCCCCTCGTAGTAAAACTAATGCAGAGGGCTGCATCCATGGGTTATTGGTGGGGTAATGTAGCTAGTGAAATACGTCATGTTATACATTGAAGTGAGAATGCAATATGATCTGGAAAGTTTTGGAGTCACTAAGTGTGTATTGAAGAACCTTATAAGAAATCAAAACCAGCACTGTGGTTTGTAATACTTGCAGACAGGGTTTTACAGCTGCACTTAGCACAGCAGCAAATGTTTTGTCTTTTGTTGTGATGGTCAGAAATATGACGGCACAACACTCCTCCAACAATATGTGTGACTATGCATTGAGGACCATTTTAACAAGTTTACAAGGCAATAAAAGCAATAAAAACAACGAGAGTAATGTACTTACTAATGTAATGCAATGTGCAATGTAACGTGCAAAACGATTTAATTAAATAAAATCAAAATCAGCTTGTGCACATAACTTCTAATATTTGCATAATGCTAAAACCTCTTCTTAACTGTGAGTATTTGAAGCATTTTAATATTTTAGCTAGTAGTAAACAAAAATAAATATATTTATACACCTCAACCCTCTGGCACATGGTGGTCACTGCAGTGGACGGCTATTTAAAAGTAATTTTGTTGTGAACGCAACGGTTTCTATGTGAAACTGCATGTCAGCCTCCAGAGTCTCTGCTGCACTACTGCATTGTTATTCAGTGTTCAGTCATTGTAACTGCAATACCGTTTTTGCTAAATCCAAGATGGCCGACAGAAATCCAAACTTGTTAAACCTGCTGGCATTACCTGTCAATCCTTCTGTTATAAAAAAAAAAAAACAAGTGGTTAAAAATATATCTGATATCTCTGTACAGTAACAATAAATCATATTATTTTTATAGTTTTGAAAATGTTTATTTCAAATAACTCAAATAACATTTCAATTAACCATGTGTCCTATCTAGTGGACGTCATGCATTTATAATTAATAATTTGGCAGACGCTTTTATCCAAAGCGACTTACAAGTGAGTATATTTCCAACACATTTGCTTCCACTTTTTTTTGACTGTTTTGGTTGTAAGTCAGTGTATATTTGTTGTATTTATGGGCTATTCATTCAAAAATCAACAGTTTTTTGGAGATGAGCTGTAATTTGTGGGAGTAACAATTATGATTTTGTCATATTTGTTAGCAGCGAGTGCAGCAAAGAATAGGGAAGCTTATAGAATAGTCCAGGATTCCCTCTGACTACAGTGATAAGTGGCTGCCAGAGAACAATACAGACATAACAGCTGAAGTTGATGGAGATGCAGACAGTCAGGATTCAGACATTGAGGATGCAGACAGTCAAGATGATGAGGGCCAGGATGCAGAGGCAGGTCAGCAGGATGAGGGAGTTGTGAAAGATGTGCACATGGCATCTGGCTGTGCTCAAGCTCATAAAAACGTCTGGCCAACTTTCATATAGCCTACGTTTGATGAACTGACAATATTACTGAGGTTCAGTTCAAAAGATGTGTTTAGTGATTATGAGACTAATATTTCAGTTCTTGTTCCCAAAGACATATGAATGCTAGTATAATGGCGTGGTAATACACATCCTTCAAGAACCATGAAGACTCAACAATAATCTTCTTCTTGTTGGAGATGTTTTGAAACATTGACCAAGCTTAGGTGCAAGCTTTACGGTTCTGTCTTTTCTTACTCAGGCCTAAACAACAGACCTGTACAACATTAAAATATGTGACAATATTTTGAAATGTTTATAAAAAGAAATGTTTCTTCATTACCATAAAACTCATTTGTTACATTAAGTTCATGCTGTTTTATGTTGAGTTCTCTGGCTCATGTTGGATTGGACTGTCTGTTATACTGGATTGGACATGTCTGTAACTTTCTAAAAGTTCTGAAAGATTTTTAAAAACTTTTATTCATAGTCAAAGAGAAATAAAAATACTTGAGAAAAAATTCCAAACCAAGGCTTTCACATTTCATGCATCAGAGGGTTAAAACATTTTAATTTTGTAATAGAATATAAAACATCTGACCAAAAGTTGCTGTAAATTAAAACCTCTTGTTAACGAACTTTACATAAGCAACTGTTGACAATATAACTGAAAAATGTGCCCTTGTAGAATGTTTCAGTGTTTTATTTAAAATATATTTACATTATAGTTAGTATAATTAGTTCTCTTACATTTGAAATACAGTGAAAAACAATACTTCGTTATTGATGGCCCCTTAGGGAATAAGGGTGGGAGGTTTTGGAAGAGCAGTTAGTGAATTCCTTTGAACACAGGCTGGTGTTGTTGTGAGCAGAGGTGGAGGCTGAAGGCAAAGAAGACGTAGATAGACTTTTGTCTGGTGTCCAGCATCTGGAGAATTTCACTCGAATCACAAGAGACTTTTATTGATTTTCTTTTTTAAACAGTCTGCCTTTCAGCAGCCCCTCTCCTTCTCTGCCACGTTACGAGGGGATTGTCACGGAGTGAACTTGAGAGGAATTTCAAGATTAAAGTCCCAAAAGGCTTTTTGTTAAAGGTGATGTGAATTGTTTGGAAAGAGTTGCCTCTGTGTAGGGAGCCAAGGTTAAGAATTGTTGTAACGGAAACACTGTGGGCATAGAGAAACAGTTGCAGGTAGTTTCCTTTTGTGATGCTCTGTGGTTAAAAACAAGATTTTCCATAAAGTCTTTGACATTTAGACAACAACATATGTCCCTATAATGTCGTACACAGGGTGTAAGTGTTCTTGGCTTTCTTCATTTCCCCACAGCTTGTCGATCATCCCTTCATTCCATCTCAACTCCGTCCACGTCTTCAATGCTGTACATCCCAATTTCCCCTTTGAACATTTGCTGTTCTTCTCTATCGTCGGTTCCACAGCATTAACCAGGTGTTTCTTATTGTAACTATGATGACAAATGTCCTGTATCTTTAAGGAAGTACTTTTTTAAAGCCACAACACAATCTTTGGTCTAACTGTGTCTATGTGCCTCAACATAACCTAATCTCCATGAGATTTTCTAACCATGTATTTAAGTTTTTTTTTCCCATTACAACTTGGTGAAGAGTACTATCCTAATCCATACCCACACATATGTGTCATATGTGTGGTTATGGACAGGCAATATTGTGATTGTGTAGGGATGGAGCACTTGACTATGGCACATTATGGCATTATCTTTAAGAACACAAATGTTAATACTTGCAAAAACAAGTAATTGGTCTATATTTCCATCCCTCCCTTTTCACATACTCGCTAACTTATCTTGGCACTCTAGAAAGAAATTAGAGGTGGATAAAACCTATGCAAGTATAGTATTTCCTACCGTAGGCGCAAACCTGCCAGCCAAGATTTGAATTGTCCAAAAAAAGTTTAAAATCAATCCTAACAAACCCAGCAGACCTAACAGTTAGCAAAACAAGGTGTTCATCCATAACAAAGGTAGCCTCTCATTCACTCCTGTGAATGACAAAGGGTTAAAAAAAAGACAGAAAACACAGATGTGTAAGTATTCAATATACAATAGTTCAACCAAAAAAACTTCCACAAAAAGATGCTATGAATGTTAGTCACTACTAAACTTTCACCACCAGTAAAAAGTTTGCGAACATCTAAATCCTGCAGCACCATGTAGTACCCTCTACCTCTGCTATGTATCTAGTGGGTTCATCCTACAGCAAGATAATGACCCAAAAATATGTCCAAACTTTCTAAAGATTTTTCAGTTTCTTTTGTTAAAAGGGAGTTTTTCCTCTCCACTGTTGTTGGTTTTCTCAAGGGGGATTTGTTGGGTTTTCTCTAAATGTCTGTGTAGTCTTGACTTTATTATGAGTTTATATATCATGTAAAGTGCCTTGAGATGACTTTGTTGTGATTGGCGTTATATATAAATACAGTTGAACTGAATTGAATTGAATTGAATTGGATTTGATTTGATTTGAATTTGATTGTAGAAAGAATGTCACAATTGTGTTCAGCTGTTAAATGTGCCACAGGTGGCTTTTTTGATGAGTCAAAGGTTTAGAATACAATAAGATTCATAAATGTATTCCATGATTTCTTTTTAAACTTCAATTGTTTGTTTGTTCTGTTCTTTCATTTCAAGTACTATGAGACGTAACCTGCATAATTTTCAATTAAAAAAAATATTTTTGCCAATTGCGGGGTTCCAAAACTTTTGACCAGAATTGTATCTTGACTAATGTGACTGAGGCCAAAGCGGATCCTGGCACCACGCTCTCGGATGACATTTGAGCGGGTCCAAGTGAGGAGTCTTGAAGCACTATGGTGAAATAAGCAAGAAGGTGGATGCCTAAAAAATAGCAAGATGGACATGGAAAAGGACCATTTCTAATGGAGTAAAGATGCAATGCAACATCTGAAGAACACAGAAAGGCTGGACAAGAGAAGCGTGGGTGGGTCTCATCGCTGAGCTACAGTGAACTTTCATAACAACAAGGACATAGACAGTATGCGTGTCACATGAGTTGTGTTTATGCTGCATAATTATCTGCAGAAGCTGATGTGTTCACACGTGCAGTCCATGCACAGAGTCTCAACGTAGAGCATGAAGTCCAAAAACTGGACAGAGGACCTTTGGGAACAAGGCAAGTTGACAAATTTTTCATCATTGTGCTCAGCTGACAAGCCTATTTACCATCCGTGTATAGCTGATTTCCCCTCGCATCTTCAAATTACAGGAATTAAACACATTTCTGTCGATGGTTACGGTCCCGTTACGACTGACCCTGTGTGACATTCTGCAGCCCCTTCATTCACTTGAATGAGGTCATCCTGTGAGGCAAATACATGCGGAATTGAAAGAGGCAGATGAACATTCTGGAACCACCAGATCTACAGACATGAAACCTGAGGCTACATTTGAAAACATCACAGAGGAATACACACTTGCTTATGCTAACATAAAACAGAACTAAGGCTGCTAATGCAAAGTACTCACTCACCTTAACTTCTCTTTTACAGTTGAGGTTTTACCTTTAACCATTTATCCAGGCTTCACACTCGCCCTTTGACCTCAGCCACTCCATCTTACAATATTATTGACACCTCAGACCCAAAGGAGCAGCCATTATCATTCTGCCCTGTGGTCCAACTCTGTCGTTGCCTTATCCTGCTTCCAATATGGTTATGATTAATCACTCTTACCAGTAATCGGAGTGCCCTACTTCCCCTCTTTCTTTCCATGGGCTCCAGATGACTGTCTGATGTTGGGGCATGAGACAATGGGATCCAGATGCTTGATCGATGGAGGACGGATGATGCTCATAAGCAGCGAGGCATTGTGGTTTACAATTACAGACATACCGCCCCATCCACTGGCCTGCCCTGCCTTGTGGCTGCATGGGTGATTAATGGGACTTTACTGGCAGCAAGAGGGACCTGTTTCCACTCGGACACAGATACAAAAGATAATGTATGTTGCATGCAGCACATGCATGATCAGCGTTGCTGCGTGGATTCATCTATGCAGGCAATGTGCTCCAGGAGGTTAAACCCTCTGTGTGCTCCACAAAATTGTGAGTTCCCAAAGGCAGTGGGGTAGGCAGAGAGTGGATGAGAGGACATATGATGAGGACAGACAGTTGAGACATAAAAATGATGGTAAAGAGGATGTGGGGTGGGTATGTGAGTACTAGCTAGGTCACCGCAAAGTATCTTGCAAGTCACATGATCATCAGGCAGTGAGACATTGTAAAAATCATCATCTGGAAGAAATCACCGAAGCACATGTTCATGCTTAAACAATGTGCTCGCAAGACAAATTCATAGCAAATCAATAAGTGATAACCCCCTCGGTGCTGTCATTTCTCCACTTTGTCTCAATATACCACCGCTTCAGTTTCACCCCTCACTGTCTTGTGTTTCTTTCTCACCCTGACTCATTTTTCTCAGTAAAAGCGCATCAGAGACCGCTGTCATTGGCTGCCGTACAGTACTGTATGGCACGGCTGTGGGGTCATATGCTGAGCAGATGTGGTTAGTGTGGAATCTCTGGGTGGCTCTGCATGCTATCTGATGATAAGCAGAGGATCAGGTCTAATCGCAACTGACTCCAGCCTTTTTGTTTCCATTTGCAATGAATCTGATTTGTTTTGTAGCTGGAGTTTTTCACATGACCTACACACAAACACAGCTCCAGTAAAAAACAAGGAGTGTGTTATTGATTAGCCATCAGTTCTACAACATTCAGTCTGACAGCTGTTCTAAACCTCTACACCACAGTTACAAAACTGCCCATTTATTTTTAATTTATTTGTCTTTTTTGGTAGATTTTAATAATGTGTTGAGTTCTGTAGTATTTCATCTGTGCAATTATTGCCACTCATAATGCATTTAATTTATTTTAGTATTCATTTTATTTGAGGCCTGACTCAGTATCTTGAAGAAGATCCATCTATCCGTCATCTTCAAGTGGGATGGGGTTCAGATGGGGTCACCTGAGAGTAAAAAACCCCACTCACATTCACACCTACAGGCGATTTTTGGAGACACCAATGAACCTTCTTCTAACGTGTCTTTGGACTGTGGGATAAAAGTAGTTGGAGGTAACACATGCAAGCACAGGGAAATCATATAAAGTCCCCACAGAGCAAGGCCACAATCGAACGGGGGCACACACCCGCAACAGCAACACTGGCAACGGCAACTGCTCCATCACTCTGCTGCCATCAGCTTTTAAACAGGCATCATCTCTGTTTACATTTTTATTGTGGGGCATAACATATTTTTCTTATAACGGGCCTTAATGCAATACTTCTTCTTCACCTGTAAGTGAAACAGTTTTTTCACTCTTGCCTCTTCAAGGCCCGCCTCTCCCCCAGAGTCCATTCTGATCTCATTGTGCCGGCTTGTGGAAGCCTGCCGGTGGGCTGAGCAGAGCGGTGAGGTAAAGACGTAATATGGGAGTAGGTGGGCACAATTGTGTAATTTGTGGTGGGGAGAACCCAAAACATTAGTTTTTGCGTAGTTTTTTCTACATATGTTCGACTCACACTTTGGAACTTAGGCCTTGTTTAAAATGAACACCCATCATCAAAAGTTGAACAAAAAATTGAATTAAATTTTTTTTTTTTTATAAATTATAATTTAAGTTCCCCTTGCTATTCATATAAAATTGCCTTGCCTGGTAATTATTCATCTATTTCATATTATAACATTTTTGGACTCATTGTACAAAAGTCCATTTCTACATTTTTTCTTCCATCTCCCCTTTACTAAGCCAGCCAGACTGTCAAACACAACAGTTCAAACGTGTGCACAGTTTACCAAAGGTATCATCCTCAGTGTCAGGGATTAAAAACACAAAAGCTTGAATCAACAAGGAGTGATTAAAACCTAAGAGTGAGGGAGGCAGCTTGGCGCAGACGTTTAACACTATAACCACAGACCATCCCCCTGGTGAAGTTACTACCAAGGTCTCTTTATCTAAATTAAGGGATTTCCTTCTGTTTTTAATATTAAACAGAAATTCCCTAAATGTATAAAAAAAAAAACACTCTCATGTATAGTTCATGTAAAATATGCGTAAAAGACTCAATTACAAAATTTTTGTTTAATAAAGGGGCAATAATTCATCTTGGCCGTTTCTTGTAAATGGTCTCTTCATTAGTAATTTCTTCTTGCTTAGGAGGGCACCATCATGGGATAACCTTAGCCAGGAAAAAGAGATTAAGCTTCCGACTCAACTTCATTATTAGGCACAACTTGACATTTGTTTAATATCATAGTGTACACATCTAACCTATGAGTTTTCAGCCGGTGGTCCATGAAGACTTTGCACTTGGCTCCTGACCAAACGTTCAATGTAGTTTAGGTGTGGGGTACATGTATTAATTATTGTTGGTAAATACTCAAATTTGTGCTAATATATTGTTTTTATAAAAGCCAAGGTCACACTGATCTGGTCTATTCTTGATAGTCTGCGCTTTGGCAGTATTAGAAATGTGTCCCTGACGTCACAAGACTGTGTAAAGACTAAAATCTTTACGCAAAAAAAGACGATTGACTGATGCTGACCAGGACCAACTAGGTCCAACCAGTAGTCACCACTGAATCCATTTTTTTATTGGCTGTGCAGTTGTTAGTCATATTTGCGTCTAAAAATATTTGTTTACCTCACAGTCATATTCCTCAGGTGGTCTGGATGGTGGTGCCTGGGTCACAATCAGTTGAAAGCGCATGGTTTAACCTGCGCACCTATGGAGGTTTGTGATATTTAAACTCAACAACTATTTACTGTGCGTGTGTTCAACCATTCATGTAAATGCTGATCATAACTTCAGTGTTAATCCTCTTTATTTCATAACCAATTAACAGGCCACTGTTACTGTGTTCTTCAACCAATGACACATTTGAGTGTTGTTGACTTGTGTGTGTTGGGGAGGTTAGCCGCTGTCTGTGACTGTGTGTGGCTTGGCTGAATGTGTGTTTTGGCTTGTGTGCGGCCTCAGGCGGGGGGGTCAGTATGTGTTTTGGGGTCACTCTGAGGGTCTCGGATGGAATTACCACCACTCTGCCCCACACACACACAAATGTATGTGTAGATCAGCATACACAGACTGAATTTTTACTGGTTCCAGTTCAGTGTGACTGCCACTTCATTGCTTCTGGTATGAGTTTAATCTATCACCCTGTCCTGACACTGCACTTCCCGAACCAGCTCAATACTCTGTGTTTGTGTGTGTGATTCTTGCCACCCAGGGTGGAGACAATAGTCTAAGGAATCTGCCTCAGGCCTACTGTGCGTATACGAGTGTGTTTAGGGTCCTGGTCGCAACACCAACCCAGACTCCTTCATCCCCCACTTTCCTGGTGTGGAGTTGCACTGGTGATGTGTGTGAGTCAATGTTGTGATGTTTCTGCAGAGTCTGTGTTAAGATGTGTGATTTTATCTGTGCAGTTGTGTATGACTAGTGGCGAGTGTGTATATGTGTGTATTTTGGGGCTGCGGGGCAGCTTTGGGATGACTGATGTGTTGTGAGCAGCACTGAGGGACACCTGAGACAGCGGGCAGATCAGATGGACATCACTCCATCAGTAAAGTGTCACTAAGTCACACACACACACCAATCAGACAAGAACAGGAAGCAATGAGATGTGAAGGGACAGAGACGTGCGTGTCAAGTCGGAATGCGTGTGTTAGGTAAGTGAAAAATGAGGAAGCTGTTTTGTAGACAGAGCAAGTGCAATTAGTACCAGACACACAGAGTTACACACACTCCTGCTACTTCAGAGTTAGCTGTGTGTATATGTGGGTTGTGTGTGTTGTGTGGGATTGATCGATAAATCAAACAAACCAAGTTATTCAGATGTTTTTATATGTTACTACACAGTCTGTTGTTAAGACCCATTTATGACATTTAGTGCAAATAAGGAGACCTACAAACTTATAAAGGGGTTACATGTTTAATTCGTTTAGTGCGTGACAAAAATCTGTTGCATTCGTGTCTTGCAGAACAAAGTCGGAAATCTGCAGCTGATGTGGGCAAAAGCCTTGAGATGACTTTGTTAAATTGGCGCTATATAAATAAAGTTAAATTGAATTGAAAAGCTGAAAATATGTGCATAAATTTAATATTAATTCATATAAAAATATGGAGATTAATAAAGTGATCACCTGGCACCACCTTCACAAAACCTCAATTTCTATGAATTATTGCCCATAGTTGCACATTTCTACACACACCTACCATTACCCACCTACCATGGCACAGTAATCACTGACCAGAAAGACATTAGGGCGACATAACAAAGTCCTTTTTATCATCTCATCATCAAGTATTTACTATTTGTGGCTCATGAGAACCCGTTTAATCCTGTAAATATACAAACAGGACTGACTGTGGCTGCTCATAATTATTGATCAGTAAGACAAGAGCCATAAGGAAAAATGTGTCTGCATTTTCAGAAGCTTGTATGGAGGCCTTATTTTTTTATAAATTGGAATTCTGATAGGGAATTTGATCCAATCCCAGCCCCAATTCCCCCCTGTGGATCCTACCTCTTGTCCTTAACCTTTGGTTTTGTTCATTTGCATGCAGTGGTAGGGGTGTCCCAATTCCCTTTAATAGTGAGGAGGAGGAAGATGGTGGAAGGAGGTAAAGTGGAAGGGCCAAGTATCTCTTCAAACAGGGTATGTAGAGGCATTTGCTGTGCAAAAATAGAACCAAAGATTTGCAAGTATCAGCTCACCTGATGTCAATACGCCAGTTAGTGAAATAATTCCTGACGTTTACTAAGAAATGAGGGAGCACATTAAAATGAGAGATGGGGCTATAAACTATGAATTGATCCCGTAATTTGAGAGGGCCCCTCAGCCAGCATGTAAGAAGTCTTATGACGGGACAACAGTCTTTTGTGACAAATCAATAATTCTTCATTGTTCTAATTTGGAGCTTTGCGGAAGTAATTTGGTGTTTGTGGAGAGAGATTGGTCGAGCTTATTTTCCGACTTCTACTTATCCGAGTGTCCGAAACCAATATGGACATACCAGCTCTTTGTCATTCCCCGGGGCATCATAAACACAGCTTGTGCAGTCCTTTTGCATCGCCAGCTGATGCTTAAGGTACCTGTCTGTGTTGTTAATCAATGTGCTTGGCTTTCAGTGATGTACAATTTAAACCCCAATGCTTCAAAATGCGTAAAGACCTGACATAGTATTTAAAGGCAAAAGTCTTCTTAGGGAGGTAGAGAAGACACAGGAGATCGGAGTGCGACTCCAGTGTGAGACATTGCACTCTTTAATGTAATGAAGTATGCATGAGCTGTTTGTAGCGGGTTTTTCTTGTAACTTAACTTCACATTAAAATTTTTGTGCCTAAATCTAATCCATGTTATTTCTTAACGTAACCTCACTGTAAGGCAGTTGTGTGTGTACATAAAGACGTTCCCGTAATGTGAAATGGTTTCACTTATCAATATGAGACGCCAAAGGACGTAAAGGCAACACAATTTGATGCCATGGGCAGGATCATTATGTGATGCTGTGGGGTGGGAAGGTGTTCAACATACAGATGTGCACTGAAGTCTGTCCCTTATGTGCTTAATAGACATATTTTATGTCTATGGGGCATCTTCGAAAGTTTTTAAAATCCAGCGTGTATGAACCAATATGCAGTGTCCAGTATATGTTTCCATTTTCTGTCCCTTCAAGACAAAAACAAAAAGGTCAGTAACGTTTTAAACCTTTGAAATTTTATTCAAAGTTAAGATTATAAAATGGAGTTACTACGTGTGACCTAAGAATCTAGCCACAGGTGTTGCAAGCCAGTAACTTCTGTGCCGGTCCCAAGCCCGGATAAATAGAGAGGGTTGCATCAGGAAGGGCATCCGGCGTAAAATTTTGCCAAGTACAACCATGCGAGTCATCCATACCACTTTCATACCGGATCGGTCGAGGCCCGGGTTAACAACGACCGCCACCGGTGCTGTTAACCTACAGGGTGCCGGTGGAAATTGGACTAATGTTGGTCGAAGAAGGAGAGGAGGCAGAAGGGTTCGTGGTCAGAGAGAGAAGGGGAAAGGCAGGAGCTTAGATTTGAGAGTAGGGACTCTTAACGTTGGCACAATGACAGGGAAAGGTAGAGAGCTGGCAGACATGATGGAGAGAAAGAAGGTAGATGTACTGTGTGTGCAAGAGACGAGGTGGAAAGGCAGCAAAGCACGTAGTATTGGAGGAGGATACAAACTATTCTACCATGGTGTGGATAGGAAGAGAAACGGAGTAGGAGTGATCCTGAAGGGGGAGTTTGTGAACAATGTTCTAGAGGTGAAAAGAGTCTCAGACAGGGTGATGAGCCTAAAGCTACAAATCGAAGGGGTGATGGTGAATGTAGTCAGTGGGTATGCTCCACAAGTTGGCTGTGAGTTAGAAGAGAAAGAGAGATTCTGGAGTGAGTTTGATGAGGTTGTAGAGAGTATCCCCAGAGGAGAGAGAGTAGTTGTTGGAGCAGACTTCAATGGGCATGTTGGTGAGGGGAACAGAGGTGATGAGGAGGTGATGGGCAGGTTTGGTGTAAAGGACAGGAATCCAGAAGGACAGATGGTAGTGGACTTTGCTAAGAGGATGGAAATGGCTGTAGTTAACACTTACTTCCAGAAGAGAGAGGAACATAGAGTGACATACAAGAGTGGAGGTAGGAGCACACAGGTGGATTACATCCTATGTAGACAAGGTCATTTGAGAGAGGTTAGTGACTGTAAAGTGGTGGTAGGAGAGAGTGTAGCCAGACAGCACCGCGTGGTGGTGTGTAAGATGACTCTGGTGGTCAGGAAGAAGAAGAGAGGAAAGTCAGAAAAGAAGACCAAGTGGTGGAAACTAAAGAATGAAGAAACTTGTAAGGAATTCAGGCAGAAGTTGAGACAGGCTTTGGGTAGTCAGGAAGAGCTTCCAGATGACTGGGAAACTACAGCAGAGGTAATTAGGGAAACAGGTAGGAAGGTGCTTGGTGTGTCATCTGGTAAGAGGAAAGATGATAAAGACACTTGGTGGTGGAATGAGGAAGTACAGGACTGCATCCAGAGGAAGAGGTTAGCTAAAAGGAAGTGGGATGTAGAAAGGACTGAGGAAAGTAGACAGGATTACAAGGAAGTGCAGCGCAGAGTGAAGAGGGAGGTGGCAAAGGCCAAACAGAAAGCTTACGATGAGCTGTATGACAGGTTAGACATGAAGGAAGGAGAGAAAGACTTGTACAGGATAGCCAGACAGAGAGATAGAGATGGGAAAGATGTGCAACAGATAAGGGTGATTAAAGACAGAAATGGAAAGGTGCTAACAAGCCAGGAGAGTGTGCAGAGAAGATGGAAGGAGTATTTTGAGGAGCTGATGAATGTGGAAAATGACAGGGAAAGAAGGGAGGAAGAGTTGGATGTTGTGGAGCAGGAAATAGGAGAGATTAGAAAGGATGAGGTGAGGAAGGCTCTGAAAAGGATGAAGAGCGGAAAGGCTGTTGGCCCTGATGACATACCTGTGGAGGTGTGGAAGTGTCTAGGAGAAACAGCAGTGAAGTTTCTGACAGGTCTGTTTAACAGGATTTTAGAGAGTGAGAAGATGCCTCAGGAATGGAGGAGAAGCGTTCTGGTGCCGATCTTTAAGAACAAGGGTGACACGCAGAACTGTAGCAACTATAGAGGGATAAAGCTGATGAGCCACACAATGAAGCTGTGGGAAAGAGTAGTGGAGGCCAGGCTTAGGAAGGAGGTGGAGATTTGTGAGCAGCAGTATGGTTTCATGCCCCGTAAGAGCACCACTGATGCCATTTTCGCTTTGAGGTTGTTGATGGAAAAGTAGCTGGTCAGAAGGAGCTGCATTGTGTCTTTGTGGATTTAGAGAAGGCGTATGACAGGGTGCCGAGGGAGGAGCTGTGGTACTGTATGAGGATGCCGGGAGTGGCAGAGAAGTACGTCAGAGTAGTTCAGGACATGTATGAGAGAAGCATGACGGTGGTGAGATGTGCCGTAGGTCAGACAGAGGAGTTCAAGGTGGAGGTGGGACTACACCAAGGATCAGCTTTGAGTCCCTTCTTGTTTGCTATGTTGATGGACAGGTTGACAGATGAGGTCAGACAGGAATCTCCCTGGACAATGATGTTTGCAGATGACATTGTGATTTGCAGTGAGAGTAGAGAGCAGGTGCAGGAACAGCTGGAGAGGTGGAGGTTTGCTCTGGAAAGAAGAGGCATGAAAGTCAGTCGTAGTAAGACAGAATACATGTGTGTAAACGAGAGGGATCCAGGTAGAAGTGTGAGGTTACAGGAGGCTGAGGTGAAGAAGGTGCAGGAGTTTAAGTACTTGGGGTCAACAGTTCAGTCTGATGGGGAGTGTGGAAAAGAGGTGAAGAGGCGAGTGCAGGCGGGTTGGAATGGGTGGAGGAAAGTGACAGGAGTGTTGTGTGACAGACGAGTGTCAGCAAGACTCAAAGGAAAGGTGTACAGGACAGTAGTGAGACCAGCTCTGCTCTATGGGTTAGAGACAGTAGCAGTGAGAAAGAGACAAGAGGCAGAGATGGAAGCAGCAGAGATGAAGATGCTGAGGTTCTCCTTAGGAGTGACAAGGTTGGACAGAATTAGGAACGAGTTCATCAGAGGGAAAGCGCACGTTGCCTGTGTTAGCAACAAAGTCAGATGGTTTAGACATGTGCAGAGGAGGGATAGTGAATATATTGGTAGAAGGATGTTGGAGATGGAGCTGCCAGGCAAGAGGGCGAGAGGACGACCGAGGAGGAGGTATATGGATGTTCTAACAGAGGACATGAGGTTAGCTGGTGTCAGAGAGGAAGATGCCCAGGATAGAGTGAGGTGGAAAAGGATGATTCGCTCTGGCGACCCCTGATGGGAAAAGCCGAAAGAGTAGTAGTATTACGTGTGACCTAAGACAGGTAAATGTCAAAGTTTCACCTCACTTATTGTCTAATAAGCTTGCAATTGAGAATAATTTCACACTTCTGAAGTGTTTCTTATACGTTTGTAGTTGTCTGTCATAAATCTCTCAGTGAATGTGAAACCATAATATGAATATAACACAAGTGTTAATGGTCTTTATACTATACTATACAGAGAAAAATCTGTATTCTTTTATAAATGACAACATTGTGTGATGCTGTGATGTTGTGTGCAGAAAGTGTGTGTGTGTGTGTGTGTGTGTGTGTGTGTGTGTGTGTGTGTGTGTGTGCGGGACTGTGGTATTGTGACAACAATCCCCAGGCATAAAAATGTCAGACAGACCTAATCAGAGCAGAGGAGGAGGGAGGGTTACAGGGATTGGCCCCTGTTCAGGACACAGAAGCCTGCTGATGACAGTCATCCAGCCTCACAGGCCAACAGGTAGGAGGCTGACATTTAATGCCACCTTCTCCACTCCTTCTTTTTCCCGGTTTTTCCGTGTTTCACACCGTTGCTTTGCTCGCCGCTGCCCCGTCATACTCATAAACACATTCCTGTTGTCAGGTTCTCCTCGGCTCCTTCCCTCCCACCTAACTGCATCCCAGCCTGGTCGCACTGATACTGCAGTGACACAGGCCCATTCACAGGCAGACACCTGACACTGAGCCGCTGCTCCCACACACGGATTAACACTGGCATTCCTCTCTCCACCGCTCACATATGATTTCCCCCGTTCTCATTCACCCTGATACCTACCTTTTCATTCTGTCTTCCCTACATTTTTTCATCGTTTGCTGTCATCGTTATTCCTTATCTCCTGTGTCCTCTCCCTCACCTTCTTCACAATGTCCTCATCCACATTCTTTTCAATATTATTTTTCTTTCATTCAGCTTTTCGTCCATTGTTCTATTGTTCATTCTTTTAATTGACCTTCACACGTATATCCTTCTTGGCTCTGCTTCTTGGCCCCCTCATTATTATTCAGTTCTTGCTTTACATTTTTTATTCATCCCTCTCTCAGCTTTTTTACTTCTTTTATTTTTAGCTTTCTTTGTTAACAACTAACTCCCTCCTTCGTTCTCCCTTTATCCCTCTTATCCTTCTTTACCCTCCTTATTCCTCCTATGCTTGCTCACTCACTCCCACTTCCCTCCTCATGTGCTCTACATGTTATGGTGGAAATGCGTCAGTTAACGAGGAGAATTAAGTTTCATAACCCACCATCTCTCTTGACCGCCGAGCACTTATGAACACACACGCACACAAACATGCACACCACATTCTAGTGGGTCCAATAAGATGGGGAAGTGTGCTTGAATGCAGCTCAACAGCAAACCCACCCTAAACCTTCTCTTGTGAGGCCTATAACAAGTTATATGTCCCATCATTTCTGGCAGTTTGAAAATCATTACCCAACTCGCTTTTCACGGCCTCCCATCTGCACATAAACATCCTGGGTAGAATCACAGAGTGTGAATGAAATTCTTCATTTCCCTTGCATGAATTGTCACTGCTGTAGCAAAGATGTTTTAAAGATGTTTTAACACTTCACTCTACTTTGCTATAGGAGCAAACATTGCATGAATTGTCACTGCTGAGCAGTCTGCAGCCACGAACCCCACACACAGCAACAGCAAAGACACAAACTTTTTTAAAACACTATTAAGAAAACTGCGTTTTTAAACAATGATAATAATGGCAAAACATGTACAGCAAATAATTAAATAAACTATATTTTTTTTCCAAGATTGGGAAAAGGTTCACTTACCTACATTTGAGCTCTTGTTGATACTGAGTACTAATACCAGTGGTGCACTGTTCACTGCTTCTAGTATCAATCCGCTGCACAGTTAAGCTGCTGACTGGCAGGCACTGTCCAAATAGTTGTGGGGGGACACCTGAAGACTTGAATATTCACACTAAAGCACTGTTTTTTTCACAAGTTGTCACAGATTTGTGGTCTTTGACCATCTGAATGAAGCACACACAAATGACAACTGGAAGTTCTAAGCTGGACAAACCCACACATGATCTTAAAACAGCTCAAACCCTGAAACTGCACATTTTAATGGTAATTAGTGCAGTATCTCAGAAGTACAAGTACAGACGGGAACCCAGAGCCAGTACACAATAATGGGTGTAATGAGAGAAATTTCATTACACCCAGCACAAGCATCCACCTGGACTCACAGATAAACTGATTGTAATATTAGTCTAGAAAGACATGAACAATTCTGAGTTGCTTCAGGTTCTCACTGTACAATATGTCTTCCCAGCTTTCAACTTTATTTTTTTTTTTATAGAGTCAATTTACAACAAAGTCATCTCAAAGCACTTTACATAATAAAGTCAGGACTATACAGACATTGGCAAACAGTGGAGAGGAAAAACTCCCTTTAATGGAAGAAACCTCCAGCAGAACCAGGCTCAGGGTGGGCGGACATCTGCCTTGACCGGTTGGGGTGAATGGAAAACATTGGGCATGTTGGAAGGACCAGTAGTTGCGCACTGGAAAACACACAGCTCCAAAGCTGGGGACACCTGAAGACAGGGACAGAGAGAGGGAGACAGAGAGGGAGAAAGACGACACAGAGTTAATATTGTAGCGCCGGACACCATGGCAGGGTGTGCGGCAGCCACTGCGGGTAGTGGAGCATGAGCTACGCTAGCCTAGCCTAACTGGTGCAGCTAACTAGCAGCTAGCTTGGGCGCTAGCAGGCTAACCTGACCCTAAAGCTACCCCAGCTGGAGGGAGGTCACTCGTGCCTCATACACCACACGACCCCGAGTGCCTCATGCTGGCAGACAGACAACCAGGTGACACAGTTCTTGTCTTTTATTGGCTGCCTCCAACCGGAGACAGCCAGCTTTATTTCACACACGGACAGGAACAAACAAAACTACACAAGCCGGTCACCGTGAGGGTCACTCCCACATACAACACCCACTCTCACGGTGCCGGCCACACTAGTACACACAAGCATTACACAGACACAACCAAGATCTCCCACACAGAGAAACACAATCCCCACGGCGCTGTCTCCCCCGACGCCGACTAACACAACACCCAAAACCCTGAACACCCACAATCCCCAGCGACCCCACCCCTGATATTGTAGGTCGCTACAATATCATACAGTGGTGACATGCAAGTGTCTCAGTGCATCAGGGGTTGGTCCCTCAATGGTCTAAGCCTATAGCAGTGGGACTAGAACTAACTTAAAGCTTCATCAAAGAGGAAGGTTTTAGCCTCGTCTTAAAAGTAGAGAGGGTGTCTGCTTCCCGAATCTGGACTGGGAGCTGGTTCCACAGGAGAGGAGCTTGATAACTAAAGGCTCTGCCTCCCATTCTGGAAACCACATGTAGGCCTGGATTCTGAGCCTGAAGTGGTCAATTAGGATGATCTGGTGTTAGGAGATCTTTTAGGTATGATGGAGCTTTAAAGCTTTACAGGTAAGAAGAAGGGTTTTAAATTCTATACTACATTAAATTGGAAGCCAATGGAGAGAAGCTAGAGAAGGTGAAATATGATCCCCCTGGCCAATACCATCTTGGTATTGTAATCTTGCAGCAGCATTTTGGATTAATGGAAGCCTTTTTATAGAGTTAAAAGTAGAGAATTACAGTAGTCCAGTCTAAAAGTAAAGCAATGCATGAACCAGTTTTTCAGCATCACTTTGGGACAGGATGCTCTTAATTTTGTCAATGTTCCAAAGGTGGAAGAAGGCTGTTCTAGAGATTTGTTTTATGTGTGAGTTAAATGACAAATCCTGGTCAAAAATGACTCAGAGATTCCTTGCAGTACTACTGGGGGCAAGAGTTATGTCATCTAAAGTAACGATATGGTTGGAAAACATGTTTCTGAGATTTTTATGCCCAAACAAAATAACTTCAGTTTTATCTGAGTTTAGAAGAAGGAAATTACACGTCATCCAGTCCTTTATGTCTTTTAGACATGCTTGTAGTTTGATTAATTCATTTGTTTTATCAGGTTTCATAGATAGATATAACTGTGTGTCATCAGCTTAGCAATGGAAATTTATGAACAATGGAGTGTTTTCTAACAATGTTGCCAAGGGGAGACATATATAGAGTAAAAAGTATTGGTCCTAACACAGCTTTCCATATCTCATTCTCAGGCCATATGTTTTCACTGGCATTTTTCAAAGTATGCTTTCAAAATGAAGCAGCTTTGCTGTTTTTAGAAAAACTATGAAATACAACCTTGATGGTCATTTGCACCAGAAGCCAAAAATGACCAACAAATACGTGTAACCATGTGGTGATATCTTGCAACTGTAGTGAACTTTAAACCCTTTAATGTTTGTCTGGAGGAAGGTGGCGTGGTGGTTGTGATTGCTTATATTTTTATACTTAATCCTAACCAAACTGAGTTTCTCTAAATGTCTGTATAGTCTTGACTTTATTATGTAATGTGCCTTTACTGTCTTTGTTGTAAATTGCCGCTATATAAATGAAGTTGAATTAAAAATTGAATTGAAAACTGGCTGGTTTATCACAGCTGATATACAGTATTTCTGTCAGCAAGATGGTCAAAGTGGGATTCAGACAAAATACGTCAGACTTCAGTATGTTTGTAATAATGAAGGTCTGTTTTACCCAGTGCAACAATGTGGCTCATTGATGTGAACAGTGCAATTTTATAGCACCAAGAAACAGGGATCAGGTATGAGACACACAGATGACACTTGTTCACGAGAACAAATTATGGTTGCTTCTGGAAAGATGATGCCAACCAGGAACAAAATACCATTAATGAAATATGGCAAAGCTGTCGGTAAGTAGTAACTGGGTAAGTGGATGGGAGCACACCTGACAGATGTGGCTACTGGAAATGGAGGAATATCAGTGAGGGTTTATTCCCTCAGTCTCATCACCGCTCCTTGGATCTGTCAGCGCACAAGCCTTGCACCGCGATCTTATCTTGCAGTTACTGCACCCAGCACATTCCTGTTAACTTCACACATGCACCTGTGTGTTACATTCAAAACATCTCAATATGAACCACTGCGTTATGAGCTGGTTCTTAACTGCTCTTACATCCTTTTCATGACCCTTGGTGAAAGCACAAATAACAGTTTGGTCACTTTGCTCACAAGGTAAATTACACGTACCACTTTAACTTTGTCAGATGATGAGAAATGCTTTTCCTCTGTTCCATATTTCACACATTTCATCCATAGTGTTGCTTAAAAACTTATGAAGCATTTACACTTTGCTGTATTTGTGCATAAATGTGCAGGGCTGATAAACATTTACCAGTAACGTTTAAGTTGCTGCAGTTACTGAAAACTGGATAATTTACCACAGCACACACGTTTTATGTCATACTTATACAGAAATAGAGAAAATTCATAAAGGGTTCATAAACTCTCAAGCACCACAGTAAATCATTGCGACACTCGTCACATTTTCTCACACTCTCGCACAAAAACACTGCACTCTCATTTGCTGAGATCTCAGAAAAACAAATGAATTTCAAACACTCATAAAAAGTTTTGAAATTCTTACTCACTGACTCATGTTGGTCTAACAAATGTCGTAGAGCATAAGGTCCACACACAAACTGCAAGAACACATGTGTGCACCCAAGGGTCGTTTTGACGAGTGAAAGCCCTTGAAACTGTAATAACACTCAGCTACTCCCTATGAATCATTAGAATATCCAGAAACTGTGTGTGTGTGTGTGGGTGTGTGTGGGTGGGTGGGTGTCTGTGTGTATTAGCCTAAAATGCTCAAAGTCCTGTGTATGCAACACAGGGTGTATCGATCAAAAAGAAGCTAATAAGGATTCCGTGTGAATACATAAGCAGGCTGAAGGACATTCGCACAGGCTCACACAGTCATCGTACTGCACGTAGCATCAGAATAATGGAGGTCCAGGTTTTTAATATTTGAAAGACTAATAGCTGTCAGAAAGCAGGAAGCAGGTGTGGGCTTTGACAACAATGTTTAATGAGGATCAAGTTGAAGTGGGGAGACTCTTCATGGGAGCTTTTGTGTGACAAGCATTCAAGCTTGAAGCGCAGTTAAAAAAAATCATCTTTCTTCGTTATTTATATTGCTTAAACATTTCTCTACTGTTACAGCCTTATCAAGGATGTTCTCTACCACTGCAATGGACAAATGTGCCAAATGTATGTGCTGTGTATTAATGTCATGTATAGGATGGTTTTATCTTAAATCCTTTACAGTATATAAATGTCAGTTGTGGTTTTTAAAGTATGGATTAAAAAAATTATAATAACAGTAAAACCAAATGAAACAGATTATATTTGGATTAGTTTTTGCTGCAGTGTTAATGTCACACTCTACTACAGTAAGTGCTATAGGAGCAAACATACAATACATATCGATCAGCGCCTGGTGGTAATAATGTCATGTAGGAGACGGGTCAGCACGGTTACTCTGAGCAGTCTGCAGCCACGAACCCCACACACAGCAACATGTCACAATGTGTGCCGAGGTGGTAGAAGTACACAAACTTTTAAAACCTACTAAAAGTACAAACGTTCTACTCTATTAAGAAAACTGCGTTTTTAAACAATGATAATAATGGCAAAACATGTACAGCAAATAATTAAAAATAGGGGTCAAAGGTCACATTTGATAAAGGTGGAGCTGATTTAACCACTTTATGTGCTGACAGGTGGTAAAACCATAATGATCATCCAGGTTTTATTAGTACCTGATATTTTATAAAAATTATACTGACAAAAAACATGCACATACACAACAAAAATAAATTACTTGATTGAATACTGTGAGTATCCTGGAAACTCTACATAACCAGCAGGTCTTCACGCTGCTGCCTCACAGTGACAAGGCATGTTCGTGTAAATAGTTCAGCATAACATGGGACTTTTCCATGGGAGACTGGGGTTTGATGCTGGTGCAACGTGTTGTTCACTTTATTGATGATTGTTTGACAATGTGGCACATTTTGTACTACAACAAGGAAGCATGTTTGCCGTTTGTCACTATTTGTAGGATTGTGTTTTCATGTAATATTTCTTCTAATTTAACCTAACCCTAAAGTTTTTGTGTCTGACTGTAAACCATTGTTGTTTTCCCTAGCCCTAAAATAGTGTGTGTGTGTGTGAGTGTGTGTGTGAGTGTATGAAGTCATTCCTATACCTGCAATGTCAACACCCGTATCAATGTTCTCAGGGCGTCAAGCACAATTTGACGCCATTGGAAGAGTCAATATCTGCCTCTGTGGGATGAGAACGTGTTGGTGTATCTTGCCTCTCATCCCAACACAGGCCCCCCATGACAGGATAAACGGTTACAAATAATTTTACAGATAACAATTTTACGGATAACAGCTAACTTTATATTATTAATTTATAATGAATATAATGATGTATCAACTCCTTTCTGAGTAAAAGACTATATTAATACAAATACAACTTATAAAGGCAAAGTATTCAACACAGCGAAAAATAGAGTGACAAAACACATGGCAAAATAATCAAATTAAGCCAACGTCAGGGAACTAACGGTGCGAAAGAACAATTGCTGTTGTGGGTGACTTTGATTGATTTATGATGAATGTTGTTAAGTTATTTGTCTAGTTTGAATGAAAATCTGGTGGGAAATCTGAAGGCTCTCAGACTTGATACAAAACGATAGGCCGGATCCAAAATGTGGAAAACTCAAAATCAAGCTGGTATCCAAGAGGAAGACCTGACATGATCTGATGAAAGACGATGTACTGCACATTCTGTGCAGTCAGTTGTGGAGCAATTAAATATAATTAGTTTAATCCTTACACAACATCTTTCTCCTCATCCCAAACTTTATGCTGTAAACCATTTCATGAAGTAGACTGCCCCGGTGTTTTGTGTGTGTCCATCAACACACAGATTACATCCCTAAAGTAAAAGTACAGTCCTAACTGAAATTCAGTGCTTGTCCAAAATGATCAGGGGAGGTTTTTTAAGGTCGATGTCAGTCTATGCAGTATTTGATGTTTTTCTGTTATGGGCATCAACAAAATAAAGACATTTTTATATGTTTTAAGATATTTTATGCTTGTCAAAATAGAGGAATTTCAGTTGAATTTTTGTTGGGAGTTTTTCATCATATATAAAGATGGCAAAAGCATTGTTTGGAGGCTACAAGTCAACCACAGGACTGTGAAAAATGATGTTTGCAAATGGCTCATTGAAATCTTTGTTCTGGCCTGCAGCGACCCTGCTGAGAATGGACTTGCACACACACACACACACACACACACACACCAGCATGTCCCCTCATCCAAAAATTCAAATAACTTCACCAGAGGTATTTACACATGATTTTAGCATGATTTAAAGCATGACTAACAGGGACCTTGCAAATGTCCTCTTTCGGTTTGCTGGTCTTTTCTTGGTGAAGATGTAATAATATGAAAATTTCACATTAAATAGGTTGGTGAGTGCGAGTGCATACAAACACATACACACACACACACACACTGGACTTGTGGTTTTACATGAGAAAATGTCTCTGTCCCTCTCTCCATTTCTGACCCTGTGCCCCAAACAAATCCTGAATTAATTAAAAAGGGAAATCCCAATGGCCCTCAGGTGGAGACACTCTCTCTCTCTCTCTCTCTCTCTCTCTGTCTCACACACACACACACACACACACACACACCCGCCCACACACACACACACACAGACAGATTGAGTGTCTCTCACCCTCATGCGGTGGTAAGGGATTAGTGGAGCTTGTTCAATGATGGGAGTGTTTCCAGGTTGACAGAGAGTGATGGTGCCCAAGCAGTCTCAGTTCAAACATTAGCAGAGCACTCCACTTTTTTTCAGGACATTTGCCATCTGGATATCTTTGTCTATTGTGCAGGCACGTCTGTTTTTACCATTTCCAACATTTTCACACATTTATGTAAGAAGATGAAGGTTTATGCAGTTTTAAAAATGTTACTAAGGGGAATGTCAAATTTTACAATCAAGGTATCAGCAACTTATATGTCGTCAAGTATCCCTTTACAGCAGGGAGTGAGGGCTGCAGATAGTGACCCATTTCTTACAGCATAGGTGCAGCCCACACTCTTGAAATGAACCCAATATTAGGTTAATGTAATTCCCTATCCGTGGTACTGGCTAAATGTAATTTATTATTGTGCAGGTGCTATAGTGACCCAACACTGTATTTTAAGTTTAAATGTGATGGATTGTCTTCGCTGAACATCAACAGTTACAGTGATCACACCACGTTTAACTGGTGGAGGACATAGGGACCATATTGTGATCCATGCGGTCACAGTGTTTAATATATGTTACCAGTGAATCTTTTGTTTGGCTGAAAAGTTGTTTAAAATGTTCAAAATTTATGGAGATGGGAAGAGTTGGAGAAGTTATGTTGCAATTGCAAGCAACAGCATTTGGAATGACAGTAAATGCCAGTTTTCCAGTGGCTTGGTGAAAGATCTGCTAATTCACAAACAAGCAAACTACCTTATTACGGTCATTGTGACAAAGGTGAGGCCTTCTCTGCTGACCTTCCATGGCGACACTTGTTAGAAACAGTGCACAAAGTCAAAATTCCAGCAGAAAAGCAGGGATATCCTCTCAAGATGGAGCCCACTTCCTTCATTTCAGGCCATGAAAATACAGGGACCTTAATTTTATATCGGGATCATCATAGTAAATTCTGAGCTCTTCCTTTTTACTCACTGATGTGTACATATGTATATGTTTCCATGATTAACAAAGGTCTGGCGTAAATATGTGCACTGCTTGCACATATTGCTTTCCTAATGGGCTACATTCAGCAACCGTGGCTGATAACAAACTTTCATGAAAGTTGACAACACAAATTGCCACAATAAATTAGTAGTATCATAAAAAATATAAACAGAACAACTACAGTGTTGCTACAATGGTTGTAAACTGTATATCTACAACAAACAACAAACTACTACTAAAATCTATTTCCTGATCATGGGAACATTCTTGCCTCTGAAAAACTATTTACAGAGGTGAGAATGTAAACTGATTCCCCTGGAAGTAGTAACCACCGTAACACAGTGTATTAGTTACCTTGTGTGTCTATATAACGTCATAATAGTTACAGTTCTGTGTTTGTAATAAGTCAGTGTGGACACAAAACAGACCAAACAAAAGGCAACAGTGTATTTTCTTCATCCAGTCTGCACTAAGTGAACCAAACAACAGATCATCATAAAATTCAGTTAGTTCATTAATTAAATTAACAAATGCATAAACCAGTTCCAATATGTCTGGAAGTCCACCATAGTAGACAATAAATCCATCTATCTTTTACAAAAGATAAGGCCTATGTCCTTTCAGTATATTTGTTGGCTCCAGTTCTGTGGAACCTCACCCTTTTTACTGTCGCCCGTGTTCTGATGATGCCATGACATTCTTGGGTACACTGGTGCTAATGTTGACGACCTGTCCACTCCTGAAGCTAATGGTCTGCATAATTATATCTCTGTGGACCATCTGAGTCTGCTTATCTTTTCACAAACCTGAATAGAAATTACTCTTTAATGTCAGAGCTGAATGAGGAAAATGTGCGTTTGTGTCTGCTTCGCTTTCAAGGAGCTCATTACGAAATGATTTAGAGCCGAAAGAGCCTGTCTGTACTCGCAAGTCCAACCTGATGATGGAGGATGTTGTGGCAGACTGAAAAAGGGTCTGCCTCTGCTTTGTTTAGTCAAGATTAAAATAGGTTAGGTCTGTGATGCTTGCGTCCCTTCAGGAGCAATTACATAGATAAATGTTCTTTACTCCATCTATAATGGGATTGTGGCTCTGTTTTGAATAACGGAATAAATTTATCATTTTCAGATTATACTGTTTTCACTCTTTATAAATCACTTTGGTATGTAAGAGAACCATTTGGATATTACTGTTTTAATACTACATTGATTTTTTGTGTTAAAGTACCATGACAGGCTAAGTAGGTGGCATCAAAAATAAACACACCCTTTTAAACTGTAAGCTCAACATTCAGTACAATTGGTCTCCAGGCACATTTGTTTTGAAGATGTTTGTTTCTGTAGCGTTTCAAATGAAAGTTAGAAAGAACTTGGATGCTTTGAACGCCTGCAATCAACTTGTCATTTCATCTTGCTGTTTTGAAGTTGCTGGGCAAAAGTTGCACTCTGTAAACAAAATCACATCTGTAGGAAATCAGCAAAGTGTGGAAATCTTAATTGGTTGTTGATGGCTGGTAATTAGGAAAACTTTCCTCATGTGAAGGGCTCGTTGACTGGCCACACCGTCTGACTTTTAGCTCTGTAATAAATCGAGCTCAGCTGGCTTGTTGATGATGTTGCTCAGAGTAGGAACATGGGGTTATCTACATGGGAATTGTCTGGTTTGTAATACACACACCCTCTTAATGCTGCATTATGAAACCTGAGTTAGCACTGGCATAAGACCTGAAATCAATTCACCTTGCTCTGTCCAGCACTCGCTCTTTCTACTTTGCTTTGAACTGCACATTGACCCAGGTATCTTTCTTCAATATAAATGCTGCAAAACCTACAAATACAATAAAAATATTAGCAAGTTACTGGAGTTTTAATATTGAAGTTCTATAGTAATACTTTACTTATAAAGAGCTCCTTTTACATTACCTTAAAGATCTTGTTCAATACATTTTGAATCATAAATACCTCAACATATGCAGATACAGTACTTGGGGTGGCAGTAGATCATTAGATAGAGTGGTTGCACATTAATAGTTTGTGGCCTGACTGCCTCTGGCCAAAGTGTCCCAAGACAAGAAACTGAACCCCGAAGCTGAACTCGAACAAAACTGTCAATTTACATTTACACTCCAATTTACTATATTTACATCAAGCCTGCATTTGGGATAAATGCAATTAAAGATGGTAGTTAACCCCGCCCAGAGTAGCAGCCCGTCGCAGCAGCCCGTTGCAGCATCTCCTGGCTTGGTGGTAACTGTTTCACTTTATTTTCTTTTTTCTGTCTGAGTGTACAAGAGTGTGAATGTGAAAGCTGCACCATGGGCATCAAACTTGTCTGTTTTGGTCTCTTCTTTATATTTGTTTGGACTCTGCTTTCTTCAATGTCTGGGAACTCCGCATGGGGCCACGTACCATTGTTAACACCAGAGATCAGCTGTTAGCATTCCGCAACACGCCAATGCTACACCGACAAAAACAACAGGTTCCTCGCTAGCGAGGAGAAGACGGGGGAACTCGGTGCTCTGTGTCGAGCTAAAAGGAGATGGTATAGACCAACCCGTCATGAGAAATGTGAGATCTCTACCCAACAAGATAGATGAGCTAGCCGCTCTGACCCGGCACCAGAGAGAATACCTGGAACTAGCATCGTGTTGTTTACGGAGTCATAGCTAACTAAGCTAACACTGGATATGGCCATAGCTCGGGACGGATTTCAACTGAAGGAAGCAGACAGGATGTTGGAGAGCGGTAAGAGAAACGAAGGAGGGCTGGCAGTATTTGGGAATTACAGATGGTGTAAATCTGGTCACATCACTGTTAAAGAGCAGGTCTGTAGCAGGGATATTGAGCTGTTAGCTGTTCGCATGAGACCATTCTATCTGCCCAGGGAATTCTCGCATGTTATCACGATAGCTGTGTATATTCCCCCTTCCGCTAACGTGAAGCGCCATTTGATGTCCTGCAATCTGTTGTTAACAGATTACTGAAACACTACTGGGTCCAAATGCCCTTCTCCTCATCTCTGGAGATTTCAACCATGCCCTCCATCGTCCACGCTGCCGACATTAACGCAGTAAATTTCATGCCTCACCAGAGACAATAAAACATTGCAAGGAGACTTGCAATTCAGAAGCCCTCCCCCTATTGGGAAGATTGGATCACAACCTGGTTCATCTCCTGTGTGTGTACAAACCTCTTGTATGCAGGGAACCAGCTGTCTCCCACACAGAGAAAACACGATGAGACAGAAGAGGCTGCGAAAGACTTTTTAAACAGCTGTGTACTTGTCAAGACTATACGGTGCTTCTCCAACAACAAGCCATGGATTAACCCTGATTTAAAGGCTGTCCTAAGGAGAAGAAGATTCAATTCAATTCAATTCAACTTTATTTATATAGCGCCAATTTTCAACAAGGTCATCTCAAGGCACTTTACATAATAAAGTCAGGACTATACAAACATTTAAAGAAAACCCAACAAATGCCCCTTGAGCAGCCATAGGCAACAGTGAAGAGAAAAAACTCCCTTTACTGGAAGAAACCTCCAGCAGAACCAAGCTCAGGGTGGACGGCCCTCTGCCTTGAACGGTTGGACTGAGTGGAAAGTGGAGAGAGAAAAGAACAGAGCAACAAAAGCAACAACAAAACATTGGGCAGGTTAGTAGGACCAGTAGCTGCACACTGGAGGACACACAGCGCCAAATTCGGGGACACCTGAAGACAGGGACAGAAAGAGGGGGACAGAGAGGGAGAAAGACGACTAAGGGACAAAGAAGATACAGAGTTAATGTCATACAGTGGTGACATTATAGATGTGGGATGAGAGGAGAGAATAAAGAGAAGAGGAAAGTGGCTCAGTGCAGAGTCCCCCAGCAGTCTAAGCCTATAGCAGCATGACTATAACCAACTATAAGCTTTATCGAAGAGGAAGGTTTTGAGCCTAGGCTTAAAAGTAGAGAGGGTGTCTGCTTCCCAAATCTTGACTGGGAGCTGGTTCCACAGGAGAGGAGCTTGATAGCTAAAGGCTCTGCCTCCCATTCTGTTTTTGGAAATTCTGGGAACCATAAGTAGGCCTGCATTTTGGGACCGAAGTGATCTAGTAGGATGATATGGTAATAGGAGATCTTTTAGATATGATGGAGCTAGACTGTTTAGAGTTTTATAGGTAAGAAGAAGGGTTTTAAATTCTATTGTACATTTAATGGGAAGCCAGTGGAGAACAAATTGGAATCTATCTGATAGATATGATTTAAACCAATTTAGTGCAGATCCTTTAATTCCAATTACATGTTCTAGTCTCTGTAATAATATTCTGTGATCAATGGTGTCAAATGCAGCTCTAAGATCTAGCAGAACTAGTATAGAGACAAGTCCATTAGGACTTTAATCATTGCGGTTCTGTGCTATGATGAAATCCTGACTGAAAAGAAGAGAGCTTTTAAATCAGGTAAGAGAACTGTACAGAGAGACCCGAGAAGGAAGATCAGGGAAGGAAAGGCGTGCTACAGGAGGAAGATGGAGGACCAGCTGCAGCAGAAAAATGTCAGTGGAGTGTGAAGGGGACTCAAAACCATTACTGGTCACACTGGTCCAAGCTCCCAGCCTGAGGTGGATCAGGAGTTGCTGAAAGACTTAAATCTATTCTTCAATAGATTTGATCAGCTGCCCACCCCTGCCCCTCTCTCTGCACAGCCCTTAGGCTTCTGTCAAGTCACCCCATACTGCCCCTCACAAAAGCTCAGCTAAGGAAGGTGCTTAGCGGGACCAAGGCGAGGAAGGCTGTGGGCGAAGACAGCATCAGCTCCAGGCTGCCTAAAACATATGCAGGTAAACTGCGCAGCATACCGCTGTTTGGTCTGAGTCTGAAGCTGGGGAAGGTGCCACAGCTTTGTAAGACATCCTGCATGGTGCCAGGTGCCAAAGACATTTCGCCCAAACAAGTTAAAGGACTAGAAACCCGTGACACTGATTTCACATCTGATGAAGATGATGGAGCGGCAGGTGCTCACCTATCTCCGTCCCCTGGTGAGGGAGTCAACGGAACCTCTCCAGTTTGCCTACCAGCCAGGAATCGCAGTGGAAGATGCTGTCACCTTCACTGTGAGAGCCATCCAACCTGCGCTTCTGAGGGATTCTGAGGGATAAGTTGGTCCACACGGGGGTGGACCAACGTCTCTCTACCAGGATATTGGACTATCTCTCAAACTGACTACAGTGTGTGAGGGCTCAAGACTGTGAGTCTGACATGGCTGTCTGCAACACAGGGGCCCGGCAGGGAATGGTTCTGGCTCCTTTTCTGTTCACTGTTTACACTGCAGACAACTCTGCCATTGTTGGCCTGATCATGGATGACAGTGACAGAGAATAAAGGGAACTGATGGTGCAATTGGTTGTATGATTGTGTACATATATGACATATTTTTTTCTTATTTTTGTCATTTTAGATTGTACATACTGTATTTTGATATTCTTTTGTGCAGAACACTGCACATTCTCTGCTGCTAAAATTTCCCCACTGTCGGACAAATAAAGGTTTTATCTATCTATCATCAACTTCAACAGTCATTTAAAGAACAAAGCATTAAAGGTGATGGAAATGAATAATGTTTGAAGTAGCCATAGATGACTAATTAAAAAACACTTAGTTTGTTTAAAAATAATCAAAGTGATGACCTTCTACTTATCTGCATCTGCAGCTGGCAAATCGCCAGCTCCAGGGAATGGACGCATGCATGTAAGTGTGTATGACAGGCGCTGCTGGTGGGCTGGCCAAGCACAGATTTTCCTCCACATTAAAAGACAGGCTGATACTGGACTGTTTGGGTGAGGGAGTGAGAGAGAAACTGAGATAAAGAGAGGAGAAAGTAAGACAGAGGGAGAGCACTGGCTTGTAATTAATCATCTATGACTGTTGAGCTTCTATTACTGAGTAAACAGGCTGCTTCTGCAGAAAACCCACTTACGGGTGGCCATGTCCCCTCACTGATCCAGCCAGTTAGCTTGTGTGTGTGTGGATGTGGAAGTGTGTGTGTAAGCGCATGAAAGTCGGCTACAGTATCTGTGTGAAAGTGTGTGCATCAGAGTGTGTAAGTGCTTTCCTTCCAACCAGTCCGGGAGGTAATTTGCTCTAATAACAGACCCGACGATGGTGATTAATTCTATTCTGAGAAAGTTGTGTGTGTGTGTGTGGTAGGTTGAATACGCCAAAAGGAAGCCACTTACTAGCGTGTCTCAGTTGGCATCACCTGCAGGATGGCTTGTTATAACTCATATTTGTGTGTGTGTACCACAGGTAGCCTTAACACTGGTTTTCCTAAAAATGGTCAGATGGTTGGAAGCGTGTCATTGCAACCCCCACTAAGTATCAAGGTGTTGATGTTGGACTGGAATCTATGATTGTTCGTGTGTGTGTGTTATTGTGAAAAAAGCCATGGCAACAGGCCCAAATTCAACTCTGCTTTATCTCTGCTCAACATACCAAGTGGCTAAAAACTAGCCTTCTAGAAAATGAATAATGAAGGACTGTGCTCTGCTGCAAACGTACAGATAATCTTCTTTCATCATTCAGTGATCTCACTGTGTAAATTCTATTATCCATAATTTAGCCTAGTTTCTACTATAATGTAAGATGTGGCAAAATTTCTGGCAAGAAAGACAATAGAATGCTAACTACCATAATGACAGGTGGGGAAAGACATGATTCATTTGGTCCTGAATGTTAAAAACAATAAAAATAAATAATAAAAGCACCTTTACTACTGAAATGTCATAGTGTATGGTAGTTTAAAAAGGAGAAATGAAATCACTCTCAAATGGCTTCCTAAAACTTAAAATAGCTTGGGTGAATATTCCCCTAAACACACTTTTATTAAATAGGTCTTTACATGTCCTATTTTTATCTCCAGACACTCTGATTATATCTACTGCCTTCATGTTTGGTGATTATCAATTCTAAAATTAATAATCACTTTATATCTGCTATTCTGTATTTTACTTACAGCTTAATTTATAAAAATACACCAGCACCCTTTATCTTTGATCACCAAACTCAGGTTATCCCGGAGTCCAAGTGATGGTTTATACCAGTTTTAAAGAAATTCCTCCAAGATGTTCCTGAGATGTTGTCATCTGTGTCTTCAAAAGAAGAGATAGAAAGACAAACAACCCATAAAGACAATGTCTCTGGCCATTGCTGGTGGAGACAGTGTCCTTTACAGTGTGCAGAGGGAATGGGACAAATGTGTCGTTTGTCCCATACTTGTGAATATCTTCAAAATTGGCACAAAAACTTCCGTGGACCTAGGGATGAACTTATTGAGTTTTTGTGCTCATAGATCAATTTGACTCTGATCTCATGTCATCTGTCCCATTGTTGTGAATGCAGTATCTCAGAAATGCATTGAGCAGATTAACACAGAAATGCACAAAGCTTCACTTGCACTCAAAAATGAACCGATAAGTTCTAAGATTAAGGTCACCGCGTACTCTGATCTTCCCTCTCTTGTGCAAGGACGTGTCTTAGAAATGAATGGAGAAAATTTCATAATATCTGGCACAAACATCTTGGACTCATGGATGTACTGACCAGCATATGAGTCTGGACAGACATTCAATGTAAATTGTAACTTGACTTATTGTTTAAGGCAAACAATGGCCATGCAGTCACTTTTTTGTATTACCACTTAGGTATAACAGTTTATCTAACAATGACATAATGGCATTTTACACAAGGAATGTAAAATTAATTGGAGCAGCATCAGATAATGATGAAATTTCAACAAAGAATAATGTGTTTCTATGAAACATAAACCCATTAAGTCTGGGACATACTGTACATCATCAAAGCAAATGTTTGAGTGGCTGCTAAACGTCTTCAGAGCAGCAAAATGATTCACTGAGAAAACAAACAGGTGTCACAGCCTGACAAAACCCATCTTTGCACAAACTTGTGTTATGTGTGTGTGTATGCAGTGATTTGCACAAAACTCAAACCACAGATATGGACAATTACACACGCGTCTCAACCAAACACATTATACACAAACTACAATACAAAAACCAAGCAAACACACACTGTCGCTCACAAATCACTCACAAATATATGTAAAGATACTGTAACACACCTAAACACGCCAAAGTGTACAAGCTAAGAATCACAGACAATGAAGGGATCCAGCTGTGCTGTGAAGGACAGGGCAGGGGAGGAGACACAACACAGCTGGAGTTCAGCACTTAGCCTAAGGTCTGACCCAACTAATGTGTTATCACAGTCGAAGGCTAAAGTGATCCCAGCAGAGAAACAGGGTGTGTTAGTCTGTGTCACAGGCTTTGTATTAATCAGCGGACATAAATTTACACAGACCAGTGACAGGGACTTACCTCCCATTTCAGGGGAAAAAATGGACTCTCCAAGATAAACCTATTAATTTTAAGCTTAGGGAATAGCTCATGCTTTGGATTATGGGTACGGTGGTCATGGTTAGATCAGTCTGAAAATGTGAGATCAGAGAGAATATGTGGCAAATTTTAGATGCAATGCAACTGCATACAAAAGCAGTGGAAAATCTGTTTTATAATATTCAAATGTGTGCTCATCTCTGTCATAAAAGGCCATAAATTTGGGCATCAAGGTATAAAATGATGTGGCAAAGTATTTTGGCAGGTGTGAAAGAACATATGTGAGGCCTTTTAGTAGGTTCATAGGGACGAATAGATTGATCCACGAATACAGTTTGTGAAGGCCTGAAAATAAAAAGTTAAGATAGTTACAGGAGAAGCAACATATGTATAAAATACCACATAGTGGGGAAAAAAGTTTGATTGTGGCCTCTTTGGCTTTTTATAAAATCCATTAATGTTGAATAAGTCTTACTGTTCTAAAGAGCTCTGTTGACACACTCGGGCCTTGGCCTTTTTCACATCAGACATTTGACTTGCAGTGGTGGGACATTAATATTATCTTCCAGTGGATCACATCAGGGTAAAGACTGCCAGATTCAAACATTTTTTAAAAACTACCACATGAACTTTACAGGAGTAGAGCCATAATCAATCAGAAACACAGAGGACCTGACACTACTTTCTGTCAGCTGTATTTGACCAACCCCAGTAACTTTGGGTCACCACTGGAAAGTAGCACAAATACAGTGTGAGGATAGAACCCTCATGCTACGCTAGACTGAGCTTTCTCTGAGCAGCCAACCCTGACAGACAGGAAAACACCACCTGAGATCAGTTACAGAGCTAATATACACCTGTCAAATGCCCTAATTACACCCACCCACACACACACACACAGACATTATGGCTGTCAATGCTTTCAGTTAGTCCAACCTGCTGTAAGGCCAGTGTGTCTAAGGAATGCTGCTACTTGACCTGCTTCGATGCAGCTACCAAACCTGTACTGGGCTTGTCCATGACCCAGTTAGTGACCAGGCTGTGATGGGAGCTGGCTGGGTCAGGCCTCAGGCCTTGAGCCTTCAAACACCAGAGATTAAATCTGACTCAGACTTGTATTTTTATCACAGCACAGCTATAAATGCAGGCTAACAACACCTCTGTTTGGGTTGGCACTAGGAAACTCACGCTGGGTTTCGATACAAAAAGAATATTTTAAGCTCCTGGGTTATAGTGTAAACTTGTGATCCTATGTAGCTTAGATTACAGTAAACGCCTCCTGAGATTATCTTTGCTTGATGTATCAATGATATTTTAATATGTCATTTTATAATCTTTGCTGAAAGTCAAAGACCTGGAGATATATTTCTAAAAAGAATATTACTTATCCTGTTTATTATTCTTTATTAAAAATATTTTAGTTATTATTTAGATGGGGAGACAGCTTTATTGTAACAATATCACATGAATCAGCAATCACCCATTGGTGAATAAGTGCAAATGCCTCGATTAGGAACATTAGGAGTTGTTCAATAGCTTCCTGTTCCGGTATGATACAAAATAAGGTCAAATTGAATGTTTCTCAAAGTAAAACAAGAACGTTATTCTGCAGTGAGGCCTGCTGACATCCTAACATGCTCACATGTTTAAAAGTTAATATGTTAATTATAATTATAATCTTTAAAGCTTTTTAAGCTTCACACTTACAGGTGGAGAAGAGGAGCTGTCGACTCACCATTTAGACAAAACCTGCTTTTTTAGGACGGATCACCTGCCTGTTCTCACTCCTGAGGCATTAAAAAGTGTGTTATCATACATTCCCTTTGCAATATTTACTGATGCTTGGGTAGCTGTTTGCATCTGTGATTGACGCTCTGAGCTTTCAGTGTTGTGAATTAGAAACTCCAGCTCTTCAATATTTGATGAAGTGAAAAACGGCTCATAGGGCGTTGGATGGAGTGATGGATGGTGGAGTAAGACACAGGACTTTTCCACAGACCAGGGTTCAACTCCAGGATGTTGTGTCCTTTAACTAATCGTTAAACAACATGGAGCATGTGGTTACTTTTTTAAATTTATTCTTTGGAAACATGAATATCTGTACAAAATTTAATGGCAATCCAAATTGTTGCTGAGATATTTAGTTGGCTCAAAGACATGGACTCACATGTGTTGTGCTTCTCACAAATGACATTATGTGGCACATTTTATTTCTTATTATCAATAATAATAATTTAGGAGTAGGATATAATTCAGCTGGTTTCGCATCATTAAATCAACGCACAATTGAGAAAATAATAATGCTAAAAAGGAAGAGAAATAAAACGAACCAACTGCAGAATGTCATAATTTACACCGATGTAAACTTTTGTTTCAGCTTTTACATGCTGGTTAACCAGACAACTTCGTCACACCATGTTGGGGACTTTGCTCTAAGTTTAGTTCAGTTTCTATAGCAGTAATAACCCTGGCAGCTGCATGAAGGCAGGTGCTGGGTGGGGGCTGCACGTGTGCAACAGTTAGCAGCTGAATAAGAAACAGCTGGGACCACTGACAGCCTGTCCTCTTTGTCTCCTGCACGCACGCATGTCGTGTTCGGGAGGCCGTCAATGCGCCCAGCACTTTACCTGATGTCATTAGTGAAGCTGAAGCCAGTGTGTTGGTTTTAAGCCGGAGGATTGATGCTTCAGTGTTGTGTAACACACTGACATGCACACTGTAATGTCTAGCAAACATGAACAGTGAGGGGGCCACCTGGTAGACATCTGGAAGGAACGTTTTCAAAAGTTGAACAGGCATTCCCCGCTATGGGCAAACGAAAACATGCACAAAAATCTAATCTCCACGCTGACAGGAAAACCACTGAAGACTAATCCAGTATGATACAAGTCAAATGATTGGGGATCAAAAAAGGCGAAAAGACAACGGTACATGTACTGTTGAATTTTCTTGAACAGGACACTGGTGGACGCTGCCTTGAAAGTGAAATTCAAAGCAAGCAACAAAGCTAAGCTAATGGAAATAGAAGTGCTCTTACTTACTCCCACATCAGTTTCACAGTAGTGGTTGACAGTGGTGGAAAATATTGGAGTACAAGTGCTTTGTTACTGCACATTTTTCACATATCTCTGCTTACTTACTTTGACCTTTACTCCACTACATCTGAGAGCAAATATCTCTATTTTTTACACCATTACATTTCTAATCAAAGCTGTGTTACAATCATGTTACTTTAGACATTTCACGATAAACCAATTTTTCTGTTTTCTCCTTTCGTGGTCTTATTTCACAGTCTTATTTGACTTGATTAGCAGCACTCAAGGTGAGCGGGCATGCAGTAACTTTACTTGCTTCCTGTACTTATACTTGGCATTGTATACTCTTCTTCTCACTTGATATAAGCATTTTAGATATAAAACTGAAAAAAGCATCAGCTCATATAGTTAATCAGCTTCAATCTGTCAATTATGTCTTTTACTACTAATTAGTTAATATCTCCCTAAACATGAAGCAGCACTGATGCACAGAAAAGGACAGAGAAAAAAAATGTCATGGACTTTTGCTTAAAGGAAAATATAAATCATGCACTGACTTTCTTTTACTTAAGGACTTATGCTTTTTCTAGAGTACATTATTGTTTGTTTATTTGTACTTTGGCTTATGTGCCATCTCGGAGTCCTTCTGGTGCACATTGTGACATGTCAGATCACAACTGGTTGGCTATTCGGCTGATATTCTCAAAAACCGTGAGCTTGAATGAGACTGGGACATTTTAACAGCTATGCAGTGGAAAGTTTATTTCATGTTTGATTCTATATTTTCATAGAATAAACCACCACCATAAGTGTTCAGTCCTCTGAATTGACATGGTGCAATTGAGCATTATTATACTTGGATTTTCAAACTTTATAAGAGTTTGCTGACAAAGCTGCAAATGGACAACACTTCTATTAAAACGTCCTTATGATTTGGTCATCTTTTTCAGCATCCCTGCTTCTTTCTCTTTCTCTTTTCTTTAATTTCAACCCCCAACACACACACACAAACACCATGCTCCTCCCTCTCTCCTCCTCCCCCTCTTCTCCCAGTGAGACTGTGTCCTCTACATGTCTAAGCCTGTGCTCACCGGTGTTTGATGTCAGTTAATTTGCTGCAGTGTTGACAGGCGGATGGCTACTGAGCACAGCATGCATGTGTATGTGTGTGTGTGTTGTATTTTCATGTGTGTGCTTGTATGTGTTTTTAAGTATGAAGGTGAAAGAGAAAAGGTAGCGACAGACACGAGAGCAAATGTGAGGTGTGTAAACTTATGCGTCTATGATTTGTATGTATGTGCAAATCTATACATCCAGTGTGTTGTGCCAATAGTGTGTGTGTGTCTGTGTGTGTGTTTGCCTGTAGGTTCCCAAACCGTTCGCTTAGATTACTGCAATTTACTCCTCCAGGGGTGCCGAGCAGTGTGGGAAAACCATAAGCAACAGTGTGTCTGCACACATGGGTGTGTATTTGTGTATGTCTTAGCCCTGTGGGAAAAGTGTGCTTGTGCAGGACAGGGACACAATACAGCCTTTTTTCTGCCATGCACGTCCACGGAGTCATATTAAACTTCTCAACCATAAGCCTATAGTGCCTTTTACACACACAGGAATCAGTTTGTAGAATGATTCCTGTGTTGTGTGGTTTCTGTGTTGTGCATTTGTGTAACTGTGGGCCAGTTTTAGCCTACATCAGCCAAGATTGCTCTCATCATTATCATGGTTATGACTGCGACACACCTGCTTCTGGAAACAGGGCAGATAAAAGCTGTGTTGAAAGAACAGCGCCCTCTTGGTGCCATAACACTATGCAGCATACATATTGCATATAGTCTGTGACAGACAGTAAACGATCATCATCATCTCTGTAGGAAACTATTTTGCAGTGAGTAAACAAAATGTGGGAACACTTTTGTGGAACACATATGCATACGGCTGTTCTTACTAAAAATTTTGTAGTACAGGAAACTGAAACAAGTTACCATGGTATAGCAAATATACGTTTTTGGGAAGTAAATTGTGGCTCATAGAATTTGTCATGGCAATGTGATTTTATGTGTGTCTATGTGTATAATGTATTTGTATTGACCATTTTATTGATAATAATGTACAGTCTAAATGTCTAAAGTCTCTATAAACCTTTTTTCCATTAGGCCAGACCACAATCTCTCTCTAACCTTAACCAAAAGCTATGAAAATCTGAACACAACCATCAACTTCTAATTACACTCAAGTCAGACGAACTGGATGTTTCCTGGATTATTAACCATCTTACTAAATGTAATCTTGTATGTAAATGTAACATTTTTTATTGCTGTTTAGTTCTATAGAAATATTTTTAATCACTAGTTTAGGTCTAATAAAACCTTTGTCACAAAATTCGGATCCAACAACAGACATGATTATTATATGTGACATTTATTACAGGAATCTAATTTCTGAAGTATGTTGCAAACAGGCATCCATAATCCTTAGAAATGTTTTTAAAAACGAGTTTATATATTTTGGTGATATCATGCTGTAAACCTTGTGGGTCCACTGTAATTAGTCTACACATGACAGCTTTTAAAAACAAAGCATTATGGTCAATTCATAGTAGCTGTATCTGCGTGAATTATGTCCCCAGTCTGTGAAGGTCAGGACAGACACTCTACAGATGTGCGTCAGCGTGGACTGTCTGCATAAGCCAGAAACCTAAACTAACAGCTCATATCAAGATTTTTTTTTCAACATCCTCACAGACTCACTGTGTATTGGGAATGTGTGCATGTCCTTAGTGTGAGGTTGGATATGTCAGAGGGGAAACTACTTCTATGAATTCGTCTTTGGGTTCATGAACCTCCACTTGTTTATTTGATTTGTAACAATAATCTGTAAATGACAAGTTTTGACCAGATGTTGCATTCTCATCTTTGCTTAGGGTCCCCACATCTACCCACGTTCCCCATTATGCAGCCTTGATGAGCTTGGTCAGTTTTTTCTAGCTAAAAAAAAGGAAATGACTGATTACTTTACAGCATAATTTGCTACAGTTACTCCCCAACAAACCTAATCATTCATGGGTGGCAGCAGCTGACAGTAGCAGAACAATGTGTGAAGACATATGTGTTTGTGTGACTGTTTACCTGGCCACCACAGGATGTCTGCACACCCAACATCATAACGAGACATATGACTTGGGAAACACACACAAACATGATCAAATGCACATTTCTTCCACACATGCTTATCCCTGGGAGTCCAGGGAGATTTGGGAACCATTCAAAGTTGTGTTCACAAGGCAGCAGCAGCCTTTATCCTCCTGTGTTTGTCAAGGTCTTTTAAAACAAATCCATTAGGAACAGGCGCCACAGGGTTTGACTGCCCAGCGTGGGCAGATGGCCTGGACCGCTTTTTAGACATACTGTACACACACACACATTGTGATTGGCTTGTACAGGTAGTGATGATCCAGACCCAGCAGGGTTGTCAAGCTGTTTGGACAAGATGACTGCTCAGAGTGGACAAAGCAGGTCAGAGAGAGAAGGTCAGTGGAGAGGAACTGCCAGGAGAGGAGACTTTCTCATGGAGGGAGAGACTGACTCATTTAACCGACACAAACCCCAAAAACCACCTAGTCAGGGAAAAAAAGTCCAACTTATGTGTAATGCTCTTTTCATACAGCAGACTGCTCTCAGCAAAAATCCACAATTTCGGTCAAATCTAACGATGATATAAATAATATTACTGACCTAATATACAGCTTAATTAAAAAAGATATTACTTTTTCATCTATAGATTGTTTTGTTTTCTTCAGTAGCTGGTTACAGCTGCTGTTACAATTATATTAATGTTTTTAAATATTTCTTTCTGTTATTGGTATTTTGCTTTTTAATTTTTAATTAGTAAAATATGTATAATTAACTTGCTTTAATTATACATATTTCTATACAGCTAAACAGAAAAGCAAATATATATTTTAGGGCAACAGAGAAGTTACTTTTTAACATAGTGAGGATATGCTGACAGACCATGTAAATGTTTTGATTCTTATAAAAGTTGTGTGCTGAAATATTTAATCATGTTGACACATCCAGTACTGTTACTACTGCAATATTACATTAGATTTTCTTTGCTTGATTGCTTTTTATTTTTCCTTTTTCTAACTTTAACCATTGTGGGGTTTTTTTATAGTTGTCTAAACTGTCACACTTGTGTGGTGGTAGTCAGTGGACGCAAGAATAAGAGACAAAGTGGAGTTGCTGTGGGGGTTAAGGCAGTTTCTTTATTTTGAGCTGGAGGGAGAGGGGTGCAGGAGTACAGAGCTGCCAGGAAAGTGGCCGGGGGTCCCGGAGTCATGGTGCCAGAGGTGCAGTTGAGCGATGAGAACCCAAGGTTGAACCAGGGAGACGAGGAGCTAGACAGAGCGGCCGGAGGTTCTAAAGAAGGGGCCCAAGGAGAGTGAATAAACAGCCTTTGTTTAAAAGAATAAGTGTTTTTAAGGCTCTGCCTCTCAGATATCGTAAGGGTATGATGTGATGACTTGCGAAGTGGGGAATCCCAGTATAACACAGGTAACAAGAACAGATGTTAGTTCTCAATGGTTGCCTCCAGGCAACCCACCAGGTTTTTCGGGATGGGCACATTGGAAGTCCCTGATGACGCTTGGGTCCAGGATAAGAGCCTGCGGAACCCAGGAGTGATCCTCTGTATAGTAGCCCTGCCATCGTCCAGGTACCTAAGGCAGTACATGGCAGCACACGTCCATGATGCGGCTCACAGAATGGGCAGGATGATCATCGATGAGTCTGGCGGGAGGTGGGGGTTTGGCTAGCACAGATGACAGTATAAGGCTGGTTTAAGTCCAGAAGTTAGGCTCACAGATGCCCACAGAGCATTGCTAAAGGACTTTCAAGTGGACTGCTTTAGAGAAACAGTGTATAGAATAGAATAGAATAGAATAGAATAGAATAGAATAGAATAGTTCTGTGAGGGTGGAAGTCCAGAAAGAAAGTGCAGGCCAATGTCTGACCATGGGCGGCTTGGGACAGGAAAAGGCTGCAGGAGATCATCAGGATGGGTATTAATGGTTTTCCCCAGTGAAATTCCCTGGTTTCCTTGGTGAGGAAGGGCCACAAAAGCACAGCTGGGCATGAAAAGGAATGGTTCTGGTTTTTATTTGCCATGTGAGGGCAGGAGGCAAAAAGTGGTCGTGGGCCAGTTCTCTGGGGTGGAATGTGGGACAAGGCATTAGGTTAGAGGTTCCTGGAGCCTGGAGTTCTTTCATAAAGGCAGGGGCGAGGTCATGAAAGGCTGGGGGAAAGAGATATTGATCAGGTGAAAATGTCCTCGGAAAACGGGTTATGACCATGAAACGGAGCTGAGAGGAGACAGGAACTGTGGCGTGAGGTTCCCCAGCCGATGATTTTGTATTAAGAACAGTCAATGTGGGGGTTATGTTTCTTTAACCGGAATGACCAAGAACCAGGGGGGTTTGAGAAGTGGCCAAAAAGACAAGTGTTGTTCATGGTTATCAAATACTAGTAGACACAGAGGGGCAGCTACTCTAGAACCTCTCTCCATGAATCCAGGCGGATGGCTAGGTTGATTCATTCATCCGCTGATGAGATGCAGTTATATCTATCTATGAAATAAAACAAATCAATAAATCAAACTATAACCATGTCTAAAAGACATAAAGGCCTGGATTAACTAGAATTTCCTTCTTTTAAAAACTCAGATAAAACTGAAGTTATTGTGATTAGGCCTAAAAGTCTAAGAAACATGTTTTCCAACCATAGCGTTACTTTAGATGACATAACTCTGGCCCCCAGTACTACTGCAAGGAATCTCTGAGTCATTTTTGACCAGAATTTGTCATTTAGCTCACATATACTGTATGTCACAACCTGGCTCAAGGACTCGAAAAAACGGGACAAGAACAACAAAATTGTCTGTACTATTAACATTTAAATTGTGGCATGTGTTAATCAGCCATGTCAATATCGTACATGTGGATCCCTGAAAAAATAGTTTAACTGGGAGTGTTGAAATGTAAAACCAAAACACAAACCACACAACAGCGACCAGCCAAGAGGAAAGAGCCCAAGATATTGAAGAAACACTCCTTTATACTCTTCAGAGCACTGGTTCCAGGTGCTCCCAGTCTGACAGGCCTCCCCATCAGCAATCTACTCACCAGGAGAGAACAACCACTCCCCAGGCTATGCCCCACTAGGCAGGGGTCATCACACCCCCAATAAAGCTGTGTTCCCCAAGTGGAACCAAAATCATTAAAAACAGACAAAACCATGCACAAAAGATCAACAACACAAACCAAATCATCCAGCCCACCTCCAAGTCCCCAACATCTATTAGCCCCCAGCACCTCGGTACCTGAGAAGTAAATTAAGAAGACTGACGGACAAATAACAGTTCCAAAGGTAGCAGAGTAGAATCTGTTTAGCCAAACCAGACATGTCACAGTTAACCTGAAAGTGCTCGTGACAATGCATCTGTCAAAACATTGTGCTTGCCACTGCAGCCCCCACCTACACATCAAAGTTTTGTAAACCCGAAATCAGTGGTAAGGCCTCCTTTAGAATAGTTCAATTAATGACAATCAACATTTTTGAGAAGAAACTAACTAGCCTCACCTAACAACAGGAGTCATGCTGCAGCAAAACAGCACCCCACCGACTTGACTGGCATCAACCTGAAGAATAAAAGGACGATCAAAACAGGGAGCGGCCAAAACAGGAGAACAGCACAAAAGCGACTTCACATTTTCAAAGGCTTGTTGACATTCACACAACCAAACAAATTTGGTCCTGGCCTTCAGCAACTCAGTCAGAGGAAACACCACTGAGTAAAATGATTTACAAAAACTTCTATATTAGAAAAAGAAGAACCTTTAATTTCATCACATTGATCACATATACATTTGCACATACATGTTACAGTGAAATTTACTCCTGCATATTTAACCCATCACTCTTGAGGGAGCATGGGGCTGCCACGGTTTAGCACCCGGGGAGCTGGCACTGGGTGTCTTGCTCAGGGACATGCCTGGTGGGGAGGCTGGAGATTGCAGGTAGCTGGGATTTCCCACACTGGGATTTGATGCTGCATTGTCTGTTTTGCCCTCCACCCCTCAAAATACTTCTTTTTTAGTTGTAGGCTGAGGAAAATTTGTGATTACCTCAACGGGATGAACATGACCTTGCCCTAATACTTGGCCAAGGTAATTAATTCACTGTGGCCATAGCAAACTGACACATTAAATTCATGGTCAATTTTGCCTCACTCAACTGATCTAAAAGAGCACAAACACAACAAAGGTGAGGATGCCAAGTATCACTGTACACAACCAAGTCATCAAGATACACCGAACAACCCTTCAACCCTGACAGAACCATATTCATTAAATGTTGAAATGGCACCAAGCATTCTTAACCCAAATGGCATCACCGAGTATGAATAAAGACCAGCTGGCATAATAAATGCAGGAATTTCCTGTGCACATATGGACAAAGGAACCTGCCAATACCCCTTAAGCAAATCAAATTTACTTACAAATTTAGCAGATCCCACCTGAATTATACAATCGTCCAAATGCGGCAAAGGAAAAAAATTAGGTTTTGTCAACAAATGAGCTTCTCTGAAGTCCGTAAAAAATCTAGGTGTGTTATCCGATTTTGGCACAAGGATACAGGAAGAAGCCCAGCTTGATGACAACGGCACAGCTACATCATTTTAGAGCATGTGACTTACTTCAGCATCTAGATGTTTACGTCTCTCTGGCGACATAGGATAAAATTGCTGTCTCATTGGTTGATCATCCCCCATGCCAATATTATGCACTATCCAGTCAGTACAGGAAGGAACATCACCAAATAAACAGAGATACTTTTAAAAAAGATCAGCCAGTTCCCTACCCTTAAATGAGAAAGTGACTCATCCAAATTAAAGAGTAACTCTTAATTTCTTAACGGACCATGCAGCATACTATCCTGTGGCTAAGGGACACGGACGCTCAGGAAAATGGATCGGGTGCAACAGACGCAGAATTTATAACCAGGACTGGTCGCACCTAACCCTCCAACCCATCAGAGGAAGGATCATAATATGGTTTAAGGAGATTAATATGATATCAAAATATTGTTGATATTTTTGCAACCCGGCGTGCAGTGACATAATTTACATCAGAGATGTATTCCGTGACAGTATAAGGACCCACATATCTAGCCTGAAAAGGCGAATTTACAATAGGCATGAGGGCAAGGACCTGGATTAAGTCCCCTGGACTAAAATGCCTAGCAACGAGATTGTGTAAGGACTTCATTCTATTTTGAGAAACCTGTGAATTCTCTCTTGCCATACACCCAGCAACAAACACACAATGTCTAAAGCCATTGACATAGTCAACCAAGTTTTTCGGGGGCTCAACCTCTGTACAGCTGTGTTTCAGTACTAATGGCCCACGCACAGTATGTCTAAACACAAGTTCATTTGAGCTAAAGCAAGTACTTTCTTCTACCACTTCACTCGCAGCAAGCATCAGCCAAGGCAGAGACTCCTCCCAGGCTCTGTCGAGCTCAGTACAATATGCTTGTAAGAGAGACTTCAGAGTTTGATGGAACTGCTCTAGAGCCCACTGACTCTGTGCGTGATAAGCTGAGGAGTGCCTCTGCATTACACTGCATTACAACTGCTTCAAAACCTGCTGAACATGTAAGACGAAAAATTGGACCCCTGATAACTTTGAATCAGGCAAGGGCCTTACACAGTCGACAATCAGATATTGGAATGGTTCCATTTTGACAGGAATTGGTTGCAATAAAGAATTTTTTCTGAATTTTCTGAATCGGTTTCCCCATCAATTGACAAACATGACATGATTTAATATAACTAGAGACATCTCTCTTAACTCTAGACCAGAAGAAATGCTTCAATGTATTCAAATAAGTGACCACAGTCATCATGCGCCACTTTAAGGACCAGCGGATGAAATCGTTCAGGTACCACAAGGTGAAAAACAGCATCACCCACAAAACCATGCCCGAGGGGCATCCCCCATTTCCTAAACAAATACCTCTGTGCACAAAATATCCATTAGCCACACTTATAATTTGTTCAACTGATGACACACAATTTTTTAACTACAGATCCTTCTGTTGTTCACGGGCCATTTCAGCATGTGAAAACTCTGTTGGAAACTGCAACAAATTTGGGACCTGTAGATCACATAGCTTAACAACAGAAGTAGATGTCTCAGCCAGTATATCACTAGAACGCGTAACCACGCAAGAAGAGGAACACCCAGCCTGAAACAAGTTGTGATCAACCGCTGAACCACGGTCCAATAAGGAAGCAGAATTCCCACAGCTGCTCAAAAGTTAAACCATGTTCCCGATCTACGACCGGTGTGAGCAAAGCAAGCAGCTTTTGTTGGTCTGTTCTTTTCTCTCTCCACTTTCCACTCAGCCCAACCGGTCAAGGCAGATGTCCGCCCACCCTGATCCTGGTTCTGCTGGAGGTTTCTTCCATTAAAGGGAGTTTTTCCTCTCCACTGTTGCCTATGGCTGCTTAAGGGGGCTTTTGTTGGGTTTTCTCTAAATGTCTGTATAGTCTGGACCTTATTATGTAAAGTGGCTTGAGATGACTTTGCTGTAAATTAGAGATATATAAATAAAGTAGAATTGAATTGAACTGAATTGAATTGAGAGATCTGCTGGACAGAGTAGTTCAAGCCTTCCACCAGACGCTGCATTTGCTGTTCTTGCTGTCCCAGTAGAATGCCCTGGCTGGTGACCGCCCACTGCAACTGATTCACATCTCCTGGATCCATTTCAGGAGCCAGATCATTCTGCCACACTTCCTGAGTGTGGTGGTAGTTAGTGGACCCAAGAATAAGAGACAGAGTGAAGTGCAGGCTTAGAAGGCAGCTATCTGATATCTTAGATGATGTCATTAATGTTGTCCATACATTACATACATCAGTTATCTATCTTACTAAGACACAGCATAACTGCAGAAAAATAACACTTGAGAAAGTTATCACTGGCTCGTACAAACAGTACTACTACTACTGCAATATTACATTTTACGTAATATTACATTACATTAATATTACATAAATTTTTTTTGCTTGATTGCTTTTGATTTTTCTTTTTTCTAACTTTAGCCATTGTGGGTTTTTTTTTAAGTTTGAGTATGGTGGTGGTCAATGGACCCAAGAATAACAGACGACGTGGAGTTGTTGTGTAGGTTACGGTGGTTTCTTGATTTTGTGCTGGAAGGAGAGTGGCGCAGGAAAGTGCAGGGGTCCCGAAGTCACAGTACCAGACATGCAATGGAGGGATAAGAATCCAAGGAGGAGACCCGGGGTGACAAGGAGCTGGACAGAGCAGCCAGAGGTTCTAGAGTAGGGGGGCAAGGAGAGTGAATGAACACCTTTTGTTCAAAAGATGTTTCTAAGGCTCGGACTCTCAGGTACCGTGGAGGTACAGAGATGACCAGGTGACTTGGGAAGTTCGGAAGCCCAGTACAGAAGCAGCTGTCATCAGAGTGTGCAATTGACTGCAGGTGTGACCGCCGCTGCAACTCCAGGTGTGCTGAATTAGAAATCGTGTTCATGTAAGGTTTGGTCACATAAGTATAAGCCAAGTAAATATTCTATTTCTAAATATTCTAATATTCTAGTCCAACTAAAAGTGCAATTAAAAAATGAAATGCTAGAACTCTATTGGCTGTGAGGTTCAGTGCCAAACTCTACAAAAGACTATGCACAAACTCAAATTTGTGGGGCTCGAGTCGGGTTTTGACATGATTTACAAAAGTTGAATTGCATGTTGACATCAAACACATGTGCTATAATAAATAGACATGGTGTAGCTTCATGTTAAAGGCTCTTACTGTAACCAGAAATTCAATAAGGACGGGCTGCACCAGAAACTGTTCATTTAAGCTACATGAAAAAACTAGGTAACATTTAAATTTTGATTAAAATTAAATTAGTTTACCTCATTACACAATTATGCAAATTGTATTATTTTTATACTGTTTGAATAAATTCAAAAATATATAAAATTTGGTAAATTGCATATTTCACATGTTCAGACTAGCAGTTTTGCATATATTCTCATATATATTCATATTCAAAGGCTTTGGCCACTCAGTGTGTGTGGTGAGGCATTCAGGGACTGAATGCTACACATACTCGGAAAAAACTACTAGACAGTACTTTTTATTAGTGTCTTTATTTAGCAAAATGCTTTTGAGCACCATATCCTGTCCACATTGAAGTTTGGCTATTTCCAGGTTTACTTGAAAACCTTACAGATTTTGAGTTAAGTAATTATTGAGCAGTGCATGTGTAATCGAGCCCTGTGTGGTCACCATCGGTTACGGTTGCACTTACGAACAATACGTTGTTTTAAAGATCAGCCGATCTGGAAATCGTCACTCACGTGTCATTAAACACGTCTGCACTAACGGCTGCTAAAGCAGGTTCCCTGGCTACAGCAGCAGGAATCCAACAGGACAATGGCAGTATACATGTGACGGTGGGCCTGTGAGGGCAGAAGGTGTTTCTCAGTCCTCTTTGGTGTCCACTCTGCACCAGACTTTTATGACCTGTGGAGCTCAGAGCTGTTGCCCCACATAAAGTTTACAGCTCTAATACCAATGGGCAGCTGTGATCGACCGTGTGGTACCACCCCCACGTCTCATTCACAAAAATTCAATCAAGGAATTCACTTTCAACCAATTCAATGTGAGCAAGAGAACACTCCAGGTCAGAGTGAAGCATACCAGCACAAACCAGAATCATACAGACATATTAAATAAATATATCAAATAATTATAACAGCCTGTCTCATTTTTGCAACCTTGTATTGGACACATCATCTAACCACAGCTTTTCTTTGTAGTGGCTTTGAACACATCCATCCTGAATACACTTCTTAGGGAAGCCTCAGTTTCTTCTGTGGTCAGTCTGTGCCGGTTCAGTCAGTGCTCTAAATAAAAGAAAGCTGCTTTGACAGTAGGATACTATTCACAGGCCTGCAGTCAAATAAGTAAAAGTCACCCAATACAATGTTCGGTTGCATCGCCTTCAGCTTTAATACTAGCACACATGGCTTTCTTAGGATGAGGTTCTGCAATTTCACATCATCTCTTTCTCGCCAGAGTTCCATTAATTTTTTATCAAGGCGTTGTATTGACAATGGCCATATCGGACATAAAAGCCTTCTCCAGCACAGTTTATTCCCATTTATGATTTTTCTTTTGGGCAGGCAGTCTAGAAAACTCACTTCCTCCGCAGTGTTCCACAGGGGTTAGAGCAGTGCTTCTCAAATAGTGGGGGGGCGCGGTGCGCTGCCAGGGGGGGGGCGCGTGTGACCGTGGGGAACATGCTTTTTCTGCCGTACTAGAATAAAGTGTAATTGCAGATCCAGTACAGTAGTTGGCAGTGGCGCTCTCATTGTCAGAGTGTGCGCAGGGAGGATTAGCTCTATGGTGTCGGGTTTATTTTGCACCGAGCAGGCGACATGAAGTGAGTGAACGAACCTGAAGACAACATGAAGAGATTTTAACAGGGATGAAAAGAAAGATAATGAGAAAAAAGAAAGTCACCCGAAAGCTAAGACGAGGAAATATGACGAAGCATATGTAGCGCTACCACCCCCCCGCCGCCGCAATTATAGTCACGGGGGGCGCGAATTGTTTTCTTTTTGCTAGGGGGGGCGTCACAGAAAATAACTGAGAAGCACTGGGTTAGAGCCTGGGTTAGAGTTAGGGATGTGTACTGCCAGTAGAGGAAACCAAGGAAACTTTAGGGTCTACCCAGAAAAATTGGGAAAAAAGGTCCATTAGGATAGTTGGCAAACAATAGTGGACCCCGCTAAAACTCCCATAAAGGCACTGTGACACCCTACTCTATATGAGACCGCTTCTTCAGCCAGAAAACCGGCAGTTAGCGACCACCCCCCACCCACCCAACATCCGTTGTGACCTTTCATAGTGAAATATAAAACTAAAACTTAAATTGCAGCTCAATGGAGAACACTCAGGCAGGATCAAAATCCTGAAGGCCATTTTTATACAATAAAGTTAATTGTGCTGTTCCCAGAGAAGATTGAGTTTTAATGTTGTTGTATTGACTGTAAACACAAAATGAGTGAGAGCACAGGTTTAAGGCTGAATCACTAATCAGCTTATATTATAAAGATATATTTGTACGTTTAAGCATCTCGGAGACTTCATTTTCCTGCCTTCGTTTCTCTTTGCTTTCCTCAGGTTGTGTACTCTGTAACCTCTCAGTTCATTAGTGTTATTAATCATAGCTAGATTCTGCAATCAGTCTCTCTACACACCGCCACTCGCCAAGCAACACTAGTGACAGACAAGTTGAGACCTGAGAGAGAAGGAGCGTGTGAGTGTGAGCAGGAAAGTCGAGGGCGCTAAAATATAACGACACCTCTGTCTTAGTGACAGGTATAAATAGTTTTCTCTTCCTGATTATCAAATGGTTTCTTAGGGACTTCTATCCTCCTTCCTGATCCACATGAACTGCATATCATCCCTTCCTCCCTACATCTGCAGATCTACAGCTCATTCCTGCAGCATGTGTGTTCGTCTGTACATGGACTACAGTGCATGGGCCGAATCTGACAGGCAACAAATAATAAGTTATTTGCTAGTTTACAGCGAACTGGACCCTCCTCCTCACCTTCCACATACCCTCCACTGAACACTCCATTGGAGCTACACTAAATAATAAACCTCATACCTAGTAAACAGAATGAGTAATATCTGCCCTTCCAGAATATCGCTGCAGGACGGATGATATTAGAACTCACCATATTCCACCTATACATGTGTAGAAAATGGATTGACTGAGGCCAGTACATGAAAACTGACAAAAATCATTGTCTGAAGCGGCTATGGTATATGCTTTCATAAGAAAAGTCAAGTCCAGAGACTGAGATGACTTTCAGTTGTCTGGACCACAACCATTCTTTTTTACTCTAATGGTGTCTTTTTTATCTGCAGAAGCCAAATGTTTTAGAAATAATCTGGTCCTGTTCAGCACCAAACAGAAGAGAGACAGCAAAGAATCAGAGCTAAAACTCACAGTTATGACTTCTACTGTACATTATATTGGTTAAAAGAATGGAGATGTTACTCTGTAACTGTTGCATGTGGAAAATAAGAAATGTTTCTCATGAATAGTGACAAGGGGGTGAGATGCAAATTTTTTTATGGCCTTTAATAACTGCTCCCGGTGAACTGTTGGGAGAGTGTTTCTGAAATGCACACTGCCTAGATCAGTAGTTTTAGATAGAAAGTAAAGGCAACACCTTTGTTAGCAGAGACTTACTTGTACACTATGTACACTCCATAAGTGGGGTGCTGGATTCTGATTGTTTTGTGTCCTGCATTTCTGTAGTAGAAAATGCTGGAAGAACCTCTGGTCATGTCATCCGTCATAACAATGGGATTTAATTGGTAGCGGAAAGACAGCGGGATACTCCCTGCTTCCTGTTTCCTATAGGAAGCAGAGCAAGGACAAACAAAAGAGGAAAAAAGGAGAAAAAGTAGGATTACTCGTCTGTCTCGCTTCAGTTGGATGAAGCATTCACGAGAGGAGCATTTGCAACCTTTTCACATCAAACTGTCTATTCAAGATGACAAACGGGAAAAAAGGTTACGACAACATTCACATTTAAATGAGCTTTATATGTTCTAGTCTGGCCAGGCTCAAACCAACCACATCACCACCATTTCCACATTGGCCAGTTACGCTGCTTTTACTTCCAAATACTTATATATGCACAGTATTATTGTTGATGCACAGTATCACTGTTTTCTTCCCCTTGTTGCTCTTTATCTGTTAAAGTGTCTGTTGTAACAATTTCTGGAATGTGTGATATTTTAGGAATCCGAAAATGTCACATTTCACATGTGACATTTTTCAAAAATCAAAAAGTTACCAACATATGTGAAGTCTTAGGAAAAGTGTTTTACTACACAGATGTACACACATCTGACCACGTGTGTTGTATTGCTGACCGCATACCAACCTTAACCTTAGTGAGGTAAGCTGCTGTTTTTAGACAGTCACTGTAAACTGTTAATTGTCTATCTGGTCGTTTTTTTAATCTTTTGAATTTACCCTTATATTTTACAATTAGATTTTACCAAAACAGTATTTGGTGTAATTGGTTTTACAGCAGAACCTCAACTGTGTGACAGTTATTTTTTGATTGTGACATACTGTAATACTGATGTGCCTTTGGGGGGACTTCATGTTACAGCAAAATAAAAATAAAACAGACTTGAGAAAAACAATTTACGCAACTGAACACACACAAACCATTTATCATAACTCAGATTTTACTTGGCGGTAGACTTTGGCATTTGCACTTTGGACAAGGCAAAAAAAATCAAGTGTTTGCAGCACTTCGTCTTGCCCCTTGTGACCCTTACTGGCATCAGTAGTTAATATAATGGATGAATGGATGGTGGTCCTAAGACCTACTAAACTAATATTTATTATTATTAAAATCATGAATTCATTAGTCTCCTCTTATTTCCATTGAATGTTGCAGAAGATGTTCAGGCTGGATTGACTGTTGGTGCCAGTGTGTGTGTAGTACATGCCTTATACAGACTATTGCTAATGTGTGTTTGGCCTTATTTGGAAAAAAATGAACCATATACTGAATATTAATCTACGTAGCCCCAGAAGGGACATGGTCGAACAAAAATTTATGAGGGGGAAAAAAAAACTAAACCTTTGCGAGATCTCGCAAAACTTTCGCGGCAAATCCAAAAATGGTTTGCGAGATATACTTCCGGGTTAATTAGTTATCATGGATATTACAACAATGGAGGGCACGTTTACAGTATGGGAGCCATTCAAAGAACTTTACTTTGAGCTTGGCCTCAAATATAGACATTAAGTCGGTGCTTCGTAGTGAAGTATATTTGCAATAAAAAAGGAGGTTAACTACTACGGAGCCAACTGCCCCGGAAGTATATTTCGCAAACCAAAGGTTTTTTTTGTTTTTTTTCCCCTCATACATTTTTTTTCGACCATGTCCCTACCGGGGCTCCGTATTAATCAACTTGTCTGTTATGCAGACAAAAAAAAAAAAGAGAAACAGTCTGTAAAATAGTCAGTAGTAAATTTAATAAATTGACTCTGACTCCTTACAGCTTCTTTGCACACTTTTGTCTTCTTGACCATGCAAATGAATGTGTTTGTTGAAGTAACAGTATATTTTTAATATTTATATTACATTTACTGCACATACAAAGCGAGAAAAATAACTAAGTTGCTAGTTGCGAGGAACTAGGAAGCAGTCAGAATTTTGAGCTGTGGGAGTTGTGCTGAGAGCTGAACGGACACTGGATGTTGAGCATGTTTCAGTCGCACTGAGTGTTACAGAGTGAAAACAGGAACAAGGACGTCCCACTGACACAACACACTTGGCCCTGTCACTGTGTTTTCATAGAGTAATCATCAGCATATGTGTGTATATTTCTATGAATGCGTGTGAGTTAACGTGCGTCTACGTGCTGTGAGTTCGGAGCATTTAAAAAAAAAGTTCTCCATCTGTTACATGGTTTTCAGTTTTGAATGTGTGAGTTTCAAGAATAATGTATGTATGTCCACAGGTTTGTCTTTAAATAAGTTTGTGAATATGTATATTTATATGTCTCTTTGTGAGCAAAATTTACTGTGTGTGTGTGTCTTGAACATACAAAATTTATGTGTGTGTGACTTGGCTAGTTGTCCCCCTTTTTAACTAGCTTTATTAGCATGTGACAGGCTAATTGAAGCCATTTGCAGGCTGCGCTGCCTCTTTAGTGATGTTCCAGAGGGTTTTACAACCTCACAGCTGGATCCTATTGTCTCAGAGACTCAGTGGGGAGAAGAAAGACAGTCAGACAGAGACAGAGGAGGTGAGAGCAGAGAGAAGAAGAGTGAAAGCACTTAAAGCTCCTCAGTATCCTCCTTAACCCAGACCAGGACAGCACATACCAGGCCACAGTCTGCTTTTTGAAGTTCATGCTGATCCAGTACTAATGTTGAATTATGTGTGGAATTTCACACATATGTTGACCCGTTATAAACAACACATATTTTCTAGTGTCCAAATTTAGCAAAACCATCTGTTTGTTCTCTGTTTTCTTGTTTAAAGCTGCATGTGGCAACTTAGGATGTTTGTTGTTCCAACCTCCAATATGCAGGAATCCCACAACATGATTTCAGGAAATTGCTGACAGCACCACTTGTGGTGACCTCTCTGACACTTTATACCGAATTCATTGTTCCCAGATAAAAGATTGAAACCATTATACGTGTCAAAGTTATGTAAAAGGAGCTTACTTTAAAAATGTACTTAAACTACATGCTTTACGTATAGAAATGCAGTAGAGATGCTCTCCAAGGTGCCCCCACGATAAAGCGAACACAATAAAGGGCGCTCTACAGTGTTGTCAAATTGGAAATTAAGGCATATTGTATTGTTGCTTTAAAATGATCATATTTCGACCCAAACTATCGTATTTTCTGAAACAACTTGACAAATCACACGCTAGGACAGTCCATTTGGTTTGATATCCGACACCAATTGAATGCCAAGGTTCTTTAGCCTTTTGGTTGAAGCCATCCCTGCATGGAGGGTGTAACTCCCAGCGAGGTCGATAAAGATGCGGTGCCCAGTGGGGTGGTCGTGTATTTTCTTGCTGGTTCTTTTGGTACTGTTTTCCTCAGAGTAAGTTTGTTGTTGCGACATGCATTACGTATGATTTATGAAGGTTACACATTTAGTTGGCCATGTCATTGTGATGAGTCACAGCAGAACCACGATCACCATATTTGATCCTAATATGATTGATCTTAAAGACCTACTGTATAAGTTTTGTAGTCTGGTATCAGACATGAATTTTGCAAAAGAAATACATGTAAAAAATATATTTTTCATCAATATAATATAATGCACAGTAAATTAATTTATCTAGGGTGATGCAAATTTTACACCAATATAGTTTTCATACTTTTATTATTTTTTTACAGTCCTAATAATGCAGGGACTTATCTAGTAGCAATGTAATCATGATGGGTTGATTTTGAATCCTCTTATAAAATAAATAATATAAATATAATATATGATTCGCTGTGGCGACCCCTGATGGGAAAAGCCGAAAGAGTAGTAGTAGTAGTAGAAGACATATAATATAAATAAATAAGTGTACCATACTGTCTTTCTGTTTCTTTGGTCCATACACCTGACATCTACTGCACAACAGTCCCTCCTGAAAGAAGATTTCTTCATCTGTTTTTCCACATTTGGTCCAAGTTAAATTATTTGGGGGTTGGGTGGTTGTCATTTGATTTGACAGTCTAAATAAAGTGAGTGATTTGTGATTTTTGGTTACTCAAACCTTGATTTGAATAGCATTTTACAGGTAAATGATCATTTTCACTTGGTATTCAAAGGGAAATAAATAAAAAGAACAATAATATAACAATAAGAAAAAATAAAGCCCCATAGTACAAACAATAATCAACATTACCATATGTATGGTCACAAAGGTCAAGTCTCAGTTCGTGCTGAAACGAGTCACAACTCCTGAATTACAGGATGGAACGCAGAGGCTTCACCTGACTCCATGGTTGTCCATGGCGATGGAATTCCAATTGTGTGTGTGACCCAGTTGAATTTATCTTCCCATGGCTGAGGGCAGGCAGTCATTTATGGTCTATATAACATTGTAAAATGCTGCCTGAGTGTTTCTGCTCAGTTGACACTGCTAAAGTCTTTCCTCGTCTCTTCATACTTTTATTTACAACTGTTTTCACTTGTAATGGAATGGAGTCTTGCTTCAGTCATCTAGTTTCTACATGCTCCAAACTATTGACAGCATTTAAGGAATTTTGGACTGCCATCCATCTACCTGCATTTTTCCACCCCCCCTTCTCATTTAACTCCTTCACTTCTCTCTGTGGGGTGTGTTGAATCTCTCACTTGTGGAGGCTGACACACAGTCCCGCTCTGTGTTTGTTCTCTTAGCTAACTTTTTACATGATTTACAGATGACGAAGGTTTTGTTCTCAGAAACCTAAACTTTGCAAAAAAAATATCAAACACCAACACACATGCTGGAAGAAATCCCTCTGAGGTCACGCACTTTCCATCACCCTAACATGTGATTTCCTTCCGAGGAAGCCACTCCAGCAGGTACTCCACCATAAAACACACACACACACACGCACGCACACACACAAATACACATTACTGTCAGTGCAGTGATTAATATCCTGGGCGACCACAAGGAAATGACCAGGCAGAACTTTGAGGAGGTACTCCCTCACGGCAGAGATAACAGCACTATGTGTGTGTAATGGGCATGTACTACACTTTTACACATGCAATTCATTGTTTAAATGCACTTTCATGCACAGTCACACTTTCCAAAAACTTTCTGAACTCCCAACAGATTCAGACTGACTGATTTCCACCCTGAAAGTGCTGACTGTTGAACTAAACTGTAATAACTTCTCATAGGACCTGGTATTTCTGTGTGCGTGTGTGTGTGTGTGAGAGAGAGAGAGAGAGAGTGTGTGTTATCATTGTGTTGGGTGGTTCTGGGTGTTGCCTCCCAACCACTGTAAGGCTATTTATGCAGCCTGTCCATTCGCAGAGTCTTAATGCAAGCTGGTTATCGAATTAATATGTGTATTGTATATAAGACTAAATGTTCTGTGTGTGTGTGTGTTAGTGCCTGTTATTCTTTGATTTAGATACCAAAGTTGTATCTATTGTCATTGCATTACACTGAGTTGTGTTATTGGAATTGTACATTTTGAAAACCTCCAGCAGAACCAGGCTCAGGATGGGCGGCCATCCGCCTTGACCAATTGGGGTGACTGGAAAGTGGAGAGAGAAAAGAAAAGAGCAACAAAAGCCACAAGAAAACATTGGGCAGGTTGGTGGGACCAGTATCTGCGCACTGGAAGACTCACAGCGGCAAATCCGTAGACACCTGAAGACAGGGACAGAAAGAGGGAGACAGAGATAACTACAGGACACAGAAAACACAGAATTAATGTCACATAGCGGTGACATATAAATGTGGGGTGACAGGAGAGAATGAAGAGAACAGGAAAGTGGCACAGTGCAGAGTCCCCCAGCAGTCTGAGCCTATAGCAGCATGACTATAACCAACTATAAGCTTTATCGAAGAGGAAAGTTTTGAGCCTAGTCTTAAACATAGAGAGGGTGTCTGCTTCCCGAATCTGGACTGGGAGCTGGTTCCACAAGAGAGGAGCTTGATAGCTAAAGGCTCTGCCTCCCATTCTGGGAACTGCAAGTAGGCTTGCATTCTGAAGTAATCTGTTAGCATGATCTGGTACGAGGAGATCTTTTAGATATGATGGAGCTTGACCGTTTAAAGCTTTATAGGTCAGAAGAAGAGTTTTAAATTCTATTCTACATTTATGGGACGACAATGGAGAGAAGCTAATGAAGGTGAAATATGATCTCTCTTACCAATCCCAGTCAGCAATCTTGCTGCAACATTTTGGATTAATTGAAGGCTTTTTAGAGAGTTACTGGGGCAGCCTGAAAGTAGAGAATTACAGTAGTCCAATCTATAGGTAACAAATGCATGAACCAGTTTTTCAGCATCGCTTTGAGACAGGATGCTCCTAATTTTGGCAATGTTTCTTAGGTGGAAGAAGGCTGTTCTAGAGATTTGTTTTATGTGTGAGGTAAATGACAAATCCTGGTCAAAAATGACTCCTAAATTCCTTGCAGTACTACTGGGGGCCAGAGTCACGTCATCTAAAGTAGCAATATTGTTAGAAAACATGTTTCTTAGACTTTTAGGCCAAAATACAATAACTTCAGTTTTATCTGAGTTTAGAAGAAGGAAATTATAGGTCATCCAGTCCTTTACGTCTTTTAGACATGCTTGTAGTTTGATTAATTGATTAGTTTAATCTTGTTTTATAGAAAGATATAACTGTGTGTCATCAGCGTGGCAATGGAAATTTACAGAGTGTTTTCTAATAATGTTGTATTGTGTAACTCCCTAACTAACTTTTGTGTTTCCTTAAACTTTCTCCATGGTCTTGTATTTTGGCCTGGTAGCTCAATGGGTAGAGATGCTGGAGGGCAAAACGGACAATGTGGGATCAAATCCTGGTGTGCCAAGGTTCTTCTTCTTCAGTGGACAGGAAAGCAGAGGAGCTCAGCTCAGCCCAGTAGACTGGTTAGCAGGGAATGCAAAGCAGGAATGTCTGTAGACAGGTTGACAGGCAAGAGGCAGCTCAGCGGGCAGGTTCCAATAGACAGTAGAGCAGAAATGGCTGGAAAGCTCCCTGTCCTGCTGTAGACAGCAGAAGCTGTTCTTGCAGAACATGGTTACCCCGAATATGCTTGATTCTTTTTTCTTTAATTTGCCACTTTTGTTTTGCTTTATTGTCAGAAAAGTTCACTTCACTGTTTTTCAGTGTCTATTAATTTATTTCCATGTCTTGTTTTGTCCAGCCACATGTCCAAACCAAAAGATAATCAGATTACTATAATATAAACCTTAGAAAAGCAGCAAATCCTCACATTAGAGAACCCTACACCCAACATCTGCCATCAAGTCAACAAGAGAAAATCCTATGCTCATGGAATCTGAGAATCATCGCATTGTTTGTGATACTTTGATGTGGGGGAAATGAGGCTCTTAGTTGTGGAATGGTTGTGAAAAATGTGAAAAGTTTTAATCGTAGACACAAAATACTGGTCTGCAGGTTATGTCTTAAGCCTCTTACTTATATACTTCTTTACATATTGTTTAGGCCAAAAATGTAATGCATCTCAAAGGAGCTGGTAGCAATCCTTTTTTTTTACCACATAAGTATTTCAAGCGGAGTTGTAAGGAGGAGCATTTCTAAATCTTTTTTTAAGCAAATTTATGCATCACATGCAAGGTGGATTAGATGCGGATTGATTCAAGTTACATTACATTTAAAAGTCTGTGTGATATCTGAATGAGTTGTGACTTCTTCAGAGACGGGGTGTGTTTTTCACCCAGATTGGGTTAAATTAGTAGCTTCATTGCCCCTATGAGTTGTGTGTCACAGTTCCTGCTGCAGCTGATGGCTAAGCTGATAAATGGACAAATCAACTGGACAAATTGCACTAACTAACTTCCTGTTGTTTGTAGAACACTGGCATGTACCTGTGTCTTAAATTTGACTAATGTCTGTCCTGCTCCCCTTGTGGAAGCACGCCTCAGTTTGACAACTGCAGGATTAATCTGCTGTCAAAATAATTGCCCAGGAGCTCAGAGGTTAGGATGCTGACTGTGAACTGAAAGGCCTCTGGTTGGAATCCAGCGCGGGCCCTTTACTGCATCTCTCTCTCACTCCCTCATTTTCCTGTCATCTCTCTGCTGGCACTGTCCTGTAAAACCATAAAATACCCATAAAAACAGGGTGCAGTTAATTGACTCATTTCAGCAGGACATTAAGCAAACTATGACTGCACAATGTCAAGATTTGAAAGTGTTGCCATGTGTATCCAACAACAGCTCGTGGTTTAGAAAGAGGAAACAGGATGATATAACTGTGACTGATTGTACAGTAGCACCGATGACACACACACACAGTAATATTACACACACACACGTCCACACAATGTGCAGGCAACATTTAAACATTCTCTAAGATCAAGGGTGCAGCCTTTGTTCAAGTCCACAGTGTGTGTGAGCTGTATTAATCAGTCCTCCTATAACTTATACAAGGCTGTTTTTTCACGTTCCGTTTTATATCTCCTCCTCAGTTGAAATTCTCTTGAGAAACTCCCTTTTATCCAAGGCCTTACCTACTTAGATAAAGGTCACTGACATGATTAAGTCAAATTCTGACAGTAGGGTTATTGTTTCATAGTAATAACCTCACTGGGCTGGAAAGTGGGTTCTGAAAGACAGAAATAACAGCATCTGGCAGAGAGAGTTTCAGTGGTATTGATCCTTGACATAATCAGTCCCCCACAGAAACACTGTAGTCATTTAGTGGTCGAAAATCTCTGAAATTCAGGCTCATTTGACCTACTCTGCTTTTTTTCCTTCATTTATTGTGGAAAGTGGCTAGAAACATGATGAGGAAAAGAGAGAAGTTATTCTGAATAGTTTTACTCTGAATTCTGAGGTCCCGGCCATAACAAATGGAGGACACGTTGTACAGTTTTATTTGAGGGTGCCTTTTCCCAGGCTTGCTTTACCCTAATGCTACACTATGTTACCTGTGATTGTGCACATTTCTATTTTGTCTGCTGATCATCACATTCATTTCCTGCTTTCTAATTTACTTTTGTTCCAGATACAGGCCTTATCAGTGCATTCGATGGAACTCAGTTTGTTTAGAGAAGCTAGAAAGCGCATGTATGAGACTTGACATGTGCATACACCAGCAATAATTTTGCCATCCAAGTGCAATAAATTGCTCCTGGCCCTTATGCCCACAGCATCCCAGGCTGTCAATGGTGGGTCAATAAAACATAGAACATAATATGTTGTACTTCATGGGAGGATAGTCGCTTAAAGGGCTCTAATAAGGCATGTCAACCTTACCAAAAACTGTATATATTACTGGTGGAGATCTCTGACGAATGTCCCTGAAACTAGAACTCATGGATTAACATATGTTGCACTAGTCCCCGCTCTGTACTGTCTCCTTACTGCACTGATACAGGCTAAGTACTGCATGTTTTGTTTAGAAACAGATGAAAAATGAATTGATTTGTATTGAAGTACAATGAAGTTTCCATTATTTTTTGTCCCCTCAATAGATGGTGGATACCCAAAGCAAACCTGATGGGCCCGGAGGGTTTAGGTCGGGTTTGGAGAGAAATATTAAAGTAATGTTGAGGTTGGATAGAATTTGGTCTGGCTGGTGGCATGTTGTGACTGACTACACCACAGCTGGAGCACCCAGTATCTGGTTTGTTTAATGCCTGATGTTTCGACTCATCGGGTTTGGGTCGGGTGTGGACAGGAATATCCATTCAAATACTGAAGTAAACGTATGAATAAACCAACAAGCCTGAATATGAGCAGTCACAGGTTGTAGGTATTCCTATATCCTCCTATGAACTCCAAAAGTTTTCCTGGTACCTCTGGCAACTGTAATGCAATCTTTGTGATTATCTGTAGCGAGGAGGCTAATATGTCTGGCTGAAATCTGGACTCCTGCTAATAAGGCTGAGTGAGAGCAGTGTTTAGACAGTGGGAGAGTGATCGCTCTTTGGCAGTGCTCCTGTGATTTATGACCTCCTTAATGAGTCTCTCTCCCCTGCGAGTGTGTGTGTGTGTGTCGATCACCGGCATATATGCGATTTTGCTCAAGTACCTCCTTGAGTTTCACTCTTTCCTTTGGCTGACACTTGCAGTAACACTTAAGGGACTGATTAACTTTGAGCTTACAGTAGGTGGCATTCACACACAAACACACATTCATACTTTCTACAAATTTTTTTCATTCCACAGTGAAGAAAAAAAGTGGTGGTGCATTCCATCCAAGGTGAGAGTGCAACTAATATGGATACAACACAATCTTATAGAGGAAATGCATTTCAAAAAAGTGTTGCAGTAAGTGACAGACGCAGGACAACTCCAGTATTTCAGCATCAAAAAATCTGTACTGGACTGGTGCGGAACATTTGGGAACATGAGGTGGAACAAGGTAAAGGAAACAGCTGAGCTAGGCTGTGTCAAACAGCTACAATTCAACAACCCACAGATTGAGGAGAAAACAAAATAAATTCTAAATTAAGACTGTGAGCAATGTATGTGTGTGTGTGTGTGTGTGTGTGTGTGTGTGTGTGTGTGTGTGTGTGTGTGTGAGACGGTAGAGTACAGGGCTGTTTGGCTTGGCTGGAGCTACTCTGTACAGCATGGCAGCCAAGCAAGACGGCAAGGCCGACCCAGCAACCACACAGGCTGAATGTGCAGCGGCCGACTCTTCATGCCCTGTTGCTGAGTGGTCCTAAAACCTCCCTGAGCCTAAACAGTGACCTGGCTTACCCTGCTCTCTTTGGCCTCTTTCTCTATTGCATAATCTTTTCCCACTGTGTAAATGGCAACATTTTAAGTCTTAATGATTTGCGGACTTACAGATTTCTTTCAAATGGCACACCGTTTTTTTAAATCAAATTGATATTGTCCTCTGTGCAGTGGGAATGAAAACAGCTTATGTTGCTACCTGAGAAGCCTCACTGCTGTAATTGCTGCCTTGGCACAAAGCCCCGTTGTGTGCAGATTAGCTTTTGAATGCATTACGCCATCTAGCCTCATGCACCGGAGCTGCAACTTGATGGCAACACATGTGTGGTTACTGGGCAAAATGCAGCATGTGTGTGTCCTGGCAACAAAAATCCTTAATTCAGGTTTTTCAGTTGCCCAGCTGCTCTAAAAGTGAAAAAAAGGTAATACTATTTATATCCCATCATCAGGTTGATTTATACAGCGCCTGGGCTCATGTAAAGATGGATCTGTTTGAAGAGAAATCGAAGGTATGCAGCCTAAGTCCTCTGTCATAAATTCTCCATGTGGCTTGGTGGGCTTCAGGACCTCACACAAGGAGTAAGAGCAGAGACAGAGAGAGAGAGAGAGAGAGAGACGTGTATCACTGAAACAGATGCCATGTAGTTTTGCCAAGCCATAATCTAGACATATATTATTTGAATCAAATGAAAACAGCATTTAGTTGAAGTGGGGTGCAAGAAATGGGTAGTGTAATTGTAGTGTAATTGTTCATATTGGCACAGTCAGGGTTTTCACCATGCACTGCAAAGAATCTGCACCCACAAATAAGTAAAATTAAGATTTTAAACAATTTACACCATGCAGATCTTTACGTGGCTCTGACATAGACTGGTGACCTGTCCAGGATGTACCTTGCCTGTCACCCAGTGACAGCTGAGATAGACTCCAGCAGCCCGTGACCCTAAACAGGATAAGTGGTTGAGTAATGGATAGATGGACATATTTACACCAGATTTCTCTCATTTTAATTTATCCAGTAGAAGGACAAAGCAATGATCAATTTAAGCTGTGATGTTATAATGATGAATAATTAAATAATTATTATTTTTTTTATATAAACACACGTAAAAATCTGGAATGCCAGTAGCGAACCAAACATACAAGTTGAAACCAGTGTTTAATTTTAAAATCATCTGCAGCATATTATTTTTCTCTGTTTCCATTTTTTGTCCATTTTGTAAGTTTTGAAGATAGTTGTGAAAAATTGGTTAGCAGCTGCAGATAAAACTGGTGTTCCTCAGGCCCTGTTTCTGGGTTTTCCTATTTTTGTATTTTTGAGAGTGCGATTTTTGAAAGCTTTAAGACAAACACCCCAAACACTCATATTTAGCTGTTACATACAGTTTGCTCAGCTTAATCGCCCATAAATGTCATTTATCTCTGCCCACTGTTACAACCAACAGAAGCAAAATGTTGTAGTACAACTGTCCAAACACAGCGGTTTGATTGGATTTAGGTGCACGGTTAGAATTAAGTTTTAACTTAGGACCTGGCGTGTACATCACCTATTGGGTTATATTACCTCAGTAGTTCATTCTTCTGTTGTAGGCATATGATAACTTCCTGAAACTGTCTGCAGCATTTGAATTGAGCCACACTGTGGCTGTGACTGTCCAAATGGAGCAAAACTGTTTTTAGTAAATTTTATTTAGTTTAATGCACTGATGTTCAAAGCATGTTAAAGAAATTTTATTTATTAATACATGTAAAAACAGACGGGAAAAAAAACTGCTGTTTAGGCTGGAAATAAAGAGTTTTACATTCAATTACACAAAAGTAATTTTTTTTTTTTTTTTTAGGGGGAAAATCAGATCAAGTGTCCACATTTATGTACATCACTTTTCTCTATAACTACATTATGTGAAAAGACAATGCTTAGTTTGGACCCAAATTGTGGGGCAGTTGACAGCGAGGTCATCCACCAATCTTACAGTTGCTGGTTCAATCCCCAGCTCCTCTGGTCACATGTTGAAGTGTCCTTGAGCAAGACACTGAACCCCACTTAGTTGCTCCTGGTGAGCGTCAGCCAGCTGCAAAGCAGCTCCCCCATCAGTGTGTGAATAGGTCAATAAGAAGCAGTGTAAAGCACTTTGAGTACCAACAGGTAGAAAAGCGTATATAAGTGCAGAACATTTAGCAAAGAGAAATAAAAAATGCATATCAAATTAGAGCTTATGCACTAAAATAAACATGGAGGGATTACAGTGTCAGTGTACTGAATATGAAACCACTGGTGAGTCACATTCAATATAACTTTAGATAAAACAGTTGTTTTATGTATTTGTTGGTGACCTCACAGCTCCGTCAAACAACACTTTATCAGTCTTCCTCCTGAAAAGTGATTAAATTAAAACGTCTGTGGTATTTAATTTTTTTTTAGATAAATTCTTGCCTGTTTGACAAAGATATTTTAAAAAACCTGAACCTATGCAGATGACCTGACCTTGAACACTTTCTATGTAGACACTTTGTTGTTGCTCATCACACAATGCATCTACCAGTGGGTCACGTCTTGTTTGGGAAGAGTTGCCTAAAGGTTTGGAGAATATGTACAGACCCCAAATGCTATTGAGTTTATGTCCTGAACTGATGTCAGCTACTCTTTTAGTTAATGTTACTTAAACAGATATAAACCAACGTTTGACATGTCCCTGTAGTGGTTGACATTTTAAATACTTGTGTGTTATTTCCCTGCTACTGTCCTTTGTATATTGTATAGATTAATAAAATTTATACCTAGCAAAAAATTAGTTTGATTGTGAAGAAAACTGTGGAGTTAGAGGTAAAAAAATCTTCTTTGTGAGTCGGTTTAATGTCATTTGTGATAAAAACATATTGATGACTGTGATGAAGTCACTCACTAATGATTTGAAAGTTGCCTAACTTAACCACTGGCAAACCACTGTTGCTGCTGCTATTCTTAACAAGGGGTCCAAAATTACTAACACTCGATAACCTCGATATGTGTGAACTATAAAATGACACAGTTATGGCAGAGAGTTAATGTGTAATGTGTCTGTGAGGCTAATTACACTTCACCCTGATGGAGTTCATGATGAGAGTTCAAGATGTTCCTACAAAATGTGCGGATTGGATATTGATTATTGATAACTGTTAAATAAAGTTAAAGCCTATTTTGATTGGAGACGCCTGGTGTAGACTATTTGTTGTCTTTTTGATACCAACAGGCTCTGTTTTTCACAGAAGTGTGTGTTCCCAGCATTGGCTCCCAGATTCCCAGCATTAGCTCTGACCCTGACCCAGGAGAGCCTTTGACCACCTAAACAAACTGTTACAACCCACTGAGATTTAAACCCTGTGTGACGTCTTCGTCTCCCCTTTCTGTTCTTCTGTTTTTTCCTCCTAATTCCACCTCTCTTAACTATTTTTCTGCTCCTCTCATCAGCCTCCACCTTCGTTGCCTCGTTCTAAAATAAACTAACTAACCCCTCTCGTGAAACTCAATCCTCCACAACACAACACCAAGTGAGGTACACCTCATAAAAGGCTGGTGGGGAGTGGTGGGGGGGTTGTGCACTTCAAACAGAGACGGGGATTAAAAGGCCATGTCTGTTTACTTACAACCCTCTCTGCAGCTCTTTAGATTCCCACCACTTCCTAATTCAATTAAAGAGGCAAGCTGAAGACAAGGCCGAATCTTCAAGAAACTCTCTGACGTGGAATTTCCCTCCACCCTACTGACTAACGTTACAGGGTCACTGGTGGTTTTGTGGGAGTCTTGAACATGTACGATGGGAAGATCTGGCCTATGTGTTTGAGAACACTATTCGGGACGTTTTCAGTCCATAAATTAAGAAGTAACTAGAATAATAGTGATGAAATTTTTTATCTGATTCACAAAGGATTGTCTGTGTGTTTCTCCCAAGCACCTGGTGTCTGATCAGTCTTTCCAAGGAATAATCATGTGAAATATGTAATGATTTGTTCTACACTTCTTGTTTATGTTGGAAGGACTAGGAGAAAACCGATTAGCTGAGCAGTGAAAACTACAATAACAGGGAACAAATCCATCACTTGACTCATATCAAATAGGATTTCAAAGATGAGCAAGAGACATTCGGAAAGACACTGATCTGTCTCTGACCATGTGTAGAGTACCCTCCGTGCATCTGACTCCAAAAACATTTAAATTCCAAGACACAAGAATGATTTTTAACCTGTATGTTTAAAAGAAAACTTATGTCATTTAGTTGTTGATAAATTAGTAGAATTTAACAATCCCCATCAAGATACTAAAGTCAACAATGGCTCAACCCAGGTTTGGTGTTTGTCAGTCTGTAGCCGAAATCAGTTCATTTATCTGTGGCATAAATTTACATTTGGTCCAAAAACAATTGAAAGCAAAATCAGCTTGACACAAATTTTTTCAACGGCCAGTCAATTGCCATGTGTGAGATCTCAACTATGGTGATACAGAGCATTTAGGTGAATATTATTTTGAAATTCTCCTGACACTTTTACAACGAAGGAGCCCAGAAATAGCCGATAGTCCATCAGTTGTGATGTTACCCAACTTTTTCATCCCTGACTCTTTCTGTTGAACTGTCCTCGGGTAGGAGTTGCTCCTCGGACAGAGTGTAGACCCTTCACCACTTCAGAAAACACAGTCAGTTAAAAAAAAGACAAAGAAACATTTTTTTTTCCGCATACAGGCTGCTTTGTTGTGCAGCAACATGCCCACACGAAGTGGCAACGCTGTGGGTAGCATTGTGAACCACGACAGCAGCTGAGAAAACACCGCTCACATGTAGCTCAGTAGGATGCTCGTATGGATGACATTAGCGTAGTTGCTGTTTACGCTGTACTGCTATGGAGCCAACCACATGCACACACATTACGCAGCAACTCTGCTTTTAATTCTCTGTTTAACAATTTTGGAGCCAAACCCAAAAGATTTGGCCCTGCGTGCAAGTGAGACCACAGCCTCTTAACCCCTGGACACACACACATACACACACACACACACACAGCTGTCCAAGAACATGTTGTAGCTGTGAGAGAGTAAAGTCCATGTCAGCAGTAAAACGTCTGATGAGTGACTACACCGACGGTCGGTGCATGGCTTATTGAGGGTTGTTGGTTAGCTGAGCATCATTTATCCTCCAGTTCAAGTAAAATTCATTCAACATTTTTGTTGGTTGCAGCAGCAGAGAAAGTAATTAATAAACATATATGTTTTGAAATCCATAAAAGCCCTTCAAATTTATTTATAGTTTCATTTTTTACAGGGACTGTACTGTACATACTGTAAGTCAGGGTTCTGTCGGAAAATAAACCTTCTGCGACTCTGCATGTAAAAGCAGCGTTTGTCCAACAAAGAATAATCAACTGACTCAGCATTTCTGCATCTTACAGCTTGTTGTTTTGGTTTTCGAGCAATAATGTTACTGTTTTAGATGTAAAGTATGACATGATGATCCTTGTGACATTTGACTCTACATTCCTATTGGTCGGGTAATAAACACAGGTCGAGATAACGTTGCGAGACGTCACCCCAATTCAGCCAGCAGACCCTAAATTAGCTGTCAAATCTTTGTTTAGTAAAGGGTTTTAAATACACTATATAAACGGACATAATTTTGCTATTTACTCATTTGTTTCGTGAGTGTAAGTAGGATGAGAACGGGTCAGCTGTTGCTCAGGTGGCAGAGTGGGATGGTGGTGATGCAGAATGACTGTCCACAGTCCTTTGACCTTAGTCCTTTGACAATGGTTACTCAAGTATAAGAGGTATTTTTAAATAGTTTTTCTGAAAATGAAACTGTATATTCACGGAAAAATGAATTAAGCCGAAGTTCAGAGTGAAAAATCCTTGTGCATTTCACATTAAAAACACGCACCATACTGTTCCATAGCTTGTCTGTTACCACAGTGTGTTGCAATGCATTTGACTGTGGTTTCGCCCAGTGTGGTTTGACACATTTGATACAATGAATTCAGTCTGTTCGATGAGTTATTTAATGACGTGTAAACTATTAAAACCAATGTGACATTAGTAGTAACTGTAGAATTTAAAGGAATAAACAAAAAAGGCCATTCAAAACCACAGAGCGGTTAGTGCTTCCACCTCACAGCTAGAAGATCCCCGGATTGAATCCACCGGCCAGCTATAGAATTTCTGTGTTACTCCGGTTCCCTCACACAGTCCATAAACTTGCATGTTAATTAGTTAGATTAATCAGTGAGTCCAATTTGCCCATAACTGCAACTGTTAGTGTGAATGGTACTGTACTTCGTGGCCTATGACAGCTGGGTAAGGCCCCAGCCCCCCGCAACCTTGAACAGGATAACCTGCTGCAAATATTGGATGGATGCATTACAAACACTGACTGGCAAAGTGTGAGGGAAGATGTAGTATTAGCATCATTTCATTACACTATTATTACAGCTGAAGAAAACCAGTGCAGACAGTGGAGGTGACCTTTTAACCAACTGTTACTTTTCATTAAAAGGTGATAAGATGAAACAAATCCATTTGGAAAAACATAGTTATTCTGTGAAAATAAAGGAAATGAAAAATTGAAATTTGTGAAAACAAAGCAAAAGAGTAATTTACAAGATCTTATCTCCTGGAAAAAAAACAACACGGTGAAACAAAGCTTGAGAGTGACTTGTGGCAGCTTTAATGATCCATAATGATCGATTGTTACTCCGCACACAGTGATGCAAGGCTCAGGTGGGAAGCCTGGCTCAGCAGCACATACAGCAATCTCTTTGTTAAACACTCCTGTCCGAGGCTCGTATTTATGGATCACCTGCAAAACAAGTCTGAATATTCACTTAGTGTTTTGTTGGCCTTGTGCAGTGTCACAGAGGGCTACATTTACTTATTTCGGTCATCTCAGCTGTGAAAAGGGAGTAAAAGAGACTGAACTGACAACTCAGTATTATAAGAGGCGTATTGGGAAACTCTGCAGGGATCTCTCTCACCACGGGCTCTACTGCTGACGTCCACATGACCAAAAACAAGCAGACCGACCATCACGAAGCTGCACTTTAAAACAACAGGAATCATGGGGAAGGATAAAGTGTAAGTTCTTCCCAGGCTCAAACCAAAGCTGTATGAATCACTCAGAGGAGTTTACCACGCAGTGTGTGTGTGTGTGTGTGTGTGTGTGTGTGTGTGTGTATACAAGAGAAAAAAATGGCAGTGTGAAAACATGGATTGGTTTTCAGTAGCTCAGCGTTAATTTGACTGATGCTGCTTTGACAATGTGGTTCTTGTGGTCAGTGTGTGAGTGTGTGTGTGTGTGTGTGGATGGTGCTGGATATCCTTAGACTCAAATGCAAAAAAACAACTCTTGTTGGAAATCTACTTAGATGCACTTAAATCATCATTTTGGTTTGAGAGAGATGCTAAAATAACAGACATGGTCACGTATATACACACACACTATTCTTTTAATGTAATCACTCTAACAATCTGCTATTAGAGTTTCAGTGTAGTTTCTGTGGAGCAAAGTGTGTGTGTGTCTGTGTGTAACCTCTGTGCTCCACTGATGGTTAAGTGTAATTTCATGTCGGTTTTAATCTCAATGTGTCAATCTTCATTCCTGGATAATTTTGACTGGAAACACATAAAGTCAGCACATAACTCTCTTGGTAATCACCTTCTCAAAATGTGTGTGTGTGTGTGTGTGTGTGTGAGGTTATAAACAGCAGCACTTCTCAAAGCTGTAAAACTTTTCAGGGCCTTTGTGTGTTTCTGGTTGACCAAATTTTCTGTCCATCATGTGGAGTTAAACTTGCCCAGTACATCATAATTACTCAGGCCATAATGTAATATTTTTAAAGTGAATAAAGCAATGGCAGAATTGTGATAACTTGTAATGTTATGACTTTGCAGATTGTTATTTTTGCAACTGAATGAAAAATAAAATGAACATTCACACTTACTCAAAGTATTGCTAAAACATTATTTAGTGGTTAAATATTAATAGAGCAAATTCTAAAAGTTAAAGTGAGTATATTTCTTATGACTAGATGAATGGCCACCTTTGCCAAAACTTTGTTATTGTCACTTTTCATGTTCTATTTGGCTCTCGTTACTCAGCCTAAATAACAGTAACAGTAAACCTCAGTGTGGCTAAATACTTCAGTGTGCTTGAATCTATAAGTTTGTGGGATTTTCAAGGGCAAAATATAACATGTTTCTCAGCCAATTCAAGCTTCCAACGCTGTGCCAAGAACCAGGGCAGGACATTAACACCTGCCACAGGCAGGTGGATTTCAGAAGCTCTCTGGTGGGTTGAACTATACATATCTAAAAAAGTATGAGTGACAATACAGCATCAAAACACGCAGTGACACTAACTGTACCTTAGTTTGCTCATCCACTTTGAAGCCTTTTGCTGATGACGCAAAACACAGGGAGGCCTTTGTCGAGAACACGGTGGAGATGTGTGGATTGGAGGAGGTTTTTTGGTGTATGAACACCCAGAGATAGGTCCGTCATAATATCTATGCAATATGTTGTTTTTCTGCTCTCTGTAATTGGAGTGGACATTTCCCCTCTGGACTATAACTGGATATCTTCACTTTGTGCATGGAGCTTCTGTTAACGAAACAGAACCATCGTAGGTCTGAGAGGTCCATTCAGGCACTGCACTACGATACCATAATGCTACAATTTTGGGATGTGTGGTTAATCTTTATCCAGTTTTAACAAGTCTCAACAATGTGGCCAGCGACAATTCTCAGTGGCTAGTAACTTTGAATTACTCAACATCAACGCCGTGGCCGTGTGTTACAGTGTAGTAGTAGTAATAGTGCGAAGACATGTTCAACTGCAGCTACTGAGCACTTTTGGTATCTCCCCAAAGTACATAAATCCACAAAACTGGCCACTTGGTGACATGCCAGTTTTCAGACTTTTTGTGAGGAAACAACAGCCTTAGAAGAAATGACCAAGGTTTAGGAGAATAGCATAACTGGGAGGCTACAGGGAGCTGCTTACTCCCATAACTTCCAGGAGAGGGTGCATGGCTGCAAAAATTACAGCTAAAGGCCATTCCATGATGCTGTGCACGAAAGTGAAGATAACTGTTTTTGCACCGTGTACAATGAACCCAGTAAACCCAAACAATCACATGCCATTTTTTTCCAATTTTACCACAACACACACCTGGAGCATGACTGAATGCTAAGGGATAAGGGACAAGACAAATCACTGTGACAGAGGCGTCCAGACCTATTGCAAGTGCTAACAAAACCAAGGTGTCATTTGACAGACTGTGAAACGCGTTGATGAGTACCAAAATCTGCAACGGTGGATTGAATTGTCTTTGGAAATATGTGCAACATGATTTGTGTTTGAAGAAGCATCTGTTGCTCAGTTAAGTGATTAAGCAGCACCCGTCAAGAAGCCTTTGCCTCCCTGTCCACATATTGCTACTGTTCCTTCCAGTTTTGTTGCTAATTTGTATGGACTACCCATAATATTAGTTTGACTTCTCAGACTACAGCAGAAAAAAAAATAATAATAAATAAATATATATATATATATATAATTTTTTAATAAGTGGTTGTTATTCTTGGTTTTTCAGGTTGTACATCAAAATAATTAATGATAACAGCTCAATCTGCTGTGAAAAACATGAAACATTAAAATGTAGCTCTGATTCAGTGTTTTTACTTTGAGAGACTAAAATGACCTAATATGAAATGACATTAAAATTCATTGCACATTTATTCTCAAGATCCCAGACAGCCACCTGTTGCATCTATATTTACACTTTGTTTTATGATGTTATTACATTATGGATGTATTGTATTGTTTTGGCTCCTTAACACGCTTCCTGTCCCCAACTTATGATGAATGAAAGGTCCCCTGCTAGTAGAAAGTGACAGTTAGGCGAGATTTATTCTTCTCATTTCAAGATTGGCTGTGAGTGTGTTTGTGTATGTGTGTGTGTGTGTGTGTGGAGATGTGTGTGTGTGCCCTTACTCAGTGAAACAAATGTGACCTGACGTCAGCCCAGAGGTGTGAGATCCTCGCACTTGTCTGGTTCTCACTCATCTTCCAAGAGAGTTAAAAACGGCCCTTGTTCTTAGAAGAAGAACAGTGAACCAGTTAGAACTTTGACCATTATGTTTAGTGGAAAACTAGAAAGTGGCATTAATCAATTAAATAAGATAAAAACAAACATTGACCTCTCTTGCTCAGTGTGTCTGAACTCATCTCTTATCTTACGGTGGGTCTTCTAAAATCACCACATAATTGACCTCGTTATCGCTTTGTAGGGATCTTGCAGAGTCTGCACATTTTGACTTCGTCTCGCCGAGTTTTTCACCTCATCATTGCTGCATCAGGTTTGTATTTGACTGAAGTGGTTTTCATTGCAGACTCGCATGTACAGTATGTGTGTATGTGCATCTTGAAATAAGGCAAGATGATGTTTCCCAATCCAATTAGATATCAGATAACTAAGATATAGCAGCAGAAAGATTTACATTTAATCTGTTGTGACTGCAACTTTTCAGTTCGCAACTACTGAAAGGCCAAGTGTGTGGTGTCAAGATACTTGTTAACATCAGCAGTACAGCTCAGGAGTGAGAACACAGAAATTATTGCTGCTTGTTGTGCAGTCATTTTGGGAAAGTGATTGATGCAACGTACAGTAATCAGGAAAAATTACTTTTTTCTAACTGCGCTTGTGTGTGTAACAAAACACTGCAGACAGGAACACGCTGCTGAGTGAAAGACTGAATTCAAGTAGAGTTCATTAAAAGTGCAATGCCCCCTTGTTTTTGAAACAAAATCTGAAAATTAAACTAACACAGTGCGTTATAGATATCTAAAGCAGTTGCTTTCCTAGACATATTTTTGTAATTCACACAGTTTGTGCTGTGGATCAGCTGTGTGTGCCTGTCCTTCTGTCTCTCCCTGCTCTGTCAGTCTGCAGCAGCATGAACACACACAAAAAAATTAACAATCAGTCGTAGGTGGAGGAGAAATGGGATTCCTCTGCATGTAAGCATGATTTCTTAAATGCATCTCTGCTAGGCTGAGCATGAACAAATGAAATGCATGTGAGTGTTTGTCTCATTCACAAACAAACGGGTATAATATAGAATCCAATAAAAAAGGTCATATACATACAGACACACATACAAAGGGAATAAGCCACATTTCACCAACACGGAGCAGAAGAGGCTCAGGTCTGAGGCTCTTGTTGGAATGTGTTGCTGAACATAAGTCGGTGAGATGGATTCTGATTCCCACTATTTAATGTAAATACCTCGGCACACCATGGTTGAATGTGGATCTCCAGACACATTTGCTGTATCTGATGACGTAGTATCTGTTTTTTCAGTTTAGATTTTGACTGTCTTTGACTGTTTTATCATAGATCTTGCAAAAGAAAATATGCTGTTAAACATCTGAAAATGTGCTGGTGCTATAGCCTATTACCTCAAGCTGGTAGGCAACTAACAAATCTCTGCGGAAAATGAGTAATATGTGAAGAAGTTATTAAAGTAGCTCAACAACTTTAAGGGAGTCCATCAAGCTGAGTACATTGCACACAGGTACAATGAGGTCTTGTCTGGCCAGTGAGCAATGTTGATCATGACTGAAAGCTTTGCAGTGATGGGGCCAATTTCTTGGTTGTCTCTCTGCTTCCAGTTTGTTCACTGCCAAATGTTCCGCAATAACTTTTACACACTCGCAGTAAGTGTTTCTGAGAGAACTGCAAGGTTAAAACTCTTCAGCTGTCACTATATGATAATTAATAACCTTCTAGCAGTAGCTGCCGTACAGTATATTGTGAGTCATGAGCAAGTCGGTCAGTCTACAAAATGCAAGCTCCTGACGTTTTGTATTTTCAAGCTAAAGCATGAAGCAAGGCATAATCATTTAACATTTGTACTGTAAACGCATTATATTCATATTACTCAAACATGTTTCTTTTTTTCCAAATCAGACATGCCTCGGTTTATTTTTTTGTGTCGCATTACATACCGTCAAGAAAGCATGTCCCTAATGTTTTTGTGCTTAAATCTTACCAAATCACGATGTTTCACTATGTTACCAAATCATGTGGTAGCCTTGCTTCAACAAATGGATACGGATCAGAGGGTGCAAACGACGACTTGGGCATTAAAGTTGGAAAACTTGTTGGACAGAATTATAGAACAAGAGCTCCGTCTCGAACTGTCGGGAGGATTTACAGCAAATAAATGCACGCGTTGACAAATCTCTTTATTCAGATGCATGGCTTTGAAATGCTGTAAACTGTTACAGCACCTACATACATACACGTCCACGCCGAACGCTCACATGGACGCTACTGACTGACCAACATTCTACAGCTGTGTTTCATGGAGCTGATTTCTCTGAACATTGTCTGAAGTTTATTTAAAAAGAGTCTTTAACCTAAAAATAATAAGTTCAATCAATTTCTGAGAGTTCACAAATTTTTTTTGAATAAGCTGATAAATAACCTACTGTGTTAACAGACTTTGACTGAAAGCAGCTTAACATGTTAGTTTTGTGCTTCCTGCTCCAGCCACATTGTACATAGTCCTTAGGACAACCTGCTAGATAATTAACCCATATTCATCAAACAAGGCTCTGGGTTACACAACCAAGCACTGTAATGAAGCTGATATATGTATGATTTCAACATTTAAATGTTGCATGTTGTTAATACAAGCTGTATTTTTAATTGCATCCTTGGAGTTGATGTAAAATTTTAAGGCAGCCCTTTTTGATTTGAAACAAGAAGTTACAGGATTATTACAGTTTTAGCAAAAGCACAGGAGCTCTGTTGTATTAGCGCCATTATCCCTGTCAAGTGTGGTTTTGACCCAAAATCTACAGCATTTTGCACTATACTGCATCACTGAATCAAAACTGACACTTCGGTTCTCTGTGGTCGACCCACTAAGGAGAAATAAGTTGTGTCTGTGTCCAGACTTTAACGCTAGTCCACCACAGCCTGCAGTCATTAGAGCTCACTTATCAAAGTCAATCAGGCTCATTTCAGGGAGCAGAGACATGATGACTGATCATGTGTGGACATCAGTGTATGACTGGTCAGGTAAAAGGGTTTGCTGTGACCGGGACACACTCATTATGAAACGACCCAAAATGGTGTGTGTGTGTGGGTCACAGGGTCATGGTATAAGCCTTGTCGCAACAACACAGAGTCTGTGTCCTCCGCCTTCAATAAATACAGACAGTCATTCATACACACCACCCATCCATCAGAGCCCTCAGCATATTAGCACAGAAAAAGAAAAAAACTGAAATAGAGAGATTGCTTGTTCTTAAAGCAGATTGAGACACTGAAAATAAATGCGGCAGGACTGTGATTAAAGATGAGTTTTTAATTAAAGTGATATTTGAGGCACCAGAATCACACCATAGATTAAAAACAGATAGATGACAGCATTTGAATTAAGTGTGGATTAGTTAAAATCTGAGTTTTTAAGCTACATTGGTAACACAATATCCAGTAATTTAAGTTTGATAATTTTCATCTGCATTTTTATTTTTTCTACAAGGACAAGAAAAATAAAGACTAAAAAGAACAAACTCACAAGATCCACACATAGCTATTCTTTTACTTACCGTAAATTCTGGACTATAGAGCGCACCTAAATTTAAGCCGCACCCGCTAAAATTTAAAAGAAATATATATTTTGTCACATATAAACCGCATCAGACTATAAGCCGCCAATATCCAGGCTGGAAAATAAGATATTTACATAGAAAGATTTTGTACCATAAGTGTTTATTCATACACCTGAACCTGAATGGTGCCTGTAACACGGCAGTAAAAGTGTTGTTGTTTGCTGTTGAGCGTCTTGGGTTGCATGCGCTAAGAATAAAAACTGGCGCTTTTTTGTTTGCACTGACTTCCATCTACAGCGCCCATCTGAGGGCTGCAGAAAAATTCATAGAAAAGCCGCATCTCTGTAAAAGCCGCATGGTTCAAAACGTCGGAAAAAAGTAGCAGCTTATAGTCCGGAAAATACGGTACATTTTTATATAGGAAATTTGTATTCGTTTTTGTATAGTTTATACTGTAATACATATATACCATGTGTATTACAATATATACAGTGAATTAGAAAGTATTCATGTTCATTCGTTTTTTGCAATTTTAAAATGATAATCAAATAAAATGAAACAAATTGCACCTTCCACTATTAATCTATAAACTATACCTCATATTAATGTGGTAAACCATTTGTATTTAATTTTGCTAATTAATTGAAAATTAAATCTAACTTACAAAAGTACAAACACAAAAGTAGACCGTGGCTGTGGCAGTTCATGTTGTGGTCAGGTACATTCTTTTTGCTTTCTTTTTGTTTTTAGATCCTAGAACAGCAGTCTCTAACAGGTGGTCCGGGTCCAGACCCAGACTCTCTCTACTCTACTCCTACACTGTCTGTGATTGGCAAATATGGAATAGATACTCTATCGTAGTCGATATTGTCTTTGGCATGAGGAGGGAGACTGGTCAAAGTGAGAATGTCAGCCAATCACAGGGAGACTACAGTGGGCCTTCACTGAATACAGGGAGAAAACCTGCAGTCCAAGTGAAACCTTCAGCAGTGACGGGGAAAGAACATTTTAAAGTGGGAAGGCAGGTGAAAGACAAGTGGCAAATCAAAAGCACAACATTACATTCGATAAAATTGTCCATTAAATACAGTAGTTTGGCAAAGTGCAGATGTTGAGACAATGACAATGTTACTTAAATATGTAAATGAATTGCAATATATGACTAAATTTTAGTGCAACTTAATCAGGATTATGCTGCAGACCTGTACACTAAGGACATGTTCCCTATCTGGACCTCCCTAAATCCTACTTGACTTCCCCTGGTGTAGAACTTCACTGGACTCCACCTCTCATGAACTCTCTGTGGACCTCCATAATAATATTTTGTGTTTAGGCAAATATCAGAACAAGTGTAGAAACCAGCACTCACACCAAACCTTTGAGTGCTCCCAGGAGCATTGTGGGCTCAGTAATTGTGAAATTGAAGATCCCCAGAAGGGCCAGGACTCTAAATAAAGTTCCCCATCAGACCAAATTGAGTAATTAATGAAGAAAGGCCAGGGCAAGTTCTCCGCCGAGATGGGAGACCCCAACAGAGGCACAAACATCTTTGTCACACTCCCTCCATCAGACCTTTATGAAAGAGAGGTTAGACTGAAGCCACAGCCTGTTGGGAAGTTGCTACCCAATGTAATATGAGCATGAGGCCAAAGATTTGATGCTTTGATGACACTAAGTTAAACTCTTATTGCAGAACTCCAAACACTGTTGAACACCAGGTGCTGCCCATCACCTGGTGATACACCTTATATTTGTCAGGATTATAGAAAGACGATCAACAACAACAAAACTGACTTCTGATGTTGCTCCTTCTCTGAGATCTAATCAGCTTTAAACAGATTATGGTTTTTGTGTGTCCTACAAACTATTTCAGTTTTTCACTTCTTCCAGTTTCTCCGCCTTTTCTTAAATGGAACCCAAACAATTCAAGGAAACTTATTAGCAGAGTCATTCTTTTGCTTACTATATTGCTTTTGGCCATTTACAAAGGCAAACACAGAACTGTAGTTCAACAAGGTGGTAAATCAAGAAGTTACCAAGCAAAGTGCTGCCAACCCAAAGAGAATATTCTCTAATTTTCCAGCAGGATGAGCTCAGACAAAGACGTGTGCAAACTCTGTGATATTTGAGTAATACTATATGGCCAATACTCAGAGTAAGTACTGTAAACACATAAAATGTGAACTCTATCCCAACTTCCTTGGTATCCCATTCATTACCAGGCCCCAGTCCATCCCTGTCTGAGTAACCTTGATTTGAGTAGGCAATAAAAAGCAAGGCAATCATGAAAACATTATTTCTATAATCTACGTCAGAACATATCTTGATATACTGCCCACCACTTACATTTCCTGCTTAGCGTCTCTGCCAGGTACAACTTCAATCATACAGCTACATGACACAGCACCTGACTCACACAGACTTTCATTACTTTAACAGGAGTCAAGAAGGACGATAACAACGGCTCGTTTATAACTTGGGATGAGGTCAGTGTAATATCCCAGACTGTAATATGTCACGTTATCACTTTAACAAGGCTGTAAGATACTGCGATCGCGATCCTATCATGCTGCAGTAAATCACTGCATGGAAGTCGGGGGAGAGGAGATGGGTGGACTCGACCCAAAGGACAGTTACAGCGTGCTAACATTTTCAAATAGGCCGTAGACACAAACACTAAGTCCAGCTGAGTTTGATAGGAATCGCAAGGAAACCAAAGTATTAACCTCCCAGTGTGCAAAAAGTCAAAATTTTCCAGGACTATGCGAATTGCTGATGCTGTAGGATGCTCAATCCTCAGTCCTGATAGAGTCCACTCTATCCTGGACTGGGAGCTGATTTCTAAACCTCATTTATTCCGTCACACTCACACAATCCAGCAACAGTTTTCCATTTTTGTCTTTAGTCCAGTATTTTAGACCTTGGCCATTAATCCAGTCGCCTGAACACCTCCCCCACCTTTAATTCACCTGCTCATCTAAGTTTCTGTGCTTTGTTCTTTTTGATCATTGGTTGTAAAGTCTTGCCTGCCTTGTCCCCACGTTCTTGAACTACTTTCATGGCACCTGTTTACAGGACTATGAACACACTCACACACACCAGTGGCTGCCATCCAAGGTGCTCACCTGACCCAGCAGAAGCTCTGTATTGCCCAAGGACACTGACTTGTTTCTTACTCCCACAGAGTTGAGCACTTATTGTGGGAAGAGGTGTAAGTATCAGACCTTTGAACAACAATGTTGCCTAATGTAGAGGAATGCAAAGAGCAACCCAGCCATTACGATTATGAAGCCTGTTTCTACCTGGTAACTTGCACCAAAAGAGCCATGCTAACACTGATTAGAAATATTTCTATACCCTAGCCACCAAAGTTTGGCATATTAGTAACATTTACCAATTAGCACACAGCACAATACAGTTCACACTAATGGAAATGCCATTTCATTTGCAGCTATGGGAGTAAAACTAAAATATTGGACTGTCAGATGATTGCCAAGGTTTTTACTACTTAACCCAAGGAGGAAGTGACTGTGCGTGGGAAATGTCACAATACGTTTCGGCAATTAAACTTTTTAAAATATCTTACTAAAAACCACAAACGTGAACTACAAAAAAAAAACCTGAGGTCAGAGTCAACGGGATTCATCCTCTGGGAGCCACTGCGCAAGCATATCTAATTTCACAGCAGTTCGTCTAGTTGTCAAAGCTTCGTCCAAAGTTATACTGACATTTCTACCCCTAGAAAAATCCCAGTGGGAATTGAGATTAGTTGTGTATTTGCTACTAACCATTTTCCTCTTCTGAGATCATCTCTTCACATGATTTAATTTAAGCTGCTGCAGCTTCAGCCCTGCATCAGGCAGAACGTCTCTTCACTTCTCCAACATGTACATATCATCACGCAACCAGCGCCACATGCACTGACCACATCAGGCCAATTAGACGATTTTTATGCTGGTATAAACACATGCCAGTGCAGATTTAGGTCACGCCAGATGATATCTAACATCTCATGGCAAGGACATTCATTTACACTGGATGGTGTCCACATTAAACAACCTTTGTAGCATTTACTGTACGCTCTTCTAGGAATGAGGCCGAAGCAGGATCGTGATTTTTATCAACTGGAACACCGACTCATTCATCCAGCTGTTCAACACTTTAGCTCAGAGGATGGTTTTGTATTTTAATAACCCATGAGCGAATGGCAGGAATATTTGGTGTTGATATTCATAGGTTGCAAATAATGCATTCTAACTCTTGTACTTTACACACCCCGAGTTTTGTCGACCATGGCCAGTTTTAAAATTTCCTCTTGACCCAGACTCATCATTGTAGTTCTTCTTGGTGGTCATGACAAATCCTTAAATGCAGAACAGTGGAGCTACAATTTGCTGCCTATTGGTTGCATTGGTGTACTGACAGTCATCTGCTATACTGGGCCACAGGTGGATGGGCCACTGGATCTCTGGGCCTGCCTGCCTTTTGTAGTGCACAAGAGGGTTTGCAGTCCGGACGTTCTAGGCTGCAGTGGTGGATGAAGTACTCGAAAACTCTCCGTCAGTAAAACTACCTTTTGTGTGGATATGGACTGATATATTTTTTGTTAAATACATGTAAATCCTTTAACTACATAAATTATGATTCACACTATGTGTAGTCTATTTTGTAAGCCCAAATGTTTTGGTGTTATCCTGCATAATGCTACTACCGATTCCAGAATTTCTTTAAATGGGTCCCATGTTAGTGGAAGACAAAGCTCACTGCCTTGGCATTTTGATGACATTTCAGAGTAGATTTTTCAACAAACTGCACAAAAACACAGGAACTTATGCCTACAGTAAAATGATAAGATAGTGAACATCAGAACAATTCAATAGTTTCATACTTAAAAATTATTAACTTCAACTTGTTGCACTTGTCCTTCAACTGTTTTACAACCGCCAGAAACTTTTTTTCAACTTTGGAAGCAGTTGCTTTTCAAAGTTTTGTTTGACTCTGGCTCCTTTTGGTGAGATTGCCTGTCATGTTTAGTGAATCATCTATCGCAAGCAGCTGGGGCTGGTAGAGATTGTGTTTAACCTCAGCCACAAACTCCACGGTGACGGAAATTACTTAAAAACATCCATGACCGTCTTGCCAAATACCCATCTAACTTTCTAGTGCTCACTTAAATGTGGACATGGTAATTTAGCACAATAGGCTTTGATAGCTCCACGTGATAGTTTTTGTGAATGTGACCAGAATGGTTCTTCAGACAATAAATTTTGCTGACTGCTCGTCTAAAGACGAGATCAAGGATCAACAGAGTCACTAATATCTGAATTAAATGTAATGGCATCCTCTAATAGTTTTTGAGGCATTTCAGTATGGACCAGTGGTGGACCCACTGACTGAACCATTGAGAGACCAGAATTGCCATCCCTAATGCCAGCATGGCTAATAAAAATACCATAATTTAACAGATACATTAAAAAAAAATTACTAAACTTATTTATCCTATCTTTGAGCATGCACCTTTCCAGTTTTTGGACACTGTAGTCTTGAGGTGGCTCATGTGATTCAAAAGTCCTCAATGAAACAAGGTCAGAAGTTTGATTCCTGGTTTCTGGTGCCTACAATAGATTATGCTGGACAAGACACTGAATCCCAAACCCTGAGTGTGTTAAATGTAGCTGTCACACCTATTAATAAAGAATATTAAAAGTTAAAAAACTTTGATCCTGTGCAGCGCTATAGGGCACTGAGTCCTGTCTCTGCATTCACCATCTAACCCCATGAAATGAAGCAGGACAAATTGTGTCACAACTTTTCCTGATAACTTAGCATGACTCATTCTTTCCAGTCAGTAGTTTCTTGTTGAGGGTTTTGGAATTTTAGACCAGTCAGTTCTCTGTTAAGCAGAGTTGATTCAGTTCAGTTTCACTAAAATTCAAACTAAACCATTCCTGGTGGAGTTTTTTCAGGTGATGAAAAGGATCTCTAAATGTGAACAGCACACTTTTCTTTCTTTACTTTTAGTTTTGGGAACATGCAGACATTTTTTAATATGCACACAAAAGTTTGTAATAGTGTTCAAGCCCCATCTCACCTACTGCACAGGCCCCACAGTTTCTGTAATAATATATATTACTCTGCAATAAGTACAATCTATTAAACCTGTGGATAGACTATACATAAAGTAATGTGGGTTCGTGCACAAACACACACACACGCAAAGCAGATACACACTCAGCAGCTCACAAGCAGCTCATAATTCAAAACCCTAATGTTTGTCATGGCCGCCTGCTTAGTTTAGACATACAGAGACCTGATCCCCCAGGGACAGGCACACACATGCTCACACACATTCATTACTTTGCAGAGATGGCATAATTTGCATGCAGCTAGAGACAGAGGATTTTAAATTATTCTCATAAATAAATCTGTGTTCTTCCCTGCGTACACACACCCAGAGAATGACAAGGTAAAACTCATTGAAAGTGAAGGATAACGAAAGAGACAAGTGTTCCAACATTAAATGTGAATGTGTGTGTGTGTGTGTATAACTCCTCCAGGAGTCCCACATTAAATCAGACCTTATTAAAACAACCTTATTTCAGCCACATTCAACCACCGCTGGACTCCAGGTTATCACAATAACAATAAATCCCCTTCACTCTTTGGCTCTTTCGACTGCGGTGTGTGTGGGCGTGTGTGTGTAAATGATATAGCGTCTCTGGCTTTAACTCATTAGGAGTTTCCCAATGCTGTCCACTGGAGGAAGAGACAGGAGTTGCCACAGCAACAAGTCATTTGGGGGCTGGAACCATTTAACTCTCCCATCAAGCGCCTGAGCACCTCCCAAAGTGCATATGTCTGTGTGTATTGATAATCTTGTTTCAGATGTCCATTGGGTCCTATAACACTCACAATCGGGTTCTATAAGTTCTGCAAAAGCTTACAGATGTGCTGGTGGTCTGCATAGTATCGCGTAGACCACCACCAAACTATTATAACAAACAATTACACTTGGTGAGTTTGTTTTTATGTAACAAGAATATGGAAAATTGATGCAGTTACATATTTTTGAGACTGATGAATGGATTTTTTTGGGGGCATTTCGGGGTGAGTTAAGTTTTTTCAAGGACAGCTTAAGGTAGTTCACACTGAATTATATAGTCTTGCTTCCATAGTAGACATGATGTTCCATAGGAGACATGATGTTCCATAGGAGACATGATGGAGCAGGGTACTGCAGGTACTGAACGGAGGTCAGGTGTCAGGAGTCAGCATGAAATCACTGTGCTGGAAAACTTTGAGGCATAAAAACTTTTCATTCGTCAGCCCCACTGACAAACTTGCCTGAAGCTCTTTCTGTGTAACATCAGACCCTGTTGGATTCCACAGCGGAGCTAACATGACAACCATAACACACCGTTGACAAGCAGCTGTAACGTTTGTCTCCACCATCTTAAGCCCGATGTAAACGGTCGCCTCGTCATTACCAGAGTCTTAGGACCTTACAACTGTGTGCCGCCAGTCGAACAGCTCTCACAACCAACATCGATTGGCCAGCGGAAATGGGAGGTGACTGTAGATCAGTTGGTGGTGGTCGTTCACAAAGCACAGGGTTAGTGTGTCCAAAATTTTAAAAAAACTGAAAAATCTACCAACATTTGAGTGATTTTGTGTGTATAATTACAGCATTTACAGCCTATATTAATGAATTCATATGCCTTTACCTTTGTGTGTGCAATTGTGCACTTGTGTTTGGTCAGTGAAAGTGTTAATATCTATTCTCAGCATCATTGTTCATTGGAGTCAATTTGATGAATCTGAATGCAGCACAGACACAGTGTTTTGATTGGGTGAAGCTCTGTCCTTTGGATGTCAATGATGGGACTCATGAAGAATGTTAACACGCACACACACAATTACAAATTCCTTATAACCCTGTCGCTAAATCACACCATTATTCTGTCACGCATCAACCCTCTTTGTCCTGTTCCACCCATCAACCCTCACACACACACACACACACACACAAATACACAGTCAGACAAATGTGCTGTTGGCGAAGGCACTGGTGATGTTATTTGACTATTTGACAGAGTTCTGATCTGTGTCTGCCACACGCAAATGTCTGTGGTCCAAATCAAGTAATCCATCAAACATGTGTCTTTTAAACAAAGCACTGTGGAGACCAGGGCACTTCACACAGAGACAGAGAGACACACCAAAGTCCTGAGCAAAGATGATATCAACCACTTCATTGGCATTCTTGCACTGTAACATACTCTCCCATAATAAAACTGTATATGACCACAAATCCTGTTGGCCAGAGAGTTGGAGGAATGTGACAATATCCAAGGGAAATACATCCAGGCCTGAAGCACAGAACCCAACACGTTTTAGTACTTCTATTATGTTTTAGGTCTACGAGTCTCAAACAGCAGTTAGTCCCACCTCAAATCCTTGGATCTTTTCCCATTGAAGAGCATGACCTTACTATAGGTGTAAAATGTAGACAGAGACAGATGCTGTACATCAGTGTGACCTGGATGCTTTCATGTAAACACTTGCTTAAACTGCCATAAACCTGCCACCTGAGTTGGACCAGCTGACGTGCTTCCTCCAAGGACAGAATGTTAAGGTTTAAGAGAGTGGTGTGTCACTCCTCTATGACCTACAGTCACGGATATACAATGTTAGGGATGAATGGATACCGCATTTCAAGATAGTGCTAGATCAATTCCTATAGAACTTATTCTACATGTATACTCATTTCTCAGACTGTCCTCCTGTGTAATACAACTGTATAGAATGTTTGTAAAAGTTGCATAAACAATATTAGATAGTATGGAGATGCACAAGTCTAGTTTGAGTCCAGTCTCAAACAACTTTCTGTTCACACAGGATGTTATGTACATCATATTAGAATCATAAGAAAGGGGAAGGACACAAGGAAATTAGTGAAATTATTATAAATTCAAATCTATAATTCAGCTATTACCAGTTATGTGAACCACTGATGCTTTGTTTGTGTGATAGAGTTAATAGTACCTAAAGGTGAACTCTCTGCTGAGGAACTCGTCAATCTCTACTTATCAGGAGCCACACAACTAGTCACAAATAGTCAACCATTTTTTACTTCCTTTACCTAAAAATGAGACATCTTGTTTAATGTCTGATGCCAATTACTGCAATTACACCAACACACAGACACCAACATACATTTTGAAAAACATAGATATACAAATACATGCACATACACATACTGTATGAGCACAAATACAAGCATTCAACCCCAGGAAATTGCAACTGCTTGTTCATGTCAGAGGTGTTTATGCTGACATGATTGCTGCCTGCAGAGCTACAGGCCATTACTGCTTGATTCTCCACTCAATAAAACATAAACCTGTTGACATGGATTAGGATTTACGTGCCCCAACGGAATGCAAATACTGCATGCATATATGTTCTATACTGTGTACTGTCTATACATATAGATTTCATAAAGGTTTCCCCACATTTCCAAAAGTTTCTAAAACAAAATTGTTTGTTCATTAAAACAATGCAGTCAAGTAAAAATAAATACAGTAAATAATAAATTGATTATGACCTATTAATAAAACTCAAATAAACATTGTAATTTATATTTACAAATTGTAAAATAAGTTACGTAACATCAACGTCACAGAGGAGGTGAGTTTATTTGTAAGGCCAGCGAATTTAGACCTTCTCTGTATCAAACGCCCGACTCACATAGCTGAAAGCAGTTTTTCAAACAGAAATTAGTAATTCAGTAGAGAAGGCTGCTGAGCTTTATGCATATAGATGGAACCGTGTTTGTTCATTTAATAAGATGACTGACCTAAACTCTGTTCATTACTTGAACTGAACATTTGAAATAGAAAAACCTCAATTCGACAGCTCCATCTATCCGTGAGTTGTCTGTCACCACTTATCACCGTGTGCAGGTTCACGAGGGGGCAAAAGGTGGGGTACAGCCTGGACGAGTGGCCAGTCTGTCTCAGGGCCAACACACAGACACATACACAGACAACTCATGTTTGTAAGTTGTTTATCTGAAAATAATTTTAACTTTTCCTTGTTTACTGGAAACACTTAGTTGTTTCCAGCAAATTCCTGTGCACCGTATTACCTTATTTTCAGCTCATTTGCAGTAACTCCACCGTACCTCATACGTGTTGGTTCTAGATCCAGACATAATAAACGTAAATGAACTGTGACGTGTTTGATTTACAGTTCATCCTATGTGCTGCTGTCTTGACGAATGCATTTCTTGTTTTCGCATTTACTGCTGGCCTCAGTGTGTCTTTGAACATTTACCAGGTTTAAGAAACTCGCTAGTTGAGTTTCTTATACTGTATATTGTCAAATATATTAATCTTTCATGCATTATCAACTGTAAATTTGATGCTTTTACATTCATTCACACACTTCAGAGAAAAGTGCCTAAGTGCTTGTCATGACCAGTATCCTCCTTCCTATCATCTTGTCATGTGCTTGTGGGTGACAGCACAACACATATACTGTCAACAGTGCCATCTTTGGATGTTCTGATTGCCGCTGGTCTGTCCTGGTTTCCCATAGTTCTGGGTTTTTATGAGCAACTGGAAGCCATTATGGAGATGAGGGTGCTGAGCTGAGCCGAGCAGTCCTCTCCCAGTGATGACAGGCCTCTCAGTCTGGGTCTCCTTCCCTCCCAGCGTAAAATTAAACACAAATGGCCTCTGTGCTGTCACACACACACACACACACACACACACAGATTCTCTGAACACACATGTATTCACATTATCATGCATACACTCTGTCCACATGTTCTGTAAGTCGGGCTGCAGCTATGAAGAATGTTTCACACATGACAAACACAAACATTTGTAATGCACATATGTAGCGCAAATGAGTTCCTGGTTCCATAACTCCAACACTTTAGGGATTCCTATTTTTTTCTTCTTTCTTTCTTTATACATTGATTTCTTTCTTCCACTCCTTCTAGTCTGGCCTTAATCATGGAAGCATCCAAAGTTATGTTTCCCCATAGAAGACAATGTGTTTCCAAGCATCAGTGTGAATATATAAATGTGCGTGTACGTGTGCTGGAATGTGTGTGGCTTAGCATATCTCTCTGATCTGATCATAAGGAAAGGTGAGGATTTTTGGAAGGGGGGCATTTTTCCAGAAAGCCTCCATTTGTCTCCACACACACAGACATGCACATACAGAGCAGAGGTTCTATCTGAGTTGTACCAGTGGTCTGCTGATGTGGCATTATTATAATAAACAATTCTAATAACAATAATAATAACTAGAATTTGGCAGCTATAGCTGCTCACAGCCTTTGCCACTGAGAGAATGAAAATCCCTGAACAATTTAGAAGTGAAAGCACATGAAAGTAAACTTATTTCAACAATTGCAGTTCCACAAACATATTAGGATTGCAGGCATTGGACATTTTAGAAGTGAAAACACATAAAAGAAAAATGTTTTTACCTTTTTGCAGTTTCGTAACGCTCAAGCTGGTGGCTGTTAAAGAACTTTGGAGCAATAACTGGTTCAAAGATAAAAGCAACATTTTTCTGCACAACTGCCTGAGCGCTTTAGAACTGCAAACCCCCTGACTTTCATGTCCTTCATGTTTTTTCACACACGACAGGCATTAAAGACTCCCATAGAAAGAGAAACTCCATTCAAATTAAAAATGTAAGTAAGATGTTGATATTATTTTGCCTTAGCTATCAGCACACAAAGTAATAGCACACCTCTCCACACATGTTTTAACAATGACTGTGATGGCTAAGACGAAACACATCGAATCAAACATTGCTTCCCTGTGGGTTTACTGACCCTTCCCACTCCCTCACAAAACATTAATTTCAAGTTTGTCTTCATGCAATAGCCAGGTGACCATATCAGCACTGAAATAGGTTTTGCTTGCTACATATCATTCATCTTCTTACTGGCCATAACCCATTGTTGTCTTTACAAAACTCACAGAACACATAATAAATGAACCAATAAATGTTGGTGGAACGAGACAAAAGTCAGAGGAGCAGCAAAATCCTTCCATGCACCATGGATTTGTGGTCATGACTGTTAATGGAGGGCCCTATGATGTGTCCTTTGAGGACCACGAATTTTGGTTTTTGGACGGGGTGTTACACGACAGTCAGACAAAGGCGCGTTAACATGAACATAAATGTAAGGTAATTATAGAAATTCTGGGTTGTCCTGAATTTACTGCAGTAATTGACATTAGTCTCTGTATGCTTTTTTAAAGTCTGTGGACAGAAAAATAAAAAATCAGTCCTTGACTTTACCAAGGCTGACATACAGAGCACTGTGGAGAAAATGAACTTTCTAGTTGTTGCTGTTTTTGCAGAGCTGTAGCTATCCACTTTGAGCGGTACATGTTGTACAAAGAGGAAAATCAAATGGATGAACAGAAACCTTTTAGTGCCAAGAGGTATGATGTCTGCTTTCATTTGATGGGGGTTTCACAATTTGTCCTCACAGCCTTGGAGTCTCTAACAAAATTTACATATCTGTTGTTGTCAAACCAACAGATTAATAAGATCACTTCCTTTTTATTGTTTTCATTCTCACAGTCCAGCCATTATTTAGCCCGATTTATAGGCATCTCGCCTCTGGGTGGGATTGTCCCACTGCTCAACATAAATCTACCAGTACTTCATCATGTGTTGGCTGTCCAAAAAGCCTTTTCTTAACTCTGATGTGTGACTGGGCTGTAGTGATGCCCGACAGACCTGGAGAGAAGAAAACAACTCACAGCCAAACCTTCTCTGTGTTTCTTTTGCCATCCATAATAATCAGAATATATCAGAGGACAGCTGCAGTAAGTTTGGCCGCTAAAGATGGTTACAGTGTTGCACTTGAAAGTAGTTAAAAACATTACATACATGCCAAAGTTAAAACTGAAATATGGTCCATGAACCAAAGGCTGAACGTGCAGCATTTTCAACAATGTGATACATTATTCTCTACATTAAAAAACATGTGTTTTCAATTCAGACAAGTTGGACAAAATGGAAACAATTGTACGTGCACTTATATATTAACTGATATTGTTTCTATGACATAATCTGTGTGCGTGTTTTTTAGGCTTATTCAACTTAAGATGAGTAGATTTTACTGCTTAAACTTACACAGTTTAGTTACGTGATGTTCTTAACTGACAATGATGGGTTTGATTATTGCAATTTTGTAAGTTCACTCAACTCAACTAAGTTTAGAACTTACAACAACAGTAGTCTAAGACATGATAGGAACTGTTTTTATGTAACAAAAATCAACACAATTTTTTCACATCAATAATTAGACTCTTGGAATTTAACAACAGGTAGTAAGAGCAGCTTCAGATGTTGCCTTTGTACTGAGTTTAGTATAAATGGCTCCAACAGCTGCTGCTCAATGTTCACCATGTTAAATGAGGAACTGACATTTTAAACTGAGAAATGTTAAAATAAAAAGTTTGAGGAACCTCCTTATCTACCGCATCCACGCTTTTATAATAATACAACTTGACCTGTTTAGTTTCACCTTGTGTAAAAAAAAAGGCAATGAGTTCCCATCTAGCAAAGTTAGATAATTCTGAATAATGGTGTAATAATCCGATCAGTCTCTGTGCTACATACAGAGGCTGATAGAACACTGATATGTCTTATTTAAGCCACTGATAGCACTCAGTAAATATCTACTAATTTCGTTATAAAATTGTGTGTGTGTTTTCCACAGCTGTAACACACAGGACTGAAACCCCTAAAGGAAGATTAAGACTCAGTGATGTTTAACAGATCTAATTAAAGTGGTTTATTAGTTAAGGTGGTCATAAATGCTTTAAAAGGAACCAGTGTCTGCCTCTGTCATGCCTGTCAGCAAACTAACTAACTAACTTGCAAAACAAATTGTCTATTAGTATTTTGAATAGATTATATGGCTGCCTGTGAAAGGCCTTGCTGGCGATGGCTGGTTGTGATAAAGTGACAGGAGAAGAGGTGAGGCTGACAGAATTGACCAAAGAATGGGGGGATGTATTTCCATCAATGACACCGGATGAGTCGAAACATGGCAGCACCTTATTCCAGATTTGAAGAGACGCAGAAACAACAGGGATGAGACAAGAAGAAATTAAATGATGTGAGTAGGGGGGACAACGGAGATCATCAAAAGACAACAAGTGATGGAAGAAAAAAGAGCATGAGTGGAGAGGAAAGGAGATGGGACAAAAGGAGAGAAGAAGAACAGGACGGTAGTAAAGAGAGGAACTGGTGGGGAGGAGAAAGCAAGAGAGGAGAAAGAAGGCAAAACGTGAGAGGGAGAAGTGATGCAAGTGCAGAGGAGATGAGATAAATGAAAAACATGAGAAAGAACAGCAGTGAACAAGAAGGAAAAGAAGAGGCAATGCAGATGTAAGGAAACCAAAGGATAGAAGATGACTGGACAGGACAAGACAAAAGCAGCAAAGACGACATAACAAGAGAAGAGAAGTGGAGAGAAAATGACAAGCAGAACAAGACGAAGAAAAGAGATGAGAAGTGGACAGAAATGGCATGAAAATAAAGAGCGGAGGACAATGAAGATCAGAATGCTGCTGGGTGACTGAGAGTTTGGACCTGTGCACGTTCCCTCTATCAGCCACTCCGTCATTCTTCAAACAAACACCGTCTCTGTCCCGTTGTGTTAATATATTCTGAGGTGTTCCAGACCTCTCTAATATCCTGCCCCAAAGAGGCTACGGGCACTGCGCCACACACACCATTCTTATTACTCCCACACACACACACACACACACACACACACACACACTTAGAGTAAGTTTTATTAGCACTGTGTAAAGGAGATAAGGCATTCCAGGCTGAAGAGCAGCAGAGAGGAGATGAGGGGGAGGAAAGTTCAGGAGATTAGGCTGCATGCTAATAAAGATGTTGGGAAGCGGAGAGCACTCGTGTTTCGTGACAGATTATGCAGGAATGTTCGGCTATTCTGATTTTAAAAAAAAAAAAAGCAAATAGAAACTGAATAATCAGGCATCACATTTTCCCCGCCACACCACCTCTGCTATGTCTCAGCTGTCCTCATTGTCTCCCATGCTCCGACTGCTTTCAACGTCTCATACCTGGAGTGATGACTCGTTTGGTTTGACTCAGCAGATCTCTGCAGCACACACAGAGGTGATGGACTATCGCTGAGACTTGTCAAAGCTTTACTTAATACAACAAAATATATATGTTTAAAGCTGCAATGATTAGAATTTACAATTTAAAAAGTTTATTTTGTATAAGGTTTGATAATGACTCACAGCACCAAACACACATAGAATCCCATCTGACTCTGCAGAAGCCTTCAGGTTCAGATTTTTTTTATTTAGTATCACCACTTTCAGCCGTCTTTGTTTTCATGGATCTCATTTCATTCACCTCATTCATTAGCTGATGATAATCAATTACCATCTAACAGAAAAAAGCCATTTTTCTTCAAAGAGCCAAATCGAAACCACCTGCTGCAGTCCCATGAACAGTGGCATGGAGCTCACTGAACCTAGCAGGGGTAATGGCTAACAGGAACAGAAAGCCAATTTGGGTCAACCACCTTAAGACACTCGGGGGGTTGACTTTGAAGTTCACTGAGGACCAAGTCGCGAAGAAGTAAGGATGGTCCAAGCGTTAGAGCTGCAGAACTTCTTGGGAAACAGGACATCAGGGCAGAGTTACTCTTCACCCATCGTGCACGCACCATCTTTTGCAGACTAACTGTGGATTTGACTGCAGACATGTTTCCAGGTTCTACTCAATCAGGGCCCTATGCAGGGCTACCATCTGGAAGTCCAGAACCGTGCTGAGGAAAGATGTCACCCGAACACGTGGCTTTTGTTGTAAGTGCAACAATGCAGCAATGCAGCGAGTTAATTTCTGGACAGCAAAAGTGCAACACCTAGAAATGCCATTTCCTGTTGCTTGCATCTGCTGTGGTAGTAGACGATCCACAAATAACACAGAAGTGTTTTTAACTATGTAGCTTAACAAACCTTTCTAAAGTTCCTGAGTGCCCTGGTTTAAGACTTGTAGTCTCATATTTGTATATGCAGTATTGAGTGCCTAGCAGGAAAAGCTAATCCTTTGCACTGGTTTACTGTATGTGTACTATAATTTGTGCTCCCCCGTTTACTGCCAAAGTCCACATGTACAGTTTCCTTACAGTATATTATGGTGAAAAGCTACTTTCACACTGCCAAGTATTATGATAGGGGCCCCACTGCATCTGCTTCAGCAACAGAGTTAGAGTTTTAAACTCACTATGCAGAAATCATTTAGATGATGGAGGTAATTAGGCAATTTGGAGTGATGGAGCAGCTGTAGCATATCCCTGAAGGTCATTATACAACTTGGTAATAAGGATCAATGTAGCTGTAATATTTTCAAACTATGTTAGGACAGTTTCTCATAATACTCACCAGAGGAAGATGGGTGTTAGAGAAACCATATAGCTGCGTCAGTGTGTTTGCCAGGCACTGGAAAGCAGATGGGGAGGAATGAAGAAAGAAAATGAGATGAAATAAAATATTTTTAAAAAGTGGTGATGAAAGATGGATGTAGGACAGTATCTTCAAAGACAGTGGTTGCGTGTCACGGTCTGAAAGCGTGGTGAATTTTACCCAGCAGGGAAACCAAACGCTGGTTTCAGTTTGACTGTGACACAACAGAGACAGATGTTGCAACAGAGACATCAAGTTAAAGATAAAAACAAACTACTGTGCAGTTCTGAGTTTTTATACAGCAACAGAACAAAGTTTTTATTTTTTTATTAAGACCGTGTTTGTGTGTGTGCATGGTCAAAACTTGTACACTCACCTTTTCAGCACACTCACACAGACTTGTATGACTTTGCATTTTTTAAATCTTTTCGTCAGTGTGTCTTTGTGAGTCTATTAAGCTTGTCATCGCTCAGTCTTTATTATGCACATCTCTGTCATTCACTGAAAAATATGTATACTTTCATAAACTAAAGTTAAATCTAAATGCTTGCAAAGGAAAATATTCATTTTCCATTCAAAACAAACCAAAATGAATGAAAATGACAAATAAAATATTTTCACACTACAAAATAAAATTAAGTCCTATCCAGTAGAGCAGGGGACAAAAAAAATGCATCTGTATGAAGCTGAATAATAATAAGTTTTAAATGCCCTAGAGTGGATATAAAATGGCTTGATCTGAAGGTAGTGTAAAATCACCTAACTGGTACTGTATCAGTATTACAACAATCTCAATTGGGATGTCTCTTCTCTATATTATTTATTAACGATGTATATCAGTAGGTTTGTATATTACCTTATATATTTATGATCAAATGACTGTATGAAGTGAAGGGAGTCCATGTAGCGATTCTCCATCCATTTACATTTAGTCATTTGGTAGACGCTTTTATCCAGGGCGATGTACAGGGTGGTTTAGTGCATGCACATGCACAGTGGTGATGGCTGCCACACTGGGTGCTCATCTGGCTGGGGGGGCGGGGGGTTCTGGGGATCGGGCCGCTGACCCTGCGGTCCATGGATGACTGCCTTACCAACTTAGCTACAGCCGCCCCATTCATCCATCCATCCATCCATTGTCGACAAATACTCATGTTGGAATATTCATGACAGGAACAGCTGTCATCGGGTGAGAGGCGGGTAACACTCTGGACGATTCATGCTCAGATTCACATTTATTGGCAATTTAGAAAAACTAATTAACCTAACATGCACATCTTTAGACTTTGGGAGGAAACCAGGAGGAAACCCACTCCAGCATAGGGAGGATATATAGACTCCACACAGAAATTCAAACCAGGGTCCTTCTAGCGGTGAGGCAGCAGCGGTAACCACTCCACCATTCAAAATTCTGGCAACCACATATGTATCACAATACAGCATTCATGATTTTATATAATGCAATGCAATTAATGCAATTTTTCATTTAATATCTAGTTTTTGATCTGTTAAGTATAAAGAAAACACCATGCACACCATATGCACAAAATCAGAGTAAAAAAAAACATCAGATCACATAAGAACAAAATCAAAAGATTTATCTGGTTTAAAGAATGTAAGCTCAAGACAAAATCAACCAGGAGAGGAGCTTGATAGCTAAAGGCTCGACCTCCCATTCTGGGAACCACAAGAAGGCCTGCATTCTAGTAGGATTATCTGGTACTAGGAGATCTTTGAGGTAGGATGGAGCTTGACCGTTTACAGCTTTATAGGTAAGAAGAAAGGTTTTAAATTCTATTCTACATTTAATGGGAAGCCAATGGAGAGAAGCTAATGAAGGTGAAACATGATATCTCTTACCAATCCCAGTCAGTAATCTTGCTGCAGCATTTTGGATTAATTAGAGGCTTTTTAGAGAGTTACTGGGGCAGCCTGAAAGTCAGGAATTGTAAGATATATGTTTTCTGACCTAAAGTATCAAACATGGAGAATATACTGACAGCCGCCTGCAACCCAGACTTGTGTGAATATTCTGATTTGAGCAGATGGTCTTTTCTTGATCCTGGCCCAGCTGCGTAGGTGAGATGTTTTAGAAACTAATAATCCTCTTATCTATGCTTGTCTGCTGTCTTCATGCTCCACTACCTCTGCGATGCACACACTCCTCACCTGTGGATAACCGTGCATGCTCCAGCACCTTTGTTATCTGATGGTTATCTCTCCGCCAGCAGCAGCAGCACTGTCACACAGGTGGTAAGGAATTGTGGTAATTAAGTGGAAAATTATGTCTACTTACCAAACCATAGCCTGTTTGAATAGAGACTAAAAAATATGTTTCTTCTTTTTATATGTTTTGAAAATGGGAAGCAATTAATACTTAAATTCCACTACATTTCTGAGGCAAATATGATATATATTTTTTCAAGTTTTATTGCAATTAAAGTATAACTTGTGTCCTGTCAACTGTCCTGGAAACTCTTGCAGTGTCTCTGTTTTTCTGCTTCCGGTAATTCTTTGGGGTATGGATAGAAGGGTTGCACTCTTTTGCATCAAATTGTATTTAATGAATTGGTCAACTTTCTGAAATGGAAAAGAATTAATTAAAAACATCATAGAATGTTCCCAAAACAACCATGTCATAGTGAACGTCAGGGAGTTCTGCAGCTTCATACGGAAAGACTGTCCGTGATGTGAAAGCATCAAAAACACTCCGATGATGTCGCTGACGGTAAAGCATTTAGCCAATTTGAGGACCTCTCTGGTTTGGAAAGCTTACAGACACAAAGGCTGAGCAGATGTGCCAGACTGAGTCAGTGTTCTGTCTCATAATTTATGTGATGTAGTAAATCTCACAACAAGGAGACGCCCGGTAATCATAGAGGGTTACGAGAAGAGGTCTAAATAAACTCATTAATGTCCCTTTTACGTGCTCATCTATTGGTTACTAAAGTGATAAGTTGAAAAAGACAGCCATTGAATTTCAGCAACAGTAGACTAGTAACAAATGTACCACAGACATGAAAAGTATGGATATTGTTTCTGGGAACGACATGCTGTAGAGACAAGCCACAAACAATGTGTTAACCATAACCACGTTAGGTCAAACAAGGGAACAGAGTGGAGGGAAAGCACAGTACGAATGTCAGTGTCTCACCTGAGTGTGCAGTGTCTTATCCTGATTTGTTAGGTCATAACAAGTGAAAAGAGATTTGGAAAATGCCCTGGAGGTTAGCGTATTACAACACTCATCAGATGTTCTAGGATTCTGTGGTGGAGCAGCACATGGGGAGCGTAGCCCTCATGTTGAATATTGCCTTACTGTAAACTATATGATAAATGCGCAGGGGAGCAGAGTGGGGCTGGGGGTGAGTTATTCAGAACAGGTGGCCATGCGTGCTAAGGCCAAAATGACAAGCAGCTGTGGCTGTGAGCTCGGGCCAACACTCACACACTTCTTCCCTGAAATCCCAAGTTTAACATGACTGTCTCTAGCAAAATGCTGTGTCTCTTTGTGTCCAGCCAGCAGGTAGGTAAGAATGTCTCTACAGGATTTGCAGCATTAGCAAAGTGGACACTTTACCATTTGCTCTTATGAAAGAAAAGCAGTAGCTGCTAATATAATAATCCAGTAAAGTGTGACTGATTTTTGAGCTCTGAGTAGATCCTTATTGAGCGTTTATCATTAACACACTACTGAACAATAGTTTAAGTAATACAAGTTGTCATCCTTCACACAGCCCCTCCAGGAACGGAATTAAAGATCTACCAGCCTGTAGACAAAGATTACAGACTGCTGACAAGATGGTTGATTTTCAGCTTCAGAAGTAGTAAAATAAAAAAGAAAACATCTCTGGTTTTTATCATTTTGACTTGACTTATGTCTCGCGGTGGTTGTGAGGCAGATAGCTCCACTGCCACAATGGTTAGGACGAGTTACCAGCAGATCTTTTGTTCAACTAAAAAGTCCAGTGGCACTTCAAGGTAAGGCTGCACCCTTACCTGACCTACTATGGCAGCAGACTCCAAATCACCAACAGAAAGGCAGAGCCCCCCCAACTGTTTACCCTCACATTCTGTATTGCTCTTTTTTGTTAAGGTCCATCACTTGCTCATATTCAAATAACTTCCAGCTATTATTGATTGCCTCCTGCCAAAGTCAGTAGTCCACAATCTGCAGCTACTTTATTACTGCCTATATGAGGCAGGTTTACAGTGGCAGTACACTGCATCGCCATTCTGCGTAAAAGCTACCATAGCATGTGTAAAATAACCTGGAGCCTTTGGCATGGTGAATCCTAGTTCAGTGCAAAGGAGAGCCAGCTTATCTCCAGCGTTGCTGAGTTTCTGTATGAAATGGACTCAGGTTCCAGGATACAGGCTCCTGTACAGAATTCCACCTTGAAGAATTAGAACTAATACAGAGTACAGCTGGGAATTGTGGGAATGTCACGATGCTGAAATTGCCATTCCCAATACCATGTTGTTATGGAAACAATGACTGTCTTGATTAAAGTAAAGATTTTGTTCAAGATAGCTTTATGTAATACATAAGGGTAATGGCCAAGAAATTAATAAGAAGAAATGTTTGACTGGTAAACTCTATGCTGCATGCAAAAATCCAAACAACCGCAGCTGGTGAAGATAAAGTTGATCATCGTGTTGCATCTTTCATCCATTTACCAAAGTAAACGGAGTGTAAAAAGCACAGAAGACATCTGTCATCCTGAACCTTCAGTTTGCCAAATCACGCGGCCTTTTAAAGTGCTGCTATTCCCCTCTAAAAGTGGCTCTGTTCACTAAAACCTCTGCACTTTTCCTGGTCAAGACTGTTCCGTGGGAGATTTGAATTTAGCATTCTTTGTGTGACATGTGCCTGTATGAGCTGTTGATTGAGTGACAGACGTCCCTTCCAAACAGCCATGCTCACATGTTGCACTCACCTGTGGCTCTTGGAGATCTGAGAGCTCTTATCTCTTGCAGCCAGAGCATGACACCAGGGGCTAAGGGCGTCGCTTTGTGCCAGGTCGCTCTCGCTTTTCCCACTTTTCTGAACCCTTCTATGAGTGCATGTTGTGTTTATGAAGTTCATATCCAGTGAGTGTCATGCCTGTGTAGCATGACGCACCTGTGAATGCCAGTTTTACACTGAAACCCATTCCAATGTCACTCCACTTTGTCAGTCACTTTGCTTTATGGACCTCCTCACCTTTCACACGCTGTTTGTCTGGCTGCCTCCCAGCCTGCTCTGTTCTAATGTGGACCGGAGAAACAGTCAGCAGAAAATCACACACATGTAAACAGTGTAGAAAAGTTCTGGGAACGGCGCTAATGATGAGCTCCCATCTGCAACACTCAGTTGAACATTTCATTTCATCATTTCACATTTATATTCATAATTATGTTATCCAAGAGGTGCTGAAAATCACCATCTGGTCACATCAATAAACCATTTTACACAACATGAAATTACACCCATACCGTGCTATCCCCCTCCCTTAGCTGAAACCAGTGAATACGTTCATAGACAAGCACAGACAAATAAACAATCAGCTTTGTGAACGCATGTCCAAAGACTTGATATCCGGCCTGGGTCCTGAGTGTCCAATAAGGTCCGTGGTCCATGCTGAAGCAGGGCCAAGAGTAGCTCTCTGTGGCTGCTCTGACGGAGCTAGGCCGTGACTAACATGAACCAGCGTCACCATTGCTGAGCTGCCAGCCAGGAAATAAATACAGCTGGAGAAGACCAACACGCCTTGCAGTTATGTTTGGTCCCAGGTGAGCCTCCACAGAACATGCAGCAAGAAGACAGACACACAAACGCGTGACAAGCTCAAGGAAGTGGTGACAAACTGCATGTTAACCTAACTACACACTACTAATAATAGTGTGAGGCAGTGGATTGGTTAGGGTTATAAACTGTTTTTTTATTAGGCCCTACATTTGGTTCTCATAGTATATTAAGTGGGTTCTTTATGATCCATAAGTCTGATAATGGGGCAACGTCTAATGATTGTAATAAATGGAACAGAATTGGAGAGACTGCTGGTAATGTAGAGAGAGACTCTGCTTTGGGAGGTCAGGGTGGATGGATGGGAGACAAATGAGTGGAGTTGAAAACGAGAAACAACAGACAGTCAATGATTGTTTTGTCTTCACTTTTTAAATCCAAATCATATTGTTTCCCTAAACCTTACCCAGATGTTTTTGGGCCTGAACACAACCAATTGGTCTTGTGCCTGACTTTATCCATGTAAACCTGGTGACTAAACATAAGGAGGTTTTAGCACTGAATTTATTATTGTAACCATGACAACAATGACCTTGGCAGGTTACCTAATGAACCGTTGTAATGTGCTGATAATGGCCAATCTTAAAATGTGCTAATGTCCTGTTTAATTGGAGGTGGGGCCTTGACATTTTTGAGGAAAGTGCAGTATTAAACTGCTGTAGTAAGAGGTGTGTATCCATTTCTGCTGAATTTAAACATACAGCACAGCCTTTATACATAATGATCAGGTTTGTTTACAGGGTTCAAACCACTGTTAATATCTGTTTCCACTGGACTTTGTTGTATTTTAGCTTTTATCACACATAATTCTTGCAAAATGGATGGATGGATTTTATAACTCTAATTAGCAGGAGATAAAAAAGTATTTCCCTACTTTTTTGTTGCTTACACATGCAAACATTCCAGTCAGACTTACATGAAATTAGCTCAAAATGAGTTTGTGACAGCAGTTTCTGTGAGTCTTCATAACATTTGGCCAGTCTTCTAATTTTCTATTTTTTATATTTGTATTGTGTGTTTTCTCATGAAAAACAAGTAAGAACAAATACAGAATTACTTTATATTCATAAAACCAAAAGAAAGGTGTCAGACCTACGGACAGATATACTGTAAGTGTTCTGCCGGGAACGTACAATACGTAATCCAACTAAAACTAGGACCTCTGATGCACGGCCCATTTGAGCCGTCTGCTGGAACCGTGCTGCCCAGGCCTGTGTAACTGCAGTGCTGGTACGTGACCCATGTCCCATTCTTCTGTGGGGAGAGCGGAGGCATTCCAGGAGCTGTCACGCTCCCATCCCGAAGTAAACCCTGCTGGCGTAATCATCCCAGGGAAGCAGCCAGAGGAGCTGCTAAAACACTGGAATCACGCACTCACTTAACAGTGCCCGCATTCAACAAGGTGCAGAGAGCGAAGCAGCCCAGAGCGGATCTGCAACACCTGCAACACCTTCCCCAGTTTAAAGCAGCGTTCACGTGTGGGACATTCCAGCTTGAAGAAGTAGTTTATGTCAGTTTCCAGCCAACAAATATGTTGGAAATAACTTCTCTGGCCCCACACTAACTACGGCAAGTTGGCTTTGGCAATGGGCCCAGACCTCTCTGATTGTAGAAAATTAGAAATAACTTACCGTGTGTAGAAGGAAATCTGCAGTTTAGAACAGGAAATGATGTGTCCATTTCAAATAAGCCCAACTAAATTGACAGGCTTTTACACATACAGTTTACTGTATGATGATTTGTATTTATAAGTCATCAAATGTGACCTGGATTTATGATAACACCAATTGACTAATTACTCAATGAGCCCATAAGGCACATGCCAACGAGGACAGGGGCCCCAGGAGCCACAACCCTGGAAGTTACTGTTTATATTTAGTATTTTAAAAGAGCTCAGCTAAAAGAGACAAGCACAAAATACATAAAAAGATGCAAAAAAAAAAGAGTTTTTTAACTAGAGGCAAAATTGCTAAAAAACTAAACATATGTCTGTAAAATGATCACAGACTAAAAAAGATCAAAAACATGAACAAAAGCAGAAAACATCCAAAGAAGACATCAAATGATAAACAGTCGTTGAACATCCACGTTTTATTTTTTTAAACATGGTTTTAAGTTTTTGAATTTAAGTTTTTATTTACTTTACAAGTTTTTATTTACTTGCAGTGCAGAGTTGATCTTCTTGTTTCGTACCCGTTTGCAACATTGGAGGCGTTGAGTGTGGATAGTAAAATATTTTTGAAAGTGACTAAAATTATCCTTTAAATGCCCTTAGAAATAATGTTACTGGAAACTGGAAAGACACCAGTAAATTGGAAATAAAAGGGCAGAAAGGGCGACCGAAGTATCTCCCTGTGTTACTTACCACAGCAAGAGCACTCTGTTCTCCTTGTTCCATACCTTCTTGTCAAACTCACACTCTCTCCTACTCACACACACACACACACACAGAGGAGAGCCTGTAAGCGTCCTCCTCAATTAGGTGTGTTTAGCTTTAACAGTGCGCCGGCGTCGGCTAAGCCACAGCTCCCTCGAGACCAAGCCGCCAATCTCACTGAGTCAACACATGTGTACATACAGTACCCCGACTGCCCCACAACACAAGTGACACACACACACACACACAGAAAATCTCACACACACTTTGCTGACAACTGTAGTAGGTCTACCCAGTTTGCTCCTTGAACACACAGCGCCCCTTCTGGAGGCCCAACACTGAAACACAGTCCCTGTCACCAGCCTGTCCTGTCTCAGCTGTGTTTATATGCTTAATTACTATAACTGTGTGTGTGTGTTTGTGTGTGTGTGTGTGTGTGTGTGCAGGTGGGATACACTATGTCCATTCATACAAATACACCTGGTTGTCTTGGAGCGCACGTCTGTGTATGTGTTTTGACAGCTGGGCATGAGGAGGCAGCACAGTGTCCTCAGACGTCCCACAGAAATCGTAACCTTTTGACCGAGCAACCACACGCCACCAGCTCCACCCTGCAGCTCAATTCTGTGCCGAAGACAGTGTCCACAACAAGTTTATCAATTATTCAATTTATATTTATATATTTGAATGTTGATTGTAACAGATATCTCATGAAGTCTAAAAGTTTGTCTTTATTCAGGATGAGGGCTTAAGGATGGAAGACTCTGTATAATGCAAAAACAGTAAATCATCATTAAGGCAGCAGAATATTCTGCTGATAGTGTTCAGGTGTTCAGCCACTATTGAAAATAACTCACTACAAGACGTGTGGCCATGGCTGTATGTGGAAACAAAACACTGCTGAATCCACTGGACATTGACCTTAAATACAAAACTGTTTTAATTCAAACAGCACAATATCCGTTACTGTCAGTTTGTTGGCTTGAGTTCACCAGAAATGTTGCAAGTGTAGAAAACATACATTTCAAATTAGCAGAAAAATATCTCGAGTAGCATAAAAAAGTCGAGTATTTGTGCTCATTTTCATTAAAACTTGCAACTTTTCAGGTGTTATTTAGTATGAATATGCTGCATAATTTTTCATGACATGCGGCCAAATCCTCCTGTGACCCAGACTGCTCAGGCAGCAGTGTAGAAATACTTGCTTGTTGTTGAGCAAAAAGAGTGAATGCAGAGAAAGGGAGAGTGCGGATTGGCTTTGAGCTAGCACTAACTTTAGTCACCTTTTGTATTTTATTATTATATGTTATTATCATATAAAAAATGCTGTCAGAGCTTCACATGCCCTCAATAAAGTATAGTTATTGTGCCAAGGCGCCATTCCTTTTTTAATGTTTTTTGATGCATTAAAGAATGATGTGCTGGAAAACCGGTGCTGTGAGTCCATTTCGTAAAATAATTGCAAAAAAGGACACATCCTGTTAACGATTTTAACGAGATGTCCAGCTGTGGTTTCGATACAAAAGGAGTCCATTGCTCGGTTTATGCTTGCTGTTGCTCCCCGTGTCGCACCAAATTTTTATGTCATAAGGGCGGGATGCATCCAGCTGATACATGATGGCGGTCGTCCACGGAGTCAGCATTTCGATTCCCGGTCCCTTCTGGCTAGATGTGGTAGTGTTCTTTCTGCAAGACGTAAAGCCAACAAGTTGCTCCTGATGGGTCAGACATGGCAGCTATCAATGTGTAAGTGTGTGTGAATGAGAAGCAACATCGCAAGGCACTTTGGATAAAAGTTTAAAGCTATAAGTGAGTGTTAACCATTTACCATAACTGGTGTCATTCACCTAACAATTTGTTTTTACTTTAGTTTGACGCTAGGACAGTTGAAAATGAAGGAGTTGGAAGTATAAGTGCGTGGGCACGACTGTCACTACAAACACAACTACAATACCCATCAATGAAATAACAGAGGGACCCACATAATAATAAAATAGCAGGCATCATTTATGGAATTATAGACACAGTTTGGGACTATCTTGATCTCTTTTTTGCTGTTCCAGAGGCGTAGATTGTGTTTTCAATCATCAACTGCCGTCCATGGCAAAGTCATGTTAGCTCTGAAAAATATGTTATTGTACTTTTCATTTAGGGAACTGAATTTGTTTTTGTTATTCTGTTTGTTATTTTCAGTCTTATACGCTGAGTTATTTTAACAGTGTGTAAGGTTAGTATGGTTTAGTAAGTTTTGTTGAGTTTGGCTGTTTATTGGGTTTTGTTTACTTTTAAAATTATTTTTTAAAGTGAAGCTGCCTCTGCACTTCATGTCCTAAAGAACAACTGGAAAAAAATGTGAATTCAAATGTAAAATATATCTATGGTAATGGTATGTCAACACAAAAAAAGATTTTTTTCGGTTAACAGACAGTGTACTGATCACTGAATGAACTGCACAGACTGGGTTTCTCATTTTTCCAAAGAAAAGTGGCACTGGTTATTATTTAACATCATCCTGTAACATTTTGACCACAGGGCTGATGCAGTGTGCCTGGACCCTGCGGGGAAACGCTCTGCTCGGTAGAACGCTTACTGAATCAAATGAGTGTCAACAGTCCTGCTGTGTGTGTGGTGTGTGTGTGTGGTGTGGCTTGGACATGGCTTGTACTGCATGTCTGCATGTATCTGTCTATGTCTGCATGCGCCATATCCTAAGAATGTGTGTATTGTTTATGGAATTCCTGATGTGTGCAGGGAAACAGGCAGGGAAACCTAAACCCCACGCTTGCTGTGCTCAACAGCCCATCCACAGGCTGTCTCAGACAGAAAATTGGGAGGGTTAGGGCCCAAATTACACTTGGGGAGAGAAGAGAACGCTGCATTTGTTTCCTGTGCTGTGCGTTCAGTGTACAGTGGTAGGAGTGTGTGTTGTTCAGTGTAATGGCAGTGTGGTATATGTTTTTTTCTGGGTTGGCCCAGTGTGGGTAAGAGCAACCTCACTGTGACAGGCTCTTTAAGGGGTATTATCAATTCTATCTAAGCTAAACGGTGTCAGTGTTCAGCAGAACATAAACACAAGAAACACTGGTCCTGTGTGTGCGTGTCTGTGTGTGTTCATATAAAATGTACAATTTTCCCCATGTGTGGAATATGGGTTAAATATAGCACAAAGCTACTGTATGCAGCGTTAATAAGTCATTAGCGGCTAAGGACAATGACATTTGTAGTATAGAGCTGCACGGGCTGTGCATAGGGAGAGCTGTGTGGGCAAATAGTTCACCAAATTAAAAATAATGTAAAATTGCACATCACTTAATACAGTACATAGTATTATTAAAACATTCAAAGATGTGACAGATATCTCCCATAGCTTCCCATTAAATGTAGAATAGAATTTAAAACCCTTCTTCTTACCTATAAAGCTCTAAATGGTCAAGCTCCATCCTACCTCAAAGATCTCCTAGTACCAGATCATCCTAACAGACCACTTCGGTCTCAGAATCCAGGCCTACATGTGGTTCCCAGAATGGGAGGCAGAGCCTTTAGCTATCAAGCTCCTCTCCTGTGGAACCAGCTCCCAGTCCAGATTCGGGAAGCAGACACCCTCTCTACTTTTAAGACTAGGCTCAAAACCTTCCTCTTTGATAAAGCTCATAGTTGGTTATAGTCATGCTGCTATAGGATTAGACTGCTGGGGGACTCTGCACTGAGCCACTTTCCTTTTCTCTTTACTCTGTCTTTTCACCCTACATTTATATGTCACCACTGAAGGACATTAACTCTGTCTCTTCTTTGTCCCGTAGTCATCTGTCTCCCCCTCTTTCTCCCTCTCTCTGTCACTGTCCTCAGGTGTCCCACTTCTTGTTGCTCTTTTCTTTTCTCTCTCCACTTTCTTCTCACCCCAACCAGTCGAGGCAGATGTCCGCCCACCCTGAGCCTGGTTCTGCTGGAGGTTTCTTCCGTTAAAGGGAGTTTTTTGTCTCCAGTGTTGCCTAAAGCTGCTTAAGGGGGATTTGTTGGGTTTTTTCTAAATGTTTGTATAGTCTTGATTTTATTATTTAGTGCCTTGAGATGACTTTGTTGTGACTTGGCGACATATAAATAGAATAAATAGAATAGAATAGAATAGAATAGAATAGAATAGAATAGAATTGAATTGAATTGAATTGAATTGAATTGAATTGAATTGAATTGAATTGAATTGAATTGAATTGAATTGAATTAAATTGAATTGAATTGAATTGAATTGAATTATCAGAGTTTAAAAAACCAGTATTAACCCCTGTTGGTGTGGGCGTGGATTAATGCACACAGCATCTGTTGGCTCCATTAATGCTAAACAATAAACAGTCTACAAGCGTATTTCAGCAACACAATACCAAGCTACATGCTGCACTGATTGACTGTCCTGCCTGCAGTACAGACCTCTCATCCACTAAAAACATTTCACCAAACTGCTGAGAAGCTAAAATCTTTTATTAAAGCATAAGATAAAAAAATTTGTGTTACAGTTAAAGCAACTGGTTTCCTGAGTCAACAAACAGACACAGTGTTGTTACAAGAAACGATGATTCAGCATAATGTTAAACACAGCTTTCACAGATTTCTTCAAACATGAGCAAATATTAAAAATTAATTAAATTTCTCATCTTTTAAAGTTGACATGTTGCATTTCTACTTTTTACAATGAAAAATCAAATGTTGGGCAAATCATCGTTTCACAAAACAAAAGATATCAAATTTTCATTTTAGACTTAAATAGTTAATTTAAATAGAACATTTTGGGGTTTGGTTGGAGAATTAGAAAACGTCACTTTTTAACTTAGAATTTAAATATAAATCTAAATAAACAAATACAAGATTTTTGAATAATAAAATACTTTTTTAGTCCTAAAGTCCTAGAATCATAAAAAACCTACATGTGATGAGCAGAAAGTAGATAATATAGTTTAGATAGAGGGAAAAATTATGTGCTGAGAGTATAATTGTGCTTTTAAATATTAATGATCAATATATCAATTATTTAAATGAAGTCACAGTTATTATAGCTTGGATTATTGGCAGAGCAATACTTTATTGCTTGTGAGGAGTAAATATTAAATATTTACTCCATATTCAGCTGGTCAGATGCATGTACAATTGAGGGGGCGTGTGTCCACGCTCTGCAAAAGTAAACACGATGGTGTGTTCCACTGATTGTTGGTGTTTAGAGGCTCTACTAAGTGGCAGCAGGTAACGGCCAAAACAAACAAAAATATGTATGTAGGTGTGTGTGTGTGTGCGCGTGTGTGACGCATGCGTGCACACATGTGGGTGAGTGTGCTGCTGCTAAGTGCCACTGTGTGTCAGCCAAAACAAACAGGCTTAATGAGAAGCAGCTCCTGGGACAGAGAGCGAGAAAATGAGAGTGAGAGTTGGAGGAGACCCGGCCAGGCCAAACACACTGACCCCGCTGTCTCTCGCACATGGAATTAAAGGGTCCACTGTTTCTCTCTGTCCTCCTCCTACAGCACGACCATCACCCTCATCAGCCTCACCCCCCTCGCTGCTCAGCACTCCTTCCTGTCCCCGACTCTCACTGCTCTATTCACCGCTGAGGTGTTACAGGGTGAAGGGGGTGTTGGGAGGAGGGGGTTGTATGAGGTGACTGATAGCAATTAGAAGTGTGTGAACTGTGTGAGGGAAACACAGGGCGGTTAAGCTGAACAGGTTTGTGTAGACGCACCAGCTTACAACTGTGAAAGGAGTAAAACCAAGGCAGAGAATATAGAAACGCAGTCTCACAACTGTCTTATTCACGTTTCATCCTGATTTGCAGTAAAAATTAAAACCAGTTAAAATTTTTGCTGCAGCACATCCCACATTTATTTCTTGGGGGTCATTGCATCAGCATCTAGTCTGTTGCGAAACACAGATGTTTGTAGTAGAATTTGCAACATATGCTTTCAAGGAGATGCTTATATCTCACTAAGTGTACCAAAGCACTGACAGATGCTCCATCCACTTAGATTGTAAATGAACAATAACATCGAACTGCATCACCATTATCATCGAGAGAATATATCACCACCAAGTCGAGCAAAGCAAAGTCTCTATACGCCACCACAGTCATTTGTTCCATGCGCAAATGTATATGTGATTGAAGTGATGAATAAAGGTTGTTCTTCTCCTTAACAATTTGTAACTTTGTGTCCCTTAAATTGCCCCGTAGGGACAAATAAACTTTGAAGTTAAAGTGTTTTGTGTACCTGGTAATTAGAACACAAATCTGTCTCCAAACTTTTTCAAATCCTAGACAGCACATTGTTAAAACTTATGGCAAAATTACTTGACCTATGATTAGGTATTTTGGGAAAACAAAACCAAATAATTTGGGAAGTCGTCAGTGCCCAGCAGGTCTAGCATCTAAAATCACCTATACATTTAAAAGATTTGTTTAGAAAACTTGTGACTTGGCTTCTAGGGCATGAGATGTGGTCATAAGCATTTTGGGACCTGAGACGTGACTTGAGAATAGGCCTTAATGAAGCCCTCAAGGATTTGGGACTTGCTGTGAAAAGGCATTTGAGATATAACTTGAGACTTGGCATCAAGGAGTTAACACTCTACCTGTGACAGCCTTGAGGCTAGAGTTGGACTTGTTCTCAAAGATTTAAGGCTTTACATTGAATATTTGAGAATTTACATGAAACAAACCTCAGACCAGGACTTTTTTGGTCCTACAACTGTCCCAAGTTCTTTATTTAATTAAAAATGTTTTGAGTGAATTTGATTTACTGCAAATTGTAAGCACTGTAATTTACATGTCTTTGTCATGTCATTGTCTCAAATAAATGTTGTGCCATTTTTTTTCTGTCAGTACAACGGGACTGTGTGATTTGTTTGCCCTGCCTCAGAGCCTTAAGATTTCTCCTACAGGGTGAGTGACTTGATTTGGATTTGGCCTAGAGAGTCAGAGAATTCAGAATTAATTTAAATCCAGCCTTAATGTCTTTGGACTTAAGTTTTGACTAGAGCCTTGCATTAAATCAGTTCTGCATGTCCACTTTCCTTACAAAACACAGATCCATCAATAACATTCATTTATTTTTAATGTTTTTATTCAGTCAGCAGATGAAAATCTATGTTTCCTGTCTTTCATGTACTCAACACACAACTCAGCAGATACTTTTATGGTGCCCTTCGGCAAGGCACCGCCTCTGGCTCCTCCACTGTACCAGGCAGCTACTGTAGCAGTTTTAATGTGAAGGTATGTTGTAAGAAGGAATGAAATCTGAAAGTCTTTGCCAGCTTCAAAATATTAACTTCAAATACAAACTAACAGGGTTAAGAAAGTGTGTATTCTTGTCTGTGTGTGTGTGTGCTGTGTAACTCACACTGACCCCTGCTTGTCAGGTCACATCCTGTCCATACCTTCTATTTTTTTTTAGGTGGTTGTTGCTGTTTGCTTTGGCGAATAAAAGTCTATCGGGGTTCAGGTGTGAAGAGAGTAGCACAGGGTGTTTACACATTTGTGTCTGAACTTGCGTGCATGTGCGTGTGCATGTAAAGTAAGCGTATGTTTATGCATGCGTGTGTGCGTCCAGTTATTTTAGGCACTCTCACCATGGCTGTTTATTTTTAGTTCTGAAAGACTGTGTGTATGCATATGTACATGTCTATAGGGATTTGAACACACATCATACTCATGTGAGCGTGCATGCTGTGTATGTGTGTGTTTGTGTTTGTTTGTGTGTGTGTGTTTTGGCTGTGGGATGGTGAGCAGGGTTAGGGGATTGTGGTGAGTTTGTGTGTTCAGGGCCGTTTGTGTGAAAGAGCAGTCAGAGCTGCTCTTCCCCCTGGTGAGAGAGTTTAATTTAGAGGAACAAGGGTCCAACACACACTTGTGCTGCTGCCGTCTCCCTGGCTCATCTCTCCACACCTCATCCCTCCTCTTTCCAGCCCTCTCTGCCACTCCATAAAACTTTAAAAATCTCTCCATCTTCATCTTTCTTTCCTTCTTAACATGTTCATCCCTTTTCCCTCTTTCCCTAACTCTCAGTCCCTCTCCTCAAGTTCAGCAGCTTAATCCAACATCAGATGGTCGTAGTTTTATTTTGATGCAAAACAACTAAATAGAAAGACATAAGATAAAATTAAACAAAATGAACAACAAATCACAGAAATAAATATTTTACCAAAAACAGCAATGAAAAAGAACAACGTTTTACTAAATGCAACTACAAATAAGAAAAAACAAAAGACAAAAAAAACCGTCACACAAAACAGTGCATCCCGAAACAAACAAACACGTAATTTGCAACAATACAACAAACAATAAAAGAAACTATTTTACAAAACACATAAGCAAAGGACAAAACACACACAACCACATTGGTTCTATCCTATGTGGGTGTTGTCTCTGCCCAATGTGTAATCTGAAATGCTGCTGTGGTCTGTGAAAGGCTGTTGTGTTTGATTCTACCAACATTGTACAAATCGTCTAAACTGCTTTGTCAATTACACATCTTTTATATAGTTTGATATAATACATTTCTGAGATTTTTGCTGGTGACCTACAGGTGACCTACATAAGTAGCTTGGTTTGTAGAGACTCAGTGCTTGACTCCCAGTTCCTCCTGGCTACATGTCAAAGTGTTCCTGGGCAAGTATATCTTTCAAGTTGCTTTCGATAAACGTGTCTGCTAAATGACTAATTGAAATCATGACCCAGAGTTTATCTGTGTATCAGTGAGTAAAGAAGCAGGATAGCAAGGCTCACTGCTCTGTTTACGGATAGTGTGATCTAAACTTTGAACATTTTGGGTCTCATAAAATCTGAGCTTGTCAAATGTTGCCATATCAGTTCAAAACATGTCAGATCGTAAAACAGTCTATGGGAGCAGGTTATACAATACATCTATGTGTACATGTTTGTGCTTAGAAAATGCACCAAATGACAAACAAGATTTTGAAGTATGATAGAAAAATACGATTTTTCCCTGAAACTCAGTTTAAAAATATGTGCCAATAATTTGTTACATCAGCTAGTTGATTCTATTTTATCCCATACCATATTCTGACCAGCTGGTTTGTAGACAAGGATCATAACATATTGTGAAAAAGTTATTAGTGAATTTCTTTCAACATCTGATTGTCAAAGCTCATGACTGTTTCAACATCATTGCTGTTGCTATTGTTTCAGACAGCCATAACATTGCAACATTTATGCAAAGATAAGACCCACATTAGTGATGAAAAGCACTAACCATAAAACATATTTTCCAAATTAAGGAATACTATACAGTCTGGTGACAAATGAGAGGAAAAAAACAACAAAAATGATCTTAGTAAGGTTTGGGGACACCAGACAAACTTTAGTGCATGTCAGCATTGATTCTCCAAGTCTCTGAAACTCTCTGCTACAGGGATGGCTCATGATCCTCACAAAGTACATGCCCTCATTTGGTGTTTTAATGAGAGTGTGGATGATCCAAAGTCCAATATCTCCCATAGCCGTTTAACTAGGTTGAGCTCAGGTGTTGCAAAGGCCATAGCATATGTTTTAATAAGCACTGAAACAGTTGTACAATGCAGTGCACATGTGAGAAGCCATCTGCATTTGTTATGTTTCTCCATTCAGTCCTTCAGATTTTTTCTTTATTCTGTCAACTGCCTGTAAATCATTGTAGGAAATTATTGTAAAACTAAGAAATCGGTTCAATTTGCAAACTGAACTCCACCCAGAATGTGTGTTTTTACACACATTGTCTGTGATAGCATTTAATCTTGGTAATTACTCAATTTTGTTTTAATTGTAAAAAAACATCTAAAAAACTAAAATTGACTAAACAATCGTATATGCAAATATTGGTTTCATTAAACAGGAGGGTGTCAAATATTTTCTGAGAGGCTTTGGATTTGGCAACAATTTAATCAAAATGTGGTGACACTTGTCACTTGGTGATGTGCTTGCTCGTGTTGCCAGGCTACTGTCAATTCAATTATTGAAATATTTCATGTTGTAGAGACTTATAACCAAATTTTCAAGAACTGGTCTAACACAAAATGAACACAGTATGAAGAGAATGTTAAATCTCCTTCCATGTTAACTTAAATCCTCTGCACATAAACCAGCATTTGATGAGTAGGTGAAAAAGGGTGCCATGTAGTCCCTGGTTGCAATTGCACCACCTTTTTCCTGTGAGTTGCTAAGTTTGGTTCAGTCATGACCGTGGGTGGTTGCGTCAAAAATTACTTGTCAATCAAACAGTGTGGTCAGCACTGTGACGTCTTTCACCTCAGATTTTCTGTGGGTGGCATGCTTTTCTGACAGCTATGACGACTTGCAACCTACCAGTTTGTCTGCTGTTAAATTCAAATAGACTTAAACTACATGTCAAACATCCTAAAGATTTTATTCCCAGTTTTCCCAGCTATGGGGATTTTGGGCAGTTAATTGAAACACATTCACATATACTGTACTGTGTGTCTACTGTGTTAAACCAACAGACAAAAACTTTTAAATGCAACTTCTAGATGCAGCATTTCACAAAGGACGCTAGCATATACGTTAGTCCACGCTTAACATTACCAGGTGCAGCCCTACATACTGTAAGGGTTTTATTTCCCTTAATGCTGCTGTGCATATGGAGCAGCAGGTCTGGTTGTTGTCTGCAGCGTTCAGCCAGAGTTGTTCTTGGCAGGATATTATTCCGAGGGAGAGCGCTCTCCGGTAGTTGAAGGATAAATCCAGGTAAACCACTGGTATGCCGCGCAGTAAATCTCTGCGGCGTAGAACAGTCGGGGGGCACACATGCACACTTTTAGACCTCAACAAGCTCACGACAACACACTGGAGACTACCAGTGCTGTCAGGTAGTTGGGTCTGAGAGGACAATTTTTTTCACTTTGCATGTGAGTGTTTAGTCAATCTGTCCATTCATAATGACTGTTTTTGTTTCTGAGGTGATGCATATGTTCTGGACCACCCTTCAGCTGGTGTCAGGCTCACTCCTCACCCAGTTGACTTATGCACTTAAGAGGTGCCCTGAGGAGAGTCGGTTCAATGTGTACGTGTGTGTGGTTTGAGTGATCTCAGTTACATGTAAATTTAAAGTGAAACTGAGGAAAGAACACTTAAAAATGTACTTTGGTTTGACTCAATTTATTTTTTTTTCCTCTACAAGCAACTGTCAGGTGTAGTGGCACTAAAACCTTCAGCAGGAGCAATTCATTAGGAACACTGCTATCACTGTGAATACACAACCACAGCCAGACACACATCAGATTAAAAGTGTGTTGTGTTGCATGATACTGCAAACAGTCCCACTTTCATGTGGAAAACTACAGTTGGTCAAGGGTGACCTCTTGTGGTCAGACCTGATTCAAAGTGACCTGTGAAGCAGAAAAGAACTGGCAATGACAGTAAAACTTTTATCTATATTTAATGGGGAGCATTAGCTGTTGCTACATTACGAAACTGATGCAAAAACATAGGATTTTTTTATATGGAACAATGGTAATAACAATGGTTCAGTTCACCCACCCCACACGATATAGGTCTAATTTTACACCTGGTATTTGACAGTGCAAAGGATGGTTTAAAATTGACAGGGATGAGAGATTTCTGACACTTTGTCAATACAGCAGAGGTTAGGGGAGTTTAATATGTAGAGTTCACATTAATAAAAATCAGCACTGCCGTTCCCCAAACTAACAAAATGGGACTGGACCTTAGTCTGAACCCATCCTGAAGACTCAGGGGAGGGCGCTACATGAATACAAAATTAACTCGAGGGAAATGAATATGTGTAAATCTCGACAGACATTCACAATGCGACATTTCATGGACCCGGAACTGTAGTGAACGAGTCTCACGACTCAAGTCGGATTTGTTTTGCGGTGGGACCTCGGAAACAGCTGCTTTGATCCAATAGTATTGAGCTACAATTATCGGCTAACTTTGCGTTTATCAGCTTAATTGTATTACATTTTCCAGCCTGCTGTATTTATAGAGGTAAGGGTAATATTTTATTGAGTCAAAATTTTTAGTGTATGATTGTAAAAAGTAAGCCACAGGTAGCTAACGTTAGTGGGTCGAGCTCAAGTTAGCAAGGATTCATGCTAGACGCTTAGCACTTGCCGAATGGGTTTAAGAGTTTACTGGCCTCAAGAAATACGGTTTACAAAAGTGTTTCTACTACTTACTTTAGTTATTGAGCTCCGTCTCTTCCACAGTGGCATGTTAGCCTAAAGGTCCAGCAAGTAGCCTACTGTAACCCGAGAACAGTTCTCTAAACACGCCGTACCACGCTCGGTTTCACTGTACACGCAGCGGCTGCCGTGTCTTTTCCTGACTTGTGCTGGGAAACCATTAGGCTCAGACTGTCGCCATGGAGCCTGCCTGCCGTAAAGACAAGCCAAAGCTGAACTCCACCCCGACCAGAGGAGACAGAGCCAAGCAGAGATCTGCACAGCAAGAGCTCAAACAGCGACAGAGAGCAGAGGTGAATAAATACCTATTTTTTTTTACAGACAACACATGTGCCATGCGCTATTCCTCAGCTGAGTTTATTCTAGTGCTGGACACAGTCTCACATAAAATAATCGGCAGCGTCTGCTTTCTTTCCTCCTTTATTTGACAGATTTATGCTTTAAACAAGGTCATGACAGAGCTGGAGCAGCAGCAGTTTGAGGCCTTTTGCAAACAGATGCAGTCACAAGGAGAGTGATGACAGTCCACCCTACTCCAGCTTTCGTTTGGACCAGGAACTGGCACTAGCCAAAACCACTACCTATACGCAGGCTGTTATGACCACCCATCAATTCTTACACATGTTAAAAAAAAATACACAGAGGGTAAAGGAAAATATCTCAAATAAATACAGGCTGAACTTCCTTAGTCACTTGGTTGAATATGTATTAGTATGTGTGATTACCTGAAAGCACTGTTTGTAAAATGTCTCCAAACACGGAGAACAAGAAGCAGAGTTTGCGACTGCCTACAGAAGCATCAGGTCACTGACAGGTCAATGGCATTTCCTTGCCTTTCCTTAAATATCATCCACACAGTGTTAATAAATGTTAAGAAATAAAAGCATCCAAACTTCCAGGACTTGGAGTAAAGGCTTTTTGTGACACGATTTACTCCCACCTCTGCTTAGACTTCTGGGAGCTTTTGAAAAATCACAGCCTGTTAGAAGTGGCAAGGGAATGTCAGGAGACGTAGCAATACACTTCTTGTAGCAAAACCATACAGTGTGTGCACGAGGATATGCTCTACAGACTTTAAACAGCCTAATTCGCTGTTAGGGTAATCATGTATTTCTGTATAAACCTTTAAAACCGTAACTTTCCCAATGGATTTTTGTTTTGTGTTCTTAACTTCGCACGCAGCAACATGTTTTCTAAATGTTTCTTTGGGGACACGTGTTTACACCTTTGTGATTATGTAGGATCTACTATGTAATGGCTTAAACTCTTAAGATCAAGCTGTTTTATTTTTGTTGTTTTGGCATTATATATTTATTAACTTTCTGTGCACATAAAATCGGCCTATTAAAGGTGATGCTATTTTGTATTGTTTTTTCAAAAAGCTGCAACTAAAATATATCATTATCATTTCTACTTTATAAGTGTAACTTCATGAATAACACACACGTCTCACTCTGAGGTAGAAATGTTTGGATATGTTGTGTGGTGCTTGATAAATGCAGGCCCTGAATGATTGGCAAATACATATTCTGTTGTCTTGTTTGTGCAAAGGACATCGAGAGCTCTGCAGATAAGTTGAACATTACCTGCTCAGTAGCTAACTGAGCTTTTCGGGAAATGACACCTACATTGTATGTAGCGTCACTTGGCCTGTGTACAAGTTACTGTTGCATTTAGATGGTTTCAAATCCGTTTTACAGTTTTTATTCATTGAAAGTAAAGGTGCATTTTGAACCAAAAACTTTATTTGTTAATGTGTCAATATAAGACATGCATCAAGAAATATTCAAACCACATCCTTTTTGTACAGTAATGAGTTACATCATTTTAACAAGGACAACTCGGGAGTTCAGTGCCTTGGACAGGAATACTTTAACTTGTCTCCAGAAAGACCAGGACTCAAACACTCGACCCTTGGGTTCATGGACAACTGCTGGCTTCTACTGGCTTGATTTTTTGAGCCTTCAGCTTTAGCTTTGTGTGTTCTGCAGGCAGGTCAAGAAACATTGCTGCAGAACAGCCAATTTTGAGCACTGCTAATATGTCAAAAAAAGTCTTTTAAATAAGGCCATGGAAGGAGAGGCCTGTGTCTGGTTTAGTGAAATGATTCCTGTCTCACTATTGACTGGTGTCCAAGAAAAAAAACTGAAAAAGTGGTATATTATAAGGTGTGTAAAGTAATAGGATTGTATAATAGAACTTTGATTAAAAAAATTAGTGGAGTAAAATCATAAACATTTGCTCCTGTAGATCTAAAGGAGTAAAAGTAACCCCAATAAATACAAAGTACAGGCAGTATTTTTTCATATAATTTGTCATGGGAATATATTTCAAGTAAATTTTACAGACACATGAAGTAGATATTGACAACAATACAGTAATTTGACAATAATTGTAATTTTTATAACCTATAATTATGTTATTTACCACAGGATTCTATTTTAAGATTAGTATAATTAGATGGCAATTAGGTCATTCACTTTATTAAACTAAAAAGAACAAAGAAAAAATATTCTATGACATCATCAAAGCCATTAGAAGGGGCGTGGCTAAAGTCTCCATAGCTTTCTGCAGGTCTTAGTTAGTGGTAAAACTTTTGAAAACATATTTGAAAGGTTTACTATTAGAAATTGATCCAGACGCCATTTTAAAAAATGATTAAGATTAATTTGCAGCGTTTTTATCCATATGGACTGAAGAGTTTGACAGAGTGTATTTCTAGAGCAACACTCTTGTCACAACCAGCTGACATCCCAAATTTTCTGTCTGACTATATGTCAGAACTGCTCAGCTTCAGAGACTCCTGCCGTGAAATGGACCCCAAACTGCTTTCCTTCAACTTCCAAGAGCTTTATGGTATGTCTCTGTTCATATAATTTTCAAATTACACAGAAGATGATGTGATTATTTCAATAGTGTTCGAACATATAGTTAGTAATGTCCTAAGATGATTTGTTCAAAACTTTCTTATAAGTATTAGTCTAGTTTTGTTTCTTAGGCTTCAGTTTTCACCAGTCACATCACTTTGGTTGTATTAAGTAAAAGTATTTTCTAATATTTGTTAAACTGTGAGACACATGTTGTTCAACAGATGTTGAAGCTTTTTTGAAAAGGGTCTATTGGTTTGAAAAACGTTTATGACAACAGTAAATTACATTAATTGCTTTAATTAATACTTTTTTAAATTATTTGTCATAAAATACCAAAGTGCTGAACTTTAAGCACGTGAAACTACTTCGGTAGTTCAAGCTACTTTGGCAAAGTGATGGTAGATGAATTGTTAATTTATCCAGATACACACAGGAAAGGTTTCATTTTTATCTCATCAATCTTTTTTTGTTGTTTTTTTTTTTTTTTTAGAGAACATTTTCTTCACAGATTGGACACAAAGAAATGACACCATGGAGATGGAGGCAGAGTTGAGGGAGGCTTTAGAGACACTGTTTTCTGGGTTGATATCTGGTAATGAAGATGAAAATGTGGAACAAACATCTGCAGCAACTGAAGCAGATCTTTCTGTTTCAAAGGTAAGTGTAGCCACTGTGTGTAAAACAAATTTAAAACAGACAACTCCTCCAAGAGTGAAGACAGGTAGGGTGCCTTCTGTCAGGGTTCCCCATCAAGGGGAGACTGCAGGAGCAACAAGGAAAACAGTTAAAGTAGACAGTAAGCCCTGCCCAGCTTCATATCATCCAAGTCCGACATCACCTGCCCCTAAGACAAAACCAAGAGTGAAGATTGTTCCATCACCTTCCCGTGTCATGACGGGACATGTGAAGCTTATACCAAAAAAGAATGTTCTACCACCTATTCCTCAGGAGAACAGGGTTGTGTCAAAGCTTACAACATGTAAGGACAAGGAGCCAGAAAACACCAGACCACAGCTTCCAACTTTTAAAGTTAGGGTGCCAGAAAAGACCAGAGCAGAGTCTCTAACAGCGAGAATCACAAGACAAGAGAGTATAAGGACAATGCGTAAAACACTAAAGGACAGGAAACCAGACAGCACCAGGGCACCGCTTCCACCAATTAAAGAAGAACCAGAGATAGACAAGACACTGATCAGTACAGGTGCCACAACAACTGATGTCACCAAGCCTAAGGAAAGGAAAACACAGACCCAGTTACATAAAAAGAAAGAATATAAGGACAAAAAAACAAAGAGTAAACTGGCTAAAGTCTACAAACCCAAGGTCCCAAAACGTGACAAGACAAACACACATCTTGTCAAACGCAAACCTAAATGGACGTTTGAGCAGCCCAGATCATCAAGGGTGCGCTGCTCTGTCAGGCTTGGGCCGGTGCCTGACCTACCTAGACTTTCCTCTGAAATACCTAGGCAGGGATCTGCTTGCAGGTACTACCGTCAACTCAAGGCAAAAGCAATCTTTTACATAGTGTAGCTCAGAACAATGCGATATGTTGATACTGTTATTTTCCACAATATGATTTTGAATAGTTTATTAAGATAGTTATGAAAAACGTAGGGCAGTGGCTCTCTAAGACCATCTAACTTTTTGCCATGCAGCCAATTTAGGGTTAGGGTATAACCCATTTTTATTTTTTTTGGCTTAATAATTTTTAAGATTAATTATCGATTAATAAATCATGTAGAAAAGTATCAAAATCAGTAGACCGGCTCAAATCTAGAGCAGCACGGTGGTGGAGTGGTTAGTGTTGCTGCTCTCGCCCTGGCTCGAATCCACTGGCCTGTTTTCCACCTGCTTGCGTGGGTTTTCTCCGGGTGCTTCGGTTTCCTCCCACAAGACAGGATTATTGGTGATTCGTCGGTGTGAATGTGAATAGTTGTCTTTCACTGTGTCTGTCTCTGTGTTGGCCCTGAAGTAGACTGACAACCTGTCCTCCTGCCCAGGTACGTCAATATTCTGTATTTTTAATTTGGTGGCTGTAGGGTGCAGCTTCATCTCTACTAGTTACATCATTCTGTACGCACAACATTTACTACACAACTGTCCATCCTGGAAGAGGGGTCCCTCCCTCCTCTGTTGCTCTTTAATACAAGGAAAAATATTTATTTTATTTTTTACTTTTGGTACTTTGTAACTCAGGGGTGTACTGTGGTGGAATTATGCCCTGATGTCAAGACCTGCTGCACATTAGGCAACTTGGTATTTATTTGATGAGCCTGTGCTTCATACTTTATTACAGAATCTACGACAATGTACAGCGACTATAGCAGACATGGGCATACTACGGCCCACGGGCCATATACGGCCCGTTGGTCTTTTTAATCCGGCCCGCCAAACATCTCCCAGTTATATCAAAATATAAAATTAATAATATCGTTACCGGCAAACCTTGTTCATTTACTTTTTCCTGTAATGCCCACATTTCCCCAATAGATGGCGTGCTTGAGGATTTACCCCCTATTCTTCGCGGTTAAGCTTTTCCCAGAAGAAGTACTCTCCTTCTCGGTTCCCGCGGTAAAGCTTTCCCCCTTCTAAAAACAAACACAAGTTTATCAAAGAAAAGAAAAGTCGACAGTCAGTGCCGAGTGTTTAACACAGAATGGACAACAAAATATTTTTTCAACTAAGTCCAATCAAAGGCTGTATGCTTGATATGCCAAGAAAGTGTTGCGGTTTTTAAGGAGTATAATATTAGCCGTCATTTTGACTCCAGACTTTGATGCACTGACAAAACAGAGAGATCAACAACACTGTTCCCACTGAAACTGATGGTGAGTTTTTCTGCTGTGTTTATTCAACTGAAATGTAATTAAATTAACCATTAATCATTAATAGGTCAAATCCTGTATGTAATTTATATAACACACCATCCATCTGTTGGCTCGGCCCCTTTGTCAAATTTTAGAACTCATTGTGGCCCGCGACTCAAAAAGTTTGCCCACCCCTGGACTATAGCGATCTGGTCAATGTGTTGATAAGTTGAGTTTACTCACTATATATATATATGCAGTATATAAGCCGGCATTCACCATTTACTTAAAATTAAAGTAATGTTTAATGAAAACATGAGTGTGTTTAACCTGTAAACACGAAGAGCTAGAATTGTTAAAAGTTCAATGCACTAAATTCAACTAAGTTGATTTAAGTTAAAATCATTTGTCAGATCAACTGCTTCACCCAATCACTCAAAAATTTAATTTCTATTTTATTTAAAATTATGAAACTACAGCATTTCAATTCTGAAAAAAGGCAAAACCAAAAAGTGTACTTTGTTTTATGTCAATTTAGAACATGAAATTCAATAACCTGCCTTGCTTGGTCTGTTGAACAGACCCTGAAGCAGTCCTATAATCTGCTAAGTGTTGCCGGGGTTTAATCTTTTCAGTTTGTGTCCCAACAGTCTGCACATTAAACAGCAGGTGGGCTTGAGCAAGAGGTTCCATTTTTGTTAGGATTCAGATTTTTTAAAGTTAAAATTTGGGTCCATGCTCAGTTCTACCCAGCTTGAGCATTACCTGCTGAAAAAAGCTGAAAGTGTTCTCCATGCACATCGGGTTCCAATGCAGGGCATACATCAGCCCTAAGAGGACACTGAAGGAAACTCCCTGTCATGATGATGCCCAGTCTGGATGGGTTGAGCTGAGGACTTTCCAGGTCATCCCCCCACCATACTCTGTCTATACTCGCCTATCTCTCCTCCATATTTACTCACCTCTCCCTTCTATTCTGTTCTCCAAAGTAAAGAAATAAACAAAAATTTAAAAACTAGCTGACAGTGATTTTATAAACACGCAGAAAAAGAGTGAAGTAAGAGTCCTATGTTATGCCTAATGTTAATTTGAGCCTTCTCACTAATTGTTGTGGTAGTTTGGAATTTATGCAAGTCATAAATCAGTAATGCAGACAATGAAAACTGATTTAAAATTTTATTTGGCCATAGAAGAGAAGTTCAAATCTGGGAAACACTAAGTGCTGAATAAACGATTTTGAAAATGTGTCCTCATTAAGGGCTTCAATTGGGGAATGGGTATGGGCCACAGGTGGTGTCCATGGATTGGTCCATTTGAATTAATGGCCGCAGCCTGGTGGGACAAAATGGTGCTACAGTGGTGCTCTTCATATACCCCAGAGTCAGCAGCTCTCTTTCCACCCCTGCCACCCCCAGCATTTTGTATAGTCCTTCTTGGTGGCATCTGGAGGCCAAAAGTATGAAGAGCATCGTGAAATGAACTGCTTCATTATGGCTGCCAACTCTACAGAGTTGAGTTGATGCTTTGAATGTGTATTTTTTGCGGAGAGAAAATTAGATATTAATGAGTAATTTTTAAGAATAAGCTTTTGTTGTTTAAACATGTGTCATGATTCCATTTGTAAACATAATAGATAAAAACAAAATAGTATAATGTACAACACAAACTTATATGATTTTGTTCGCAAACACAGGGTCTTGCTGGTGCTTGCTTGGGATTAGGAAGAGTGAAGTTCTGCAGAACGCAATGTGCTCCCACATTGCGTTCTGCCTAGGTTCTCCTAGAACAGAGGCATAACATCGTTGACACATTAATATTTACATGTATTTATCAAATACAAATACATTTACAATTTCCCCACAACTTGTAAACTATTGCCAAAGTTCAGGACAGGACGAGAGTAGATGTTATGAAAGGAAACGAGAGAGGACAGAAGAGTAGAGCTGGAAAAAAGAATTAAGAGCAAAGCAGAACTGAAGATTAAGAAATAAGGTGTTAGAATGGGTGAGGAGAGGGTAGAAAATGAAAAGATCGGCACAGAGATCAGAGAGGGAGTAGACCAACCTACCAGGCTTGGTGAGAAAAGTACAAGCGCTTCAAAGAAGTTCTCTCCTAGATTTTTCCCCACCACCCTGTGTTACAATCTTCAAACATAAAAAACAACAAACCATATAAGTGCAGGATCAAGTGATCAGAATCTGTGACCCTCAAAACTTTGCTGGTTATAAGTAGCCTTTTTAAAGCATTGGCCCATGTGTATGTATTTGCTACTCATAAATGTCCTACGCAATTCTGGAGGCTTAACATAGTATCCGGGGAAACAATTATATTAAGCAATTTGTGCCTGCTTTACTATCTGATTTCACACGATGCCTCTATGCACTTGATTCAGGCATCAGTCCCAATAACTTTAGCTTGAGTGTTTGTGTGAGAGTGTGAAGGTGGAGCCTTACTGAAGAACATGACGGGATCTTTCAACTGTGAGTTAAAAGAAGTAAAAAATGAATGTTTCCTTTGTATTATAAATATAGTACTACATCGTTTGGAAAACAAAAGAAAGTTAGTACAGAAGATGCAACCATTTTCAAAATAGCTTTCTTGATTAGGATTCATTTTTGTTTTCTGAAAAACAAAAAATATATTTTTGCTTGCATTAAAGAGAAACAGAGGGAGGGAACCTTCTTCCAAGATGGACAGTTGTGTAGTAGACGTGTGTACAGAATGATGTAGCTGTAGAGAGGAAGCTGCACCCTACAGCCACCAACTCAAAATACAGAATACTGACGTACCGGGGCAGCAGACAAAGAAGTAAAACAGCACAACAGGCAGCTTTTTAATTAGGTTTTTAATTATTATTGCTAAATTGTAATGTACAAGATTTTACTGCTAAAGTTAATGTTAACTAGTCCATGTGAGAGTGAGAAAATAGCAAACTAAAAGGAAAAATATTTATTGTCATGTTTAGTTTCATAATTCTCAAGTTATGTTCAATAACAATGTTTATTTTGGAAAAAAGAAAATTCATTCATTTTATTTTTTTTAACCTCTTATACTGTTCAGAGTCACAGGGGGCTGGAACCTATCTCAGTCTGTCAGAGGCTAGGTACATGCAGGACAGGTTTTCAGCCTTTTCAGATCCACCACAGTGAGAGTTACACAATTTTCTCATTCACACCTACGAGTCCAACCAGTCAACCTAACATGCATGTCTTTGGACTGTGGGAGGAAACCGGAGCACCCGGAGAAAACCCACGCAAACAGACTCCACAAGGAGGCCACAGTGGATTTGGGACCATTGCACCACAGTGCTGCCCTAGATTTGAGCCAATTTATAGTTTTGTAATATGCATTCAATTTCAATATAATAAATTGCAATAAAGACCCCCTTCCATCCACTCCCCAAGCAGGAAAGAAAAACTCCAATCGAAAAAACAGTTTTTGAAAGAAGAAACCTTGGGAAGACCAGACAAAAGGGCTCCCCTTTCTTGGTTGATAGGTACTAGTTATGAGCTGTGGCAGCTGAAAGACCGCTGTGGCCTGGAATTGGTTGTGCCCGCAAGCGGATGCGACTTATGACATGGACAGGTTGTGCTAGATGTGGGCAGGTGTGATACGTGTATGTATACTGAGTCATGTCTAAAGTGTTTGGATCTTGTGATCCATACATTTGTGCACCAAAGGACACACTGTAGCTTTTTCCCTTGTTTACCGCAGGCCTTGCACAAGGTCTATCAGACCCCTGCCCAGGCATTTTCCACAATGGTACAGGCCTACCAGACGACGTTGCCCTTGATCTGGGATGCTCAAAAGTCCATTCAGGTTTGGGTTTGTTAAGGTGTGTACCCGTCTCTGGTTTTGAGACCACACCTTTGTATACTTTAGCCAATGCACTCTCAGGTTTGTCCTTACATCCTGTCTTGGTCTGAGTCTGTGTTCTCGTTTCCTCAAGCCCAGTGACCTCAGTTGTTGCGGCACACGTGCTGGTCATCGGTGTCCTGTTCAGCTCTGTGTTCCTCTTCTTTATTTGGTGGAAGCTGTGTCCTGGTGCTGTCTGGTTTCCTGTCCTTTAGTGTTTTAGCCATTGTCTTGATACTCTCTTGTCTTGGGATTCTCGCTGTTATAGACTTTACTTTGGTCTTTTCTGGCTCCTTATCTTTAGAAATTGGAGGCTGTGGAGGAGGTACAGCCCTGTTGTCCTGTGGAATAGATGGTAGAACAGGCGTCTTTGGTAGCACTGGTGGAGTAAGATTTGGCCGTATAGGTGATTTACTGCTCACATTAGATTGTGGTGTTGAAACGCCTTTAGATGTTGATGGCTTCACTTGTCCTGCCACGACACGGGAAGGTGATGGAACCGTCTTCTCTGTCGCTGTTGTTTTACGGGGAGGTGGTGTTTGCCTTGGATGAGATGGAGATGGACAGGACTTAGTGTCCATTTTCAGTGTGTCCCCTGTTGCTCCTGCACTCTCCTTCCTATCTTTAGAAGTTGGAGGCTGTGGTCTGGTGTCTTCTGTCTCCTTACGTGTTGTGGGCTTTGACACAGCCCTTTGTACTGGTAAATCTGTTTTAGATTTAGGAGGTACAGCTCTGTTCTTCTGCGGAATAGATGGTAGAACAGGCGTCTTTGGTAGCACTGGTGCAGTAGGATTTGGCCGTATAGGTGATTTACTGCTCACATTAGATTGTGGTGTTGAAACGCCTTTAGATGTTGATGGCTTCACATGTCCTGCCACGATGTGGGAAGGTGATGGAACCGTCTTCTCTGTCGCTGCTGTTTTACGGGGAGGTGGTGTTTGCCTTGAATGAGATGGAGATGGACAGGGCTTAGTGTCCATTTTCAGTGTGTCCCCTGTTGCTCCTGCACTCCCCTTCCTATCTTTAGAAGTTGGAGGCTGTGGTCTGGTGTTTTCTGGCTCCTTACGTGGTGTGGGCTTTGACACAACCCTTTGTACTGGTAAATCGGTTTTAGGAGCTGCAGACATATTCTTTTGTGAAATAGGTGGTAGAACAGGCGTCTTTGGTAGCACTGGTGCAGGGCGATTTGGACCAATAGGTGGTTTAGTGCTCACACTGGACTGTGGTGGTGGACCGCTTTTAGATGTTAATGGCTTCACATTTCCTGTCACAACACGTGAAGGTGATGGAACCATCTTCTCTGCTGGTCTTGTCTTTAGGGCAGGTGGTGTAGGCCTTGGTTGACATGAAGCTGGGCAGGGCTTATTATCTGTTTTTGCCTTTTTCCCTGTTCCTGCAGTCTCCTGCATGGAAGGCACCCTACCCGTCTTCACTTTTGGAGAACTTGTCTGTTTTAAATCTGTTGGACTCACAGTGGCTACACTTACCTTTGAAACAGAAGGATCTGCTTCAATCGCGGTAGATTGCTCTCCCACAATTTCTTCATTACCAGATGTCATCCCAGAAAACAGTGTCTCTAAAGCCTTCTTCACCTCTGCCTTAATCTCTGTGGTGTCATTTCTGTTTGTCCAGTTTCTGAAGAAAATTTTCTCTGGAAAAAACAAAGATTCAAAGATAAAGATTTTTTTTTAAAAATTAAAAATTAAAAAAATGAAAAAGGTTGTATCTGGATAAATTAACAACTCATCTACCTTCACTTTGCCAAAGTAGCTTGAACTACCGAAGTAGTTTCATGTGCTTAGTTCAGCACTTTGGTATTTTTATGACAAATAATTTTAAAAAGTATTAATTAAAGCAATTAATGTAATTTACTGTTGTCATAAACGTTTGTCATAAACGTTTGTCAAACCAATAGACCTTTTTTCAAACCAACTTCAGCATCTGCTGAACAACATGTGTCTCACAGTTTAACAAATATTAGAAAATACTTTAACTTAATACAATCAAAGTGATGTGACCGGTGAAAACTGAAGCCTAAGAAACAAAACTAGACTAAAACTTATAAGAAAGTTTTGAACAAATCATCTTAGGACATTACTAACTATAGTAAATTCTAATACTAAGAAATTATATAATCACATAATTTTGTGTGATTTGCAAATTAAGTAAACAGAGACATACCATAAAGCTCTTGGAAGTTGAAAGGAAGCAGTTTGGGATCAGTTTCACGGCAGGAGTCTCTGAAAGTGAGCAGTTCTGACATATAGTCAGACAAAAAAATTGGGATGTCAGCTGGTTGTGACAAGAGTGTTGCTCTAGAAATACACTCTGTCAAACTCTTTAGTCCGTGTGGATAAAAATGCTGCAAATTCTTCTTAATCATTTTGGAAATGGTGTCTCTCCTCTTGAATCAATTTCTGCAAGTAGACCTTTAAATATGTTTTCAAAAGTTTTACCACTAAGACCTGCAGAAAGCTATGAAGACTTTAGCCACGCCCCTTCTAGTGGCTTTGATGATGTCATAGAATATTTTTCTTTGTTCTGTTTACTTTGAGAGACTGAATGACCTAATTGCCATCTAGATTCTAATCTAAGTCTTAAAATAGAATCCTGTGGTAAATAACATGTATAGGTTATAAAAAAAACACATTCATTGTTAAATATTTGTGTATGCATTTGTTGCAAATATATTTGTCGTCAATATCCACTTCACGTGTCCACTTCACTTCAATATTTACACAACAAGATATTCACTTATATGAAAAATTACTGCCTGTAGTGTTGTGAGAGTGAATTTAAGCTTGATTGCATATGTATGTTATACTAATTGGTAATAAAATACTTTAATTTTACAGTGAAGAAATGTGTGAAAAACCCATAAAAGTCATTATAGTCATTCAACTGAAAAAATCCACTTAAGTTGCTTATCTAAAAAGGCTGTGGACAAATTTAAGGAAATGATTCCTTTATCATTTACTTCACCATGTGCTAATGAGAATAGCCTCATTGACTGTACTCCTGTACAAGCTGATTACCTGACTGATAATCATGCAGCATCACTACGTTCAATACTCGATACTGTCGTCCCCTGAAAAAGAAGGCAGTAAGTCTGAACAGGCGATCTCACGGTATAGCCCACAATTTAAAGCAGGCGTCACAAAAAGTAAAAAGGAACTTGCTATAATAGGGGTGTTAGGTTGGACCCAAAAAGTGCGACGACATAGTTGAAAGCAGTAACATGGATTTATTAATTGAGTAAAAGATGTTTCCAGGAAGGGGATGAAACGCGAGGACTGAAGAAACTGCAGCGGCAGGGAATCTACAAGAGAGAATGTGAGTGAGAGTAAAACGGATTTACGTGTGGGAAGTAACACACAGACAGTTGGTAAAATAAAGCCGGAGCAGGTGAGTATGAGTAGTGACGTGGACCAAAAGCACTGACAAATCTCGTAAAGAGAAAATCTGAACAGATCAACCAAATATCAAAACATAAAAAATAACAACCCGGGGAAAAGTAACAACTAAAAGTGTCTGATGAAAAAAAGCCTTGAAGCTTCCGCAAAATCCACTTCTAAATAAAACAGTTCATGAAACAAAAATAAAGAGTCACTCAGTCTTGATTCATAACGTGGTTGAATAATCCAGGCAATCTGGTGTAACGGCGTAGGGCGTATGAGAATATCACAGGAGATGTAATTCATGAGGAGCAACAGGGGGCATATAGATGCCAGGTGAAGCCAGTTAGACGTAATTAGTCCAAGACACAGGGAGGGGCAGAGCAATAGTGGTTATCAGAGAAACCCAAATCAGAGTCTACCTGTTGGACCCACTCACATTCACACACACCCACGTTTGTACAGCATTACTTGTGAGGACACTCCTTGACATAATACAATCCCTAACCCCCTACCCTAACCCTAACCAAAACCTAATTGTAACCCTGACCCTAAAACCCAGTGTCAGACCAATCACAGACCAATATCCAGTCTCACTTTATTTCTAAAATACTTGAAAAAGTAGTTGCAAAGCAAATATGTGATCACCTGTTTAAAGACTTTCAGGACTGGTAAAAGTCACCAACGATCCTCTGCTGGCTTCTGATAATGGACTCCTCTGTAAACTAGTTCTGTTACCTTAGTGCTGTATTTGACACCATTGATCACAAGATTTTATTACAGAGACTAGAACCTGTAATTGGGATTAAAGGAACTGCACTAAATTGGTTTAAATCTTTATATCTATTGTATCTATGAAACCAGATAAAACAAGTCAATTAATCAAACTACAATCATGTGTAAAAGGTATAAATGCCTGGATGACGTATAATTTCCTTCTTCTAAATTCAGATAAAACTGAAGTTATTGTATTTGGGCCTAAAAATCTAAGAAACATGATTTGTAACCATATCGCTACTTTAGATGACATAACTCTTGCCCCCAGTAGTACTGCAAGGAATCTCTGAGTCATTTTTGACCAGGATTTGTCAGTTACCTCACACATAAAAACAAATCTCTAGAACAGCCTTCTTCCACCTAAGGAACATTGACAAAATTAGGAGCATCCTGTGTCAAAGCGATGCTGAAAAACTGGTCCATGCATTCGTTACTTCTAGATTGGACTACTGTAATTCTCTACTTTCAGGCTGCCCCAGTAACTCTCTAAAAAGCCTCCAATTAATCCAAAATGCTGCAGCAAGATTACTGACTGGGATTGGTAAGAGAGATCATATTTCACCTTCATTAGCTTCTCTACATTGGCTTCCAATTAAATGTAGAATAGAATTTAAAACCCTTCTTCTGACCTATAAAGCTCTAAAGCTCCATCATACCTAAAAGATCATCTAACACCAGATCATCCTAATTGACCACTTCAATCTCAGGATCCAGGCCTACATGTGGTTCCCAGAATGGGAGGCAGAGCCTTTAGCTATCAAGCTACTCTCCTGTGGAACCAGCTCCCAGTCCAGATTCGGGAAGCAGACACCCTCTCTACTTTTAAGACGAGGCTCAAACCTTCCTCTTTAATAAAGCTTATAGTTCTAGTCCTGTTGCTATTGGTTCAGACTTCTGGGGGACCAATCCCTGATGCACTGAGACACTTTCCTCCTCTTACCGCACATTTATATGTCACTAGTACCTAGTTTTCTCACTCATGTGTATAGGGACCTACCTAAACTACGCTGTTGGTGGTCACTGCTCTGCATTGAACACCTGCCAGGCAAAATATGAGGTGCTTTGGGCAAGGGCAGCTGCAGTGTCACGGTCTCTGCACTGACCTGTGTTGCCCTGGTAACCTGTCCCCTCAGGCCCAGCAAGTACTTCTCGACCATGAGCAACTCCGAGTGTGCCTCCCGGCCTAAGCCTACTATACCGTTTCATCATTATAACAATAAATCTTTTTCTTCCACTCAATTGCTCGTGTAATTCTGGGTCCTCCAAAAACACACACAGATACAGAAGAGTGCAGAGCAATTTTTTTACAGAAACTGCTGAGTGCTGTTGTTGATGCAGCGGTATCGGTTGCTTTTTGTTTCTTTGATAGAGTAAATGTGTGTCAGCAGTGCACACCAGACCAAAACACATGTAAATGGCATTTAAAAACCTCAGTAAAACACCCACTGGGACATTGGATCAATCGATAAATTGTCTTCTTGCACTATTATTCAGGTATAGTTCAAGAACTATAATTCAAGTACATTTACTTAAGTAACTTTCTATGTTTTAACCAGGGGGCAGTATTGTAAGTGGGTTGACTATTTAAAACCCAGATTTGCACTTGGTAAGCTAGAACAAGCACCACACTAGAATCTGAACAAGGAAGTGAAATTTGTTTGTTGGCTTCAGAGGTAGCTGAGTTTCTGCCATTTCTCTTGAGTCTGCTGCTTTAGTCTGTTTAAGAACTGTAGGTAGAATGTTTTGAAGTGGATATTTGGTCTGTTGTTAGTAGTAGTTACAGTTTAGCAATCACAGAGCAGTCACACCTTTGACCGATCCAAGATCGAGGAAACCATTTGCATGTTTCTTCTTGCATGTTCTATCTATCTTCACTTCACTTTAACCTTTTTCTACTCCGGAAGGTTTTGCTGTGTGTTTTCAGCAGATCCCCACTCTCCTCCACAGAAACAGAACATGGCGCTCTCACAAGATGAAATAGTTCCTACCTGTGCGCCCTCCCCCAGACAGCTTTGCTTTTTCCCTTACCCTGTGCAACTGCCAGTCTGCAGTGACTTGCTATTACAGTCCGGTCTTTGGACTGTTACACACTCCTGCCACACTCGTAACTTACCGCCGCAACCTCGGATCTCTCAATCCCAAGCAGTTCTCTTCGCCAGTCTCTACAACTCTGCCCTCACCACAGGATCTCTCCACCCTCAATACAGACACAGCCAGAGACAGCCTCTGAATTATGCTTTCATCCTGCTGCTTGAGAACCCATGACCCCTCCTTTGTGCAGATTTACAAAATCTCTCTTCTTCCATTTCTGGCCAAGATCCTGGAACCGTTAACTATCAGACTTTCTTTCAAGGCAACAACCTCATCAATGTCAGCCACTCGGGCTTCAAGAGTGGTCACTCCACAGAGACAGTACTTCTGACAGTCGTGGAATCCCCACGAGCTGCAAATGCTGCAGGTCATTCTTCTGTCTTAATTCTGCTAGATCTATCTGCAGCCTTTGAGATTGTGAAGCAACAGATCCTCTTGTCTGCACTCTCTGACTTGGGCATCTCTGGAGCAGCTGTAACCTGGCTTCAGTCTTACTCATCTGGACGAACCTTCCAAGATATCCTGGCAGGGGCATATTTCATATTTCAGATGGCTTTTCCTATCATGGCTATGCTAACGACACACTGCTCTTCCTGTCCTTTCTACCGGATTACTCCACACTCGAATCAAACGTCTCTGCCTGTCTCTCTGACATCTCTGCTTGGATAACAATCCCTCCTGTCCGCTGCGTTGTGCCAGTGAACAATGCCTGGTGATTTCAGCACTACACAGAAAAAATCCAAGCAAAACTCTTCAGCTCCGTGATCCAATGATGGTGGAATAAGCTTCCAAACTCTGAACACTCAGTCACTACACTCCCAATATTAAAAAAACTGATGGAATAAGAACTCTTCTGTATCTTCCAATCTAAGAAACTTTCCTTTCTTCTCTTTCTTGCACTTGCATCTCATGAAATGGAAACACTTTACTTTAATGTTTTATCTTAGACTTAGATTTTTGCGTGCCTTGTACGTCACTTGTAAGTCGCTTTGGATAAAAGCTTCTGCCAAATGACAAAATGTAAATGTAAACATGAACATATTGTACATATAAAGTCACTTTATGTTGCAAATACATTATGCATAACAATATATATAATGGAAATGACAATGAATGGTTATTATTTTGATTATGTCACACCACTGATATCACCACCAGTTAAACAATTACAATTTGATACATTTAATAAATAATCAAAAAGGTATAGGCTGAAGGTAAATCCTATCTTTGCCTTCCAAACAAAGAATCAGCTTATAAAAAACATTATAGTATCAAACATGCTAAATATAGCTTTTCACACACAATTTACACCATAGCCATTATTAATTTAACATTTTAGGGCCTATTTGAACCCTACTAGAGAAGTACATTGTTTACACTTATCGTTTAGTCCATTTCCAGTGCAATTTCACATTAGTAACTTTTTAGTTATTAGTTATTGCCTTAATGTGGTAATGATATGATGTTTATCACATTAAAACATAAACAGACATTAGGCATGATTTGGAGGGTGCACTGGAGTAACTCCAAGTCCAACTCCATTGCAGGCAGGTTGGAATGGGTGGAGGAAAGTGTCAGGAGTGTTGTGTGACAGAAGAGTGTCAGCAAGACTCAAAGGAAAGGTGTACAGGATAGTGGTGAGACCAGCTCTGCTCTATGGGTTAGAGACAATAGCACTGAGAAAGAGACAAGAGGCACAGATGGAAGCAGCAGAGATGAAGATCTTGAGGTTCTCCTTAGGAGTGACAAGGTTGGACAGAATAAGGAACGAGTTCATCACAGGGACAGCACAAGTTGCCTGTGTTAGCAACAAAGTCAGAGAGGCCAGATTGAGATGGTTTGGACATGTGCAGAGGAGGGATAGTGATAATATTGGTAGAAGGATGTTGGAGATGGAGCTGCCAGGCTAGAGGGCGAGAGGACGACCAAGGAGGAGGTATATGGATGTTCTAACAGAGGACATGAGGTTAGCTGGTGTCAGAGAGGAAGATGCCCAGGATAGAGTGAAGTGGAAAAGGATGATTCGCTGTGGCGACCCCTAATGGGAAAAGCCGAAAGAGTAGTAGACTCGAGTAATTCCAACATGGCAGCGCACGTCTTAGTGTTGGTTTACTCTCTATTTCAATCAGTTTTTAGTTACTATCTGACATGTTTTTTTGGGTTTTACCTGGTGTTATTGGACTATCATACAGTTTCCATAGTATTCAAACCAACAAGTTTAAACAAAATAATACAGATAAACAGTGCAACAATACAGCTTCAGCGGGAAACGCTCCACCTTTTTATCTGTATTGTACTGTGAACCTGTTGCCCTTCTAAACCACGGCTGAGTTATCCAGTTATAAAATTTTTAGTTCCCCTGGCTAAATTGAGGTCCTGCTTTGCTCATCTCATCATCGGGTGGTTGGCTTGATGGTGGCCAGTGGCAACTGGATCACCATTCCATGGTGGGCTTTGGAGTGCTGGAGGACCAGTTGCCATGCTGGTGGCTGGTAGCTGACCTGTAGACCGCTGATGTTGACTGCTGGTTGCAACAGCAACGGAGTGTTTCCTGTCGGGCTGTGAGGGCAACAACTGTTGGATTGTCCTGCTACAGTAAGCTGCTTTGACTGCTAGATGATTAGCCAGTTTACCTGTTAGCTGCTACTTCCTGCAGAGCTGTCTTATTGATCAAGTTGCTGGTGAAGTGTCCAGCTCCATGCGGTTCTCATATCGTCAACCTTCCATCACTGTCAACTCATTAAATCCTACAAATTGTCCAATGAGACAGTAATAATATAAAAGCCTTCTCATATTGATTCTGGTATTTTCGATCTGGTCCTCTGAGTTTCCAGAGGGTTATTTGATTCTTTAAACCCTGAACTAACTGAGACTATTTTTCAGACTGTGACCAAATCTGAAGCTCTGGAAAGAAGCAGATGCTCTAATCCTTCCACTAACTTTATTCCCATGTCTACTGTGGAGGTTCACAGACTACTGAATAACCTGGATACCAAAAACACAGCTGGCCAATCAGGCGCTGGATTGTAAAAAATATTGTGTTGTCCTTTTCATTGACCTCTCTAAGGCATTTGAAACTGTTGATCACACACTTTTGATCAAATCCCTATTATGGATTGGCATGTCAGATCACGCCACTTCTTGGTTATTTGACTGTCATTCAAATAGAACACAGTGTGTTCAATTGGCTGGTTCTATCTCATCCTTCCTACAACTCTCTAACGGAATTCTGCAAGGCTCTGTCCTATTTTATTCTCCATTTGTATTAATAATCTATGTGACAACCTGCTTATGACATTGTACTTTATTGTTGTTTTTCTTCACTTGCCCAGGCCTTAGTTTTTACAATCTCCATTTAATATTGTTCAGTCTCGCCTAGAGACACTGAAATTTGTTTTAAATGCAGATAAATTCAAAGTCATGGTATTTTCACATTCTTGCGAGTTATCAGAGAATGTTCCATTAATAACAACTGTACAATGGAAACCAATAGAGTTTTCATTTATAAATATCTGGGCTTTTTACTTGATCATGAGCTTTCTTTCAAAGTGCACATTGCAACTTGAGGGTGAAGCTCAGGTTTTATTATCATAAGAAATCGGGCTTCTCCCTTAGAGCCCGTAAACATCTCATATCTGCAACCTTTTTATCTCTGCTCATTTATGGTGATGTGCTATACATGAGTGCCTCAACCAAATGTCAACCTGAAACAAATGTCTTGTAGAAGAAATCTCAAACGGGTTTTATCTGGTTAAGTAAAGGTTAATAATGATACTTCATTCAAATTTTTTGAAATATACATCATGCCTACATTTTAAGGTTTTTCTTTAAAAAAATAATATATTAGTTGAATTTCAATATCCAGCTTTATTAGTTATTCTACTAGCTCTTTTTTTATAATTAACTAGCATGTCTATCCTTGTTTAACTACTTTTCCCCATGTTTCAGAACAGTATCATAAACAGGGCAAAGAGCAATACACCATGCCATATCATTCAGGGGTCACCACAGTGGAATGTGTTCCACCAATTGATTTGGAACGGGTTTTTATGGGGCACTCATATCATACAAAACCCTTTTTATTTATTAACTCTCTTGTTTTAAACAACATAGCAATCAATTTAGCCATTTTATATTCAATATATTCAATATGTAAATTCCAGCTCCTGTGAAAAGACACTGAGCCCAGAGTTGCTCCCGGTGGGCCAGATGAGCTCCCTGCATGGCAGCCATCGCCATTGTGTGTGTTTGTGTATGTGTGTGTGTACTTTCTGTGTAAGTTGCTCTGGATAAAAGCCCTAAATGTAAATGTACTATCTATGACTACACCTAAAGTGTGGTTTCACATACTCGCTATTTTCACTCCATTTAAACTTAACACAAAATTACCTAAAAATATCATGAATGCAATATTTTTATTAAATGTTTGTTAAATGTTGTAAATGTAATCAAACCACTTTTTTAAAACAAAATCATATAAATCATATATACGTGTGTGTGTGTGTACCAAATTACTCTCTAACTCGCTGGGATAAAAGCTTCTGCCAAATGACTAAATGTAAATGTAAATGTAAGTCGGCTAGAAAATTCAGTCAAAAATTCGGAATAAGGGACTGGAGGACGGTACACAATAGCTTTTCAAATTGGGTGTGAAAGGCTCAGAGTAAGACTCTCAAATGAGTTATAACTATGTTTAGGTCCAGGGTTTATTGGTGAGTTTGAGTGATAGATTGCTGCTACTTCTCCACCCTGACATGAGCTTCTAGGAATATCATAAATAATATGAATTTGGGGTGTTGACTCATTTAAATTGACATATTCTTCCTGCTGCAACCAAGTTTTAGTGAGACAAAATAAATCGAATTGATGATCGCTTATCAAGTCATTTATTTAATAAACA